>ML977317.1:1757-1430218 GCA_010015825.1 Lophiotrema nucula | reverse complement strand
TAATAATAATAATAATAATAATAATAATAATAATAATAATAATAATAATAATAATAATAATAATAATAATAATAATAATAATAATAATAATAATAATTTGCTAAAGAAGGTAAAAAAGTAATATAGAAGAAAGGAGTAGCTATTTAAAAAAAATTATATTAAGTATTACTAGTATATCCTATAATAGCTACTACCTATAAGCTTAGTATTAACTCTATCTTAATACTCTAGGCTACTTTAATACCTTAAGCGCCTATTATAAATAATACTTAATACTTAATACCTTTCTACCTTAGGCACTACTTTATATATACTATATATAGAAGCTATATACTATATAAAAAATATATATAAAATTAAAATAAAATTTTTTTTATAAGTATTAGAAATTTAGATTAGAAATAAATACTAAATTTATAATTGTTCTTTTAATATATCTATAGCTTATACTAAATAAACTAATATACTAGCTTTTTAGTATTATATAATAGAAAAAGAATAGTATATAGCTTTTATATTAAAAGGTTTTTATAGTAGTAGAAAATTAACAAAGTATTTAAATAGTATATATAAAGATAACAAGTATTAAGTATTATAATAAGATAATACTTAAGATATTAAGATATTATTTACTTAGAGTATTAAGGTAGCCTAGAGTATTAAGATAGAGTAGTAGATAGACTTATAGATAGTAGCTATTATAAAATTAATTTTATTTATTAATAATATACTAAAAACTCCTATTATAAACTTAATCTACTATAATTTACTATTTACTACAATAATAGAAATCTATATAAAATAGAAAATAGATTAGATAAACTTTAGGTAATTATCTAATATAGCTTATATAAAATACTAGTTATAGTAAAGTAGTTTTATAATTATTACTTAATATATATTAGAGTTTAGATCTAGTATTATTGTTAGTTATCAAATAAGTTAAGAGTATATATAAAGTTACTTAGCTAATTAAAGATTACTTTAAAGTGTAATAAAATAATAAGTTATAAAAATACTAATGTTATAGGCTGAGCCTCTGAGGCCTCGGCTGGTTAGCCTCAGTGTCCTTTGGCTAAGCCCCTAAGCCCCTAAGGCCTCGGCCGGATAGCCTTAGTATCCTTTTTATTCTTCTCTAGCCTTACTACTAGATAGCATTACTTAAATACTCCCTTAGTACTTATAGTAGTTAAGAGTACTATACTATAGTTATAATACCTTATAATATAAAGGCCTACCTAAACCTTAGTATAGGGGCTATCTTTAAGAGCCTACTTAAGAGCCCTTATAGCTTTCTATTAAATTTATTTATTATTACCCTATACTTAAGCTATTAAAGTAGCCCTTTATATTTAAATTTAATTATTTTATAATATATAAGTATTATACTTCTAATTCTTTATAGCTTTTTAAAGCTTAATCTAAACTTAGCTAGTTACCTAGTAAGCGCTATTTATAGAAGTCTTAATTAATATATTATATTAAGCCTTATAGGTAGAGAGTCTATTAAATAAAGCCTTAATTAATATAGTATACTAAGCTTTATAGATACTAAATTTTTAAGATTAAAAGTTTTAAGACGTATAATTTCTTAAGCCTTAAGTAGCTTTTTAAGTTATTTTTTAAAGCCTATTTAATAATAAGCTAATAGCTAGCTATTAGTAAAATAGGCTATTAATTAATACTTAAAAAGGTTTATACTTTAGGTTATTAAGGAGAATAAAAATATAGTTATAATTATTATAGTTTTATATAGTATAGCTTAAGTAGTAGTACTTAGTAAAGTTTTACTACTATACTTATATAAATAATAATAGTAGTATTTTTAGGATCTTATTATTATACTAAATTTAAAAAAATAGCTTAATTAAAGGATTAGTACTTAAGTACTTAGTATAAAAGAATATAATTTAGCCTTTTAGTATAAAGGGCTAATAATACGCTTACCTATTAATATTATTAAGCTTTTTAGATTCTATATTTAAGATATCTTAGTTAGTAAATCTTAAAATAAAGCTTTTACTAGTACTTAACTTTAAGTAAAAAAGTAAAGCTATAGTAAAAAAAAAGCCTTAAAAACTATAGCTAGTATTAAAAAAATAATTTAATATTTACTTATAGTAAAAATAGTATTAATATTAATACTAAAATCCTTAATATAAAATTCTTTAAAAGAAAGAGTTATTAAAAACTTACTAAAAACTTAAATCTAAAGACTATTAGCTCTTTATAACTAAGCTAAAACTTAACTACTACTATAGTTAATAATATTACTAATAGCCCTTAATATAAAAAAATTAACTAAAAAATATTATAAGCGCTTTTTTAACTCTTAAAGATTTAATAGTATAAAGTTAAAGTACCTAAGTTAGTACTTAGTTATTATAAGTAAATTTACTACTAACTAAAATAATTATTTAATATAAGAGTTAAGTTACTAATATATTTATAGCTACTTTAAGAGTAAGGCTTATACTATTATAACTTTTTTTATAGAGTCTAACTAAAAGACTAGCTATAATATTAATTAGTTATAAACTTTTCTAAACTCTTATTTTAAGGACTATTATATAAAAGTATAAGCTTATAATAAAATTATATATATAAAATAAAATAAGTATAAAGTTAAAGAGTACTTTTATAACTTTAAAAAGTAGTAGTTATATATAGGCTTTAGTAATAATAATATAATAAAAATAATACTATTTTAAAATAGCTTAAAGAATAAGATTTAATCTTAATTAATAAGAGTTTATATTAACTTATATACTATACTCTAAGAGAGAGCTATTAAGATATTAAATAATATATTTTAATATAAGATCTATAATAAGCTAGTAAAAAGAATTAGCTTTTATTTTAATAATACTAAATTCTTATACTATATAAAGAAGTAAAGCTATTTACTATTAAATAATAAGATAGATAGTATTAAATATACTAATAAAAATAGCTTTTCTAATAAGGAAAGAGATTATTATAAGACTAAAAACCTTTATTTTAACTATAATAAAGATAACTACTACTTTTAAAATTACTATAAAAAAGTAAGCTTAACTAAAAATAGCTTAAAAAAGCTTAAAAATTAAAAAGTAATTTTAGCTAAAATAGCTAAAATAAAAAATAAAAGTAAATACTACTTTAATAAAATCTTAAGTAGTAAAAAAGCTACTATTAAAAAAATATCTTCTAAAAATAATACTTTAAATAAAAGTTTTAATAAAAAGCTTTTAAAAAAAAAGTAGCTTTTACTAAGAGTTATAAGTAAGAGCTAAAAGTAAATAAGTATAAAATATAAAAAGATTAAAACTAGTTTAAGAAAACTAATATATAGAGTAAAGTATTAGTTATAAATACTTTAGTTAATTTAAATTATTATACTTTAATAATAATTAACTCTAGTAGCTTTATCTTTATTATAATTAACTTAATTTTTACTTAAAAAGTTTACTTATAGTATATAAAGATAATACCTTAAAAAGTTATTAGGATTAAAGAAAGTAGCTAAATTAACTAAGTAATTTACTTTAAGTTTAATATTAATAGATACTAAAACTATAAATAAAGATATATAACTAACTAGTACTCTAAATTTAATATTATACTTAAAAAATTATAAATAAATAAGTATAAAGTTACGCTTATACCTTATAAGCTATTTATCTATATATACTTAACTAAATAAAAAATTTACTTTTAAGCTTATAATAAAAGGCCTAAATAAGATAGCTTAAAGCCTTAAGAAATTAAAGCTATAGTATATATATTATAAATATAATATTTAAAAAAAAAAGGATTTATAATCTAGGTTTTTATAGTATTTATAGTAAATATTAATAAGATATTAGTACTTAAAGCTAAAGTTAATTATAAAGCTCTACTACTTAAAGCTTATAAAGATTAAGTATAGATATTTAACTCTAAAACTACGTCTAAGTAAGCTTTATATTAGCTAAGTATTAACTATATAATTAAAATAGATAAAAATAAAAAAGGTAAAAAAAAACTAACTCTATAAGAACTTTTATATAATATAAGCTAAAAAAAACTCTTTATTTTTTATAAGTACTTTATATTACTACTAAATAAAGAGTAAATTTATATTAGTAGCTTATTTACTATTTTATTAGTATTATTTATAAAGAAACTAAGTAGAGGCTTATATTTTTATATAAATTACTAAGTTTTTAATACTATTACTTAAAAAAACTATTATTCTTTACTTTTAATTTAAAAAATACTAAATAATATTACTAAAGCTAAATACTTTATAAAGATTAATATATTTACTACTTTTTATAAGATTTATATCTATAAAAGAGATAAGTAGAAGACTATATTTTATACTTAATTTAACTTATATAAATAAATAGTTACTCTCTTTAGACTAGTAAATATACTAAGTACTTTTTAGTATTATATTAACTAAATACTATAAAAATATATTAATAACTTTTACTTAGTATATTTAAATAATATACTAATCTATACTAATAGATCCTTTAAGTAGTACTATAAAAATATAAATAAAGTACTTAATACTATAAAGGTAGCTAGCCTCTTACTAAATATTAGTAAGTATAAATTTAATATTACTTTTATAAAGTACTTAGGCTTTATTATTAAGGTAAAAAAGGGCCTTTATATAAACTTTAAAAAAGTTAAGGCTATTAAGAAATAGAAAATACTTTATATATAAAAAAGTATACGTAGTTTCCTTAGATTTATAAACTTTTATTAATACTTTATTAAAAACTATTTAAACTTAGTTATACTTTTTATATTTTTAATTAAATTAAATACTTCTTTTTACTAAAGAAAAGATTAATAAGATACTTTTAATAAGCTAAAAACTATCTTTATTACTAAGCTAGTACTAGCTTAGTTTAACTAAAATTATAAAACTATTTTAGAAATAAACTCTTTAAGATAGTTAATTTCTAAAGTATTTTTATAATATAGTAATAATAGGTTACTTTACTTAGTTATTTACTTTTTAAAGAAAATAAATATTTATAAAGCTAACTATAAAATATATAATAAAAAGTTACTTATTATAATTAACTACTTTAAAGAATAGGACGTAGAGCTCTACTTAGTTAAGAAGTTTATAGTTATTATAAACTATAAAAACTTTAAGTACTTTATAAAACTATATTAATTAAATAATTACTAAATAAAGTAGTTTTTTATTTTAAAAAAATACTAAATAGTTATTACTTATTACCTTAGAAACTTAAATAAGAAAGCTAATACTTTTTCTTATTATAAATAGAATATATTTAAGGGTATAATAGATAAATAACTATAGTACTAATATATATAGTTATTAAAACTTATTACTATTAATAATTAGGATAACTCTAAGGATAAGGACTTAATACTTATTATAGCTACTTAAATTAAAACTTTTAAAGCTCCTATTAATACTAAAGAGAATTTTAGTACTCCTATTAATACTAAATAAAATTTAGAAAAGCTATTATTTAAGAAATAATAAGTAGCTACTTAAATAAAAAATAAAGTCTACTTATAGGCCTAGTAGGCTATACTAAATAGTAAATAAAGGTTTCTATTAGAAATAGGCTAAAAAGCCTTTATTTTAGAGTATTTAGTAAATACTAATATAGATCTTTAATATTAAGATTATTAATAGGTCCTAAATAATAAATCTTTATAAATAAGAATAGTTTATACTATATATACTTTACCTACTTTAGGTTATCTAAAAAAAGACTCTACTTATAAAGTAGTTATATAGGATTTCTTCTAGCTAAATATATTAAATAATATTTATTAATATATTAAGAACTATAATACTTATAAATAAATAAAACTCTAATAAAATAGCTTTTATAAACTACTAAAACTATTACTATTACTAGAATAGATTTAGAAAGAGATTTTAATAAATTTTATTATTAAACTACTTAAAAGTAAGGGCTGTATAAACTTAATAATTATTATAAATTATTTAAGTAAAAATATAGTTTTTATTTTACTACTAAATATTAAGGTTACTATAGTAGTTAATACTTTTATTTAGTTTATAGTTACTTACTACTAGTTACTAGATACTATTATTTTAAATAAAGGAACTTAATTTATTAGTAAATTTTAGATAATACTTTATAAGCTTTATAGTATTAATTATAAGTTATTAATAGCTTATTATCTATAAATTAATAGTTTAATAAAAAAGATAAATTCTATTATTAAGGCCTACCTACGTACGTATATTATATAGGATTAGAAAGACTAAGTAAAATATATTAAAATAACTATAATAGCTATTAAAGTATAAGAAGTAGTAGTAATAAAGATAAGTCTTTTTTTCCTTTAATATAGATATTACGTAGATCTTTTATAGTCCTATCTAGCTATTAAAATAACTAGAACTTTATAGTTAAATAAAAAGAAAGCTTTAGTAATTATAAATAAATTTAATAAAGTATTTAATCTTACTTACGTATTAATAGTAAATAATTAGTAAGAATAAAAAAAATAAACTAATAAGAGATATAAGAAGGCTATATAACTATAAGTAAGTAATAAGGTATAGCTTATACTTAAAATATATATAAAGACTACGCGTATAAGTAAAAAGCTAAACTAAAAGAACTTAAAGTATATAGTTATTAAGCTTATTAAAACTTATACTATTAAATTAGATATACTAGGTAAAACTAAAAAGGTCTTTAATATAGATAGGCTACGCCTTACTACTAGTAACCTACTACTAAGTTAACTATTAATAGACTATTAACTAAAGCCTATTATTATTATTAATAGAGAGCCTAAGTACTTTATTAAAAAAATTATAAATAAATAGAAACGTTATTATAGACGTAAATTTTAGTATTAGCTTTTAGTTAAATAAAAAGACTATAAGAGACTTACTTAAAAACTTACTTTAAAGTTTATAGATATAAAAGCCTTAGTAGTATAGTATAGAACTATACTAAGTACTTAAGAGTATTTTTATTTTTTTATTTTTTTACTTTTTTACTATTATACCTACTTTTAAAGCTATAGACGCTAAAGCTCTAACTAAATAAAAATATAATAAAACTATTAACTTATTTATCTAAGTATTATAAAGCTATTATATAGAATAATTATTTAAAGGTAAGTAATTTATATATATCTTATTAAGTAGTAGTCTTATAGTATAATACTATTATATAACTAATTATATAAAGGTTATTTACTTTTTACTTTAAGGTTTAAACTTAGCTATTTTTTATTACTATTATTTTTCTTTTTACTTTTAAGGTATACTATATAAAGATACTTAAGTAAGAAACTAGTTAAAAGTAAGTTAACTTTTAAGTAATTTATCTTACTTATATACTAAAGTATTAATAGAATAAATTAACTTAGTTACTTTTTTACTTTTTTTAACCTACGTTTAAGCCTAGCTGTATACTATTACTATTATATACTTTTTTTTTACCTTTTTTAAATAAGCCTAACTCTAATAGAGAGGTATTATTATAGACTAAGCCTCTAAGGCCTTAGCTAGTTAGCCTTAGTATTCTTTAGCTAAGCCTTTAAGCCCCTAAGGCCTTAGCTAAATAGCCTTAGTATTCTTTTTATTCTTTTTTAGCCTTACTACTAGATAATATTGCTTAGATACTCCTTTAGTACTTATAGTAGTTAAAAGTACTATACTATAGTTATAATACCTTATAATATAAAGGCCTGTCTAAACCTTAGTATAGAGGCTATCCTTAAGAGCCTACCTAAAAGCCTTTATAGCTCTCTATTGAATTTACTTATTATTACCCTACACTTAAGCTATTAAGGCAGCCCTTTACAACTAAGACGTTTTCTTAGTCTAGTTAAATAAAAGTTACAACTACTACTTTAAATAAAAGGTATATAAAGCTATTACTAAGATTAAGGCTATTTATAATACTAAAAAGAAGTTTAAGTCTAAGTCTAAAGTTACTTTCTAAAGATAGATTAGTATATATAATATTAATTTCTATAATACAATATTATTATTAAGGGCTTTATTATTACTAGAATAAAAGAGTACTTATATTAAGGAAACTTAATATACTAAAGTATACCTTAAGTATAGCTAGTACTTATACTACTTATATAGATATTTAATTAGGTAATATTTAGTAGAAAATTTTAAGTATATAGTTAATAATTATTTATCTTTTAATTAAAGTAAGATTTAGGTAGTTAGATTTACTATTATATTATATAATAATTTTATTATATTATTAATATTAAGTTATTTATATTACTTTATATAATAAAGCTACTTGAATTTTTAAAAAATTATATAAATTAAAAATTATAATAGTAAGAAGTAATTAGGCTTTATTAAATAGCTTAAAAGTAGTATAGATATATTATATTAATATTATTATTTTAGGAGACTCTAACTACTTAGTAGTAAACTCTTTTAATTATCTTTCTATATAAATATAATACTTAAGTCTAGAATAGATTATACTTTATAGTATAAAATTAAGTACAAAATCCTTAATAGAGATTGTCTTGACCTACTCTTAGCCTCGCTCCTTAGGCCCAACCAGTATAAGTAAGATAATATAGGTATAGACGCCTAGTACTAGTACAGGTGCTACTTAAACTCCCTCTGCTACTCTCTTTCTTTAGTGTTACAAATATTTGTGTGCTCTTAGTGCGGTTGGTAGTTTGTATAATATCTTGAAAATATTTGTAACGCGTTGTCGTATTACTTAATGTAGCCCAGATCGCGGAATGCCCTGTTTAAGATCTCTTGTACTGTTTTCCCCTTTCGTAGGGTGTATTCTTGCATTGACTCGCCTGCTGCTTCGGAAGCTGCAGCACACTCACGTTTGACTGTCGCATATTGCTGCAGGTCCTTTGGTGACTTTAAAAGCCATTCGCGGAAAATCCGGTGCTTCTCGACCTCAGGGCAATCCGGCCCAAAGACGTGGAGATTGATAGGATATGCACCAAGGCGGTCTCCTTCATCAACAAAGAAGCGATGTTGATGCCAGCCCGGCTCACGGAGGAGGAATCGGAAGCCCAAGCGCTCGAGAGCCTCAACGTAAGAGTCCTCATCCTTGATGTCCTTTACTACCAGATCGATGTCAATAACATCCTTTGCCGGTAGACCCGGAACACTGGTGGATCCTGCATGCAGAATGGCGACCGCGGTCGAGCCTAGCACAGCTTCTATCCGGGCTTCAGTGTCTAAGAATCGCTGGGGCCACGCCGGATTCGGCTCGACGATGGCTATCTTTTGTCCAGACTTGCGCTTGTTCACCCTTTCTGTGGAACTTCCATCGTCAACGTAATCCCTAACAATGTCCTCGGGAGAAAGTGGCATCGTGAGTTAAAGCGGTAAGTTTTCAAAGGTTTCTCAGAATGTGTGCTGATGATAGAGTAAGTGAAGAAGAATGAGTATAGAGATAGTAACAACGGTAATGTACCTCTTCGTTAAAGACAAGTGAAGACTCGGAGAGTTGGTAGGGCGTCCGGATAAACTCCGGCTTAGCAGAATTTTCAAGGCGCTTTTGTAGACCTCAGCATCTTTACACGCCACAGCATTACTACGTACCACAGTCTTTTTTAACTTCTCCTATTTTACATTTAGGTCCGCCGCTCTTCTGGACGCACCAAATAAGGACAGCTATTATCCTATACTAGCAAATAAAGTTAATACCTTAAAAAAAATTTAAATTAAAAAAGTAATGTAAATTATAAGTAGAATTTAAAAAAGGTAATTAAAACTTTAGTTTATTATTCTTTAATATCTTTACTTTAATATCTATTTATGAAAATATAATAAATTATAGTTGATTATTAGTTTATATTATAGTTAGATATATTTATATTACTTATATATTTTAAGGTAGCCCTTAGTATTGTTATAGGCTAAGCCTCTAAGGCCTTAGCTAGTTAGCCTTAGTATCTTTTAGCTAAGCCCCTAAGCCCCTAAGGCCTTAACTAGATAGCCTTAGTATCCTTTTTATTCTTCCTTAGCCTTACTACTAGATAGTATTACTTAGATATTCTCTTAGTACTTATAGTAGTTAAGAGTACTATACTATAGTTATAATACCTTATAATATAAAGGCCTACCTAAACCTTAATATAGGAGCTATCTTTAAGAGCCTACTTAAGAGCCCTTATAGCTCCTTATTAAATTTACTTATTATTATTCTATACTTAAGCTATCTAGGTAACCTCTTATATTTAAATTTAATTATTTTATAATATATAAGTATTATACTTCTAATTCTTTATAGCCTTTTAGAGTTTAATTTAAACTTAGCCTACTACTTAGTAAATACTATTTATAGAAGTTTTAATTAATATATTATATTAAGCCTTATAGATAAAAAGCTTATTAAGTAAAGCTTTAGTTAATATAGTATACTAAACTTTATAAATATATTATATTAAGCCTTATAGATAAAAAGCTTATTAAGTAAAGCTTTAGTTAATATAGTATACTAAACTTTATAAATACTAAATTTTTAAAATTAAAAGTTTTAAGATATATAATCTTTTAAGCTTTAAGTAGCTTCTTAAGTTATTCTTTAAAGCTTATTTAGTAATAAACTAATAGCTAGCTATTAATAAAATAAATTATTAATTAATATTTAAAAAAGCTTATACTTTAGGTTATTAAAAAGAATAAAAATATAGTTATAATTATAGTAGTTTTATATAGTATAGTTTAAGTAGTAGTACCTAGTAAAGTCTTACTACTATACTTATATAAATAATAATAGTAGTATTTTTAAAATTTTATTATTATACTAAATTTAAAAAAATAGTTTAATTAAAAATTTAATATTTAAATACTTATTATAAAAGGATATAATTTAGCCTTTTAATATAAAAGGGTAATAATATACTTATTTATTAATATTATTAAGCTTTTTGAATTTTATATTTAAGATATTTTAACTAGTAGATTTTAAGATAAAGCTTTTACTAGTACTTAGCTCTAAGTAAAGAAGTAAAGCTATAGTAAAAAAAGCTAAAACTAATATTAAAATAATAATTTAGTATTTACTTATAATAAAAATAGTATTAATATTAATACTAAAATCTTTAATATAAAACTTTTTAAAAGAAGGGAGACCTTATTCAGCATACCCCTTTAGCTATTTAGTATACCCCCCTTAATAAATTTAGAAGTTATAAAGGTAAAAAATTATAGTGGCCCTTATTCGGTATACCTATTCTGTTATTCAGTATACCTATATTAATAAAGTTTACAGTTATAAAGGCAAGAAATTATAAAGGTAAAAAAAGGTTTAAAGCTACCTAGTAACTTAATTAAAAACTATCTAAGTCCTTTAAGAGTGTTAAGAAAGCTACTTAGTAAGTATAGCTAGGTTACTAGCTATAAAGCTATAAGTAAGTACTTATACTTTAAATTCCCTACTAAAAAGAAATTAGAGAGCTTATACTTACTTAGAGGCCCTAGTAAGGAGGCCTTAAAGAAAAAGAATTAAAAGAGAGAATAGTTACCTATTTATATATAAAATCTTATTTTATACTACGCTAAAATAAACTGTAGCTAAAATATAGCCCTTTAGCTAGCTAAGAGATTACTTTAGTATACTAAAATTATAATAAATACTACTAACTAAATCTAATTAGAAATTATTAGTACCTTAGTTTAACTTATTTAAGACCCTCTTAAATCTTTATTATATTTATTTATTCCTTTATCTTACACTTTTACAGTTACTTATTAGCTTTATAGGCTCTCTACTTCTTTAGTTATAATATTTATATATTCTCTAGCCTCCTATAGGCCTATAAAGACTATAATAATTATATAGAGACTCTTTTAGCTTATAAAGGCTATAGTAACTATAAAATAAATCCCTTATTATTAAACTATTTATAGTTAGCTTATTAAGTATATAAGGTCTAAGCTTTATTTCCTTACCTCTTTAGTTAAAAGAGAACTAAGTAGAAATTACTCTCTACTCTATACTATATTAGTAGCCTAGATATACTTAAATCTAGAAGGATCTTACGCCTCTTATAGTATAAGGCCTATTATTATTATTCTTAATCTTCCTTTTAGGCGCCCTTTTATAATAACCTTTACTAGATCTTAAATTAGAACTAAAGGATTAATCTTATCTACCTATTATAAATATAAGTACTAGTATATATTAAAGTATTCCTTTTTAATAACTATACAAACTAAAGCCTCTATAGTCTACTATATAATCCTATAAATTTAGTACTTATAAAAGATACTAAACTTTACCTTAAAAGTACTACTATAGGTCTCTAAATAGTTAGAAGCCTTAGCTAGTTCTAACTACTATTTAAAGAGTAATAACGTAATAGGTAATATAAGTATATAAATTTCTAGATAAAACTTTTATATATCTTAAAGTTTTACTATAACCTTTTAGGTTATAATAGTAAACTTATATTTATATTTAAAAACTTACTTTTAAACTTACTAATTAATTAATTAGATAATATCCTAAAAATAGGTATAATAATTTAGGAAATTATACTTTATATACCTATAAGAGCCTTCTAGGCGTAAAGTAGTTCTATTAGGCGTTAGATTATTTTATAACCTACTTAAATTTTATAACTTACTTTTAGCTAAAATCTAAAAAATCCTTTACCTAATATATAGCCTACTCTTCTTAATTTAGTAGTTACTTTTTCTCTAGATACTAAAGTATATTTAGATATACCTTAAAGTCCTCTTAAATACTTTACTACTCTTCCTAAAATCTCTTAGTTATTAGTATATTTATTAGGGTCTACTAACGTAATTAAATTACTTACTAATTTTCTTTAACTTTTTTCTTCTACTCTTTAGTAGCCCTACTTAGGGCTGTAATCTTTAACTAAGTATTTATCTTAATATTTTAGTTAATATACTAAATATATTAGTGCTGTTTAATTTCTAGAAAGAATTCTAAAAGAGCTACCTTTAAACTCTTATTATAATCTATAATAAAGTACTAGGGTTAAATTTTAAGCCCTTTAAAAAAGTTAGCTACTATATAAATTACTATATAATAATTATCTTCTATTTCTCTAGGTATAAAGGTATATATAATATCTAGCGTTATATTAAGATAGGTAATAGTAGTAATATATAGAAATAGTATATTAAATATATTTATTTTATATATATAATCTAATATAATAATATTTAGGTTCTTATATATATACTAGAGTGTAAGAAGATAGGCAAAAAATAAGGTTTTTAGGCAGTTATCTAGACTAACCTATTTTTAGTATATATACTTATCTTTATTTAGTTCTTACTAGTCTTTAAGTATATTTAGTAGTACTTATAGCTTTAACTTTCTAGCTAGCTCCTTTTCTAATAAGTAATAACACTTATTTTAGATATTCTATAAGATTACTAGCTTCTCTAAGAGTAAGAGCTAACTAAGTAGTTAGCTACTTATAATACTCTTATAGTACTTATCTTTAATTAACTTTTATATACTTAAATCTAACTAGCGATAGTAAGGATAGACTTAATAGTTTAATATACTTAAATAGTTATATAGCGACTTACTTTCTTCCTTTATCTAGCTATAGACCTTATCTATAATAGTTCTCTTAAAAGTAAAATACTATAGATAGCCCCTTATATAGGTCTTTATTTCTTTATAAATCTCTTTCTTACTATAGTTATATCTTTAGCCTTTTATACAGCAGAGCTAGAACTTTTAGACCTAGCCTATAATATTCTTTTTTATATAATAGATACTAACTACCTAGCTATACTCTTTTAATATTATATTAACGTAACGGGCTACCTTATAGTAAGTCTCTATTAGGATAAAATTAGAGACTTTTTCTATTAGATTTAGTATAAAAAGAAGATTATAGTTATTAACTAACTAATTAACTTTTTCTTAAAAAAGAGTATTATCTTTATTATCGCTAATAACGTAGTTAGTAAAAAGAAGTAGATTATAAAGAGTACTACTTTATACTATTATATCTAGGCTGTTAACAGGAAACTTTATAGTATAAGGTATTATTTTATAGCTACTTTATAGTAAGTATAATTATAATAGCTACGTATAAGTATTTCTAATTTATTACTTTAAGCTATACTAAAAGCGCTATTTCTAAGACTCCTAATAAGCTAATATACTTTAACTATATAATCCTAGCTTACTAGAGATAACTAATAATATACTAGTAACTTTATATTTTCTTTATATATAACTAAACTTTAAGTATAAAGAACCCTCTAGTTAGTAATAATATAGAATTAAATAAGTCTACTATAGGCCTACCTACTAGTAGCCTTAGTCTACTAGTAAGATTAACTTGCTTCTACTACGCCTATATAATTAAGTAGGGCTCTATAAGCATAATTCTATCTACTTTATTATACTTTATACTAGCTAAAGTATAGCTAGCTTAGCGTAACGCTATAGATAAGATACTCTATATTTACTACCTATTTAGTTTACTTTTATCCTTAGGTAGGTAATCTATTACTAAAAGTTAACTAATTAGAATAATAGTGCGCCTAAGGCTTATATTTAAAGATAGGTACTACTTTACTTAGTATTAGCTAGTATATAAATTTCTTTATATACTACTTAGGTAGCTTATATTATTTACTACTACTAATAAATATTAGCCTAAATAGGAATTAACTAAAAGCCCTACGTTAGCTTTAGATCTAGACCTATAGGTACTACTAGTTACCTTAGTATAGCGTTAATAGTAAGCTAATACTTACTTTAGTACTTAGTATTAATAGTAAAAAGAGAAACCTATAGCCTAAATAATACCTTTATTACTTTAATATAGTATTAATAGTAACTAGCTAATTACTTTAGCTTAAGACTAGTTACTTTAGTACTAAGTATTAATAGTAAGAAGGGATATTAATTCTTAGTAATAAGCTTACTTACTATACTGCTACAGCTAAGCACTTATTATATAAGACTATTAGATAGACCTACTAAAGAAATAGAGGTATAGAAAAGGTAAGGATAAACTTAAGTTTAAATCTATCTATAGCTCCTAGTAGGCTATTTAACTTAAGACCTAGTACTAGCTAAAGCTAATATAGCGTATAATAAGACTGTTACTAGATCTAACTTAGCGCCTACTTATCTACTATAAGAGTATCTTAAAGTATACCCTAGAATTATATTAGTAAGTATTTTTACCTATAGATTTAATATATAAGTAGTAGTATTATACGCTAAGTATAGAGATTAATTAAACTTACTAGGAGTTTATTCTTATTAGCCCTAGTATAAGCTGTATAGAAAAGCTGCTTATATATCCCTTATACCTTTATACTTATACTTTATATAATAAAACAGCGTAGGGTTAATAAGAGATTAACTACTATAGCTTTAAAAAAATATAATATTTACTAATAAACTTAGTTTTCTAATAGGAATAGGCTACTAATAGGTAAACCTACTAAAGAAATAAGGATTTAAAAAAATAGGAGATTAAGAAAGGTAGTATAGCTAGGCTAAGCTAGTATACTATAGATTAAATTTCTTCCTTAAATTATACCTTACTTTAGAATTAAACCTATATTCTTTAAATCTATTATAGCTATAGTAGGCTATTATCTAACTATTACGCTAATAAGGTAGAAACTCTAAGTAACTATTAATAGCTTAAAGTTAATAAACGCGTTAAGTATACTTAAGTAGTAATAAATATATAAAAGCTATTTATAGTTTTACTAAATTTAATATCTCTTATAGGGCTAGGGTTTTAAGGATATACTTCCTATAAGATAGTATTAGGCTATAGGCTACTCTTCTCTATTTTCTATATATATCTTAATAGATTAGCCTTTCTAGTTATGCTAAAGGCAAAGCTAGAGGTAGTTACTAATTAAGTATAACCTAAAGACCTTATAGAATTATAGCTATTAACTAGTTATCTATAGACTATAAAAATATACTAATTAGCTAAGGCTAATAAAACTTCTACTCCCCTAATAAGCCTGTAGTAAGGTTAGTTATTAAAACTTATCTATTATAAATAAGATAGAGAGAATAACTCTACCCTTTATAAACGCGCTAACTAGAGTTAATATAGCTTATTACTATATAAGAAATAAAGTATACTAGTAAGAAACTAGGGTAATACTATAAAATACCTAAATAAATTAACTATGCTAAGTAATACCCCTATAGAAGGAAGACTAAGACTAGAGTTAAATATAGTATAGGATTACTTATAAATAGGTAAAGTGTCTATAAGAGGATTACTTTATTATCTTTAAAGTAAGCTAGTTTAGTTTAAAGCTTATAGACTTCTCCTAAAGATTAAATATCTAGTATATAATAATAGCTCTAGCTCTTAGCTTAATATAGGCTACTTATAAACGCGCTAACTAGAGTTAATATAGCCTATTACTACCTATAAGTTAAATTAACCTAATAATAAAGGCTAGAGACCTAAGTATAGTAGAGGATAAGGTATATTTAAGTCTTATAAGGATAGCCTAAGACTTTAGTAAGCTTTATTAGTACTAGGCTTAAGTACTCCTCTTAAGGTAAAAATATCTAGTATTTAATAACTACTCTAGCTTAGAGCTTAACGTAGGCTACTTAGTAAATTTAGCTTAAAGTTTACTCTACTATTAGTAGACTATTAAATATCTTAGCTAGTTTTAAGTAATTAATTAAATAAATTACTTTACCTACAGCTACTAACTTACATTAGCCCTAATAGGTAACTCTAGGCTACCCTCTTAGTATCTAACTTCCTAGTATCTAAATTATTAACCTAGTTAATAAAGTAGATATAATATATAAAAAGTCCTATATTAGTTGCCTACTTAAAGACCCTAGTAAGTAGTTAGAGACTAACTTACTAGTATCTCTACTATATCTAGCCTATCCTAGCCTAAGTAGGAAGCTACTAAGTTACTAAGCTTAACTTAAATCCTAGTAGCGTAGTTAGGCGCTATAGTATATAAAAGTAGCTTAAATTTTTAGGAGCTAGCCTCTAACTTTAGTTCTACTTACTAGTTATATTCCTATTAATTTAGATTATAAGTATCTACTATTTTTTTAATTTTAAACCTATTAGTAAGTAAACCTACTATAGCACATAGAGTAAGGTATCTCTAAATAAATCCTATTTAAGTTTACCCTTAATTTTAGTTCTACTTACTTATAATATACTTAATTTATTTCTATACTTTTTTCGCGTAGTTTTTATATTCTTTTCCTCTTAATTCTACATTTAATCTTATACTACTATACTTTAATTTTATACTATCTATCTTTAGTCTTACCTATAATATATAAGTACTAATAGTAATTTACTACCTCTCCTTAAATAACTGCCCTATAAATGCCTCCTAGTATTATAGCTTACTATTTATAATTTTTACTATACTTTAGCTTATTACTTTTTAATTAAAATTATTACTAGCTTCTATAATTTAGCTACCCTATACTTACTTTTATAACGTATTATAGCTTACTACTTCTAAAGCTTACTACCTTTTTAGCTTATAGCTATTTAATTAAGTTATTACTCTCTTCTATAATTTAGCCGCCCTATATATGCTCTTATAGTATATTATAGCTTATTACTATTTACCTTATACACGCTTCTATAACGCGTTATAGCTTACTACTACTATAGCTAGCTACTATTTATACTAAGTTATTACTCCCTCTTACAAGCCGCCTACCCTATATATATACCTAATATATATACTTATAGTATATTATAGCTTACTAGTACTACAGCTTACTACTAATTACGTTAGGCTATTACTAGCCTCTTACTCTCTATACTTATATAACTCTCTAAGTCTACTAACTAGTAGTTAGTATTTTTTAGGGGGTGCTAGCTAGGGCTTACCTAGGCGCTTTTACCTACGTAGAGTTACTTACTCTAAGAGGTAGCTACTTTTAGAGGCGCTAATACTTATTAGTTTAAAATCCTTCTACTTATATACTCTAGAGTATTAATTATATATAAAAGTCGCGTTTAGGGGTTTATACTATAGAACTTAGTTATAGTAAATATACTTTATATAAAGAAAATTATTAGAAGCGATCTAGCCTATATAAGTAAGAATACCTAAGAGTACTATATTACCTATATATTACTTTACTTTTATAAGGTTACTTAGTAATAGCTTAACTCTCTTAAGAGAGTTAAGCTTACTACTAACTTACTTAGAAAAGTTAAGCTATTACTAAGTAGGATCCTTAACTTTCTTAGGAGAGTTAGTAGGCTATTTAACTTACTTAAGAAAGTTAAGCTATTACTAGGTAGCTTTCTTAATACTCTTAAGGGGCGTTAGTAAGGGCGTTAACTTTCTTAAAGAGTATTAAGCTATTACTAGATAGCTTCCTTAACACTCTTAAGAGGCGTTAGTAAGAGTATTAACTCTTTTAAGAAATATTAGTAAGGGTGTTAACTCTTTTAAGGAGTGTTAGTAAGGGCGTTAACTCTTTTAAGGAGCGTTAGTAAGGGCGTTAACTTACTAAAAAAGTTAATAAAGGCGTTAACTTACTTAAGAAAGTTAAGCTATTACTAGATAGCTTCCTTAACACTCTTAAGAAGTATTAGTAAGGGTATTAACTCTCCTAAGGAGCGTTAGTAAGGGCGTTAACTTACTTAAAAGAGTTAAGCTATTACTAGGTAGCTTCTTTAACGCTTCTAAGGGACTTAGACAGTTTCTAATTAAGTTACTAAGTAACTTTAAACCTTTTTTTACTTTTATAATTTCTTGCCTTTGTAACTGTAAACTTTATTAATATAGGTATACTAAATAACAGAATAGGTGTGCTGAATAAGGGCCACCTAAACTTTTTAACTTTTTATTTTATTAAGTAGAGTTTATAGAAGCTATAAAAAATAAAGTTACTTTTACGTCTTTTTACTTTTTTTTAACTAAGTCTAAGTTAGCTTTTTTTTTTATAGTTCTAAATAATTAAGCCTTTTATAGCCTTTTTTATTATAGTTTTAATAAATAATAGTTATTTTAGCTAGTTTTAAAGAAATATTTTTTCTTTTATACTTATTTAACCTATTTTAACTTTTTTTAGTAGCTTTTAGTAACTTACTAAAGTCTTTAAGCCTAATATCTAAGGTTTACTTTTTACTATCTTTAAACTTTTTATAATTTTAATAGTTTATATATTATTATTTTTAAATTTAATTTATATAGTCTTTAACTTCTTAGAGAGTAGCCTTTATACTATTAAGTATTAAGTTTAACTTTTTTTAAATTATATTAGAGAGTATTATAATAAACTTAAATTATTATTATAAAAAAAAAATTTTTTTTTACTTTTTTTTATAGTACCTCTAAGTACTAGAAAAGATTTATAAAAGACTAGCTAAGCTTTATTTTAGCCTTTTTAAGCTACTTATAAGCTTTTTAGGTATATTCTTTAAAAGTACTTAAAACTATTAGTATAGTATTAATAAATTTTTACTAAGTTAGTATTTATCTTAGAGTTT
Organism: Lophiotrema nucula; assembly: GCA_010015825.1. Lineage (NCBI taxonomy): Eukaryota > Fungi > Ascomycota > Dothideomycetes > Pleosporales > Lophiotremataceae > Lophiotrema > Lophiotrema nucula. Next base: position 1,410,751 of record ML977317.1, on the reverse strand, counting down.
AGTATTAGTTAAATACTTTAATCTTTTATAATATCTTTAACTATTCTAAGATATATTTACTCTTAAATTTTACTTTATTAGCCTTTATTAAAAAATTAGTAAGAAAGCTAGTAAAAAAGCTTTTATAGTCCTTTTACTATATATAAAAGTTCTATTTATTCCTCTTTTTATAGATATATAGAAAGTCTAGCTTTAGAAGCTATATATAAGCTAAGTAGTAATTAAGTAAAAATAGTATATATTAAATTAAAGTTATTAGAGTATTAATAATAGTATCTAGGTTACTTATAAGGTAATCTAGCTATTACTAATATAAATATACTAGTTTAAGCTTTTTATACTTTTTAATATACTATTTACGTAGTTACTCTAATTTCTAGTTTAAATTAAACTTATTTACTTTAATTTATACTATACTAGGCTACTTTACGCTATTACTAAGAGTATTATTAAATAACTCTTTAATTACTAATTTTACTTACTTAACTAATAATATTTAAGTAATAAGAGATAGGTTTTAATTATTTAACCTAAAAGTAAATACTTTAAGGCTATTTTTAGCCTAAAATCTCTATTAAGACCTCTCTATTACTTAATAAGTAGTTATAGTATTAGTATAAGATTATAACTATTTATTTAAAAGAGAGTAATTTAAATATAAGAATTCTAACTAATAATAAGATAGTATAGAGTAAGTAATAGATATATTTAATAATAGATAAATTACTAGCCTCTAAAGTAGCTATAATTCTTTTATATAGATAAAGTATTATATAATTCTTAATAGACTATTCTAGATTAGTATAATATTAGGTAGTTTAAGCTAACAACCCTTACAGTAAATATTAATATAGATCTCTAATATTAAGATTATTAATAAGTCCTAGACAATAAACCTTTATAAATAGAAATTATCTATACTATATATACCTTACCTACTCTAGATTATCTAAAAAAGGACTCTATTTATAAAGCAGTTATATAAGATTTCTTTTAGCTAAATATATTAAATAATATCTATTAATATATTAAGAACTATAATACCTATAGGTAAATAAAACCTTAGTAAAATAGCTTTTATAAACTATTAAAGTTATTACTATTACTAAAATAGATCTAAAAAGAGATCTCTATAGATTTTATTATTAAACTACTTAAAAGTAAGGACTATATAAACTTAATAGTTATTATAAATTATTTAAATAAAAATATAGTTTTTATTTTATTACTAAATATTAAGGTTATTATAGTAGTTAATACTTTTATCTAATTTATAATTACTTACTACTAGCTACTAGATACTATTATTTTAAATAAAGGAACTTAATTTATTAGTAAATTTTAAATAATACTTTATAAGCTCTATAGTATTAATTATAAGTTATTAATAGTTTATTATTTATAAACTAATAGTTTAATAGAAAGGATAAATTCTACTATTAAAGCCTACCTACGTGCGTATATTATATAGAATTAAAAAGACTAAATAAAGTATATTAAAATAGCTATAATAGCTATTAAAGTATAAAAAATAGTAGTAATAAAGATAAGCTTTTTTTTCCTTTAATATAGATATTATATAGACCTTCTATAGTTACGTCTAGCTATTAAGATAACTAAAACTTTATAGTTAAATAAAAAGAAAGCTTTAGTAATTATAAATAAATTTAATAAAATATTTAATTTTACTTATACGTTAATAGTAAATAATTAGTAAAAAAAAAAATTTTAAACTAATAAAAAATATAAGAGAGCTATATAACTATAAGTAAGTAATAAAGTATAATTTATACTTAAAATATATATAAAAACTATACGTATAAGTAAAAAGCTAAACTAAAAAAACTTAAAGTATATAATTATTAAACTTATTAAAACTTATACTATTAAATTAAATATACTAAGTAAGACTAAGAAAGTTTTTAATATAAATAAATTACGCTTTACTATTAGTAACCTACTACTAAGTTAACTCTTAATAAACTACTAACTAAAACTTATTATTATTAATAGTAAGTTTAAGTATTTTATTAAAAAAATTATAAATAAATAAAAATATTACTATAGATATAGATTCTAGTATTAACTTTTAGTTAAATAAAAAAATTATAAAAAACCTACTTAAAAATCTACTTTAGAGTTTATAAATATAAAAGCTTTAGTAATATAATATAAAACTATACTAATTACTTAAAAGTATTTTTATTTTTTTACTTTTTTACTTTTATACTTACTCTTAGAACTATAGATACTAAAGCTTTAATTAAATAAAAATATAATAAAACTATTAACCTATTTATTTAAGTATTATAAAGCTATTATATAAAATAATTATTAAAAGGAAGTAATCTATATATTTCTAATTAAGTAATAGTTTTATAGTATAATACTATTATATAACTAGATATATAAAAGTTATTTATTTTTTACCTTAAAGTTTAAATTTAGCTATTTTTTATTACTATTATTTTTCTTTTTACTTTTAAAGTATATTATATAAAGATACTTAAGTAAGAAATTAGTTAAAGATAAATTAACTTCTAAGTAATCTATTTTACTTATATATTAAAGTATTAATAAAATAAGTTAACTTAGTTACTTTTTTACTTTTTTTAACCTAAGTTTAAGCTTTACTATTACTATTACTACTACTATTATATATATATATTTTTTATTTTTCTTAAATAAGCTTAACTTTAAAAGGGAAGTATTATTATAGGCTAAGCTTCTAAGGCCTTAGCTAGTTAGCCTTAGTATCTTTTAGCTAAGCTTTTAAGCCCTTAAGGCCTTAACTAGATAGCTTTAGTATCCTTTTTATTCTTCTTTAGCCTTACTACTAGATAATACTACTTAGATATTTCTTTAGTATTTATAGTAATTAAAAGTACTATACTATAATTATAATACTTTATAATATAAAGGCCTACTTAGACTTTAGTATAGAGGCTATCTTTAAAAGCCTACTTAAGAGCCTTTATAGCTCTCTATTAAATTTACTTATTATTACCCTATACTTAAGCCATCAAGGCAGCCCCTTATAATAATAGTAATTACTTTTAAGAGTATCTATATCTCTACTTATAGTAATATAATAAGAATTTTTAATAACTTATATATATTATATTTAATTTAGTAAGAACTTTTAATAACTTACTTAAATATTTCCTAATAGCTTACTAGTAAGCCTTTACCTTTATAATACTACTTACTTATAACTAAGTTAACTAACTATTTTTTAGCTAAGTAGAATAATAGTACTCTATTACTACCCTTAAGGCTTAAGAAATTAATAGATTAGTATCTCTAATAGAAAGTATTAGTTTTCTATACGCGTCCTATAGTACCGTGTGTCTTACCTAGTATTACGTACAAGTAGGCAAGCTATCTAGCTGGCCAGCAGCACACATAGAAATCCATACTATTATTATATTAAATATAGGGATAGTTAATTATATAACGGCTATTAGGGCGAGCCGTTACAGTTATATACTCTCAAATACTCGGACCTAAGCAAGCTGGGCATGAAGTGCCGCGTTGCGGTAGTCTTAGGGAAGCTAGGCGATTATTCGTCTTCAGATTCATTTCTATCCTATTCACGAGCAGCAGCCGCAGCCTCCTTGTCAGTGGCCAACATGTTCTGTATGGCTGGCCTATTCATGCAGCGGTCCCACCAAGCACTCACAGCTTTGCGACTGAGGATGACATCTCCGTACCCGCACGCGAAAAGTCTTTGGATCAGCGGAATGTAGTAGATATCCGTGAGAGTGAAGTCCTTTCCAGCCATGTAGTCGTTTTGGTGTAATAGACGTTCTGCCACGTCGAAAAACATGTCGACCAACCGCAGTGCATCTGAGACCACGGCGTCATTGGGAGGCAGCCCCATGAATCTTTTGGCAACTTTCTCAAATGCGATTCTACCTGCAGGCTCGGCGAAATAAAGCATTTCTGCTGACTGCGCCTGGTCAAACAGCGCCGCAGCTTCGACGTCGGAGTCCCGGGGTAGAAGTGGGAAGGAGTACTTCCTCGCGAGGTATTTGCAGATTGCGCGACTCTCGTAGAGAGTGAACCCCTCGGGGAAAGTGATGGCGGGTATTTTGCCCCACGGGTGGCGTTTCATGTTTTCTTCGGACTGGGTGCAGCGGCGTCAGCGATGTACAATTTGCTCACGCGAGGATAAGCCGCGTCGTTTTCCAAGAGAAGCGGTTCACCCACCTTCTGTTCCCCTTTTTGCAGGTTGAGAAGCACGAGTTCGTAATCCGTAAAGCCACCTTCGGCGAGAGTCAGGCGGACACGATCGGTGTTGGTTGAACCGCGAGAGCCATACAGAATAAAAGCTGGCATTTTCGAGCTGTGCAGTAGTTTTAACACAAATCTAGGGCTGTTCGTGATGAGCTTCGACATGTGCGAGTACACCTTTCGAGAGAGATTGGGCCAGCCACTCGGTATATAAGTCGATCGAGACGATTGGGCCTCGGAACGGAGCTATGGCAATTGCGTCAGTCGCAGGAATGTGGAGTGTGCTGGTAGAAGAAACCTTGGAAGGATGAAGCCCCTTCAACAGCACGTACGAAGGAGCTAGTATCTAGTGTTGCATATAGGTATGCGGTTCCGATATGCAACACTAGATACTAGCTCCTTCGTATGGTTGGTAGGTTCGCTTTCGCTACCCAATCGAGCTAGCGCTGACGCCTGCTCCTCAACACTTGGCACGAAAGCGACACCGACTCTTGGTCCAGGTGATGAATCAAGGTACATTGTTCGGTTCGTCTGCTCGGGTTTCTTGCTTGCTACGAATCTTCCTCTCGTCTGTAGGGTGTTGCGCGACAAGCGTGAATGTCCCACACGCGCCCAACGATGGCCGGAAGCCTTGTCGCCCGCAAACGGAACATCCAATGTAGAACCAAGGTGAAAACTGGTTGTGCAACCTGCAGGTCAGTCTCAAATCCTATCACTGGTCTACATCCCAAGACTGAGAATTTAGACGGGGGTGAGCTCTGCAGTGATTGTGCTCACTTAGCAATAGAATAAGGAAGGTCAAATGCGACGAGAACAAGCCGTTTTGCCAAAAATGTGTTCACACTGGTCGTACTTGCGACGGCTACGAGTCTCCCTTTAGATTTTTTACCAGTCAACTCATTAACAACGCTCATGCTGGCGGCATCAAGTCAGGCGCTGGTTTACAAACCATCCGGCCCACCTTAATTGAGATCGCCCCTCAGGACATCGACCTCCTCAATCGTTACTTCTCCACCAAGACCATGTTCGACGTGAATCTGGGCTGTGATGAAGAAGCCAGGCAAGTCCTCCAAGCCAGCTTGACTGACCCGCCGATACGACACGCAGTCTCGTCTCTCAGAGCTCTCCGGGAAGATCTCGAGACGTCCGGAGACGTTGCAGCGTCTGTCGCGCAGCAGACCCCGACTTATGACTATGGCATCCAGCAATACTGTATGGCTTTGGGGGGTCTCGCGTCCAACTTGTCGTCTTCGGGCTCCAATGGGTTGAAGTCGGCATTACTTTGCTGTCAGATCTTCATCAGCATTGAGCAAGTGCGGGGGAATTACGCTGCCATGGCCCAGCATATCATTCAAGGACTCAGGATCATGCAAGAGTACCGGGCAAGGCTAAATATTGTTGCCGCGAATAAATTGGTACCAGCACGCCATGATCAGCTACCCTTCCTGGATGTTTTCATCATCAAGCTGTTCGCTGCACCATGTAAATTCGCAGATCCTCCAGCAACAGCAGATATAAGCGGGACGACGGTGTCTGTGTGCTTGATGTCGCCGCATCAACAGTCTGTTGAATCTCGCGATCTTCGCACAATTGCACCCGACATGCGGACAGAGCTTATAAGGATCGCTGCATCGACGCTTGAGTTTCTCGGAGAAGTGTCGCATATCGAATCTACAGGAAACGCTCTTCGACTACTATCCGAGAAAGCATCTCTGCTGGACTCCTTAGATTCGTGGCTCACTGATCTTGAACTCGTTCATACGAAGATCAGACCTCCTGGTCCTGAGCTTATTTCAGTGTCTTTCATGCGCTTCTTCCATCAGATACTGAAAATCATTCTCTTGGGGGCACTAGACTCCTCACCAGATCTTTATGCCGAGCTGCGGACCGAGAACGACAGATTGCGGGCCGTAGCTAGCAATATTGGTGAAAGAGTAAAGGCTTATAGAACCTGCAGTGGGACTAGAAGTGGTCGAAGGGAGCGATCTAAAGTACGCTGATATTTATGGCAAAGTGGCGCAATCTTTCCGAGCCACGCATCTGACTCTTGACTTTTCACGATGAATAGATCCGCGTACTTCATAGCTAGCAAGTTGGGCGGGAGAAAACCGGCGGCACTACCGAACGCTGTTGGACAGAGACTCTGCACACCTCTTCAAACTCTGAATGCGGAAGTGAGGATGTTGTTTGTTAATAAATGAACATAAAATTGACCGCCGAAGACAGAGTAGACTTAGTTCTGTGTCTCACTCACGTATCACGCTTTCACACCCTCAATTACATCACCCAGCGCATTTCAAGAGAGAAAGAAAGAAGGAACGAGTCGGTCGGCGTGCGTACATAAAATTGCATGCGGCTTCCGTTGGCAGTATGCAGACCGAACAAACCAATCAGCAGCTGACTCTGTCTCTGGATCGGGCCCCCACACCGACCATGGTGATCACCTCCATAAATGCATCCGCAACCCCGTCCGCCCTTTGGTAACGAAGCCTCTTCGTCTCCTCACTAGCTCAGGCAAACGAGGACTCAACGGTACCTCCCATCGTCGAATAACATGCATTTCCTCCTCCTCGGCGCCACTCGACGGACCGGCCAGCACGTCGTATCTGGATTACTCTCTCAAGGTCATACAGCGGTAGCCCTCGTCCGTACCTCTGGCAACTTGTCTCCCCGTCCTGGCCTCACTGTCGTCACTGGCTCGTCACTATCGAAGGCCGACATAAAAGCGCTCTCTCCGCGGCGCCTTCCCAGACACCTTCTGCAGCGATCATCACATTGAACACAGTCCGCAAGCCTCAGGTCTCACCTCCTCGCTTCCTGGCCGACTCGTGCGCCAATATTTGCGAAGTTTTGGAGCATGCCGGCATTTGTCGCATTGTAGTGATGTCGACAGCAGGTGTCGGGGATTCATGGGCTAACCTACCGTGGCTGTCCAAGGCATTCATGGGGTGGACCAACATCAAGTACGCGCTCGAGGACCACGGCCTCGTAGACAAGGAGATTCGGTTGACGACGATGGATTGGACTCTTGTGAGGGCTTCGAGGTTGCAATTCGACGATTCGAAGCAGAAGCCGACTGACACGAAGGCGGACGTGCAAACGCTGAACAGCAAGGGTGACGGAATGCGCATGACTGACAGCGTGAGTGTTTCTAGTGTGTCGAGAGTCCTAGTCAAGGTTGCAGTCGAAGGACTCTTCATCAAAAGCGCAGTGGTTGTAAGGGATTGATGCCGCCGAGGAAGTCCTGGAATTTGCGATTCTTGGGGAATCGCTGCGACGGAAGAAACCTGGAAGCTCCATTCGCTGACATAGTCAATGAAAAGAAGCACCAGTAGGTAGCAGAATTTGAAAGCTTGAAATCCGCCGGTGCTTCCGTTACTGGAAAGCGACGAGTGCTAGTGCCAAAGCTGTCCGTACAGAAGCCATCCTCACACGTTGCTGGCAGGGACGAGGCTGGGAGGTTCCAGGCCTAGGACAATGCGCACATTCAGATCGGCGATAGACACATCATCTATGACTACTGTGAGCACAACAAGACTGCAGCAGCAACTTATGGACGAGAGATTTAAATGACGCATGTGTATATTCCAGACGATGTCTTAGATGATAAGCGCGTTCAGAAACTGCGACAGACCGACCCGAGAGACGACCGCTTTGAAATCCTCGCTCGCAAGATCGCCTTGCTCCGAGGCTCGTGCCTATGGGTCTACGATCATATAGCTTTTCCGCGATGGCGAAGTCCGGTCTGGCACAAACGAATCGTCAGTAGCGGTCTGCCAGAACAATAAGCTCCCTGTAAATGGATGCAAGGTATCGAGATCGATGCGCCGTTCTGTCGCTCGAGATGTTGACCTCGCCTTTGCACCTAGACCGCCGTCCGACGAATGAGAGCGCATGCAGCGGCAGAACGACGAGTATGACCAGCGAATACTTCAGGGCGCTTGATGACGGCCTCGGAGGAAACTGACAGGAACAAGAAGAGGGCACAAGAAGGAGCAAACGCAACTTTGAGCATGGTGGACGTAAACCTCATCAAAACACCCGAAGTAGAGGTTCGCCAGGCAGGCGCATATCGATGAGACGAAGAAACTATCGCGCAACAACCGGGAAAGACATGTCCAATCTTGTAATACGGTCAAGCACCTGTGACACTGAGCACCAGATCAGCGTCAAATTCCGTTTCTCCGACAGCCCTCACAATCATTCACACAGCAGTGGCGGCATTGCAACACATAACTTACTTCCAGTGCCGGCTATCGCAAGTTTCGCACTGGAAGCCTCGCTTCCCGGCACCAAAGATGCGTTGAAACCGACCCATATGCTCGCACTCATGGTTCCCTCGAAGCTACCACCGCTCTATCTTATCATGACCATCTACAAAGTCAGAGAGCAGCTTTCCTGAAGCCGTGTCTAGTCGTTCTTCTTGAACTTCCGGAAAAATGAGCTGGTAGATTCCTTCCATCGTACACCTTTGTGATCTTGGCTGTTGTCACCCATGTTTCTCTGCATCTCCTCTTGACAGTCGAGTTGAGTAGTATTGTCATTCATGACCTGCTGTGCGAACAAAACAGTGTTTTGCTGCGAAGTGCTCCCAAGTTGATAGTTCTCGGGTTGGTATTGGACCGCGGGTCGGGGATAGAGAACGTGATCCGGGCTTCCTGTACCACCGACCACGCCTAGTTCTTGGCCAGTCGATGGTACTGTTACCATCTGGCCTGCGGCGCCAATCTCCTGCGCATTGCTCTCCATCTCAGGAAACAGATCTGCGACCTTTCCTGGGCCGAATAGTCGATCGTATACAGCGAGGGTTGTGCCAAATTCCTTGACGTCGGAGACTTTGATGGCATCGAGGAGCTGCAGCACGTACGTTTGGCAATTATTCGTGATGAGGTTGTATCCGGGTCTTGTGTCGCGCATGTTTTGGATGACCATCTCGCCTGCGCATAACATGGTCAACGAACCGCCGCTCTGGGTACAGCCTTGGAAACAACATGCGGCGTAAGCAAGCTGGGAGACTCACCAGCACGTCTAATAGCATCGTCATTGAAGATGGTCTCGCCCACCTGAAACTTCATCCACTGCTGCGCATCGACTCGCTCATTCGTATAAATCACATGGAATTCCTCATCCATCCACAGCTGGTGGGCATAATCCCCGACCAAAACTGCCCAATGCTGCGTCGGATCGGGATACTTGTTTATCTTCTCTGTTATCATCTTCCCAAGACCGGTCTTCTCGGCGAACCATTTTCCTGCGAAGCCGCCGACGGGGTGCCAGCCGACTTCGACGGGGCGAGGCGGTCCATTGGTGATGGGCTGGGTGACTGGGATGACCTGTTGTTGGTTGCCGAGGCCGATGGCGTGTTTGAGAGCGAGCTCGCCCTTGTTGTAGCTCTTCTGCCTGCGATTTCTCGGTCAGGGCTTTGCGTGAGACATAGACACCGACATTATAGCAGCGACACGAAGATCCGAACGGCGGGCTGGGACGCCGGTGCTTGGCACAAAGCGGGGTGTTGTTTACGTACAGAAACTCTCCCACCTTGTCCCGCTTTCTTTCAGACGCGTCCACTTCGTCGGGAGGGCCCGTCATGGCGTGCAAAGATTCTGATGAGGGCGTCTGCCGGTCTCGCGGGGACCTCGATGCTTTGAGGGTTTCCCGACCGGCGGCTGGCGGCACGCGCACAGCCACCGCCACCGCCACAGCCACGTGGCTCCAGCTCGGAACCCTCTGAGCTCTGATTTGTCCATTCGTTCCGACGCCACGATGGTGACCAGTGCAGATACCGAAGCAGCAGCATCGACCGTCACATCTAGCTCCAACAGGCAACGGCTCCTACATATATTCTTGAGCCGCTAGCTGCAGTGTGCCTGCAGTGGAAGGCGACCTCGGGATACTCGCAATAAACAGCAACGTCCTGCTGCCGTCGTGTCAATATGAACAAAGGCATGCCACTTTGTTGACCAGAACGGACTCTATCGTGTCTTTTATCAAGCTCGGTTGGGTCTTACCATGTATGCCGACTGACTGATTGCAAGTCCCGTTCGCCTTCACTTCTCCTATACCCTAATCTCAGCCTCCGCTTCTTTTGCGTTGAAGGTAAGCCGGCTTCTTATACCTATCGACTGCGCATACTGAGCGAGTATAGTACGATGATCACGCAATCTCGTGATGTTGGATGCAAGCTTTCTTTTCCACTTTCGACTGAGAGCTTATGTTGTGGGAGCTGTAAAAGAACACTCGGCTATTCGAGCAGCGAATCCACGTCATCTATCAGCATCGACTATGTATCCATTGCGACACCTAGAAGACCATAGACTCCAAGGAACAGCTCTCCCTCCCTGTGAAATAGCTTCTCGAAGCCAGCAGCACCACTGGCGGCATCTAACATTTTTGCGTTCGGTATCCCGACTTCTCTTGAAGGCCGGTATCAAACGCACCCCTCACCTCGAACGTCGTTACTCGCCGCTATGAACACGGGGCCTCGGAGTTGGTACATCGCTTCGCTCGGTCCCTTGCTATTTCATGTGTGAAATTGTCGAGTGCGGAGGCTGAACCGCGTCACTGCAAACGACCGTCGTCAAGCGAGCGACCGAGCGGGAAATCGTTTGAAGGCATACAAAAGACGGACTCGGGGCAGAGATCGTCAAAACTACTTTCCACATCACTATTGGCAGAGCCATTCTTCACGATCGCGATGGCGTTCAATATCGCACCACCAAACCTCGATCAGGTCATCGCCAACTACCGCAACAACTCCAGTACCCAATCAACCATCATCAACACCTCAATCTCGCTCACCGGCAACGGAGCTGTGCGCTCGCACACGTTGATGTACCGAAATTTTGACACGATGGACCGCGCTGGAGGCTTGCTCGCTCTTCCATCCATTTCATGGCATGGTAAGCCAGTCCGTTCTTTTCGATACCTACGAACGGCCAAGTACGTCCTAAAGGCGATCGATCTGTACTGGCGCGGCAAGACTGGCAGCTACAAGGTAGCGGAGATTCACGGACAACAGCCGAGAAGCAATGCAATTTGCATCTGGAACGAGACAACTGGTATCGGTACCAAGTACTGGATTGAAGAGAGCATCGACCTGCATGAAGAGTGATGGATTCGAATGCAGCTTCAGTGGGGTGATAGTCATTTGGTCTTTTTGTACTGTGGAGTACAATGCGTATGGGTAGCATATATAGCCTGGAGTGGCTCTTCATACAAGGGAAGGGAAGTTGAGCTGTAAGGCTGCAACAATTGGTGGTTTACACAGATGCTTGCGACTACAGGAAACGAAGTAAGACGTTGAACATGGCACGATGAGAGGCGATTTGAGCTGCAACATGCTTTGTGATATGAAACTTGAGCAATGAAAAGTGTTGGTACGATGCGTAACCTGACGCGAGTAACACTTGGAGTTAATAGAGCACCGGTCCCTTTAATACATACTCCCGTGACGATTTGAGCACACGTGCGCTTCTAGAGATATACTGATTTACCACAGCCCGGACAATTCATGCGCACCTCAACCCAGTCTGAGCTAGCGGCGCCAAACTAGCAGGGACGCGGACGCGCGAAGATTTTCAGGGGCCGGTTAAAATTAGACTGTGGCTGCCCACACCGAAGGAATCACATTTCTCCACCCCAACAGCGTAGTACATCATCATGGCTCGCAACGCGAAAGACGGACCGGCGGAGTCTTTTACTGCAAGGCATCAAATCGGTATGTTATGCCCTTAGTCGAAGGGTATTCTAGATCTCCTAATGACGCTCTAGGCGTCTCCGCATCGCTTCTTTTCGTCTTGTGGCTCTCCCGCGCGGCTCGCTTTCCCAGCGACATCGGAGGGCTCTACAGATTATCGTATTACGATGATATCTCCGGAGAATATGGTCGAGGACCTAATGACTTCTACTTTGTTCTCTTCTGGCTCATTGTCTTCATCGGGCTGCGGATCGCTGTGATGGACTACGTACTCAGGCCTCTGGCTCGCGGGCTAGGGGCACGGAGATCACGGGATGCGCAGCGCTTCTCAGAGCGGAGTTACAACATGCTGTATCATTTGATCTCTTTTGGAGTCGGCATGGTGCGTCGTGCTCCCAACTCAACGTCCTCCTGGAGCTTACTTGAACCGGCAGCACCTTTGGATCTACTCCAAATACTGGTCTGAATTGCGCGAAATGTGGACCGACACGCCAGTCACAGGCATAAGTGGGATGATGAAAGGATACTATCTCTTATCGTTTGCATTTGCCCTGCAGCAAATTGTTATTATCCACATCGAGCAGGCCAGAAGCGACCACTGGGCGATGTTGGCGCATCACATCGTAACGAGTGTGTTGCTCTTCGGAAGCTATAGCTTGTATCAGACAAGAGTCGGCAGCGTCATCGTTTGCATCATGGATGTTGCGGACATCTTCTTATCGGTTAGTCCCTTTAAAACCACGCCTAAATACAGGTATACTCACCAAAGCGAAAGCTCACGAAAGTCTTCAATTACCTGGCCTGGCATACTGCTTGCAATATCACCTTTCTCGTCTTCTTTATTGTATGGTTCGTGACACGCCACGTCATCTATCCGATGATCGTCTGGTCTGTTTACGCCGACGCCTTTGACACTATACCCCTCGGATGCTTTTCTGCTGTAACAGGACGAAGGCTCTCGCAACCCAAAGCCAGTAGTATTGTACACTATCTACAGCCATTTGTGTATTCAGACGGGACTGTGTGCATTGATACGAGAGTCTATTGGTCAATGTTGATACTTCTTGGAACCTTAGAGATCCTCATGCTCTTCTGGTTTTCGGCAGCCGCCAAGATCATCTGGGCGTTCATTACGGGCAGTGACGTCAATGATACGAGGAGTGAAGTGGACGAGAAGGAAATGGTGGAAGAGGCAACCAATGGCGTGATTCCTTCGATCGAAAAGGCAAAGGTGAACTAGAGTGTTAGGTAGAAAGCTTGCGCCATAGCGATAGGTCTGCCTTTACTCGCGCTACTGTTTTTTCAGCCTAGTCCAGCAACCTTCAGCGCAGGACAATACGAGAGTCAAATGCTGACGTTCAGTCCCCGGGATCTCTTTGCTCCTCAGAGTCTGCTGTCCCTCTGTCTTTCCAGGTTGTGGTGGTGCGCAAGGGTTGATGGATGGAAAGATCTGCAAGAGACGGACAATCGCATACGACGCCTCCAGAAGCGCGAAGTCCTCTGCCGAACAGTTGTTAGTCACCATTACTATTAACAACAAGGAGGTCGCTCTAACTTACGTCCGAGGCAAATTCTGGGACCACCGTTAAATGGCAGATAGCCCCAACCAATCCTTTTCTCAAATCCTTCGCTCCATCGCTCAGGCTTAAATTCGTAGGCATCTTCGCCATAGAGATCCTTTCTTCGATGCATTATGTAGGGGCAGTAGCCAACTGCTGCCCCTTTACGAATTAGGATGGGCGATTTTCGATCCTTGCCCCCGCCGGTTGGCAAAGTAGTTGTTGTTAGGGCAGTGCGCGAATTCACCGGTACAGAAGGATAGAGTCGTAGAACTGTCATTGGCGGTCAGAGCCAATAAGAGAGGCATTGCAGTGCAGTGAAATACCTTCTTTGAGGACATAATTGAGATAGGGCATCCTTTTGAGATCTTGCTGCGTTGGTGGGCTTGAGCCTATCGTGTCCTGGATCTCTGCACGGAGCTTCGAGAGCACACCCTGATCGCGGGAGAGAAGTCGCCTGTTGGTGTAAGTGCACGACCAGCCCAAACCCATACTCGTTGAGAGACACCGCCAGACTTACAATGTCCATGTAAGACAGCAGGCCGTCGTATCTCTACCCGCCAGCAGTATATTGAGCACCTGCGAGCGAATAGTGAAAACATCTTGTGTCTCCTCCAGTAGCGCATCGATGAAGACGTATTTCGAGTCTACCGATTCCTTTACACCAATCCGGCTCTGGACCATCGAGTCAACGAAGTGATGGACAGTTCGACAAGCGCGCCAGAACTTAGGCCCACCAATGAGCCAATAAAGGTCTCCCAGCCTTCCTCTTTCCGCCAGGTAGTCCTGTGAGACGGTGAAAGCTTGCGCAAACTCGGACTCTTTTCCGGCGACACCAGTCTCGTATCTATCATCTAGTGCGCCAATGCTCTTGCCAAATAATAGGAAGGTTGTGGTCTCTAGCGTGAAGCGGAAGAACAGAGGCTGGAGATCGACAGGTTGGCCATCAGGAATCAGAGCGATGAGCTTATCTACGGCCTCTTGCATCTGAGTGTAATTCTGCGCTCGGTTCCCCAGGAACTGAGGACGTAGTAGGTCACGTGAGTGCTTCCAGGCTGAGCCATCTTGTGTGAAGATGCCGTCGCCAAGCAACGGGTAGAAGGTCGCTCTACGAGCACCTAGACCGAATTCTGCGCCTTTGGTCAGTACTCAAATGTGTCCCAGCCAGTAGCAAAGCCGCTATCTGGGGTACGAGTTGGGCCAAACCTTTGAACTGCGACGACAGTACAGCTTCAATGTTCTGCGGGTCGAACGTGTCGATCCCAGAGACGCCTAGTAGGACTTGTTCGAAAGTATGGCCGACCGGGGCAACCGCACGCTCAAAGAACTGCAGGATGTGACCACTTCTAGCAGCCTTGAACGCGTTGACGATCAAATCGAGAGCGAGAGGCCACGCATATGGTAGTTTCGGCGGAGGCTCGCACCCCTTTGCCCTGCCAAAAGCAATGTCCGCCTGCAGCTTGTTCGTGAGCAAACCAAGAGGTGGGGGCCACCTTGCGAGGTACTGACCGCTTCGACGCGCCAGGCGCGCACTCGTTTGAACAAGAAGATGGCGACAGTCCCGAATATTGACGTCGCCAGGAGAGACCACATGGTTCCCAGACGCAAGGCTGGGTTGCGCGCCGGTCCGCGACTTGTAGTGTGCGGAGGCAGAAGGCTGCAGGTTTACCTGATCGCGACGGTGGAGGGACGGGGACGGGGCCGGCGCAAGCCAACCGCACCAGTTGCCGTCTTCGCGCCCTGTTGGCCCGACTTGCGGCTCTGCTCTGCCCCGAATGAGCAGGCAAAGCAAGCTCTCATTGCGATCCATTGCAGTCTCTGCTCTGCTCTTGGTCCCCATATGTACCTACGGCACAAGGCCGACGAATCGTCGCGGCTTGCGAGCAACCAAGCGTTTCGGGGGTCTCCTTTGGGCATGAGCGCTACCGGCTATGCGCCGTCTAAGAAAGTAGAAGCGTTGATCACCGAAAGCATGCTGTGCGATTGTGTCCGTCTGCTTTGATACGTCCTTGGGAGCAACTGATGGGCTTTGTGGCGTCGCACCCTGCGGCATTTGAAACAAAAAGCCCCCCATGTACACTGGGCGCCCTCCATGAGTCGTTGGGGGCCTCTACTTCTCCTGCATACCCTGTGTACATGGACAACAAGAAGGCAGAGCCTCCACTGCTCCTGCAAGAAGGGCCAGCCTCCCATCTCAAGCCGACGAGGCTGAAGAGCAACCGTCAACGTTGATATTCTTATCGCAAATGAGCACCGTAGCGAGTGGCTTTCGAAGCCAGCTTCACTGGCAGGGAATCGCCTCGCCAGACATCGAACTGCAAGCTAATTCACGAGGTGGGTTGCGCTCCAGACTTGCGCGCGCACGGAAACGGCTGACATATGGACAGCACCTACAGACGACACCCTATCCCCCCCGCTGCTCCGTAATTATGCCTCCCTACCAAAGTCCAGCATGTACGCGTCGGCTTTCACAGATGCATCGAAACGACGTCGAGATGCTAGCGCTCCTCTATTCATACCCACCTTTACGACGCTGCGGCGGACGATCGTGGAGCATTTGACTACGTCTCTGCAGCAGCTCGAGCGACAAATTACAACAGAGACGCTGGATACTGGGCTACGACAACAACGGATCCTAGAGGCAGTCAACCTTCTGCGACACATGGGTAATAGTCGGGAGGTGGTCGTACAGGGACTTTCTGCTGACTAGGTACCAGATCAAATCATCGAAAGCGAGGTTAAACAGTCGCGACTGGAAGACCCTGCCTACGCCGCTACCCGAGGCTTGAGCGTGCTGCACTTCGACCAAATGGACAACTATCAATTAGAGTCCCAGCCGTGGGTGTTGCTCACAAAGGCTTGGGGCGCACAAAGTAAAAACGTTGTTGAGCCAGCCGACGACGCTACAATAGCAAAGCTCCTACCGGACTATTGTCGGGATCAAGTGAAGGTACAAGCGTTCCTCGATTTCTCTTTACTTTCTGGGCACTTCTGACTCTCTAGGTACGCGCACAAGTCGACGACATCCAGTCGCTTCACCCTTGGACTCTTCGACCGAAGACAACTCCCGAGCGGCAGCCAGGAACCCTGCACTATGGCGCGGACGGCTCCGTCCGGTTCAGATACCTCATGAATTGGCTTTGGAACGCAGTACTTCTACTCGTCATACTGGCCCTCGTCTGCTTCTACGGAGTCGGTATCATTGCTACAAATACAAAATTCAGCCCAACATTCCAACACTACTTCTTCTGGATCGCTATCGCCTGGTCTCTAATATCAAGCGCACTGCTGAGCTGGCTGTCGATGGCACTGGGGGCTTCTAAGCGAGATGCCGTAGGTGCGTTCTTGACTGGACTCGGTATTTGGTTGGTTGTGATCCAGATCGGTCAAACACATCTCATTACTCAAGCTGGTGGTCTAGGAGATTGAGCTCCAGCGAGGAAAACTTCCCTTAACAGCTTATACATTCAACGGATATTCCTAGACTACAAAGGGGGGGTATGAGGCTAGGCAAGTAGAATCTCCTTGACCACGCCTGCGGCGTTGTTGAGTAACTCGCAGAAGCGACTGGCACGACCAGCTTCGGGGGTTGTGACCGAGAAATATGCGCTACAAATTCCGAAGTCAGCATGCTATAGTGCTCAATCAGAGGCGTCAGACAGCGTACCTTGAGTCATACACCTCATAATGCACCCAGACAGCATCGGGGTCCCGGAATAGGAAACCTTTCTCCATCATGCCCGTCTCAAAGCAATGGCTCATGATCTTCCTTGGTCGCGCTCGTTTGTACACTAGATCCTCGTATAAAGCGGGAACGTCTTCTCCTTCCTTGAGCAAGACTCTCAAGGCTGATAGATTGCGCTCATGGTATTGTCCTCGGCTGGCCTTGCTCACAATGCTCGCATGCGCTCTCACAGCTTCTACGAGCATGTGGCGCCGTTCCTTCAGTGGTATGGATATATCTCGTGCGACGGCGAGAAAGCTAGCGACAGCAGGTACAATTACCTGGATGATTTCCACACGACCGAGGTGAAAATGCGCCACTGAGACGGTTTCCCAACACGCTGGACTGTATCCGAAAAGGTCTAGAGCAGCGAGCTGAACCACCATTTGAAATACACTTTTAGGCGGACATTTCTGACTCCTAAGGAGCTTGGAGCCATAGCTCGAGTACGTCAGGAATGCGTGTTCCGCAGAGGAGGTGTTGATAGTGTATTCTCCTCGAACTTTGGTCATTTGATCGTCGAGTCCTGCATCCGTAATGAATGGAAGAGGCATAATTCCGGGGCAAGCCCCCTTTGCGACGCCGTTGCTGGTACTTGGGCTGTGAGTGTTGATCGCCATGGCTATGGCTTCATTTAGGTGGCTCAACGTTAAGGCGTCCAGCATGGTATGCTCGCCAATCACGCCGGAGGTACCGTTGCTGCAAACCACGAATTGCAAGGATTTGTCGTTCCAGCGATTTGCGGCATCCAGTTTCCCACCGAAATGGAACTGTTTCGCTCGGTCCAGGCCAGTAGCAGGCCAGGCTTCATCTAAGCACATGATGAATGCGGCTGACTCAATGGTTTTGATCGTTTCTGCATTCCGTGGATCAACTTGCTTGAGGTGTGCTCGGTTCTGAGAAACTTGTTAGCTGTGCTCCTGCATTGTTCCATGGGAATAGTTGCCTCGGCCCATGTATGCCTATTGTCAGCTGTTAAGATGCCAACCCATGCTCTGTCTTCGAGCGGTGTTTCCAATATACGATGGAATTGGAAGAGCAGCTCTCTGTGAGTGGCAGGCCGGGTATCCACGAATGGGTTTAGTGCAAATGCATGACCTCGCCACATCACCACACAATAGTCATTCCCCGGGAATCTCTCCAGCTCATCACTTCCAACACAAGGCTTCCGTACCGCATTGAAGATCCATTTCTCATACGCCGTAGTCAGCTCTTGCTCGTTCAACACCAAGGGTTTCACATGTCCAGCCTCGAGTCTCCTCTTATAATCAAATGCAGTTATAGCGATCAATGCAGCCCGGTCTGCCTGCTGATGCAGAAACCTGCTTATTGGATGGCTAAACCAGAAGCTGTTGTAGGGCACTAGTGGTGCTCTACGATTGAGGTAAGCGTGACGAAGCTGCAGCTCGAATTCCCAATTCTCGACATCGGGATCTGCATTCATTGCTGCGGCGCGGTCGTAGAGGAGTCTACTTGTGCTGTCTGAGCGCTTGAAGTCTTCGACCGCACGAATCGTGCGCTCAAATTCCGTAGGACTAGCGAGTGCTTTGACGGATTCTAGAAATGAATCGAGCAGTGCATCTAGTTCGAAGAAAGGATACATTGGCAGCTTATTGACGGCAAAGATGCCATGCGGTGCGGCTCTTGCTACCTGGGTTGCTCCGTTGGTCTCAACGTGTCCGTTCGCTGAGGAGTAGACGTCATCTGTATGCTTGCTTGCATCTGTATCTGTATCAGGAAGGTTCTTCGGCATGAACATGGAACGTTTAGTGACCAGGATAGCCAGGTTAACCAGTCCAGTCGCGTCCAAGATCTCATGCGTGTGAACCATAGCCCCTAGAGCGCGACCGAGCCAGTTCTTGAATTCGATTGCGATGAGAGAGTCAAGACCCAGATCAGCCAAACAGATGTGTACGTCCACCTGCTCAGAACTTGATGCTACCAAGGATGCTAGCTTCTGGTTCATCATATGAACAACGATGTGACGTGCTTCTTCCATCGTCGAAGCGGCGGCTAGGCGCCGGTCTGCGCGAAGAGAGACACCGTTGACTGGTGTAGAATGTCCGTTTTGCATGGGTGCATTTTGGAGTGTCATATCTGGCTCTTCGGAGTGTGTCTGGCCACTCTTGATGAGGGACAAAAGGTCTTGTATCTGGTCTCGCGGTGCCGAGAGATTGTTGATAGCTTGAAGAATTCGCTCCAGATCGACAATAGGAGCAGAACCGGCTGGTTTCACTACGTTTACGGAGGTTTCGTGGTCGACAAGAAGAACCACCCTTCCAACGTCATTTGAGCCGTGTGCAGCCTTGAACGCTGGAACGAGATTGCTGAGGAGGTATGATGACGTTGCAAGCGGAATATTGAGATAGTTCTCCCGCAGTAATGACATAACCTTCGCGAAAGCTGCACTTGCGATCAAGGGACGATGTCTTATTAGCTGTGACGGACTGAAAGACACGCGTGTGGATGCGTTCATAGCCGGACCTGTGCTCATCTTTCGATGGGATCTGGCCGAGATAATCTCAACAACTGTTCCAAAGGGCGCTACTATCCTCGCTAGATCGTCTGTCACGGAGACTGATGACGCATTGAAACATGCATCAACTCCTCCACATGCAGTCAAATGTAGCACCGCTTTAGGTAAAGCAAAGTCCTCGCAGTGAAAGATATGATCTTGAGGCACGCCGTACATTTCCACCAACACCTGCCGCTCATTTTCAGTGCTCACCGTTGCAATGATCTTGGCTCTAAGCACAGTCGCAACAATAATAGCAGCTTGGCCCAACGGGGTTCCAGCGCCATGAACCAGCACCGTCTGATCTGGCCGCAACGAAGCACACTCGTGTAGACTGTGATGCGCTATCGTTACGTTCTTTGGTATCGCTGCGCAAACTTCGAAAGACCACGAAGCAGGCGTCTTCTGCACAAAGTCTCCTTTGACGCGAATTTGGCTAGCAAATGAAGTGCTGGTATTCCAGCAGCAGACACGTTCACCTATCTGGAACGAGTGTCGGAAATCCGACCCGACAGCTGTGATGATGCCGGCAGAGTCCCCTATCACCGATGAAGTCAAGTCACTCCCAAGAATGGTATCGACGTTGACATCGTCCACGGCGAAGGCAAATGCTTGGATTTCCACTTCATCGGGGTTTAGTTGAGACTCGGCTGCCTCGTATTCGGTAAAACATAAGCTGCTGAGTACTCCGGGCGTGGTTAATGTCAATTTGAGTGGCCGATGCAGCTCGTGAAATTTCTGCCTGCGGAATGTCTTTGGTGTGCTGGACTTTGCGGTTCCAATTCCTCGAAACTTTTCTCCTCGCAGCACGACCGCTGGAGGAAGAACCGCACCCACACTTTGGAAAGCGGTAACTTCAGCCGTTCCAGATAGCGGTCCTAGTGGAGATAGAGCACAGCAGACCGTGAGCTGAGAACCTGGGTCAGTCACTATATTGGCCGCAATAGAGACTTCGTCAATCGAGACTAGCATGACAGGTCCGGAACTACAATGCCTGGTATAGAGAGGTAATACAATATGCATAAGCGCGTCGAACATCGCTGGGTGTATAATATGTGGTTGCACGAATCGAGACGGCATGCTTTGTGCTACATCTGGAACCGTGATCTTGCCCAAGGCTTGACACTCTCCTATGCGTAGCGATTTGATGCTCGAAAAGTTCGGACCGTAGTCGATGCCATTGTTGCGCATCTCTTCGTAGAGAAGCTGGTGATCGATGGGTTGAGTACAATTCAACTCCATGGTAGTCAGACGATTCCCGATATCTGTCGCGTTGTTCAAGTGGGTATTCGTTACGTCTTCGTACTCAAGACGTATGAATCCATCGCAGTTATCATTCCAACTCATGGTGTCTGAAGTTGATGTGATGCGAAAAGTGTGCCATTCCGATAGACGGTCTGCCGTTGCTCGGTGAGACGATGAGAGAATACTCATTACCAACTCGATCTTGTTAGGCGAGTCAGGCATCCGTATCGGCTTGTGATATGTCACATTCTTTAGATGAAATCTGCAAATCACAGGACCTCCAACATCTTCATTCAATTGCCGGACTGCCTCTATCGCCATACATAGAAAGCTGGAACCTGGCAAGATTGCACAGCCGTCGATAATATGTTCTTGCAACCATGGCTGTGCATCAACGCTCAAGATGTTCCTCCACAGAGGCTCCAGTGGGGTACTACCAATGAGTCTCAGACCAAGTAGATCGTGATACGGGTGCTTGCGAAACCGATACTCCTTGCTCAGTCGGGATTCGTACCAGTAGCGGTTCGAGTAGTCCCAGGCATATGGTGGCAGATTTCTGATGACCTCTTTGGCTTGGTGTTCAGTGTGTAAGGTAGCATTGACAGCCGCAACATCAACTGTCAAGCCGAGTTCGAATAGCTTTCCGACAAGCGTAGCAAATGTTATTCGAGCGTCCTTTCCCCGGTTTAAGGCTGGTAGATACGTATCCTCAATGCCGCTCGTGGCCAGTGTTTGTCTCACCGGCCCAGATAGTGTATTGTGAGGCCCAATCTCCAGAAAGATCTGTTTTGCTCTTGATTGCTCAATTTCTGGCTGGGTGAGCGAACGCATCGTCAGCAGAGCTTCCGAAAACCGTACAGGTGAAACCAGATTTTGGACCCAGTATTCGATTCCAAAGCTCGTCTTCTTCTGGACACCCGTGACTGATGAGACGAACCGAACATTATCGCGAATCTCTGCAACTTCTAACCCATCGAGTACCTTCAGATACTGGTCTTCAACTACTTCCATATGATGGGAGTGATACGCGACATCGACTTTCAGCTTCTTACATGTGATGGATTTGCTCCCGAGTTTAGCTTCTAGCGCATCAATGGCATCGACATTCCCAGAGATCGTAGTACTGCTTGGGCTATTTATGCATGCAACCGATATTCTCCCTTCCGCCACCTCTTTGATATACCCTTTCGCATCTGACTCGCTCAGCGTTGCGACAAGCATACCACCGCGCGGAAGACTAGTATTTCGCATCAGCTCCAAGACTTTGCCGCGACAGTAAGAGACGCGTAAAGCAGAAGCATGGGATAAGGCACCTGCTGCATACGCTGCCGCAATTTCTCCACTAGAATGGCCGATCACCGAATCGGGCTTTATCGAGCAGCTTTCGAGCAGATTAACTAGAGCAACTTGGATCGCAGTTGTAGCTGGCTGCGAAATGGCACTATAGTCAATCCTGGAGGTGCCTGCATCTCTATTCAATTCTTTCCGTAAACTCCAGGGCGCACCGAGGCCCGTTAGTATCTCCTCGGACGCTTGAATGGACGCTGCGAAAACCGGCTGCGTGTACATGAGCTCGCGACCCATTGCCCACCACTGGGCTCCCTGGCCGGTGAAGATGAAGGTAAGGTGATGGGAGGTCCTCGTTCGCTCCGGTTGCTTCCGAAGTGCATCTTCAATAGCAGCGAGGAGATCTGTCCGACTGCGGGCCATCAAAGCTGAGCGCACAGGCAGATGCGTTCGTCTCGTGTTCAAAGTAAACGCCAGCTGACCAAGCAAGTCTGCAGATTCTTGATTATTTTCCAACCAGCTCTTAAGGTTCTCGATGTTGCCGTTGAGGGACTTCGCAGATTTTGCTGAAACAGCGAAGAGCCGAGGGACATCTGCATCAGCGACCTTCTGCCGCAACCCAACTCCGTTGCTCTTACTTGCGCCATTGGATTCCACCACTTCAGCAACTTTGTAATTTTCGATGATCGCAGCAGCGTTCGTCCCTCCGTATCCGAAGGAATTGATCAACGCCTGTCTCACTCCAGGCGATGGCCACTGCTCTAGCTGATGTGGAATCCGCATTTTACGCTGTTCAAGATCAAGATCCTTCTTGAGGTCCTGTACATCCGGCACAGGTGGGATGAGTCCACGTTCTATCGCAAGTGCTGCCTTGATGAGACCTGCTAGACCACTAGCGCTTTCCGTATGGCCGATGTTCGCCTTGATCGATCCAATGATCAGTGGACGGGTTCTCTGAACTCCGTCGCAGAAGACATTGTGGATTGACTGTATCTCTGTAGTATCTCCAGCTACAGTTCCCGTTCCATGGGCTTCCACGTACGCCGTCTCGCTGGGATCTAGGCCCGTATCAAGATACAGTGACCTCATCAAATCTTCTTGCGCTTGCGAGTTCGGCAACATAATGCCGTTTGTCTTTCCATCTTGGCCAACACCTGTTGCTCTGATGACCGCACGAACGGGATCGCCAGCTGTGATAGCATCGGATAGACGTTTCAGGACTATGGTTGCAACACCTTCTGAACGAGCGTAACCATTGCCACGACTGTCAAAGGAGTAACATCTACCATCATTGTTCAGCATACTAGAACCATATTAGCACATCTCGTGTCATCGTTTTATTCCAGCTTACTGCAGCTTCGACATTGCCATCGTCATATCAGGGCCGAGCAGGAGATTAGTACCGCCTACAAGCGCCATGTCCGTCTCCCTAGATCGTAAGCCCTGGCAAGCCAGGTGTAGGCCTACGAGACTACCCGAACAGCCAGTGTCCAAGGACATACAAGGTCCACGTAGATCCAGATTGTACGATATTCTGCCTGAGGTTATGGCTTCTCCACAACCCGTCAGGTGGTATTTGGCTAGATCCTGAGGATCTCTGTATGAGTTCCTGTCATAGTCCCGACTAACAGTCGCGATATGAACGCTAGTCTTACTCCCTCTTACACTATCGAAAGGAATTCCAGCATTCTCCAGCGCTTCATATGCCGTCTCCAGCTGGATTCGTTGCTGAGGATCGAGCGCATTTGCTTCTTGAACGGGTATATTGAAGAATGCTGCATCGAGGGCGGCAAGGTCTCGGTCGATGTAACCTCCTCCACGCTGATTGTGCGCTGCATCGGTATCTGGGTTCGGGTGGTGAAATGCTCTCCAATTGTAGCGGGATGCCGGGATCTCAGAACAGGCGGTTTTTCCTTCTGCAAGGAGCTTCCATAGCTCGTCTGGATTGTTTGCTCCGGGCAAACGACATGCGATGCCAATGATCGCGATGCGTTCCGGTGGATCTTTGTGTGGCAACATCTTTCACTGAGATATAGTTGTGTAGATCACAACGAATATTCGATAGGAATGATGTTTGAATTTGCAGTTGAGAACGGAAACAGAGATCGAAACATTCTGGGCTTTCTGCTTTGTTGTGCCTCATCAGTCCACGCTCACCGACCATCGATAGTGAAACATTACGCCCTCAGCTGACGAGCCGCGCCGCAATCTACAGGATATTCATTTTCTCGCACGAGTTAATCGGACTGTACCAGTCTAGAGTATGCGAATAACGTGGGAGGCCCCAGAGACCAAGGAACGACGTGAGATGTGGGTTGACGGCGTGGTTGCTATCTCGGGCTAGGTAACGATTCGATGCTGAGAGACTATCCTTGCATCGGGCGAAATCTTACGCAGCATCTTTCCAGGTTTGCGGCCCCAACAACCTCTGAGATGCTTGTCCTACTTATGCATAATTTATCCGGATCCTTCGACGCTGACACCCCCGTGCGAACCTGTGCCATGTCACTTGAAGTTCGACTACATGAACATTCAAAATTGCTAATGCACATCAATCTTAACGGGAGGATGGTGACCCAACAGAAAACGCGTCCTGGACAACCTTGGAAGGGGTACAGATATCGTGCTTTGGATTAGTCAAGTAGGAGCGCTTCGAGTAGCCAAGTAAGGCCTAAAATGGATAGTGATTGGAGACCGAAGTGCTCCTGATATCTACACCCCTCCCCGGGGAGTAGGCGCACCCTTCTTCTTTCTAGGTAGTCGCCGCCACTCCATCATCAGGCTCGCGAGTAGAGCGAGAGCTGCACTAGCCATAGCAAGAATGAAAACATTCCTTAGAGCCTTCACGAAGGCCTCGATGACCGACTCAAGTACGTGATCGCTCACGATGAAGTTTCTGAAATCTCTAGCACCGGCTTCAACAATTGCAGCTGGATGCAGACCATCAATGCCCCCCAATCTTCTCAACAACGTATCGGTGAAGAGGTTTTGGGATATGCTGGTGGCTAAGGCGCCACCTAGACATTGAAAAAACAGTACCATGACACATCCGGTTGGTACATCAGCCTTCTCCAATACAACTTGAACGGAAAGGAGGGGGATTTGCGTACACAAACCATATCCAATACCGCTAATGATCTGGGGAAGTACCCACCTCCAAGCTGGAGCATGTGTAGTGATCAGTAAGAAGAGACCAGATCCTGTGGCAAGGACAGGTGCACCCGACCACATAAACGGAACGTAGTAGCCCACGCAGGATATAATCCAGCCAACGGAGAGCGTACAAATTGTGCATGAGACGATGAGTGGGAGCGTATAGAGGCCTGATGTCCGGGCACTGGTGTTTCTGACGGATTGGAGGTAGATGGGCCAATAGTAGATTTGG
Source organism: Lophiotrema nucula (assembly GCA_010015825.1). Lineage (NCBI taxonomy): Eukaryota > Fungi > Ascomycota > Dothideomycetes > Pleosporales > Lophiotremataceae > Lophiotrema > Lophiotrema nucula. The sequence continues at coordinate 1,385,104 of ML977317.1, read as the reverse complement.
GCAACCACAGCAAGCTGGTTGAATGTCATGAACCCACAGGCTGCGCACATGGTCCTGCTCTGAAAGATGTGAAGAGAAATGGTGCTGTTGCCTTTCAATCGAAACTGGAGGCAGATAAAGACGGTTACTAGAAGAATAAAGCCAATGAGGCAACCGTAGACCCGGCTGTCAGACCAATGGTAGACAATACCTCCCCACTGCAGGGCTAAGAGGAGGCATGTGGTCGCGGCAACCAAGAAAAGGGCACCTAGTAAGTTCAGTTGCTTAATTTTCTCTTTCGACGGTAATCCCGCTTTGGCCGCGGGTGGAGTCTTCTTCAACGTCCAGCAAATCAGCCCAATTGCAATCGCCCCGAATGCTATTCGTAATTAGCCGCAAAACTTAATCAACACAGAGTACACTTACGCAAGTTTATCCGAAAGCAAAAACGCCATGTAAGGGTTTTGTTGTCGGTGATCACACCTCCAATGAGAGGACCGGTAACAGAAGCGGTTCCATAAACAGCACTTAAGCATCCCATCAACAACGCCCTACTCTTCAACTCAACGCAATAGTTTATGATGACAACTGCTCCTGATACGAGTACTGCGGCCCCTCCTCCAGCTATTGCTCTACCTACAATCAGTGCGACGGAGTTTAAACTCGCAGCGCACACGATAGAGCCGATCTCGAAAATAAGGAGGGCCGAGATGTAGGTGTACTTGACGTTCAAGAATGTGTAGATGCGGCCGCAGGTAGGTAATAGAGACATTTGAGTAATCAGATAGGCAGAGCCGTACCAGCCAATGTCGTTGAGAGAGTTAAAATCGGATGTAATTTCAGGAATCGCGGTCGCTGTACCCGTGGTTAACATTACTGCTTCTCGAATGCCCAACATGATTATACACACCAAGGATAGTGTTATCGAGCGCAAGCATGAAACTAGATGCCATCAAGGCTATCATAAGAAATCCGAGTGGCCATCCTGAGAGGTAGTGGGCCTCGTCCCTCTCGTCGCCATCACTTAATACTTCGCTCCTTTCACGTAGCGCTTCATTACTCTCGCTCTTTTCGAAGGAAGTCGCCATATTCAATGCTGAGAGTCGTAGATGGTGCTATGGCTGCATGCATGATCAATCGTCCCATGCGGATTCATGTAGGAAATACAGAGTCATGAGTGCGGCGGTGTGATCCTGCCGGCTACGTCGGACGACCCTCCCGGTAAGGCTGACAGGGCGGTTGGTCAAACATGCACATTTGGGACTATTCCCGGTTTTGGCCCCCTAGAGATCATCGAGAGAATGTGTCGATAACGTCGTGGTCTCAGTCCCGATATTGCGGCACAGGCTGACTGCGGGCTGTTCCCTGTACGTCTCGTGCGAGAAACGAGTAGCCCGAAACCCACGGTCTGTATGATACTCGTAGTATGGCCCAAAGGTCGGAGGTTTGACTTTTGTTCAGAACATCAACAAGATGGTCGAGGTAGCAATGAATGGCGCCGCGAGAGCCACCCAACCACCAGAAGATGCCGTCCAGAAAATCCTCCATAATGAATCGTCCGCGTCTCAACCTCCATACCAAGTTCTCCAGTCCCAGCTACCCTTCGACGACACGATGACATTTTGGTGGGAAACTTCAGCCATCGTTCTCTCAAAGCTGATGACCAAAGCCAACTACCCACTTGAGATCCACTATCGGAACCTCCTCTTTTACTACGATAAGATCTTGTCGGCATACGGTCCTATCCCTTTAGGTAAAGATACAAGACAATGGCACGCGACAATCACTCCTGATGCCTCAGCCTGCGAGCCTAGCATGAATCTGAGGACGACTGGGACGTCGGAAAGCGTGGTTCGCTTCACCATCGAAGCAAACAGCACCTCCTCAGGGAACTCTATGGACCCACTGAACCAGCACACTTCTTCATCCGTGATCGAGAAAGTAGCTGAGTGGGATCCAACCTTCAATCTCACGATCTGGAACTACCTCCGCTCTCAGCTCTTCTTCTCGGACGAAGAAGCTACCAAACTGAGGAAAGAGTATCCGAACCACCTAGCGCCTCAGTGCTACCTCGCGTTCGACTTCGAGAAAGATGGTCAGATCCTAGGGAAGGCAAGTCCGTTCTTCTTCTGGAAATGCAAGCAGACGGGCCAAACTCCTCGAGAAGTTGCATCGCAGATCATATCTGGCATTCCGGTCATAGGAGGAGATCTGAAGGAGCCACTTGCAGCCTTGGAGACGTGCTTGAAAGCGTTCCCGGAAGAGTATGGTGGCGAGCCGAGACCGGAGTGTATGGGTTTTGATTTTCTTGCACCCGACAGGTCTTCGAGGATCAAGGTGTACTCGCGTTTATGGAAGAGCTCCTTCGCTGCACTAAGTCATTTCTGGACGCTTGGCGGCGTATTGCACGACAGTGCTACCCTGAAGGGCCTGGAGTTGCTGAAGCTGTTCTGGCAGACTGTTTTCAAGCACGATGAAGATGACAAGGAGCTCGAGATATTGCACGAGGGCTGGGCAGACTTGGTAATCAACTTTGAGTTGAAACCTGGTGAGGCGCTTCCAAGGCCTAAGGTGTACCTTCCGGTGTGGAAGTATGTGCCTACCGAGGCGGACGTGTGTGAGCGCCTAGCTGAGTTTTGGCGGAGAGTGGGATGGAACGAACAGGCTGAGAACTACCAACACGATTGGCAGGAGACGTTGTGGGTCCCGAATACCCTGCGATGACGACCCGTGCTAACAGTAAGCAGTCCTTGGCTTGATGCGAATGGGCACGGGGGCATGAATTACGTCTCGCTCGCCTACAAGGACAAGGAGTCTGGAATGTACATGAGCCTGTACTTCTCACCCAAGGTGCATACCGCGGCCGGAAAGCTGGGCCATGCATAGCTGTTTAGATCAATGGACGTGGAATAGTCGATTGACTTTTGTTTTAGAAGCGACAGGTGGAGGAGAGGGTGAGCTTGTTCGGCGTCGCAGAGATCGATTATAACGATCACCCATCGTCGTGTGCCCTTCACGAAACAACAGCTCCGCTCCAGCTTTAAGAGATGTCTTGATTGCCCGCCTCTCAATGTACGAGCTTCCCTCTACGTGATCACCTCAATGCCCTGCATGCTCCCCTCACTTTTCCACTCCTCCACGACCCTTACAAAGTCTTCAATACCCCGCCCCCAAAGTCCAGAACGCACCACCGTAGGCATTATCTCGGGCGGCAAGCGATCAAGTCCACCTTCAACATTGAAATAACTCGGCGTACAGCCAGCAACAGCTGACATTGGCGCCGAGTTCATCAATATCTGGTTCCCCCAACTCTCTGCTGCCTCTCCCGTTATCGTGACAGCGAACGCGCCCCCACCAGATTTGCGTTTGGCCTCTGCGACCACGTATGCCGCCAGTCTCGCGAGCGCGTCGAGGTTGAAGAGGTTACTGGGGCTGAGAGCCGCCTGCCACGGCCCGGAGAGAAAGAGGTTGGGGAAGTTCGCATCAAGGAGACCGTGCTGAGTCTGAGGTCCATTGCGTGACCACTGCTCAGACATAGACACGCCGGCGCGGCCGAGGATGGCCATGTTGGCCTTCTCTGCTGGTGTGCCAAGAAACGGTGCGCGGTAACCTGTAGCGAAGATGATCACGTCGACGGGGTATGACTGGTCGCCTGCAACGATGGAGTCGTCGGTGAGGCTACCGAGGCCCTTGCCGTCTGTGTCGACGAGTGTGACGTTGTCGCGGTTGAACGTTCCAAGATACTCGTCGTGGAAGGCGGGACGCTTGCACCACGTGGGATACCAGGCTTGCAATTTCTTTGCGACAGACGCATCTTTTACGATTTGTTCGACTCGTCTCCGGACGCGGTCCTGTCGTGGCATGTCTAGGGCGTGCAACCTTTTTATGTAATCTGGCAACTCCTCCATGGACCTGGGCCCGTCGGCGTTACCAGCAGCTGCTGCCATTCCTGGAGCGTGGGTCCATCCATCGCCAACCAAATTAACCGCTGGTAACTCTCCTGTGGTAAAATGCTGATGCAAATTGCTTAAGCGTTCGCGCTGCCACCCTGCTCCCACCGCGACTTCCTTCTTGAACCATTCGCTATCCGTCTCGCGCTGGCCACGCTCATCGACACCCGACGGGGTGCGTTGAATTACATATAGATGCTTCGCCCAGCGTGCGACTTGCGGAACGATCTGCACAGCTGTGACCCCCGAGCCTACGATCGCGACACGTTTTCCCTCCAACTTCGTAAGGGATGGCTCCATCGGCGACCCTCCGGTGACAGTATAGTCCCATCGTGCAGAATGGAAGACGTCGCCCTTAAAGTCGAGAACACCGGGTATGCCGGGCAGCTTGGGCCAGTTAAGCACGCCGTTTACCGTGGCCACAAAAGGACTCCTCACACTCAGCCTCTTCTCCTCCTGCTCCTTCTTCCGTTTTTGCACCAACATGACCACCCACTCCTTCGCCTCCTCATCCCAAACCAACTTTTCAGCTTTTGTCTGAAATACTCCACTGTCTTCGAGTCCCCACTTCCTCGTACAAAGCTCGGCATATTCTCTAATCTCTTCCCCATATGAATAACGATGCTTGGGTATGTACCCCGTCTCCTCGAGCAGCGGTAGGTAGCAGTACGATTCGATGTCACAGGTGAGTCCTGGGTAGCGATTCCAATACCAAGTCCCTCCAAACCCGCCAGCTGAATCTACAATCCTGATGTCTTCCGGCTTCATGCCGGCCTGGACTTGTCGAATGGCGTAAAGGAGCCCGCCCCATCCAGCACCTAGCACGATCATTCCAGCTCGATCATTTAGAAATTGAGTTCGAGCATCCTTGATCCTAGTTGGATCAACCCATGGGTCTTCGAGGAAAGATGCGTACTTGGGGTGCAAGGAGATGTCCACGAATTGGTCATTGCCGTCGTCGCGGAGACGCTTTGCGCGTTCTTCGCCGTAGCGTTGTTGGATTTGGAGGGCGTTAACGCCGGGCACGCCTTCTCCGTCGTAGCCTTCTACAGTCACTGCAGTGGTGGGTGCGGCCATTATGATGTGAGAGTTGTGCTGTATGTGAGGGTGGGTTAGTAAGCGATAAGAAGATCGATTGAGAAACCGCTGCGCCCCTTTATATACATCGTTCAGCTGAAGGGGCACAGCAAGTGTGACTGTCTATACCTATACATAGCCGGTAACATCTACGGCCGTTGGGCCGGCCCACTTATCCAACGCTAGAGCAACACGCAGTGACGGCCATTGGCCTAACGAAGCGAACTTGAGGTGATGGACCAACTAGACTTGGAGGTCGAGTTGGCCAAGCGTAGGGGGCCTTAATGCTCACTTTTCGCTGTTCCCAGCACAAGATACAAGAATTGTGATGGGCGAGACGCAAGAGGTTCGACCGATTGTAATCGAAAACAGTTGGAACCCAGGTAGGTGTTTGATGTTTTGGTTATGGCTAATGGTACGGTAGATGTAAGCACTATGATCGCACAGTCAGTATCTGGAAGTCAACATTGCACGTGGGAATACAGATACTACTCTTTCTCCCAATATAATTCACTCTCAGGTGCCTCGGTGTCTCCTTCAAAGACGATCTGTGATATTATGAGCTACTTTTATGATATAATTTGATTTAAGCACCTACAACGTTGAATCCGATCCAGGGCATCAGTTTCGCATCTGCATTTCAAATTCGCCAACCTCACCTACTTCACTTTTACCGCTTCTCAAGGTCAACAAGAATGTACGAGCAGCGCTATCTTATACACACCGTGGAATGCTCGAATAAGTTATCGCAAGATTCGGCCCCCACGCTAGGCACAATGACGTAGCGAGCTGGCACCCTACCCGAACCCGACGAGGCGACCGGTCAAGGCAGCACACATCGATAAGAGAAGTGCCATCCTCGACAGCATGTAGATTCCCTCCATCGAGGTCCTTGCGCACACGAAGACATGGCAGACTCGCCATCAGGGTCTCCTGCAGTTTTGACGCCGACATCCTCGCAGGAGACGCTCGATCGCGGTGATCCCAACGCACTAGCTGATAGCGAGGCGCCATCTACCAATGGACCAAAGTCGGAGTCGGAGTCGGAATCAGACGCAGAAGACGAAAAAAACTCTAAGACATCCCAAGAATCCGAGAATGATAAGGCGAAGGAGAAGGAGAAAGGCGGGATCAAGTGGGACCTACCCAGGTCTGAAGTCCATCTGGCTTTCGGGCCTGAGAAGTACTACTTCCTGCGCTGCGGCAGCAATTGGAGATTCGTTCGCTCAAACTCTAGCGTGTGGAAAGAGCTGGACATTCTCAACCCCACCTGGGTAGCATTCAAGCACAATACCGGCTTCGTTATCTGCGGCGAAGATGTGGATGATTCTCAACGAACGACCATTGTGCATACTTGGAACGATAATTTCAACGTCCTCGCTAAGGATATTGATGCTTGTGGGTTCTTGCGACAGCTGCATAGTTGAGGAGATGTAGCAAGGTTAGCGCTAACATGGGGCAGTCGTTAAGTCGCGAAACGGGTACATTAAATTGTTTGATTGGCTCTGCGACAGTGCCCCGAAGGAAGAGGTAAGTTACGACCATATCAGCGTCACTATCGGACCCAATGGTGGTTACTTTGCTCGTGTTGGCGACAAGTGGATCTCTCACGCCCTACCGAAAGATCTGCAAAGGGCTCTCGATCGGAGCAAGACAAGTGGCAAATATTTACCAGCGCAGGTACAATAGTCGGGGTACACATAGTAATAAGACATACTAACTACTAGTAGTAAGATAACCATTGCAAAGAAAGGAATCTTTTCTTTGCTAAGTAAAACCCCTTTAATTGAAACATATACTAATGTGTACCCCCACCTTAAGCGTCGCACTCGGTCTCAACGGGGCCTGGGTCGTGCTGTGGACGGACGGCACACGATCATGGGATCTGCGGTACACTTACCCGGGCCTACAAAACACACGACTCCTCGACGACATGAAAGACGGCGGCATTGTGTTCATTGCGCTCAACGCGTATCAGGAAGACCGGTATTTCCTGACAAAAGAAGATGGGAGCTGCACGTATAGCATGACGATGAGCGACAACAACGAGTCCAGGATCGTGAACGAAATGACGAATGACTATCTCAAGCTCCGTGCGAAACACGACGGGGCATCTTTCACGAATACTTACACGCACAACGGAAGGTCTGTCCAAGCGCAAATCTCAGCAGAAGGAATCAGACTGCTGAACAAGCGACAACAACTCGTGCAGATGTGGAAGAAGAGACGCGGGCAGCTAGTAGATGGCAGAAATCTGGGGCTGATTGGCGCGGTTTCCGGAGGATCAGGTCTGCTTGCAAGGCTTGGGGGTGCCGGCGCTCTGAGAGCTTTTTCAGTTGGAGCTTCTGCTGGCTTCGGGGCTGCAATCGCGCTACTCTTTCGCACTTGAGGGGAAACAACTACATCAACTTTACATAAATACGAGGTAAAACTGCAGTTCAAATGCATCAGAGATTTTATTAATTGAGTTCCCGAAGTCCAATCCATCGTCGGCTAATCGATCACGCGTCGCTCTGTGGGAAGAACGCCACTCCTCCGCTCCGCCACAACTTATTCCCAGCAACCACACTCGTCAGTATATTCTGCCCACCCTCCTTCACCGCATGTACGACAGCATCTGATCCGAAGGGCCCTTCACCATTCTTAAACTCGTCATACTCAGCGAAATCATCCTTTGTCACCTCCTTTCCGTCCAATAGCACGTTCAGAGCCCGTTCCATCGCGTCTTTATGGCTCTTCAGTGTCGCTTCAACAACAGCGTACCGCTTACCGCCAGACCGATCTTCGTTGTACTCAATCATGGTCTGGAGGACATGGTATAGCTGGCGTTGAACACGTCCTTCGGGATTTACGTCGTCGACCCCCAGCGCAAGCGTGTTCTGTGTCGTCTCGATCTCGACGGTGAATACCTCTTTCTCAGGGCCCTCTGCGTAGACGACTACGCCATCGCCATGCGTCCAGTCTGCAGGATCGTCGTTCACGGCGTAGACGGCGAAGAAGTCGGGATCGTAGCCTTCTCTTTCGAGAAGACGGCTCGCAAATTCCTTAGCTGATTTGAGGTTTGTGAATGTTGCTGGCAGAGTGACCGTGTAGACGGGCTCGCGCGGCGATTTCGGATCGAACTGGGTTCGTTTTACGATGTACAGATTCTCGGCAGACATTGTTCGTTCTTTGATTCGGGAGCTGTAGATATTGCTTCTTCTTCTACTTATTGAAGATGTAGTACAGTACGGGTCGCGGTATATAAGGCTCATGGGCTGAAAGATCTAGAATATACGTGAGGTGATGTGGAGAGATAACGCAATCACGTGACATCACCTGAGCTTCCAAGGTTTGGTCGTATGTTTGCTAATGCATGACCTAAGTCCGCAACCAGAACGTTGCAGACTCCGATCATGATCGACGAACATGAACAGGCGGGGATCACGATTCGAGGTCATTTGTCACTGTCTGCTGCACTTTCAAGTTTGCTTTGAGAGCCAGACCCATCCGACTTTAGGAAGAGTTTGCTCCCCAGCCGCGACCTACCTCCCCGACCGCTGATCATTCGGAAAGTCTGATTTTATTCTACTCGATATATTGCCATGTTGTATAGTCTGTAGACAATATCCTTAGGTAATCGTTGGCCTCGATTAACACGCGCATGCATACACCCCTAAAGACATTTTGGCGGAGGCAATTTGTCCAACGTAGCAACCCCTAAGATACTGTTGGACGTCAAATTTGTTTTAGGGTACCGGTGAAAACATTTTATCCAAAGCTTTTCTACTGTATAACACCGAAAAGCTGGCATGCTAGTTTATCTGGTGTAAGCTAAAGGAATATAAAAAATAAAGTATCGAGAGCTTAGCAATATGCTTAGGTGACATCGCTCCGGTGAACGCCACTACGAATACCTCTTTCTATATTGATAGATCTAGGTATTGAAAGACATAAGATCACTATAAGAGATTCTGAGACTGAAGAGGTCTAACATCTGATTTCCAAGTAGAACATTTCGGCATTTCTTAATAGAGAGTGTCTGGCTTGCGGAACGGTTGCGTAGAGGTAGTAAATAGTCCTGTAAACATGCGACAATAACCGATATATAGGAATTGTGTAGCAAGTGACTCGAAGAGTATTCATATGGATCCGGCCTTTGCCTACCTTATATATATAATAGGCGAGGATAGTCTTGGGGTAACCAACTATCACCCCTTCTGGCTACTGTCCCAGCTTAGCTGAGGGGTTGTCTTGAGATATTGCTGCGTCGCTGAAGCGAGCCCGTCAGGTCTTAAATATATATATAGATCCTCGAGTATACACTTATACGTCCTCTCCTACTAGACCTTAAACAGAGCATTATACCAATTCGCTATCATTTACTTACAAGTACTATAACAATATTTTCTCTGATACTAACAACAAACATCTACAATGAGTGGCTCCTCACGTGCCGACCTTGTTGTACTCGCCTCCTCGGCCGTTCTTACAATAGACTAACTCATGAAGGCCCTTGAGGTAAGCCACGAGAATAAGAACACATACGCTAAAAAACTTCTCGGATACGCTGCTCTTGGAGCTCTTGTGGCTGCTGGCTTACTGGAGCTCTTGCGCCGCGACGAACAAGAACACCATTACTCGCGATCTCGATCGCAATCTCTTTTGCTATCTCCAAGCTCTTCAACGGAAGACCTAGTTCTCTACGAAGATCGTGATCTTTACCGGGACTATCGCGAGAGAGATTACCACGACTATCATTATTCGCACCATGAGCACTATGATTACTATCGCAGTGTCGGCGGATACTTGGAAGATGTCGAGCAGTCGCTCGTGAAGGGGGTGCGGGACTACGAGCCGAGTGGACATACGAGGAGACTGGCGGAAGAGATCTTGGGCGTGTATTCCTTGGGTTAGGAGATTATGGGACATAGAAAGCATCATGGTGTGTACATAATTGCTGAGATTTTGGGCGTGGTGGCGGCGTTGAAGGATACCCGAGATTACATTTAAGGTATGGAGTAAAAGAACGATTTCTGAATTCTGAGCTCTGGGCTGATTGACTTTTGCGAGGTCGTAGGAATGGTATAAATTCAATAGACCTGTGAAATTGTTAAGCGTGCGTAAACTTTGTATCTTAGACACCATCTAGTTCTCTTCGCCTATGAGTCGCACGATTCGAGAGGCCGGCACACGTTCTCTTTTCATAAGTAGAACAGGTTATACTTCCAAGTCATAAGTTACAAACTTACCTTCTGGTTATCAACAAAAGCCTTCAAACCCACAGATAGAGACCTACGCTAGATATTGCAGACCTTTTATCTGGACATTGTTGACAGGATGAGAGGATGTGTGCCTGATCTGGGCCATTGGTTGCTCATTCGCTCTCAACTCGTAGTATATGCTTCCTGAGCTAGTAGCTTCTCTGCCTCCTTTTTAAACGCGTCTATTGCCTGGAACTGTATTTGTGGGCCCACACTTACCCTCACAAGTCCTATTTCAATTAGTTCTCTCACTGTCAAAGTGTCTTTCCCACTCATCCTCAAGGCGACGCTGAGTCTCCCGTCAAATGCCTGAATAAGCTGCTTGACCTCCTCGTTATGAAGCCCACGCTGCGAACTACCCCAGACAAAGACTGTAGTAGCGCCTGCTGCTAAATAGAGCTTACCGCGCGTAATGACTTCAGACAGGGAGCCACCAGGGATTAAGGTATCGCAACTCGCATTAACAACGAAGTCTGATACACTAAGCGAATTAGCAACCTTTAATGTTTGTTTGATCTGTTGTGTGGTAGTCTCTAGAGGATACATCTGTTGCGTATCTTTATTGCAATCCTCTAAATTACATCCTACTGCTCCGCGCTCGATGAGCCCCTTGATAGCGCCTTCTAGCTTTGTACTATAGCCGTCTTGTATGTCGACTGTCAAAGGTTTTTTGGCGGCGACTGCGACTTTCCCAATGCCTGTATCAGAAGGGTTTCAGCGAACGAATTCGTATAGATACACCTTGATCGAGGAGACCTACCAGACACAGCATCCAAGTTGGTCTCCATGGTCATAGCATCATCCTCGGTTCCGTTCGCACGTGCAACGGCGTATGAAGCTGTTGCGATGGCTTTGCATGTCGACAAAGATGCTGCAGCCTGTGCAAACAGGATGTCGTAAACGTTTGCAAGGATAAGAGGCTTGCCAGGCACGTGTAATTTCTTGAGTGTTTTTGCGAGCGCATTGAAGTCTGCCATATCTGATTTGGACGGAAGATATCGAAATTTCGAAGACATCAATTTTGATGAAGAGGAAATATCTGATATGGAAACATAAATTGTGAGAGTCGCATTTATGTACTGGGAGGAGAGCGTCAAGCGTTGATAGTTCGCCTGCAGGATGATAACAAACAGTATCTCCCCGTTTACCTCATCGCTTTCTACTTTGGGTCAATGTAATTTAAAGCATGACAGCTTCCATGAGTGGAAGAACTGGATAATCTTGTGACTTCAAAGGATATGCCAGTCGGCGCCAATCCTCTTCTGAATTAGGTAGCCTAATGAAGTAATTGTATTACCAAAAGAGTAAAACGGCCAAAGGTGGCATGGCTAGTCGTAAAATATCTCGTTTTGTTTCAAGCTGGCTTAGAACTACCATTTCTATCTCTTGGTTATGTCTTACTCGAGAAATGAGCTTTGTACTAAGCGACTGGATGACCCTGTGTAGGGTGCTCCGCTCCTGAGCAAGCGATGATAACGACCTCAAAACGTCAATGTTGAAGACACGTTATATTATAAATCGGGCATACGAACACGTAATGTTGATATTGAGATATTTGCCACTTTGAGAGCCTCTTGCATGTATCGGACGACCGTTGCCGCTGCGATTGTCGTAGCATACGGTTACCATAAAGCTGAACGGTTCTCCCAGTAGACTACTTACATCGAATCGCTCGTCATGGCCACTCTTGTTCTCGAACTCGCTTTTGCTCCCATCAAAGGGCGCACTATTGACGATGAGAGCACTACCGACGGTGAAATCTGGCGCGAGATCTTCTCCTACGTCATGAACTTTATTGGTCTTATCCGAGCATCGTGCGCCCTTCGCAACGATAATCGCGACTATTGTTACGCTAGGCACCTCCCAGTCAGGTTCGAGCATGAGTTGATGATCCATTTCTAAAGCAGAATAGTACAAGGCTCCTCTTAGGCACGGTCTAATAATAAAGTGTACTGTATAGATTCCTCAGAATGCCTGCGTCCTGTCATGACATTAACACCTTCCCAATTGCACAGTCTAAACTGTCCTCTTGCTTACTATCATAATAGCAAATTCCCCTAAGGCTATTTATTACGTAGTCTCCGGGTTCGTTAAAAATATGCCATGGGTCGAGAGAGCAGGAACAATGCGTTCTGGAGATGATTTCTTATATATTACACGACGGCCATCGAGTAGGAATCTATGCCGGTAAGTAGCATATAAGAATCTGGACGGCACCAAGTAGACTTGAGCTCAACCTTGTCGAGACTGAAAACTACTAGAATCCAACACTAGAGAGTCGCAGTCGTTAGAGTTGTGAGGATTGCCTAGACACCTGGGATGTCAAAGTGAGAACCTATGGTGATACCTACGTACATTATACGCGTTACTGTAACCCTTAAATCAACTCTGAATGCAAGCGGGATTTGCGACGATCTATGTACATCCACCCCAAAAAAAAGCGCGATAAAACGATTGGGCAACATGGAGTATGTCAGTAGGTGCGCAGGTATCTGATTAGCTGAGGATAAGCAATACGAGATCCGCTACTCGAGCTTCGCTTAACTATACCTGTGCTGCAACTACATGTGAGATGGTGAGATCTTACTATTTACATTAGGTGATGTTAGCTCTACTATGGCTTTTTTAATTGCCTTTTGAGCTTATAGGAAACGGCGTTTATAGGGTTTCAGCGCCACTTTATCACCCTACTTTCGTACACTCCACCCCCAAAGAGAACCTAGCTAAACTATAAGGTCTGGCTTCCGCTGTTAGTCTATAGCCTGTTAAATCAACATCAACGAATTTCAGCAAAATACCCGTTCAATATTCATACCCAATACCGAAATGCGCCTACTACCTATCTTCTCGCTCCTCCTCCTCCTCGCCGCTCCATCTCTGACCCTCACCATTCCGCCACTCTTCTCTCGCACTTGTCCAACCAAATACCCGACTTACCAAGGCAACATCAACAAAGGTCTGCCCGAACAAGCCAGCTACAACACTGATTTCTTCGTCAACTGGAAAGAAACCAACGGCACCGTGCTGGAAACGCTTATCCAATTCAGAGTTCCAGCGGGCTCATGGGGTTGTCAGCTCGAGCTCTTCTTCCCGAAAGGACATCCAAATCTATGGGGTATGAACGACGGTGACTGGCGGCTTTATGTCTACCGGGTCAACGATGAGATCAAGCCTGGTGCGGCATGGAACAATGCGCCGAAGTCTGCCTACCAGTTTGGCAACTCGAATGGACCATTGCCGATTAATCGCGTAGTTGAATCAGATATCAGAAGGATCATCAATTCAGAAGAGTGTCAGCCTACGATGGGATTCAGGGTTGCGATTGCGCCGGAAGCGGTTCGCGGCGGTGTACAGTTCTTGAAAGATGCTACCTGGAGGAATGTTAGATTCAGAATGACGCACAACTATTAAAGTTGAGAAGACAAGAAAGCAGATACCAGATCGTCGATTTCCATTTGCATGGCCGCTTTGGACTTCTGTTGGCGTTTTATCTTCGCATCTACTCGTATGTATAGTGCTCTATCGATTTTGAATCCTCGCATAGTGCTGGTGGAACCCTGGACTTTTCTACCGAGTTCCTACGTTGTTAGTAAAGAAAAATCATTGGAAGATAACTTTGTGTCTTCTAAGCAATATGTGCGGCTGTGGAGGCAGCGCTAACAAAGTCTGTACATATAAATTGTAGAATGACAAAGAAAATCATGTTCATAGGATTCATTGCGCGCTAGAAGATTTGTATAGGACCCAATGCAGTGAATGAGACGTTTTTCAAGATCCTGGTGAGGTCTATCGTAGCCTCCATTAGCCTTCAACGCCTTCTGTCGTAACCTTTCCGCAACGCGCCAAACGGTCCAACTCTGTGAAATCTCCCATTCGCCCAAAGATACTTTGTGACAGCTTGAGCACTGACTGTCCCCGAGCTGCAGTTGTCTATGTGTCAAGTGTGGTCCGGGCGACGGGTCACTACTCCACGATATTACTCATACATATCGCATGACTGCTATTTGTAGAACTCAACTCTGAATAATGAGCAGACTTGGAGTCAAAGAGGCCATAAAAGGTCTGTCACCCAGTAGCTCACAGACGAGGGTATAAGCAGTCGTTTGGGTAAGACCTCTTCATCTCCTCCGCTCTCCTCCTCAAGACCGATTTACGATTACTACCACAAATTCTCAAGACAACGGCCTATCAGCAACTACAATTTCTCAAACTCTACAAATCCCAAGACCGCCGTATCTCCACTGCTGCACTTTCCCACCACGGTGAAACCAAACCCAAAGAGCGCTTACGAGGCATCGCTGTACACAAAGGAACTGTTTGCTGTGTCTGCCTAAAGAGTCGACAATACCCTAACAATGTAAACAATCCTAGGGTCAAACCGGAGGAGGAGAAATACGATTAATATAAGCATGTTCCGCATACTCCTCGTGATAATAGGAATGCGTACTACTACGAGGACAAGTTTAAATAATCTAATAAAGTACCAGATTCAGGACCGATCACGGCGATAGAAAGCTATAGATGGTAGAGCTGGTCATTCCTTTTGTATTTGTCTGGCTGTTACTTTTGGGTACTGTTTGGTCTTTGCGGGAGGGATCCGATGGACTTTCATTGTTTGTCAATATTATGTTTGTATTCCTTTACAACTCATTTATGTATTACACCATCTGAGTCGTTCTGGGGGCTTCTCTTGGATGAATGACGAGGTACGGTCTCCGGGCAGTTGCCCGCCGGTGCTGGAGCATAACACTGAAGAGCAGCTGAAATAGTTCAAAAGAATTTAAAGCCCAGGTCAATTGAAGTAGTGAAGAGTAAGATACTCAATACGGGACTGTGAGCTCCCTGCCAAAGCGCTTCAGTGCTCTATGTTTAGGGCGTTGTAAGCTATACCGAGAATTGAAGGAAATTCAAGTCGCTATAGGAAAGGATTACGGTCGACGTATTCATCGGTAGAGTATCTGAGAAGGCGTTGCACACTTCTGGTATGCCGTGCAGATGGCACATAATACACTCGATATTCCCTTTTCGTGACTGAGTGCGCCGATGTTATATTGGTAACGTATGGATTGTTCGTCAAGCTTGCTTCTCTGGATAAATGGGCGCATTGGATATCGGAATTAGAGAGCGAAGTTGGGGACAAATTTGAGCCACACATACTGTCTATCAACTAGCAATCTGCTCTACTGGTGTACGAGTCCCTGTCCGTCACTCTGATAGGTGAATTGAAGTCGATATGTCACCGCCAAGCAATGCGGGGCAAGTACACAACTCGATACTCAAATACCCACGGTCCTCTAATTCTCCCTCCATTGCCGGCTTTTGCTGTCTTCTGCTCGCTACCCTCGAAGACAGACTCTATCTTCTACGTTCGGTTACCCTTCGTAGCTCGCGACTACCTCAGTGTGGCGTGCAGGTCGCGCTTGCGACTTTACAGCAAGATCCAGCATTTGCGTCCTTCCCAACGATCTGTTCGCAATCTCTGAACGCCTAGAACTTCAGCTCAGATTCATTATCTATTATCCTCTCTTCAACCGTCTGATGGCTTGCCGCTCTGGGTGCTGTGGCCCCCCAAAGAACCCTACTACGACTGCGATAACTCTACAGGCCCCACCTTCAGCTGCCGTGAACGAAGCAAACAGCTGCTGCAATTCCGATTCCGATTCCGAGGTTCTTTCTGCTGTTGCCTGTGCAAAGGCGTGCTGTGACCAATCGAAGGGTGTGAACAACAACACAGGGTCCGCGAAGGCAGAGAACTGTTGTTTCGTGGAGCCTGAGAAGTCTTCCCAGGAAGAAGGAGAGACTCCGAGCTGCTGCAAAGGAAAGGCTCGTCCTTGCTGTGATGCATCTTGCATCGATCGGCTGGCTCTTCGCGAATGTGCAAGCGGCTGTAAGTCAACATTCCGTGACCAGCCTATCCAAGTACATCTGGTTGACATCTTCGACAGCTCATGCAAAGGATGGTCGACCCTCGGAATGCACTCGTGGCAAAAATGGCATGCCATGCAAACAACACGCTCGCAAGGCCCACGATAAGTATCAGTCGAAGCTCGAAGCACTCGGTTGCATATGCCGCGCATTATTGGCGCTTGGTCAGGAGTCTTGCTGTGTACCACGACGACGAATGCCTTCAGACAAAGGATATTCCAGCTCACGTGCATTACTGACACCTCGCGCTTCTCTCGACTCCTGCTGTACATCCAAGGAGGTAGTGTGTTTGTCCACTGCGAATGCAAAGGCCGAACCACGCGGGAGTTGCTCGATCGAGGAAAATCCCCGTGCGGACGCTTGCTGCAGTCCAGTAAATTCTTCTAAGGATGCCACACCCATCGAATGCGCGGATAGCTGCTGCGACAACGAGCTCTCAGACACAAGTCCTGTTTTGGCATGTGCCGACATAAGTTGCAACCAACAAAATGCCGCCACAGATCCTTCCGCCTCTACATGCGCCGACACTTCTTGCAGCAAGAAATCTACCTTAGAAACACTTACTACATCCTGTGCCGACGCTTGTTGCGATAAGCCCTCTGAAAGCAAGCCTGCCTTGTCGTGCGCTCAGGCCTGCTGCTCCAAGAAGACACCGACACACACGGTCCAAGAGACCGAAGCCGGTACAGCGCGGTTGGCAGATCTTGAAAATGGCATGTCGGGATCCGAACACGTCGTTCTCAGTATCTCAGGCATGACTTGCACAGGGTGCGAGACTAAGCTTTCTCGAACCTTGGCAACGCTCCCCGCGATCTCGAAGCTTAAGACTAGTCTGGTGTTGTCGCGAGCAGAGTTCGATCTCGACCACTCCATCACGTCAGCTGACAATGTCATGAAACATCTCGAAAGAACGACCGAGTTTAAGTGCGAGCGAGTGACGATTGAAGGGTCTAGCGTTGACCTGCTGTGCTCTGGCAATCCAGCAGATATCGTCAAAGGTGACTGGCCAGATGGCGTCACCGACATCAAGATGGTAGACAAGAAGAACGTTCGCATCGACTTTGATGCCAAGGTTGTTGGAGCTCGCGACCTTCTGGAGAAGGGTTGGCCATCGCCAATGACACTCGCTCCACCCCACGCTGACTCGACGCTTGATGCCGGGGCCAAACATGTACGTCATGTCGGATGGATGACTCTGCTCTCGATAGTTCTCACCATTCCCGTCCTGGTTCTGGCATGGGCACCACTTCCAGATAAGCACCGCAAAGAGATCACGCACGGCTCCATTTCGCTCGCCTTTGCAACTGTCATACAAGTCGCCGTTGCTGGACCATTCTATCCGAAGGCGCTGAAAGCTCTGATCTTTTCGAGAGTTATTGAGATGGATTTGCTTATTGTATTGAGCACGAGTGCTGCGTACATCTTTTCTGTCGTAGCGTTTGGATACCTCGTCACTGATAAGCCACTGTCAACTGGAGAGTTCTTTGAGACTAGCACGTTGCTAGTCACTCTCATTATGATCGGCCGCTATATTGCAGCGATGGCTCGACAGAAAGCGGTTGAGTCAATCTCCATTCGTTCACTTCAAACATCCACTGCTACCATCATTAACAAGGATGAAAGTGAGAAAGAGATCGACGCGAGATTGCTCCAATATGGCGATAAGTTCAAGGTATCGCCCGAGTCGAGGGTTCCGACCGACGGAACAGTCATAGCTGGATCCTCCGAGATCAATGAGTCCATGCTCACGGGTGAGTCTCATCCCGTTGAAAAGGTCAAGGGATCTACGGTCATTGCTGGATCGATCAATGGTTCAGGAGTACTGACCGTCCGGCTTACCCGCATTCCTGGTGACAACACAATTTGCACCATTGCAAACATGGTCGACGAAGCAAAGCTTTCGAAACCTCGGATTCAGGCTATTGCCGATAAAGTGGCGAGCTACTTCGTTCCTGTCGTTGTGGCCATCACAGTCATGGTTTTCTGCATATGGATCGCAGTTGGTGTTGCGATCAGAAAGCAATCTGGATCCGAAGCCACCATTCAGGCAATCACTTACGCCATCACGGTACTGATCGTTTCTTGTCCTTGCGCGATCGGCCTCGCAGTGCCGATGGTCATCGTCATCTCAACTGGAGTTGCGGCCGAGCGTGGCGTGATCTTCAAGTCAGCTGAGGCCGTTGAGACTGCGTACAAGACGTCACATGTTGTCTTTGACAAGACTGGAACGTTGACTAGAGGAATACTCACCGTTGTACGAGAGGAATATATCAACCCTTCTGCAAATACGAAAAGCCTTCTGTTAGGCTTGATTAGGGGCAGTAAGCACCCTGTTTCCGTCGCTGTGGCAGAGCATCTGAAGCGGAGTGGTGTCAATGCTACCAGCATATCCAATGCGAAGAATCTTGTTGGCAACGGTGTCGAAGGTACCTTCGCCGGGCGCTCGCTACGAGCTGGTAACTCGAGATGGCTCAACACCTCCGCCGAGCCGCTTGTCATCTCCGTCCTGTCGCAGGGCCATACAGCTTTCTGCTTCACGATCAATGGAGAGCTCTCTGCTGTCTTCGGTCTTACAGATTCTGTACGAAGCGATACCATATCTACTATTACCGAACTACAACATTCCGGCATCTCGGTGCATGTTCTATCCGGGGACGACAAGGGCGCTGTACATGAAGTCGCAGCCCAACTGCACATCTCAACCTCGAACGTGCGAGCAAAATGCTCACCGGCAGACAAACAAGCCTACATCAAGGACATCTTGGCCCAACGCGATCCAACAAAGCACGGGGGTAAAGAACCAGTTGTGATGTTTATAGGCGATGGAACCAACGATGCCGTCGCTCTTGCCCAAGCTACGATCGGTGTTCACATGAACGAAGGCACCGATGTCGCAAAGTCCGCTGCGGATGTCGTGTTAATGCGGCCGTCTATCTCCGGAGTCCTTACCATCATAGCAGTGAGTAGGAAGTCGATACACAGGATCTGGTTCAACTTTGGCTGGAGTGCTGTGTACAATTTGGTTGCGACCTTGCTTGCGGCTGGCGCTGTTGTGCATGCACGTATCCCTCCTGAGTATGCTGGGCTAGGTGAGTTGGTCAGTGTGTTGCCGGTTGTTGCTGCGGGGGTTTTGTTGAAGTGGGCGAAGCTTTGAGCGCAGAACCGATAGTGATGTCTCTCTTTCGAGGCGAATCATCTGAGCCTGGCACGCTGCGGTATAGGCACGTAAAGAAGGCGGTGGAGACGACGAAGACGTTCTTAGCATACTTTCAGGGTTATGAGAAGAGCAAGGAAGGTCAAATTGCCGCTATTATGGGTGGGAGAGGCGTTGCATGGACGGAGCCGACAGGGCGACGCTGGCCATTCATTTGGTTGGAGCAGGTTCATTCACCTAATCCTGATAATCTTCAAGTTGTTGAAGTAAACCCCAAAGGCCCTTCCGGTGCGTTAATGAATTTCCCTTCCTACACTTCTGTCTTCGGCTCCTCAAGGCCCTCACCCTCCTCGAGCGGCTTTGCAGGCTGCACTTTCTTAACAACCCTCGCTGGTTGCCCCATTGCCACACTCCAGCTCGGTATATCCTTCGTAACAACACTGGACGCTGCAATTGTGCAGCCATCACCGATTGTCACGCCCGGTAAGATGACCACATGCCCGCCAATCCAACAATCATTGCCAATCGTTACGGGTCTCCCGAACTCGATGTCTTCGCGACGCGATTGCACTTCTGTCTCGTGCGTCGCAGCGAATATAGAGACATTGGGGCCAAACATGCAACGATCGCCGATAGTGACGATGCTACAGTCTAAGATTGTGAGATTGAAGTTGGAATAGAAGCGTTTCCCAAGGGAGATGTTGGCGCCGTAGTCAATTGCGAAAGGCGGTTCTATGAAAGCTGTGTCGTCCACTTTGCCGAGGATACTTTTCAACATCGCAGCCCTTTCCTTTGCTAAGCTTTCGAATGATGGGTTGGTTTCGTCCGGTGGGAAGTAGGTGTTGTATTTGTGGGACCAGGCACGTGCTTTGAAGCGGGCGCTCTGGAGCTCGGGTGTCCATGAATTGTAGCTTCGGAGCTTGTTAACGGGGATACGTATTAAGAAAAGGCAGTGGTGCCGCATACTCACAGCATGCCCGAGATCATCTTCTCGTACTCCTCGCACCACGGCACATGGTTGAGCTTCTTCGCCTTCTCGATCTCTGTCTGATTCTTCGCTTGAGCTGCCATGTTGGGATGTGATTGAAGAAAGCTAACACCGTGGAGGCGTACGGTTTTGGAGCTCCGCCGCTGCTTTATACGAAAGCGAAGGAGAAGTATGGAAGTGAGCCTTTCAAATGGGAGGGCAGGAGTCGTCGGGAGTGGGTTTCCGTCTGGCCGGCCCGGCATGCATCCAATCAAAGGGCTCATGTTTTCGAGCAAAAGAGGAAATCTTGCCAGCCCGCATAGCCGATGATTCTCCTCCGGGCAACTGCACCAACCTTGGTGGACCCATCCATCTATCGCCCTCGACATGTCTATATCGTTCAGCTCCACAGAGATTCTGTGGCTGACGCACGCAGCTCGCGATGTCGCGCTCGCCCGAAACCGGCATAGCCTAAACCCCTATCGCAAAAGCGGATCTGCGCCTCCACTAGACAATGAAACGCGTGTGTCAGGTTTCTTCGGCGGCTGTGCGAAATGATCTCATCGAAGGCGACCTGTCAACAACACCAGCGACATTATAAACACCGAAGTCCATCTGTATGACCCGAGCACAACCTCTTCAGGATCGGGAAAGGCTCACTCGGCCGATAAGCGAGCCAGCAGCAAGGGAGCGTCGATCTCTGCATCGTTACGATGCTTGCTGGGAAGAGGCAGATCACGGCCTTGGTGGGAGCCCTAATCATCGCCATCTTCCTCCTCCTGAGCTTCTACGGCGACCGGGACTACTCCAAATACCAGCCCTCCAAAAACAGGCAGCCAGTAACCGGAGGATACCCATACGTCAAACCCGCATCAGTAAAACTCCACCCGCCATCTCCAAAACCGAGTACCGGAAATCTCAACACGAACAACACTGTCATACTCGCCCAGACCGAAGATGGCGACACGTCGTGGGTTTCCAAGTCGCTTCCCGGCTGGGAGCCCCGGATCATGGGCGTCAACCCCGATTTCGCAAAACTGCATCCAGGCGCGAAAAAGTACAACAAAGGTCGCATCGCAGACGCGTACCTCCGTTATCTAGTCGAGAACTACAACAATCTGCCCACCACGCTCGTGTTCCTCAATTCGCGCCGCACCTCTTCAAGTCCGAACAGCGATGCCGCGAAATCCGGCGCGTACGACAACGTGCAAGCCGTCAAATCTCTCAAGACCGACTTCGTCCAGAATTCCGGCTTCGCGAACCTGCGCTGTATCGAGAAATCGGGATGTCTGTCTACCTTCCTGCCCGCCCGGAATCCGCCGGATGAGTTCCGGACCATTGAGGTGGCCATGAGCTCCGTCTGGAAAGACCTCTTCGGGAATGAGACCGCTGTGCCTGAGAAACTGGCTGCGCCATGCTGCTCTGAATTTGCGGTAAGCGGGGATCAGATACGCAAGCATACGGTGGATGATTATTTGAAATTTTGGAAGTGGTTAAATAAGACGAAGATAGATGATGATACGGCAGGGCTGGTTGTAGAATATATTTGGCATGTGATTTTTGGCAAGGAGGCGGAGTATTGCATGGAGTTGAGACAGTGCGAGTATGACGTGTATGGCAAGTGCTGAAAGATAGTTGGGGTTAAAAAGACAGGTCATATGGGGATAGACTCGGCAACGGCGTTCTGCGGTAATTATCTCATGGCATCGTGTTGTATACCCTGCTGTAATTTTGTATCTAGCATATATGAGCATAGTACATATCTACTTAGCATTTAAAATGGCATCGGATGTCTCAGCGAACGATTGATTTGGTACACGGTGCATTCTAGCACGTCTAGTCATATGTATAATGCATCCTAGACCCATTCCATCACAAATCTCAATTCTCAATCTACGACTTACCCAAGATGTAGATCTCACCAGCTGAAGTATCAGAGGTCATGAAAAGACGACCCTGCTTGTCCCAATTCAAGCCCGCAGGCCTGAAGCAACCAGAACTGAACGACGGGCCGTTACCCGCGCACTTGGTGACGTCTGGGTTCGACATGATATCCTTGGCGGCAGTGCTGCTGGTGATAGGGTCGGTGGGCCCGTAAGATCCATCAGCCTTCTTTGTGAACGGCACAGCCACGAGCTTGAAGCCAGTGGTTGGGCTACGGTCCCAAGATCCATGATAAGTAATGTAGGCATTCGCGTTATCAGCATCAAATTTGATGTCGATTGGTGCGGAATGCGGGAACAGGGCCAGGGCGGGTGCGACAGCCTTTGTGTTGCAGGTGTCGTCGGTGAAGGAGGTGTTTGGAGCCTGCACGAACCAGTCTCCAACCTTGAAGGTCTTGTCTGTGAAGTCGGAGGGCTGCCAGACGGTGAAGCAGGTTGGGTAGCCATACCAGTTGTTGTTGGGCTTAGTGACATCTCCAATGTAGTGGAGCTTCTCAGCTGGGTTGTTCTGGTGAATGTCCTTGGACTGGCCGTTGACGGTGCGCTTGAAGTCGTCTCCAGAGTTCTCTACACCCCAGAGCCTATGGCGATCTTAGCAAATATTCTTGACGCTTGTTGCAGTACAGCTTACATGTTGTTCTTGTCGAAAGTGATACCGACTTCGTTGCGCTGTCCATATCCGGCGGTGTATCCACTTGAGGCATAGGTGTACCCACTGCTGGGGACAGCGCTCAGATCGAATACCTTTATAATGGCACGACCAGTGCTCGCGCTACCGGCGCCAGCATCAAGGTTTGCGTTCGAGCCGTGAGAGACGACTAAGAGATTGGGATTTGTCGGGTGAATAGCAAGAGTTCTGGTCAAGTGGGAGCCACCGTTGACCATCCCAGTGATGATGGTAGTTCGAGTTCCCACAGTTCCGGCAGTAGCGTCATAGGGCCAGGAGTAGACCTGAGTCATGGAACTGGCGTACAAGGTCTTTCCGTCCTTGCTGAGCGCAAGGCCGTGGTTCAGGCTGTTCAAAGAGACCAGAGTCTTCGAGGAAGAGACGCAGCCATCCGCAGTCATGCCGTGCAAGGTGATGCCCTTGCCGGATTGGACGATGAGCATGTTGCCAGCAGGATCGAACTCGATGCTCCTAGGGTTCGTCAAACCGCCCAAGATCTTGGTAGCTGTCCACCCGCTCGCCAAGACCGAGGAGAACGCGGGAGTTCCAGCACCAGAGCATGCCGCTGGAATTTTGGCCGGAGCTGTAGGCTGTGTCAGTACTGAAGTCGGTTTCACACTAGCAGTAGCGGAAGGAACGGCGCTGCTTGAGGCTATAGGAGCCGACGAAAGGAGATTGCTCTTGACCCAGGCATCAAAATTGGCGTTGCGTGAGGAGTTTAGGTCGTGGGTCCATTTGCCGTAGGCTGCGTGAACATTGAAGGCAGAAGTGTTGCTCGCCGGGTCTTCAACCGCACCAGCGCCATAAGCCCAGGCAAATTCCGTTGTCCCTGTGGCGTTAAGAGAGTAGCGTACGTCCTCATTGCTCTGCCAGCCGGTGCATCCTTTGCATAACGTGACGATAGTGTAGTGGGTGCTGTTTGTCTGAGTGCCCTTGAGGACGAAATGCTCGGCATCGGCATATGGCTGCGGCATGCTTATTCCACTGTATCATGTCAAATCCGTGTCACATGTGAAGCAGGCCGAAGAATCTTACAATGCAAAACGTGATGACGGTGTCACAGTCTTGCCATTGGGCCAGACAACGGAAAGCGGATTCCACACCATGTTCCCTCCCCACGAAAATCCAGTCCAGTAGTTCGCAATAGGGGCAGTGATGGAGAGAACGACATCGTAGGGGTCGGTCACGTTGCTCGGCAGAGCAACACCAAAGGTAGAACCAGACTCCTCATTGGAGTAGACAGAGAAACAGAATTTTGAAGAATCGCAGGAGACCTTACTCTGTACTTGACCAAAAGCTTTAGGGGGAGTTAGTAATTGCAAAATCTCAGTGAAAGTTCACTCACCAGATGTAGCAAGTGCAAGAACACCTCCGAATATCTGCAGAGAATGCATGATGGCTAGTCGTAGTTTGACTTGTGAGGGTTTCCTATACGGATGGCTCGCGCAGAAGGCCATTCGGTCTCTTTATGTACGAGAAGGGCCACCCCGCAATGGTTTTGTCGAAAGCATGGAGGAAAACTGGGGCATCCCTTGGCCAGGTCACTTCTCAATATCTGTCGATTTGCCATTGTATATTCTATATGAAAGTGCTAGACTTGCTCGTGAGGAGTCGCAGCGAGTAGCCAATCTCAATGCTTGGAGTTCTAATATGAGACCGGGAAATCCAATCACAGTAATTTGATAATGGCGAGGGTCGTCGTCCATTTTGGGTTGGTTTCAGGCTGAGTGCGGCAGTGGGATCAGTGAGTTGGTTCGACTCGCTTGAGCGAGAGATGGGGCTGACCGGGGTCCGCTGAGGCTAAATCGTATAGTGAACGTGCAACTTTCCATCTATTTGATAGATGATCGTGGCGCACATGTCTACGCTGGGTGTCATGACCAAACCATCCCCGGAATTTTCGCCACCAGATCTAATCGAGCTTGCAGCGCAATCAAGCATGTGCTTGACAGCGCCACTTGCACCCGGATGGGTCCTTAGCGGGTTCCCGGTACGTCGAGCTTCTGGAAGCTAGTTCAAAGTGCTTTATTACTCTTCGGCATATGGGAGCCAAGACGGTGGGGCCAGTGGACCCTCAACGCCATATTGTTCTGTCGTACATTGCATGCAATGGGAAACCCAGCATGACCATAAAGATTGCTTGACAACATGTAAACCCAGGTCGAGTCTATTCCACAGCATCGCGACAGCTTCCATTGGTTACAGGCTCGTCTCTGGCAATGTAATCTTCTCGTCAACCGGGATGCGGACCATGGCCAAGAACTATAGATAGCCGGTGGGATCATCGCACATGGTTGTGCGACAGAGGAAGTCACCTCAAGTTGGCCGTGATCATCGCGTCATGGAGGATAGAACTTTGCCATGGAGCGAGCAGAGGTCCACGATGCCTCGGACGTTCTCCACTTCAGAACGACTCTCCTTCAGTTGCGCCTCAGCGACATCCCCAGTGCTTCGCTCCGCTTCCTTCGCGATTTTGCCCCAGCTACCAGGCTCCTTTGACCCGGACGCCAGTAGGTGGCTTTCTTGGGAGAGCCGCGTAAGGGAGTCTGCTACATCTTCGTCTACAGTGGAAATCTGAGATTGCAGATACACAATTTGCTGCAAGAGTATCCGTTCATTTCTCGATGTTTGCGCGAGATTCGGTTGATACGCAAGGATGCTAGCCGCAAGTGACGTAGGTTTAAGTGCCAGAGGCACCTTGTTGAAGCCCTCTTGAAGTCGGCTTTGATACAGACTCGGTGTAAAAGATTCCGATGCTCGTTGCAATAAACCTTGGGCGCGAATCACTTCCTCGCGAGCTGCAATATACTGGTTGTATGAAGCTTTGATCCGGCTTTCCGACGAATCCAGATCTGGCTGGGTTGTTCCGGTTCGTAGCTGCTTAACGGGGGAAGCGTCTTCGAGCAGCTCGGACTCCTCAGTGAGCTTAGCTAGTTCTTCCTCAAGCCATTCCTGGATCTCGTCTCTTGCGCAACCGAGGGCATGTACTTGCTGATCCAGGGTCGGACTCGTTCGTGGAATATTCCGTGCACTATTCCTCGCAGACATTGCTCGATCCATCCTCGCGCGCGCATCAACGACCTCTTTCTTCAACTTGAATATCTGATCGTTGCCTTTCGATTCCTGAGACAAAATGTCCAATCGCTCAGCAGGAAGGTCAGGTTGCTCGCCTACGTTATGCTTCACCATCGCCTTAGGATCATGTCGAGCGTCAATTGGATTGGTATTCAAAAGCTTCTCAACACCTTCAGAAATGACCTGCAGCTCTGCGAACCGTTGACGTTGTCGCAACAAGGAAACGTATCCTCGAATGACTTCGTTATCGTGATCTGATTCAGACTGTGACGCTGTGGCTAGAAGCTGCCGTTTCCATTGGGGTCCAACAGAGTCTTGCAATTTACGATGCTGCGACTGAGCTTCTGCATGCGCCTCTAGAGCACGCAAGTATCGTAGTCGAACGCCGCTCAGCTCTTGTGGTTTTCGGTTGGCGACGGGACGACCAGTCGGACACTCATTGTCAAGATGGCGGTAGTCGGATTGGGACTTAGCTAAACGGGTGTGGAGAGCGAAGTATCTTGAGAGCTTTGACCGTATCTTGCGAGTTTCGTGTTGCGAATAGATATATTTTGACAGCCGTTTGTCTACTTCAGGGACCGGACAAGATGTTTGGGCTGGCATTCTGGGTCATTGATCTGGGTCTGCTAGCGTTATGAACTGGCGTTACTTCAGGCAGCGAGTGGGAGAGGCGAGGCGAGTAGCAATAGCAATCAGATTGTGCGAATGCTGTGTTTGTTGTCTCCAAGCTGGCGAACCTAGTTCGGCTCGGTTCGGATTTTAGCGCAATTCGCGGCATCATGTGACTCGGAGCTCCTGCCGCGTGGGTAGGTGTACCTAGTGGCTCTCCCCAAGCACGTAGGTAGAGCGATACCTAGCGAATGCTCCGCTAGGGAGTCATGAATTCTATCAAATCATGCTATATTACTTCGCAGCGGAAATGTCTGTGCCATACGAGGACCTTTATGACAGCAATTCCTTCGGCATTGACAAGCACCCGAGATATCTTCATTTCAAATTTCGAAAGCGCTGTAACCAGCACATTTATTCCTATTTGACTATCGTGTTCTGCGCTGGAGGCCTTTTGACGCTTGTTGCGTAGCGTAGCTATGCGAACAATGTCACCCACGAACGTTGCACAAATTACCCACTGGTACCCTCAGCACGTAAACATAGATTCATAGTCCTCGAATTGGCCAGAGAGATGCCGGAGACCTAGTCGTAGCGGCTGATACCAATACGATCGAACCCTATGGATGTTCGCTCTTAGATCGCCAGCAAGGAGAATTCTGTCATAGAAACGATAAGTAGATGCAGAGAGCCGTGCTGTGAGGAATACTTTGACCAGGAGCTAAACGGACGCTTGGCGTTTCGAGACTTTAGTCTGGTGTCGGAGTTGAAGTGTTTGGAGCGTGATGAGTGGATAGACAAACAGGGCGGACGGTGTGTTCAAGAGCTGTGGGGATAAAGATCTCGTGCTAGACCATCTGAAGCACATACTGCTGGCTCCAAATCTGAAGCAGACCTTCCTTCCATCCCGCTGGCGACGTCTGGTGAGGGTCCTACACCTGCAGTTCAGTCTATCCTGGTACGATTGGTCGGATGTGTTGCTGGCCGTCCCAGTCCTTCAATTAGCAAGGACTTCCCGAGTCTCGTGAGTACGAAACATGGACCGCTGAGTACTTTCGAACGGCTTTTCCAATACCAATACCAAGGTCCAATGAGCGGGTCGGAGAGAGAACCATGGGTCTTTCACGCACGCCTCAGGACGCAACGTTTACACCTTCCGAGGCTGCTCGACCGGCGCTTACAAATGCTGGTACGCTGAGTGAAGTATCGAGGATGTACTGCGCGTAGCACAGAGGAAATTGAGCACCGTGATCCCGGCTATAGCAACACTGGACACAAAGCAGCGCGTTTCGTGTGACGGTGGACTGCCCAAGATGCTACGGAGCGTCTCACGGCGAAGTGGGCTGAGTTAATGCAGGCTCAACGGGAGCGGGGCAGGCGCATCCCACTTGCACCTGCCTTGCAGCCGGCACTCAGTTAGCCCCAGGGACCATCGCATCGGACAAAAATCTTTTGTGAGCGCAGCAGATTAGCCGGCCATGACGCAATGTAGAGACTGTGGTTTCGACGTCGAGGGGCAGGAACCTCGTCTGCTATGAGGGACAGGTACCTCGGGGCACGCTGCAGACCTCCAGCACTGGCAATCGCGCTGGCAGGCCCCGGATGCCAGCGCAGAGCGTCGCGTCCGGCATTCCATTCGCGCTGGCGAGGCTGTCGGGAGGCGCGCAAGGAACGTCCGCACGTTACGGCGCCTGATTCGGCGGCGAGATAGCGACGACAACGCATCGCTCTGTTTTGGGCTGGCCGTCTTGACGTGGGCGCCGAGTGGCGCGCAGCAGGGAGACTGCTGAAATGAAGCCAATTGAGACGCGCACTCGCGTCCACTCCCTCCACGCTGCAGAGTCTGCGCGTCGGGGGCGAGCGAGAGCTGCATCGCACGCTGGAGGTGCGCGAGAGAGGACAGACGACGGAGCGGTGCAGGCAGACGCAGCTCTCGTGAGTCGTGAGCGGCGACAGCCACACCACATGGGCACCGAGATTCAAGTTAGTGTGCGGCGCTGCTTGGCGGTTTCAATGCGGAATTGTCGCTGGCATTAGTTGCAAATGATATTCGCCTGGCTTGAGCTTTTTCGCAAAGGGGCACGTCTGGTCGCAACCCTTTTCGACCACCCCAACAATTCCTACTGTGTACTGTCCGACCGTCGAGCACCACTGGCCCGCTCCACCTGCGCCTGCACGTTGGCTCGCTCACCATCGCCGGTACACTACGCTGGCGGCCGCCGTCTCTGCCACCGTGAGCCTCGCGTCCCTGCGCGCTCGACTCGTCTCTCGTCTCTGTGACCTCACCCCTCGCGCACCTCCCTGCAATCGTCCACGCACCGCACCCATTGACCCCGGCAACGGATGACGCCGAGCAGACCGTGAGCTGCCCCGCGACGAGCACCCGCGATGCCCTTCTTCAAAAACGTATTCAGGTCCAAAGACGGCCCGCGGTCTGCCTCGAAAGCCGGTAAACACGGGGACCAGGGCAATGGCCTCGCGGTCGCACAGCCGAAGCCGCGCTGGGAGGAGGCGTGGGCCCGCAAGGACGTCGCGCCCGAAGAGATCCAGGAGCTGATGCACGTCTGCACGCACGAGATCAAGTCGAGAGGTGAGTGTCGTGCGCCTTCCTCGGCCCGCCGCCGTTGCTAATGCTGCATGCTGCTGCCAGCCCTCGACATGCCCTTCATGCTCCTGCCCTTCCGCCCTGCCTCAGACCCGAGCGCCGCCCGCAATTTCGTGCGCAACTTCTTCAAGAGCTCCTACGACGGGACCAGGCAGTACACGGGCGAGGGCCTGCAACAGGAATTGCGCCTCGCCGAGCCATTGGTGGGTTCAATTGCCGAATCGCTGCAGACGGCGGCCATGACTGACATGCACAGGTACTATGTAGCATCATGAAATGGTGTTGGAGCAGGCTGCCCGGAGGCGTTGTCACCTGGGACGCCTACGAGCTCTTCCGCATTGGAGAGTCAGGTGAGCACGCAAGCACGAACTGCACCGAAGACAGCCTGACATGACGTGTACAGACTCGAACCTCGCCAGACACGCCTTTGACACCTTCATCCCGCTCAGCGTCGAATCAGAAGCCCGCAAGCAGGTCATCTTCAATTTCTTCGACCTGCTTGCTGCCATTGCCGCGAGAGGTAAAAGCAATGGCATGGGTGGTAGGAAGTTGTCTAGGATGGCCGGCTGGTGGGCATTCGAATTTGTAGACGATGGCAAGGGTTTCGACGGCGGCTACAAAACGTGGGAGAAGTAAGTCTAGCGAGAAACCTCCAGGTGCACAAGTGTCTGACATTCTGCAGAGCTGCCGACGCTGCCAGTCACCTGTTCTTCGCCTACCTTCGCTCTCTTGCCCCCGATGCGAACTCTATCGGTGGTATATCGAACCTGCCGCGCTCGCTACAGGCATTGCTGTCACAGACCGAGTATCCGCCTAGTGCACCAGTCCTGATGCAAACGACCACCACCAAAGTTGTCATGATTGTCGATTCGGTGTCACCAACGCCTTTCTCTCTCCTTCGACGAGCGAAGAATTTTGAATATCGAGACGATGATGAGGCCCTTCAGCGGTTCTCGGCATACGAGGACACAGTCAAGGCCCTCACAGACGAGTGTCGCCGAGTACTGGAGTGCATTTCGTCGACCAACCAGCAAACCGTGGCGTTAGAACGAGCAGGCGCGCAAGATCCTTCATGGTCAAGGTTTGAGGATCTCGGCTTTTCTGGCATATTAGATAGTCCGAGTACTGTTAGGTCCAATGGCGCATCAACAGCTGCTAGTCCGCGCGAGTTCTCGAGCCTTCGCTCGGGGCCGCGATCGAGGAACACAGACTTTGGACGACCTACTACTCCGTCGTGGGCCGACTTCTTGTCTTCTGGATTCGCCGATGAGAATGGCCGCAACCCAAGCGCGCCGTTCCTTATGCCAGATAAGGTCCTGCCTCCGATCGGGGAAGCTGCGCGAGTGCATAGCTCACAATCTCACGTTCGAAACGGCTTTCAACACGAAGAAGACCTCGAACCGGGTGAGCTCGCAAGCATCACAAAGTTTGACCTGGACGACACTTTCTGGTGGGTTTGGATGACGAGCCTTGCAGCTGAAGAGACTACGGATCGCAAAGCTGCCTTTGGACGATGCACCTTGATCGAGACACGGATACCTGGCGCGAAGTGGCTTGTCGTCGAAGAGCAGGTGAAGGGTGCTTCTCCAGGCCCGGAGGAGGGTGCCTACATTGCCGAGAAGAAGGGCCGTTTCAGCTTCACTAGACGTGGGCGTCTAGGACGGCGGAAGTCGACTGGGAAGAAGCCAACGCCAAAAGAGCCTTACAACCGTACCACTACCAATACCCCAATGAGCAAAACAAGCATTGGCCCAGATCAGCATGCTCGCATTCAGGCCGCAGCAGCAAGATTGACGCAGACGCAGAAAGAGAAGGACCTAGCAGAGCATATTGCTCAGCGTCGAGCAAGGACAGATGATTCAGTCTCTGTCAAGACTAACAGTGTGCTTACATTGCAGCCTAACCTTCTAAGCGAAGCTGGGCCAGCAATGAAGTGGGACAAGAAGTTTGGGGAAGGAGCGAGCCAAGTGAGTAAGGATCGCGAGACCATCCGCGCCAAATACCTCGGAGACGTCAATGCTGGGCGAGGGTCCAAAGACAATCTGCTCATTACTGCGAATGGGGCCTCACCTTCCTTCCACCGCGACCTGTCGAATCGCGATTTGCCTTCGCTGCCGAAATCTGAAGTCGAGTCTCAGACGCCAAGGCCAGAAGTGATCCCATCGCCACTGCCTTTTCCCGCAACTCCAAAGCCCGATCGCTCGTGGACTCCAGAGCCCGAGGCTTCGAAGGCAGCTCTGGTGCCGTTGCCCAGTGCCGCACCTCTTTCGCCGACTGCACTGGACGAGAAGCCCTCTCAACCTGACTACTATGACACCCATCCCGCTCTTCGGAAGCCGGTCCCTGACCGCAAGCCTGTTGGTCCAGCCCCATCCAAACAGGGATTTGCTGTCAGCAAAGACGAGGAGCCCGCGGTCCCTGAAGTTGCTCCCGCTCCCCCAACCAAGAAGTCTCCTCCCAAGAAGCTGAAGAAGAAAGAGGGTGGAGGTGGCTTCAGGAAGTTATTTGGGAAGAAGAAGGTCGAAGCGCCTGCCGAACATCACGATGCACCTTTGCCTGCGCCTACACCCGAGCCTGCCCACTATGAAGAACCCGCTCGAAACAGTCCGTCTCCAGTCCGTGAGCCTACACCGACCTACAGTGTCGATGAACAGCCGGAGCCGATTGCATTCGCGCCATACTCTCCACCAGTAGAGCCTAGCCCAGCCGTTGCTGCTGTCCAGCATGGATACCGTGAGGCTCACCCAAGCGGCCCAGCTGCTAGCCCTCGTGAGCAACACGAGGCCGACCAAGCTTTCGCCCGCTTCGATCAAGGTCCTATGGATGATATGCCGGCTTTCGTACCTAACGACTCTGATGAGGAGTCCCTAGTGTCGCCTTCCGTCCCTCGATACCGTGAGCAAACGACTCCCACACCGCAAGCGCCTGCGACAAGGGACGATATGTCGGAGGATTCCCTAGACCTGACTCAAACGAATTCCAACCCCCAAGATCGATGGGCTCAAATAAGGAAGAATGCAGCTGAAAGGGCAGCACGAGTCAGCGAAGAGCAGTCTCGACGAAGCCAGAGTCAGAGTGCCCGTACAGACGAGGGCGAGACCAGTGGCGAAGAGACAATCGAAAGTCGTGTTGCCCGTATCAAGGCACGCGTCGCTGAGCTCACCGGCAACATTGAAGGTCAACCAGCAGCTCCTGCAGGTCCAGCAGGAAGGCGACACTAATTGACAATTGGACATACGGTACATCCCACTCCAGACGGTGATGGCGAGAACTCAAGTTGACAGATTACAGCATCACATTGCGCGCATACATCGCCTGCTTTCATAGCGTCTCATCGGCTCTGATACCCAATCTCCTATTCATGTCATGCCATTCCTACTCTTCATACCCTTCTCATGTCTAGCGTTCTGCGAGCTCTAAGCAACGGCACTCGGCTTGGCTTTATCTGCTTCATACAGTCTTGGTTCTTTGTGCATGTGTCGTTTTCGGGGATGGTACATCTTTGGTGAACTGGGGGGGTTGTGTCTAATGGTGCAGTTTGTTCATAAGAAGGTCGGCCGGTGCTCAGCTCCTGCACAAAAGAGCATGAACAGTCAGTTGGTTTGGGGCGCAATAATAGGCTCGTAGAGCTAGGTAATCTCGCTTCCCGTGGAAGCAATCTCTGTAGATTGTTCAAAGATTTTGAGCGTACACACTCTCTGATTTGATCTCATTGCAACCACTTCGCCGTCCCAACCACCTTATCCTTGATGATAAGCCTTTATTCGCCGCCCAAGGCCCTCGATACTTTCCAAGCGCTATCTGTTCCACCCACCGCAGACAGCCTTACCCAAACGCTGAAGCTCCCATTCACGCCACATCTACCCATCCACTCGGACCTCGCCTCCGACACCTGTGCAAGCCAAGTGATGCGTACTAAGGATAGGCAGGCGAGTGAAGGTAGCGTTTCATCAGAGCAGGTATGTACGTCAACCCGCGAGACCCACGTGGCAGGGCCTCACCTCTCAACGCCACGAAGATGCAGGGCGTTTGGGCTTACTGGAAATGTGGGAAAGGAGGGAGAGGGTGTGAAACCCACGTGGCAACGGTGTATTGATCCTTTCAACGCCCCTCTGCGGTAGGCGAACGGCTGACCGATGTTGGTGGCAGGGAATAGGAGGCATATACAAGCTTGTTCTACGCGGGGCCCACGGTGGTAGCAGTGGCATTGACCGTCTTCAACGCCATTCAATGCCTGTAAGTGTCGATCTTACTTTCGTACAAAGAGATGGATGGGCGGTTCCTAGGCGGATTGTCATCAACGTGAGAGACCTCACAACGAGCGATCCACAGGGACGGTAGGCGCCGTTTCAAACGCCCCATTGATACAATTCGGCGGTTGTTCTTGCCTTGATGGTTGAAGAGACAAGGAGTTCCGTGATGCTTTGGGTAAATGTGGTAAGCAGGAGACAGGAGGAAAGGCGAAGAGGAAGGCATTAACGAGTGGCTGCTGAGAAAGCGTGTCGACATCAGGTCAACAGCTCGTGGCATAGAAGTGGGGTGCATCGTCTGATGTTGGACGGCAAAGGGAGGATTCTTGCCCTGAACGAGATCTGCAGGGCGTTATGTGAAGCGGTAGGCGATGTCGAAATGAGGGAGAAGAATGATCAACAATGCTGACGAGAGGCTTCGACATGGGTTCTGCTGTCGAGAACAAGTCTTCTTCGTCATTGGGGCCTTTCTGGTACAGTGATGGGAGCTTGACGCCCGTTCAGATGAGCTCCGTGATGTTCATTGACAGCCAGGAACATGCCAACGAGCAATGTTTCTCCTATGCACCAACGTTAGCGATGTTTGGATATTGACGAAGAGAACAGGGGATGTAAAAACAGACGTAGGATTCCACCACTTGGTGGAGCTACCTGGACCAAGGTTTCGAACCTTGAGTCCAAGAATAACAGCGGTCGCCAAACAGGTCGTTCGTAGTGTAGCCGATAGATGACGCTCCACCACCCAAGCCGGCTCTGCCATCATTCACGACGGAAGAAGGAGTTGTGCCTGCAGCTGCCACGAGGCATCTTCGCCGGGGAACATGTTGGAAACGAAACATTCGGCATGCAGCAAGGCGATCAGTACGTGAGGAAATGAGAAACAATAGTCGGCGAGCGCTGATATTAGAAACATTAAGCTTCTCTCAGGGGAGCTCCCGCTCTGCCGGTGTGGAAAGGTGGGAACGGTGTGCTGGATGAGGGGCACTCGAAATACATTTTGGCTTCATGAACTGGGGGAGGCTGGCCGGATGCGGACATGAGAAGCGTGTGGAGACGTTGACGAACCACTCACAGAGCCTCAGCCATCAGAAACGCTCATATACTGGGCGTCTAAGCAGGTGAGATAGATTGTGTCGGAGGATTCGTCTCGTGGGGAGGGGCAAGCTGGAGCTGCCGAGCACGTCTCCAGATTACAAAGTCCAGAAGGTCTGGAAAGCTGGTGACGAAATACGTTAGGTGTTGCACAAGAGGGGGTATTTTTAGAACGAGATATGCAGCCTGGCAGATCGGACGACTGGGATGCTGGCTGGGAACTGGCGCTAGTGCTGCTTGGCACGAGAGACAAAGTGAACGTTCGTAGGACAGGACAGGACAGGACAGAAGCCAGATCAGGCATCGACAACGCTCGCTTGAAGGCCT
Source organism: Lophiotrema nucula (assembly GCA_010015825.1). Lineage (NCBI taxonomy): Eukaryota > Fungi > Ascomycota > Dothideomycetes > Pleosporales > Lophiotremataceae > Lophiotrema > Lophiotrema nucula. Next base: position 1,350,241 of record ML977317.1, on the reverse strand, counting down.
CCCGCGACCGTGCCGGGACGCTGCAGAGTCTGCAACGAGACGCATCCTCTGTGCTGACGCCCGCCGCGGGGTGACGAGGGTGTTGCTTCTGGCTGTTCACGACCTCTGCTCGCTGGCGTCGAGCATCTCAAACGTAGAGACGAGCAGCCAACTCCCTGGCTGCCAGTTGCTGCCTGCCACAGGATGCGTTCCAGCGGCCCCAGACGGAAGCCTGAGCTGCCTCCCGTCCAGGAAGGCTCGCCGCGTCGTGCAATTATGGCTTGGCGACGTACATCCAGTTGTATCCCGATGTACAGACGCACAGCGATGGAGGAGCGGCCGTGCGCCCGGCAGCACCCAATGGGGCCACGGTCTTGCTCCTCATTCGCGACGGCTCTTGATTATTGTTCTCGCAATTTTGCTCTCTGACCACCAGCGACGCGAACGGCTCTCGCCAGATGCGTTGCTCATGCTCACAAAGATAGCGGCGCGTGACGGACGCGGGACCCCAGCAGGTCGCCGTCGCTCAAGCTGCAGGCGCGCAGTGCTCGAGGACTGAGATACAGGATGCTGGTCCCTCCTGCCCTCCTGCCGGGAGCGTAGCCCAGACAGCGATCCCACGATAGCGGGTTCGGCAGGGCCCTGTCGCGGTCGGTCGCTGGCACGGGTGCGCGGTGTCTGGCTGCGCGCTCCTCTCGACGGCTAGCTCGTGCGGTAGTGTGGTCAGAGTGTCAGACGTTGCAGCCAGCCGAGAATGGTCCTTAAAATAGCTGCTCCGAGAGAGATTAGCCCCTAATTTGCGGCCATTGAGCCAGCCGTGCTCCGCGCTGGTTGGACGGGCTGGCGGAGCCCCGAAGTAATTAATGAGGCCCTTGGCCGCTTTGACCTGTCCCTCCCTCTATTTTTAACAACTGGCACATCCGCATCCCACCCACTCGAACCTTACTCTCTTTCGTTCGAGAGCCGCAACGACGTCTGTACAGCTGCGAGCATCCCGCTGGTGATCGTCACCTCCAGAGACATATAGTCTCGCGCGCCAGAGCTGCCTCCTGCTGCCGACGACCTCTGTCTCCAGCTCTGCTGCCTGAAACGCCGACGCCTACGTGTGCCTCCTCTTCGCCGTCGCCGCCGCGAGTACACCGGCTCTTGTCCTCGCTCACGACGCCCAGCGCCGGCGCCCTCCTCACCCAGTGCCCTGCGTTCGATGCGCATTGCCGTGTAGACACCACCACCACCACCACCATGGGCCGCAGGAAGATCGAGATCAAGGCCATCAAGGACGACCGGAACCGCTCCGTGTAAGTACCGCGTCGCGCAATCTAACTGCACCGGGACGTGCGCTGACCGCATCGCCAGGACCTTCTTGAAGCGCAAGGGAGGACTGTTCAAGAAGGCGCACGAGCTCTCCGTGCTCTGCTCCGTCGACGTCGCCGTCATCATTTTCGGCCACAACAAGAAGCTCTACGAGTTCTCGTCCGGCGACATCAACGAGACCATCGGCCGGTACCAATATGTATGCAGCCTCCAGCGAGGACAGTCGGACTCAGTACTGACGCTTTGTAGTATGGCGGCGCGCATGAGCACAAGGGCCCCGAAGACTTCATGGGCAAGAAGGACATGGACGATGACGAGGACGAGGACGGCATGGATGCGCACATGGGCGGCTCCCCACCGCGAGACTCGCACACGCCCCCAGAACATGCCATGATGCATCTGCACAACCAGGCTGCTTTCCAGCACATCAGGCATCAGACACCCTCAGCATCGCCGCCCATGCCGAACGGCGTAATCCCCTTTCACCAGAGGCATGGCTCTCCAGGACCAGGCCAAATCTCGCGACCAAACTCTCGAGCACACATCCGCCGCCCCAGCTCGAATCTTGCTCCTCCGCATATGTCTGGGCCGCCTCCACAGCAGAACAACTACGCCTACATGCCCAACCCCCCATTCTATAATCCTCAGGCAGCTCAGATGCAGCCCAAACCCCAGCCTCCTCCACAACAACAACCCCAATACCAGTACACGCATCCTCCTCCTACGCAACCCCAGGTGCAGCAGTTCATTCAGCAGGAGCAGCGCAGACAGTCAATGCCACCTGCTTACCAGCAACAACAACAGCAGCAGCAGCAGCATCAACAGCAGCAGCAGCATCAACAGCAACAGCAACAGCAACACCAGCAGCAAGAGCAGCGCCAGCAGTCACAAGCCCCAATGCCCGTGCCCTCCCCACCACAGCAAGACCAAAGCAACTTCCAAAGCCCGCCTCTACCCCAGCCCAAGCCTCTGCCGTCCGCCGCTAAACACAGCATCTTCACTCCAATCGACGACAGCCGGTCTATGCTCGCCATGCACTGGGGAAGTAGCAGCAACAATGTAGAGCCGCCTCGCAGCGACGCAAGCTTCATCAAAGCTGAGGCTGGGCCCCGGTCACAGTCTATTGATGTTGCTGCCATTGCTCGCCAGCAGCAGTCAAATGGAGTGTCACCGCCTCAGCCCACTCCGCAACAGCTACCGAACGCTCCTCAACGAACGCATTCCGCTTCCTCAATGCCCGCTATTCCACCTCCCTCGCGATCAAACAGCATGGCACAGAAGCCTCGCCTAAAGGTCCAGATTCCAAGCGAGCATTCAGATGCTGGAAGCGCAACCGCGGATTCTTCGCCAAAGGAGAGTGGCACTACCGGGGTGACACCCGCTAGGACCAGCACCGATGGCTCACACGGCTCCGGCGTTGTTTTGCCACCTCCTTCGCCATCTGCAAATTCTTTGCTCTCTGCTGGCGCCACTGGGCCGCCTAATCCATTCGCAAGGCCACCGCCACCGTCAAACAACGGTGCATACGGAAGCCGGAGTGAGATGGAGACTCCGATTTCGGCACTCCCGTCTCGATTCGTCGAAAACGGACTTCTTCCCTCACCCAGCAGCTTCTACCCAGAATGGGGTTTTGGCCGCGACAATAACATGCTGCCGTCTCCTCTCACCTTCCCAACTCCGGTCGCACCCAATGGCCCTTCATTTGACTCGCTAAAGCGCAAGACAAGTGATGATGGCTCCGACGGGGGGAGTCAGAAGAGGATTAAGGCGTGACTCCCGGACCAAGCCCAGTTTCCCTACTACACTTTAACAACCTAAGCGCGTACTATTACTTCGACAAAAGCTTGTATTCTATATATGTTCTTGGGCTTTCTTCTGACGGCACACCTTGTTTCGGTTCTCTGTGGTGGAGTGTTCGTGTTATACGATGGCGTTCGGATACCCTCAAACGTACTTTCGCTTCTCACATCGGTCTATAGGGCTGGACGACTTGACGATTTCATCCTTGGTGCCCGTCCCTACATTTGTTGTTCTTTTGGCATTTTGGCGGTTGCTAGTCAAGCGGATCTGGAACTCTTGTTGAGTTTACATTCTACTGTAGATACTTCAATGACTACTTTTTTGATGGAACCGAATCCTCCTGCTCAAAGTAGTGGTGATGTCAATGTTCTGCGAAGCTTGGAAGCGAAGTTCTGAGGGAATTGCATAATTACAACCATGGGTGTCATCTCGCAATGCGAACCTCCCTAGAGCATCTTCAGTAAGCGAACCCGTCGCCCGGAATTCCAGGCTTACACATGAGGTCTGGCTGCGTATCCGTACGCCATGCGAGCAACAGGTAGGGCGGAGCTCAAGCCATTGCTTAGCCACTTGGTAGCTGATTCATGCTCTGGATGCAGGTAATGTTCCTTCCGCGACGGATTGCGATTGACAGGTTGACAGGTAGATTGACGGGAGCTTGACTTCAAATACTACAGCATAACGGGCTTAAGATGTGGTGGGCAGCTGTCACCCACAGTCCTGTATCTAGTGCAAACACAAACACACGAGTGGCCCCAGGCTCGCGGAAGTACCTACCTGGTACCTGTATAAGCCGCCACGTGATCGGCGTCATTATCCGACATGCTAAGCCCCGCGCCAGATGATCAGCCGCAACCACGCTGGCTCAGCTACACTAAACCCAGAGGCTCAAGCATGAAGCTAGGCTGACCGGCAAGCTCTCCTTCCTGTCACTCTCGGCCATTTATATAATCACTTCGCCCTGTGCTTGATTCCTTGATCTTCACATCCCTCGACAGCTTCCTCAGACCCCACCTTGATAGATCGAGGATACGTGGAAGGACTCGTCGAAGCCCAATCCCAGCCCCGCCATGGCATACAACAAAGGCTTCAATCCTGACAAGCTGCCTGCGCACGCAGAGCCCGAGCAGGTACGCCGTCGCGCAACGTGGACGCTTGAGCAAGACATTGACTCCCGCAGGCCGCCGCACTCCTCTCCCAGAACTCGTCCTCGTCCTCGTCGCGCCCGCTCCGCACATCGTCACGCCCAGACTACAGCAAACCGCCCCCCGCCCTCCCCAGCCAGCGACAAGACCTGCGTCCAGACCCCTACGCCTCCGGGGGGCGATCTAGCTACGACAGCCGTCCCCCGCCAGGCGCATACAACGACCCGCGCTACGATGACCAGCGTCGCCAACAGCACAGTCCTCGCTACGACGAGTACAGGCGCGATCCCAGATACGACGGGTACGGATCTCCGCCGCCCCAGAACTATGGCACTGGACCTCCGCCGCAGGGCTACCATGGACGACCGCCAGTTGTGAACAGGCCACCTCCTACGCCCGCGCCGCCCAGAGATGCAAATGACCGCGAGGCGCTGTGGAGGTTATTTGGCGCCGTGGACAAGGATGCTTCTGGCGCTCTGACGGAAGCCGAGCTTCGAACTGCGCTTGTGAACGGCGACTGGAGTCCTTTCGATCCGCATACGGTGCGCATGATGATCAGAATGTTCGACACGGATCGGAGTGGGAGCATAAACTTTGACGAATTCTGGTATGGCTGCCCACCTTACATAAAACTGCTTCCGGTTTGAGCTTCTAACATGGGCATCTAGTGGTCTCTGGGGCTTCCTCATAGCATGGCGCGGCCTGTTTGATCGCTTCGACAAAGATCACTCGGGCACGATATCGTTCCAAGAGTTCAACGAAGCGCTTGTCGCTTTCGGATACCGTCTCAGCACCCAGTTCGTCACGCTCCTGTACCGTACCTACGACAGGCGGGGCGAGAACGCGATTTCTTTCGACCTCTTCGTTCAGGCCTGCATCTCTCTTAAGCGGATGACGGATGTGTTCAAGAAGTACGACGAGGACCGTGACGGCTATATAACTTTGTCATTGTGAGTCCTCGCAATTCGTATGTGACATGGAGGATATGCTAATACAATGTGCAGCGAGGAGTTCCTAACAGGTGCGCAATCTCTATTTCTATTCAACAGCATCTCGCCCGAGACTGATACGGGGCTCTACTAGAAATCATTCAACAGCGATGAAGAGGCATTGTCAACTCTTGGCCGCGTCCGCTGAGGCCGTGAAACGCACCAGTGCCATGGACCCTAAAATGAGTGGAAAGGACGGGGTCTAACGGGTGGTGGATGGGATGTCTGGATACTATGATGATTGCGTGGATCTCACGTGGGACGTCGCCTTTGGTGGCCGTGGTGGGCTTACTTTTGGGTAGAATGGAGTGCGTGGAGTTGGCAGAGGCGCCACAGAAGGTTTGCGACCTAGATAGTGTGGAGATTTATTGATACCCGCGAAACTATATCCCTATGATCAATGTTCACCTTTGATTCTTTGCTTTGCGAGTCATCGCATTTCTTTGATCTCTGGAACCTTTGTGGAAAATGATTCTCTCGAAATAGGTCCTGGTACTAGTTGACGAAATTAGTTACTGGATCATGTTCCCAAGAAGTTTGGAGCGGGGCGAAGGGTTTAAGTTGAGATGCACGTTGAAATTCAACGATGCGACCAAATTAGAGAGCATTATAGACACGTCGGTAGTCATTTGGACGGTTTTTTATATTAACACTTCGTATTATACATTGATAGAAATTAGATACTCGTCTGGGTATAAATGCTCAAAACTGGGAACAGAAGGAAAGACATATCGTCGTCAACCCCCTAGGCCTCTACCAAGCCTACCTCTAAGGCCATCTCTGCGCCTTTATCAAGTCCAGAAATGTAACCTAGCCGTGCTTGGTGTAAGTAGCAGCCTTGTGCTTGCGGTGCCCAATACAGAACTCGAAGATCCAGTCCAAAATAACAAGGAACATGAGTCCCGTAGCCGCCCAGGTAAGAGCCATGAACTTCCCACCCTTGTGCGACTCAATACCGATTTCCTTGCCGTATTTGTTGATAACGTCGCTGCCCTTGACGATAACGGCTGTAACAAGCGCGCTCGCAAGACCGATAGCCAGGAACGCGAGGAGCGATACCATGAAGTTGCAGCACGCAGTCAGGCGGCCGCTCGGGAATAGACCCCAGAGCGAGGAAAGGAGGGCGATGGCGATGAATCCGATAGCGATGCAGTAGAGCACGAATTGCGCTTTGAACAAAGCGTTCAGACCGTCGATGCCCTTCTGGATGTCATCGGGCCAGTTCAGGTCTCCAAGCGTGACATCGACGCCGCTGTCGTTTAAGGCTTGCTCGAGGATGCGAGTCACGTTGAACTCGTACATGGCCGTGCGGTTCGAGCATCCAGTCACATTCTTGTGGATGCTGCTCTGCTTCAGCGTCGAGTTGGCGACTGGGCCGGGCGTGTAGTCGCCATAGCAGTAATCGAGGATGTGGACGGAGTAGAAATCGTCGATGCCAAGGGCCTCTGCGATATCGCCCGCCACGTCGTTGAGCTCGTTGCCGAGGGAGTCGGTGATGTTGTTGAAGAGGTTCGTGAGCGGGTTGTTAGAGTTCTCGGAGGTGGTGTTGATGATGTTGTAGCCAATGCGCGAGGTGTTGAGGGTTAGGAGGTGGTAGTTTTCCATGAAACCTTTCTTCTGGCCCGCGAAGAGGCAGAGGAAGGAGAGGACGAGAGCGCCTGCGCAGAGCAGGGCTGGGATGAGTGCTGAGGGACGCATGGTTGTTGGGGTGTAGTGTGTGTGTATCACTACGTTGGAAGTGTATGTACACGAACGGGAGAGGTGACGCACAAAGAAAATAAGTATACAATAGAATGGACACGATCAAGCCAAGTCACGCATACCTTAATATATTCGCAAGGAATGCTCCTTGTTCCTTCACGTCACAGGCGACCGCGTCACAGCAAACCAGTTTGCTCACCCAGCCTCGTTACGCCTGCGCAGTGCCCTTAGGCCCAAAAACCAGTTGTCGGAGTGATCTCCACACATACGTACTTTCTCAAGGCATTAGGGCAAGGTTAAACGGCTGTTTCAGGGATCATTGCCGTTCTTTGTCGCATTGCCATCCAATCGTCGTCGTCTTGTTTTCGTTGTCGCGAGGCTTCACACGTCATTTTGAGCATGGGGGCGCGCACGTGCCAACGGTCGGCGACAATCTCTGTCGCTTGTGTGCCTCTGCCGGCTCGCAGGTTTGATCCGAGTCGGGAGAAAACCGTGTGGAAGCATCGTGGACCAGATGCACAGCCTCAGTATGTCTTGAACTGTGTGGTGCTGGATTTGTGGCGGCAGTGGAGAACTGCCACGAATGAGGCGCGCATTGAGGAATTTTCTCAAAGGACGCGCAATAGGAGGGTTGAAAATAGAAATGGCTCTTCTTCGGTCGTTGAGAAGCCTAGATACAAGGCCTCGCCTCAAATCCAAGCTAAACGCCTCGTAGTCCAGTAGCAAAGTATAAGGATCGTAGAAATCTCCATTTACTTCGACTTATAAGTAGGCAGGACTGAAGCGCTGTCGGTTGATTTTCTTACGCTCTCTAATAGGAAACTAGTACAGAGTAGCAGTTTTTCGTCTGCTCTCTGCATCTGTCCTCAACAAGCAGCATGGTCTACGTGCAGCAGGAACTCAGCTTACGGCCAGTGTTGATCATGCTTTGTTAAGGAGCCTAGAACCACATCAGCTTCCGAAGACATGCATCTATAGGAACTTAACAAACTCCATATGCGAAGGCTAAACCATTCCGCAAGTCACGCTTCGGTCAATCCCCTTCCAAAGACGCGCTCCAATGTTCCAGCGCTTGGAAGCGACCATCGGTGCGGACTAGTGATATTGAAGCACAAACTATTTCTTGTTGACTTCTTGTGGAATATTGTCTTGTGGTCGTTCAACTATGTCGCTATCGATATTGTCGCTGGTATACTATGGGGCCTCGGGTGCGCTTTAATCTCACATATGCGGAGTGCTTCTGGATGGCCATCATCGGTACTGGGAACTTGGACAATGCTCCACCCAGTTCAGCAGAGTGCGCCTTATTCTGGAAATAAATGTTCATGTTGTTCTAAGCGGCAGCAGCACGGGCAATGCAGCTACAGAGTTCAGATAACTTGGCTCGCGGTATGCTCGTTGATAATGAACTACGATCTAAAAGTAAATGTATACCTCTCTAAAGGGAATTGTAGCTTGGAATCAAATGCCTAGGTACCTAGGTATGCTCAACGCTGCCAGCACCACGTGACACGCGAGCCGAATCAAGGCTAGCCCCTCCGTCGGCCGGCGAGCAACTCCACTGACGACGCTCTCGAGCTCTCGAAACCCATCCAGAACCGCCAACACCAACCTGTACCCGCATTCGACGATCGCAAATAGTCTAGTCTGCGCCGAACCACTGCCTTCAGAGTCTGCCGCTCGTACAGTTGACGATGCAGCATGTACTGTCAGGGCCCGCCGACGTCGAACCTCCCGCAACCCCTCCGTCACCCTCTTGAGACTCTGGCAACGAGAGCCCCCGATCGAATCGGCGCTATACATAGCAGGTCTCCAGTCTGATCTTGGGCTATCGGGGCTATCGTGAATATCGGGTAGAAACGCTCAAAGCGAGGTTGAACACGTGGGAGACCTCATTCGACATCGGAAGCGCCGATGTAATGTCCGTTTCTCGTGGCTCTTACTGCGACCTGTCGCAGCCCTATAAACTTCGCGGAGAACTCCTACAACGGCAAGAGTACGATCCGCGTGGCGTTCAAATGCCCGTCCCCTCAGCGACAGGTTGCTCAAACTGCCGAGAGTTGTATAACAATTCAACTGGCTGGCCTCACCCATCAACCCACCAAAACAACTGGCTAGAGTAATTTTGTCAATGATCTGAAGCTGCGTGGGCCCGGTACTCCACGAAAAGAAGCCCAGGATGGACTTGGACTCTCAGCGGGTACGTGCAGGTACACGCTTGCGCTAGGTAAGAATATCAAAGATCCCGTTCTCCGGATGTTTTCCTCGTTTTTCGTCAGATATCATGAAACTGTCGAGACTTGGTTTTCGTCATCAACTCGTTGAATTACAAAAAGAGCTTGGGAAGCGCGGGATGGCATGAATCCCCATCGAAGCTAGTCTTGGCTTGATGCGTGGAATTGTGTCTTTATGAAGAGCCATTCTGCGCCAGGGCAGTGTGTTCCCAGCTCTTGCGGGTCGCAACATTAAAGAGCAAGGGATGTGTGAGCAAGACCACTCACTACGGTTCCGTTTAACAGCTGCAATACTACTAGGCATATCGTCCACTTATGCACACGCAGCTCCCGACATACGCCGGTGATAGTGGACACACGGCATGATGTACAAAGGCTGAGTATTATCGGATCTCTCCGAGGCCCTCTCATATGCTTTTAGCGTTGCCCCGTAGAGGTGTGCGGTGGAGTTCGATGTGGCCTCAGATGACAGGCACCGGGAGCAATTCCACCCTTGATGCAGAAGTACATCATATACCATCATTAGAAGGTAAGTGGCTCTCCTACTCGTCCCTTGTATACCGGATTTGCGCAACGCGTCCGGGGCGGGGTCTTTATCGCCCCAGCCACTTAGACTGAGCTGATGTTCCCAGTGACTAGACAACTCGAGGACTAAGACGCCTCCGGGTTAAATGTTCTCCTAGAAGACTAGAAAGAGTCCTGGAATGCAAACTGTCGTCACTCTGGATGCTACGAGTTGCTGCATTTCCGTGCACGAGCAGTGAACTGCTCTTCCCTGACCTCAAAGCAGGCGCAGCAGCATCACGGTAATGTGAAGTAGTCCGCACGGCCAAAGAGCATCGCCGAAATTCTTCCTGCGAGCGCCAAATACACCACGAATTGGCAACGGACCTGCTCGCACGTTAGGAAGCCGGTCATTACCTGAACCGGTCTAACGCGAGCATTGCGCTCTCTTGTGCGAGGCTGCCAACCCATCTACAGGTGGACATTAAAGAGCGAGGAAAGAGTGGCATTACTTCGAGATCGTCCCGGAGAGGAGCACTCTCACGCATCCACCGCGGGTGCCTGGTTTGCTGCAGGAAGCTGAGCGTTCGGCAAGCCTCCAGGCTGCGTCAACTCCCCCGCTGGCCCAAGCTCTCATCCATCCACTAGCGCCAACAGAACGGGCAGCGACCACCCACACAGCACCTGCGCGCTCGACCTTCACCGGCTGCAGATCAAGTGAAGGACCTTCGCTGTATCGCTTCAGCGTCAGGAATCACCTCCAAAATCTGCGGGCCCGTCGCATCACTACTGAGGCAGATTCTGACTGCTGCCGGTCCGTGCACGTGACGAGGGTCCTGCTGCGCTTTTAGATCTCGGCCAGCTTTAAAGAAGCTTCCGGCTTGCTCCCACACTTTCCTCCCACACACCGCCCACCCACCAACCACGCCATCGCCTCTCATCACCACAACCCGACCACCATCATCGGCGCGCGTTTCTCATTGAGCAACGCTTTCGGAAGGGTGATTTCGCGCTCGTGTTCATCCCTTTACGCGTCTTCGACACCGTGCAACCGTAAGCACGACTCACACTATGGCGGACGCGATCGCTGCACCCGCTCCCGTCGATGAAACAAAGGTTGGGGACCAGGCAACGCGTCCCGCCGACACGCCAACGGCGTCTGCGGTCGCTGAGGTAGAGCCGGCGGAGGGTGGTGACGTAGCCCCCACAGGTGAAGCTGCTGACGGTAAGTGGTATTGTACCTTGTACGTCGAGGGACGGCTGCTGATCAAGATCTCAACACAGCTTCGAAGCCGTCAACCAGCGAGAAACAATCGTCGTCTGACGAGCCGACCGCCACCGACGCGAAGGGCGACACCACAATGGCAGAGGATACAGCGGGTGAGTTTGCGATGACCAAGCTCTATGAGAGAACTCCTCAGGTGCTTCTTACCCTATCGCGGCGAGAGTGACTGACATGTGTAATTGCAGAGCCCTCCACAACGACCACCGCGACCAATGGCACGCCAGCCTCTTCGAAGAAAGACACGCGACGCAAGTCAGGCGCCGGTATACCTGAGCACAAGAAGAAGACGCCGAGCAAGAAGAAGAAGGCCGCACCGGAGATGCACCTCAACGCGCAGCCCGGTCAGCATTGGTTCGTCGCTATGAAGGGCTACCCTCCTTGGCCGGTGGTGATCTGCGACGAAGAGATGCTTCCCGAAACCCTGCTCGGTAAGCGTCCCGTGAGCGCCCAGCGTGTCGACGGCACATATCGCGAGGACTTCCGGGATGGTGGCAAGAACGCGAAGGATCGTCGATATCCTATCATGTTCCTCGGTACCAACGAATTGTGAGTAGCTCTCCCAGACATTGTGCGACCGTACCATACTAGAGTCTAGCTAATCTACTCATAGTGCATGGCAAGTCAACACCGACCTCATCCCCTTCGACATTGACGACGTCAAGAGGGACGTTGAGGCTGGCAACCAGAACAAGAAGTCCAAGCTGCTGTGGGATGCTTTCCAGATTGCAGCTGAGGAACATGACCTTGAATGGTTCAAGGATATGCTCAAGAGCCATGAAGAAGCCATTCTGGCGGACGCTGAGCAAAAGGAAGCCAAGAAGCTAGAGAAGACCGAGAAGAAGGCTGCGAAGGAGAAGCGCAAGAGCGCTGCCGCCGCCGACGAGGATGAGGATGTCGAGATGGAAGACGCCGAGGGCGAGGGCACTGCATCTGCCAAGAAGTCCAAGAAGCGCAAGAAGAGTGCTGAGAGCGAAGGCGAGTCCGAGAAGGTAAGCTCAAGATCCACAGTTCATGGTTCCATGTACTAACGAGATATCAGCCGACGAAGACTCCTAAGGTCAAGCTTACCCAGAAGCCTAAGGAGGCCTCTGCTACCAAGTCCAAGAAAGAATCGAAGCCTAAGAAGTCGAAGGACAAGAGCGGCAGTGAGGAGGGCGAGTCAGCGAAGCCAGAGGAGAAACCTCTCACTGAAGAGCAGCAGCGCGAGAAGCGCGAGAAGTCTGTCCTGTACCTCCGTCATCGTCTACAGAAGGGCTTCCTCTCCCGCGATCAGGCCCCCAAGGAAGAGGAGATGCAACAAATGTCGGAACATCTGAGGCAGCTCGAAGCTCACCAGGATCTGGAGGAGCCGGTCATCAAGAAGACTAAGGTCAACAAGGTCCTCAAAGCGATCATCAAGCTCCAGTCCATTCCCCAGGAAGAGACTTACCAGTTCAAGAAGCGATCGAACGACCTTCTCAACCACTGGAATCGCGCGCTGGCGACCGCTGAGGCCAAGACTAAAGCTGAAGCTACGACCAATGGCGTCAAGCACGAAGACGAAGACAAGAAGGATGGCTCCTCTGAAGTCAAGGTCGAGGCATCGGCTCCACCAGATGCTCCTAAGGCTCCGGACGGCGATGGAGATGTAGCTATGGGTGATGCCAAAGATGAGACTCCAGCACCTAAGGCCGATGATGCTGCTGCCAGCACTGAGGCTGCTGCAGACGCCGTTGCAGCTTAAGCTGTCACCCCTCTTGTCAGTCGAACCTCGGAGTTCGACGTTCCTACCAGCATCGCCTGACGCTGCCAGCAAATCTTACTTCTCCAAATGCGCACACCTGCATAACTTGGCTCCCAAAGGTGGACTTGACCCATCGGTATCAACATGCCTATTCTTCCTAAATTAGAGTCAACGTGCGATGCGATCAGCAGGCAATATTATTTCTTGGAATGAGATTTCGATAGCAGTTCCTGTCCTCACTACGGCGTTCGGAATCATCTAAAATTCTGTACATAAGTTTGGAATGGGGACTAGGGTCATGGGTTTCGAGTTTCGAGGTGGTGCCGATGCTGGCAGCGAGGAGTAACGTGGACTGAACAGCAACGATAAGTGCTTTCTCAGTCAAATCAAGATCATTTATTCTAAGATCGTTGAATCTCCTGCATAAGTGACACTACTTGTCGAAGTTCTCGTACATAGTCTCATCTATTTGATCACCAAGCGCAGACGTATAGCTTGAGGCAGACAGCGTCGTGACCAGATTTCAAGCTCTACAGACTCTCCTCCAAAATCTCAGCATTCTCATGTCCCGCTCCCTGAACGAAGATCTTCATACTCTCCAACACGACACTCTTCAGATGCTCCCTCACTATATTTTGACCTGGAAACCCGCCATAGGTCGCCGTGAACTCGAAGGGCTTGATCGCTTTCCAGATGCCATGTACCTTAGATGGCGGCAGTGGAATCATGTTAGGGTAAGACCACATGAAGGAGTAGGATGTTGTGCCTGGGGGCCGGTCTTTGTGGTAGATGCCGGACTGGGAGGGTGTGTTAGCTGGTGCTACAGGTGTGGTAGCGGGAGAAGAGGCGGGGATTCGGCTGGGTAAGTTATGTGGTATCGAGGCATGCGGGGCGTACGGGAAGACGGTTCAGGTCAAGAGAGGGAGGGAGAGTGCGAGGATTCATGACAGCATAGGGCACTGGTGCTTACCGGAACACTCATAAAGGTATCCGCAAGGAACAACTTCTTATCCCAGTGCAGCACGAGACTGCCGTCGAAGTGACCTCCACATTGTATTGCCGTCACGCCCAGTATGATCTCTGTTGTACCTTCGATAAGCATCCGCAGACCGTCTGAATCTTTGCGGTTCAGCCACTCTTCGTCGGCTTTGGAGGTATAGACTGGGCAGTTGAATTGCTTTGCCCATTCTAGATGAGTGGTGTAGACTAGTTCATAGGTTAGCAAGGCGACGCACTCGAGCAAAGAGGGGAGCAGAGCAGTTACATACAATGCGGATGGCTTATTACGATTCCCTTGAGCCCGCCCTTGGAGTTGATGAAGTCAATAGTTCCTTGATCGAGCCAGGCAATCAGATCCCAGAGGATGTTGCCGTGAGGTGTCTGTAGGAGGATGCCGCGCTCACCGATGCCGAGCTGTTCACCAGTGAGCAGTTGAATGGTAGGTCATTGTTGAAGCTGTGTATCTTACTCGAGATGCGTCTGGTTTCAAGGAAGCGGCTGCTGTCTTTGGGCCTGGCGAAGCCTATTGGGTCTGTCAGACTTGATGGGTGAAGTAGCAATCCTGACAGGTGTGATGAAGATGGTATTGTACATGATATGAGAGCAGTTCCGAATCGTTCAAATCAAATTCAATGTGTCCAGCAAGACAAACCGGAATAGGGGTACAGATAGCAGCGTATTACGATCCCTAAAGTGCTGCAATCGTTCGAATAAAGTCCCACTCGAGTGGTCCTTAGTAGACGAAGCGCTCCTACAGTGTAATCCTGCGGTATCTGTACCCCTACTCCGGGCAATCCTCAAGGACCACACGCCTTCTTGATACGTTGAATAGAAAAGAGCAGCTACACAACATATGGAAGCGGAGCCAGGCAGAAGCTCGATGCGAGAATCACAGGATAAGTGGTCAAACGACAGTGGTATGCATACCTTCGCTTCAGTTGTAATGAACCATATTCGCTCGTCATGTTCGTCCTGCTGGAACTTGTTTTCAAACTTGCCCTTCTCTCTTGCTAAGCTTGTCCACTTCTGTCCACCAAGAGGAACATATTGCCTGGGATCCTGTGATAGGAGCTAGTCAATTAGGGTTGGCATATGTTGAGGTCGGACTTACATCACATAACCGACAGCTCTTCAACCCCTGATCGTACGGAACATCGAATTGAGTACCGCATGTGACGCAAATCAGGAGGTCTTCGCTTTCAAGCTTGAGCTCGGCCATAGCAATTGTAGGTTTTCTGGGTGCTGTTGTTGACTTTCAACGTTGATGGTCAAGGGTGGGGTGGAGCTCTAAGTATCCTGAAGTCCGAGTGGCTACTTGCGGCTGGCCCATTGCAGCTTAGCAATAGGAATGACGGTGTCGCTGAAATGCGAGAACGCGGGAAGCGGAGCTAGTCTCTTGGATTTCTTGTCATTATAAAATGTCTACTTGGTATCTGACAACTGCAATACAGGAATTCGGAACGTCATGCTGGATGGGGCTAGCCACACCTTCAGCTGTCTATACAGTTGTCCGAAGCGTACGCCAAAACGCCTTTTCGCAACTTTTCGAAAGCCGAGTCTATGCTAAGGCACCACCGATTACCCATACCTCGCCATTCGAGACCTTGTCCGCAATACTCACAACTTCAACATCACTGGGCTGGATCTGGGGATGTTGTAAGCATCTTGGACAAATCACATCGGGGTTGCCTGAACATACTTTCTTCTTCCCGTCATTGCTCTCCCACCATACCTCACTCCCACTTAGTGTCTTGACCTTCTCTCCCTCCTTCCATGGGGACGCAGGCACGATGTGCGATTCTACAAATCGTCTCAGATTCCTATGCGCCCGGTCCTCCCCCGCGGCACCTTCATAGGCCCCTTTCCCAAATGCGCTGTAATCTTCCGGATCTTCCCACGGCTTGCGCTTCAAGTTTCTCATCACTGTGTTCTCGGGTGCCAGCACCGTGGCGTTCTGTGAAGCGTCATCCAGCCGGTTGGACACGGAGTCGATGTCGCGGGTGAGACCGCTAAAGATTGCTATGGTCTGCGTCTTCCCGATCACATCGGAAATGATCACGCCGGTTGAGACTTGTTCATCTGCCCCGGGCATGATGGCGTCGATGGGTGCTAGTGGTGACTGCGACTCTGAGCTGAGCATGTGAAAGCGCTTGAGGATGGAGTCGAAGGGCCGCGATTCAGCGTGCGCGCAGGTTGCAAGGATGAGGCAGGCAGTTGCGGCGGGATATGCGAAGATGTCGAGGGCTTTCATGATGCTGTCTCTGTGTTGTACAACTCTGTGAATGGCAGTGATTCCGGATGCCGTTGGGAGGGTCCGACGTCATTCCGCGCCTACAATGCCAAGCTCGTCTCGTGATCGCGCGCAGGGAAAGTGCAGCCTTGTCGATCACGCTCACTCACTTCTATTGTCCTAAATTTATGAACTCCACATCTCGATGGTTGTGGTACGCCTGAGCGTTCAACCCACCTCCATGCATACTCCCGACGAGAATGAACCTCCAAATCCCCACCGTCACGGTGGATGACCTCCGCCATTTCCACTCCAAGCACCTCCCAGACGCGCCTTTACCCACGCAATATCTCGCTGGTGCCGAGGACACTGCATCCACGGAGGACGCCCACTATGAGGACGATGGCCTTGGCTACTACGACGACGGCGCCAAACGGGCAATCACTGACGAGCAAGTTGCCATGTTCAGGCATACTGAGATTCACGCAATCTTGAGAGCACGGCGCAGAAAACGAGAACGGGAAGAGGACGAAGAGGAGGGCGAAGTTGACGATGAATCGTCTCCGAAACGAGCGAAATCAATACCGCCAGGTGATGCTCCAACAGCGCCTCCAAAAGAGTTACCGATAGTCCAGGCGGCCGAAGCCGATGCAGACTCGAAAGGCCTGAGTGCGACACAGCTGAATCCGAGCGGAAAGGAAAGCGGCGGTGATACCACGAAGTATAAGAACAACTGGACTGCCGTGAGTGCGAAGAGCAAAGCGAGAAATCACAGGATAAGGAAGCGGAACAGGGAGAACAGGAAAGAGAAAAAGAGGCAGAGCCGCGAAGGCAGCACGCCATCCAAAGCAACAAACGAGGACCAAGATGGCGATGAGAGCGACGAGTGGGACCCGTGGCACCAGGCTAATGGACCGGATGCTCAGCAAAGCGCCAATGTTGAGCTCGACTACTGAACCTCATTTCAAGGGACCTAAACGCTACAATGTGATTGCGGGCCAATGATGCGGTTTCCTGCAGGACTGTCACCGCTCTGCATGACACATAGGACCCGTCTGCCCGGACATCTCACGTTCAAGGACAATTGGTACGTTCTGTAGCCTCGCCCCCTCCCACTCAATGATGAAAACCCAAGTATCGTCATCCTTAGGCAGAGACGGGCACAGACTTGAGTTGAGGACGGACTTGGATTGCTTGACAGATGTAGGCAAGTCCTGCGACTGGAGGACGGCACCCTTCTCTTGAGACTCGTCTGCGCTAGTCGTTGACGAACCCAAAATCTTCTCTCTGATTCCAATTTATTACACACGATATTCCTGTCAATTGCACTGGGGCAGATTATGCTGATGCACGGTCCAGGCCATCTTCTACCCATGGTGGAAGTCGGGGACGACGACTTCGGAGCTCTGTTGCTCGAGACACGAAATGCGTACTCACAGCCACCCCGAACAGTCAAGCTCCAACGTGTGACTGCTGATGCAAACTTGTGGGCTAGACGCCATCATTCTTGGCCGTTGCGGCGGTTGCGCCTTTGAAGGTGTACGCC
Organism: Lophiotrema nucula; assembly: GCA_010015825.1. NCBI lineage: Eukaryota > Fungi > Ascomycota > Dothideomycetes > Pleosporales > Lophiotremataceae > Lophiotrema > Lophiotrema nucula. Next base: position 1,332,792 of record ML977317.1, on the reverse strand, counting down.
ACACTACGACTGTATTCCACATTAGGTTCGATGCATATAGAAAAGCAATCAAGTCTCAATGTGCAGATCTAGGTCCAGTCTCCCATGCCCAATCCCCCAATGCCCTGTGATGGTAGCTGTTCACGCGTGCCCCGAGCTCCGACGACTAGCGCGGGGCGCAATCTGCAGACGCCAGAAATGTTTCTTTGTTGCGCATTGCACTGCAGCAACCCTGACACACAACAAGCACAATGCCAAACACAGCCATGGCCAAAGATGCCGCGACCGATGCTCCCATTCCTGCGACAGACAGCAACACAGCAAATGGTGACTATCAGTCGTTATGGGCGGACAAGTACCGCGGGGTAAGCCTTCAACCTTCTCCAACCGTAGAAGATGCACTGAGACGAGAGCAGGCAACAGTAGAAGACCTCGATCCACCGCCCGCGCTCTCCATATCTCCAACATCACCGATATCGCATGCGCTCATGAGCGGTCTCGAACGCGACTACACCCATCTCACCGTCACCAATGCCGAGAATCGCTCGTTGCTTGGCTACATCAGCATTCCGCATCTCCAATCGCTCCTCAGGGAAGGAAAAGTCAGGGACACGGACAAGGTCGAGGAGGCCATGTTGAAGTTCAGACGGAAAGGGAGGAAGTACAGAGTCATCACTACCGAGACGCCGCTGGAGGAGCTGGAGGCCTTCTTCGAGGGCGGCGTGGATGGGGTGGGGAAACAGGACTTCGCCGTGGTTACTGATGGCAGTCGGAAGTTTGTGTTGGGCGTGGCTACGAAGGCAGACCTGGAGAACTTTGTGAAGAGGAGGGCGTGAAGGCAGTGCTGGCGGTATGGGATTGGTATATCACGGACATGATGTAGGGAGCATTGCAAGGCGTTCGGGTCGTGTACAGCGAGGGACGGTATGGTTCTGCTGTTCGACGAGCAGGGCCCTTAGACGGTCCTACTCATCATGGCATACAAAAGAACCTGCAGATCGCAGCAGCGCGTAGCCGCAAAGTTAGAAAGTAGCACAGCAGCACAGCAGCATTTGTCGCTTGCCAAACATTGCGGCTTTCCACAAGAAATCCCTGCGTGCAATTGTGCAAAACATGTTGCCGACCCGAAGCACCCATCAAACCCATGCGCGTCATAAGCCGCTTAGTCGTTGTCGCTAACGAAGTTCGTCCTCCGCCGCCCATCCATGGCCGACCTCCCAACAAACCATCGCGACGGGGCCGCGCCTCTCCAGCGCTCTTGACGCCATTCCCGCGGCTGTCCAACACACCCATCCACGCCTCCGTCCACAGTCTTTCCAGATGCTCGCCCTCCCACGCGATCTCCGCGTCCTGCTGTCTTCTAACACAGCACCCCGACTCGCCTCACCCCCGGCGCGGCTCCGCTCTCCCCTCCACGATGCCTACGCGCACCACCTCCAGCGAATCCAAATAAACCAGCAGTGTAGACGCTATGCCCGCGAACGACAGGAACCGCGCGTCGGCACCACCACCCCGGTGCCCTCCAACGCGCTCACCACTTCCTCCAAATCGCCCTTCTACTTCGAAGCCGGGTACGCTCTCTACGCGAAACGGCCTTCCCGACCTTTCCCGCCCCCGTTCCTGAGTATCCCGTCTACGAGCTTCAGCGAGCCGTTGAGCACGCATAACAAGAGCCGGGATCGGCGGGAGCGCGTGAATGGCGAGATGATACGGGGTGTTACGAACGGGGACGATGCGGTGCTGGTCAGCGACTACTTCATCGGCGTGGACGATGGGGTGGGGGCTTGGGGGCAGAAAGAGCGCGGCCACGCCGCTTTATGGAGCCGACTCGTTCTGCACTTCTGGGCTGTCGAGGTCGAGAAGGCGCTTCAGTCGTCTTCGCAACAGGGAGGAGGTGGAAGAATGGATCCGGTGGAGGCGCTGCAGACGGCGTTTGAGAAGACGAAAGAGGCGACGAGGGAGCCGAATCAGTGGTTTGGCACAACGACGGCGCTGGCGGCCTTGCTGGCGGCGGACCAGAAGAGCCCGCAGCATCCGCTGCTGTATGTGACGCAGTTGGGAGATAGCCAGATATTGGTGATTCGGCCCCGGGACAGGGAGGTGATATTCAAGACGAAGGAGCAGTGGCACTGGTTCGATTGCCCGCGGCAACTGGGCACGAACAGTCCTGACGAACCCAAGACGAACGCCGTGTTGGACAAGGTGGAGATTGAGGAGGATGACATCGTAGTGGTGATGAGCGACGGGGTGGTGGATAATTTATGGGAACATGAGATCACCGAAAACGTAATGGACAGCTTAGACAAGTGGAAGGGCGACATGGGCACACATAGGCACAAGAACGAGAAGGGACAAAACGTGGAGCCAGCAGAGCAGTCATACGCAGATGGAATGCGTTTCGTTGCGCAGGAGCTCGTCAATGCAGCGAGGACAATCGCCGAGGACCCTTTTGCTGAAAGTCCGTACATGGAGAAGGCAGTGGACGAGGGTCTCTCGATAGAAGGAGGTGCGTCAGCTAAGAACTCTGCTGTATTTATTGGTGGCTAACTGAAACGCAGGCAAGCTTGATGATATTAGTGTTGTTGCCGCGCAGTGTAAGAGGCGCAAAGTTGGGTAACCTGTTCAGGCGAATTCGTCTGTCCACCCCCGAACGCCAAATGTAGAGCCCTGCTTCTGGTAACAAAGCGAAGTTCAAGATTTGATGGTTGGTGTTCTGATCCCAGTCCCCTCCATGTTCTTATCGCTAACATTGCCTACCTGAAGACATCTCATGCCGTCTTTCCCCGAGGTCGCTTTCGGTATGATAGATTACAGGTTATGCGGAAGTATTGTTGGCGATGTGAAGATCGGGGAGGTACTGAAGCGCAACGCTCTGGTAACAAAGGCATGGGGAAACCAGCAACCCACCTGACCAGGAAGAATCCTGTATTCAGTCGTCCGACGGCGGCGACCTGGTGACCTTTCTTCTTGCGCGGCGGGATGAGCTTCTGGAGCGCGAGACGCTTGGGCTTCGGGCGCGCTTCCTTGGAGACTTGCGAACATCAGCCTTGGGATCTTCTGAAGAAGCTCTAGAGGAACGGGATGTGCTTCGCCTGTTTCGTCTGGCCCTCGCGGACTTTGGAGTCACAGACCGCTCGCGGACACTTGGGGTAGATCGTCGGCGGCGGCGACGTGGAGGAGGGGAGCGAGAAATCGACATGGTCCTCCTGGGCGATGGTGAGCGCGATTTCTTCTTGGGGGTGATAGACCGAGAATCAAGTTTGCGTGACTTTTTCCTGCCACCTGCCCGTGATGTCGACCTTGACCTGGACAGTCTGCCCGCCTGCCTTTCACGATGCTTTCCGTAAGGTGAGCGCGATCGAGACGAGCTGGGAGATCGCCTTGAGCGCCGTGGTGGTGTGCGTGAGCGCTTTCGTCGTGGTGGTGGGGAAGGTGACTTGGACGCCGACGCTGCTCGACGGCGGGAGAATGTTGGCGGTGATCTCGAACGGCTCGCAGGCGGCGAGTGGCGGCGCTCTCGAGACCTCTCGCGGAAGCGACCGCGGCCACGCGGGACATAGGTATCTCGGTCCCGGCGTGGGGGAGGGGAGCGCCTTCGTCTCCTGCGTCCGCTTGTCAGCAAGATTACCGATGAGATGAATTGCATCGTGGGCATACGCACGGCGGGGGCGAGCGCGAGTCTCGCCGAGGTGGGCCTCCTCGTCTGTCAAAGTCCCTGCCTCGTCCTGGCCGATCCCCTCGCGGCGGGCGGCCGCCAAATCCAAATCCACCACGTCCCCGCTCTGAGCGCTCGGGGCGATCGTTGTGTCGGAACGAGTTGATCATGTCAGTCTCCTCTCTCGCTTGATCACGACGGCGGGATTCAGCAGCAGCTTTGGAGGCCTAGAACAGGCATGAGTTGGATGTGGAAAAATCGGATGTTTGAAGATGGGCCACCAATGCCCAATGCTCAGTGCTTACCTGCTCTTGCTTCATCTCCAGCTTCTTTGCTTCCAAGAGCTCCTTCGGCACGCCCAGTGGACTGTTTTGTGCGCTCAGCATTAGTGACCACAGTTCCTTGCAGAAAGCAGCGCAGTCCTTGCCAAGAAAGCCCGTCAACTGTATCTGGATCGCTTTGATGTTGGGCTGCGCTCCTGGTCAGCATCGCGTCTACTCGTCGCTGCTTGCACAGACTCACGATCCGGTTCTCTTCCAGCAGGTTGTACGTGGTGTCGATGACGACGTCGTCCTCATCGCCCAGGATCTCGGTGATCTTGCCGGCTATCCACTTCTTCATTAGATCGATGTTCACTTTCTGCGTATCGACTTTGGTGTCAAACTCTGGTGGGAATTTGGTCGCCTTGAGGCGCTTTTGGTCGACGGTCATAGCCATCGTGCCGGGCGCGGAGAGGGATGTGCAATTGGCGGAGGGCGACGTGTGTAGGTCGCGACGATGCGGACGTGTCGCCGAGGTTGGGCTGCCTATCCACGAGCTTGAGGTGACGTGCGCTAGCGGTGCTTGGCGCGCTTATATAAAGCTGAGAGAGAACGTCCCTCCCACTTTCACCTGGTGCTGTTCGCGATGAAAAGCTTTTGCACCTTATCGTCTGGTATTTCCAGAGGCTCAACACCTCCTGCGGCGCTGCAGAGGCCGATACGCTCCTGTCAAGCTCCGCCATGTGCGAACCCTCGACGCGCCTACCTGCTTTGTCATGTTGTCAGGAGGCAGTGAAGGGGGTCAGGATGGGCCTGCCAAACATCTTGGGGCCAGAGCGTATCGCTGAAATCTTTTGATCTTCTCTTATCTCGCGTGGCATCAGCTCCTTCTTCACTCCACAAAAGAGGAAAGCCCTTCCTATCGCAGTGTTTGTTGACGTAGCCAACTAGGTAGGAGGTAGTCGACTAGTTTTCGTACATTGTCAAGCTTCCTCCACCTCTCTGTCCACCTCTCCATCACTTTTTGGTCATATCATCCCAGACCATTGCTAACTTCGCAGTCATTTCTATCTATCTTCTCTCTCCCCCTTCCGGCATATTGAGCTGAGGTGGGCCTCCCTCGCTCGTCGCTCTTCCATGGCGGACGAGCCAACCATTGTCATTGATCCACCTGCTGAAGCAGAGCCTGTCCAGGAAGTCTTCGAGGACCCTCCTCCACCACCGCCGTCTACCCCAGCGCAAGAGGAGCCCCGTATGTGGCGGTCTGCCTTTACCTAAGCGCGCTGATCTGACTGTGCTAGCGCCAATGGAAGAGACACCCCAGGACGTAGCTGAAGCCGTCGAGGAGGTCTTGGCCCCAGCAGAGGAAAAGGAGCCTACTCCACCACCGCCAGAGCCACCAGCGGATGATCCTCCTGCCGAAGAGCCTGCTCCTGAAGATCCTGAGCCGCAAGCAGAGGAGCCGCCTGCTGAAGAGCCGCCCGCCGAGGAACCTGCTGCTCAAGAACTTCCTGCCGACGAGCCTCCTGCAGAGGAACCTCCTGCCGAAGAGCCTCCAGTAGAGGAGGCTCCCGTAGAAGAACCTCCAGCAGAGGAACCGCCAGCAGAGGAACCGCTAGCAGAGGAACCGCCAGCAGAGGAACCGCCAGCAGAGGAACTGCCAGCAGAGGAACCGCCAGCGGACGAGCCGCCAGTAGAAGAAGCTCCTACTGAAGAGCCTCCGGCCGAAGATCCTGCTCAAGTTGATCCCGAGCCAGAAAGTACTCCGCCCAAAGAGCCAATTCCTCCTCCCGAGGAGCCAGCGGCAGAGCCCGTGCCAGGTATGTGTTCTTGTCCCCATCGCATATCATCGGCTGACATGGTCCAGAACCTGCCGCTGAGGAACCTGTGGAGGAGCCACCGCCTGTGGTCGAGAAGATGGCCGAGCCTGAGAAAGAGCTCAATCCTCCCCAAGAGCCGGAACCGGCAGCAGAGAAGACACCAACGCCCCCTAGAGAACCTGCTCCTCCACCTAAGACGCCAACACCCCCTCCTAAAGAACCGACTCCTCCACCCCCCAAGCCAGAACCTAAGCCTGTTACAGAACCACCACCCGCTGAAGAACCCACACCGCCTCCTCCTGAGCCAGAGAAGGCGCCAACACCACCTCCAAAAGAGCCAACTCCGTCACCACCTGAACCAGAACCTGTTGCCGTAAACCCGCTTGAAGTGCCACCACTAGTACCCGTCAAACGAGTCGCTACAGAGCCCATCAAGCCAGAGCCCGAACCTGAATCTGCACCCCCTGCCAAAGAGCCCAAGCCAGAAGAGCCTAAGCCTGAAGATACTCCACTCGATGAGGCCAACCCCGACCCCGACCCCGAGCCTCCAGCTCCCGAACCGAAACCAGAAGAGATGGTTGAGGAGCCTCCGCCAGAGGACCCGAATCCAGATAAACCTAAGACAAAGAGAAGGAAAGTGAAGACCTTCATCTCCCGCATCCGCCCCTGTTGTCGTTAGATTGGCCTGCGGCTGTTTGAGTTGGTGCTCGTTAGAAGGTACACTTTGCACAGTCGGGCAAGATGGGCAAGGCAAGATTGTTCTGATGAAGTCTGCTTTTGACACTCGTATTGTTGTTTTGATCTGGCTTTGATGGGCAGTTGAAGGTTGAGCAGTTTGGACTGGGTTTTTGGCTTGTTATTCCTTGCGCGTTTCGTTCCCCCTGGTACCGATACCTGTTTGAGCAGCCTACTGTTAGATCAAGTCGTTCGTTTCTCCTCAAGATTCACATTGAGATTAAGCGCTTCGTGATGTCTCTAAGATTCGATGGCCAAACAGATCCACAGTTTACGCTATGACGGAGTTGACTCAAAATTACCCAGCAACTCAAAGATGGAACAGTGTCACTGTTTTCCCAATCCCGGGGAAGCACTGGTTCCTCTCAGCTATTGCACTGAGATAATGATACTGCAGAGCGTCATGTAATTGTCACATGCAGTCCATAGCTAGCCACAAACAAGGTGGACGTTTAATAATTGTATATTTGCACTTTGAACTGATGTACCTTACGATAGAAGTGGTTGAAAAAAAGCCTAGTAACTCATCAACCTCCACTACAAGGAATACAGTCCCTTTCAATCCTTGCTAGGGTATCTGTAGTATCGAGTGTTCAAAAAGTTTCCTCAATATGGGGATATGAGAATATAGATTGAACGTGTTCGAGCAGAGGCAGAGCGTGAGTCCAACACCAAGTGATTGATATTCCAAAATACACCATGCGTTCATGCGCGAATAACAGCTGTTGGAAGAAAATCAACTGCGGCAAGAGGCTCTAGCCGGAATTCTTTCAACGGTCAGGTGAATTGTACCGGACACCACAAGCAAAGCGCACACCCAATCGAGCTACCAGATAGTCATTGTGATTAGAAGGTCTAGCAGCAACAAAGTCTTCATGCCATACATCTCCAGTCTAGTGGTGAGACGCAAACTCTCTGTGATATCGTAACGTAGGAACCGCAGTGAAATGCACAATCGTGAACACCCCTCTCCTTGAATATCCACTCCTCAAATGCAAGAAAAGCACCATAGCTATGCAATAAGGAAAGATACGAGTACGACTGATGTAGTCTGGGTATGCCGTGTTTCCGTGGGTAAAACTCCTGTAAAGACTCTTCTCCTTTAATCGTTCTCGGTCATGCTGAGACGTCGATCTGCTCACCATCTAGTACTTCCTCTTCGCAGCCGCGGCCTTGTTGAGGGCCGTCAGCTTCTTCTTGCGCTCCTCTTTCTGGCGCTTGAGCTCGTTCTCCAGACGCATTTCCTCCAAATCTTCTTGCTTGCCAGCCTTGAGCGCAAGCTGCTCCTCTTGCTCCACGTCCCATATTCCGCCTTCCATGTCTGAAGAAGCATCTGATCCGTAGTCCTTCTCTTCCTCGTCGACCTCATCCAGATCAGACCAATCGGCGTAACCATCGTAACGACTTGCAGCTGGTTTCGGCTTCGTCTTGGCCGCTCCAGCTCCCACAGGCTTACCGGCAGATCCAGAAGCAACAGTGGCGGACCGAGCTGTTCCCTTGTAGCCAGTCTCAATAGGCTTCTTGGCAGGGCGGGCGGTACCCTGGTATCCCAGCTCGGCGGGCTTCCGCTTCTCTTGTACAGGCGCACCCTTTGCCCCTGGAACAGCTTTCACTGGGGGACCAACTGAACCCGCCTTCTTCCCTTTTCCGGCGGCTCTGGCTTGTTCCCGAAGCGCCAAACGCTCTGCTTTGCTCAAGATCTTCGTCGGTTCGTTCTTGACGGGCGGAGTCGGTGGTTTCGTTGACTGCACCTGCTTCGCACGCGCTAGCATGGCTGCGTACGAGCCTTTCTTTGGAGGTGCCGTGCTGGAAGTAGGTGGGGGAGTATTTCCGGTATTCAACCTCGGTCCAGAGGTAGCTGACTTGGGCAAAGCGATCGGAGCACCTCCTATAGGGATAGGCTTCTTTGCGAGCAAATTCGAAGGATTCGTCGCATTCTTCGCACCAAGTCCAGCTGTGCCACGATATGGCACCGAAGTCGTAGGGGTGGGCGGCTTTGGCTTGGCCCCGTCGGGTGCGGCAGCTGGTCGAGCAGCACTGTTCATGCGATCTGATTGTGCTAGACCATCGTTGCGCTGAATCTTGATCTGACCACCAGGTAGTTGTCCATCAGCCTTGCGTTTCAGGGGCTGTGTTTGTGACGTTCCATTGACGGTCGACGATGGCCTAGAGGGCACTCTCGGCAGAGTCGGGCCCTGCGTTTGCCTGGCGTTCGCTGCCGCAGACGAAGGAGTCGCGGTTGGATCGATGGATGAGAGCAGATTGTTGAGTAGCTGGAGACGATGTTAGCAGCAGTGACTCAGAAGGTAATCTGTTGACTCACGCTCATTGTGGGTGGCTGATAAGCGTTGACTCAGTATTACCGGTCGTGTCGATTTGAGGGCAAGTTGAACATGCCTTGGAAGGTCGTTCGCGCCGGAGAAGGAGGGAGCGAGAGCGCGAAGCAGCGGGCGACGAGGGCGTTAAATACGGCGCATTCCAGGAGACGTACGGTGAATGGCCGGGTGGGTGGCGTGCGTGAAGGACAAGTTGAGAGGGAAGACTTGCGCTGCGCAACGTTGATTTTCCGATCCGACGGCGCTAGTACCACTTAGGCTACATTGGCTTGGCAATTTCGACCCGCACATTGATTTTGGGAGTCGCTTCAAACATTTGACGACTCATCAACCCGCGAAGAGAACTTGAAGCTTCAGTCTCCGTCAGACGGTAAGTTGGCTCTTGGTATATAATCTGGCTGTCGCTAATCTGGTCAGGTTAAATTGATTGAACTCCTGTTCCTACCCAACTACAACCACCAATCCAACTATCAACATGAAGCACCTCGCAGCCTACCTCCTCCTCGGCCTCGGCGGCAACTCTTCCCCATCTGCTAAGGATGTCAAGGTAGGATCGCATTTCGAAAAGTAGGAGGACGTCGCTAATCTTGAGTCAAGTCCGTCCTCGAGTCTGTCGGTATCGAGGCTGACGATGATCGTCTCGACAAGCTCATCTCCGAGCTTGAGGGCAAGGACATCAACGACGTATGTGTCGCCCTTACAATCTGCAACACCGTTGCACATATAAGGTCTTATTAACATGCTATTCTAGCTGATCGCTCAAGGCTCCGAGAAGCTCGCCTCCGTCCCGTCTGGCGGCGGCGGCGGTGGTGCCGCTGCCGGTGGTGCTGCTGCTGGCGGCGCCGCCCCTGCTGAGGAGGCCAAGGCCGAGGAGAAAGAAGAGGAGAAAGAGGAGTCCGACGAGGACATGGGTTTCGGTCTTTTCGACTAAGCGCATCGCGTCTCCCTGGCAATACATGATACTCCATCTACGAAACCTGCGTTTACGGGAAACATGCGGCATGGTACCGGGCCTTTGGGAGTTGTCGAGCGCGCTATCAATGGAACACAGGACACTCCTCTCAGCGGCCGTCGTCTGCGAATGCTGCGTATAGAGAGGTACTTTGAATGAAAGCCATAACACTCTCATCTCCTGCGCAATTTCAACCTTCCTCCAAAGTGAACCATGACGGGCAGAAAATTGCTCTGGAGTGATTAAGCTTCCCCATGAATGCATAGTATGCTCGATGCGTTGCATCATGATATTATCCTTGACGAACAATCCGTGTCCAGTGTTCCTACATTCACGCTTGCAAACGCTCTACTTGATGAAGTTCGCGCGATGCTCGCTTACTAGCGCCTTGGCAAGTGAATATCGCACATCTGCTTTTGAACCCAAACCTCCGACGACACGACATACCCCCCGCGCCCATCGAAGTTTGAATACCGACAACTTCGATTACCTGCAATCATGGCTGACGCTGACTACGTATGTTGCTCGCAGGCTGCTCCTCTCACAGAACATGGCTAACAGCAGTGCAGAACGCCGAGGAGGCTGCCGGTACGTTCTGACCCTTTCACGATCCTCCCACGTCGCAACACCGTTTTCAATCGACGGAGACTCGCTAGCTGGCGCCTTCGACAGATTCGCTGGCTGCATGGATGTTGGAGCGATGTGGCGACCGAATGTGGACTGACGAGATACTTCACAGAGCTCAAGAAGAAGAGAGCCTTCCGCAAGTTCTCTTACCGTGGCGTGGACTTGGACCAGTACGTTCTGCTTCGGAATCCTTAGTCCCTGCGTTGGACTCGGGAACATCCATTAGAACGGTAATACTGATAGGGACGTTCAGACTCCTCGATCTCTCCTCCGAAGAACTCCGTGACCTCGTTCACGCCCGCGCACGACGTCGGTTCAACCGCGGTCTCAAGCGCAAGCCCATGGGCTTGATCAAGAAGCTGCGAAAGTCCAAGCAGGAGGCCAAGCCAAACGAGAAGCCCGACCTCGTCAAGACCCACCTCCGTAACATGATCGTTGTCCCCGAGATGATCGGCTCCGTCATCGGCGTCTACTCCGGCAAGGAATTCAACCAGGTCGAAATCAAGCCCGAGATGGTCGGCCACTACCTCGGCGAATTCTCCATCTCATACAAGCCGGTCAAGCACGGAAGGCCGGGTATCGGTGCCACCCACTCTTCCCGTTTCATTCCTCTCAAGTAATCGGTTCGATGGGTTCTCGGCTGCATGGGTTTCGATTCTGGAATGGTGGAGAAAATGGCTTCATGACCTACTTTGAACAGAGGTGTTAGGAGCATCCAACTTCCAGATATAAGGGTCACGGATGTAGCGTATGAATGAAATTCATCTCGCCCTCCAATCCATGATGCGCCACAATATTCTGCTATCTCTTTCCCGTATCAGTGTTGATGTTGCGCACCTTGAAACATCGCCACTGGAATTGATTCATTACCAGGCTTCATCCGACCTGCGCTATACAGGAACAGGAGCAGGACTCAGTGACTTCTCAGTTGATAAGTGTCCTTCTATCTTAATTCGCCTTTTTCATGCTTTCCCACCACCTTCAATCCAGTTTCTAACCCCACCATGCAAATCCAATCTAATATCGGATCACTCTCTCCAAATTTTGTTTCAAATGGCAGGAGATATCGCACACTAAACGCTCGTGTCCCGATCGACCAGTCTGGTCGTCGCTCGAACACACCTTTTGAATTCGAAGGTAGAAAATGTGTGATGATGCCCTGCAATATGGACTTCTCCATAGAAACATGTTCGTCGGATAGGTTTGAACCCATAAGAGAATTTTCTGCTTCTGCTTACTCCAACGCTCCTCGCGATGCTAGTCCCTGAAAGTGAACATTCTGAGTTTCTGCTCATGCGATATACGCGAGCCCTTGACACCATCAAGGTTCTCTTGACATGTCGAAGCATCTTTGAACAAATGTAAGGCTTATCGAGCGAGCCAACAATGTTGGGATATGTCACCCAGCAGTAGTAGATTTGTAGAATCCATGCGCATCTATAGAACTAGAAAGGAATGTAAAGGAGTGTTAGAAGATAACTTTGTATGTGCTTAGATGTTCAGGTGTTCGGGAGTGGGAGGGAAGGGATGGGTAGTAGTGGTCCATATTGAAATTCCAGTATGGAGACTATACCGTGCAGCAAGCAGCGAATGGCTTTGAAAGCAAAAGGGTTGAACAGTTTATTAGTATTCAATTGTGAGGCATTATGGAAGGTATCAACGACGTAGAAAACAATTTGTGGAGTTTGGTTGTTAACATTGCAATAAAAGGATACTTGATGTGACAATTCCTCTATCGAGGAGGGCAGTTCCCCATATGTAGCCTACTGAACGAACTCCTTAAAGCTGCATGACTTTGATACAGAAGTGCATCAAGACCTGGACTAAAGTCCGGCCGCATTTTTCCTCAGAACGCCACCCCTCTCCAAGTTAGATAACTACTCAGTCCTCCTCGCCACCCTTGAGGTTAGCGAGAGTAGCTTTCTTGATACTGAGATCCTCCTGCAGCGTATCGATAAGCTTTTGCTTCTTGCGTTTCATGATAATGTTATTCGTTGCGTCGCGCGCTTGTGTAACGTTTGCGATCTCATCTTCGAGTTCGCGGATCTCCTCTTCAAGGGCACCGAGCGTGTTGTTGCGTTCGGCGTCCGCCTCGTTAGTAGGTGAGTCTTCATCTGACGAGGCGTCGTCATCGTCGTCTGCGGATTGCGTCGCTGGAGTAGAGGCTGCGGCGGGAGATTCTGCTGCCGGTTCGGTGGTCGCGATGGTGTGATCGCCGCCGTGATGCAAGATGTTCATAGCCACGTCGTGTGCGGTTTGGGGAGTTGCTACTTCAACTTCTAAGGTCTGCGTGTCTCCGTTGCTGCCAAAGAGATCTCCTAGATCAGCATCACCGCCTCCGTCTGCGAGGACCGCCGCCATTTCGGCTTCCATATCAGCGAGCATTTGCGCCTCCATCTCCGGATCCACCAAACCAGATGTTTCAAGCTCGATAGTGGGTGTCTCGCCATCGATGTACTCGCCTGGGGCGTCCATCATGTCCTCATCCTCATCTTCTGATTCTTCTTCCGAGGATGAGATCTCGTTCGCATCAGCAACTGTGTAGTCTGACCTCCCACCATCTTTCTTAATCTTGCGGTCCTCGTCGAGAAGAGCTTCGACAATCTCTTCGACTTCTTCGATCCTCCGGTAACTAACGCGGGGTCGGAAACGTCGCTTGCGTACCCAGTGCATTGGTGGCGTGAGACCATGCGCATACTGGTGTGTCGAATGGTCTACCTCTTTCGGTAACTTGTAGCTCTTTGCCTCTTCTTCGTTCTTAACAGGGCCAAGAACCAGCAGCATTTGGCAGATGTCCGCCGTCTTGACCCAATCCTTCTTGTTCCAGCTCTTCATGGATTCGATGACACAAGGGAGGTCCACCATTGTGGCAGCATATAGGTGGTTGAAGACGGAAACGATTGCGCGTCTGCCTTCACGGTCCAAGAAGCGCATGTTGACATTCTTCCCACCTGTGCCGATCTTCTTCTCTTCGATTGCGCGGCGAAGCTCGTCGCAGTCGTCGCCTGGCTGCATTCGAAGAACAAATTGTGATTCTATGGCGGGGTCGTCTTCTGCTTCCTCCGCTTCGCTGTCGTAGCCCACGCCTGGTGGTCTGACGGGCGGTTTGCCTTTCACGCCCTTCAGCCGCACGAGTGTGGGAGCTCGCTGTACACCTGGAACTGGCACGTCGCCCTCTTGGCCCTTCTGCTTGATCGAGATCTTGAGGCTCTGTGTACGCTGTGGGGCGATTGGCCGTGGCACAGCTACTGGGACTGCCATGGCCATGTCTGCCTCCTCCTCGTCCTCAGATCCCGTGCCCATTGCAGCCTGCAGCTTCGCCGACGGGATGCTTCTGCGTTTCGTAGCTGGGCTTCCCTCCTCGCCGTTCTCGCGTCCGCGCTTTGTGCTTTGAGCCGGCTTTCGGCCTGGTTTGCCCGGCAGCAAGGGGTTGCCCTCGTCGTCCACTTTGGGCTTCCTGGTGTACTTGCGCTTCTGCTTGACGGGTTCGATGGCGGGTTCTGCCTCGACTGGAGAGGCGGATATCGGTGCAGGCGGAGCGCCCATAGGCTTGAACTTGAGCTTGAGCCCCCCTGCAGCACCGGAGGGAGTTTCTGGTGGAGGAGAGTTCGCGGGAGGTGCTGCTGGTAGTGCAGGCGGCACCTCCGAGCTTGTCTTGAGCTTCAGCTTCATGGCGCGTGGTTTTTCGCCGCAGGGAAATTCAGTAAGGTATCCGGTGAGAATGCTGGGCAGGCGACCCTTTACGATGCTGGGCTCGTCATCTGCGGTTGCGCATCAGCTTCGCCGCGGGTGCGGAGGGATTCGTTCGAGCTGGCGATGACGAGGGTGGCAGAGGGCAAGTTTACTGCGTGGGCACGACGAGAGCTCTTCGGGCAGTGGGACAGACGTGCGCGGGATGTCGTCAGAAGATGGAGTGAGCATGTCGACCTGTCGCGAAAGTCGCAAAGCGAACAAGCAGCTGCCGGCTTGCCAAGAAACTAGCGCAGGTCGGCGGTGAAAGGCCAGCCTTGAGGAGCTTCGAGCCGCATCGCAACCGCACTCGCCAGTCGCGCTGCGCACTCACCAATCTAAAGCCCCCTCCCGAACCCCGCAGGATGTGCTATCACCTCCCACGATAACAACACTCGTCGACCGGACCTCTGCTTGCTGCCACACGTCGACCAAACACCCAGCATGTCCCAGAACGACCTCTTCAACACGCTCCTGCGGCCCGCAGTGCTGCACATCCTGCGTGCCGCGGGATTCCACAGCGCCAAACCGTCCGTCATTGATACCATGGTCGACCTCACGTCGCGCTACTTGTTCCTCCTCGCCAGCCGAACAGCATACAACGCCTTCTCCAACCACAACGACCCCACGCCAGACATAACAGACGTGCGCATGGCCTTCCAAGACTGCGGCATTCTTTCGCCCCGTCTCACAGGCTCGGAAGAAATCTGGAAAGAGATGCTGCGCAAACCGCTCGATGACTATGAAGCCCAGGGCGGAATGGAGCTGAGGAGAAAGAAGGAGGAGGAGAGGGACAAGGAGGATACCAAGGACGTGCGGGACTTCCTGGACTGGATATGCGGCAATGTGAACAAGGAGATCATGAGGGTCGCCGGACTGCAAAAGTCCGGTTTCAATCAGATATCGCAGACGGAGGCGCTGGATGCGGTTGAGATGGAGGACTACCTGACGAGCTTGATGAAGAAGCATAGTAAGACGGGCGTGGAGGCGAGGTTTCAGGGCACAGTATTGGGTCACCCGAACGAGCCGCATCAAATAAGGATTGAAGGTGGACCCGCAGACTCGATAGAAGAATGGAGTCGCAAGGCGAAGGAGAGAGCGATCAAAGCTGCCGAAAAACAGGCGGAGAAGGAGAAGGAACCATTGAATCATGAGCAGATGAACCATGTTCACGAGAGCATCGAGACGGCTACCACCGAGGACGTGGTTATGGAGTCGTAGTGAGCGGTGGAAAGGATGGACTGTAAGAGTTTTGGCATTGGGCATAGCGAAGGCGTTTGGACTGACTTTGGTCCCTACTTCGGGCGGCGTTTCATACACGGCAAAAGCGTGTCAGGCTCCTCAACTTAAATTCTCATCTCATGAGGTGCTTTGATCAATAGGGTCTCTTGCGGTGAATTTACCACACTCATTGTTCATTCTCTATAATACAGTCTGAGTCTAATCGTCAAAGGGCCCGAAGCCTCACTCCAAAATCCCTCTCGGATGCAATTCTCAGACTTTGAATCGACCCATGACACCCAAAAGCTGTCGAAGTATATCTCTTAATACAAAGCATGAAGCACACCCAGTGTCCCGCGGTCTTCCTTAGTCCACCGTGCTCGCCGGTCCACCACTCTGTCCCAGGTCACCTCCAATACCAGCATTGCTCTTCCTCTCCGCCTTCATTGCATCCCTCGCACCCTGCTGCTCTGCCTTCTTCCTGTACACAAGTTAGCTCGCATCTTCAGCCCCAAGCCCTCCTTTTCGATTGTCTCTTCGACGTCTTGCTCGGCCACTACGAGTATATACATACCTATCAAGATCAGAAGCCATATCCGGCGCCTGCCCCGAACTCATCGCATTCCCCCTTCCAGCAACAGCATCCGCTACATCCCCCTCCCCACTTGCCGCCATCTGCTGCCCATCCAACTCCGTATGCCTGCCCACATCCTCCTCCGTCAGTCCTTTGCTCTCCTCTCCCGTCGGCGCGCCATGGATACCGCGGCCTAGGGAGGACGCGGTGCCTTCTTTCTGGTCCGAGGTCTGTTTTTGCGGGATGCGCTGGTCTACGGGCTCGGAGTCATCGAGGGAGCGCATGGCAGAGGCTTTCTTCTCGGAGGGGTCTTTGGAGGCGGCGTTGCCGGGGGTGGAGTAGACGGTGGATTGGGTGGGTTGGGAGGCGCCTGAGGGGTCGAGGGCGGACATTGTGGGTAGATTTGGCGCTTGTTGGAGCTTGCTGGAGGCTCAATTGAGGTTGTTGGAACCGAGAATGGTGGCTTTGATGTTTCTGGATGAACTGTCAAGGGTGATTGTACGAGATGGGGTCTCTTTTGAAGATGGGAGTTGTGCTATGGGAAATAGAATCGCGATGACGTAGCGCGGGGCAGAGCAGAATGACCACTTGACTTTGCCCCGCAACACCAAAGAGCTCTTGCTGTCATGTGAGAATCCCTGAAACCGATACCTTTTGTCCATTAGTTTTGATCATTGTGCCTAGAGCGTGGGGAGATAACTTCTGATACTTTTTATGTAAGGTGCAAAGAGGTGGACATGAAGTGTCAGACGGGGAGAGATCAGAATGGTTGCACAAGCGCGTAACCTGATCCGGGGGCTTGAAGGACGTTGGGAAAACGAATTTGAAATGAATAGATTTACTCTTGGTTCATACACTTCATGCCTGGCTTGCCGGCCCGTCTTTGTAGACCACCGGGTACTACTCTCTATGTTCTCCGTAGTGATCATTTTGCCTTGGGGGCTTATAACTCAAAGCTGTCAACGTCGGATTGGACATTGTCGCCCCGTACCGCGGTAGCTCGTGAATCGTCTCGCGTGCTGTGAGTCCGGTTACACAAATCCGCTTCAGAGTCTCGTTCGGAAAGGAGCCGTTGCCTTGTCTCAGCCACAAGCGCTCAATCTCACATCTCACCACACTGAGCGATGGCAACATCCTGAATCGGCTTATCTTGAGAATTAGTTCTCGTGTTCTCGATCTTGGTAATGACATCCAAGCCGTCAACAACTTGGCCGAAGACGACGTGTTTACCGTTCAGATGAGGGGTTGCTGCACAAGTTATGAAGAACTGACATCCGTTGGTATTGGGGCCGGAGTTCGCCATGGCGAGGAGACCTGGACGGTCGAGCTTGAGCTTGAAGTTCTCATCGTCGAACTTGTTTACGCCGTATATCGTTCTTGAACCCGTGCCGTTACCGTTTATGAAGTCTCCGCCTTGGATCATGAAGTCCTTGATCTGGAACCAGTCAGTTCGCCTGTATTGACGAAGGTGATAGGCGAAGTCATAGCAAATGATCGGCCGTCATCTTTTCATGTAGATACAAATGATAAGAATTCAGCATGAACGTTGTGACAGGGGGATGGTGGTCATGGCAGTAATACAAGTGGTTGATATACAAAAGCCGTTGCATGCAGGTACTTACCACTCGATGGAACTTGGAGCCCTTGTACCCCTGCGGGCGTCCCTGACTATTCTTGGTCTCGCCCGTACAGAACTGGCGGAAATTCTCGGTAGTTTTTGGGACTACATCTTTGAACAGCTCCATCTTGATCCTACCCAGCTTCTCTCCTAGCGATATGGTCAGCAACTAAGCTAGCTACATAACCCTGCATATCCATGCGAGTCAAGCCAGGGACCAAGCAAGGATTAGGAAAGGACGCGTGTTGGTAGAAAAACCACACTGTGGGGTAGTCCTGATACGGAGGGTGGCTACAGAGATTGGAAGATGGCTGCAGATATGGCGTACCTCCAAGTGTGATATCGAAGAAGACGATTGGGTTGGGTTCGGCAGAGTCGGCCATGGCTGGGGCAGTGCAGTATTGCAGCAGCACTGCAATGCCGTTGGTTTAGATGGGATCAGGGATGGATGACGTTAGATATGGTCTCACAAGATCGAGTGAGCGAAAAAGGCAGGACACTTCGCGCCGGGTGCACTCTTATGCTGAAGCTGCTGAAACTGGACGGTGAGCTTAACACCTGTCAGCTGGAGGCTGTCGAATTCGAGATTGGAGCTGGAGCGGTTAGTGGATGCTGCAGCGAACGGACGGAGTGACGGGCGCAATCGACCTGCGTTCGGCGTCAACGGTGAGCTTGGCGCTGGGGGAGCGTGTGGGAGCAGCAGGATGCTCGATCCGCCGTTGCGCGCCGGATCTGCCTCTGCCCGGATTCCACAGCGCTGTTCTCGAGGGCCAGAAGACTGTAGACTGTGGCCGCTCCTGCCGTGTCTTCCAACACGTATGCGCAGTAGCAGATGGAGCAACGAGGTGGGCTTGCTCGTGAAGCCGGGACTGGCTGTCTCGCAATTAAGATGCGATATCAACGTGCATGCTTCCCGCGCTTACGGGCCTGCGAGAGCTGCTTGCCAGGGGTCTGAGGCTGCAGGAGGGTTTGAGACGGTTCCAAGTTGCGGAGACGCTGTGTCGTCCGCCCAGCTGCCTCTCTGGATGCAGGATCGCGAATCTGCCCACGGCATTCCTGGCCCTTCGTTCCTGCAGCACTCGCCGTTCCCACGCATCGTACACCGGGTCGCCCAGCAGTGAATAGCAGCGTCCACTGTGCTGTCCCGGATATAGTCCGTGGCTGCGGTAATTGTCATCAATAGATCATCCGAGCCAGCGCTGGCCTTGGCGGCCTCTGACAAGCGAGTCCGTGGAGCAGGATCCCGTTCTTTGTCCTCTCGTTCTCCACTCCCGTTCACGACGACGACGACGACGACGACCAGTTCACTGCGGCAAACGCCTGCTCGTCACCTGGCCGCCGCAACACAATCGGAGGGCATGGACGCCAAAGCTATTGTGCTTACACCCCGCTAGCTTTGCCCGCCGCCTGCCCATTCACCCAGGGGCGCGCCCGCTCTTCGTTCCGGGCACCACCTCAGCTGTTCGCCACGGCGAGTGTCTGCCGTCACCACTCCTCGCCTCTTATCCCGCCCAGCATCTCGCCTCGGGGCAATCTGGGATTGCAGCACAACGACACTTCGCAGCCCTTCACTGACCATTTCACGAGACCCTCGCCGTCGGTGTCGGCTTCAACAAAGGACGCAGCCCGCAAACGGACCCGCCCATCTCACGACACCCCATCTCTGTCGACCCCACGCTCTGCGTGTCGCACTGCAAATACCTGCGACAAGTAGATCTCGTTCGCGCAGCCGCATTCGACGCATGGAACATCGATAGCCAACATGTCTGCCACAACCACAGGAACCGCACCCGCGCAAACCAGCCAGGGTGGCGGCGGAGGGGGCAGCGGGCCCACGAGCTCGCCGTTACTCTTCTTCGTTGCTCTTGGATTCGGCGTAGTCTTCACCAATCTATGGTATGTGCAGCAGGACCGATTGCTGCAATTGCTTTCCCGCTAATCTTCGCTCTCCAGGATCATCGTCGGTGTCAAGTACTGCTTCCGATACAACCAGCGCAATCGTGCCGCTCGCGCCGCTGCAGATGGCGAACCCATCGATCTTACGGCCATGCCACGGCCGCACCGGAGGAGAAGAGAAAAGAAGCTGATGTCAATGGACGAGGTCAATGAGCGATTTCCTCTTACGAAGTACAAGGCGTGGAAGGCTAGCCGGGAAGATGAGGGACTACCAACAGCTGGAGGCATAGCAACTGCACCGCAGAGTCGAGCTGCTAGCGTGAAGGACGTTGAGGCGACCATTGCGCCGGTTGCCGAAGACGGTGCATCTGGCACCTCTCCCAAGTCACCCAGGACAACCATCGAAGTGGCTAGGACCGACCTTGCCGAAGCAAACACCTCAGCGCAAGAACCGCCTGCATCGCCGAAGTCCCCACGGGCGCCGGTGTCAACAGCCGATAAGGCACCAGAACAGAAGGCCGGCGAGAAGAGCGTTGAGCTCACCAACGTCGAGACCGTCAATAGCCATTACACTCCTGCAAAGGAGAATCAGAACGAGCACGATGGCGACGAGTCAGATGACGACGATCCTATCCGTACTGCTGCTGCTCCAGAGATGCTGGCCGAGCCTGGGGACACCTGCGCAATCTGCTTAGACTCTCTTGAGGACGACGATGATGTACGAGGCCTGACCTGCGGACATGCATTCCATGCTAGCTGTGTGGACCCATGGCTCACTAGCCGTCGTGCTTGCTGCCCGCTTTGCAAGGCCGACTACTACGTTCCCAAGCCTCGTCCAGAGGGTGAGAATGCTGATCAGTCAGGTTCGGGTCGCCGTTCCAACGTCACCGGGCTTAGGTCTCCTACCTCACCTCAGGCAACTTGGGCTGCGGGCCGTGGCAATCCCTTTACTCGCTCACGCGTCATCTTTGTCTCGCCCGCACACGGACACGGCTCTCCCAACAATCGGAGTGGCAGCCGTCAGGAGCTTCCGTCGGGTATACAGAGTATCCTAGCACGCCCAGGCCGTCGCAATCGCGCGACGTCGCCCAATACTACTGATCAAGCGCCCGCTCAGGCCCAGACGACGGAGACAAGAAGTTGGACTTCGCGTTTCCAGTCTGGTCGACCTTCGATGCCAACTTGGTTCGGACGCCGTGGCAATGCCGCCGCCACTGAAGAGAGCAACGCCCCTGCTCAGCCTACTCCTAGCCAGCTTGAAGCCGGCAACCGATAGTCCAAAAGTATATATTCCAATGGGGACCTAGTGTCACCTCCCTCATCATGATTTTCGACCTGCAATACCCCACATTCACGACCTTCCATGACCTTTCGTCCGACTTTGACGGGTAACTCGTTTCTCGACTTCCGGGTCTTTTGACATTCAGCGATTAGTATCTATGGCGTTTTGGACACAGCCAGTTTGTAAATGTTTATTTCCCTACTAGCGATGGAGCATTCATATAGGCGGGGTTCTCTGAGCGATCTCTTCCGTTCCCCTTTACTCTCCACTTGGAGATGGCGATGGCTGCTTCATACCCTGATATAGCTATTGTGAAGCGAGTGGATTAGGAGATGGAAGACGTATGATATAGGATGCATAACATGTAGTGCGATTCGGCATTACCCTTGTATTTAAGTGGATGGTAGGCTCCGATTGCCGTGAATATATTCCGTACTTCACATCACTACGTTCTGACAAGCGTATGCCGTGATTCCCCACCTCAACTACCACTCTTGCATCCTTTGTGCTTTTTCTGTAAGGTGTAATGGTGATGCTTTCAGATGTGGTCGTGCAGACAGGTGGTCAAGCTGCAATGTACAGGTTGTTGGTAGCATAGTCCGGGCCGTACTTTTTTCCTTCTTCCTTAATATTAGACCACTAATGCTCAACTTCGATTCTGCTTTTATCCTCTTGTATCCTTGAAAAAACATCGGCTCTCTTAGAGTCTGGATGGTTTCCTGTTGACGTTGCCGTCGAATCAGCTTATGGAATTGCGTACTTCTACTCGACGAAGCAGACGTCTTCCTCGAAGAACGCACGCTCTTAGACGTCAAGCGCAACTCCCTCGTCTCCATCTTCCTCTGAACGCTAGAGTTCAACGAAGGTATTCTGATTCTAACCTCTAACCGCGTTGGTACTTTCGATGAAGCACTCAAACCCCGCATCCAAGTCGCGCTCCATTATCTCAAACTCAATGCGCCCTCTGGCAAAAGTTTTCAATCTAGTTTCCGAGTCTGATATTGAAGCGGAAGCAAGATTAGGGCATCTGGATGAGCTGGCCGACTATGAGATGCAGGAGGCAGATCAGGAATGTGCCTACAACTATGTGGCAGAATGCTTTATTCATTGGCGACAGGTTAGGGTGGGAGCACATTGAACTTCGTCTTGCGAAGGCGGAGCAGTTGATTGCTAATTTGAGAAGTGTGCATGGGGTTAAGGACGAGGAACGAACGAGGGTTGAGAAGGTGCGGTGAGTCGATGCATAGCTAGCGATGATACATCGCTCCTTGGACCCTTCTGCATAGACTGTGGCGCGGAAGATATGTGTAGTCTCAGAGGCTGGTCAGTATGGCAAGTGCCTGAGTCGATATGATTCGATGCTTACGGCCGTAATGAAGAGTCCAGGTCACCTTTTGAGTGCTGCTTCCGCCCTGGAAGCAAAGTCACCTTCTTAGCTTATAGCCTTCCTATGAACTGTGCTTGATGCGGGTGGATAGTCGATTTCCGCTATCCTACCGACTAAGCGGCGATTTCGTTGGTAGTGCTTTTGGTCTTTCGACAAGATACCTGGGATGAGGATATTCTAATTGGGGAATCAATAGAGTTACTAACACTTAAGGGGCACTTCAACTCTCAACCACTACTTCGTGGGGTCTTGTTTCAACAGACAAAGCTCTCCTGCAAGATAAATACGACCAGCCATATCAAACCTGGGTCTAGAATACTGAAGTATGAGCTTCGGTAACGAGTGTGTGCTAGGCCGTATATTCACTGACGAAGCAAAGGATAGGAGAGGAAGCTTGCTCCGCTCTGCTCAACTCTTCACGGAGATTGTGACTCTTCGCGATGGCTCATGAAGGATGTGGTTCATGTGAGTCTATTAACGGCCGTAGGGAGGTCCATACAAATGACTGGAAATGGGACATGATTCTAGTCTCGGATGCCCTTCCCTTTATAGGACGTTGGTTGGCTGGGAACAGTCAAGGCCTTTGTGGGCGGGAAGAATGATTGTCTGAGTGCCCTCCCATTGTGCGTTCTGGATGCCCCTTGCTAGCTTAAAGGTTTTCCCCCAAACGCTCGCTTCAGCGCAGTGAAAAACTCAAGCTCAATATTCTAGGCACTCGTAGTCTTGTTCACTCGCTCCGATGTGATATACAGGAGGGCTATTGACATGTACTTTTCCACCATCATTCTTATAGCTTTGGAAGATCGATCATACAGAGTAAATCCATGAATCAGGTTGCACGAGTCATCTAAGAAGCGGAAGGCCTTTTGTGACTTTGACGGTCCAGCTAAGTCTCCCCTAATTTATGAACGGCGCACAGATACCGTCAGACCTCACTTAAGCACTTTGACGCATCGATAGTTTTCTGACACCGATTCTGATGCACAATTTTGACTCCAATTCCTGTGGACTCACGCAAACAGTCATATTTGAGCTGGTATAGATTGGGGACCTCGCAGAGTGCTTCTTTCTTCTTCAGGACAACTCTTACATAGTAGCCAACGATTTAAACATTTCTAGACTTAGCATACACCCAAAACGCAATTCTCTCGAACAGGCTGCGATCTCCTACTAGTAGTACTATCCTCACCAACACACCAACACACTTCCCCAATGTCAAAAATACCACTCTTCCAGGACCAACCCTCTCTAAATTCAGCCGGCGTCATTGCTAATTGGGAGTAGCTAAACAAGAAAGATAACAAAGGCGGCCAGAAGTGGAGAAGTAACGTCTGCGGAACCGTTAATGTGACTAAAGCGGACACAGACGTGAATGCTAACAATGGCGTCAACAAGTATTGCGAAACATGCGAAAAGTATAGGGCACAGGAGGATAAGTGGGGGAACAAAACGCCAGACGAAACGACGGCAACGACGGAATCGAATGATCAAAAGACAAAGAAGGACTGTGAAGCGATGTAGCGGGACTGGTGTGCTTGCTCTTTTCAGTTTGCGAATGTTAACTATTGATCGTGGCGATTTGGCCACTACTTCATTCATTTAAGTTGACGGAGACGAATAGAAACGTTCCTTCCGATTTATTGCCTTTTTAGTGTGAGAACTTTGAACAATGTCACCAGTAATGAATTTGGTCTTATGTTCAGATGACTCCCGGATCCTTGCAAAACCTCGCTCCCAACTCCGCTATAAACAGACCTACAACAACTCGAGTCATCGTGCTAAACAGAATTGTGTAGAACTTCTACTCTAGTTCCCGGTGATAGGGTACTTATAACACAGTTTGAATTGACCATGTAGAAGTTCTTTGGCCTTCTGGGTAAGCTGCAACACAAGTAGTGTTTGAGAGCTGAAGCGCTTCTACATACTTAGAGAATCTGTCGTGTTTATCTCCCTACCTCATATAGCTCCTTGATGCATAGTATGGCGTAAGATATATGCAGCCTTGAAGGCAATGCAATGGCAAGAGCATTCAGAAAGGTACCTATGATACTACGGTATCTGTACCCCTACTCCAGGCTAGATTCTCTGTTCACTGAAAAGTCAATGTACATTTAGACAGAGTGAGATCACCCGCACTGAGTCACTCAAACAAGTAAACATTTGAGCAAAGCAAAAGTCTCGAATGCGGCGAACATATCAGTCTCGACTGTATACGTGACCTTGACACTGCATGAGTCAAATAGTGAATGATCTAAAATGATCCACCAGGTGAAGTAAAGGTTCTAAAATTGGTAACAAGATTGTCCGTCCAAACGAGCACGCGCCCTTTTACCCCTCTCAACGTCACCTCAATTTCCTTCTCTGTGCTTTGAGGCCTGACCTGAGACCTACACCTCGACTAATAGATAGTCGATAGTCGCAGAGTCTATCAGCCGCGCTCTCTACCTCATTGTTACTCGCTCATATACTAGAGTCATGGCACCCCGCAAGCGTGCCCCCTGCGACGATGGCGAAGCTGGTGGAGCGCCAAACGTTAAGAAACAGAATATTGAAGAAGCTAGTCGCTTTCATTTGCTCGACAATGGGCTCTTGGATATCGGTCAGGTACCAGACTAAGTCAAAAGGGGGTAGGTTCGTGTTACTTGAGGCCCGACGTAGACGCTGACCTTCTGCCAGCGTAAAGCATAACCAGACCAAATCACCACTCCTGCGTCTACCCGCCGAGCTCCGAAATCAGATTTGGGAGTATGTCTTCACCGGTCTCCACTTCAAGCTTGATCTCAAACATCTATGGGGAACATCCTTCATTTTCACCCTCTGCTATCGTTTCGACGAGAACCTCAATGACTCGCATCGAGTGCGCAACAGCCTTGCTCTACTCTAAGCATGTTGCCAGATCTACGCCGATACGTTTCTATTACCCTACGCCTTCGTTACTTTCTCCATTGATTCAGTCACCCATCCTATTACAACGATGGCCTCATGGACCCGAACCTTGCGGCAAGGACAATTGAATGCCGTGGCGACCGTCGACCCCCGTTACGCAGCGTCCAAAGTTCCCTACCGTTCCTCGAGGGGAAGCTTCAGATTTAGGGAGCCCTTTCCCGGTCTCAAACGCCTCCACTTCTTCGCAGGAAATCCAGGGCTGTTAAGATCTTACTGCGGAGGCAGATCTAAAGGGGAGGTCAAGGCGAATTTGGAGCGCAATGTCAAGCTCTATGAGGGTAGCGACGTTGAGATTATGGTTGGGTAGTAGAAGAGGAAGATGATGACAGTTCAACGGGCTACAGTTTGACGAGCGAGAACCGAACGTTTTTCAAGTCGGACATACGAGGTATTGGGGTTTGTGTACGTGGGCAGGTTGTTCCAGGTGTACTTGATGGTGTTCAGGTTCGAGCAATGTGCGAAAGACTTCAGCAAAGCCAGTCAATCTTCGTAATCCAAATCTACCACTTTCAGTTGAAACGGTCCGACGTCCGATCAGTCATGATCATACCAGATGGGTCGTCTTTGATACATTTAGAGCATTCAGGATTCCGTTCAGGGCTCTGCATCTTACTCCACAAAAGCTCTCAATTCATCGAAGCATCTCCTCTTCTGCTTCCAATTTCTCTTACAGCGAGGATAATCACCATCCTTCCATATATAGCTTTCCCTCATCCCCTACACATCTGAAAGTCGGCTTTCGGGCCTTCGGCAGAACTCGGAGAGCGAAGCTATGGGTGGATGGTCAATTGTAGCTTAGCAACCATACTCTGCTACACATCCAATCTGCACAACAGCTACAAATGAAAACGATAGAACCCCCAAACTTCTACCAACGGAAGTTTCCTTTCGATGTGTAATGGCGATTGCAAAGGCCCATCCAACTCCCACACTTCTAGCAAAGCCTGTTTGCCGTGCATGCCGACCGGCACCCCTTTTCGAAGCCGACTCGCTTCTTCTTACCACTACGACGTAAGTGTGCATATACATATTCGAACGGCCGAAGATCTGCCTCCGATGTAGGAGATTAGAAATCTGAATTATGTGGTACTTTGATGTGTACCGCCCTGCGCCTGTTTTCCATGTGCACATGCCACGGTGCGCCGAAAGAGGAAACGGGGGTGCACCAATCCGATACGATGTACACGTCCGGCGTCGGCAGTATGCTGGTGTGCCTAGTGCAATATAGGTGATGCGGAGAGAGATCCGAGCATTGATGTTGGCTTGTATGTCAAGATGGTGTAGGTACGTGTTGTACGTATTGTGCGTGTCATTGGACATGTACCAGCGATAGGTGTGTCCGAAGGGGGGTATGACGCTGTTCGTGATGATCGCCCCCCTACCCCCCTCTCTCGTAATGCGCGGACGGCCTGAAACTTGAGGCAGCAATCCGCAGATACTTGTCCCCCTCGCAGTCTAGCTAACGAAAAAGCAAACAACACAAAGGCTGTCTCCGTGGTCGACTTGTTGTCTGTGCCTCGCACCTGACGGGCGTGATCCTTGGGGACGATCCTGCCTTGGCTTCTTCTACCCCAGATTGATGGACGGCCTCATCTCAATCCAGGCTAGAAGCAACTACCCCAATCCTGTGATCTAGTGGCTTCGGGTCGACAAAAGGACCATGCAGAGAGGGGCACAGTTAGTGTCGATAATTATTCGGGGGCAGCCAACCTTGTATGACCTCTTAGAGGTTAGCACCGCTCCTTGACAAATTGCCCAGTCTGCTTATCTGTACCCCTACTCTGTGACCCCCGGAACAGAGGTATAGATAGCGTAGTACAGCTCCTGAAGTGCTGTAATTAGATGAACAAAATCCTACCTAAGTAGTGTTTGATAGACGAAGCGCTCCTCCAGGATGATGCAAGACAGTATCTGTACCCCTACTCTGAGACCTCCGTGCGACATGAGGACAATAATTTCAATATCCTATTATCAGTCGTGTTGCGTTATCGCATGGAGCTGGTGCTGGGTATCCGGAATGCCAAGCGCCCCATCCTCCGGCGAGGAAGGAGCGGTGCAAATGCGATACAACGTGTTCTCCAGCTCCTGACCTCGTGCCAACAGTCGTCGAGTCATCGCTTGCTCGGAAAGATCCAGGACGCCGCTAGAGATGGACCACTGCAGCTAGAGTGAAAGAAGCAAAACTTAGTCCGTCGAGGCTGCGAAAAGCGGTGGTCTGCTGCAACAGCCCTGGAGCTCTTGCGACCCGAGTGAGCGGAAACACGAGAGTAAGCGAAGGAGGCGAGATGGAACGGCAGGGAAAAAGAGAGACAAAAGGAAAGGGATCGAGAAGGATTCATTTCCCCAAAGCACGTTGACGTTGCATAAGCCTGCCGAAGCCACTTCCGCACGAAAAAGCATATTGCTCAACCTTGCGAAAAATGTCCACAACTAACATTGCTTATTCTGCGAAAGAGGACGTCTCATGTCAAGGAAACCCCGCGATGTGTCAACACGTTGCGGTCCGGCATGTGACCTGTCGCCTGTACATAGAGGAAAATGCAGATAGAAATGGACACGCGGAAAAAGACGGGTGACCGAGTGCTCAGGAAGCTGGCGCATCATTCGATGGAGCGCAAGCCACAGTACACACCCAAAAAAAGGGAAGGAGAATCTGGACGAGCGGGTCCATGTGCATACGACTAGGCGGTGGATAGCCGAAGAGCAGGAGGAGCTACAGTGGCAGAAGGCCCATCTATGGCACTCACAGTATTTTGACAAGTTTAGGTGCTCGTTGAAGCGGCTCAAAGAAACGGCCCGCGCGCCCTAACCGTTGTGAACTCCAGAACAGCTGCAGGTATTATCTCTTTGGCAGGAAAGGAAGGTGGTTGTGACGCGGTCGCGCATGCGGGACGTGTTCCCGCAGGACATGTGGCGCCACGATATCAGTGTAACGACAGGTATTGAAGCGTCGCCAGGCCGAAAGGTGACCAGGACGAGCAGCGTCAACGAATTCAAGCCATTGAGAGACGGCGTTCCTTGATGCTGGTTACACGAGCAACGCCGATTGACCGCTATTTCGGAGTTCTCAGGAGAAAGCTCGTCAATGCTCTGAGCTGGCGCGTCTTCAATTGACGATCAAACGACGGGAAGGAGTCAATCAGACGCTGGAGGTGTGGTGTTGAGGGGAAGTGGTGGGATTGAAGAAGATAAGTTCAGCCCAAACCCCACGATTTGTAAAGGTTTTTGGGGGTGTTGCTAAAGGTCGAAATAAGCGTTCTACAGGGCCAGTGCGCGACCGGAACTCCCTCCGGGTTCCGCAACCGAGATGATGATGAGGACGGGATGGTTCTCGCTTTCGGGCCGATGTGTTGAGAGGTCCAAGCTGAAGATCTGCCGTCTCAGCAATATCGGTTTGCGACTACATGCCGCCATAGACCAGAATGGGGGTACATATAGCAGCGCATCACGATGCTTGAAGTGCTGTAATCGTTGGAACGAGATCCCACTTGAGTGGTGTCTAGTAGACGAAGCGCTCCCACAGCGTAATCCTACGCTATCTGTACCCCTACTCCGGGTAGACCACTCAATAGTGAAGACAACAAGAAGCAGGCACCAATAGGATTCTGGAACAGTGCAGTGGTCGCAAGTTGTGACGTGCCTGGCGTGTTCTGGACTCCTGAATAGCAAGCTGTGAAGGACAAGAGGACAGATAACAACGAGGCAAAGAGGCGGGTCGCAAGGCAGCTGAGTTTCGGGTAGTGGCTGGCCGTTTTTGTGGCTTTCGATGTCTCTTATGCTCATACTGTATCCGATTGGTCGTGAGACTGGACTTCAAGCTCACCGTCTCTAGACGTTGGGTCGGGTTCACAATGGGCTGTCGAAGGCATTCCTCCATCAAAAATGTATGGGAGTCCCAGGTCCATGCAGCTGTTTTCCAACAACCGCTGGAGTACAGATACCAAAGTGCACAATCGTTCAGGAGCACTCCAGTCTCTAATCTCAACATAGATGGGACCTCGCTGGAGCGGTTGCAGCGCTTCTAGAACCATGGCCTGATTCCGTGCGTAAGGTCCGGGTATCATACGTTCGAAATCGCATGCTGGGATACTCTATTGATGTCCTGTGAACCGAGCACGTTGACCCCTGTCGAAGAGCGAAAAGGACTGGCCCAAATTTGGGAGATTGACAGCTCATGTTCTCGCGAGCAAAACGTACTGAGAACCATTGGTGATCGACATGAAAGAAATGCGACAACAGAAATAAAAAGCGATTGTTACATGTCCGTTAACGAACGTGAACAAACGAAAGACTGAACTCTGAGACTTCGTTTGTTGATACTACCACTTACAGGGAATCGAAGATAGCAAGCCGTGCGAGAGTTGTTCCAAGAGACACGCTGTAGGCTTTAGCATGTGACATGTGCTGATCTCTCTGCAGATGCGGCGAAGTGTTACTGACCCCCTTCACGCACAAGTGGCTGCATCCAAGGTCGTAAACGGACTGCAGCGTCCAGTCTCGACTCAGTGTAAGATGCCGTCATGTCGAAGGTTGGGCTATCAAGCATATGCGGTCAGACAGAAAATGCCTCATATTAGCGACGAAATATGCGGCCCATCTGCGAGGCTGGTGAGGCACAGGAGGTTGATGTATTGCCTTAGCGATATTGGAGGTCGGCTACTTTACTGTCTTGCGTCAGACGTCCGCTGTCAACGTGATGCCCCATGACCTGTTTCCTAACGAGGTCATGTATGTCGTCGATCAAAAGAGAATATGCGGGGTATGGGTATCATTCTAAGGTATCCTCTCCGTGAGGGAACACGTCAGACGCGGAAACTGGAGAGGCGCAGTAACTTCTTCAGCTGCGTCTTGAATCACAGGACCTCGTGCATGGCGATATCGACGGAGACGCTCGCTAGTGTCTTTGACTTGCTCTTTTGGCGGCCGCGGATAGTGACGAGCTCGTACGATATTGGACAATATGGGGGCTTGGCTGTTATCTGCAAGCCCCGATGCGGGGTTACCAGCGCCTGATGAAATGCAGACGACCATCTGATTCAAACAATCTACCCCATGGGAATCACTGTCGATATTCCCAGGAGCAATGCTTTAGGACGGCTCGTTGGTATCGCAGGTTTGCGCGTAGGTTCAAGAGAGAGTCGGGCAATGCTGGGAAGTCTAGACAGGGCTGCTAGAGTGGTTCAGTAAGTCGTCCCCGTGCCTCAACCTGGCATATCCCCTGCATCGCGAGTCGACGCTTATCATCGATGTGTGGAGAATACTTCCATTTCCGTAGCGCCAAAGCCGCAGGTGCGCAAGTCATTGTCTATCAATGGCCGAGTCGTCCTCGACAATTGAGGAGTGCGCTGACTGATCGGTAGCCATGAGAGTACTGCAAGTCCCGCGCCCGACGTTTACTTCGAAGTATCGTGACTTCATTGGGCCTTCGATAGGTGGAGTGTGGAGCGAACATGAGCGGTCGAACCAACGTCTTTGTCTGCGTGGGGCGGTAGTAGTTGCCGATGTTCCTTCGAAAACCAGCACTTCCCAGCAATCTGTTGAGAAACGGTGGCCTCAACGTCGGGAGTCATGCCATGAGGTTGGACTGGAATGCTCCAGCCTCTCAACGATGGCTTGGCATCCCACGCTGCGAACCTATACAGGCAATCGAGCGCATGGGCGATCGTACACATCCCACGCGATCGACTCGGTTCGATCGGTTCGGGTTCGACTGTAGGGAAATGAGGCTCCAGGATGTCAGCTCATGATTAGGTCGGCTTTTAACGGCAGCGGCAAAGATGCTCAGCAGTTGGCCGGAACGGGAAACGGGAGACTCACTCTGGAAATCTGGACAGAAGTGACAGCCCGGCAGGACCCAGGTGGCGGGCCGGAGTAGGGGTATAGAGACTGTAGCTGAATTGTTCTGTAGGAGCGCTTCGACCATTAATCACTACTTAGGTAGGATCTCGTTTACCCGATTACAGCAATTCAGAAATCGGGATATGCTACCTGTAACCCCATCCCGGGAGGTCTAGGCGAGATCTACAAACTTTAAGCAAGCCATGAACGTAGACGATCGAATGCTGTGCAGTATCCTCTCGTCTGCTAGGTGGAATAATTATCCGGGTCTGAAGCGGGGAAAAGAGGAGATATCCGAGGCTTTCGAACAGCTCCAATTCACCGCTGGATTACCGATCGAGGAGAGTGTGCTCACCGATCGTGCACTTGTGTCAAGGCAGGGTAAAGCCAGAGCTGCGATCGTGGAAGGTTTCTTGCGATAATGGCCCGCCACAGTCGTACTTAGGTCGACCTCCATCCTAGTAGCGATTGATGTGGTAGACGCGACGCCGCCTCAATTGATGCACAAGAAGCTCTACATATCAGTGGGCAGTTGAATAATTCCTCGCTAGGAGTGGTGATTGTTGGCCTTCTGCCCCCAATGCTACGTCTGTGCCCCGAGGCCCATCTTCAGTTACCGCAGAGTGGAAGTACAGATACCCAATTTGCAGACTGCTTTAGAAGCACTTCCACCTTCAATCACCGCACTTGTGGGGTCTTACTCAGCTGGTCGGGCGTTTTCCGTGGGTATTTTCGCGTTAATTCCGGGTGTCGCACACTGAAGGAACTCTGCCGGCAGATCCACCTGTGACAGACTCATCCCACGCAACACATGCCTCATCCCTCTGTTTCCAGGCTCCTCCTTGACCCTGACGCGCGTGTGGAGAGGTGGTGCCAAAGCCATAGTACCTCTCCAGGAACACGGAAGGATGGCATCAGGTGCAGCGCACAATCTTACCTCATCTCTAGTTTGCGCTCCCACTGGGCGTACAGACCCCTGCCGGTACGTGAATAGTTACAATGTCAGGGTCGTCACATGGATGAGGCGCAGACACGCCTTACTGGGGCTTGCAGCACATCCTTGACGCAGTCCACAGAGGGCTGTTGTACTTGGGCCTTTGGGCATCGTCTGCGGCTGCTACCCCGATATTGCATGCATGCGTTCCTGTGCATCTGCGGCGAGAGCGACGAGGACCGCTGGGCATCGGCAGCATGCACGTAAGAGGCCTGAGTGGGTGTCGGCAGCCGGAGCAATGCAGGCGGGCAGATTGTTGAACGTGGTCAGAAAGCGGGGATCGCCAAATTGTGGGGTAATGGCTCGATTGCAAATCCGGCCTCCCCTTTAGCGAAGGCTTGCGTGCATCCCTCCACCGCACGGCACTGCCTAGTGCTCGTCGTAGATGCCCTGAGGCCTATAACCATGATTGCTGTTACGCGACGGGCGCATGAGTCGATCGAACGACGCATCTGCAAGCAAAAATTTTCTGCCCCGTGCCACCAGGCCAGCGATTCCCGTCGGAATACCTACCCTGCCTGCCTTCTCCTCCAGAAAGGCGCGGTTCGGGATGCGGTGTAAAGCATTGCGGCTATCAAGTAAGGGGAACCGCGAGAACAGCCAGGGATCGCTGCCGCTTTGTTGAGTCGCCCTGCTCTGCGGCCAGTTGCCACGCTTGGGCGTGGGGGAGCAGTGGTTCCCCAGGGCGCTCAGGAACCACAGCACAAACGATCCAAGCAAGTTCTTCCTCTGTAGGCGAGCCTGGCATCTGGGAGACAAAAGCAATGAGAGGCTGGCGGTCGCCCAAGTCTTCGGGTCGCATATTGCTTCGTGACTGCCGAAATATTCCTTCGGTACATGCTCTACAGACCGCGGCGGTTGTTCATCGACCTTCTCCTTCCGTGCTGGTCCTCAGTGAGCGTATATGGGCCGCCGACGCGGCCGATTGAGTTTGCGACGGCGTCTTCGAGGGCGATAACGACGCTGCCATGCGGGTTCGAGAGGGGCTCCAGACTCTCGACCCCTCCTCATCCCTTGGGAAGTACCTGGCCGCGATGTTGGGAAAGCCTTTGTGCAGTTGAAGGTGGCGAGAGACCGGTCCATGGCCGGGGTGCGCCACCAAGTCAGCGTGGGGGCGCAGGCGTCATGTCGGTCATCGCCCAGCTGTAATGATGAGGTAGCAAGCCGGGGAATACATGATGACTTGCTTCGCCTGGTGTGGTGTCTTGTGACAGCCAGCCTCGACGCTGCCACGTCTTGCATCCTCTTGCAGTCCCATTGTCCCTTACCCTCTGCATTGATCCTGAATGGTCGTTGCAAAATGAAGGCTCAGTGACTGGGACCACGACGGGCGCTGTGAACCCAGTCTGGCGTTTGTGATCAGATGATGAGTTTCCTTTCAGTCTCATCATCCCTCCCCACCCCCACACAACGCTCATTTGAGCCCGCCGACCTTTTCGCTGGGTGCACACCCTGTCCTTGACGATCATCACGGCCAAGATCCGAGCCTCTGCGAAGTGAGAAAAAGCAAACACGACTTCCCTCCCGGCTATTGGCTCTTATCCTTGCCATACCGTGCCTGGCTGTCACCGCTTCCTGCCTTCCAGCTGTGCCTGTTCGTCCTCCAGCGGGTGCATATTTGTGTGCCTTGCTTTGACCAGGCCGTCAGCTGGACCCCCACACATGCCGAATGGTTGAAAATATGCCATGACCTTCTCCGGCTGCGAATTATTTAAGTAGCGTGGCCATCCTCGGTAGGTAACCTTCACAGCCATCGTTGACGTATTCGTACCGTGCATTTTCCGTTCGTCGATAGACTACTCAGTTGCTCTTTGTCAACAAATCTCCGAGCCGTACCTCCTTTGTTAGTTTAAATATCAATTGCATCGCCGCTCAGAACCAGCTTGTATCATGTCACCCCACAACGACGCACCTTCGCCGGCAAGCAGCTTTACTGCTCCTTCTAGTTTCTCAGTCCATCATCAAGCCGTACAGTCCATCTACGCCATGTCCAACTACCATGACTCCTTTGAGACCAGCTCTGTAGAGTCCGGTGATGTGGGCCTGCGCCGGTCGCTGGTCCCAGGCATCTATGTCCCCACAGTAGCATTCTTCGACCCATCCTCGGAAAGAGTAGACGTGGAAACTACTGCGAAGCATGCTGTCCGTCTCGCAAAGGCCGGCGTAGCTGGTGTCACCACTCAAGGATCCAATGGCGAAGCCGTCCACCTCTCCCACAAGGAGCGAAACCTTGTTACCAGCACTACACGCAAGGCTCTCGATGACGCTGGCTATGGATTCATGCCAGTTATTGTGGGCTGTGGAGCTCAGTCAACCATGGAGACCATCGAGCTTTGCGAAGAGGCTGCCTCCGCTGGCGGAGACTACGCGCTGGTACTGCCTCCTGCGTACTACCAGGGCCTCTTTTCCAAGTCAACTGTCATGGACTTCTTCCGAGACGTGGCCACCGCCTCACCGATCCCGATTCTGATCTACAACTACCCAGGAGCAGTATCGGGCCTGGACCTCAACTCGGACGCCATCATCGAGTTGGCCCAGCATCCCAACATCGTCGGCTGCAAGCTGACCTGCGGGAACACTGGCAAGCTGAACCGCATTGCTGCCGCAACACGCGCTTCCACTGTCTCCGAACCCGGCTCTGGATTCATGTGCATGGGCGGCTCTGTTGACTTCACCCTTCAGACCTTGATTGGAGGTGGATCGGGCATCATTGGCGGCATGGCCAATATTGCACCTAAGGCTTGCGTGAAATTGGTCGAACTGTTTGAGGCTGGCCAATACACGGAGGCTCGCAAGCTGCAAGCAATCGTGGCTCGCGGTGACTGGGCTGCAATCCAAGGAGGCATCATTGGCACAAAGGCTGCCCTCATGTCGCACTTTGGATATGGAGGCTACGCCCGCAAGCCGCTCCCCAGGCCAAACAAGGAGGACACCCGCAGGTGGCGCGATGCGTTTGACGAACTGGTCAGGCTCGAGAACACGCTGTAAACTCTTGTTTGCGCTGTTCCTCGTTCGCAACTTGAATTAGCCGCATCGTTACGAAGATACCCAATGTCTCCCCACCTTTGTCCCACCTTTGGCGATCGAAACGTTCGTCCCGACTTCTCCTGCGGCAATCATCTCAGTTCTTGCATGTCCAACACACGCAGTATGTTGGATACAGCATCTTCACCGGCGTTGAGCGCTTGTGCATAATCTATGTGGCGTTTCTTTTGGCTCCGTGTGTCTCGGTTCCTTTGGTCTGGGGCGTTATCTGCTGCAAAAGGTTCTCCAAAAGCAAGTATGGCCCGAAAAGCTGTCCCTGCCGTTTCGACGCTTCTTTGACTTTCCTCCGACTCATGAAACGTTCAGCCTCAGTATAGCCACCCTTGTATATATTGACTTGCTTTTTGTCTTTCTTAGGTCGCTCTTCCCCTGATTCTGGGTTCGCTGGATATAGCAACAAGACTTTGTTAGAGCAAACGGGCTCACGTCCAGGAAAATGCGCGCTGCGCAGATAGTCAGAGCTTTCAATTCAGACTTCAAACGATCCAATTGACAATCGCACAAGTATCTCGGTCGTCCCGCGTGCGAACTCGTGATGTGTACTTCCTGCTGAGGTATTTTTCGCCGTACCAATCAGAAGCCGACCGCATGAGGGCGGGTCAAGCTATGATGAGATCAGCACAGCCTCCAGCCCAATATCAGGTTTGACTGTTCGCCGGGCTCGCCAGTGCCGCTGCTCATCAGTGACTTGCTCGACAGGCTTGTGTTGGTTCGCAGCCTCTGAGATTGCAGGGAGTGTTTCCAAAAGAGGAGTCCGTTTCCCAATGGACACTGCCACTGCCACGCACGTGCAACACTACCGGCATGGACGCTGGGATTTGCGCGTGGTGACGTTTCCCCATGTCCTTCGTTTTCGCCAAAAGTTTCATGCAATTTCCCGCTCTCGTGCGTCTGCGGCCGGCCATCTCCAACACACGCGGCCTGATCCTGACCTGGTCGAACAACGACTTGATGTGACCGATCAAGCCTGTCGACCGCCTTGCGAGCCGCGGGCGAGGTTCAGCTCCAATTGTTCGCTCGGACGGTGTCTCCTGAACGATGGACCATCATTGCCATCTGTGCCTACCCGAGTCGCCCGTGCGTCCAGCATTGGCCCAATCGCCAAGTCAGCATGCTAGCATCATCGGTTCCCAGTAGCTTGGGATCAGAGCCGGTCACGAGACGCATGCGCCAAAACGCCAGGGCGATACGTGACCGCTACAAAGGCCTTGTGGACGACATGTACCTCGAGGTACCTCCACCTTGCCATCCTGTTGGCTGACAACGCAGCATGCTCCTCGTCACACTTCCGTCGCCACGTTTTCCGACGCGCGAATGTGATGCAGGGGCCAATCGGAGCCGGGGGAACCCGGATCCTCAACGTCTTGGAATCTTCTTTGCTTCTTCTTTGTGTCGAAGGATAGCACTTTTTGCAGCCCAGTGCAGGGAGCATGCTATCAGTCATCCTGCCATCAGCTAGCCCTGGCCGCCTAACCTCCTTGCCTTCGTCCGAGTCGAGCATCTTCATTGGGTCTCAATTGACCTCCGGTCCTTGAGTACTTCTCGTAGGGCTGACGGCTCTGCAGATTGTCTTCCGCAGACGAGCGACGCGCCCAGGGGCCGAGATAGGAGATTAACAAAGCATACCGTATCCAACGTGATGGATTCACCGCCGTACATTCGGAAACGGCTAGACCTTTAGTTTATCAAAGGACCTTCTGACTTCATCCCACGCTGTTCGAATATCAGCCTGCTCAAGGCACGCCCCGTTGCCTGCTTTCAGGCCCTTATCGAAGCTTGGGTCCACAGCTAGGTGAAGATGTCGGGCACGAACGGAGCCACGAAGTGGACTCGGTCTGGAGGCCGGACCATAAGGCATCATTCGATTAAGCATGACTGCATGCGGCCAGGTGATGGAAGGCTACGCAAAAGGCGGTCAATATGCAACGCTATCGGGTGATTGCCAACGCTGTGACGCCACATATGCGAGCACATACGCGAGCATTGAGGCGACTATCATGCCGGTCCGGAGAGGCATTTGCTCCACCAAAATACCTGTTAGATCGGCGGTGATGAAGGACGTGAAGCTGCGGCAAGTTTTGACATAGAGCCCCAATTGGATGTGAGTCATTCAAATATCTAACAATCTTGTGAAGTCACGGTTCCGGGTCACAAGCCCTATGATGAGCAAGTTCAATGGCTGATGCAAGGCCGTTGGGCGGCTTCACAAAGAATTTGGTTACGGTGGGGACAGATTGCTATCCATGATTCGACCTCTCATGCATCAGGTACCTCCTACAAGGGTGCAATCGTGTGCGAAAAAGCAAAAGTTACGCAACGCTGCTTAGTGCAACACATACACCACGCGAACG
Source organism: Lophiotrema nucula (assembly GCA_010015825.1). Classification (NCBI taxonomy): domain Eukaryota; kingdom Fungi; phylum Ascomycota; class Dothideomycetes; order Pleosporales; family Lophiotremataceae; genus Lophiotrema; species Lophiotrema nucula. The sequence continues at coordinate 1,295,547 of ML977317.1, read as the reverse complement.
AGTGGTAGAACAAAGAGGTTGACGATGAAGGATAGTGGGATTGCATCGACTGCGGAGTAAATCTGTGATCTTGCCATAATAACAGTCTTCCATTGACTACATCGTGGTCGATCCCCACCGGCGGTTGTTCGTGTAGTCGTTGAGTCAAATCTCCTACTCCATAAGTCGGTGGGGCTAGACAGCAGCGAGTGTGCGCAACTAGGGACCCCATCCGGTCTGAGTAAATACCAGGGAGTAGACTGGTATTCATGTATACCGCTGATATCTTTATCACAAAATACGGAATTGAGCGTGTACCAACCTTCTTTATCAGTCTTCGGTCGCCCGAAAAGTGGACCACTAGTTCCGCTTCCAAATGCCCCGCTCCCAAAGCCTCCAAAAGATGGGCTCTTCTCTGGGGTGCGTGCTCCAAATCCGGTCGAGGTAGCGGATGAAGTGTTCCTAGTGCTACATAATAGCCATCCACCGGCAGGCCTACTGTCTCCTGATTTGAGTGTTGTATCAGGTTCGAGGAACCGAATGTAGCGCCACCAAAGAGTCCTCCACCGACAGGTTTACTCTCTCCTGGGTTGCTTGCTGCATTTGAAGTTAAAGAACCGAATTTACTGCCACCTAAGAGTCCTCCATCAACAAATTTGTTTTCTCCTTGGTTACGTGCTACAGTCGGGGTAGATGCAGTAGATGTGGGACCTCTGAAAAGTCACCCTGACGTCGCCGTAGTATTTGGAGTCGATGTGCTTGTAGTAGCACCAGAGCTAGGTGTAAAGCTCCTTAATACAGACGCTTTGTCACTAGTACTAGCCACGGGGGTAGATCTTGGCTCGGTCTTTGGACTCAGAGGACGTGTAATGCTACTTATTGACTGTTGAATCTTTTCGCTGGATCGGGTACTGGGCACATTGTGGCCGACTTGGGTTGCTGGATGCAATCGGTCGCCGGTTGAAGACGGGAGCTGCTCGAAGATAGATGTGCTATTGCCTTGACTCGTCGGAGGCTTAGGACCCGGGGCAGAACGTCGTGTCACTCGCATAGCTAAAATAGACTGCTAGCGCACCCGTGCTATCATAGTAGCAATTACTGGGTACGAGCACAAGCATGAATTCTGAATTAGTGGTCCAGGAGCGCTGTAAACAGCCAAGAGAGACTACGCTAAGCGATTGATTGAAGGCTGAATTGCTCCTCAGTAGGCTATCTGTACCCCTCGGCTTCAATCATATCGGTTCCATTCGCACTTGGGAAATAAAACTAGCATTAACTGGGGGCGTCATGCGAGGATACTCAATGATACAGTGGCCCTAAAGATCTTTTACGTTGGTCAATAGTTTGGGAAGGGGACGTTGTGGCAGAAGTCAGAGCAGAGCAACTGCATGTTGATCACAACGCCGGGAACCAATCCCGATACATTCTAGCGCTGATCTGGTGTCAGGAAACCGATACAGCGTTCTCATCCCATCTTCCAAGACCACACTCCCGAACTCCTTTGAGGATGCCAATGCATGCACAGGCCAATGGATGTTATTAGATCGCCCCCAGTCCCGTTGGAGAAGCGCTGCTGGCGATGCATCCTACTCAATTCTCCGGTATGCCTCAATTGACGCATGATGCGACCGCCACTTTCGCTCATCAAACTATCTAAACAGTGCGATCGGATGCCGATATGTTCGACATGTTTGGCTCTTCGAAATGAAGGTCTAAGGATCATGCCTTGTAAGAGAGGCCAGATAGTCCCGAGTTTTGATGATGAGTTCCAAAGTTTGACGCCCTTTCGCCACCGAGCACAACTGGGTTGACATCATCGGCAGACTTGATCGAGCTTTCGGAGAGCGAATGGCTCTTGTGTACCGGCAAATACCATTGGAAGGTTACAGTGGACTACTTCAGGCTCGGCCACGAGCTCGCTTTGAAGCATGGCATCGTGGACATCAACAACTTTGTTCCGCAAAGTCGCTCTCCGAAGGATCAGATCGGTGCCTGCTGCGCGTTCCTACAACAGTTCTGGTCGACTCTCGAGCGATGGCCTAATGTATATGAACCCTTGAGTTTGAAGGTCATTGCCAATCCTGCCTCCTGGCAAATCTTTCTCTTGGAAAGTCTGCCAGACGAAGCGACAGAGTCACCTATTCTATTAGCGTACCGGTGCTTGATCATAACGAGGAGACTAGGGACGTTTGCGTATCACTTCCCCATCGATTGGCTCGTTGTCGATCACTTTGCTCTCGCAAAATATGACATGCTCGAAGCGAATATACAGCAGGGTCAGGGAGACAACTCTCCGTCTTTACGTCCTCTGATGACTCTTGAAAAGATGCCAGAAAAATTCCGACCTCCTGATGACGCAAACAAAAGGTCAAACGATAGTACTCTACCCGACATGCTTAACAGGACTGTTGAATCTGCCAGGGTAAAACTTCTCAGTGGCGATCCGAAGGAATGGGTAACAGTGTTCTGGGTATTATGTCTATTGCTTTTGATCCACTTCGACCTCGAAGAAGTTTCAGGCTTCACAGATACTTTGTTGAACGCTCAGCACAAGCTGTGGGATGCTATCGAGATGTTAGCCGGGCTCTACCTTCATTGCTGCGGGGATCTCCATCCCCTAAATAAGGATGGACTGGATAAGGAGTGGTTCTCACTCCTTACGGGGTTGGAGGACGATTGCCATAAATTGGACGATTTCTTCAGTTGTAATGATATCTGGATCGCAGAATGTACGTTCCCCACCTACAAGCCATCCCTTACGTGCTAATACGCGGTTGCAGATGAGGAGGACGATCATACGGGAGTTAGAAACTATGTGAAGCATTTCATTAAGCATCTGGATAACTTTGTTCATGGTTGGACGAGGCTATGATATTACAGTCATAGTGATGCATGCATAGACTTCAACTCACAGGTAGTACTTTTCAGATTCGTCTAGCAGGAGCGCTTCATGTAGCTAAGTATAGTTCTACCTTTATAATCATCAGAGGTTTAAGTGCTACTAGTACCTATTACCCCTCTCCAGGAAGCATAATGGCAAAACTGGGCTCTGATCCCCGTGTCATAAGGACAGCGTGACAGGTAGTCCAAAGCGTAATAGTTCAACCGCAAAATTAAATTAATCACGGAATGGAGGAATTCGTAGATGTTAGAAAGAAGAGATGCGGGAATGACGGAGTGTCTGATGAAGAAAAGGTCCCGCCCAAGCCTATGCGGAATATGTGCTCCGAAAAGCAATGGAAGCCCCCAAAAACCTCTGCCAGGAACTTCAACCGAAGAGCCATCGCATGCTCGAGAACTGTCTCAGAAGTGATGGAGTGGTACTCGTTCAATTCAGCGACAAACGCTTACCTCCAGATTCACTCCCTCGTGTTTTCCCATCATTTTCTTCGATTCCTCTTGACCATATCTCTCATTCTCATCCTGCTTTTTACCCCACTCCCAGAAGGAGAGTCTCATTGATTCGTAGGCAGAGAGCGTAAGTATGATTGCGGTTGCGTCGCTTGACCTATCCAGTGCCGTTCACCCATGTCACGGAAATGGGGGCCCGCGATCCTGAACTCTAGGTTTCCGAACACGTAATGCCAGATCTTGTTCCGAAGCTCAGCAGGCAGGGCGTAGCAAAGGCGATTCGCTAATTCCATTTGACGTTTAGGGCCAGCTAGCCTTGTTCCCATGCTGCTTTTCTACCCAACCCCAGCGAAACTTACACAGCAACGAGATGTTGCGGCACCTTGCTAACGTCCAGCATGTCATTGTCGGGTATAGACACAACCTTCGAGACCATCTTGCTGCGCTTCGTCGTAAACTCGAATGGATCGCTGGGCTCTGCTGCCAAAGCGCGCTTGTAGGGCGCCATCTTTGCCGTGTGGTGTTGAGAAAGAGTGAAGGAAGACGAACAGCGGGCCAAGTAGTGCCCAACCGCTCTCTATGCGGGCACGAAGTAGAAGGGCAGATTCGAGTGAGATAAATATCGAAAGAAGCATCTTTAAGTTATTAGAAATGACCAGCCCCTACCCACCTCTATCTGCAAAGACTATGTCCGGTGATTGTGGTTGCTGGGTAACTCCAGCTTGACTCAAAATTGCGAAGCAGAAAGATGCCACCTAGACCTAGACCTTTACTGTTCGAGTATACGCATGGAACGGACATCCAATCAATTTTGCTAATCAGAAGCACCTTAGCCTTGTGATCAATTCCTTAAAGCCGACAGGGTTTCAAAAAGAGTCCTGTAAATTGGCCTCTTTAGGGATCAGGAGACATGGGCTAACAAGGCTGTAGCTTTTGTACACTTATCAGGATACCGCAGAAGCTAGTCTCTTACCAATATTTCCTCACACACGAACTAGCAAAGGCGGCCAGCAGAACGAAGTGCAGAGAGACAAGAGCTAGATCGATGTATTGATATGCCGTTTGACGACGGTAAATTGGGGTTATATCGTAGCAATGTAAGACCCCCTACTCTGTAACATGCTTATCGTCTGATTACGCTACATACGGCTCCATACAACGCATCATGGGGAAATTCTGGACGTGAGGTCGGCTCGCGTTAACGTGATGAATGCAAGAATGAGGGCTAATGATCCTATGAATAGAGCAGAGTGTACATCGGAGAAATCTCTACAGGTAGTTGACTCATCGAACGAGGAAAGTGTCAGGTGTAATGGATTGTAGGACTTGACGCTAGGTCTCAGTGTATGCCCTCGTAGAGTCGGGTTACAGATACGTGTGCTCTATTAACTATCCTGAATTGCTACTATAGCTAAGCAAGGTTCTACCTAAGTGGTGCTTGAAGGTTGAAGTGCCCCCAAATAATGGAACAGACTACCTGTGCCCCCTCTCCGCGGCTATACTTGCTCTACGGGAGAGCGCAGAGTCCCACACTTAGCTAGTTGAGGTATTGTAGATTGAGCCCTGTTCAGTCTGTGCTCATTCATCCTCGAAGATGATGTCGATATTCTGCCCATTGTACTGCTTGATATGCTGCTTCCATGTAATCGGCACCTCGTGCTGCTCCCTCTGAGACATGTGCTCAAAGAAGCTAACTGTCATCCATGCTTTGTCGGTAACAAGTACAGTCTTGACACCCGGTAGATATGTGCTCAGAGGCTACGTGTACAATTGGTGATGGTAGTTATATAGAAACCGATGGCCTGGACAAATGGTGGTTATGCTCTTGACTTGATACGGAGGGGCTCCTTCGCTCCAACGCGCAATAGTGTTCTCGTAGTACAGACCTCGTGCACCTTCTAGTTGTCGTTTCATTGCGAGGTCGTCGTTCACTCTGTACCCATCGATAAATGCGATGATGTTTGATGCGTAGGGGAGGCGGGCCATCTCAGAATATATGGAGCGACAAGTCTTTCGAAGGCCGATGTGGACATCGACTGGTTCGTACGCCAGATCGTTCTTGCCACCGTGTTTCGGGCGGACATGTACCCGGAGCTTGGTACTCTTGCTCGTCTGAGGTTGGAAGCTAATCTTAATTCTTAATTCGGACAGAGCGTGTTCCCAGATCATGTTCCGAAGTTCACCGGGAAGACGTAAGAGTGGAGAGTGGGTCTCGTTTCATTCGACGCTGTCAGAGCATTAGTACCGCGAATCCAGCACCTATCATGTTATACTCGAAATATAAGGCATGAGGAGGAAGCCGACTTACACATTAACAAGACGGTGTGGCACATTCGTAGCATCCAAAAGCCCATCGGGATTGACCATGACCCTGTATGGTTGCTCTCCGTGCAGCGGTAGAGCTGTACTTGAATAATTCATGCTCGTAAAATAGATATAGTGGGACGCGAAGACGTTAGCGAGAGGTGAACATTAGCCAGGTCAACTCTTAGCGAAGACGGGTTTGAGATGTACGACCATGGGAATACGTGAGATTGAGGGAATGGGGAGAATATACGCATCAGAATGTCAGTATTATTTTGCAGTGCCAAAACAACCGCCCAGAACGCCTACGCCAAGCGACAAGGTATCAAGATGCAAACCAGAAAGTCCCAACATAACATGCTTGTCCAAATATACCATCGTATGTACCGTCCTCCTGCAATTTCCCAATAGGCTCACCCTGCAAGCTTTTCAGTCGTCCCCATATGTAGTCAAATATCGTCGAGACAGCCTAACTTCTCTCGCCGTTCGTCTCGGTCGAACCGTAGTTGTTCTTGGCTCCATGACCAGTGACGTCTTGCCAACCAGCGCGGAACCTTCGTCCAGTGGCGGCCAAGAGGCCTTCTTCTTCCTCTTCCTCCAGATCGCGATCTAGCTGTTCCTGATCCAGTTTCGGTGTCCTGAAAAGTGTCGTCAAGAAGACTACAAGATAGACACCCAGGAAAGCGAATTGAGCCCAGAACAAGACGACACCAAAGAATGGGAAGTTGATGGTGACGCGGTTGATGAAAGTGCTAGCCACGCTAGGGGTGCAGACTTCCTTCGCCCACTTTTGATCGGAGAGCTCGCTGCAGGGTCTGATGGCGCTCTTGTGGTGGGAGCAGTTGGGCTGCTCATCCGGATGCCTTGGTTTACGATCGCAGAAAGTCTGGGGACCGTACGTAGCGTACTGTGGAGCGATCATCATCGCGACAGAGTAGTTGATAGCGAGGACGATGAGGGTCATAAGCACAGTCGACAAGAGAAGTGCTTGGGGTGAGGTGTGTCCTTTGCGAATTTTGAACAGAGTAACCCAGAGGAAGCGGATGCCAATGGTAGCAATACCGACAACAGAGGAGCAGAACAGGAATAGGACCAGAAGAAGGAACAGGACATAGTCGATTGGAAATACCTTGGAAGACTTGACGAAGACCCAGTTCATCGGCTGGAAGATATTGATTTTACCCAGGATGTAGCCGCAGTGAGCTTTGCAGATGGAGTTCTTGGCCTTGTCGATGCCAGTGATGAGCATACTGACGAAGATGAACAGGGCGAGGATGATCAACAGAAAACCTCCAACGAGTTTGAGTGGACGGAAGAAGGCTTCGACCTTGATCCATGCTTTTACGAGGAAGTGTCGGTCTTCCCCACTGGATTCGGCAGCCAGTCGCTCACGACGGATGAGCGTCCTCTCTTCACGAACAAGAGCTTCCAACTCGCGCCTGTCGCGTGAGTCCAGTCCATCCTCCCGGCCTTCATTGCGTCCTTCGAGTTGTCGTTGGCGCTCCCGATTCTGCTCGAGTTGGGAGGCAGTGTTCGCAGCCAACGTCGGGGCCGAGACGGATGGCGCAGACTTGACGAGGGCGACTGGGAGCAGAGCCAATCCAGCCCCGGTGTAGAGGACGTAGATGACGGTTCCAATGAGCATGAGCAGGCCGAGTGCAAAGGACAATGCACGTTCACCGCCTACGACAGTCAGACATTATCGCGAAAGGGAAGCTGAAGAGTGGACCTACGGTTCTGCGCAAATAAATGCTTGAAGTAGTCGAGGTACTTGGTGTCGTTGTCTCCGCGAGCTTGCTTCGCATAGGGAACGAAGAAGCCAACCAAGAAGATGATGACGACGAACAGGATGAAAGCAATGGTGTACTTAAAGGCGCCCCAGAGCCTGGCTCCGAAGGTTTGTCCTCCATGCTCGGCAGCATCCTCGTCGTATTCCTCGTACCAGAAGTAGGTGAAGGGCACGACAAGCAGACACAGCAGCGCGTCGAGCGAGTACAGGAAGTAGTATACAATCTTCAGGGTGTAGACGATGCTGTCAACGTGGTCGGGCGTGGCCCAGTCCTTCTTGCGGCCTTGGCTGGAAATGGAGGTAGACGAGACGAGGGCGACGTCGACGGGGAGCAGGAGGACCGTCGCGAGCAGCGCGCTCGTCGTGAAGATGGAGACAATGGTAACGGAGACGGCGCGCTCCCGCGGGGCCTGGTAGACGAAGACGAAGACGGCGGAGATGACAATGAGCAGGGCGACGGCGACGGCGTAGGCCACCCAGATCAGACTGGTTTGTATGAGAGCCATGGCGCGCGGAGGAGGCTGCTCTTGCTTTGTGCGTTAGCTGCAATGCAGGATGCAGATGCAGGACTGGTGCTCGACTCACTCTGTGACCGTTGACGCGCGAACGAAAACCTCGTCGAGTGAGGTGATCTTGTTCTGGGAGCGGCTGGGGCTGGGGCAGCTACAGCTACAGCTACCTACCGCAGCATGACGACAGCCGAGGACGGAGGATCGAGGCAGGATCGACGAGGCGCGGCCCAAGCTTCCGGCGAACCTGCAGCTTGGCGTGGAGCTCTTTCTCTTTGGAACGCGTCGCAGCTGCACGCCGAAAGACGAGACCGCGATGCTGCCCTCCACCTCATATCCAAGGTTACCACGAACATGACCCACGACAGCGTAGCGCGCGAATATTCCTCCGATGCAGTGCTACACTGAATTGGCCCCGCCGACGGCCGTCAGCCACGCCCTCAACCTGCCCTTCCTCACCTCGAAAGCGCACAATCTCGTCGTCGCAAAGAACTCGCTGCTCCAGGTCTTCGAAACCAAGTCCACCACGACCGAGGTCGCCTCTGACGGCGTCGATGCTGCAGGAAATGCGGCGCCAAACTTCGACACGGAAGCCGCAGATGTGCCTCTGCAGCGCACCGAGAACACCGGCAAGCTCGTGCTCGTTGGAGAGTTTCCACTCGCCGGCACCGTCATCTCGCTGGCCCGGATCAAAGTGCTGGGAACAAAGTCGAAGGGAGAAGCGCTGCTTGTTGCTTTCAGGGACGCGAAGCTCAGCTTGGTGGAATGGGACCCGGAGACGTACAGTCTCCACACCATATCAATACACTATTATGAGAACCCAGAACTGCTTGGCGCGCCATGGGCTGCCGACTTGAAAGACACACACAACTTCTTGACAGCAGACCCCACCAGCCGATGCGCTGCTTTGAAATTCGGCGTCCACCATCTAGCCATTCTGCCCTTCAGGCAGCCTGATATCGCAGAGGACGAATATGACTCTGACCTTGAAGGGGCACCGCCCAAGGCCATGGACATGGATGTTGTCAACGGCCAAGATGTCCACAAGACGCCCTACAACTCATCGTTCGTGCTGCCCCTAACGCACCTCGACCCTCTCCTCACCCAACCCGTCCACTTGGCCTTCCTCTACGAGTACCGCGAGCCTACCTTTGGCATCATTGCTTCCTCGAAAGTCACCACACCGTCCTTGATTGCCGAGCGAAGAGACATCCTCACGTACACTGTCTTCACACTTGACCTAGAGCAGAAGGCCTCGACAACTCTACTTTCCATACAAGGGTTACCATACGATGTGAACAAGGTCGTACCCTTGCCATTGCCCATAGGAGGCGCGCTCCTACTGGGTGCCAACGAGCTCATTCACGTCGATCAGGCCGGCAAAACAAATGGGGTGGCGGTCAATGAATTCGCAAAGACAAGCACATCTTTCCCGCTGGTCGATCAATCAGATCTTGCATTACGACTAGAGGGATGTATTGTCGAAGTCCTTTCTCCTGACACTGGCGATCTTCTCATCGTCCTCAACGATGGCAAAATCATCACATTGACATTCACGCTCGATGGACGAAACGTCTCTGGCATTACCCTCCAACTTGTTGATTCGGCTCAGGGAGGTGACGTCCTCCCTGGAAGAGCATCGTGTGCTTCCAATCTCGGTCGTGGTAGGATTTTTGTGGGAAGCGAAGATGCCGACTCGGTCTTGCTGGGATGGGCTAGCAAGACCCAGCCTGGTCGCAAACGGTCGCAAGCAGATATCGCTGCCGACAGCGAAGACTCGGACATGGACGAAGATGAGGACAATGACGACATGGATGATGATTTGTATGGCGATACAACCACTACGGTTAAGAAGATCACATCAGCCGCCGCTGAGCCAACAGCTCCCGGCAGCTACACGTTCAGAATACACGACGTTTTACCAAGTCTTGCCCCCATTCGCGATGTCGTGCTCAGCCCAACAGTTGGTGACAAGCGAGCGGCCTCAGCTAGCTCATCAAGTCCATCTGCCCTGGCTGGTGACATCCTCGCATCTCATGGCCGAGGAAAGGCTGGAGCAGTCACCGTCCTCAACCGCGAACTGAAACCAACGCAGCTCGCGCAATCTGTCTTAGCTTCGGCGAAGGGACTCTGGGCTGTTCATGCAAAGCAACAAGCTCCGGAAGGCATGATAACCGACGCCGGCGATACTGAAGGAAACCTAGCTTCAGATGCTGAGTACGACCAATACCTTGTTGTCTGCAAAGCTCGTGACGACGAAAATGACGACACGGTTGTTTACCAGGTCAATGGCAACGAGCTCGAGGAAACATCAAAAGGCGATTTTGAGCGAGAAGAAGGAACCACACTCGATGTCGGAGTGCTTGCCAGAGGCACGAAAGTTGTTCAAATTATGCGGTCTGAAGTGAGGACTTATGATTCGGAACTCAACATGGATGTCATTCACCAAATGGAGGAGAGGCCCGACGGAGAAGACGGAGAAGAGTTGAAGATCATCAACGCGAGCTTCGCAGACCCCTATCTATTGGTGCTGCGAGACGATTCTACTCTGAAGATCTTCCGGGCTGATGCGAATGGTGATATTGAAGAGCTTGAGACCAGCCTGACAGGCCAGACATGGCTATCTGCTTCACTCTACAAGTCGTCTGTTGATTCTGAGGTCTATGCATTCTTGTTGACTGCAGAACAAGGGTTGCGAGTAAGTTCTCTTCGGAAATCATTTGACTGGGAAACATGGTCTGATGCTCAGCAGGTTTATGCAATGTCAAACCTAGAAGAGCCCAGCTACGTTGCTGAAGGCTTGGGATTTCTTCCGCCAATCTTGACTGCCGACTACAAGCAACGCGCATCGTCCGCAAAGGAAACTCTCACTGAAATTATCGCGGCAGACTTGGGAGATTCAGTCTCTAAATCGCCCTATCTCATAGTAAGTCGACAGGCCTCATTGCAACCCGCATTTTCTCACATCCACAGGCTAGAACCTCCGGCGACAATTTGGTCATTTATAAAGCATATCACTACCCCCCTCGACCATCATCTGAGCCATGGACCAAGAACCTTCGATGGACAAAGCAGGCACAACCACACCTCCCACGCCTCCAAACAACCCCAAATGTAGAGGATGAGAGCGTTCGAACGGTGAACATGCTGAAAGCTTTAGATAATGTAAACGGATTCAGTGCCGTCTTCCTACAGGGCGCCAATCCTAGCTTCATCTTGAAGGAAGCTTCTAGTCTTCCTAGGGTCATTGACCTCAGTAGCAAATCTGTCAAAGGGCTGACGAGGTTCCATACTTCCGGTTGCCAGAGAGGATTTGCTTACATTGACGCTGAGGTATGTCAATAGATATCGTAGGAAGCTCCTCCACTAACACATAGTAGGATCAATTACGAATCTCGCAATTACCATCACAGACGCACTATGGTCATCTAGGCTGGGCAGCTCGAACGATGTCAATGGGATCAGAAATCTACGCCGTGTCTCACCACCCAAGAGGCATCTACGTCGTGGGCACTGGTCAGACGGAAGAGTTCACTCTTCCTGAGGACACCTACCACTACGAGTGGGCCAAGGAAGACACCAATTTCCGACCTCACGTGGAGCAGGGCATCCTCAAAGTCATCGATTCTGAGACATGGTCAGTAATTGAGACGATCGTCCTTGATCCACAGGAGGAAGTGCTCTGCATCAAGACTTTGAACCTTGAAGTGTCCGAAAACACCCACGAGCGCCGGCCCCTGATCGCTGTTGGGACAGCTATCGTTCGAGGTGAAGACCTTGCGACGAAAGGCAACATCCGCATTTTCGAGGTTATCACTGTCGTGCCCGAGCCTGGTAGACCAGAGACGAACAAGAAGCTCCGGCTAATCGTGAAAGACGAAGTCAAAGGAGCTGTGTCTGCCATCTCTGACATTGGCAGCCAAGGCTTCATGATTATGGCCCAAGGACAGAAGTGCATGGTCCGAGGCCTTAAGGAAGACGGAACTTTGCTACCAGTTGCTTTCATGGACATGCAGTGTTACGTCACGGTGCTCAAGTCTCTGCCACAAACTAACATGCTTTTGATGGGGGATGCATACAAAGGCCTCTGGTTCACTGGCTACAATGTAAGGCCTTGCACATAAGACGTTTGTGCTTCAACTAATCGGTTGCCTAGGAAGAGCCATATAAGATGTTACTTTTCGGACGTAGCCGGACGCGCCTTGAAGTCATGGCCGCCGACTTCCTTCCCTTTGAGAAATCTCTTCATATCATAATTGCCGATGCAGACATGAACTTGCAGGTTTTGCAATTCGATCCAGAGAGTTAGTCAATCTGCCCTCTTCTACTTTGCTCCCGCTCGAGATGTGGATCACTAACCCGAAACTTCTAGATCCAAAATCCATGGGCGGTCTCCGTCTCCTCCACAAATCAACCTTCCACACAGGCCACTTCCCTGTAGCTATGAACCTCCTCAAGGGCTCCAAGACGATGCCCGTAGTCTCAGATTTCCTCGACGGGAATAGTACCGAAGCCACTCAGCCGGACAACAGCGGCGCTCAGTCGCTCGATCAAATTCTTCTCACAACGCAGACCGGCGCTTTAGGTCTTCTCACACCTCTCTCAGAATCCACGTACCGAAGGCTAAGTGGTCTGTCTACATACCTAGCAAACACGCTGGAGAGTGCGTGTGGGTTGAACCCGCGTTCTTACAGGGCAGTTGAGAATGAGCTGGGAGGTGGCGGCGGTACTAGGGGTATCGTCGACGGTACCCTGCTCTTGCGGTGGGGTGAGCTGGGCAAGCAGAGGCAGAAAGAGGGCTTGGGTAGGTTTGGGGCTCAGGACGATACATTTGCGCAAGAGAGGGACATTTTGATGGGAGGTGGGTTGTTTGGACGGAAGTAGTGGTAAGATATGCAGGGGTGAAGACGTGGGAAGGTTTAGGTTAGTGATGAATAGTTGAGGTGAGATGGCAGATGGTTGGACGATGAATCGTAAGCTCGTGATTGACGTCACCCACAACTCGGCACAGCGCCGATTTTAATTACTCACAGATTTTGGGCTCCTCCAATTTCGCCTTTAATCTGCTTCCTATGTATCCACACTCTCTCACATTCACCCTACAGTTCTTGGCGGGCGACAAAGGGTTTGCATAGCAACTTCCTTTCGTCAGCGGGACACTCACGCCATACCCGATTCCGTAGCCATGTGCTTATGGAAGAGGAAGAGGAAGAGGAAGAGGAAGAGGAAGAGGAAGAGGAAGAGGAAGAGGGAGAGCAAGGCGAAGGCTGCCGCGAAGGATCTGGAGACGGGCAATGCTGGCAATGTAACGAGTACGTAAACCTGGATCACAAAGCTTACCTCGCACTCCATACAACTCCGCTAACTTCGTAATCTCGAACTCAGGTAGCGCAACGCAGCAGAGGCCTGTGAGGCCTGCCTGCCCAGTCTGTTTGCTCGCCGATGGTCGTCTAGACGTTGCGAAGGTGCCAGAGTATCTCGGAAAAGCGTAAGGCTTTCCCCTTGGTCTGTTTTGTTCTATATCGGCATTGACTTATCATTACTTACTGCAGTGTCAAGTGCAATAAGCTTTCGTCGCCCTTCCTCTGCCTTCCTGCCGAACTCCGCAACGAGATTTGGGAGTACTTCTTTACCGGTCTAGAGGAGGCTCGCACCAGGAAAGCTGTATGCATACCAACGACGGATATCTGTTTTCTGCCGGCGAGGGGAATTTGGGGTCTTCGGACGCGTGAGCTCGTATATCGTTCTCCCCCGGACCTGTCGCCAGATCTACGCCGAGACCGCGCGATGTTCTATTCCATGAGTGTCTTTACGCCGGATCTTCTGTTTGAAAGGTACGTATCTGTCGTGTGGCACTCACTTGAAGCAATTTCTGTCTTCCTGGAGCGGTAGCCTTCTTCCCTACTAGCGCGATGCGATCCCGACTATCGACGCTAAACTTATTTTTGTGGTTTTGTGCATCGAGTACTAGCTCGCTCCATTGAGGGCGACGTTCCCGGGCTTGAGATGCATTGGACGACCGCCTAAAGATCAGAAGAGCATGAGTATGGATGCGGTAGTCAGAGAGAGGGAAGGTGAGAATCTCGAAGTCATGTACTTCGATATATGAGACCTCTTGGGGCTTTGTGTTTGGGAGGCTTAAACTGCTCTTCGAGCACCTCCGCAGACGAATCCGCATGGTTTGCGGCAGGCGATGACACTCCTGACAAAGAGCGGACTCATCAATGAGAGGATAGTGCAGCTGAATTAGGTTAGGAAGCAGCATGTGATACTACAATAATCGTGTCTTCTAATCCGAGTTATCCTAACATCCTCTGGGCGTCCTTTCCCCACCTTCTCACCTGTTGTAAGGTACTGGTTTTCACAAATATGCCGGCTTCTTCTCTCAGCTCAACTTCCCTCATACTTGCTGCCAGGTTCACGCTGAGACTGCCACTCTATTCTTCGTCAAGAGTTGATTTTTCCCCCGCTTGGATTGCGCCTACAAGCCCTGGGCGGACAAGATTATAGTATAGTGGGACCAGAGACTGCAGCCTTATTAGGTTGATGTAATTACGACTCTGAGTCTTGAACGACCTCCTCTTGTAGACCATTATCGTCTACTACCCTCTGGAATCTCATTGAGGTCGATTTTCCAATCTCAGACGTATCTTCCTTCCTCCGGTACCTCGCGAATTGATGGGATCCCACCACGGCAACCTCTCGGGTAAAGAAGAACGAGTTCGCCTCGGAACCGTTAGGCAGTTGTAGGAGCAAGAAGGGGAAGAAGTCGGCCTCATACACTACTGTGTTGCTGGGGATTGTCCTGGAGGTAGGAATTGTCCACATAATCGAAGAAAAGATCCCGGACTACTGATTTGCTAGAGCTTCGATGTGGCCATTGAGACTTTATTATTGAGGTACGACACGACGAATGCTCTTTTAGAACATGGATTAGGATACTATTCATACGCAGTCCTCTCTGTTTCCTTCTCATGATATGCTTATCTGTAAGGTGTGGCTTAAACCCGTAGTTCTATATTCATTAGACTATTGTGATGTAAGCTTCAGGTCCCTGATCTCCCAGAACGGAGATGTAGGTAGATATTCTATTACTATTCCTGAAGTGCTGTGATTAGGTAGATAAAATTCTATCTGAGGAGAGTTAGTTAGTCGAAGTGCTCCTATAGAGTAATACAACTATAGTATCTATACCTCTCCTCCGGCCTAGGCACCTTCCTCCCGTGTCTTTATTAGTTTGAGGGATCTTTCTATACCACTCACAGGGCTACGAGTTTCCTGCAGCCGCAGTCGATTTCACATTCACGATCTGCAGCTGTGACGTAGTCCCGTCTGAGGAACTAGATTCTGAGGAGCCCGAGTCTGTGAATGTGTACTACGCTGCACTCTTTTCCTAAACGATCTGCACAGGCCCTACTTGGCTCAGCTACGAGGGTTGCCCAAGTCAAAGTGTACACATGATACCAGGCATCGAAGGCAGTCTGTAGTCTTTAGTTTGGTCATATATTGAATTCCGGAGTTTGAAGAGAATGTGGTCGCCATGCTCAGCCCTGGGGGCACTATGGACAAAGCGCCGCTGGAGGATTCAAAGATCAGGAGCAGTCCACAAGTAGATGACCATAGAAACTCACATACAAATCAACACACCCTGACCTCCTTGATTACTATGTGATAGTATTCTACATTTACCCTTCTTTTGACTTTGTTTTACGGAGAAGATTGTCGAAGCTCCTTTACCTCAATAGCACTTCGTACTCTATAAAGTCTTAGGCCCTCTCAACCTCTTCAGCTCTTCCACCTTCCTAATACCACAACTATGGTGCCTCGAAAGCCTACACCTGCTCGCTCAACCCCGAGCTCAATGCCTAAAGCGGCGCGAGTCACCAAATCGAGCCGTAAGCCGGATGCGAGGACCAGAACTTCGGGCAAAAACGCGCAGAAGGCACACAAAGACTCTCTTCAGCTCCTACAGGATGGTCGGTTGAATGTGGCTGTAGTGTCAGAGCACTTGATTGATGCGTATGTTTGCCTTTACCTGGCCCCGTCAATATGAATGTTCCACGAAGTGGGCGCTTACAATAGACAGAGTGAGACACAATGCCACAGCTTCTCCTCTGCTCCGTCTCCCAGCTGAGCTGCGCAACAAGATCTTGGAATACGCCCTCGGTGGCCAAGATGTCTATATGGAGCTTGAAGGCGTCAACAGGCGCGGCAAAGAACGCGCATTCACCCGCCAAAGGAACATAATCAGCCTAGTCTATACCTCCCGTCAGATTTACAGCGAGACCGCATTCCTGCCATACAGCTCGAACAGGTTCAGCTTCCCTGAGCCCGATCCAAGACATTCAAATGATGCGAGCATGGTCCTCACAACATGGGTGCAGAGCTTGCTTCCAACCCAGCTTAACACTATCAGCACCATCTATCCTGGAGATCTTCTCTTCCGATTTTACTTCTTCGAGCAGTACAAAGCACCGCTGGTTTCGAAATTCCCGAGCTTGGCGCGGGTTATCATAACCAGCCGGACCTTATATTGGATAGAGATATCATATTTGTGGGAACTATATCCAAGGCGGTACCACGTGGACTTCAAGGATGACGACGCGATACTAGCTGAAGCCAAACGTATCGTTGAGGAACGAGAAGGTGGGAAGGTCGAGCTTGTGTTGGAGGAAGATACATGACGCCGTGCACTTCTTTCCACCGCTGGACTCGTGCCATCGAAGGAGGCAAACCGCTCTCTTCTTTCTTACTTCTCCGTCGGGCCCACTATATCAAAAAATAGCAGCACGCCGGAAACGAGATAGCACTTCGACCCACGACTCCGCTGCTACGTCCCCTCTGCCTTATCCCTGTCTTCATTATTCACTCAAAAGCAACGACGGAATCGGGGCTGATCAAAACTACATGATTATCTTCACACATCTAGCTAGCCCAAATATACACTTTCCAACGGCTCCTTGCTCCAACCCTCCCCTACCCTTCATTCACCGTCACCTCCGTCATCCCCACACGCGAGGGTGCGCGCCATTTGGATATCCTTTCTCTCCAGTCTGACTTCAGACGGCACCACGCACCCTCTCCCATCGCGCCAGTCGACCCAAAATTAAAATCCTCACTCACTACCAGTATGAGTACACATTATCTAGTTGAGGCAAAGAAACAGCAGTTGCAGTCAGTAAAGGAACAATATTGACCGCTCATTAAGAAGTGGCGTAGTGGTATCAAAAAGAGAAGTTTCAAACACAAGAAAAGTAAAGCCCCTCGATTACCTCCCCGGAAGCAAGGCAGCGCGTCACTTTTGGCAACGCGTCGCGTCGCGCTTCCTTCAGTTTCCACCACACTGTACTGCCTGGACATTTTGGGTATCATGCCAAAAAGCGCTATCCCTGTCCTTCATCTCTCCACGAGGACTATCCAGGTCAGCCGTTGTAAGACCGTGAATGCAATAGTAGTCGCTATGTCGTGCATATCGCCGGAATGAGTGTTTCGAATCAGATGGGCCACATAAGTTGCAGCCGTCTTAGGGAACGCCAGCCATGCAAAGAAATCCGAAAGGTCGGTAAAAGTGTGGCCGACATATTCACAGGTCGAAAAAGAGAGATCGACTGAAGAAGAGGTATAAAACGCCGTTGAACGCCGCCTTGCCGTCCGAGGATATCAACTTTTGTCCTTCGTCAAGTTTGTACAAATCCGATCGTGGTCCATCATATCGCTGGGGGTCTGTTTGCTGATAATGTGCCACCGAATAGGTGCTCAGGTGGTACACGGCTCATGTTTGCGCCTCGGTCGGGATATGACGTCGGTGCGGGCACATAACCCTTACTCCTCTTGCGATACCATTCGACCAATATGCCAGCAACGACAAGGAGGAAGGTGAGGGCAAGAGCAATTGCGAGCGCTATTAACACGATGAAACCAAGTGCAAGATGCTTGTCTGTGACGTTCGTTAGCGATCGAGTGAGATGGAGAGTGATACGGGATACATACTGCTTGACTTGAGTATATTCTGAGGGTTCTCAACGAAGACTTGCGACAAGCTTCCGGGAGTGTTGCTTGACGTGGTGGACAAGAGGAACGGTTGTATGGTCGAGCCATTGTACAAAACACCAGATGCAGTACCAAAGTTCGGAACGTTGATCTGTCCCAAGATGAGCAAATCTTGGTCGCTACCTATGAGATCGGAGTTGCCGTGGTCCTTAGATAGTGTCAATACCTGGATACCGCGAACGTTTGTGCCTTGGCCAAATGCATCAGTAACAGGCGTCCACTTGCTGCCGTCATATTTCTGAAGGAAAGTAGACCCATCGCTACCTTGACCGGTGGCCCAGATCTGAGAGCCATCGGTATTAGCTATGCAGAGAGCAGTGACTGATCCTGGAAGATCTCGTGCTCCATTGAAATCCGTGAACGTGCTTTTAGATGAATCGTATGTGACGATCTTCGTTTGATTGCCGCCGCTGGTAAGATTTCCAGCAACGAGGAGCTTAGTGTCCGAGATCCAGGTCATGGAAGTTACCACGCCTCCGAAGTTGCTGCCCGGCGAGACCCACTGATTGAGTTCGGTGTTCCAGATGCAGAGTCCTGAGCAGCTCAGACTACCAGCTGACTCAAATTGTCCTGCGACGTAAACATCCTGTGATTTGGGCCTAGCTGCAATAGCGTTCACCGTCACATTGACACCTTGTAATGCGGGTGGTTGGGAGCCAGCGTATCTGTTATTTCCGAAGTCATATGCGATGATACCGTTGATGCGATTGTTGTTGATGGTTCCGGTCACCGACCCACCAGCGAACAGCACATTGGTGTTCTTGTTGGGGCTCAATACTCCTAGTGCTTGGAACGTCGAGTTGGCGTTGAGTCCTTCGTCAAGACCGCGAACCCTGTTGTTATCTTTGTTGTCAATGATGAGGAGATTGGTTATGTTTTGACCATCTGTATCTGTTGCCGCAAAGTGCCCAGCTAGGATAGTCTTGTTCATTTGATTCTCATGGTAGAATGTGGCGGCAACGACTCCAGTAGTAGAGTTGCTTCTATCGCCCATGATTGCTCGCTTCCGTAGTGACGCCTGCTGTTGCTGTTGGGCGCTAATAGTCGCAGGCAAGGTGTTCAGGGATAGTGGGCTACCGGGCTGTAAGCTCGCAGCACCACTGGCGCCCAATTCTTGAGAGTTGATCGAACCACCAAATACTGTGTCCGCTCCAGGGATATCAGTAAAAGCTGTCAAGGCACCCTGCAGTGAGATGGAACCAATGTTCAGATTGTGCAACCAGTTTTGCCGTGAAGGCACCCAGACGGCGAAGTTCTGGGCTGAGAAAGCCTGGTTGGTTCCGAAGCCGTTGACCCGGTCAAAGAAGCCACTGATGCCGATGACCTGTTCAGGGGTATTCGCAGTAATGTTCAGCGAAAATGGAACGATGTACATCACGACACCTTCTACACCGGCTCCGAGTGCAGACCATTTGTTGTCACTCGTTGAGAAAGCTGCTACGCCATTGAGGCCCAGAGTTTCGCCATTGGAGGTCTTGGTGAAGTTGCCGCCGACGTAGAGTATGGAGCCGTTGATATACATGGTCAGGACCTGATTATCTAGTCCAGCACCAGGAAGTGCTGTGGAGTTCGTCTCATCGATGGCAAAGATATTGTTGAATCCATCTCCCGAGAAGTTCCCTCCGACAAACAGCCTGGAGCTGTCACTTGACAGGGCGGTGACAGTGGCATCATCTCTTGGGCTCAAGCTTGCTCCAGCAGCGTCGATGACGGAATCAGAAAGGTTGTTCGTCACTTCTTGCTGGCCAGGATCATACTCGAAAAGGCCGTTCAGATTGCCGGATGATGCAGACTTCAGAATGAACTTTGCTCTCTGCGCAACAATTGTGAGTGGGTCCCGGCCCTGGTTGGCAGCGGGGGCAAGAGTGATCTGGGGGCGAAACCCGTCTGTCGCGTCGATATAGCCTTCAAAAATCGTGTCATATTTGTCAAAAAGGTTCGTCTGATAGAGGGTGGTGCTGATCGGTTTGCTGGCGGAACTGGACTTGGCCATTGATCCGGTGATGTTGACTATGCCACGAGTACCACACGTGCCGTCGCCTTGGCAGCCAGGTGTGAACATCTGGACGCTGTAGTTGCCGGACTGCGGAACATCGGGCGAGAAGACAACGAAGGTTGAGTTGGGGTCCAGAGTATCCCCAGTCAGTCGTGCCGTAAGATACTGAGACTGGCTTTGTCCGGAAGGAGTGACTACCCATGGGCCAGTTGGCGAGGAAGTGGCCCCCGTGGTGACGCCACCGCATTTCGGCTCATTAAACTCGTTGATGGCGTACGCGAAGACGTCTGAAGAGATTAATATATCTCTGCAAGAAATCGGAAAATACACTTACCATCCTGGAACAGTTCGATGCCGTTGAGGCCACCACCCGCGCCATACCACTCGGAGATGTCGATTTTGAAGGAGTTCATGCCAACAATGTTAACAAAACCGAAGTCTTGAGCAGTGACATTGTTCTGAGGGAGCGGACATCGGGCGTCACAGAACTTTTGTTGGCCCGAGGAAGGGTCGGTATAAGTGAAGTTCATTATTCCACCATCTGGAAGCGCAGTATACCGCCAAGTCTTCGTTCCACGGTCTTCGAAGTTGGTGTTGTGTAGCCGCAGCTTCGTTGGCTGGAAGCCGAAGCCAAAGTCGGCTTTCCAAAACCCAGCGGTGTCATCCGCGAGGAGCCATGTCTGTCCAGATCCTTGCGACTCGCCTTGCTTGCAGACGATGTTCTGGGGCTCTGTAAAGCCAGGACGACCGGATGAGGTCTGAGCGGTCAAATTTGCTGATCCGATTGGAAGGACCTGAGTATTGTTCTCCCTCGGCGCCGATGAATTACCTCCCAAGCCATTAAATACACCCCCAAATACTATCTTCCCGTTCGGCGCCTTGGTGATCGAGTTTACGGGTCCATTAAACCCGGAAAAGGGCATGTTCGTCCATCCGGTGATCCAGACAATGGCGTTGCTTGCGCCACCGCCCGTGAACGAGCCTCCAAGAAATACTCGGCCGCGGTCGGCGTCGCAGTACAGAGCATTGACCGAGCCGGTCAAGCCTGGCAACGCGGTGACATTGCCAGTGTCCGGGTTCAGCAATGCAACACCACCACTGGTATTCATTCCATTGACACTTGTGAAGTTTCCACCGAACACTATGCCCTGCAGCGTGCCGTTTGCCTGGAAGGCGCACATGGCCCTGATGTCGCCATCAGTCTGGCTGATGTTGGCAAACACGCCGTTGGGGAATCGCGAGAGCACTGCGCCATTGGTGCCTGTCGATTGCTCATTCTGGCCTTCGTACTGGTATAACGAGATGGAGTCGAAGTCGCCGGCGAACGCGACCTTGCCGAGGCCGTTGAGGTTGAGGTTGGGAGAGGGTATCGATGTGAATGTGAACGCGTTCGCCTGCCATATGCTCTGCGACGCGAGGAAGAGCAGCGAAAGTGCAAGCCTGCCGGCCCGCGAGCGCAGCGATGAGGAGCCGTCCCTCATGGCCAGGCGCGGGCGATAATGCCTGAGCGAAAGAATATGCGGTTGATGACGGTCGCGAGCGTTGCTGGTGGTCAGGAGGAGACGGGCAGCCCAGACATGACCGAGATCGCCGGGCTAAGGTCGAGGCAGGTACACTCGGCTTGGAGGCGTCGAGGAAGGTCCCGATTGGCGTTGCAGCGGCGATTGGAGGAGCCGATCGGGCAGGAGCGTTGCCTGAATTACTTCTTGATATGGCCGCGGCGATGGCTGCACCTGAAACGAATGACTGAGGTGAGGAAAAGATGCGGGAGGAAAGAGTCGCGACGCTCTGCGAGGAGGCTTCGAGTGTTTGCAGGGGAGTTTGACGGTCAAGCTGAAGGGGTGCGTCGGTGGGAGATTGCAGATGAGCGTTGCTAGGAGCGCCCAATTGGAATGCCGCGTCGGCGTGGTCCGGTGCGCTATCTGGCGCTAGCGAAAGCTTGATTCGCACGCGAGGCAGCACGCGCGAGTGACACGGTGTGAGCGTGAATGAGAGCAGCAGAGGCAATTCGCAATGGTTCATGGACAATCGCAGCTGGCGAAAAGGGGACGTTCTTGATCGAAACAACAGCGCGCGTGGTGGTCGCTGGCGCACCTAGACCGATGCCGTCCTAAGCCCGCGTTCCTGGCAGAGATCCACTGATATACCCAGGCGAGCCTGCTGCATCCAATTAATCTTGCGAAGGCGAGCAGAGCCGTTGTTCGTGGCTGGGGTGTCACCAAGGCCATGACGACGGCCCGGCCTGCTGCGCTGTGCGACTTCAACATCATCGCAACTTCACCCTCACGTCGAGGAAGAAACGGTGAGCGCTCCCTGCGCACCAGGCAGCCGCCGATATCGTATTACGGTTGCGGACGCGCTGCGCTCTCTCAAACAAGATCCAACCTATGTAGTCTCTGGACACTGAAGTGCTCCTATACTGTAATACACTTTGATATCTGTACACTCCAATGCAGCAGTCGCGCATCGCGATGGATCGTTACAGGGGACCCCGATCAGAGGCAGTGTGCTGTCATCGCGATTTGCGTATTCGGGATGACGAAAGAGAGACCTCATCCCGCATGTCGCAGCAGGGCGCGCCCAACTCAGGCCTTCCCACACTCGTTGAGCGCCTCTTCTCAGAATCTTCAATTGCGAGACTCTCGCCGTTTTGGCTGAGTGACTCAGGCAGCTTAGGCACAATGCCTTGGACGACATCTCGCGACCATCATCTATTCTCTGCCCTTCCAAAACTGCAACAATAATTCAAAAACTCGACAGAATATTTGCAATCCAACGACATCATATAACTCCAACATGGTTCTCTCATATACTAATCCCTCGCCTTAAGGAGCGATCTCTCTGGTCGCAGCGTCACCACCATCGTCACGAGCAAGGGTCCCTTCCTCGCAATCCTGGGTGACGCACCCGCATCACCCCTGCTGGACAAGTGCCACCTCTCGGACGGTCGTTTCACAAGCCTGCCACCATCTGACTGACATCCACCACATCGTAGCCTGAAACTCCAGACACGCTTCCGCCTACCCCAATCGATCTCTTTGCAGACGTTTTCAACGCCTGTGCAGTCTTTTTGAGACCCTTAGGCTGCGTTATCGACACGCGATGTCAAATCAAAAAGGTCCGAAAGGCACCGATGCTGTGGATACTGGCAGTTGAATTGACATGCGTTGATGTCAGTTGCTGCTGTTTTTGGGTACTGACCATACACTCGTGCGCTCGTATGGATCAGTCGCATTTGGCGATTCTGGGCACATGATAGACTCCGCAAAGAAATAGAGGATGAGGGCTTTGATATCAGGCCGTATCCGACGCGCGGGCGCAGGGATGAAGGATTTATTTTCAGGCCCAATTCGACAATTGCAGGCAGGCAGGATGAGGCTGGCTAAGACATTGTGGCATGCCACTCGTCTTACCCAACAGCACATGCTAAATGCAGACCACGAAGCGAATTATCAATGAGAGACAGATGCAGTGCAGTTGAAGCCAAGCGAATGTTGACGATTGAGTATTACGATTATTCGGCATTATCTACTCCTTTAACATATTGACCATCTAAGGTATCATACAGAGTACAAGGAGATCTATCCAGCCTCCAACGCCACGCTGATGCACAGTAAAAAAAACGTTCCGTCCAACGTCTGCCGTATACCAACATCCGTGTCAATCTAAGTCATACAAGATCCCATCTGAGGCTGGTTTGTCCCACACCAGCCTCGTTCACCACCACTTACTTACGAGCTCAGCTCCTGCTCTACATCCTTCGACCTCCTCTTCTCCTTAAAGCCCTGCTCCGTTTCTAGCGCACGGTCCAGCGGATACGCTTTCGTGAATATGCTTGCGAATAGAGCGACTGCGGCGAAGACGGTCATGACGATCCAGATGTACCTCAAGGCGTCCGTGTAACTCGCCCTCAATTGATCCTTCATCTCTCCATTTGGCATCGATTTGATGATCTGAACGAGCCCAGCAGCGTCTTTGCTATACTCGCCAGCCATAGGGGCGAGCAGAGGGTAGGTGAGCATCTTCCTTTTCATCTGGTTCTGGAAGATGACGCCGCCGATCGCTACACCGATTGTTTGACCGAAAGCGCGGAGAAAGGAGAAGATGTTCGTTGCATAAGCTTGGTCCTTCGAAGTCGCGGATGCTTGGGTCGCGATTGCCATTGCGGGGAAGAGCATGCCTGTTCCCACACCGCCGACAAGGTTGAGGAAGATCCAGGCTGGAGTCGAAGTGTCGGTCTTCAGGTAGATGAGGAGACCGGTACCGAATGTGGTGAGAAACCAGCCAATCCATAGAGCCTCACGATACTTACCAGATTTGGCGATCAGTGCTCCTGTGATCCCAGCGGCTGGAGCAACTGTGAAGGTTTGTGGGAATAGTGCAACGCCTGCAAGAATAGGACCGAAGCCTTTGACCGCTTCATAGTAGAGGGGTAGGTAGTATAGGATGCTCCAGAGTAGGATGCCGTGGATGACAGTCTCGACATAAGTCACGGCGGCCGTAGTGTTTTTGAACACGCTTGTTCGGATGAGAGGTTCGGGCGCAACGAATTCTTGATGAAGGATGAAAGCAACTAGGCCAGCAGCCGAGACCAGGAGTGGTACCAGAGTCCTCCAGCTATCCCAATCATACTGAACACCACCCCAGGTGAGCGGGATGAGGAAGCCAGTAGTCGAGCCGAGGAACAGGACCATGCCAATCCAGTCTACGCGTCGAAGCTTCGCCATGAAGGAGCTGGCTTTGTAGTTGAGCTGAAGGAAGAGGGTGATCATAACACCGCCGATTCCAATAAAGGGCAAATTGATCCAGAAGATCCATCTCCACGAAACGCTCTGGGCGAAGCCACCGCCGAGCAGAGGACCAGCAACCGTTCCTATAGACCACATGGCGGAGATCAGACTAAACCATACACCTCGCTCACGCAGCGGAACCTTGTACGATCAGTATGGCCGGTTGTCTTCAGACCAGTGGGTACTCACCATATCAGTAATGACTATCTCAGTCAAGGCGATGATACCTCCACCACCGACACCCTGGATGCTCCTGCCGATCAGAATAACCGTGAAGTTATTTGCCAGAGCTGAGACGACTGCACCTGCAAGAAAAAGTGCCAAGCTGACATAGATCAAAGGCTTGCGGCCGAAGATGTGCGAGAAGGACCCGATGACTGGCTGGAACACGGTTGATGTCAATAAGAACGATGTGCCGGACCAGAAGGCTTCAATAGCTGAGCCGCCGAGGACTTTAGCCATGATTGGGAGGGCGACCGATATCGACGTTGCGTCCAAAGCTGCCATCACTACATGTGGGGTACAACGTCAGTGTAGTTCTCAAAGGTAAGGACGGATATAAAGTTGCCTTATGTTACGTTCTGCTACAATTGAGAAGCCCCGAGGGTGTATCTCATGTAGTCCACAACGCAGGCACTTTGTACCCCGAGGATTCGTACACGTAATAACCGCGAGCGATGCGAAAGCAGCGTAAAATCGCCATCCTGGGTTGAATGCTGGCTCTGGGGAGGCTTCGCGGTTTTCTAATATCGATGGGATCTCCGCACTCTGAGGGTTAGTGGTGGGCGCATGGAACATGGAGTCCTCCTTCTCCACAAAGGAGGGAGTGGGAGAGGTTGTGGACATGGTGGAGCTCTAAGCCAAAAAGGCTCCAGGTAGAGACTTGATAGAAGCTGTAGGGGTGTTTTGCAAAGCTCGCTGTACTGCTTGCGTGGTTTGATGGGACCATAGCTGTGTCCCACAAGCCTGGCTATATACACCAGTCGCTCAAACAGCAATATAACGCATGCAACTTGCTTTGTCCGCTCAACATCGTGTCGTTATCGCTACGCCCGTTCAATCTTCGCATCTAACGTAGCTTCGGGTGGACTCAATCCTGATCAGTAAATCTAGGTCAACGGACACGTCAAGACTAAACCCGACAGGGGTTTCATGCTCGTGCTATGGAGCAAAATTAAGCCACCAAGCTCCCGCTCCTACACGTGCACAAAAGTCGGGCCAACGTTAAGGCGTTGTTAGTATGCGAACTGGCGGCGCTGTCGGTGTAGAATTTGTCGGCGAGGCGCTTGCAAGTCGGGGGAACATTCAGCCCGCCCGGACAGCTTGGCTGCGGCCGAAAGAACGCCCACTCCATCCTCCAATAGCTCCACTCCGCCTACATAACGTCATGAGTCCTCAGTCGCTGAATTTTGTCCGACGCGCCTGTCGTGCCCGTCCATACGAAGAGAATGCGAAAGCTGGTGCCTGAGAGGTGCGGAGCAGCGTGGAGCGAGTGCCCGCACTTTCCCGACAAACTGCGCTTGCCGGAAGCGGCTGCGCAACACCATCGCTTTGGTCTCGACCCTCGATATGCCCTTTGCACACGTCAATCTCCTACCGAAGATCGATTCCCTGGGACCTTCAGAGACATATAGCCTTTCAATCTATATTTGCTCGCGGCGAAAATGGCATCCCAGCCTTGCTGTGGGCGCTCGCTGACAGAACACTTGGTCACTCGCACGGCATCCTCAAGACTGCGTCTAGAAGGGTGCGATGCCCAGGCCGTTCGCACATCCGCCCCCATGCATTGGTCAATGGGGCACGTCGACTACGACTGACCGCAGCACGCTGTGCCTGAAAACCGTGTCACAATGTCCATTCCTCGAGGTAAAAGCTTTCAACACCTCTTTCGCGCTGCATGCGTAGTCGTTCGCTGTTTTAGAGGAGACGACATCTCTTGTCATGTCTTTGTTCTATCGCAATAATAATCCAATCGTTTACGTTTCTGTCTTGCGGCACGTGCCGTCACCACTTTCTTTGTTGTACCAGCCCTTCTAGAAGGACTTAATCATTCACGACATGTTGATCTCTTCGCCAATCCATACCGCTTGCAACCTTCGAGGCATGACCGTCAGCCATAGAGACCATTTGCGGTCTCCGTTCAAGGAAGCCAACAAGTCCTCAACTTCTCTTGAAGGAATGGAGAAGCCCGTTCGCTCGTTCAAGTCTTTCATTAAGACAGTCCCGCCAAATCCAAGCATCTCCAACAATAAGCCTTTGCCACCACCTCCTCCAACAAACGACGAGCCATCACCACCATCGTCGACCTCTCCTTCTTCACCGCACCGTACAGCTAGTGTTAATTCGTGGATAGCGCCAGCAGAGTGGATAAGCGGAAGTCCAAGCGCAAGTCCCAAACAGCAGGATACATTCCATGTGCCGACCGTACCTACGGGTCGCACTTATTCTCCGTTGCTGCCAGACCCGTCGCCAGACTTGAGTGACAAGCACATGGAGGTGCGATTCTCCACATTAAGCCAAACAGGGCCGTCTTCGCAAACAGCTCGATTACTGCCGATCTATGAGCGCTTGAATCAGGACCTTGGTCCTCCTCTTGAACCGCCCAGATCACCATTGCCCTTACTACCCAAGTCTCCCGGTACACCTAGGGAAGGTAGCGTACCTGCGCGTCCTCGTCCCGGGGATAGACCGCCTAGGATGATTCCTTCCAAACAGAAGCAGCTATTTGGCGAATATCGGACCACATCGCCTGCTACATCGACACATTCCCAGGTTTCGAACGCATCCACGAAAGAGAAGGCCTACGCGTCGCTGGGAATTGGTTCGCCTCGAGAACAGGGGAGGACATGGGACGAGAGCGTATCTTCAAGCCAATCTGCAGTAGCCCCTGAGCGCGTCCAACCTAGTCGACAACATCCCAATGCCAGGGGGATGCAGCCCTTGACTAGAGGCAGTCCATTGGCTGATGATGATTGGGAAGGCGCGGATATGGATGACAAAATGCGCCAACTAAGCTTTTCTCAAGACTACCATGACCTACTAGCCGAGCAATATCACGAGATGAGCGTCCGTCCGGAGGAAGTGCTAAGGTCGGGACCGTACCAAGAGAAATCTGATCACGTCACCCTTAGCACCAAGAAACAGCATTTCTCGCACGATCACGAACTAGCTCCACCTCCACTTTCATGGCGTAAGTCATCGAACGAATCCACGTCGCGCAGCGCATCTCGCAATGATGAGTTTCCGCCTACACAGGGTAAAGATAGCTCAGGGGGCCAAAAGCGACATATCAGAGCTTCAATGATTAGATCATGGGTACCCAAGCGTCTCGGTGTTGCTCCACACAACCCGAGTGCGAAGGGCGATGCAAAGGATGCACCAGTTCTTAAAAAACACAAGGAGAATCTCGGCAAGCGCATTCATGGGATACGGAGGAATGCGGCTTCCAATGAATATCTTCAATTTTCGAACTTCTTTCCTCATAGCGCGCCTTCAATGTCGAGAAAAAAGGAAGACCTGGGAGCCATTACAGCGAAGCCCAAAGAATCTTCTATGACAGCAGCGGTCGCTGAATCTACAAGGAAGATGCTTCGTCTACCCGGCGGGCTAGCAATTGTAAAGACCTCTCCCTCAACAGTCGCTTATGCCCTATCAGAGCCATCATCGCCAACTGCTGAGCACTCGATTCCCTCTGAACGTCCAAGTACGTGCCAGCCTTCAGACAGCGTTAGCACATCAGCGAATTGCACATCCCCAGCCTCGAACCAGGAAGACCTCAGATCATCCTACACAAGTTCCGAGCAGTCTGGAGCTCATCCGCCTACAGTCCCAAAACGGGACTCTTTGATACTAGATCTGCCTAACGCGACTGGAGCCACCCATGCGATGCCCTCGCCTCTCCCACAGACGCCTACCTCTTTGCACCCTTCGTTACAGAATCCACCAAACAAAAGGGGATCGTGGCAACCCTATATTGTCGAGGAAGACGACGAGCAGCACAAGACGGCTAGTTTCCTTGAGAAAGCGATGGAGGCGCGCAGGAAGCACAGCCACGAAGCGAGGAAAGAGAAATTGAAGAAGAGCATCAGGGTCCTGGGCCCGACGGACCCGGGAGTTGTGGCTGGCTATGTGAGGCAGGAGGTTGTGGGTGGAGACAACAAGAGGCTGCCTGGGTATCTGGTCAGTGGCCGATATGATGAATGACATTGAGAGGATTAGGAGGACAGGTTGTACTTTACTTTGTAAGATTTCGCTTGTAGACATTTTCTGGAACTACTTCCTGCTTCTTTGTCGATAATATCAGATTTTCCACACTTAACCAGCCGCGTTTAATGACTACACGGGCCATGGCAATTAGTGACGTCTTTTCGAGCATGGTCATTCCCATCCTCGAATTTCACAAGCTCGTTCAACATCTTTAGCTCCCAGCCCCCAAACATCGCATTTCGACCTTCTGCATCTCACAGTGGTTGCTCATTCGCCAATGGCTCGCCCAAAAAGTGGACCTGCAGATCTTCCGTCGCAACTGACCATATCATGTGCACCTTGTACAACGCTGCCGCGCCCCTCTCTACCCCTCCACAACCTGGTATCACGGTTTCCCGCTTCCATATTAGCGCCCCCTCGCGCGCGTTACACAGAAACGAGTACATGTATAACGGGCTTGCCTCACGTCGCCCCAACATTTCTTCTCCACATCTCCTGGGTCACTCAAGCTCGCTCTCATTTCTGTGGCGCCACCAATTGTAGAATTTGATTAGAATTGTAACGATGGGCGAAGCAGCAGCGAAAGAGCAGAAGGGGAGCGCGGATGCCCCGCCTGTTCGCATCTCAGGCCAAATGACGCTACAACCGCCACTCTCGCGTCGCGGTCGTGGTCCGGGCCTCGTTTTGGTGCTCGACCATTATGCCCAGAAGAAAGTGAACCTTGATCGCTTGGATCCTCCGCCTACCGTGAAATGGGCCGAGGAAGGGTTCTGTGTCGTTGAAGTATCCTTACCGGGGAAGCTGGAGGAAGACGGCGAAGAGTTTCCGTTGAAGAGGGCCCTGGAAGTGCTTCGTGAATGCAAGGATTGCGAGAAAGATAAGGGTGTTGCGTTAGTATGTAAGTCATTATTCGCTTTGTTGTTTCGGCCGTCGGTGATGGATCTTTCCCAATGACGGTGTATCGAGAAGAGGGGCGGGTCATACGATCTTGATATAAGCTGATGGCGCATAGCATACCTGTGGAGAATCCCATTCTATGTCGAAGAACAAGCTTGTCTGAGTAAAGAAGTCAAGGCTATCGTGAGCTATGGAGGCAAGAAGTTTAGCTCCATCAACACGGCAGCAGAAACGGTGCCTCCACAACTGCTCCATTTCGCGGGCCCACCACCCCAACCCCAAAACCCACAAAGAAGAACATCAGTAGTACCGCAACCCGATTACGCTAGTCTTTCATCGCGGAACGGACCTACCGAGGGCACAGTCAAGACGTTTAGGTATCTTGATGCGAAGAATGAAACGAACTGGTCGTTATCTGCCGATGACGATTACCATCCTGCGAGCGCGGGTTTGGCCCATACCAGGAGTCTTAAGTTCATCAAGGACGCGCTTGATGGACCGCATTTCGATCTTGAAGCTCTCTGGGATGAGCACTGCAAGTACGAATTTGGAGAAAGAGACGTAGAGAAGACGATGGCAACGATGGTCGCAGAACCCTACGTGAACCACATTCCTACCATGACTGGCGGTATTGGCCAGGAAAGTCTGACAGCATTCTATACGAATCATTTTGTATTTTCCAACCCGGATGATACGGCGCTGGAGCTGGTGAGCAGGACGGTGGGCGTTGATAGGGTGATTGATGAATTCGTGTTCAAGTTCACACACGATAAAGAGATGCCATGGCTGTAAGAGTCACCACATTCTTCCTCGTCTTTGCTGACAATGTACTAGCTTGCCAGGAGTGCCTCCGACGAACAAGCAGCTGGCGATACCTTTCACGTCAGTAATCTGCTTCCGGGGCGACCGTCTATGTCATGAACACATCAGCTGGGACTCAGGAACGGCTTTCAACCAACTCGGCATTCTGCCGGAATATGTGCCCTTTCCTTACGAAATCGATGGGAAGAAGGCAGCGGAAAAGAAGAGATTCGAGATCAAGCTGCCGACTGTTGGTGTGGAGGGTGCTAACAAGCTGGTAGATGAGGGAAGTGAAAAGAGTAATGCCTTGATCGAGAGAGGTGTTGTGTGGAGAGAAGTCGATGATGTGTGAGAAACCTCGAGTAAAGACCCTTCTTAAGTGAGACAGATGCCGCGGGCTGTGGATTGGATTCTAATGGGGAGGCCATTCTGGGCGATTTGGCGATGCTCTGTTGTATGAATACCGTGTTCATTCACCACTGAGCACCGCATTCTTATCCTGGAATGTAATTTTAGTACACGGATGAGATCGCGTTTGGCTCCAAAATTAACAGGCCAGCATTTTGTGGAGTGAGGGGACTTCAGGTAAATCTAAGCTAGAACAAGTAGCATCGAAATGGTTGGCAGCATGTCATAATCACCTCGGAAAGCCTGAAGACCGTTTTCATATAGTTAGGAAATGGGAGGAAAATGCCCTAGCAGGTAACTTTACCTGTTACATGTCACTATAGATTGCTGAAATTTTTGGAGAGGGATGACTGGAGTTTGAACGGTCGGTATCCTTGATCGACAGTCATTTTTGTTGGAGTACGCTAGCTAAAACTTCCTGGTTCCGAGATCCGGAAAGATAGATGAGGTCAACAATCAGACCACCAGATAACTCTCCTATTTATCCCGAAGGTATCGCAATCAATCCTTTGGGTCTCCAGGAAGGAATTTGCCAATCGCTATTTATTGAGATACCTGCCCATGATCTGATCAAATCATCTAGCGATAGTGTTCCTCCGATGAAATTCGATCAGGTGAAGTGATGGCTTGGACTGGATGGATAGATACCTTAAATCAATGCTCATCCCCATTCATAGGATCCTCCTCTATAAGGACTTTGATGTTCTTACCTTCACGCATCTCGAAGAGATTCAAAGCTTCGGTATATGTGTCCTTCCATGCAATCGCAACCTGTTCTGAAGTGGATCGACGAGCCCAGATGAGAACCTGAATTCTCAATGGGAGAACCACCTCAATATGTTTTCTCGTAAGCTGAATAGTCCGAAGGCGAGGGAAATAAGAGCGAAAAGGTCGTTTGTTCCCGCCGTCATAGTAAGTAGCGAAGTGACTTATGCTTGGAACAAGGGATGAGATCGCATTCAGATGTGCGAGATACAGACTCTTGGTGAATGTGGTGCAGCTCTCGGTGTAGTGATTGAAGAGAACAAAGGTGTTCAAGCCGAACTCCAGTGTCGCAGTCTCCGAGTATATTTGCCGGCACACTTGTGGTAAAGGAAATCCATTCGGCCCCTCTGTTCGCCTGTGAACTCGTTTTTGTAACGGTATGATTTCGTCATGGTGATAGCGAATGAATATGTCTTGGCCACCAAGCGTAAGCTCCCAGATCCGATTTCTAATCTCTCCGGGAAGACGTAGAAGAGGTGAAGCAACGGTGTTTCGTTGGAAACTGAGAACAGTTAGCTAGCAGCTCATGATTGATCATAGATGTAGACATACGTTTGCATAAGATGCTTTGGTGTCTCACTGACATCAAGAAGGCCATTCAGAAGTAGTTTGCCGCGCTGAGCTTGAGACTGCTTCTTCTTCTTCCAGTAGATGTTCGCTTGTGAACTCTAGTGTTTGGATCTGCACCTAGAGGAGTAGTGGCTTGAGAAGACGTGATGACCTTGCGAGGCGCCATGATCTTAGGTAAAGCTGTGGAGATGTGACAACACCTCGTTGATAGGGCGAGATGTTTGAGTACGGAAGCTAGATGGGGATGAAGAAAGTTCATACAGATGTTAGCCAAGGGAGCAAGGGGAAGTGAAATAATGGTAAAGCTAGGCAAGCATGTTGTGACATTCGTAAGTGAAGTGTGAGAGAGGAAAGGGATGCTCTGAAGAAGGTGTCAAAGAGAGTCCATCTTACTTGACTACTAGCCTGGGGTATTATCTTACCTCGACAAATTATCTGCAAGTCATTATCTATATGTTGTCTATCTTACACTTACTATCTTTCATTTCAGAAAGTCCCAAGATTTGTAGAACAAATGTCGCCACTGGTAAAGAAAACAATGTGGACACTGTCATCCTATACAACCACCCCTGATATCATCTCATACCAATTTGGTATTCCTCGTTGCCGGACTGCATTCGTGGGGACCGAATCCCTCAAACTGTGAACGTGACCTGAACCTGCGCACCCTCCATTTGACGGATCGTCTGTTCAACATCATCTTCGTTCACTTCCGATGCCCTCTCCTTATTGCTAATCGTAATCACATGACGCCTTGACATCGTGACAGTCTTTAGACCTGGGAGCGCGAGATAAGGGTTCACTATGATCGAGAATGTATCGCACATTCTGCAACCATTGCTACACGGTGCGTAGTACCAGGCATCCCTCATGTTGATGTGTGTGACTGCGCGCCTTTGTGCCGGCGATAGCTTTGCTTGCCACCCTTTCATGGCGAAGCGACCAATCACGAAGACGTTGTGTGAGTAGAAGACTGTAGCTGTCTCGGCATGTATCTGTCGACAGACTTTCTGGAGGTTGAACAGCGGAGCAGCGGGGCTCTTCTTGTTACCATCCAAATGGAACGCTCGGACCCCTGGAAGGTCATTTTCTCCATGGGAACCCTGGTCAATCTTGATAAACATGCCGCCCACTGCGTACTCCCAGATTTGGTTTCGAAGTTCGGCTGGAAGTCGGAGCAGAG
Source organism: Lophiotrema nucula (assembly GCA_010015825.1). Lineage (NCBI taxonomy): Eukaryota > Fungi > Ascomycota > Dothideomycetes > Pleosporales > Lophiotremataceae > Lophiotrema > Lophiotrema nucula. The sequence goes on along the minus strand of ML977317.1, from coordinate 1,261,949 downwards.
CAGACTTGCTAGCATTGTGTTTGAAGCTATTCAGACATTAGCCACCTCACTCACGTAAACGATTATAGGGCAGATCTTCTTACATTTCAAGTAAAGGGTCGGGCGCCTCATTCTGTTCAAAAGAGCCGTTTCCGCTGAGCTTGGCAGAGTGCTCTCGGAACTGACCCATAGTCCCTTCCAATTTTTGCTTCTTGGGTATCGTCGACGGCAAGTAGCCCACAGGTGGTGTGGTGGCCCGTTTTCGATTCTCCATGCCGTGCAGAATACTTTTGTGGGTGCAAGTGTGTGCTGTGTGCTTCGAGGTTCTGTGCGACCTTCGTGTTTCATAGGCTAGTGCACGGGCAACGGGGAAGGCACGGTCTTAGTGAGAGAACACCAGGCTGCCAAGCCACATGGTAGCGGAACTTGCTCCTGGGCAGAAGGAATCAAGAAGTCAATATATATTGAGTGGGAGGATATCATGTTCCATTGTTTTCTGTTCTTGTGCGAGGAAGGGTGTGATGAATTCGCGACTGAATGGATACTTAATTTGAATAAACGCTAGAACATTCTCATGGCATGACTCCTGGAGGAGGGGTATACATACTGTAGTTGAATTGCGTTGTATGTAGTGGGACCTCGCTCAGCCGATTGGAACGCTTTTGAAAAGTACCCAGCATATCTACATACCTGCACCGAGACTGGAGCCAGTATGTCGTTCCTTTGCATAGGTTTGACCTCTCGAAAATGCCGTGAATGATCTCTGTTATTTCCAGTGAATTGAAATCGTACTGTTTACAGACCTTCGTGCTCTTCCTGAGATTTGTTGAAGACGAGCTCCACGTGTGGGCCTTCCACCTGTGCTACCTTAGACCTTATGTACTCTTTAGCTCCTGCCAGTCCGCCTCGAGCATCAGCTATATCGCGAGCTAGGTCTTCCGAGATGATGACGCGTTTTAGACCGAGAAGCTTCAGTGAGGGGTTTCGGACAACTGAGTTTTCCTCGCAAATGTAGCATTCAACTACCTCGGGGCATGGAACATAGTAGTCATCCGTATTCAGCTCAATCATCTCGATTGCGTCTCGTTGAGCCGGCAGCAGTGAGCCCTGCCAATATTTCATTGCACTTCCGTCCATGAGAAAGGTGGTGAAGGCATAGGGAAGGAGTACGGTCTCTGAGTATAGCTGTCGGCAGACACGGGACATTGTGAATGAAGAAGAATATCGGGCCTTCGATCCATTCGCTGGTGATCTCGTACCAGAATCATATCTCAAGAAGTCGCGGCGTACCGCCTAGGATACGAGACATCCTGATACGTCCGCTGATCAGGACGCGCTCCCAGGTTTGGTTTCGAAGCTCGGCAGGAAGTCTTAGTAGCGCAGAAATTATGGCGTTATGCTTTGCTCTTGACACCCGTTAGCCCCTCTGTAGTTGCTAATCACCACAAAAGTGCTTACACATCATTGAGATGGTCTGGAGATTCGCGGAGATCAAGGAGACCATTTTCCAGCAGCTTGATGCCCCCCCTGTTCATGGGATCCAGCGAGAATTCTTGCTCTGATAGATGCTGCAACTTTGGCATCTTGAACGGTTGGAAAGCTTCGGATGTCTCATGTTCGCCACGCGCAGATGCTGGCCTCTTCTCGGCTGTCATTGGCATGTGTAGCGTGTGTGTGTATGTCGCGTCTGGCAATCGGTAGTTGTAAGAACGTGTGGGGCATAGGCGACGGAAAGCTGTAACTGAGGACAGAATCCCAGGGTGTGGATGCCACCCGAGAATGAAAGGGAAGGTGCAGCCGATGCGACAGTGATTCTGAGTGTTAGCAACCCGTGGATGACAGTCATCAAGGATCGATTGCGTAAGTAGAATACCCACTGAACAGAGTCGAACTAGCATCGTAAAGTACTGATTGCCTGTATAAACTCACGTGGCAATAATAAAGATTAGGTTAAGTGGGCTGGTTGGATTGAGGCGTGCACAATACTAGGGAGCCAGATGCAGTAAAATGAACTGAGCAGTCATGCCATACGCTGGGCCGGGCTACGCATAGTCACTTCTAGCCAATATTGAAGGCCATGAATGACTTCCTCTGTCTCAAGACTCTTTCCAAGGATCGGGATCCCTGAAGATGACTTCGACATGCTCCCCTTCAACTTGCTTGACCCACGCTGACACGACCTTGCCGGTATCTCTGTTTGTAAAGCCAAGAAGGTTTTCCTCCTCAATGTCACACGCAATGGCCGCTTTGAAGCCATCGCATACGAAAACAGTTCGCAATCCCGGAAACTTCTTCTGCGGCGTCAACTCCGGTTCTGAAGGCCCGTAACTGAAGTCATTCCTGGTATTCCACAAATGCCTCTTCGTCAATGTCAATGGTAGAGATTGCATTGACTTGTCCTGGGAGGAGGTCGCGAAGCCAACTGTTCAACGTTCCACACAACATGAACTCGTTGAGCGAATACGGAAGGGTGCCAACTTCGGAGTATATCTGGCGACACACTGCTGAAAGGGAGAAGACGTGATATGCAGGAGCCCCGGAAATGGTGTTTCTCTGATACACCCTCAGCCTATAGCTCTTGGCATGTTCCGAATCATCTTGGGATTCGATCTGCATCTGGTACCCGCTCGTAGCAAATTCCCAAATCTTGTTCCTGAGCTCTGCGGGTAATCGTAAGAGAGGCGACTGGGTGGAGTTGCGTCGAAAGCTAGTAACAAATTAGTTGTTGTCTAAGTTTGCCTCAGATCCTCGTATACGCACGTCGCGATGAGGTGATCGGGTGTGTGGCTGGCATCCAGCAAGTCATTTTGTAGAATCCTCGCAGTGCCCTCTCGTGCTTCCGGTTCATGCAGAGGTGCCGCTAAATTTCCTTGCTGGTCCCAACTTCCCGTCTTGGGCAACTTGTTTGGGTTCGAAAGTGGGCGTTCAGCGGCCTCGATGAGGGGTGGCCCTGGTCGTTTGAGTGTCATGGCGTATTGGTACCGTAAAAGAGGCGGATGCGGAGGAAGAGGACGTGGTGGTGATTAAGAGGGGGTGTGAGCTCGCGTTGTGGCTGGTTCCCAGTGGCTGAGTGGTAACCGGGAAAGCACGGAGAGTCGCACGAGGTAGGAGCGATTTCACGTGGCGGAACTCGCAAGCTAAGGCAGCCAGGAGAATTTGTAAATTTGAGAGATCTACGCTTGTCATTTTTGTGTCCCTCACGGAACCTAGAGTTAAGTTCTAAAACTCCTAGTCCCTTTTCCTGGGACAACTTTTCAAGATCGAAATACCTGTAGATACCGAAGAAAAGCAAGCAAAGCATTGAAATTGAATGAAATGAGCAATGAAAAAGCAGGGTTGGTGAGGGGAAAATGATATGTGAGAATCGATAAGAAATATTCCCAAGTAGCAGGTCAACCCCCCGAATCGCCATGTCGCCGGCTTCAGCAGGGCTTGAGAATCCTGGGGTTTCAAGAAACTTCTGCACTGTAGTCGCAGAAGACTACATCGATATCGTGCCCCTCGATATCTAGAATTGCTTAATGCACAAAGGACTTGGTGGGTACGTTCCTCCTCCCCAGAACCTGATCGAACTTTTTCCAGCATTGCGGGATCTGACTATACAGATCATCGACCATGTCTTCGGACACGATAACTTTCTTTAGACCAGGGAATTTCTTCTTGTACGAGCTTACCGTTGGTCGACTCTGCTCTCGTCCGGGTTCGTCGAAATAGTCAGATCGGTGGTAATCGAAAAAGGCGCCGTCAATCTCAATGGTCTTAATCGCCGCAATTTGAGCATCGTTGAGAACGTCAAGAAAAGCGTTCATTGTTTGGAAGTAGAAATCGAATGCATTGGCAGAGTAAGCGAGGGTCGCAAACTCGGCGTATATCTGGCGGCTGACCTCGATGAAGTGGAATGCAGGTTGGACATACACGGCGTCTTGATTGTTGTTCTGCCAATCGACAGCCCTTCCCTTAAGTTTACGTCGTGTGTAATTTCCGTCCACGCGTGTCCAAATGAAGCGAACTTGCACATCCAGACCGCCCATAGCGAAGGTAAAGATTCTGTTTCGAATTTCGGCCGGTATGCGAAGTAGCGGAGATTGTACTGCATTTCGTTCGACACTGAACTCCGTCAGCAAAAGGTCGATAACCACAACCTCTTTGGGTAGGGACTCGCTCACAGTTCGATGAGGTATTGAGGGGTCTCCTCCAAGTTCAAAGCGCCATTTTCCAGAAGCTTCACTGTTTGCAATTCGCTTTGTACCGGTTGAATACGCTTGGTCACGGGCTTAGGGAAGTTGTAATATAGTGCGGAGTCGCATCTAGAGCTGTCTTGTTCCACGATGCCCATCAAATGAGGCTTCGGTCATGATTCATCTTCTTCGTCTGTGCTAAGGATCATGTTGTAGTCGTCCATTGTGATGAGAACAAGGAAGCATGTGTCGAGGGCAAGTGGTTTGCTTGAGGGAAAGATGATAGGGTAAAGGACAAGATACTCTTATATAGGACTACTTCAGAAAGATGCTTCGTGGGTGAGAGGAGAGTCCCGCTGGGTGACAGGACTGACTGGTTCTGCTAAGAGAAGGGTGCGAACCTGGTAAAGTTGCCATAAGTTTGAGAAGCGGAATGAACATGATAGATAAGAGGCAGTGAAGTTCAAACCCGAAGTAAAAGAAAAGAATCTTTTGGAAAGTACGTAGTAGGGTAGTGATAGTCTTAACATGAAGGAGTAAAGGAGATCTTGGCGAGCCTCGGACCGTTTTCGGATCGTTGTCAAAAAGCAGGAGGCAGAAAGCCTTGTGAAATATATAAGAGGTGTGTAAAGTGAAAAGGAAATGGAAGACCAAGTATTTCCAGCCAAAAGAACAAAACCGAATCTTATCGGGAAAAGGTCGCATGAGTCTCTTGGTCCAACAAAGGGATATGTTGGTCTCTTGCACCAGCATGAAGGTCTCCGGACCAGTTTGCTCCTCCGTTTCCACCTCTTAAGCGAAGTCCATCAAGGAGTAGAGGCTTCTGGTGAGAACTCAACCTTCAGATGAACGCCATCTATCTCCCATATTTTGGTGAGAATCCATTCCTGCCACTCATGGTCCCTGAGCTCCCGATCCATGTGGTACCTGTTCATAGCTTTGACTTGCCCCATCGCCCCCTGTGAGACGATCATCGTTCTCAAGCCCGGAAAGAGGTATCTGAATTCGCAACCATAGTAATGACCATATCGCTCAGAGTAGTAGATCTCAAAAGTGCAAGAGCCTGGTTGAACGCAGGCTATAGACTTTCTCTGAGCAGTGTTGAGATGGCTACTGAATCCACAAAGCGTCTGATAACAGTCCGCTGGAAACGTGAACTTGCTGCGCGCGTAGGCGAGCGTGGCTGTCTCTGCGTAGACTTGGCGGCAGACCTGAGGCAGGCAAAAGATGGACTGGTCTATAGTTGTATGGTGACCATTCTGACGAACCTCGCCGTTGATGACCTCGGCAGGGCGGTGGCGACTTTTAGAGGTAGGCTTTTTGTGAAACGTAACATAGACTTCGGTGTCTTCAGCTGCATAGTACCAGATCTTGTTGCGGAGCTCGCCTGGAAGACGAAGCAGAGGAGAACTGACTGAGTTGCATCGCACACTGCGCCATGTTAGCAGGGAACTGTTTTCCAGTTACGCGCTGTGAAGATGTCTTGGTTGCTTCAGTAATGAAAGACATACTTTTCTTTCAGATGGTCAGACACATTGGCAACGTCAAGAAGTCCATTCGAAAGCAATTTGATCTTAGGGCGTGCAGGGTGAGAGCTCGGCTTTAGACGGTCCTTTTTGGATATTTTTGTTGCCTTTGCTGGCAAGACATTCGCAGTCTTGGCTTTGGCAGAAGCGGCTCTTGTTGTGGGCGCCATGGTTATTGGAGGATGGTCTGGCGTTGTAGAGGAGAGACGGAAGAATTTAGAGGGGTTGTATCCCTCACATATAGCATTCCCCGAATGGCGGGTGAAGGTGAATAAGACTAAGGAAGTAAGGATGAAAAGTGGAGAGATTTGCTGTGGAAGAAGTGATTGACATGAGGTGAAGGAGTTCGTTGCCTATTATCAGGTGAAGATGAAGGTGACATAGCTCGCCATCGTCAGTCGATCGTTCGCTGATCAATCGAAGCAAGGCCAAAACTAGTTTCAAAGCACACGAAGAAAGTGAAGTGTAGCTACATCTACAACCATGGCTAACAAAGGATTGGCTATAGCATCTAGAAATAACAATTAGCATCGTGTGAAGAAGACCCTGGGTTTTGAATCACTTACACCAGATTTGTACAACCTGACATCCACACCTTGTCCACGAGCGCCCTGAATCCTGTATATTACTGTGCCCTCTAACGTGTTGCTCATTGCGATCTTACCTCGAAAGATCTTGCCGTACTTAGCTTTGATCATGGGCTCAGACACATAGAGTTCGCTTATGTTCGGGAATATCTGTATGATCTCTACCAAAGGTCGATCAGAGGGAAGCTCCACCGTCGCATCTGTTGTGGCGATAGCATTCCGGTATGCATTAGGAAGCCTAGTAATCTAACGATTAAGTACCTTTAGGGAATAAAGATCGTTATGAAACGAGAAGATAGTGCGCTTATAAACGAGCGTTGCTGTGAGCCTATAGATGCGGTGACATGTTTCTAGAATGCGAAAGGCAACTATGAAGCCCTAAGTAGCGGTTTCTGATCGTCGTAAGAATTAATATCATACTGAATCGCTTCTAATAGACTTTCTACTTAACCTTAAAGCAAACTTCGAGATCTGACAGTTCCTCTTTACTATTAACTTCCAGATCTTAAACTGCTATGTCTTAGATTATATTCTTTACCTTAGCTGGAAGAAGAAGTAGAGGAACCTAAGATGTGTTATAGGCGAGTCGGTCGACAAGGTCCTCTTAAACGTTACTAAGGTCGAGGAGACTATTGTCTAGCAAATTAAAACCGCAAAATAGGACTAAATTTATCATGTTTGTGTTATATGTTTGTGTTATAAACGATGGGAGAAGACTATTAAAAAAGTTACGAGAACAGTCGCTATCGAGTTGAACTACAAATGAGATGGAAGCGTCTTGTTGCTATTACGCTTGAAAACTTCAGATGAGGAACTCTTCGCGAGTTCTAACACACACACACACACACGAGAAGACTATGAAGGCTGTGATGTTTTCTTTTGGCGCGAATGGCTGCCTGCTTTGGTCAAAACCCGCTAGTCGGCGGCGCACCGTGTAGAATTCGAGTTGTGTGTTGCTAAAATCTTAGTTTTCAGGTAGTATTGATATCTAGTTTTCTTTCGCTACTTGTCGTTGGCGTCTGGGACTCTGTGTATCGGTAGTGGCTAAGGTGTTGAGTAGAGGACGTTTCGTCGGATATAAACATTCGCTCTTCATCCTAGTCCTGATACAAAAGTGGCTTGACTTAGAGCGGGTTAGCTTTATGACTAGCCGCGTCCCTATATAATTGGACAGCTGCAATAACGAGGAACACCGACATCTACAGACGCGAACATCCCTCTTCTGAAACTTTCTGGCCGTAAGCATCGACCACGCTTTCCGCCACATCATCGATCCCAAGTACGACGCAGACTGGAGGCGCTTTTCTGGAGCTCGACATTCATCGTATGCATAGAGCCCAGCATGCCTATCAGGCGGAAACAGCCCCATTGCCTTATGATTGATAGGCCACGTTAACTGTAAACACGATACAGAAAGAGAGAGTCGCGCTATATCTCCAAGAGCAATTAGAATAGTCTACGTTATCATACAATTGAACATTTATTACCTCCTGTCACTTTGCGATGTCAGTATCTAATATACACCGCAAACTACTGAGCAGTTTCACGTTTGGAAACTCCAGAACATAGTCTCTGCTCGCAGTCCATATCCCGCTTGAAATACTCAACGCTGTTTGCTGACGCATGTGAATCCGTAGATTTGCTATCTAGGTCTACTACATGACTCAATCCATATTGAATTTTAGCTTGAAGGTGATCGCTGAAATATTAAGGCGTAATATAACAAGATTGGATACGTAATACTCCGGAGGACTGGAAATGTACTTGCGTTGGCCATCTCTAGTAGCCTTTTTAAGATATTATCTCTAGATTTAACTATGTCGAAGCATCTTGACGTTCATTGTAGGCCTGTATATTTTTATGGCAGGGGAATGTCTTCGAGATCTGGGACCCTGCATGCATGCATACACATGTCGATATTCATGCCCCCAATACTAGCGTAATCAAGGACGCAGATCTGTGTACTGGCGATTTGGTTTCGACGAGTCGCCTGTTAGCCGTCGACACATTTGTCATCGATCATCTTATTTCTCTAATTATAGCTGCTTGTATCTTTTTTTTTTTTTCTTTTCTATCACTTTTCAAGCGGCAAACAATGCGCTATAGGTTGCAACTTTTCGTGATGGTCTTTGGAAGTGTAGTGTAGAATAACGTAGGGCGTGATGTGAGAGGGACGAGTATGTTGGTATTTTATATACATAAAGCCTCTCGAAGAAGATTTGTAAGCGCTCTGGGAAAGTATTGGACATGCGTCTTCGCATCGCTAAATTCTAGTTGCACGCTGGGATTTGAATAGAATGTTGCAAAGTTAGTAATACCAAAATATTATGTGGCGTCGTGAAGATATCTCTAACTTTTCTGAAGCTTTAAATAACATAGGACAGGCTCACAACCAATTCTAAATTATGTACATGATTTGGAACGTTGATCTTTTTGGTCAGGGTCTGTCATTCCACCCGGCTCCATGAGGTAACCATTCACAACGAGTATCCTTGGATGGTTTAGAGTCCTATTCTGGACACGGGTCATAGTTGAGAATTAGAAGCTCTGCTAGGCAAAACTAACGATTTTAATATAGAGCATCGACCCCTTTGTTGAGGTCCTCTGAATATGTGATATATGTCTTTATTAGAAGTAGGACTTATACCCACCATTTTTTGTAAATAAAGGATTTCGATAGGTGCTGTGTTACTCAAGTATCCAGAATAGAAATTTGATATCGAGAACAGAGTCCGCGTCCATAGGACATAGAAGCCTCTATACTTTAAGGATGCTCTCGGGTGCGCTCACGATCTCAACTTTCGACTTAAAAGCAGAAATGCATGCATGGTGCCTGATACTTTTCGGCTAGTATTTTGGCTTCATCTGCAAGCAGCGCCAGGGTCCCTGGACGGAAGAGCGATGCAGCTGATCTAAATAAATATAGGCGGGTCGGGACAACAAGCATGACTTCTAGACCTCGGCGGTTCTAAACCCTCAGATTAAAGTACTACATTTGATCATCGATAGGTCTATGCTTAATGATAGACATTGTTGCTATGGACGTCGTGTTCTTGGGCTATAATAGCACGGTCAAAGCAGCAGTCATGTCGAAACTGGACCTGAGTTTCCAAATGATCAAGGTCGGCTTCGCTACTTTTTGATTCTGGATTGCAATTCATAGGTCCTCATGATCAGGATCTTGAGATTTTGGCCGTACTGGCATTCAACGAAGGGACGAATCTTTCTGATAAGCAAAGTTGCATTTCCGGAAACATCAAACCCGGCTTGTAGTCTTTCAATATAGAGAGCACATGCATACGTAGATCTGCCATTATGGAAGAGTATAGATTCTCAGATTCGTCATGAGTCGAGTCTTGGGCTGATAAGCTCGCCTATGACAATTCCGAACTTTTGAAGGAGTGGTGTTCCATTTGCTCAGTATTATTTTCCGTTATCCTAGCGTACAAACTAACTGCTTTCCGTTCATTTCAAGGCTACAACCCCACTTCGGCATGCGCGCTTTACACAGTTCTCTTGTTCCACGCAGTGCCAAAGGCGTAAAGCCCATATGTTGCCAGGACACTCAGACCGATGGGCAAAGGCTTTCCACTCCTAATTGCGCGCGGAATCGAGCTGCCAGCCAGAACGGCCGAAGCGAGGAGGGCAAGTTCGACGCCGTATGGGGCACGGTTGCGAATTCGGACACCACCGAGGGTGTACAGAGCGCCGACGGTGAGGCCAGCCGCGATTGAAGGTACCGAGCCGGTTCGGATGAAGCCCATGGTGCCGCCTCCAGCGGTGAGCGCACCGAGAACGAGGGCGATGGTATCGAGAGACTGCGGTATCAATTAGTACGGCGCAAATTGATGCGCAAGGTACAGAGCTTTAATGCGCTCTCAGTCAGCCTCGCGAGCTGCTTACCATTGTTACTGCTGGTGAGTTTCGAGCTTCTTGCTTGGGAATCTGAGGTGATGTTGCTGGAGATGAATTGTGGATCCAGAGAGGTCGTGTAAGATCAATGACCAGATTCAAGGTACCAGCTTGTTTATACCGGTGAAAGCGCAAGGTGTCGTGAATGTTTACGAAAGCGGGGAGCTCCAGAATGCCATCATCGGCTTTCGAGGAGCGCGAACCACCGACATCCAATTACATTCTAGTCAGGCACGACCCGGCGCGCGTACGTAAGCGACTTGCCCGAATCTTGGCAACAGCTGTCCTCTTGAAGCTCAACACCAAAAAGTCACGAGCAGCATCAAGACCGCACAATCCTTCCGAGGCCTAAAAGAAGAGCCCCAATTGATCACACACCATGCCGCCGAAACAACGAGGACCTTCTACCGTGCCCTCGCAAACCTCCACGCCCGCCAAATCATCTACCTCAGCACCAGCGAAGAGCTCGAAATCGACAAGCTCGACGGACGCACAAGACATCGTACGCCAAGTATGGAACAACTACGTTAAGAAGACGCCGCAGAGAGTGAAGCTGCTGGACGCTTTCCTGGGCTTCCTTGTCGTGGTCGCGGCGCTGCAATTCTTCTACTGCCTCATCGTCGGAAACTTCGTACGAGCATTTGCACCCCCCACGTCTATAATTGAAAGTATACTGATGAGTGAACATAGCCGTTCAACGCTTTCCTCGCCGGATTCAGCGCAACCGTTGGCCAATTCGTCCTCACCGCATCTCTACGCATCCAGACGAACCCGGAGAATAAGAAGGAGTTCGAGAGTATCTCTCACGAGCGAGCGTTTGCGGATTTCGTGTTCGGGTCATTACTGCTCCACTTCTTCTGTGTGAACTTTATCAACTAGGTCAGCGGGTGGAAAAGTCGAAAGACGATGACTGGACGAGGAGAACATCGGCGCAGGCTAGCGAGCGCCGAAGACGAGATCTCATAGCACGTGGCGTACCGGCTGGACTAAAAAGAACAGCTTCTTGTGGAATATGAGATAGGGAAGCCATTTTGAGAAATTCAGCGACTTCATTGTTGGAGCTACGAATACGTTGCCAATGCATATGCAGATGTTGAATGCTCAAAACACCGCCTAGCAGCCTTCTCCCGCAGACTAGGAACCAGCCAAAGCTGATGCGATGACACAAGAAAAACTATGCCTTCCCATTCCCAACACCATTCTCCTCCTTGAGCCCAAACTCTGCCCTGACAGCTTCTCCAAACCTCCTAATCCCCTCCTCAATCCTATCAGCAGCTGCCGCCGCGTACGTCGCTCTGAAGAACAATGTATCATGCTCTTCCTCACTATTGGCATAGAACCATGAGCCTCGCATCACGAGCGCGCCGTGGTCGATCACTCTCATGAAGATCTGCTCTTCGATATCCTCAATCGGCTTCGCAGGATAATCAGGGTGCTTCTTGAATTCAATCTTTAGCCAATGGAACATACCCGCCATAGGCGGTTTCCAAGACACGACTTCGCGCGGTACGTGGCGTTCGCAGGCTTCTAGAATGACGTTCCGGCGCCGGGTGTATTCGAGACGGATGTGGATGAGCCAGTCGAGGTAGCCGGAATGCCCCCAGTGATCTTCAAGCAGCTTGAACAAGATGAGCTGGCTCATGCCTGCAGGGCCTTGAGTCGATACGTCTGCGTGTTTCTGGTACATGGTAGTCAGCTGCTCCGAGGCTGTTACCCACCCTACACGGGAGCCGGGAGAGAGGACTTTAGAGAAGGAGTCGAGACGCATAACGCGCCCGTCGGTGTCCATAGAGAGAAGGGAGGGAACGAGGGAGGAGAGGAATTCTGCGTGGTTCTTTGGAGGTGGAACGTCGGGGGCGTTTGGGCCGGTATAAGGTTGCATTTGCAGGAAGTAGTAAGGTTCGTCTTCGATAATGTAGATGTCGTGCTTTTGACAGACTTCGTAGATTGCTCTTCGGCGGTCGAGGGATTGAGTTGCTCCAGTTGGATTCTGGCCTGTAGGTACTGTGTACAGCAAGTGCGGTTTCCTCGCTCCTCTTATACTAACATTCCAAGTATGCAGGATGTCATCCATAGCCGAAGGCAGCAAGCCTTCAGCATCCATAGGGATGCCTGTGACTCTCACACCCAAGGGAGCTGCGGTTTCGACTGCGGTCGCGAAGGTGTACTCTTCGCTTAGTATCATATCGCCTGGCCTTGAGAGCATTCGCAGCGCCATGTCGAGCGCAGACGTACTGCCAATGCTCATCGTACATCTCCAGTCCTGGTAAGGCGGACTATGGACAAGCTCCGTATGCTCTGTCACCCACCGCAAAAGCTGTGCCGCGCCAGTGCCTTGCCCATAATTGAATGCTGTTGAGATATCGAAGATGCTTTTGTCTTTCGCCAAGTCATGCTTGCCCGCAGTGATGGTGACTCCAGACTCCCTTGTCTCGGCTTCCGAAAATTTCCCTATCGTTGGTACCTTGAGGGATAGCTCTTCAAAAGGGAAGTACTCGCTTGACGGTAGTCCACCGCCGAGTGAGATGATCCCCGCCTTGCCTAGGAACTTTGCAGCCTTTTTGAGGCTGTTTCCCTTCCTGATTCGCGCTTCTTCGCTGATGATGTGATCCCAGCGTTTTGCTAGAGGCTTGTCATCGTAATCTTTGTGTCGAAAGTTCTTGCTGTCCGCAGGAGCTGCGACGCCCCACTGATTCTTGAGGTGTTTTCTTCTTCGCCCATATATCTCGTTACTCTGGATAGGTGCTGCTAACGGATCTGGCAGCGTGACTCCGGTGGTGTCTGTTACCGCCTCGACTTCGATTGCACCTGGGGGAGCCATTCGAATGGTACCTTGACTGGTACTTCCGGTACGTCTTCAGGATTGAAGATTGAAGACAAAGGGAAGAGAATTTGCGGGCTCGGGGCTCCTTGTACCTGACTTTGACAACGAGCTATGAGTTAGCAAACGGATAGATATCAAGACCTTGCAAGAGGCGGTGGAGAAAGCAAGCAGGACTTGCAGGGAGGTCGCCTTTGTTGTTTCCCTTTTAGGTTCGGCTAGCCACGGTTAGCCAACCACGCCCGATTACGATCCCAAGCGAAAAGATCTTCAGCAAGGGTTATCATCAAGTGCACGCCCTGTTGCCTACTAGGGCGTGAATTGTAGTCCGACGTGCATGTTGCCTGACGATTCGGAACACTGTTTGTTTTCCTGCTCGGATCTCGTCATTGATTATATTCCGAAGAGCAATTGAGAAGAGTGACGCGCGAGAACAGCGTACCTTGTTTGAACCGAGATCGGATGGAGCAGGTGGAGCAGGTGGACGACTGATAGCGCTAGGCCCCTCAACACTACGTAAGAAAATCGTGCACGATTGGTTTACTCAGTGTCTCAAGGTCATCAGTCAACCCATAAGCATAATAGACAGCCGCCAGAAGCCGTGGTCAGCAGACAGTATCCTAATCCGACTTCAATTCATCGTTCCATTACTTCAAAGGTATCTTTGATCGACAGTTGCTCTACTCTTAAGCAAACAATGAGCCCCTCATTTTGGCCAAAAGATGAAGAAACCCAAGATTTTGATGCCTCCAATAATGCACCCCCCAGTCGCATGCAAAACCCTTTGAAAATGCGCTCAGAATTTCGACGCCAAAAAGCAGATGGAAATGTGCAAGTATTACCAAGATCGTATACTTCAATCGTCTCGTCGCCGCCGTAGAGAAGAAAAAAGGGATCCGATGCAATGTCCTGAGCTCCAAAATGCAATTAATGACTAGTCTTCTCACATGACCAAGCAATTCTCGTCCTTCTCACCCTTTCCGCCCTTCTTCAATCTCTTGTCAGATGGACCTGGGAGTTGTGACTGGCCCGACGCTGCGGCTTGGATGATGGCGAGACGCTGTTTTGCTCGTTCATCTCCGTGGTCGGCGGCCTTGACGTACCAGACGTTTGCTTCCAAGGGATCGCGACGGCAGCCGATGCCCATCTCGGTGAAGTAGCCACAAGCGTATTCTGCTTTTGGAAGACCTTGACATAAAGTTAATACGACTTCAACCTGAGAACTTACAACTGCGCTCACCATGCTCTGCGGCTTTCTTTGCCCACTCGTATGCCTCGTTTTCGTCCTTTTCCAAGACTGGCTCGGCACCGACCATGTACCACGCGCAGAGATTCATCATCGCCTCGGGAATGTCAGCCTGCGCAGCGCAGTTGTAGTAGTGGACCGACAGAGCGGCATCCTTCGGACAGCGGAGCAAGCCATGCTCGTAAGCCTCTCCCAGCTTCAATGCCGCCAACGGATGGCCGAGCTCTGCCGCCTGTGTGAAGAGTTGCACGGCGTAGATCTCGTCCTTGAAGATGTCGTCGCCGTATCCCGTTTCATGCATCAGACCCAGCTCGTAAGGCGCGTCTTTATACTGGTAGTCGGCCGATTCGGTGGCTCGCTTGAGCCACTTGACACCTTCTCTGTACTTGCCCTGTAGCCCCATGTCTCCTGTGAGGCAGGCCTTTCCCAATCGTGTCGCGGCGCCCGGGTGGTTCTTCGATGCTGCAGCTCGGTAAAACTGTACTGCTTTGGCGTAGTCCTTGCGGCAGCCCCAGCCGAATTCGTAACAGAGCGCTGCACGGTAGCCAGACTCTGCGTGCCCGTGCTTGCTGGCTGCAATGAACAGTGGGAATGCTCGATCGTAGTCGGGCTTATCTTTGTTGAAGAGACCCGAAGCGTACCCGTCTGCTAGATAATACTGGGCGAAGGGGTAGCTCCGGTCGGCTAGCCGCTGGAGTATCTGTCGTGCTTCCCGGAGCATTTCCACCGGAGCAAGCCCGTGACTGTCGATTGCTGGGTCGGCCGCCATGACCTCTCGTGCAACCTGCACCATAAACAGGGCGAACTCGTACTGCACAGCATTGTCTTGCGTTTTCTTCACATTCAGCCGGTACATTTCCAGCGTCTTCTTTGTGTCCATGAGTGACGCATTTTGTCCAACAGCGTGCCGAAGCTGGGTATTTCCAATATTCGCAGCAGGAGCGACTTGCTGGTTGTATGGCAGGTTTAATAGATCTACATAGGAGGTCGGTCGGCTTTCGGGCGATCGACGGTTTGCAGACAACTGGCGCCCATAGCCAACCTGCGACGAGGGTGAGCCCCCCACTGATAGGTGCGGAGAATGGGTGCGACCACGAGGGTGCAGCTCGGAACCCAAAGTGTATGCAGAACTTGGTCTCGGGAGCGTGGTACGGGGCACTTGTAGCGGCACATCAGGCCCAAAGTTAAAGGTGTTGCGGTTGCCGCTGCTGCCACTTCTCGACGAGTGCTGCGACTCTGAGCTCGGCGACTTGACTGCGTCACGGAGAGGGGTAGACTGCGGCGGCGGCGTGGCCCGTTGATGGTATTCTCCTGCACTGTATGCTTCCCCATATTGCGCCCTTGGGCTGTAAATATGTTCGTCCTGTGGGTTTGCAAGTTCCAATTCTGCTGCGTGCGAATATCGCGCATTGAACGAAGGGTTGCTGATGTTGAGTTGCCGGATAGGTATATCTCTCGTAATGGGAATCGAGTTCCCAGAGTCTCTGTTCCCTGCCAATTCAGGTGTATCTCTGGAAGCCGATCTTGAATGCCCTATTGAGCTTGCACTGAGCGATGACCCAGACTGCCGAGACTCTCGCGCGCCCGCCACCGTGTCCTCATGCTCGCCGATGTTGAAGGAGGGAAGCGAGCCTGGGACAGGCTTCCTGCGGAGAGATTGTGTACGGCTTTCTGGGCTTGGAGTTGAATCGATCGATTCTCGAGGTCTCGAGGTTGGGTATGGGATATCTTGGGTTGGGATCGCAGGCAGTGCCTTGCTTGGAGGCGGTGGTGCTACAGCTGCAGCATCTTCGTAGGCCATGGCCATGGGCATCCACGAAAGTTGCCTCTTGTCCTACTGCTCCTATGCAGCGTTGTGCCTGCGTGCACCTTTTGGCTCCGTACCAAATGGCGGGGCCCGTCGATTCGGTCGGTGGAATGCAGTGAATGTGAAGACGCAAGCAGTACAGTACGACAAAGACAGGAGCTCTAATTCCACGCTCTGCTCCCTGTTAGTGACTGCCCGGCGGCGTGAAATAAAATCACAGCTTGCTTCGGAGCTGTGCTGCTCTGCATGGGAGGATGCGCCGAGCCCTGCGCTTGAAGATCCTCCTCATGCAGGACCGGGGACGGCGGGCAAACTTACATAGGGGAAACGCGGCGCTGGGAACGGCCTGAGCTGACGGCGCGGACAGCAGACCCAACTGCTTATTATGGGATGCTTCCCAAACAGACCCTGCGCCCGTATAAGAACTAATTCGACCCTGGGTCGCACAGGAGAGGTCGAAGCGCAGGTTACGAGCTGACGATGATCTTTTCGAGCAACCCACCCCACATGCGGCCAGGCTCCTCTTTCTTGTACGTACGAGCAACAACCACTCGACGCGGGCACGGATTTAGACGGCGTGGAGTCCGGCTCTTGCTTAGGCAGCCGAGTATTGTATCGCCCTTTGCGTCGGGTCCTAGATCGAATTCTGACTCGGATCTGGCCGGCGTGGCGCACGTCTGCACGTCGGCACGTCGTCTATGCTCAAACGGCGGCTCTGCGGCGTCAGACGGACAGCGAATATTGGGCGCAAAGGGGGATCGAAGGGAGGATTCAGGCGGCTGAATAGGACCAGGACCTCACAGCTGCGGGACGGGCGCGGATATATGAGTGTGGAGGCCAGCCGTGGACTGAGCGTGTCTTGAGACAGCTATTTGCGACGCATCAGGAAGCCGTGGCTGCACCTCGCCATCTAGCACGGCTAAGACCTTCGTCATCGCCGGAGCAGCATGGGCAAGCAGAGGCTGGAATGAGCATGTCGTCCGGGCAATTGGGCGAGTGTGCTGAGTGCAGCAGTTCACAAGCAGGAATGTGTATAGTCCAACCCCTACCTTTTGATCTCAGTTCCATGCTCTGATCTCGGCAATGGTAGGTCGGTTCTAGTGAGAACCAGGATAGCTCTGCTCGGCCTGTCTATCTAAGACGACGTCGACAACTTTAGCCATTTATGCCCTCGCTCTCTCAACCCCATCAGTTTCAATCCGGCTTCAACAGAGGGGAGCGGGCAGCAGGTAAATTTGAGGTTGCGTGTGGCCTCGTACCGTACCAAAGATGCTCGCGTCACAGCTGTCAGAGAGAGTCTGAGACGCCAGCCCCCAACGCATCCAAATATTGGAGCTGCCGGATGGTGAAAGGCTCTGTATTACATTTTAAAAGCAGTTTAGTTATTAAAGACTGCATTGATGGAGCTTCGTGTTGCACGCTGTAGCATCTCTGCCTCTGCCATCCGGAATGAACTGTAATGACTTTGCAGGCCTGCAATGGCAATGGAGCTTCCCAAAGGACGGAAAAATGCAGGGGCCGGATGGTGTCGCAATCCATTGCATGCATTTGCCAATGAACGCGGGCAACTAGGCACATGGCTTGAAAGCCTCCGCCTCGCCACACGCTCTCAAGCACAAGCAAACGTGACCTGGTGCCGATCGCTGCTTCTACGATGGACTTCTGCTCTGCGGCCGGAGAATTGTGCACGACAATTTCCCTGTAATGAAGATGGTCGAGAATCGGGATTGAGAGGACGTTGCTGTTTCAGACTGACGGGATAATAGGAGATATAACGGCGATCGAGAGACGTTAGGTTGTCTGCACGGAATCTCTAGCTTTCTGCAGGGAAGCGGATCCAAGCTGTCGCTGTGTTCGACGGTACGTTCCCGCAGCACGAGTGCCTCGTCCGGCGAACGACCCTGTAGGGCTGCAAATGCTTCACGGCGTCGAGCTAGCTCTTCATTGTGTGCGACCGCTCTCTTGCCCGCGTCTTCGCGTCGCGAGCGCCGCGGACTTCCTTCGTCGTTGAAGCAGAGCATGTTGCTGTCGAGCCGCCACCGGTGTTCACTAACGTAACTGGGCCAACCAGTCCTGATGCGGCCGACTCGAAATAGACTCGCTAGGCTGTCCTTCGCGAGTCACTATTCGTCCACGGATCCTTCGCACAGGGGGCTCCCGTTCTTCTTCCGCCGCTCGTTGTCGTCGCAACCTGTGACTTCACTCGTTTGACTGGCGGTCGCTCGTTCTTTCCCGCCCACGCTGTTTGTGCATTCTGCCGTCACTCGCTGAAACTGCTCTTCTCCGCCTCGAATTTTATTCAAGCATCGCCGTGTGCTCTCGCCGAGCGCAGCAACGCCTCGCCAGCCTGCTCCCACTCCACGACCGTCTCGTCGAGCTGCGAGTCTAGGAAACATATTTCGCTAGGCGACCCGGAACGTGGTTGACAGCATTCCTCGCACATCATGTCTCTGCCGCAGCGACCGAACCCTTCTTCCCCGAGGCGGGACGAGAGACATGCCTTTCGAGACTCGCCCTCCCGCCGCCGACGCCCCTCGGACCTCGAGAACACGCGATCAAACGACCGCTCGACCCCAAGCAAAGGCGCAGCCTACCAGTCCTTCTCGAAGCCGCTGCCCTCCCCGAACACGCCCATTCCAATGGACAGGGACCCGTTCATGGCGAGCGCCAAACCCAACTCGCAGGACCTGGGGAGAAAACGAAGCCTGATCCGTCCTGAGCGTCAGCGAATCGACCCGAACCACCCAAACTACCACTACCGCAAGCATGCGAAGAACATGGCTGTTTATCCTTCGACGACTGGAAATGATCCTATAGTGGAGGATCAATTGGAAGCGGAGACAGTCAGCTCGGAGAGCACGGACATGAAGCCGCCGCACATGCGCAATCCTTCTGGCCCCTACAATGACAAGCAAGCTCCCTTGGACGACGATCGGGCTCGCCCGCAACGCCGACTCACACGCAGTAAGACTGCAGAGAAATTGGAACGGCAGCGACAGAAGGAGCGCGATGCACTGAGGCCACCTAGCTTGTGGAACATCTATTGTGCCATCATCACCTTCTGGTGTCCCGATGCAGTGCTGCGATGCTTTGGAAAGCCACAGAAGGCCCAGCAGCGGGCTTGGAGGGAGAAGATGGGCTTGCTTAGCATCATCGTTGTCATCTGCACGTTCGTCGGTTATCTCACATTCGGTTTTACGCAGACTGTGTGCCCTAATGGTGGCGGAGCCCGTTTGAGGGTTAACAAAGTCGACACAGGGTTTCTCATTGTCCATGGCAAGGCTTATGATCTGGCACAGTCTGAACATCCAGCCGCTCGTGGAATTCAAGATGGTCAAAATGTCCTCTTTGATCTGCCTGAAAAGCACGGAGGACAGGACGCTAGCTTCCTTTTCCAAAACGTCAATGGAGCTTGCAAAGGCCTAATTAATGCAGCAGCGGGATCCGATGTGCCCACCAACGCCAATAAGGACCTAGCGTGGTACTTTCCTTGCCAATTGTACAATCAAGATGGCTCGACGAAGCCCAACCTTACCATTCCCTACTACCTCGGCTTCCAATGTCATACTTCGGCACTCGCCAGGAGGAACTTCTACGGTCTCCACAGCAGCGGAGACGTGTACTTCACATGGGACGATGTTCGGAACAGCAGTCGCAATCTGATGGTTTGGGGTGGCGATGTCCTTGACTTGGATCTGCTGGAATGGTTTAATAAGACTCAGGTTACCTGGCCCAATAGGTTCGACGAGATTCGACAGAATCCTAACGTCAAGGGTGTGGATGTGACCCGCGCCTTCTCCTCCAACTACGACAAGCAAGTCGCTCGCTGCATGACACAAATCATCAAAGTTGGCTCCGTCGATACAGAGAGCATTGGTTGCATTGCTTCCAAAGTGGTACTCTATGTTTCACTTGTCTTTATTCTTGCAATTGTAGTGGCTAAGTTTCTTCTCGCTCTGGCCTTCCAATGGTTCCTGAGCAGAAAGTTCGGAGCCGCAAAGACTTCCCTGGGACCCACCAATTCGAAGCAGCGCAAGCAACAGATAGAGGAATGGAGTGACGACATTTACCGCCCTCCGCCAAAGCTTATGGATCCTGCAGGTGGCTCAGATAGGATGAGCAAGCGTGGTAGTCAGTTTCTGCCGTCTACTTCTAGGTTTACCAGCCCATATGCCATGGACAAGGCAGCCAAAAACCGTGCCCCTCCGACTACCATGACCAGCCAGAGCACGGCATCTCGTCTCCTCGGGAATAGCTCGAACGCCATGTACAAACAATTGAACAACAGCCACGGGACCTTGCCCACCTACGACGGCAAACCTTCGGTACAAGAAAGTCGATCCAGTCTGTTGCTTTCAGGAACGACCGAACCAAACCGCTATTCTAGTGTCATGGGCGAAGCGGATGGTCCAGGTCCCGCAGGGTTCATTCACGAATCCGTTGTTCCTCAGCCTCCTCCGGAATGGCAACCCTTTGGTTACCCCCTGGCTCATGCTATTTGTTTGGTCACAGCCTACTCCGAGGGCGCCGATGGTATTCGCACAACCTTGGACTCCGTTGCTACTACGGACTATCCCAATAGCCACAAGCTTATGCTGGTCATCTGCGACGGCATGATCAAGGGTAAAGGTGAAGACCTTACGACTCCTGAGATCTGTCTCGGCATGATGAAAGACCATGCTATCCTCCCCCACGAGGTGCAGGCTTTCTCATATGTCGCTGTAGCTAGCGGCTCCAAGCGCCACAACATGGCCAAGATCTATTCCGGTTTCTACGACTATGGCGAGGATAGCCGCATTCCTATCGAGAAGCAGCAACGTGTTCCAATGATGGTCGTCATCAAGACTGGTACTCCCGACGAAGCCAAAAAGTCAAAGCCTGGCAACCGTGGAAAGCGAGACAGCCAGATCATCTTGATGTCGTTCTTGCAGAAGGTCATGTTTGACGAACGTATGACGGAGCTTGAATTTGAGATGTTCAACGGCATTTGGAAGATCACCGGAATTTCGCCCGACTTTTACGAGATTGTGCTCATGGTGGACGCCGACACTAAAGTATTCCCTGACAGCCTGACGCACATGATTTCCGCCATGGTGAAGGACCCCGAGATTATGGGACTTTGTGGCGAGACCAAGATTGCCAATAAGCGAGAATCGTGGGTCTCGATGATTCAGGTGTTCGAGTAAGTGCTCTTCAACGTTCAACGATCGCGCCACTGACAGCGCCAGGTATTTCATCTCCCACCATTTGTCGAAGTCGTTCGAGTCAGTCTTTGGCGGTGTCACATGTCTTCCTGGCTGTTTCTGCATGTATCGCATTAAAGCACCAAAAGGCGGTCAAAACTACTGGGTACCGATCCTCGCCAACCCGGACGTTGTCGAGCATTATTCGGAGAATGTGGTCGACACGTTGCACAAGAAAAATCTGCTCCTGCTGGGTGAAGATCGGTATCTATCAACGCTCATGCTGAAGACGTTCCCCAAGCGCAAGCAGGTGTTCGTCCCCCAAGCTGTATGCAAGACTACAGTACCCGACCAGTTCAGCGTGTTGCTGTCGCAGCGACGCAGATGGATCAATAGTACGGTCCACAACCTGATGGAACTGGTCCTCGTACGAGATCTCTGTGGCACCTTCTGCTTCAGCATGCAATTCGTCGTGTTCATTGAGCTGGTCGGTACCCTGGTCTTACCCGCCGCTATTGCCTTCACTATATACCTGAGTAAGCCTCACATTCTCCATTAGCTCGGGTGCGTGCTGACAGTATTCAGTTGCGATCTCCATCAAGGCAGCCATCCTGCATACCGCGGCGCCTGTTATCCCCCTTGTGCTACTGGCACTGATTCTAGGTCTCCCGGCCGTTCTTATTGTGCTGACAGCTCACCGATGGTCTTACGTCGCGTGGATGTTCGTATACCTGCTGTCGCTGCCAATTTGGAATTTTGTCCTGCCAACGTACGCGTACTGGAAGTTTGACGACTTCAGTTGGGGCGACACACGCAAGACAGCAGGCGAGAAGACGAAGAAGGCTGGCCTGGAGTACGAGGGCGAATTTGACAGCAGCAAGATCACGATGCGCCGTTGGCACGATTTCGAAGCTGGTAAGGCGCACTGTTACCCAACGTTCCGATGATGCAGTCACTGACTTTGGGAACACAGAACGGCGACTCAAGGCCCCGGGAGGCGGCTGGTCGCAACAGTCGACTTCGGCTGGGGGATGGCAGCCTCAGCAGCATGGATACGACTCTCCGTACTATGACAATTGATTTTGCATTGTGGCGTCGCATGGGATAAGAAGCCGTGGTAGTGCCTGCACGGCGGACTAAAAGATTGCATTTTGTGTTACTTTGGGCACCTCTGCTACTGCATCGCTTGGGGTCATTGGATTCTATTTTGGCATTTTCGTCGGTTAGGCTCAGCGGGTTCTCCTTTTTCGTTTCTCGCCAGAACCTGTAGATGACGGCTGTTGTTCGAGTACGTAGTCGCGCCTGTACAGAGGCATATTTCTAGTCACTAGTGGTAATTCTATTCATACGGACCAGCTCAGGCCTGCGACGCGGTGACCGGCGTGGCTTGGAGTGGTGTCGCGGGAGGTCGAGCCAAGGTGAGGAGCGAGAATGCTGCGTTGTACAGTGTCACGTCTCAGGCCACTCGCGCCCATTGACGGGCCTGTTTCGCAGACGTGTGCGTCCCTCTCGAGGCCGACACCTGCGCCTTCGTCTCGAACCGGACGTGACAACTCGCTTGGTGCTGAGTGAGGTCGCGCAGGCTAATCTGTTGACCAAGCACATCGCACGCTTCAGGCCGTCTACAGGCCCCCTCGCTCCAGCAGTGGGCTTTTGCCGCCGCAGCAGTGGCTCCTCTTCGCCCGTTTCACTCATTCAGACAGCCGTCCGGGCCAGGGTCTGTGAGAGGGGAGCGTTGCTGGCATCGCCATGTGTCGTTGTGCAGCGCCCACTCCCCGCCTTTCCTGCTCGCTCAAAGAGCCTTCTTCCATATCCACTGTCGCACCAACCGTCGGGGAGCACGCTGTCCCGTACGCATGGCCGCGCACTGACGCTGGCCGCGAAGTCGAGCAGCGTTGACAGTGCGGGTTTGATAGAGAGAGGGCTCTGAGGGCTCTGAGGCCTCCTGAAGCGCTCCAGCGGGCGGATCCGTGTGCCGAGCTCCTGCCCCGCGAACCGCAGTTCGGTCTGGACGCCTCCCACAGCGAGGCGCGACTTGGCCAGATCCTTCGACGTCCCGCGCTCCCGAGTCCCTCTCATCTGCGTCTGCGTCTGCGTCTGCGTCTGCGTCTGCGTCTGCCTCTAGCTGCCGTCCTGGTGAGTCGTCCCGCGCGCAGGATGGAGGTGCTGGTCCTGGTTTTGCGACACTGACCCTGCGGCCTGCAGGCCAATATTCCGCTGCATTGATCGACCAATACTCGGGCTCAGTTCGCTTCGAGCGCTTCCGAGGGTGCATCTCAGCGACGAATTCGACACCGCCCACCCCACACTCCACCACGGCCGCGCTGCTGGCATGCAGTGACCTGCTCCGGAAGGCGACGAGGCAGCCCGGCCTGCTCGACGCTGGCCATACATAGCGCCTGTTCCTCCGCTGTCTTGATTTCCAGAAGCTTGCGCCCAAAGCGCTGTGCATGCTCTCACCGTCCCCCCCACGCACCGCCTGCAGCCTGAGCGTCGCCGCAACGCACGCCCGGCGAGCCTCTGCAGCGCCAGAAACCTCGCTGTCACGCGCCTCTGATCGCATATAATCCGGGGGACGCCCTTTCCCGCTCGTGACAGCTCAGACGTCCTGGCTGCCGCGGGCAGGAGCAACCTGGGGCCTCGATGGCCAGTCCACCTGTCTATGGCGCCCCCGACTTGCTCTCGCTCCTCCATGACGAGGTGACGACCAGCAGCACCCAATCGCCGGAAATGGCGTCTCAGGACATCGCCAATCCACCCCAACCGCCGTCGCCAAATGGCATTTCTGCCGCGTCAATCCTCGCAACCCTCGCAGACAGCCGGCCTCTCACCAGCCACGAAGAGGAAGAGGAGGATGAAGAGCTGGACGACGACGTGTCTGGAGGCATAGCGCTGGCGGTCCAGGAACAGGTGGCGAGCTATCCCATCCTCCACTCGTCCAACATGGCTGCGCCGCACAGTGTGGAAGCTGGCGACTTCCTTCAGCACTATCCATTATTGATGACGGATGTCATGGCAGAGGCTGGACTGGAGACGTACAGTGGCATGGACCAGCATGCTGCTGCGCTGGAATACCTCAGCATGACCCAGATACCGACGCCGGCCTCATTGGCACCCAGCATTGCGGATGGCCTACTTACGCTACCGTCAACCATCAGTCCGACTAGCTTGCACGAGGCCATGTCCTACGAGGCGGATTCCGAGTCAGCTTCTTTTGGGCAGAACTGGAGCGGTGTGCAGGACGGAGACAAGTTCCAAGATATATCGACCTTCTATCGGCAACACATTCATCATCCCAACAGCGGGACACTGATCAGTCTCGAAGGCGCGCGCCGACCATCGTCCATCTGTCGTGAAGACCTCCGAGGAGATTCATGCGACTATCAGGGCATCGACTGGAGCGTTCGACGCACCACACGGTCAACAATTCGAGCGGAGCGTACATCGTACGAGAGCAATAGAATACCCTCGAGGCTGCAAGCTCTTCGCAGCGTAAGTTGTCGCATTCAAACTGTGCTGAATGACTAACTGACCCTGACAGGTTATTGCTCCAACTCGAGACACCGAGAACTTCTTCTCCTTCCGGCGGATGAACACGCAACATCGGGCGTTTATCCATCACTTTCAGCTACGGAACTTGTTGGCATCAACGTCTCGAAACGATGTCTTCTACGCTACTGGAGACCAAGTCAATCGAACAGATGCATCTGGGACTTATGACAATGTCACCATGGACCTCTCGAGAGAATTTACCGAGGGTTACAGATTCATGGTCACCACGCTAGCCGCCTCCGATGACATCCTGATAGCAGGTGGATTCGAAGGCGAGTATGCCCTCACGGACCTCTCCTCTGCGAGCGATACAAAATACACTGTCGGCCGCATAGCAGGCCGGTCAAGAAACGCTAAAAGCCACATAATGAACCACATGCACCTTTTCAACTCTCGGCATAGTTATACACCTCAAGTGGCTTTCTGCTCGAACGACGAGCAACTTCGAATACTCGATTGCTATACAAATACTTTCACTCACTCCTTCCATTACTCCGCGCCTGTCAACTGCTCCGCTACCTCACCCAACGGGCGTATGCGTGTAGTAGTCGGCGACTTCTTCGAAACCCTGATCACCAACGCAGAAACCGGCCAACCCTTCGAAAGGCTACACACGCACGACGACGGAATCTTCGCTTGTGACTGGGCGGACGATGGTATTCACGTCGCTACCGCCGCCCAGGATACTAGTATCGTGATCTGGGACGCTCGAAATTGGTCCGAGCCGCTGAGAGTCATGCACTCGGAGCTTTCTGTCCCACGCTGCGTGAAGTTTTCGCCTGTAGGAGGCGGTCCGAGAGTCTTAGTATCAGCAGAAGCTGACGATTACGTCTCGATTATCGATGCGCAGACATTCGAGTCAAAACAAGTTTTCGACTACTTCGGTCGCACGGCAGGCATCAGTATGACGCGCGATGGCTCTTCGCTCTTCATCGCGAACGTGGACCCCCATTATGGTGGCATCATTGAACTCGAGCGCTGCGCGTGGGGCGAACAAAAGTCCATCACTCCGAATTCCTGCTGCGACTGGATGATGGACGAAGAGATGCATCTCGATAATAGAGTTGTTTGCGGATGGAGAGAGAGACAGAGAAGAGGCCTCAACCTCGGCGAGCTTATGGTATGAAGCTGGACTGTAGATGTTCTGGTACTGAAAGAGGCGTCTCTATGGTGGATACTTCTCAATATTCGGTATCTATCTTCTCCTTTTTGTCCATTCGAAGCCATCGGCTCCTAGGAGCTAGGTGAGCGAAAAGCTAGTATATTACCTTTCCGTTATCTTATCCTCTTTGTTTTTTTTTTTCGGAATTATATGTATTAGAGGCGGTGTTCTGCATTTACAGCCCTAAACAGGGTTTTTTCTTTCCGTTCGAGCGCGATACCACAGGGAGCATCAGCATTGCTTATTCGCATTGCGAAAGGTGTTCTGAAGACCATTACCTTCATCAATCATCAATATCATTATCAAGGATAGGTTTTTGGGACGGGACATAGGGATAAAGCATTAAGATGGGATGCCCGCGAGGGTAGGGAATAGCATTAGCATCTTTTGGGATAGGATACCAAATCGAATGGGAAGATTCACCTCCTGCTTACCATGTTTCACAAGCACACAAGGGCTTCCAGCCCGCCAAATCACATATACCTAAGAGTTTTCATTATACATACAAGGCGACCACTCCGAAGAGGCCACGTCCACAAGCAACATGCAAGACTAAGATCTTGGTCGATCTAGTGAGTGATTTCCTGGAGTAGACGTGTCGGCATATGCAGCTAAAGCATCCCTGGCCCTCGACAACCCAGTGCATTTCGAAGGGGAAGGAGCGGGTTGGTGGTATAATTCTTAATTATTTTTTGCGGGTGAAAAATTAAAGTACCGAATCTCAGGCTTGCATTGTGAAAGAGACTGGCGTGTGGACAGAATGGGGAGCGATGACTTGCGACATTTCGAAGCGTGTTCTTCATGGCAGTCGTGGCCTTCGCTAGGCCACTTGAAGGGTCATGCTGGGTTAGAATGTGATACTCATGGCTTGGGGGACTGGGACCGAGTGCGATTGCAAGCCTTCCCCCCGATCTCAGACATGGGATACAAAGGTGGGGATCGAAAGCTATCGATATGCTAGACTGGTCGCGGAAGACTCTCCGATGCAGCACCGTATACCTGAGAGAAGGAGGTTTGAGACGAGGCAGGCATTGCCCTGCTGAAGATAGAAGTGACCGACTCGCTCGGTAGGTGCGAGGGTACGAACAGTATGGTTAGATTCGGTCATGTAGCGTTCGGTCAAGCGGCGATGATAGTACTAAAGGTGTCAATATCGCAACCCGCAGTGCCGTCAGTTGTGGTAGCTAGCAGTTGGAACCGACATTGCTGAATGTATACCTGCATCGTTCTTTTTGAGATATTCGAAAGCGTTCTGATTAGCAGGTAGTATCAGTCTATAGAAAAATGTCTTGCACCTATTCAAACAAACAGGCCCGGAGTAGGGGTACGGGTACTGTATTTACATTATCCTGTAGGAGCGCTTCGACTATTAAATACTACTTAGATAGAATCTAGTGTACCGGATTATAGTACTTTAGCGATTGTAATACACTATCTGTACCTGGGGGACATGGTACGAAAGAACGTGTGTTTAAGTCTGAACGTCGTGAACACTTTGCTATAATGTGAGACCTAGGTTTGCAACTTCGACCGCTATATAACGCTTAGCATGGCATACGATACAATCTCCTCTTCGCTTGACCTCAGAACCATATTTTGCATACCTCTTGATGCTCGGATCGAATCACTATACTGCTCGGACATCTGGCCCCTTCTACTAACTGTCTCTTCCTTTACTGCTCCGCATTTGCCACAACGCCATCATGTTTCGACCCAGTCGTCATCAGATGTTGAAAGCGCTCGGATAACCTCGTTCACTCTCCTCCTGTTGTGCGTAGTGGGAAAGAATCCACCATTCTCAGCGAACCACCTCGAGAAGTGTTCAGCAGCCTCCATGTTCTCCTGGCCCGCCTCACCCAAAAGAAGCTCTTGGCTCTGCTGGTGGCTCGATTGTTCCACCCACATGTGGACAGCTTGTGCGTTGAAATCTAGAGTCTCAGACTGTCTTGGCGCCAACAAAGAAGAATCATAGAACGGAGAATCGGGGTCGGTTGAGTTCATCGAGAAGGGCGACGAAGGAGGAATACAGACCGTATGTGGTTCGGGAAGGATGCCAGTCTGGAAGTATTTCTTGATGGCATTGATGGTGCAGGGCGTAGGCAAAGCGGAAGAGCAGTGCTACAATAATCAGTCAACTTTTTCCGGGAAAGGATGTTCAGAAAAGCTTACTCCTGCACTGTCCTGAATAAGTTGTACACTGCCAGGAAACCTCTCGGACATAATCCTTCCACTGACTAGAGGTGTCACTGGATCGGCTGTATTCGAGACAAACAGTATTGGATGGCTCGTGTTGGCACCAAACTTTCCTGTGAATCGATAAGCTGCCCTGATCTTCCAGGCAAGACACTTGATCCTCAAAGTGGACCATATGGCTCCCGATGTTGGGGATGTCTTCTCTAGATCATGCCAGTAGTCTTCAAACCTGTTATAGTCGCCATTTTGAACCTCACCATCAGAGCAAAGAATGGCGATTTCAGGTACATCGGTGGGCAACTTGAGACCGACGGTGCCATTGACGGGACAGGAATAGACGTGGAGAGGGCGCATGCCGAGAGCATATTCTTCAAGTATCTCTCCGCTCCTGGCTTCGACTGCTAGGAGAAGCTGTGCTGCGAGCGGAAAGATACCGCTAGGTTGGTAGAGGGACGCGAATAAAACCATTCGAACATCAGACCACGTCAACACTTCGGGTCCATACGGGGAGCTAAGAGGGATAGGGTTGTGATACACGGAGCTAAGTATGGTGTGGACCCGTTCTTCGATGTCCTTAGGTGTCGATCCCGATCTAGCCAGGGCACACTTGTCTGGACCTGCCGCAGCACAGTAGCTGTAGATAGACTGCTGGGCTTTCTCGGCATCGTGAAGGCTCCCCTTTCCGAGGCTTGCGTTGTAGTCATCTGAGTTTACCACACCATCGAGCACAAGACGACCAACTCGATCTGGGAACATAGATGCGAACGTATAGCCAAGGTAGGTTCCATACGAGAAGCCCCAATATTGTAGCTTTGGCTTCTTGGCGATGACTGTGGAAGAGGTCTTTCGCTTCTCAGCTAAATGATCTGCAACGTAGTCTGCATGCCTTTCGATGATCTCGAGCATATCGCGGGCAACTGACGCTGTGGTCATATACTGCTTGATATCCGGTCCATCCTCTTCGTCCATGACTTGCTTGCAAGATGCTCCCCAAGCATGCTCCATGGACCAAAGGCGACCGAGAGCAGCATCGGAACTGTCAAGATTCCCTTCTGATCTGCGCCTTAAATCCCATGACCATGTTGTAGGGCCATCAGGAAGGCATTCGGCAGCCGGCTCTGTGGCGCCAATACCTCTGGGATCAAAGCCAATAACATCGTAGTATCGTGCAGAAGAAGCGTGTTTCGAGGCAAGCGCTTCCGGGGAGTTGGGATCTTTGGAGGAGTCTACGATTGTTTGTAGTGAGCGAGCTCCAGCGACTGCCAACCCCACGCCAGAGCCTCCGGGGCCACCGGGATTGATAAGCATAGGACCAGCATACCGCGGGTCGTCTACCGGGACCTGTGCTGGAAGCTTGGCAAGGGCAAGACTGATAGTCTTGTTGGAATGCGTTCCATTGAAGTAGTCAAGCGGAAGCTTCAGCTTTGCGCATTCAAGCCCATCGTAACACGAATGAAACTGGAGGGTCTCCGATGCGTCGATCTGGTTTCGGTTAGTGCCCCCATCTGAGGTTGATGATAGTTCGTTGGGTTTGGGCTCCGTATGGTATTATTGTGACTAGTTGATAAACAGTCCACCTTGATTGAAAGCAGTGTCAATGAGTGGACGTCTTGAACTTCCGAAGACGGCCATAATCATTGGACTTCGGGAGATTTGATAAGCCTGGTGGCGGCTGTTGGCGGCCGTTGGGTATTACCAAAACGAAGCAACTTACCGATGACCACTTGAAGTCAAAAGGGCCACTGTCCTCGTGGCCAGAACCCGACCATGGACAGAAGTCATGTCTAACCGAGCTGCAGAGGGCGTCAATGAGAACGACTGGTACACCAATGATAAGAACCACGAGAACCCCTGCAGCCAGAAATCGAGCGGCGGACCAGCGCGTCTGTCGTCGCGGGCCGGGTGCGATGTATCCTGCGTCCGTGAAGCCTCTCATAGCGTTGTAGTATTCGTAGGAAGAAGAGTGCAGGCGTAACGATATGAGGGGTTTCAGAGGTGTCCCCGAGGCACGACGTTGATGCGCCCAGCCACGAAGATCCACCCACGATCCTCCTCAGGCAGCAGCAAATACGAAGTGTGGCGGTGGCTGGCCTATCGCACTGGGTCAGGCCTGCGACGATCATCTCCGTGCTTTTCCTATGCCGCTGGCGCTTCTGCGAGCCTCGTCACAGCTGATAGTCGCGCAGGTTACGACGTACATGCAGCCCACGCCCGGGTGTTACACAGGTAGCCAATTTGGGGCTATCGCCATATTGAAGGCTCGCAATTTGGATGTAGATTGTGGGGGAGAATTAGCCGAGAACAGGGCCTGAAAATAGTATGACGATCCATGCCTCAATGAGTACCCTGGTCGTGCACTTCACCTGTCCAGCTTGGCCGATAGTGATGCCCGATCTCTGTATCCTTGGTATCACGGGGAGCAATCGATGAGCACACAGTCGCAGGTTGAGAGACGGCATTGAAGTTGCCAAGATCTTTGAGCAAGATGCATTTTCATATGGGAAGACAGCAGCATGCTCTGATTCGATGGGTATCAATCATCTCAGCACAGTTTACCACCCCAATTAGCAATCTCCAACCCATCCTGCCCTCAAGACATTGAAGAATCGCAGAAGCTCATTGAGTCGCCAGCGCCAGCCCATTAAGTTGTAAAGACCAGAAGTCCTGAATGAAGAAAAAGCCAGTGTCCTGGGGTAGAAGGTTAACCCATGCCTATGTGATTTGTTCCCGATTCCAACTGTTCGTGTCTTTTTGAATGGTCGATGGTTGTTCGTTAGTACAAGTCGACGATGGGTCAGATGTTCTGTGTAACATCTCTACCACTGCTGGCCACCGCCGCCGCCGCCCTGGCTCTGATCCTGGCCGCCGCCGTAGCCTCCTTGCCCTTGGCCATAGCCTCCACGTGGAGCGTAACCGCCGGACTGGCCGCCCCAGTTACCAGCACCGCCGCCGCTTCCGCCATAGCCTGTGTACATTGTCAGAATGCGTTAGTGCAAGTTAAATCGAAGCATGTCTCACCACCACCACGAGGTTGGTAGCCACCTAAGGAGATACTGTTAGCGTGCATTTTGCCATCAGAGTGTTCGGAAGTTTACCTTGTCCACCACCAAAGCCTCCACGCTGGTAGCCACCTCCACCGCCGCCGCCGTAGCCACCACCGCGTCCGCCACCGAAGCCTCCTCCACCTCCACCGCCACCAGAGCGGTCAGAGGCTTTGTCGACGCGAATCATGCGGCCGTCGAACCTAGTGCAATGTCAGTAACGGTATCAAACTCATGTAGTGGACACTAGGGACTGCAAGAGGTCGATATTGAGGGCTCCTGTGTATGCTCTTGCAAGCTTTGCTGCCGACGGTAAGGCTTATAGGAAGGGTGAGCTCACTCGACGTTGTTCATGCTTGCCATGGCGGAGTCGGCCTCCGAATCCTGCGCAAACCTAACGAATCCGAATCCGCGGCTACGACCAGTGTCGCGGTCCTTCACGACAACCTTCAGACTGTTAGTGGGCGAGCGACAGAGGATGAGGCACGTCACGCACAGCTTCTTCGACTTGGCCGAACTCCTCGAACTTCTGGCGCAAGGTTGCATCGTCGGTGTGCCAGGCGAGACCGCTGGGGACGTTGTTAGTTGGATGCGCAATTTGAAGGATACTTGTACTTACCCAATGAACAGTTTTGACATGGTGCCAATGAGTGATCTCTACACGGTCTCAATTCCACACTCGCTTCAGAAAATAAGAGATAGGCGCGACAAGATTGAGCTCATGACAGGTGAATGAGAGAGAGGAAATGAAGCGCGAGGACTGCGGTGACAAAGGACGATGCCTGCACAGGGAGGCCATCGTGGCTCGATATACAGCGGGCAGGACAAAACAGCATGGCGCAACGAACATTTGATCTTCAGTATACCGACGCGAACGCAGGCAGTGGGTGTCGATTGTGTGGACTGGCGAGACCAAGGAGCAGGTTTTCTGCAGGACGGGGGTCGTGGCAGAAGAGGTCGTTGAAGAGATAGTGAAGCGGCGAGGGTTCGAGATGGCGGGGCAAAAAGAAAAGATTGCGAACAGCAGATACCCCTCCGGCCAGGTGAAAGAGCGCTAGCTGAATCAATCGCACACGCAATCGCTGGGGGAGCCTGGGGTAATGGGTTGTAATAAAGGCGGCGGCCGGGCACTGGAGGAACAATCGGCTTGAGTATTGCGTACTCCCAAGTGACAGAGCAGGCCTTCTTGTAGCTCTACCGCGCTGGGGTCGGCGCCTGACGACGGGCAATGGGCATGATGGGTCGTTCTTCACATATTGGCACGCTGCTGCTAGTTAGTCCATCCCGTGTCCTTCTGCTCATGCGGCCGTGGCAAGCCTAGGGCATTTTGGCCCAATGGCGACCTGGCGGGAGGAAGCCACTGTCTGGGCTCGCCGTGCCTTATGCAAAAGAGAGCAGCGGGCGGGGGTGATAGGTTCGCCACAGAGCTCTCGCAGAGCGTGCCCGACGAGCACGCAGGCGCATTACTGGGCCATTCCAAATGGCGGGCGAGGGCCGCTGCCGGCAGAGCAGCGTGTGGCGTGTCTACGAACGCAGAGTCGTTGGGAGCAAGCCAAAAGCAAAGAAATTGCCGCGAATTGGTGTGGACGGCGCGCCAGCATTGGATGGAGGGGAGAGTTTAAAGAAGCTTATCAGGTTGATTATCGCAGCGCGGAGTGTGGAGACATTGGACGGCGCTCGACCCGGCTGCGCGACACCCTGGCTCGTGCGTCCTGCCAGCCCACTACATAGTACTCTGCGCCGTGCCCTACCGCCTACGCGACGGCGAATATCCAGCTGTTGCCCAGCCAGCATCTGGCGGTTTGGCGTCTGGAGAGGTCGCGAGGGCCGCCGCACAGGCATAGCGTTACTGCCCTGTGATTCCATCCTCCGCCTCTTGTGTAGCAGGTCTGACAGAGCAGGCAGCTGCGTCATGCCCCGTTTCCACTGACGGCTCGCAGACCAGCCAATCACAGCCCGTGCCTCCAGCCCTCTACCACGTTCGACGTGAAGGTCACCGCCCGTAGCCAGAGCCCCAGTGCAGGTGTGATTGTGCTCCCGTAAATGCGGCAGCGTCGACAGCTTGTCTCGCGCATCTGCCACTGCTGGAGGAAAGGAGAGGAGAGGAGGGCGGAGGAAGCCATGTCCGGAGGAGCACAGCAGCCGTGGAATGCGCCTGCCTCGACACTGCGGGAGGGCAGCTCCAGCGCCCGTCGAGACTTCCCCTCTGGGACACGACGACGAAGCTCATACGCGCAGCTTCACTTTCCCGGCCATAAAGCATTGTGATATATCGAGCCATCCACAGTACGCGCACGTCGACCAGTTACACAGAGCCAGACTTATCCCCAATCCTGGACGCCTCTTCCCATCTTCCGACCGACTATCGCTGCCGGCCTGCCAGACTCATGCTGTACCACAGCACTTGAGGCCTCGAAACTTGGTCAAGCGCCAAATCCTCCAGCTCCATTGACGGGACGGCTCGTTCGGTCAGCCGCCCGCTTCACAGTCGCGTCAACTTGCAAGTGTGGGTCGACACGCAGCGTGTCGAGTCTGGCAGCTTTGCATGATACGCTGAAGCGCTCCAGATAGATTGCGGCGACCGCGAAGTCGAGCTATGGCTATGGACATTCGCAAATGGCTGAACGAAACAGTCCTCCCAGAGCAACCTCCGACACTTCCCGAGCACCTAGGCCTAGCCCCCTTTCTCCGTGTGAAGGAAGTGGAGCAGCAGGAGAGGAGGCCACCGAGGAAGCGCAACACATCGGACAGCTCGCTCCTTGAAGCCCGACCAAGGCGCAGGAAGACGCATGTACATGAAGAGCTACAGGTTGACCATGCCGCCCCAATCGAACGCGAGTCCGATATCGTCGATGATAGTGCCAGCGGCAGCTGCTGCAGCAATGCATCCTCTAGATGTACATCGAGCCAGCTCAGCCAACCGCATGCAAGA
Source organism: Lophiotrema nucula (assembly GCA_010015825.1). NCBI lineage: Eukaryota > Fungi > Ascomycota > Dothideomycetes > Pleosporales > Lophiotremataceae > Lophiotrema > Lophiotrema nucula. Next base: position 1,227,830 of record ML977317.1, on the reverse strand, counting down.
AAACCTCGACGCAAGACACGTCCAGAGCGCTATGAGCCTGCACCAGCGAAGGGTGTCAAGGAGCGGGGAACGCATGTACACCATCGAAGGAAGGGCGAATCAATCAAAACCAAGCGGAAATCAAGACGCAAGAAGGCGGACAAACCAGGCATAGGCCTAGTCCAGAGCTTTCATGCCAAGAATGTGCATGGTGATCGACTAACTGTAAGTAAGCTGTCCCTCATATGGTTATACGATGTGTCTGGCGAGCTTTCCAAAGTGCGGAACTGACCATTGGTTAGCTCAAACCGCGAGAGAAGCTGGGTATCTTCAGCAAGGGGAGGGCATCGTCGCCAGTCAAAGGACGTGGCTGTAAGTTTCCTGTTCTCAACCCCTCACCCACCTGGGTATCGTGCAAGTCGAGCAGCCTGTGTCTACTATAGGCGCTGCACAGGGTCCTGCTGCACTCTGACTTGCTGTGCGAACCGAGACCAATACACACAAGTTGCCGCGCCTGCCTAGCCCCCGCATCCTTCAGCCATACTAAGCTCTTCTATAGTGCCAGACCTGGTCTTTTCTGAGATGAAATTCTTGCAGAAGCATAAAGACCAACCGGATACCGCCCCTCAGTCAGGGTTGTCGAAGAAGAAGCGCAAAAAGGATCATGCATTCGCTAGAGAAGAAGAGATTTCTGCGTACTTCACCTCTGTACGACCTCCACTTGCAGAGAAAGACGTGAATACCCAAGCGAAGGGGGCCACACACCCTACGGCCGGCGCGCAAAACCGAGGTCACAACCACGAGCCGGAGGGATCGTCAGTGATCGGTAACGCCATACCTACAGTTGAGTTGGCTGACAAGGAATCGTACTTGGGGTTCGGAAGCAGAGGGCCGCAGCATGATAGTGGCAGCTACATCTCCTGGTCTGACTCTGTCCGGGCGCCTAGCGCAACAACGATACGTCGTAGAGCAGGGTCCACTATCAACAATGGTCAGCTGGACGCTCTGCCTGGTCAGAGTAATGAGGCGGTTACAAACGGCGGGGACATGTTGCACTCACCAACAAGGCACTCGTCGATAGCAAGACGCAGGACAGACGACAGCAAAGAACGCTTCAAAGTCTCTTCTGTCGCTACACCAAGCCATCGGATCTCTCGATCGCAATCTTACCCTCAACGGACTTGTTCGCCCTACCCTTTAAACCCAAATTATGGGCCGTTCAGACGCCGAACGGCCGATACAGGGGCAAGCCCTTCGTCAATGCCACCGCCCAAATCTTTAACGAAGCGAATTGACCAAGACCGACCAATGCGTCCTCAGGCACAACTGCGTATGGGTATGAAACAATCTCCAGATCCCGTAGAGGAGAGGGAGCGTCCTACTAGGCGGGCTGAGACGCTATACGAGGAAGCAAGACTATCAGCGTCCGACAGCGGTGAGCCACAGACGTCGTCCAGCCTCGGCAAGCTCTTACAGGAATGTGATTCGGCGTTCGATGAGAGGAGACGTCAAGAACCTACTGTAAGGGAATTGAACAACTTGCAAGCAGAGCATGTTGCTGAGCAAAGCAACGCGAAAAGAGTACTGAACCAACTGCCGACTCGCGCAACTCGCAAAACACCCACGGTACGATTCGCTCACGTCCAAGAGTTTGTCCCGCCGATGCCCAACGTCACTGGCCCAGGCATATACGAAGAACAAGAGAGGCGACAACATCTCTTCGAAGCAACTGGTGCCTTTGACTTGGGCATGCAGCACCACGTACATGACGAATGTGAAGATGCTACGGAGGAAGAAGAGGACGTTGAATGTGATGACCAGAATTGGAACGGCAATACTTTACCGGAGCTTGGGGGATCACATAACGTGGAATCAACTGCATTTGAGGAAGGCGAAGCGGCCATGTATCAGCTCGAAGAGCCGAGGGCCATTTCTGGGCAAGGAGATTCTGTTGTGTCGAGAGGTTTCTGGCGTCCTCATAGACTGTACTGAGCTGCATACAATGACGAGTGACGCGTCCGTGCACTGCACGCCAACAGACAACACCCGATTGCCCGAGCTCCGTTGACAATTCTTGCATCCTCGGTTTTGGCTCTAGTACTCCGCGCAGAGAGCATTGCCGGGAAGGTCTAGTCGGTAATTGGCTTTCTGACCGTCTGCATGATCGGCCATCCGCGATGGTTGAGGCTCCCTTCAGCCATACCTGTTAATCTCCATCCCCGTTGCCCCTTCCCGACTGTTGTCCCATGCAGACAGCTGTCGGTGACGTTCTTCACGCTGGCGGCGCCTACCCATAAGAACGGCCCGCATGCACCTGCACCTGCACCTGCCCGCCCCACCACGCCCGCCGCGCTCAGCAAAATTCACTCGCGCACCCGTCAACTAGCAGGCCACCTACACTCAACATCAACATTCGCAACCATGTCTAAAGCTCCGCAGCAGTTTACCTTGAGGAAGATTGGCGCCGCCAACACACTCGAGCACCGCATCTTCATCGAGAAGGATGGCGTCCCCGTTTCGCCCTTCCACGACATCCCCCTCTACGCCAACGAGCAGCAGACGGTCCTCAACATGATCGTCGAGGTGCCTCGCTGGACCAATGCGAAGATGGAGGTACGTACAGCCTCAGTGCCGTGGACCCCGCATCGTCGTGCCTGCGTGCTACCCCGCCATGTCAATTGAACTCCAAGGCTGACGTCTTCCCCAACAGATCTCCAAGGAGGAGCCCCTCAACCCCATCAAGCAGGACATCAAGAAGGGCAAGCTCCGCTACGTGAGGAACTGCTTCCCACACAAGGGCTACCTGTGGAACTACGGCGCCTTCCCTCAGGTGCGATCACGCAATACACCGACATCGGCCTTCACATACTGATTGCTTCTGCAGACGTGGGAGGATCCCAATGTCGTCCACCCAGAGACCAAGGCTAAGGGTGACAACGACCCGCTCGATGTCTGCGAGATTGGCGAGCTTGTCGCTAAGCCTGGCGAGATCAAGCAGGTCAAGGTCCTCGGTGTCATGGCCCTGCTCGATGAGGAGGAGACCGACTGGAAGATCATTGTCATCGACGTGAACGACCCATTGGCTCCTAAGCTGAACGACGTCGAGGACGTTGAGCGCCACCTTCCTGGCCTGTTGAGGGCCACCAACGAGTGGTTCCGCATCTACAAGATCCCAGATGGCAAGCCTGAGAACCAATTCGCCTTCTCTGGCGAGTGCAAGAACAAGAAGTATGTTCCACTATACATTGGTGTTGCCCGTCACTGACGAAAACAGATACGCTACTGATATCATCCGCGAGTGCGCTGAGGCATGGGAGCGACTCATTACCGGCAAGACACCCAGGGGCGAGGTCTCCCTTGTGAACGGCACCGTCTCCCACTCGCCCGACCGCACCGACACGACCAAGCTCAACATCCCCAAGGGCGAGAACCAGTCTCCTGCTCCCATCGACCCGAGCATCGACAAGTGGTTCTTCATCTCTGGCGCCCCGTCCAACTAGGAGTGGGGGACCCCGGGCAAGATCAAGGGAGGTTCAAGATAGACGTCGCAAGGAATATACTTCGATAGCTGGAAAGCTGTGAGGACAGCCTGCATTGGTACTCGACAGTTTGCATCACTCAAAAGCACTGGATAAAGGGTTTAGATCAGATCGAAATGCAGAGCGAAAGCTTTGCCTGACAACACGTGAAATCGCGAAACCTAATGCTATGCCGTGACTCCGTCTGATGCCTTTGAAAACGTCCCACACAAGTCTTTACATACGTCGTACATTTCGTACAGGGCACCGCATCAAGTCATATGGGCATGCCACCAAGGAAGGTACCCCGACTACGAGCACCACAGCGGACGCGGGCGCCCTCATACGAAGTTAAATCCAACACTTCACAAACTCAGTTACGAATGGTGCGCCCCCAGTTGGTGTAATACGACAACATCAACCGTTTAATTGCCCGTCAGCTCCTCTTTCCTAGCCAGCGTTCTTGAATGTCTATCCAGCTCCTCGGTGACTTCTGTTATCCGCATCTTGTCCAGATCCAGATGCATCTGTTTGCCATCCTCTGCCTCCTCATCAGCAACCATATCAACCATATGCCTCCTATATCCACTACTATTATCACTTACTGAACTTTATCTCTAATGTTGCAGGCTCTTTGCTCGCTCTCGGTAGCATCTTCGACTGTATTAACAGGCCATTGGCGCGCGCACCCGGTGGTATCAGCGAGAGGAATAATCGCGCAGATTTCGAGCGAGGAGAAAACGGATTGAATCGTAGGTTCACGTTGGTGAGGAACCGGGTGATCATTTTGCGGAAGTGGATGCGGTGGGCTGAAGAGCCGGCAGGAACGGTTTTGGGTACTCTCGAACAACTGCGTGACACGTCAGTATTCCCAACTAAACACTCTGCGATGGGAAACTTACCGGTAGCTTCTGAAGCTCTGCAAATCCTCAATTGACGTTTCACTGGAAGACTGACTAGAGTCACTTTCACATTAGCCCAAGCGCGCGTCCGCGTCTTCCTTTGGCGGCGTCGGTCATTCTTTCAGCCGACCCCTGCAAGAAGGTACCATTAGATCGTCATAGCTAACCCTACGAACATCTGGCCTGCCCGCATCGCGCGCGCATCACCAGAAATGCCACCCCTCCCCTCCACCACGCAGACCCTCACGACGCGCCTCAACGCCCTCTCCGAACAGAACAAGAACACCCTACAGCTAGTTCAGCGATTGGCGAAACTCGACTTCCAACCCGGTTCGCAGCCACTTGAGGAAGGCGAGGGTGACGTGCGACTGGAGTTGAGTGCTGAGATACATGAGACGTTGAAGGGTATCGAGGAGGATCTTGAGCTCCTGAGAGCTGAGGTTGAGGATTATATTGGAGGTCAAGGGAGCACTGGGAGGAGGAGGGATAGTGCCAGAGAAAGTGAAAAATCAAGATTGGCGGTCCTGCTTGCAAGATTGACGGAGGATCTGAGATCGTAAGTACCCACGGGCTGCTTTGCGTGGCAGCTATACCGTGCTTCAATCTGGATACTATGGCTAAGTTTAGCTGTATAGTTCACGAGCGCAGTTTCGCAAAGCTCAACTCACAGCCAAACGTAACGCCGATCGCGCGAAGCTCAAGGAACGCGAACTCCTCTTCTCGAGCCTACAATCCGGAGACTCTACGCCCTCCTCTACCTATCGAAGAAAGAAGGACAACTCACAGCTTACCGCCGACGAGGTCGTTACAAGTGCATCCTCGGACGTGACTGCTGCACTACGAAGAACACATCAGTTGATGCAGAACGAGCTTTCGCGCTCAAGATTCGCACAAGAAACACTCGAACAGTCTACACGAGCCCTTGAGCAGCTGGGCGATACCTACACAGACCTCAGCACCCTCCTCAGCAATAGCAGGACCCTGGTGACGACACTACTCAAGAGCCAGAAGTCGGATACGTGGTATCTTGAGACCGCCTTTTACATCCTCGTGACCACAATCATCTGGCTTATTTTCCGGAGGTGGCTATACGGACCCCTAACCTGGTTCATTTGGTGGCCTCTCAAGCTCTTTTACAAGTTCACTGTCACCCTTTTCGGAGCAGCTGGCCTCGCAGGTTCAGCGAAGGGAAGCCCTAACACAAACCTTATCGTCAAACCCAGCGCTACAGGCACTATACCTCAACGCGTTCCCAACCCAAACGAGAAACAACCCTATATCAGAGTAGGCCGCGGCGGAGGCGGAGGTTGGGGCCACGATCCACATCCCCCAAAGCAACAACAAGATCCTGAATCTCTTTCCGAACAAGTCGGCAGGATGGCAGAACAAAGCACTCAACAGCACAGCGAGGAGGTGGACAAGAAACTTAGAGAGGAGCAGGACAATGTCGATAACCAGAAGGAGCCGGTGATCAGGGGAGACGGTACGGTGCTGGAGGAATCAGATCGTCCGAGGAACCCGAAGAAGAGGATTTGGGAGGAGAATGTTGAGAGCGCTAAGCATGAGGAGGCTCTGAAGGGGAAGCAGGAGGCTGATGGGCATAGGAAGAGAGACGAGCTGTGAGTGTTTACACGCTTACCTACTTCTATGAACCCATGAGTATATGTGTACATGTTCACTTTCAAAACTCCAAGCTTTTCTGGTGATGCATGAATTCCGTCCCGGCTTCCTTTTCGTCGTCCCAATTCCTTTCCGTCTCCCGCCATCTCTATAAATCCCTAATCCCTTCCAATTTTCCTTTCACACACACAAGCAAATTTCCAAGTATTTTATTGAAAAGGGAATTGGGGACCGAGCAATGTCCAGTCAACATCCGATCACCACAAGTCTTAATGCGCCGGGAACATTACACCTCTGATTCTCAAACTGGCATCACCAACCATGTGTGAAGACCTCGCTCTACAACTGAGGATTGCCCAATAAAGCTTCGCATGATTTATCTTTTTGATTCAGATCAAAAGCTGTTCAAAAGAGGCATGTAACTCCGCGAACACTGGGGTTGCTCGAAAAGCCGGACGCGTCAATGTATGCAATTCGGAAAGTGTATAAGTATCATTTTGCTATCCTTTTCCTCGCGCAACTATCAACGTCTCTTCCTAGAAAAATATCAGTGGGTTTTCCTGTGGCAAAGCAATCTCTTGAAGTTTACTGATGGTGTCTGAAGCATGTTCGAGCCTCTCGATCCATTCTACAACACCTCGGCCACTTCTCTGTAAGGTTGACCACTAGACCTGAATATCATACTCTGTTGTCCAGAGGACTTCCCAAGCTTTACATATAGCAAAATCTATAGTTGACCTCCCGTATATAAGGATCTAGATCTGTTGGTTCACAACTTCAAAACAGCATGAAGGAAGCCTTATTGTTCGTGGCAGTATGTAAGACCCCGATCTTACGTTTTTTTTATTCCCTCGCAATATCACCAGTTCTGCAGAGTACCTGTAAAAGGCTCTTTATGGTTGTAATGCTTCGTCGAAGTTCCAAAATCGTGAGCGAAATCGAGATGTGATTTAGCTTCTGAATAGAGTTCCGCGATATCGGTCTTGCTTCTTCATACGAGGGTATCTTACTACTACGTCAGGATACACGACATGTGAATAGAATATATTTCAAATCTACTTCTTTACTCTAGAGAGTTCAATGAAAAGGTGGATGACTCGAAAGCAGGCAGTGGAGTTGAACAGAAGTCCGCCAAAAGCATTCAAAACCCAAGGCCAGCCAGCCCTTATGGTGGTATATAAGACCCTGATCTCACAGTATTTTGAATTTCTCAATATTTATATTAGATGTCCTTCCTATACATTGAATAATTACGGACATAGTCGACCATGAGCTAAATAGCATTAGAAAGTTAAGCCATCTAAGGCTATAATTAAGACCTACTTGACCGACTCGGAAGGTATATTTCCTTTTTTTTATAATTTTTTTATAAAGAAAAAAGTGTAGCTTATATCTTAGATCGAGAAATGTGGCATATCTAGTGAATGCACAATCAGCTTAGCCCTCGTTCAAGAGCATGGTGTAAAATAGCCACTCCTTTTGGCCGTCGAAAGCTCCACCTACAACACTAGACAGCCATGAGCTTGGTATAAACGCTGCTGAATGACCACGTCTATCCTCACGAAGACTGCTTCGCTGGTAAAATTGATAGATGGAGAAATACATACACTAGAACTTCTATTAGAAAATGCAAGGTAGTGCGGGGACTGAATACTTGACTCTTCTGTTTCAAAGATAACGATAGTGAGCCAACGATGCATATCTTTCTTACTTGACTAAGAAAGAAAGTTGGTCAAAGAAATGCAAAGTCGGATCTATTGGGATTGAAAGTGATTGGGTAGTTGAGGCCTGAATCTCTCTATTTAAAACGGCGCCGAAGTACTTCAAAACTCATGTCGTAGTCAGCGTGTCTGTTTGTTATCTATTACTGTTCTTAGCACCAAAAATAGGGAATAGCGAGGCCGAGTGTGAATACAAGTCTTCCAACGCTTATTGAAACATTACAATGAAACTTGTACCTATAGTCTTGAAATAAACCGTATGTACCGTATAGACTATATCTCCTGTATCATAGGAAACTCTACTAATAAGAGAGGATGATCTACAACGTTTGCTAGGTCAAAAGACTTCAGCATTCTTTCTATGCTTCTGTAGCTATGTATTCAAAATGACAGTGTCTGCACCGTATGTATAGATCAAGTACCTAAGTTGACAGTATATATCCTCGCTTCGTCTTCCTTGGTACTCTTCTCCTCCCAATTTTTGTAGCTAGAATAGGAGTTGGAGACATTACCGAATGCTACAACTGAGTTATATCATCCCAAGACCTCGGAGTGATCATATAAGCTTTTATATTTAAGACTAAGCTATTACAAATAAAAGAAAGAAGTAGAGCAATTAAAGGTCCAATGCCTAGCGCGCCATGAGTATTATAACAACTACATTCGAAAATAAAGAGAGGAATACGGTATAAAGAGGAAACGCTTACCTCTCTAGCGTTATGAAGCGGCTTTTACGTACTTCTTATAACACTATATAAATCATTTGTCCTATTCTTTACTTTACGCCCTTTACATTCAAGAATATGCGGGTACTTATTGGAATTACCGACGGAGGTGGAAATTGTAAACAGCCTACCCTACATATAATCTTATAGAAATGGAAGTTCTCAGACCATATGGATCCGCCAAAACTTCGAAGCTACCTTGTAATAACAATTATTGCTAAAAAATTACCTCTGGGAGAACCTAAGAGACCCATGCCTTGCAACCAAAGTATCAAGGCTATCTCAAACATAATATAAGGTTGTTGTTCTAGACTGTCTCTACCACAAGCGAAAGCACAATGAACAAATGCGACATCTATCAGTACCGCAAAGCTTACCCTGATAGTACCATAGAGAGTTTCTGAGGATTGAAAATTGATCTAAATGACCTCCATGAGCTTCTACCCTAGCAGTTCCAAAGATTCTAGAGACGCGAGAGCCCACACCAATGTAGTATTGGATCGAGTTGAAAGGACAGCAGCCAGAACTATGCAGCACGAATACAGATTCAAGGAGAAGGTAGCATACTTGCGGGTCATCGAATCATCATTGCTAGAAAAGAATATGGCCTTATGCGTCGAAGAATTCCGAAGCATTTCGCCGTATGTGGCAGGCGCGCGAACAAGTGACGTCCGAACACCTTATGTGTGAGACTACCATTTCATCAATTAGTCACATGTAGCAGCTACGTGGACGAAAGCTCACATCAAAATAAGGTCAAAGGTACTTGAAAGCAAAGGGATGTATTGAACTCCATAAGGGAAGAACATGAAGGCTTGTGGTGACATGCCCACCACACGCGCTAATGGTGAGCAGCTTCGAAGAGGCGACAACTTCCAAACACATCACTGAAACCTTATCGCTCGCCTGGAGGTGACGGATCAGAAGTGCAAAGCGCAAGAAGAACAGCAAGAAGAGAAGCAGATGTCTGGTGGCACGCCCCACCACGCGTGCCTACAGTGGGTTTCTCCGAGCTCAGGCCGTTCAGGCCTGGGGCGTTAACCCTCCTCTCTGGCCGCCGAAGCAGCGCAGAGCAGACGAACAGGAAGATCGGTAGAGAAAAGAGAGAAGAATGAAGGTCTGGTGCGCACGCCCCACTCGCGCGTGCACACAGTGGCTGGCTCCGAACGACTAAATCTGTTCAAGAAACACAGGGAGCCCAGCCTCCTCTCCGGCGGCCGAAGCAAGCACGGAGCAGACAACAAGTAGATCGGGAGGAAAAGAGAGAAGAAGCTTGAGGAGGGGAAAGGACGCAGGAGCGGGGGGCGCTTGGTTTATATACCTGAGCGGCCTGGCCCGTGCGAAAAAGCGCGCTAGGAGTGCACGTGCGGTTGACTCATAGGCAGAAGCGAGAGCTCTCTTGGCGTGAACAGCTTGTGGTTGACTTGGGATGAAGAAAGTCGAAGTGTTGTTGACGTGGAGATGGTAGATGACTAAGCGGATAGGAGATGGGGATGACTGCGCGCCGGCGAACACCAATTTCGGCTTCAGAATGTAGCGAAGGAGTAGCCATCAGTTGAGATGGCCTATCATCGGAGCCTTTGATCGCTGGCTGTCTGCCTCATTCTTGTGACATGGTTATTGGGTCTGCCGCTACTCTGCAAATGATGGTACTGACTGCGTTTCGAGAGGAGCTAGAGGTTAGGAGTCGATCGTAGAAGATATCCATTTTCATGGGGCTTGAGCTCGAATAAGTTGGCAACCAGTGATGCTGCTTGGGATTAACACCAGAAACCATAACTGCGGATAAGGCATGCCGTCAGGCGCCAGATGACTGTTACTTACCGACTGATGGAGGATCTGTCAATGATAGAGCTACTCATCCGTCTGATGCATACTTTCATTCGTGAGATCATCCGTTATCGCACGCTAGACCGGACCGTCTGTCTATGTTGCGCTCGATGGGGTGACAACCACAACTGATTGCCGATATAGTCTGGTAACTTTTCGTTAATACACATAGACCCATTCGGTTTAAGACTCAAAGACAGCGCTAAATCTTCCTAAGGACTGGTTGTAGGACGCAGGAGAGAGCGGCAGGGGAATCATGGCAAGAACCTTCGTTGCACTTGCCTATTCTACATCGCGCTATCCTGAGCCGTTCACATGCGCCTCAGCTGTTACGGACCCACACGTGCTTGAGATCTTAAGTGAGAGTTATTTCAATTGATGGCTGACTTTAACTTCAAGCGAACGCTTTTCCCAAAATCGCCCATAGAGCACCAAGCATACAGCGACTTGGCCAAAAGCGGATATATACACGAAGCCAATTTGTCCCGAGATACACCGACAATTTCCAGGATTTCACATCCCTTCTCCCTGTATTCTCTAACCTCGAAGCATGCATCTAGCTGTGAGTTGGCATGTTGACGCTGGCCCTGGTCGCAACAGCATCTTCGCTTCTCCACAAACTCGTGACTGTCTTCTGCTGAGTGTAGAACGCAAGTCCAGGCTTGCCATAGAAGGTGCTTGCACCGCCACCAGCGATCGACTTCTTGTTACCGGTGAAAGAAAACATTGGGAGTGGGACGGGGATGGGAACGTTGATTCCAACCTGACCGGCCTCGATTTCGCGCTGGAAGCGACCAGCGGTAGCTCCAGAGCGGGTGAAGATCGCAGTGCCGTTGCCGTACTCGTTTGCGTTGATCATGTCGATAGCCTCATCGATGGTCTCGACGTTCAAGCAAACGAGAACGGGGCCGAAGATCTCTTCCTTGTAGCAGCGCATGTGGGGCTTGACGTTGGCGATAATGGTAGGTCCGACCCAGTTACCGTTGGGATACTTGCCAGACCCTGGCTTTGCGTTGCGGCCGTCGAGGAGAATGGTAGCACCCTCCTCCTCAGCAGAGGCGATAAGGTCTTCGATCCTCTTCTTAGCTTCAGGCGAAATAACGGGGCCAAGGTCAGCACCCTCTTCGAAACCACCATCCATCTTGATGCCCTTCGCGCGCTCAGCGATCTCTGGCACCCAGTCCTTAGTCTCGCCGATCATGACGAGAGTGCTGAGAGCCATGCATCGCTGACCAGCGGCACCGAAAGCAGCACCAGAGATGGCGTTCAGCGCATGGTTCTTGTTGCAGTCAGGGAGCACAGCAGCGTGGTTCTTGGCACCAAGATTGGCCTGGACACGCTTTCCGTTGGCGGAGCCGCGGGTGAAGATGTACTCTCCAGCCTTGTTGCTGCCGACGAAAGAGATGGCCTTGATGCGAGGTTCATCGATGATGAAGTCAACGGTCTTGGCAGATCCGTGAACGATGTTGATGACACCAGCTGGGAAGCCTGCCTTCTCCGCGAGCTCGGCGAGGATCATGCACGCGCCTGGGTCACGTTCTGAGGGCTTGAGGACAATCGTGTTGCCGGTGACGGTAGCGATGGGAATACACCAGAGGGGAATCATAGCGGGGAAGTCTATCATCGTAAGCTTGTAGCTTTCCGCCCTTGGAAGCGTACATACTGAAGGGGCAGATGGCAGCAACGACACCAAGTGGCTCTTTGTAGCTTCTTGTCTCCATGTCCTTGGCCACTTCCAAGACCTCGCCAGTCATCTGCGTAGTAATGCCACAAGCAGTTTCCGCGACCTGCAGACCGCGCAGCACATCGCCCCTTGCATCGGCGAACGTCTTGCCCTGCTCGAGAGTGATGCTAGCTGCCAGCCTGTCCCAGTGCTCGCGGATGAGCGCGACGAACTTGAACATGATCTGCTGCCTCGCGAGCAAACTCGTCTCCTTCCAGCCCTTGAACGCCTTCGCTGCGCTGTCCACTGCCGCTTTGAGCTCCTCGTCGGTGCTCTGCGGCACTCTCGTCACCAAGTTGTTCGTCGCCGGGTCGTACAGGTCTATCCATTGCGACGCCTTCGAAGCCGAGAACTTGTTGTCCAGAAAGTTCTGCGTGTCCGCGGGCGCCTTGATCTTCTCGTGCGTTGTGGGGTAGCTGTCCGCGGTCGACGCTGCCGCGGCAGTCGCGGGGTTGAGATGGCGGGCAGTCGCATGCAGCCGCCTGGCCGCGATCTTGCTGTTTGTCGCCGGGTTCGACATTCTGGGGGCGAGGGAGGCAATTCGAGGAGCGGATGACTGGGTGGCCAATGTCGCGAAGTTGCGGGCAAGAGCTCGGCGTGCTGCCATTGCTGCACAACTGTCTTCTCCCTGCGCTATATTAAATGGGCCAAAGGCAAGTCAATTGCGGATGGTTGGGAATTGCTAAACAGCTCTGCAGAAAAGAGTATATTAGAGCCTAAAAAGGCTGCGCTTTGTATGGTTCACGAGGTGGTTCTCGCCGGGTTACCTTTTCCATACAGAAGCTCCAATTGCCGACGGAGGGGCCTGCCAGCCGATGACAGCCTGCACCTCGGATTGTCTCCGCATCCACTGGCCCTGGAGAGCCCACATGCTGACATAAACGCCATATACGCACTACACGCGGACATGTCCGGTACGAGCAGAGCGGAGCAAGCTTCCGGTCGCAATTGTATCTCAAGAATGTGTTCGCTACTTAATCTGACCAACTACTATTTCCTGCAAACCACGCCAGTCCGTTTCCGCGCCATTGCCAAATGGGACATCATGAGTTCATTCTTCGATACGAGAGCTATAATACACCCTCATAGCGCCGATATATCCCCATTGCAATATTGACTTAAAACTAGAATCCAAATGTACCGCATCGTGGGCTAAAGCCCAGACAAGAACCGTGTCTGGAGCCCTTTTTGACTGATCTCTATGACTTTTGCATTTCCATGTCCCTTCTCCCGGACGCGCAGCACCTACGAGGCAGAGGAGCGCGTAGTGCGCTTGTTGACCTCAGCCTGTGCCTTCTCAGCACCAGTTGCGACAGCCTCGGCGGCCTTGTCCTTGGCGTCAACAGCTGCCTTCTTCGCCTTCTCAGCGTTAGCCTTGATCTGCTCCTTGGAGGGAGCAGCGCCGCCTGCGAGGGTAGAGACGAGGAGAACGATGACGGTGAGAGCGAGAACGCCGATGCCGCCAGCAACTTCAGGAACGAACTTGACAGCCTCAACAGGGTCACGCTTGGCGATCTCGACGAAGAGGTTCCACTTCTCCTTCACGTAAGTCACAGGGTCCTCCTTGAAGGAGAGGTCAGACGGAGACTTGGGAGGATCAGCGGGCTTGGGAGCGCTGGCCTCTTCCTCAGCCTTCTCGGCGGTGATCTTGAGGTCGAAGGTCTCGGCCTTGAGCTTCTCAGCGTCCTCAATGGAGTGGCCAATGTAGATGTTGTCGAAGAGGATGTCGTTCTGCATGGTCCAGAGCTCAAAACCGATGGCGCCGATGGGCTCGAACTTGGCTGGGGTCTTGTCCTCGAAGTAGTCAGGATTCTTGATCTTGCGAGGAGCCCAAACGCCCTTGTAAGCCGGGTTGTCAATGTACTCTGCAGTCCACTTGCCCTTGTACGCGGGGTTCTTCTTCATCGGAGGCTTCCACTCGCCGCAGCCAGAGGCCTCGTCACACTTGGGGTTGGGAACGGTAGGTGGGATCCAGTCACCGTCCTCCTCATCATCCCAATCCTCGGGCTTCTCAGCCTCTGGGTCGGGGATGGTGGATGGTTCGTTGTCAAGCCAGTCTTCGGGTTTCTTGGCCTCTTCATCAACGATCTCGAAAGGAGCCTCCTCGTCCCAGTCCTCGGGCTTCTTAGCCTCCGGATCAGGGATACGGGCCTCATCAACCCAGTCGTCGGGCTTCTTGTCCTTGGGGTCGTCAATCTCCTTCTCTGGGTTAACAGAGGGAGAGAAGTCCTCAAGAAGAGTTCCGTTGCGAACGGACTCGCCGTCGATCTTGATTTCAATGGAGTTATCCTGCTTGACGATCAAGGTGTAGAGGGTGGAGGTCTTGACGATGCGAGCCATCGGCGGGTTCTTGAGGTGCTTCTCCTCATACTCGCCGGTCTTGGGGTTCTTGTGGCGGAAGATGAAGTGGACCTACGTCTGTAAGCTGCTGTCTGTGCGCGGGGGGCAATGGCGTGTGCTTACCTTGTTGGTAGCTCCGCACTTGTCGGGACCAAACATGATGATGTAGGGCGAGGCGTTGGAGAATTCCTCGGCGTGGAGAGCCTTGTTGTCCTGGAGGAGCTTCATGTACGCACCACCGCACTCGAGGCCATCTGCCAGTCTGTTAGCACGGCTCTAGCCTGCGTTATAAGATACCAAACACTTACTCTGAAGCTTAACCTCGTACTGGACGACCAGAGTCTTGCCCTTGTTGTCAATCTTCTTGGGGAACTTCGCTGAGATGGCGTGGTGGGCAGCTTTGTTCTTGACCACCAAGCCCTTGTCCTCCTCCATACCCTTCAGAATGGAGGGCTCCTCAACGGCCCACTCGCCGACATAGGCCCACTCCTCCTCGGTGGACTTATCATCCTTCTTCGCGTGCGAGGGCTTCCACCGAGTTTCCCAGTCGTCGGTGAACTGCTCGAGAAAGGGAGCTTTCAGGGTGGTTGGCTGTCACACAAGCCTGTCAGCAAACAAAATCATGCTGCAACTTGAGCAGACAGGACGTACAGTGAACGTGGGCTTCACAATGGAAGTCGACGTAGAGGACTCAGAGACGGATGAGCTTGATTCCTCGTCCGCACGCACAACGGCGGCAGCGAGTACCGCAACGGCACCAGTAGCAAAACGCATTGTGGGCGAGCTAGCCTACAGTGTGCGGGGAGGTGCTGTTGGGAAAGGGAGCTTGTTGGAATAGAGATGGAGAAGAGCAATTGGAGCTCGTGGGCGGGTTTAAGTAAAAAAGGCAGAGGCACGGCCGGCAGCTTCAAAATGACAGATTGCAAGTGAAAGAGGAAAGCGCGGAGGGGTCGGCGTTTTTCGATCCAATCACTGTCCGCTGCCCCTGCTCCATGCACTAAAGCCCCAGCCGACCTCCAGCTTTGAAGCTTCTCGAAGAAGACAGCCACCTGTTCAATATTGAAGCATCCGCTCGGCCTCAATCGCGCCGCATCCGTGAGCAAGCTTGCATGAACTGGCTTATCGTGCCGACCCGCTGCACCAGTCTATTGTCGTTCAAGGCCACGCTCGTCCGGCAGTCAGTCGCACCCTACCACCACTGAGTTCTACAAGCTCTGGCGACTAGCCATCTTAGTCTTCCCACCTTATAGCATAAGATACGCTCGGAAGTCATTTTAGGCTCTGCCTCAATTGATCCTCAATCCTGAGACACCCGGTGGTGGCACAGGAAACTCAGCCGCGCCTCCACTCTGGGCGACACTTCGGGCGAGACATTGTTCTACAGCCTTGCAATCCAGTCTTTGACAGATTTCAGATGATGCAAGACAAAAGCAAATCGACGAAAGCGGCCCCAAACGCATATCTGGTATTGACGTGCTTGCATGGTGTAAGTCGCGGAGTAGGGGTACAGATACTGCATTTCATTATGCTGTGGAGCGCATCCTCCATGGAATACTACTTGAGTAAGAACCTCGTTCACCTGATTGCAGCACTTCAGGAATCGTGATGTGGTATCTGTATCGCCATTCCAGGATTCGCGTTCACATGATATTTGACTTCTGTTCCAGGTTTTTACTTCTCTAGGTCATCCATGGATGCTGTGTCAAGAGCCAAGATCGTTATCACTAGGTATACAATGGGCCAGAAGTATTGGGGAGCCAAACGAATATTCACACATTCGACGAATCACTATCAACCGAGAACATTCGGCGAATGTCATCCAAGGCTTGAAAGGATTTCGCACCTTGACAATTGAAAGTCCAAAACACCATTTCAATCCATCGTCATAAAATCATACATTTCTTATCTAGCGTTACAGTGAGCATTTGCTTTCAATTCAAGAGCTTTCTGCCCTAACATTCATATTACGCCCGTCTAATCAACTCTGTCATATCTCTCATCAGCGTCTATCTATGTACCGTGTTTGAGAATGACTAAAACTGGGCAGATTCATCAGTACACATTTAAAGATGGCCAGCCAGCTGCGTCAAATACTCAGTCTTCCTCACCACACACTACCTAGGGCCCTCCAGGTCCGTCAGAATACACAGACCCGTGCCCTCCCTGTCCCCACTGAGCAGCAGGCGGTGTAGAACTAGCCCTAGAACCCACCGCGCCCTGTTGAAAGTGAGCATTCGGCATACCTCCCATAGGTTGAGGGTGCTGAATACCCTGACCTCCTTGTGGGAACCCCATACCCTGCTGTCCAAAATTCGGATTAGGCGGCGGCGCACCCACCCCCATATTCTGAAACCCACCAGGACCAGGCACAAATGGATTTACATCCTCACCCCCCACCCCTTCCTTCTTCTTCCTATCCTTCTTCTTAAACAGTCCGAAAAATCCACCTCCAGAGCTCGGTTTAGGCGGTGGAGCGGGCCTAGGCTTCCTCACCTGAGCCCAGGTACATTTCTCACGGCACTTCCTATGCTTGCAAATCTTACGGCCTTGACCGGGTATATGGGGCCCGGGGACAGCGCAAGTCTTTGAGCCTACGGGGTTGAGGCCCTGGCAGTGGCAGCAGCGCCAGCGGAAATCGGATGCTGTGGGCATGGTGTTAGTTTGCGAGAGTTAGTCGATATGTCGAGAATTATAGAGGGTGTTGACTTGAGTGGGGACAACTTTGGGAAGAGCAACATGTTGGGTCCAGTAGTGAAGTTGTGTATGAGAAATGTGATGGGAGCCTGTTGTGTGAAGGCCCTATCCAGGGTGACATTGTACATCTACAGTCCATCAGAGTGAAGATGTTGCTTCCATGATGGTAGTGTCTGTGATCATGGCAGCTTCACTAACCAATCTTGGCTTTCAATTCTAATATTCTTGTCAACTCGATCACGTCCGTGATGCAAAGTAGCCAGCGGTCTAAGCTAAGCAGTACACTTCAATTCCAATCGAAGTAATCCCAGCACTGCCGTGTGCTTAGGCCCAACCAATACATATAAGGTGATGCGTTTCAAGAATGGAACCGCCCCAAATGCCATGCTATATAAAGACAACCACCCAAAACACCATGTAAATGCTGACTAGCTATTCCTCCATCCAACGTTCCATATTACGTGGGCGATATCCCGAGCTGTGTTCACGGTATCGACGACTCGTCCTATTATGCCGGGTGGGACGGGGTCCTCGTCTTCTTCTTCGTAGGGCATAAACATGCCTGATGCTGTGCGTCGTAGCCCGCCGCTGTTTTGATCCGGTGATGATGACGATGCTCCCGCTTCGGAGTCTTCTTCTAAATCAGTACTCGACCGGTCCGGCATCGGATTCCGAGGCGTTGGGGTTTTGGGTCTCTTTACCTCGTATGCACCTGACGGCTGCCAGTCAACCTCCTCTCCATCCTCGTCTGATAGCAGGAAATTGGTTGACGGATTTGACGGCCTCAAAGTCTCTTGGGAGGCCGAGGGCGAAAGTCTACTTGAGCGCCAGAACCCGAGAGAGTGTGTCGGCTGCTGCTCTGTGACGTCCGGCGAATCCGTCCTATATTTGAGAGTTGTTGAGGGTAATTTCGCGATGATCTTGCTCTCGCCGCTCATGCTATTCCTCGAGTTCGTTCGTGACAGTGGGGCTTGCTTCTTCTTTGATGATCGCTTCATCATGACCACACCCTCGTCGGACGAATCGCTGTCGTCACCCCAGCTGCGCTTGTAGTCTTCTTCATCGTCTTCATCCCCTTCTTTCACATCGACAGCTATACACTGCTCCACTTTGTCATCGAAGCGAATGTGTCTTCGCTCGGAGTGGTCTGGCGTGTGAATGCCAGAAGTGGATTGTGATGAGAAGTAGTCAGTAGGATCTCTACTCGTTGTTCGTGACGGTATTGAAGAAGTGACGAAGTCTGATGTCGTCCTGCCGATGATTGGTCGTTGTCTTCGTCGTGCCAACACTGAAGCTGGACCGTTCTCTCGCTCTGCCTGGACAGCGGCGGCAGCCTCCTTGACTAAAGATGACGACGAGAGGGACTTCTGGAGCATGATCTCTGACATGCTTCGTTTTTTTAATATCGGCTTCTTGTGCAGGAACGAATTGCTCTTTGAGAGCTGGCTGACCGGCTCTGATTGGTTCTGGGAGAATGTCCGGTGGGCTGCAGGCTGCAGAGGACCGTACAGCCAAGTCACGTCGCAATCCTTCAACCTGTGCCAGCAATTAGCCTTGGTCAAGAACTGGGCTGAGGGCTTGCAATAGAGCGTGGTCGCATCTTGAAGAGGTTCCGAGTACTCGGGTCTCGCAAGATGATCGACACGATAACACCAGGAGATGAACATGCGACTCCACATACCAATTCAGCGTCTCCGGCGACACCGTCTTCAGCTTGAACTGTGATTTGGCCCACGTTCTCCACGACGCGTTTTCCAGCCTCGAGCGTTCGCCGTAGACTTTGCGCTGCGTCACAATGTGCCGCCACGACGACCAGATGTCCTCCTCGTTCCACTCGTGCGAAAGATAGTCGACATGCCGAGACGGTTCTATCCGTACGGCTGTGTCGTCTTCTGATAGCGGGAGCTGGTCGGGCGTGGATGCACTGGAAGAGGCCGCGGGGTCGAGGGGCGAGGGCGGCGGTTTCGAGTGGGTTGCTACGGGACTTGAGGGGGGAGCTTCGTCCAGCTCCATGCTCTTTGGCTCCGAGAAGTATGCGGGGAAGGCCAGGACGTCGTCGTCTTCATCTTCGTCGTCGAACCTGGTTTCCAGCGAGAGGCTGCTCGCCGGTGTCGAGTGCAGCGAGGACGCGGACGAGGAGCTCAGCGAGCCAGAGCGCAGATCCGATTGCGAGTAGCCGTGCTTTTTGGTCGCGGCGAACGGCGAGGACGAGTCGAAGAAGGACGTGTGCGACGCCGACGAGCGCAGCGGGGCGTGGTGCGAGAAGGGTCGCCCGTCTGGGAACTGCAGCGCCAGCACCTCCGCCATTATATTGGTGTTGCAGCAGCGGGCCGCTCAATTCGCGAGGGCAATATACTGGCTCGCTGGCCTAGGTCCTCCTCCACGATGTTCCTGTCGCAGGCCGAGCCAGCATCGACATGCGTCCGCGACGGCCGTGCGTATCTATATGTGCGAGGGAGCGCGGGGAACGCTGGGGTTGTTGTGGTGACTGGCAGGAATGCGGTGCCGACGACGGATGCAAGGAGGGCAAGGAGGAGCACACGCGGGATGCAACGGGGGGTGAGGCGTCTCAATTACGGATTCTGCGTGGGGAGCACAGAGGGCAGCAGCACAATGTTGGCAGCGCGCGGGTTCAAAAGGCGGGAGGAGGTCGCTCGCGCCAAGGCCACAAAGCTTGACTAGACCATCTCGACGGGCGTGAAAGGCGGACTCACGCATGCGTCTTTGGTGGGCCGCCTATCGAGCGAAGCCCCATTGTCGGTGCGGGGAAGGGCCGTCCACGGGTGGTTCTGTCGCCAGCAGCAAGCACCCTAAAAGACGACGTCTTCAGCTGCATCTCCACACCTGCGAGCGTCTTCAATGCGCCGCCTGCCTGCGCGGCCGTTGCCCTGCACTCTGCGCAGACGTCGCCTGCAGACGACGCTGAGGGCCTCGCTACGGATGATCGGCTTCAGTGCATGGCAGACTCTCAACAAGAGCCTGGGCCCGCTGATCGAGTTCGCTCGCGTGGCCGGCCAGTAAAAGAAAATTCTCACAGCCGCCTCCTCGTCTGTGCCACAGCCTCTGCACCTCTTGCGGCACGCCGGTGACGAGCGAGGGCAACGGCATGTCGAAAACCAGCAGCTCGATGTCTGTGGTCCGCGCGACCGCGGGCTGACAGGCTCCTCAAGCAGAACCCAAGCCAAACTGATATTTGTGCAGTCGCCATTTGGCCAGCAGCCTCTGCAGCTGCCCCTAGGCGCTTCGATAGTCTCTCAACGTCCCTCTTCTGGACGCGCTCGATGCAATCGCGCAGCGTAGGGGCTCCAATACGGCGCAAGCACGGGGAACGGTACCGATTGTTGAGTCCCAGGGTTCACCCCTAGGGAATCTATGTATATATGCAGACTCCTCCCACTCTACAAACAGTGGAGTATCTGACATGCCAGTGAGGGGAAGCTGAACTGTAAAGCAGCTGTCGAGCAAGCTACGGGATCCAGCAAGGCGAAATGCAGTGCGTAAGAGTCCAGCTTCTCCACATCTCCTCCGCTATTCCACAGCCGGACACTTCAAGTTCGTAAGGCCCGGGATGCATGTTATGAGAGGTTCGAGAATTAGAACCGGTGCAATGGGAGCGGATGACAGGAAGCATCTTCCAGCCAACGCAAACTGCCATCGTTCGGCATGGAAAAGGACAGGCTGTCCGATTGCTGCAGCCTCTGGCAGGGGCTGAACGCCATTGCAATTGCAGTGGTGAAGCTGTGATGAGTGGCTTCTGCCCACCTCCTAATAGCAATGCATGTGTACGATAGCTTTGGTCCGACGCTGGTCGCTACATGTCAAAGACAAGGCTGAGAGTCTGTTCCGGCATCGTCCGACAGGCAGCGACTACAACACCAAAGCTTCGACGAGCCAGCCATGAAAGAAGGGTACGCGAGAGTTGTGCTCGCTCGTGGACCGTCGCTATCGCGGGGCTAAGTAGAGTGTCCCATTGGCCGGCCAAGACGCTCAAGCTCCCACAGAACGCGTCCTGTGCGGCCTAGGCTTACCAAACCTCTTTCCACAACTCGACACCGTGATAGTTACAAAAGGTTTCCTACACCAGAGTCTCTCGCAATGTACGGTCAGCCTGAGATGTACGTAATATCCGGCGATGCTCCATCCCCGTGACGATTGCCTGCTCGAATCTAGTAACGCGACATCGGCGGCTTTAACGCGCCGCATGCCGAGGGAGCGACTTCCATTTTGTCATTCAAACATGTCTTCGTACAACGCCTCCATCATGACTATGCGCCGTTTCTTCTTTTCACCTTGATATTTCTGAGCTTTCAATTTCTTCTCAATCATGGTTGGGTCTACGCGACCGGTGACAGATGTGTCTGTGCAGCATCAGACACCACCCGACTCTGATTTCGTTCATGACAAGGACATAGAAGTCGCTCACCCGTCATCGAATCCCTCCAGCATGTCAGATCACAACTCAATAACTCTTGAGCAGCCCGCACAGGATGCAGAGTACACTCCCAAAGATGCTGGCGCGCCAGATGAAGAAACGCCACAGCGAAGCAAGCTCAAGATCACACTGATCATGTTTTCTCTAGGCATCTCCGTGTTGCTTGTAGCGCTCGATATCACCATCGTTACCACCGCTCTGCCAACTATTTCTGAACATTTCCATTCTGCTTCGGGTTATACTTGGGTCGGATCCGCATACCTAATCGCAAACAGCGCAGCTACACCGATATGGGGAAAGGTCTCGGTGCGTCTTTGAATGCCCTCGAAGACTAACATACTCTGACTCTCGCTGGTAGGATATCTTTGGTCGCAAACCAATCCTCTTGGTCACGAACGTCATCTTCTTCATCGGCTCACTCCTCGCTGCGGTCTCCGTCAATATCAACATGCTCATCGCGGCTCGAGTTGTCCAAGGCATTGGGGGAGGAGGCTTGATAGTATTGGTCAATATCGCCATATCTGATTTGTTTGCTATGAGAGAAAGAGGAGCATACTTCGGCATAATAGGTGGTGTCTGGGCGCTAGCATCCAGTTTAGGCCCGGTCGTTGGAGGTGCGTTCACACAAAAGGTCAGCTGGAGATGGTGTTTCTACATCAATTTGCCACTGGACGGGTTGGCCTTCGTCATCCTGTTCTTTTTTCTGGATCTTCATACGCCAAGGACTCCGCTATGGCAAGGTCTGAAGGCTGTCGATTGGGCTGGTTGTCTGACAATGGTTGCGGGGACAATCATGCTTCTCCTCGGACTCGAGTTTGGAGGGGTCACTTTCCCCTGGAAATCTGCAACGGTCATCTGCTTGATCATTTTCGGGACGATCACGATCGGGTTATTCTTCGTTGTCGAACACTTCTTGGCGCCCAACCCACTCATGCCGCTCAACATCTTCTCGAAGCGCCATAACCTCGCTGCTCTTGGTGTATGCTTCTTTCACGCGTTCGTCTTCATCTCTGGATCGTACTTCCTTCCATTGTACTTCCAGGCTGTCCTTGGAGCAACTCCCATTCTTTCTGGGGTGTACCTGTTGCCAACCGCTCTCTCGCTCTCATTCCTTTCAGCATTCACTGGTATCTTCATTCGGAAGACTGGCCAGTATCTACCACCTATCTGGTTTGGCCTAACATTGATGACGCTCGGTTTTGGACTGTTCATTGACCTCGGCGTTCATTCATCTTGGGCCAAGATTATCATCTACCAGATTATTGCAGGAATCGGTGTCGGTCCCAACTTTCAATCGCCTCTAATTGCCTTGCAAAGCTCCGTCCCGGTACGCTACTTTCCTCCATTCTACGAAGTCGTTTAGTGCTAACTCATATTTTGCAGAAACGCGACATCGCCACGGCAACCGCCACATTCGGCTTTACTCGCAATCTTGGGTCAGCAATTAGCATCGTTGTCGGATCAGTTGTCTTCCAGAATGAAATGGTTTCCAAGCAGCCCATGCTTCGCGCCGCTTTAGGGCCTGTTGCATCAGCTTTCGGAGGAGGTTCGGCTGGGGCAAATGTCGGCATCATCCAGTCCTTACCAGACAACGAGAAAGAGATCGCGCAAAAAGCATTTTCTGACAGCTTGAGCACGATGTGGATCATGTACGTTGTATTCGCAGCATGCGGGCTGCTCGTCTCGTTTTTCCTTACGAGGAACATTTTACAGAAAACGCATGAAGAGACTAAGACAGGCTTGGAAGCAGAGAAAGAGAATAGACTAGAAAGACAAGCTGAGAGGGCGGCTAAGAGAGAAAGTAAAAGAGTGAGCAGGGGAGACCTGCCGAAAGATGTTGAAGCTGCAGCGGAGACAGGGAGCAAAGAAGAGGTGAAAGACACACTCGTGTAAAAGCATCTTGGTACTTCGCGTGGACTGTACATTATTAGAAAGGTAGAGGGTAGCTCTCCAAAGCTCCGTACATATGGGGAACGATGTATATATCCCATCGATTACTAGAACATTTAGAAGATCTTCGACTTTTTGTGCATTATTTGAGCTTATGAAAGTGCGATGCGCCGGGGTGACCATTGAAGTTGCGTGAATCGGGTATGTTTGCGTATGAACAACAGGTCGGTGCACTACGAAGCCCCGCTTTGCACCTCCTTCCCCATTACCGGTGTTCTCCTACCGGAACGGAGGTATAGATATCGCTATATTTTCCTGAAGCGCTGTAATAACGCGAACGAGACTCCACCTAAGTAGTCTTTGACTGTTGAAGCGCTTCCACAAGGTAATTCAGTAATAGTATCTGTACCCCTCACAAATGCAGCTCATTCCATTAATCGCCGACTAACATGTGCTACGACATACATGCATCTTTCCGCCCCCGACTCGCGAAGTCACGGAAGCGGGAGCTGGGAGATTAGTCCCACCACACTTGCACAAGGCAATTGTTTCAGACCTCCGACGTCCTATCACAGCAACCTTAGGGGCGCCACGAAGGAACACAGCCTTGTGGCAGTAGGCTGCCTTATCGAAACGGTCGCTTCGATGGTAGAATTACGAGGGGAGGACTAGGATGGAGAAGGGATATAGATGAAGTATGAGGCTGCAGGTCTCGGGGTTTAATTATTGATTTTCGTCGATCGATGTGAGAGGTTGAGTTGCCTGTTTTCGTTCTTTTATCATCTGGTCTTTCGCTGCTTGCATAGTCGCTCATTTACTTCATTTCCAATTTGAAGATGCGTTTCGTTTCTGCTTTGACAGTCAGCCTACTCGCTGCTCTGGGATCGTGTCGCCCGGCTGCGAAACGGCAATCTGGAAAGCCTATGTAAGTATGCGTCCTCAACCTTGATGTTCGATAATTGTATCTGACAGCTTGGATAGCTTTGCGCATTACATGATTGGAGAAATCTACGATGAGCATACGCGCCAGGACATCGTCGATGCGCAGGCTCTCGGACTCGATGCCTTCGCGCTCAACATCAGTACTGTTCCTAATTCAGCCACCATCTCATAACCCTGCTAATAAACGCAAGACTCTCTGCAATCGTGGGCTACCGAAACTGTTGACCGCCTCTTCAACAACGCCGATGAATTAGGCTTCGGACTTTTCTTCTCGTTCGACATAGCAGCTAGCGGTTGGACTTCTCCCAACGATGACTTCGCATCCTACCTCAAGCCCTTCCTTTCACGCACATCATACTTCAAGTACAGCGGCAAACCTTTAGTATCCACCTTCGGTGGCGAATCCATCTCCAATGACCAATGGTCATCTTTCAAATCTACAATCGGAGACGCCCTCCTCATCCCTGGCTTTTACGAAGCCACACCCAGCACGACTTTCTTCGACGGCAAATCGAGCCTAGATGGCGTCTTCAACTGGAACACATGGCCCTACTCCGACCAAGGGAAAGCCACCGTATCGACTACCGACGATGAAACTTTCATTACAGCCGCCAACAGCGCAAACAAGCTCTTCATCATGGGCATGTCCCCCATCCAATTCAAACACATCGACACAAGCCAGAGCTGGTACCGCCGCGGCGAGAACAATCTCGAGTACCGTATCGAGCAGGCCCTTGCGCTACAGCCGGATATGATCGAGCTCCAGACCTGGAACGATGCTGGAGAGAGCCATTATATGGGAAACTTGTGGGAGGAACCTATGACCAATTCGCCAATCCACACGTATACTGATGGGTATAATCATACGGGATATAAAGAAATACTGGGCGCTTTCGTTCAAGCGTGGAAGAGAGGGGATACTACGACAGCGAATATGGTGCCTACGAACGGGAAAACTATACAGGGGACTTTCTGGCACCATACTCTCACCGTTGACGCAGACTGCAGCTCTGATTCTCTCGCAAAACCTCAGGATGTTATCAACAATGCTGAGGATGCTGTCAGTGGTGTTGTGTTAGTCGCTAAGGGGTCCGCGGGGCTTGTTGCTGTTGTGAACAATGGTGATAAGGAGCTGGGTAAGTTGACGCTGAATGAGGGGTACAATAAGGTCAAGTTTACTGGTGTGGGAGCAGGAAAGGTTCAGTTGGAGGTTTGGGATAGGAGTACGATGATTGGGGGTGGGTATGCGCCGTTGGAGGTGGCTGCGTCTGGATCGGTCTGCAATTACAACTTCCAGGTTGTTGGCTTCCCGGGGTAAATGTCTGAACGATGATCTGGCAATTCGTGTAAGGGATCATTCTAGTCCTCCAGTTGTATCTTAACTCAAGTGGTTTTGGTATTCATGTACATATACCTTTGGAGCTAAGTTTCAATATTCATACAAAGGTTTTCTCGATATTATTTCTTCAGTGGAGAGGGGTTAAGGATAGTAAAGTGGATTATCAACTGGGAGCACTTCAATCTCTATTCACAGCATAAGTGGATCTTGTCTAGAAGATTGCAGCGCTTTAGCAATCGTAATACGATATCTATACCCATACGCACCCCTTTAGATAGCTTCATTACATGGAGAATACTCGCAAGCAGGCCTGATGTTTTCAAAGTACTGGAGATTTAGATGGGGTGGTACAACAACACGTTCGCAGCCACGATAGCTATTGTGAGCTGTGCACAACATTCCATCAGTAGACCCGCATGCGAACAAAGAGCGCAGCAATGTCTTGTTGAAAACCGCCACACCTCATGTGCCCCATCCGAAATACGATTAAAGTAAGACATTCTACGCACCAGTTTTCGCGAGGATCGACGACAGCACGATGTGTTACTACCGCCTCTACATCTTCATCGGCTGCGGCCACTCGGTCTCATCGCCCACCCCCTTCCGCAATTGCGCAGCCGTGCGTGGAAAATGTAAAGCAATTCCTTCTCCCCTGCGGGTGGATTCCCCTCTTATGCCTCTTTCCCCAAAGACCCTTCCAACAACTATACAGGAGGCGGTCAAAGAACTGCAACCGGCACCCGAGCCAGCACAGGAATGCGAGCCGAGTCATCAGACCGCATCCGAGAACGCACTCATCGCACACAATTCCAGCCCTGCGCCCACCCAGTGCCCCGGGGAGCTCAGTCATCCCTTCCTCTCGTACAGGATGGACTCCATGTGCTTAGTCTGTACACGCAGGCGCGCAGAGCTACTAATGGCGCTAGAGGATAGGAATGAAGTCAAGTTCGAGGAGTGGGAATGGAAAGTCAAGTATCTCTCACCCGTGCCAGAGGAGTCGCGTTACAGCGACCATTGGGGACAGCTTGGGGAGACATGGCTGAAGGGTTGGGAGGCGAGTGGATGGATGGCTGCGATCAAGGAGAGGGGGAGACGGTATTGAGGGACGTTACACCAGATAATGGGCCTGGCGAAGGGAGAGGTGGCTTGGGTCTGAGAGGCGGGGTGGGAAGCAGTTGAGATAGTCAAACTAAGTCATGTTGAGGGGGGCAGAAGGAGTGGGTGGAGTCAGATTGCCGGGTGGTGGTCACGTGCAGCTTGGCTTGGGAATTGCGGAGCTTCGCGAGCTTCGACCTCATCAACGCACTGCGACTTTGAGCCGGCTCAGGCCACAGCAACCACAACGATCGCTTTATAACCGTACACGTCCGGGATTTCCGTCTCCCCAAGAACTCAATTGAGCATATCATTCCGCGCCCGAGGCCGCTGTCGCCGCAATGCCGACGCCCGAATCTGCAGCGTTTCTTGCGAAGAAGCCCCAGGTCCCGCCCACCTTCGACGGCGTCGACTATGATGATAACAAGGCACTGAAAGCTGCACAAGACGCAATCATTCGCGAGCAATGGGTCAGGAGTATGATGGCACGATTAGTGAGGGAGGAGCTGGGCAAGTGCTACTACCGGGAGGGCGTGAATCACCTGGAGAAGTGCGGACACTTGAGAGGTATGAAAGCCGACTTTCTCTTTAGGAGGCCGATATTCCCATTATTCGCGGGCTAGACACGAGATCATGTCGTGGGCATAGGATTCCGGATGGGCTTAGCGATAAGGATTACAAGCAACTGACGAGTGTTGCACAGAACGATACTTCGAGCTATTGAAGGACGCCAAAGTCAAAGGATACCTTTTCGCGCAGCAGAACTATATTCCGAAGGAGTAGGGTGGGGGGAAGTGGATACTTGACTGTGGAAGGACAGGCGGAAGTCGGAGTTGAACTGCGACACAACACCAACGAAGCACGGCCAATTGAACGCAGCGAGAAGGCTATGAGCGACACCCGCCTTTTGCACGGTTCAGGAGAGAGGTTGCGACTTGGTCTGAATCAACTGTACATATCTCAGACATCGGCCCCTAGTATGCATTTTCCAAGAACATGATTCCAAGCAGTTGAATCAAATGTTCCCTCTTCAAATTTCGAGTCCAGTTTCAATGCAATACAGTGAATAATCTCAATCTTT
The DNA here is from genome assembly GCA_010015825.1 of Lophiotrema nucula. NCBI lineage: Eukaryota > Fungi > Ascomycota > Dothideomycetes > Pleosporales > Lophiotremataceae > Lophiotrema > Lophiotrema nucula. Next base: position 1,199,999 of record ML977317.1, on the reverse strand, counting down.
AACATTTTCTTTCGCATAGCTTATACATACAGTATTGTGCCCGCGACTTGATGTCCTAACAGTATGAGAAACGAGTATGCGCTATGCCAAGCTCCACCGAATCATGCCCCACCAAGCGTACCTGCATCAAACAACTCCGGGCCCAACGTTAATCTAACAACAAGCATACAAGATGCCTTTTCCTTTTGTGTTACCTACAACTGGGAGTGTCTCATTCACAGAGTACTTCAGCAGCGGGACTCATCCGTCTCTACCCCTCAGCGCTACAACCGCTCGAGGGGTGGTACGCGATGCCTTGAAGAGGTATAAGCGCATACCCGGTTCCTCCCAAGCTTCGAATCTTTCTACAGTTCAAGCAGCCCTCAACGAATACATTCCCTATCTCTTCGCATTGGACGCCGGTCTTAGTGGCCAAAGCTGTGCTGGCGAGGAGATAGATGTGGTCCTAGTGAAAGAGCTGGAAGTGGAATGGCGCGCAACGTTCACGGCATCAATACCTGGACGAGAGCCAACAAGGATCAAGTTGAAGAGTCTAGAGAGCGAACTCTTCTTCACTCTGTCCACGCTAGCATATGTACACAGCCTGCAGGCTCGGGCACATCTGCATACGCTTTACAATGCAACGCTGCCATCACCTGAACAAAGGATGACTGCGATTGGCGCAGCTATGAAGCAGTTTCTAGAGGCTCACACCATACATGCTCACTTGCGAGATCGTGCAGGACAGTGGAACGCCCAGCCTGTAGCCGTCGATATCTCCATATCTGTGCTTGGAGCTCTGGCTGAGCTTACTCTCGCTGAGGCAACATTGATCACAGTTCTAAAGGATGACCCATACCCAGCTGCTGTTCTAGAAGACAGGAATAAGCAGAACAAGGATTGGATGTTCAAAGGTGTCGAAATACCGAAGGTGCGCGCGCACCTGTTCGCCCGATTGTGTCTAGCATCTGCAGAGCACGCAGCAAAGGCTCAATCTATGCTAGGAAGAGGATCCAAGGTCGACGAAAGTCTGATCAAATATGTTGATGACCTGCGAAGAACATCAAGAGCAAAAGCGTGTCGCTTCTTCGGCATCGACGCAGAACTTGCGGGCAAGACTGGAGAAGGCATTGCCTGGCTCAAAGGCGCGAACAAGGAGCTTGGGTTTTCATCACTCGGCGACGATGAAGAGAAGAAAGCATCAGCTTTTTCCAAACTGAAGAAAGAGTTCAAGGAGAAGAGGGAGGACAAGAAAGTAGAAAAGGGCGAGGGTTGGGGAACGGATGCTGGTAAATTTGAAGAAGGTCGCGTAGTGGACTATCTTATGAAGAAGTGGGTAAAAGAGAACGACACTGTATGTGCAAATCCCGTTTCTGTCTTATCTAGAGTGCTGACTCGTACTAGGTGGGCATCCAGCTTATTCCTCCGTCGGAGCCGCTACTAGCAAGCATGCCATCAGGAAGAGAATTCCATAGACCTGAGCCCTTTATTGCGCCAGCATTGGAGGAGGATGTTATCATCCGGATGAGGGCGCCTCCCGATCCTGGCGATACTGGGTTTGAGGGAGAAGAAAACGATAGCACCGACGATGAGGCGAGGGTAGAGGCGCCCGCTGGAGCATTTCCAGGCACGAAAGCAGAGTACAGCGGCGGGGCAAGCTATTACTGAGATGGCGGCTGTCAACTGGAAGCTTACTCGAGGTTGTATGATTCGCCGCGTGGAGTCTCAGAGATATCGCTTGTGAAATGCAGCGGGCTGTCATTATGGCTTGCATGGATCGGTAACGAGCGCGTTCAACGCGTGGAGCCGCCGTTGCTGCACATTGAGGTTTTGCCTGATCAGGCAGGTTTAAGCAGTAGGGTTGATCGGCACGCGACCAACCCTGTCTCCTCTTCGCAATTCCGGGGTCACAGAGATTGAAAGTCAACCTTCGCGCTCTTACATACGGGTTGACAGCATCAATTGTTTTGCCCCCTGCGATTGATCGATTGCCTGCGCTGTGTGGCGTCAGTTGGTGCATATGAACTCGCCAGATCCACCTCTCAGCGAGCTGCCCTCCACACCTAGGCCAACTCTTATCAGTTGGTCAACCCAAGCTTCGTTGCACCCCGCGCCGTAAGGTTATCATTTGCTGCGTCGTATCTCCCCTGCCCGAGCGCCCGTCTTCTGGGTACAGCGTCGAGTTGCCGCATCCGACAATCTGGCCCATCGCTCGCAGGGTATATGAGTTCGGTGGGCTTCCCGTGGTTCGCGCTCTCCGCTGCCCTGGACAGTAAACCTCATTATTATCGCGACAATACTCAAGTCGCAAGAGCTCGGCACCTGAACATGGCGGACGGACTTCGAACTAGCGTAGCCTCCCACCGGAAGCGTTCCGTTGCCGACGAACCTGTGACGTCGGTGCTGCCCGGTGGTGATGTCCCTTACGATCCAAATCACGAGTTCAATGCCGATGAAGAGGTGCTGGCAGCTCTTGGTTACAAGTCAGAGTTCAAGCGAGAGTTCTCATTGTTCACAACTTTCTGTGTCTCTTTTGCGGTTCTTGGCTTGCTCCCAAGTTTCGCCAGCACTCTTTACTATGGCATGGGCTATGCTGGAACAGCTGGTACGTTTCTCAACTTTCCCCACGCATTGGAAGGGAAGCTGATTGCGACAGGCATGACATGGGGATGGATCGTAGCGATGGTCGGCATACAGTCTGTTGCCATGAGCATGGCAGAGCTTTGCAGTTCTATGCCAACTAGTGGAGGTCTTTACTACGCGGCAGCAGTTCTCGCACCTCCAGGATGGGGACCTTTAGCAGCATGGGTTACTGGGTGGTCGAATTGGCTCGGGCAAGTGACTGCAGCACCTTCAGGTATAAGTGCCATGCTCATACTGAATTCTGAAAGCTGATCTCGTATCATCCAGTCAATTACGGAACGGCTGCCATGATCCTAGCTGCGGCGAGTATCCAGAATCCGGACTATGTTCCAACAGATTACCAGACTTTCCTTCTGACAGTTTTCATCATGTTGATCCATGGCGTCATGTCATCACTCCCCACGAGGTGGCTCGCTCAGATCAACTCTGGGGGCTCGACCTTCAACTTCATCGCACTGATCATTGTGATCATCTTGATTCCAGCCGGAACCGACCGAACCGATCGTGGCCTCTCGAAGTTTACTCCCTCTAGCGAGGTATGGGGCACGATATACGAGGGAACTGTGTTCCCGCCTGGAATATCTGTCCTGATGAGCTTCATTGGAGTCATCTGGACTATGTCTGGATACGACAGCCCTTTCCATTTGGCTGAAGAGTGCTCAAATGCAAACATCGCTTCTCCGCGCGCTATCGTGTTGACTTCCGCTACGGGAGGTCTCTTCGGCTGGTTCCTGCAGCTTGTGGTTGCATACACCGTTGTCGACATCGACGGCGTGCTCGACTCCGATCTTGGTCAGCCATTTGCTGCTTATCTTGTTCAGGTTAGGACCACTGGCGACATCCAGCAAGAGTAACGTACTGACATATCTCATCCAGTGCATGCCACAGAAGATAACCCTCGCCATCCTTGCCCTGACAATCATTGCTGGGTTTGCTATGGGCCAAGGTTGCATGATTGCCGCCTCTCGAGTCACATTTGCTTATGCTCGCGATGACTGCTTCCCACTGTCGAGCTGGTGGAAAGTAGTCAACAAGCATACCCAGACACCTGTCAATGCTGTATGGTTCAATTGTGTTATTGGCATTCTCTGCCTATTCCTCATCTTTGGAGGTTCCATCGCCATTGGGGCGCTCTTCTCTATTGGAGCGATTGCAGCTTTCGTCGGTAAGTCGCTTCCCCGCGACATTTCAAGTTGAACATTCCTCCTAACGAACGGCAGCATTTACCACCCCTATTTGCATACGTGTCTTTTTCGTCGGCAACAGGTTCCGCCCAGGCCCGTGGAATCTTGGGAAACTCTCGATCCCAATCGGCGCCATAGCCACTGGATTCGTTGCTCTTATGGTCCCGATCCTCTGCCTGCCCAGCGTCACCGGCGCCGATCTTACACCAGACGTGATGAACTGGACGTGTCTTGTATACGGCGCGCCTATGCTTGGAGCTCTCATCTGGTGGGTGGTCTCGGCTCGCAAGTGGTTCAAGGGACCAAAAGTCAATGTCGAGCACATGATGCTTGGCCGTGGTGGGAACGTGGTCGAGGGAGAAGAGGCGAAAGGAAATGACAGCGGATCTGACACTGTTGATCCGGATTCGAAGGCGGTTTTGGAGGCGCAAAGGAACGCCCCGGAGCTCAAGTGAGCGCTGCGATTTCTTTCGGGTGTGAGTTCCCAACATTCGTTCTTGCAAGTCGTTTTGTTGTATAGTAGCAAGCGTTGGAATAAGTTGGTATTGATACCCTAGTACACGACTCTAAAGGAGCGCATCGTCTATAAACACCGCTTGAGTAGGATCTCCTGTATCTAACTGCAGCACTTCAGGGATGGTAATACACTATTTGTAACCCCGTTCCGGGGGCAATCCTCATATCCCGACCCCTGCCAATTCGAACCGTATCTGGTGGGACCCTGACTGACTGGGGTCTGGTCGCCCTGCATAAGTGCCCCGCAGTCACGTGCTGTCGAAACGCCTGTGACGCAGACAGCTCCTGGTGGTCAGACACAGCGACTGTTCAGGTCGGACCCGTGCATCCTCCCTCTTCTTGCTTTTGGCGCTGGTTTCGTCAGTACAAGCTCCGGCAGACACGCGCTGCCCAAACGTGCCACACGCTCTTTAACAGCTTCTGCTTGTGTCCCCCCCGCAGCCTTGTACACGCCGCCCCGCCACACGCACTGGCACGCGACGGCACGATGACAGACCTCAGTGTCTACGATAGCGACCCTACGCTCTACCTCTTCTCGTCGCTCACCGCCGGCTCCTCGCACATCGTCACCGCGACCTCGCGCGTCGAAACGATCCTCAAAGCGAACAAGATCCCCTTCAAGGGCGTAGATACCGCGACCGATGAGGTGGCCAGGAAGCTGTACGGGCGGAGAGCAAGCGGCAAGAAGCTGCCGTTGCTCTTCAAAGAGGGCTTCCTAGTGGGCGATCTCGAGCAGATCGAGGAGTGGAACGAATACGGAGAGTTGAAGGAGGCGCTGGGCGTCACGGCAGCCCCTCCGCCTGCGAAGCCCACACCAACACAAGCTACAGCTGCAGCCTCGAAGCCCACGGCCAAAGAGAACGTGCCACCTGCTGCTGCAGCGAGCTCAGAGCAGAATCTGGCTATCAGGCAATTGGGTGCTGAAGCGGCGGCTGTTGCAGCGAGCAAGAAGCCCGCGCCAGCGAACATACAGACCACGAACCCGAAGCTGGCTGAGAAAGTGATCAGTCCTGCTGTCTCAACACCCACAAAAGGAAAGGCAGAACTCAGTGGCATACTCTCGCCGAGGAACATCCCGCTACCCGACACGCCGAAGGTTGGAGCTACTCCTTCCATCCCGAAGGTAGTAGACCAGCAGAAAGGCGTGAAGCAGCCCCCTAAGGAACACGTCGATGCTGCGAACCCAGCCTTGAACGCCGGTCCGACCAAAGTCTCGCAGCCATCTCCAACCTCCCCGACCGCCGCAAAGTCACCGCCGCCGTTGTCGCCGCGAACTTCGTCGTCAGGAAGTCGTACCTTCCACGGCTCGCCCATCGAAGAATTGAGCAAGGAAGAGGCAAAGAAGTTGGAGGATGAGCAAGCGATCCCGGAAGTAAGTAGTAGTGAGGAAGAAGACGATGAGAGCGAAGACGAAGAAGAAGATAGTGAGGAAGAGGAGAAGCTAAATACAAAGCCGGCAGCCGCCGCCACAGGTGCAAGTACAGCGTCAACGAAAGTCAAAGCCACGACGGTACTCGAATCGAAAGACAAGCCTGCAGGCGATGTTCCTATGTCAAAGCCGCCGGGAGTAAATGAAGACAAGGAGAGCGAAGAAGACGACGACGACGATGAGGATGATGATGATGATGAAGACGAAGAAGAGGATTCAAGCGACGATACGGACACAAAGCCCCAAGCTCGAAGTGCGAAGGCAGCCGATAAAGCTGGCGACAGCGTGAAGGACTAATGTCGGACCAACGAATCATAATGTTCATACAGCGGTAATCTTCACGGGTCTGAACGACAAATGAATGAACGAGTGATGGCAATTAATTATGATGATGTGCGATATACCAATTTCCAAATTGTTTACCCCTTCGCTTGCTTCGCTAACAGGGCGAACCCCAAATGCAGTAGATGCTGTGTTCGTAGCGACGTGATATCGTAATAAGACTTCCAAACGAATGACTAGACATTAAAGACTCCCAGCTAGAAACTATTCGTCTCCATTTTCACTCCCTTGCCAGCAAGGACGGCCATGAGCGCATCCCTAACCTCAAACTCTTCGAGTACGGCACCGAATCTACATCGTCGTTAGTTCCATGTCCTTTCGCAAGAAAGCAGGTTCTGAATGTTGACTGACCCATAACACCTGACCTTCGCCAACAGGTCATTCTTCATGACCTGCACATCCTTCGCCGTCAACTCTCTAAATCTCGGATCTTGCAACACCATCGCCCACGCCATAATCGGCGTAATCTCGCCATCAAGCGGAAGCCGATTACTCAGATCGAGCAGCTTCATCAGATCTCCCATTCCAATGTCCGGCATCTGATGAGGATATTTCTCATCGGGGTGGGCGAGGACGTGCGATTCCGGCGGGCACGTAGCCATCAGCGCGTGTCCACTGATCAGCGCATCCGGGATCGTGGTATCCGACGGGTTGTTGGGATGCGTGGAATCCGAGGGCGTCGGGTTCGTGACGGCTGTTGCGTCGTTGGCGCGGACCATGAGGAACTGCATGTGATCCATGCAGGGGCGCTCGAGACTGAGGGCGCATGTCGTCAGCCTCGCTCGTAGTATTATAATTAAACAAAATCGTACGGTATGGTGGGGGTGTAAAAGATGAAGAAGAAGGGGGTTACTGGGAGCTGTGGAGGTTGGACGGGTAAGACGGACTGCAAGAAATTATTGCTGGGGTGGAGGAGAAAGATAGGGCGTTCGGTCGTACGTTAAGACGAAGTCTATCCCCAGCTGGTCATAGTCCAGGTTACCGTTCTGCTGCTGGGCCTGCTGGTGCTGGTGCTGTTGATGGACATGGCCTTGTGGAGGCATTGGTGGTGGTTGGGAGGGCATCGTTGGTGGCGAAGTGTAGCCTGTTGAGTTGGTACCGGTACCATAACCTGATATGCTACCTCGTGAGCTGCCGCCGTAGGTTGAGCTGCCGTGTGGAAGTACAGAATTGGTCGGGCTCGAAAGGTCGAAAGCAATCCCGTGCGCCATGAGGAGCTCTTTCAGTCGACGATTCTCCTCGGCGAATGCATCGCGTTCTCGCGAGGTGTTGGCGAAGGTATCTTTGAGGCGCAGGACTTCCTGCTCGAGCGCTTTGATGTACATCTCCTTGCGTTCGCGATGTGTCCTTGCATGTGCATTAGCGAATATTATGCATGTGCACATAATGTGGGGGGTACCTTTGAGCCTGCCGGTTGAGCTCCTGTCTCCGGGTCAAGGCGGGTTTGCTATCTGGCTTCGGCCCTCTCCTCTTTGGTGGTTGACCATCTCGTGTCTTCTTCTCGCCTCCTCCAAGGCCCTTGAAAATGCCGAAATTGGCCAGTGGACTTTTTGAGCTTTCGCTGCCTATTGTTTGCCATTGCCCTTTATTCTCCATATCCGACCCAAAGCCAGCCAAGCTACCTCTTCGACTGCTGCTCATGTCCGAAAAGCACTCTGACGGACGACGAGAAGCAGGTGAAGGGTACTCGACAGCCGGGTTGGACGGAGGATAGGTGGGCGCCATGGTCAGCACATCCGACCAAGACATGTAACGATTATGCGACATTGAGAAAAGTAGTAAAAGTAGATAGCGCAGACAAGGAATAGGGTTCAAAAGAAATTACAATATATATGTGTATGTAGAGCTTGGACATGGTGTGAGGGTCGCACGGTCTTGTATATGTATTTCCTTCGCAGAGCCGACAAGCGGTCGCAATGGCCAAAGCTGGGTCAATCTATGCGATTGATGCCAACCCTCGGGGTATGGATGTGCCGGGTTCGACGACTTGGTGCGCGATCATGCTCTCTCGAACGACTCTGCCTTGACGAGACTTGAGCCGTCTCTGCGTAGTGTTTTTGGACAGCACGCAGAGCAGCGAAGGCAAGTGTAGCAGGATTCAGACCAATGCCAGTGACCCAGATGCGATGCCAAGCCGAACTGGTCAGAGACCGTGCCTGTCGCGAGGCGAAGGCAAAACGGATTGGAGATCAAACGCAAAGCGTTCAAGCAAGCAGGCGAGTAGAAAAAAGAGACTCACCCGAGCCATTGTGGTACTTTGTGTCCCCCACCGAGGGTTCTGGTGACATAGTGGCCATGCTATAATGCACGCATTGATCAGCGCCGACACCGAGGCGTTAAACAATCCAACAGTGCTCCTGTAGCAAGCCGCGGGGCTGGGTTTTACAACGCGTCTGAAGCATGTAAGCTTAAATCCTCTACCATGTGGTGCCGAAACATACAGAAGTGCTTGTGTCTAGACGCAGTAAATGACGTCTTGAGGCCTGTATCTGCCCTGGGAGATGAGAATGCAGCCAGCAGAGGACAGTCGACAGCGAGCAACGAGCAACGAGCAACGAGCAACGAGACAAGTGCCGAACAGGTGATGCGCTATGGGAGAGAACGGAGTGGTACAAGACAAGGCTGGAGTGCAATTGAGACAGTAAGTGGTGCTGTTCGCGTCGCAGGTTGGAATCAAATAGTAGCGCGAGCGCACGCGCGCTCTAAGAAGACACAGAGACGAGTAGCAAGCGGGAACACTTACCTCTAGCAGAGCGTTTAATGGCTCAAGGTAACTTGATCTGGCAATAATGCGAAATCGACACCTGCGCTGAGAAGATGTGTAAAACTTTGCACAGCCCCAGGTACGGCGATTTGGAATCCTGCAACTGGACGTGAACCGTGCCAATGCACCGCTGGAACGCGGCTGCGGGACGAATTAATGCGCACAGTCCAGACGTCTTTTCTCCGATGGGTGACGATGCGAGAGCTGGTCCAGTGGCCGGGAGCGGCTCCGCGACGCTGCTGGATGAGAGCGCGGTCGAACGCGATGGACGGATGCTAGGGTGGCGCCGATGGTCTGTCCTCACCGCCGTGGGGCTGCTTCAACGCTCGAGGGGCGAACAGGAAGGCGAATGTCAAATCGAAGAACAGCTGGAGCTGGAGCGGAGCTTGCTATCCTTTGACGGATACGACGAAAGTCTTAATAAGAAGCGCCCGCGCTCCAACACCTGCAGCCCGCACCGCACCCACAAGCAGCGTGGGCTGCTGATGGGCTAGACCGTGTATGCACGTCGACATGATGCTCCGGCCTTCCGCCGCAGCGACGATCCCGTCCGCTGACGTCTCCAACAGCATCCGAATATCTACATATTGTTCTTAGAGATCATGGCACGCTGGGTTCTCCTCTTCTGCTGGAAATGCACTCTCGTGACTCCGCCTATTCACCTGGGCACTCGATCGCTTAGGCGCCATCAATATGCACGATCTGGCGACCCTCAGGCAATATGATCCTATTTTGGCTCCCTCGTGGCTCGCTGCAGCTCGCATTGTGTGGAGAGCCCAATCACAATCGTTCCGTATATAGGCAGTTCTCATTGGGAACCCTGACCCATCTGACGAAGAACTTATGCATCGCCATACCTGCTGCAGTGCGTCCAAGGCACGACCCTGAGAAGACCTTCCCCGCGTGAGGTCCTGGACGCTGCGCATCGCTTCTGTCGCCTGGTCAGCAATGATTTGGAAGTCCAACGTCACTTGACATGTACACAGCCAACACACAGTTCCTTGATGCACTGCGGGTGTGATCTCCTTGTTGACATCAATTGAATCCTACAGCTGGTCATGCAAGTCTATATCGAGAACCATACAATCTCTTTCCGTTCCTTGTCTCTGGCCATGTGAGCCACACCAGGGCTTACAATGAAGCTTTTGGCTTGTTCTGAAGGATTCCCTCAATTTCCTCCATCACCTCAGGTGTGAGCTTTTCAAGTAGCTGCAGTGCCTTGCAATTCTCGTGAACTTGCTGCGGTTTGGTCGCTCCCAAGATCACGGTGCTCACGTTAGGCTATCAATGGAGTCAGCCAGCCTTAGTTGTACGAGGTGGCAAGCACTTACATTCTTTGCGGCCCAGGCCAGAGCCAGAGCAGCAGTGGTGCCACCCAGCTTGTCAGCGATTTTGTGCAACTTCTTGACTTTCTCAATCTTGGCTTTACCCTCCTCAGACTCTAGTTGTTTTGCTGCGTCGCCGAAGAATGCCTTGTTCGTTGCGAAGCGGGAGTCCTCCGGGATGCCATTGTCGTACTTTCCAGTAAGTATGCCCGATGCGAGTGGGGACCAAATTGTGGTGCCGTACTGGTGCTTCTCGAACAACGGAGCGTATTCAGCCTCAAATCTTTCGCGGTGGAAAGCATTGTACTGCGGCTGCTCGACAATCGGCGCGATCAGGTTGTACTTCTCCGCGACATCGATAGCCTCCTGGATCTGCGCAGCGCTCCATTCTGAGGTGCCCCAATAATAGGCTAGATTCAGGTCGCGGATCGTCTGGGTGAAGGCTTCGACGATTTCCTTCATAGGTACATCGGGATCAGCCCGGTGAGCGAGGACGACGTCGACGTAGTCGTGGTCGAGACGCTTCAGCGACGACTTCAGGCCCTCCACGATGTGCTTCTTTGAAAGTCCCCGTGTGTTCGGCTCTTTTCGTCCAGTCCCAAAGTACACCTTCGTACTGAGAACATATTCATCTCTGGGCCACGCCAGCTCCTTGAATGCTTGTCCCATCTCGACTTCGCATTGACCGTTGCTGTAGACCTCAGCAGTATCGAAGAAGTTGATGCCATTGTCCCACGCGGCTTGCATACAGTCCTTCACGATAGATCCTACAAATGATTAGTTGAAGTATGTGGTGGAGATGCAGTTCAGTCACCTTTTTGGGTCCCACCGTATGTCAACCAGCCACCAAGCGAAAGGACCGAGACCTTGAGACCTGCAGGCCCGAGTCTGCGGTATATCATATCCTAAGTTTCAATTAGCAAACATCGGACATGGCGGCCGCTTGAGCGCCTTTGCGCGTAAGGCAAAGCTCTCATTTAGCGGCATCCACGCCTGGGTTTTCGCAGGCACGTAGCCCAGGGTGGCGCGAATGGGATGAAAGCATACATGCGGCTGGAACTTTGATTCGACTGCAGGCATTTTGAGGATACGTGATGTTGATAGGTATCTTCTAGAAATCGATTGAGACCTGGAAAGGAGAAAAGTAGCAAACATAGAAGTGCCCCTCATTGCGGTCTTTGTAGCATTTCGCCATCAGTGTGGGGCATAAAAATCTACTGGGGTACGTCATGCATCTCGCAGCCTTCGTGTGACCATTTAGGCAGGACCAGGCATACGATAGAGGGGCGCCGCGGCACACAGCCGAGATCTTCACACCTTCACCTTCCGACGAGAAAAGCCTGCATTCTGTACTAGCACGAGGCGACAGGCGCCGCGGCCGATGCAGCAGGCGAGCGCGCCAGCTGTTGTTCGTGCGATGGATGCGATGGGCAGTCGATCGCCAACGGTGGTGTTTCGAAACAGAGATGCGACAACGGGGCAAATCCGTCGCCGTCAGGCCCAATCACGACCGCCCATACGCGCTATCACGTGCAATGCTCTTTCATCTTTAAGGAAGGATTGGCCTTCCTTGGCCATCAGTGCTTAATTCAACACTTCCCCTGAGATGATTCACACGAGGTCGATAGCGCGTGAGGAGCATTGTTAATGATCGCATTCTCCCTTGCCGTGCTATTCATTCTACACGATGCTCCTCCCTTCACATTGTACATGCCGCATTTCCCAGTGCTTGCTTGTCACGTATATCTAGTCTATAAGTACAACATTGGCGCCGAGCGTTCTCTTCTTTCTTTAATCGACCTCTTTACCAAGCTGAAAGAACTCCTATCGTTTAGCCTTGTCAACATGCTTCTTTCAACCACATTCCTAGCCGGCCTGCTTGGCTTAGCCAGCGCAGCTCCCCTCAACCGACGCGCAGCCTTGACGGCCGCAACTATCCAAGCGATCGCGCCAGCAACAGCGAGCTGCAGCGGTGCGGAATACCCTGACGAGTGCGCAACTGCAGAACAAGCAGTCAAGCCGATCACCGACAGCTTCACCAAATACCAAATCACTACTACTGGCGAGCAAGCAGCACTCCTTGCGATCATGCTTTATGAGTCCGCCAACTTCCAATACAACAAGAATCATTACCCGGCGCCCGGACGGCCAGGGCAAGGCACCAAGAACATGCAAATGCTGCCCTTCAACCTCAAATACGCTACATCAGTCTATGGAGCAGACATCGCCAACCAAGCGGACGCTCAAAGCCCTGATGCGGTTCTAGCACTGGTTTCTGGGAACGAGGAGAGCTTCGGATCAGCAGCTTGGTTCTTGAGCACGCAATGTTCACCTGAAATCCGGCAGGGTTTGGCGGCAGGTACTCAAGGCGGGTGGAGCGCGTACCTAAGTCAATGCGTGGGTACGACCGACGTTCCTGAGCGTGATACCATCTGGCAGGCAGCTATTCAGAAGCTGTCTGGAGGTTATTAGGTGGGGGCATAACCGTCTGTCCCCAATATTTTGTAGTTCTACGTCGTCGACTCATATTTCGATCAATACATGCGCAGACCTCGTTAGTGCACCTTAGGAGCTAAATAAAAGATCATGAACCAATTTGCAGTGCCTCAAATCCTGACTCCATGTCAAAAGTTCCCATCAACTACACATCCTCGCCAGGTAAGCTATGCGGATGTCAGGCGACCAAACGGGTGCGTAATGGAATAGTAGCACTTCGGGGGACGCCCGGGGTAGTGGTGGTACAGATACTATAGTGCATTGCTCTGTAGGAGCTCTTCGTCTGTCTAAAGCCGCTTAAGTGGGATCTCGCTGATCCAACTGCAGCACTTCAGGAGTGGTAATACGGTATGGTATCTGTACCCCCAGAGACGGTTCGAATTGGCAGGGGCGACATTCTCAATTCCTAATATCTTATCTGGCTTTCATACAAGAGCTATCATCTCACTTGATCCCACCGGAGGTCTTCGTATCTCCCTCGGAGTCCTATAATTGACCAAATTGCATCGTATCTCAGACAAATTGAAAAATGTCAACGACAAGATGAGCGTGAAGTAGAGGGTAGCAATCGCTAGCGAAGCTGCCAATGAGCAGGAACGAGAACATGACCTTAATGCCTTTCTCCTCAGGAAGCGTATAGAGAAAGCAGAGTAGCAGGCACAAAATCCTAAAAAGGTTGCTATTTACTAGGCTAAAACCCTTGATAAAATCAAGTCAGAAGGTCGAGCTAACTATAACCATTGTAACATCTCGCTTGCGTCCCCCAGATCATTAAAGAAACATTGAACTATTAAGGCCCACCATTAGCAAGTTGCCGTGATCTCTGGCGCTGTCCTAGTCAAATCATCCGCCAATGCAGTCCGTACACACAACTGAATTTCCAATGTGCTCGCTGAGAAGAGATACTACATTAGAGCCTACAATAGTCGCGTGGGCCAAATTATGGCTTATGTATCAATTCTTAACTTATTAAGCGGTCGATGCTATTGCTCTAAGGTACATCTATAGTACAGGAACAGCTTATTGATCTCGAATTATTGAGGCTGGTACGGTCTTGTGTGTCTTAGATAGCTTCGTCTTGATGAATTATCTGCATGATTACATTCAATCTTACGAGTTACACGATGCTTATACTCATACATCTCGCACCGTCGTCCCGTCGCGTCTCACCTCAATGTCGCATCTTCCGTTCCTCTCAATCTCTTGGATCCCCGTCGTCCTCGCTTTGCATCCCTTGATTAGATCAACCATCTCCCTCACATCCTGCTTCAAGACACTAAGGTTCTGCGCCGCGACGTCGATAACAGCTGCAACCTCCTTCTTCAACAACGTTCCATCGCCAGCACGGCCTCGGGAACCCATAGTACTATCCCTCCTTTCCACATTGCCCTGCAAATTCCGTGTTCGCATCTTGGCACTCGAAGGATCTGGCCCCTGACCGAATACATTTTCCTCATAATCCTCAGGCAAGCTTCCATCGCCCAGTTCCTCATCAGTCGCACGCGTTTTCGGTCTGCCGAACAGAATGCCGAACCAACCTCTCTTTACAGGCTTGCTCCTCCGACTTAACTCCACAGTCCACCGCCAAAGCTCATGCTCCCTATTCCAGCACCCAGCGACAATTTTGTTCGCAAAGTCCGCTGCAATCTTGAGATCCACGACTTCCTCCCTCAGCTCTTGGATCAAAGCCTGCTGGTGCTGGAGCGCCTCGTCTTTCTTCTCATGCATATACTTCGTAAGTGGAATCTCAACTAGCTCTAGCTGTTCGAGCTTCGGAGTTATATCGTCTATGGTAGCGTGCAGAGTCTTGATGAGTTTGGCTTGAGTGGCGATCGTGAAGTCTTGACGGCGCATATGTTCTTCGAGGGATTCTGGGGTGGAGAGATCGCTTGAGGGGAGGAGTCTGTATTCTTCAACTTCGGAGTCGGTTGGGAGGCCGGAGGGTAGGCGGTGTCGTTCGTTGTGTTCTTCTTTGGTTGTTAACCTACGCGGACCTTCAGGGGGCAAGATCCCATTCGGAAGTTGTTGAGAACTCTCAGGGGACGTGCTGGGTGAGCGTTGGTCTCCGAGTCTATCGTACCATCTTGCTGAAGCGATTGGGTAGCTGAAGTTTGGGACGAGGCCAGATTGTTCGTGGGACACTCCTCGGATACCCGCGTCCACGTCGTGTTGGAACGCCTCTCTCATGAGTGGGTCGAGATTTTCTGAGGCAAGGATCTGGTGCAATGCCGAATCCCACGTCAATGTCTCCCCTTCACTAGTCTCCTGGTGCCGATGAGCAGAGTCGACACGACGAGACTCTCCTTTCTGCTCTACTCCAGCCTGTAACGACTTTTCAAGACCCAGATCATTCTCCTTAGACTTCGTAGATGATCGCCTTGCATCAGCACTTTGAGCAAGCTCATGCTGCCTCTCTTTAGCTTCCAGAATGTCTTCCAACCCAACCTCGTTCTCCTTACCAAGGATTTCTTCTTCAAGAACTTCCACCAGGCTGCCACGTGAGTCTGCAACGAGATACGATTTAGTGCCGTCTTGATAGCGAAAGACGTACAACGCTGGAGCGCCATCCGGGCCAACAAGTTCCGTAATTAGCGCCCTTCGTTCACCTTGCTGGTCGAGCTCTTCGAATTGTCGAGTTGAAATAGTTGTTTCTTCTGGCACTGGGACGTAATGAAAGCTCAGAGAGCGAGGAGGTGTCGGATCCTTGTATACCGAATCCTCATCTCGAGCGTCTTCCCCCGGATAGCTTTGAGAGGAGCGAGGAGGTGTCGGATCCTTGTATAGCGAATCCTCATCTCCACCATCTTCTCCTGAATCGTCTCTAATAGGGGACCCATGGTCGAGTGGCCCTCCTTGGCCGAGATTCACCGTACTCTTACGCGCATCGCTTCGCCCACCATGCGCATACACAGCAGGCGTACTCTCATTAGCTTCCAGCTCCGCAAGCCTTTCGTGAATACTCTCAGCCTCGGTGTTCCTCTCCTCCGCATCTTCGCGTGTACGCGGCGGAAGAGGAAACCTCTTCGCATACTCTGATATCGGTTCATAGATACTCTCGTCCATAACTCCGTTCCACCAGCCTCTCTGCGGGTCTTTACCCACTGGCAACTCCTGCATCCAACCAGTCTCACTTTTCTCCATGACAGCTGTCAAAGGGCGACGGTTGATCTGTTTTTGAAGCCAGGTAGCTTTGCGTCTATCGCCCATGCGCTTATACGGCCTGCTATCAACGTCCCTGGACTCTTGCTGGATTTGCGTTTCGCTTGGTACTAGAACCTTTTGTTTCCCTTTATTGGACTGGTTCTTGTTGTTCTTATCGCGTCTGAAACGCTGAAGAAATGCCGGCATTCCTTCAGGCTCGGGGTTACGAAAGAGTTCAGTAAACCTAGACTTGCGCTCTCCTTTATTGCTGTGATGGCTATTGCTCATGCCAGGTGTGGCGAGAACACGGTGGTGATGCTGAGAATAACGATGGGGCGGTTGTTAAAGCATGGCAATGATAGGGCCAGCGAGATGTCCATCGTGGCAATCAAGTTTGTCAATGAGTTGTTGGTTCACGCGATGCCTGTCACACGTCAACTTCAATTGCAGCTTCAAGTGGCGCGTCGTCAGAGAAATGCAGTGAACAGGAGAAACTTGAGATTCGCGTAGATACAGCGTCTCACCACCACCACCACACATCCGCTAAATCCGAGAGGCGCATATCAACAGCTGACACAAGGAAAATGAGGAGGTTATTGAGAGCTTTTCGTTCCGTTCCGTTTCAGTTCCTAGTCATTGGCACTGCAATGCTCAGATCCAATGACGAAAACTTTCCATATTGAGACAGCTGATGGCGAGAACGCATCTACTATTATACATCTATTCTCAGAGAACCATCAGCACATTTTGACCCGCAAGACCCCGTGAATAGAGAGCACCCACTTCTAGACCTCATCGCATCTATGAGAAGGACTTGGTGAAAGATGTGGCAACGTCCTTCAGCTTCGCCTCGAGCTCCTTGCTAAGCGCACCTTCCCGGTCAATTTGTTGCAGAAGGTCGGACTCGTTTGATCGGAGGTGAGAAAGGAAGTCAGACTCCCACTGAAGGATCTTGGCGACGGGGACGCTGTCGAGGAGACCGTTGACACCAGCGTAAATAAGGGGAACCATCTCGTTGACAGCCATAGGCGAGTACTGCTTCTGCTTGAGGAGCTCAGTGAGACGCTCACCACGGCTGAGGGTCTGCTTGGTGGCAGCATCCAAATCGGAACCGAACTGGGCGAAGGCAGCAACCTCGCGGTATTGGGCCAAGAAAAGCTTCAGGGAACCAGCGACCTGCTTCATGGCCTTGAGCTGGGCAGCAGAGCCGACACGGGACACGGAAAGACCGACGTTGATAGCAGGACGGACACCCTTGTAGAAAAGTTCGGCCTCCAAGAAGATCTGACCATCGGTGATGGAAATGACGTTGGTAGGAATGTAGGCAGACACATCACCACCCTGGGTCTCAATGATGGGCAGAGCGGTCAAAGAACCACCACCGTGCTTGTCGCTCATCTTGGCCGCACGCTCGAGAAGACGGGAGTGGAGGTAGAAAACGTCACCGGGGTAGGCCTCACGCCCAGGAGGACGACGGAGCAAGAGAGACATTTGACGGTAAGCGACCTGTTTGTACGTTAACACGCTGTTCCTGACAACGACGGAGAGGGAACACTTAAAGCTTGTTTGCTAAGGTCGTCATAGATTATTAGAGCGTGCTTGCCGTTGTCGCGGAACCTTGAGATGTGTGTTAGTATGTCGAAATAGAAGCGCATGTGTTAAAAGAGAAGAATCGACAAGAGGTATGCTTTGCGTAAATCGCGGGCCTCGACATGGAGGTTAGGCGGAATCGACACTGTCGATTCCCAGGGCGGTAGCCTTTTTCAGGTGGCGCTCGGTCTTCTTGTGGCTGGCGATCCGGCTTGGACTGGGTGCAGTATAGTCGCAGATCGAGCAATAGTACCGTTTCTCAGCTTTAATCCTCACTTCAGATTGGAGGCTCGTGAGTGTTTTGGAAGACCTGTTGTCTTGGACAGCGGCCGACTCGCTGACGGTGATTGGTACCCCTGAGGTGCCTCGCGAGTCCGAAAGGGCGGTCAAAGGGACGATCGCTGTCGCTGCAATAGTTTCGGCGTTCCGATACCATTTTGGCTCGACGAGAAAGGTAGTCGCGGACGTGTGTCGACGACACAGATGGCGGATGCAGCGGGTGCATCCATACCCAGTGTCGGTCAAGAGAAAAGGAAAGGATCGATCGTGGAAAATAGGAAAGAACAAAAAAAAGGTTTACGTACCATTCACCCATGGAACTACAAACAACAGTTAGCTTAGGTTATACTTGGAGGGCACAGTGTTACTTACCACCCGGTAAAGGGGGCTATGTATTGCAGCGGCTAGAAAGGCTTGTCAGTAACGGCTCTACTAGTTGGGTTCAGCATGCTTACAGCGGCCTCGGAGGCGGTGGCGGCAACGATGATGGAGTACTTCATGGCGTCGTTCTCCTCAAGGGTCTTGACGAGCTGAGCGACGGTCGATCGCTTCTGACCAACGGCGACGTAGACGCAGTAGAGCTTCTTGACCTCGTCGCTGCCGCTATTCCATCGCTTCTGGTTCAGCATGGTGTCGAGAGCGACGGCAGTCTTGCCGGTCTGCCGATCACCAATGATCAACTCACGCTGACCACGGCCGATGGGAACCATAGCGTCGACCGACTTGAGACCAGTCTGCACTGGCTGGTTGACGGAATGGCGGGGAAGGATACCAGGAGCCTTGAGCTGGGCACGGCGCTTCTCGGTGGTTTTGAGGGGACCCTTTCCATCGATGGGGTTGCCGAGAGCATCGACGACACGGCCGAGAAGAGCCTCACCGACTGGAACGTCGACCTGAAGACTATTTAGCACAGGGTCACACAAAAATTCTGAAGTCGACGTACAATCTCTCCGGTACGCTTGACGGTCTCACCCTCCTTGACCAATCGATCGGAACCGAAAAGCACGACACCAACCTGGCCAGCTTCCAGGTTCATGCACATGCCCTTGACGCCAGAGGCGAACCTGAGATGCCATGTTAGCTGCATCGCCTCGCATGAGACTGCGGGATCTTGCACATACTCGACAAGTTCCTCGGCCTGGACATTGCTCATGCCGTGGACACGGGCGATACCGTCACTAAACATCCATCATCAGCTTCCCATGTCCGTTGCGATAGTCACGATAGATTCTCGTGATGGCGTACCCGACGGAGAGGACGCGGCCAGTCTCAGCGAGGCTTGACTCCTCCTGGACACCGCGGATCCTCTGCTCGAGGATGGACGAGACCTCGGTGGGGGCGGCCTTGGTCTCGGAGGCATAGCTTCGGATCTGCTTGGTGGCAGCGTTGAAGGCGGCGGGCGATCGAGTCTGTTGTAGCAAAAATCGTCAGGGCTCGGCACAGCGTGGAGGAGCTCCCCATCGACCAGCGCATCATCCTCCATCGCCCAACGAAGCTTCGAGACGACCCAATTGGCGCTAGATCGGGGTGTGCGAAGCTGCAGGCGATGGCGAGATGGCGTGCGGGCGCAATTGGTGTTGGGACTGATGGACTTACCGAAGCAATTCTGCCAGAGGCAGAGATTGCAGCGAGCCCGCGGCTCGACTGGCGGATGGCTCTCGAGAACATTGTGGGTGAGCTCAAGAGTCTAAGCTGATGAGCCTGCGATCAATTGAGATTGATGCAGAGGGACAGAGAGGAGAGTGGGTGTGGTAAGAGATGGAAAAGCTTGGGGGAGGCTTCGGAGGACGGGCAGGAGCAAAGGTTGCTGCTGCCGCTAAGGCGCCCGCTTTGCCTAAAGCGCTTAGCCCCGAGCGTCTCCTCATCCCCAGCAACCATTTCCCACGCTCTGTCTGCGTTCATATAACGAAGACTGTTGCTTTCACGAAGGTCCATCTGGCCTCTGTTCTTTGTCGTCATGAAAGACGCACAGATTTGCTGTGAAGTCGTTGCCTAGCAATGCGCATTGGAGCTGTTCGTGGCATGAGGCAATACTTTCCCGGGCTTCCCTCGGAAGGCGTGTGAAGCTGCCCACTCGTCTACCTCCAAGGTGATCGATCCATGCTTTGTAGAGGTTCTGTTGTTCTCGGTTCAGTGGTAGCTTTTGTCAAGAAACCGTCTCATTCGATTGTAAGGGTGGGGTATAGATAGCGTATCATGATTCCTGGAGTGGCCTAAACGGGTTAACGAGATTGATAGATGAACCGCTCCCACAGGATAATGCAACTATAATGCGGAATATTTGTATCCCTACTCAGGGACTATGGCGATGGTTCGTGTATGAGCATTGATGTACATATATTATCAACAGCTTGAACGGGTATCCTCCTCCAACTCCAAGTCAATCCTAGGTGAACTTCAAATTTACTCAATGAAATCAGACAATGCCCTCTCCGTATTGTTCACTCTCAACAATTTTGCCAACCGTCCGCTGAACGTTTTGACCGGCACAGTTAACGTCCTCCCACCAACGCAATGTGGATATTGCTTGTCCATATCTCCAGAGCCAGCACCCATGCATGTGCTGTTCAGAGTCGACGGTACCTGTTATCACACTCAAGAACTCTTCTTGGTGCCATTTGCGGTGCCATTTGCGCCTTTGGCTTTGCTATCGTTAAACTTCTGCACCTCCTTCTCGACAGCAATGTCTAGTCGACGCTTGAGTTCAGGTCGATAGCCAAGAGAGAACAAAATCTCGAACCAGACGAAGAACGGAGCTAGGAAGAGCGCTTGCACCAGATTGTCAAGCAGCGCGGGTGCTCTTCCTTCAAATTTTCCGTGTCCCACAAATTGTGCAATCCAGCACACAACGTTGACCCCAGCGGCCCAGTAGTTCGCGGACGCTCCATACGTAGAGGTGAGATAGTTTCCGCAGGCAGTTCCCCCGATGATGAGAGGTGCTACCATTGCCCCTGCGACAGGCTCCATAAGAACGTAGAGGGTCGAATACAGCACTGCGCCTATGGTGCCGACATTTGCGGGCAGATTTGGTATCGAGAGCCAAGTTGGCAACGGTATCGAAGGAGTATTAGTGAACTGTACCTGAGTTAGCCGAGTCTTAAAAGAGACAATACACTTACAAGAAGAAGGAATGTCATAAGTATGGCCGGTACACACAGGATGTGTATGCCAACATTGACCTTTTCGAGGATGCGGTGTAAGCGGAAATACGCATTTTCGAGTAATTGTTGAACTCACTTTGTTGTGATGATATGCTCCATACTAAACAGATCAGAGTTAGCCAGCACAACTGCAGCACTGGTACTAGTACTTACAAAGAGCAGCTGCTTTTCTAAGTTGAGGGACATGGTGCCGGATGTGGTGTCTCCAGAAAGATCGGACAAAGACGGTCGACTAGCAGGAGAGGGTTCTACGAGGCATTTCGTTGAAGAACGCAGTACAGGTTTCTACCTAAGCAGACAGTGTCGAGCCGGCCTCACTTACTGCAGATCTGTGGTGAAGAGAAAGGTCGGAGGTGAATGATTTCGGATCACGACATGCCTAGGTGGAAGCTGCAGGCGGATAGCAGTCACATGCTAGCGCGCAAGGCGGTCTGTGCGCCTTCAATTCTTTGGGCTTCGAGACAGCGCAAAGGCTGCAGCAGCTTCCCTCTTTACCTCACCACAACCACCCGCCAACGCAGCCGCAACGGTCGCGTGGAGCCGAACAGGATCGCAATCCCGACCTCGAGTCGCGCGCAATAGCTGCAGGAACGTTCCTCGGATGCTGGGACGAGGGCACTCCTTCCTTTGACTTGTGCGCCGGAGATCACGTTCGCTCAAAGCTTCAGAGCAAGGAGAAGAAGGGCTACTAGCACAAAGAGACATCTCGACTTGCGCCGTTCTACAAGTCGCATTCGATCAAGAAGACCACTTTGCATTTGAAGCACCATCGTAGAGACCCGAAGCGCACTGCGCCCCTCGTCCCCTGTCTCTGTCCAGGAGCCCCCGTAGACATGTTCTTCCTCAAAGAACTCGAAAAGACCATACAGCTTCACCCTTCGTACTTTGGCCCGCTCATCCGCGCGCACATCCACCGCGAACTTCTCACGAAAGAGGAGGGCTCGAGCACCGGAAAGTTCACAATCGTCTGCATTCTAGACAATTTCGATATTTCCGATGGGCAGGTGATGCCGGGTACTGGTGCCGCCGAGTACACAGTTCACTACAAGGCGATCGTGTGGCGGCCGTACAAGGGTGAAGTTGTATGTTTCCCTTGTAGATTTGGAGTTGGTAGCTTCACTATTGACACTGTGGGTAGGTTGACGGGGTCGTCACCTCGGTCATTCGATCGGGCTTCTTCGTGGACTGTGGCTCGCTGAATGCCTTCGTAGGACGCGCTGTAAGTTTTTCATACCGATTTCACGCCGTCTGTCACTCATGTGAGACCAGATGATCCCTTCAGAAATCAAATTCGACGCAAACGCTACCCCACCTCAGTGGACGGATAATGGCGACCAGGTCATTGAGAAGGGCACCAACATCCGTATCAAGATCAAGGGTCTCCGATCGGAGGTCGACAAGATGTATGCCATTGGAACGATGAAAGAGGATTATCTAGGGTAGGCGCAACAACCTCCTCATCTGGCATAATGCTAACCGACTACGCCCGTAGCCCACTGCAGACATAGGACTCTGCAGAAGACGCCGAAGCGTTTCCCAGCGATACACCAGGATCGATTAACCTGCCGGGACCTCAAAAGAGAACAAATTGACGACTCTCGCAGCAAGGCAGGGTTCAAAGACGGGTTGCACAGCTCAAGCTTGCAGCAAGCCTGTCATGCTTTGATGAATGTATTTGGCACCCGAGCTGGCTTTAAAGTACCCATATGCCGTTCTAAACCTTGAGCATTACAGAGGAGACTTTGTCATAACGACGCCTCCGAATGTTTATCAGGGTCCTAACCTGCATCTGGAACACTGCTTGACATAGTAATAAATTCATTGATACCCCGAGATTCCTGAACTGGACTTGAATAGGGAAAAGTGCCTTTCGTGCTCTTTGTTGTAATGCCTGTGAAAGCCTACCATCCTACGCGCCTAGTGGCTGCGGCGAAACGGCCAGACCTCCGAACCTCCAACTGTCGTCTCGCATGGGACTACTCCAAGCCTCAACCACGACTTCCGCTGTACACAATCGCAGAAGTGAGGTTCGGTACAATTACTTTTAGGTATCCGCTTTCTCGGTTTAAGATGACAGAAGTTGCTACGATCGCTGCCTCATAACCGCCAGTATGCCGCGCGAGCGCGCTGTAAACGACGAGGAGACGGAGCCCTTGACGAAAGATGAAGTAGCAGCGCGCAATTCGGAAGATGGCTCCGAGGGCTCTATATCATCCATATCCACCACATCGCTTGTCCTCGAACACATCAACGACGGCGCGACGAACGGCGCATCACCTGCGAAGATGAAGGAGAAGTACCGGGACGACGACGAGGGGGGTGCAGAGCGAAGGCAAGAGATGTTCGATGTGGAGGAGGGGCGATACCAAGGACTTAAGCCAGTAGACAAGAAGGCGCGCCGGCTGCTCTGGATCATCGGAGCTATATGTGCAGTCGGCTGGGGCCTCGCGCTCGCTTCGTTCTTGTTCGGTGGCAGCTACAAGCATGCGTCCACCCGCCCGCACGACCCACTTGCAACCGTCACGAAGGGCTCGGGAAAGAAGGTTACACTGGAGAGCGTGCTAAGCGGACAATGGTATGCATCAAGGCAAAGTGTTTCATGGATACCAGGACCGCAAGGACAAGATGGTCTTTTGCTCGAGAAAGGCGTGTCGGACAACGAGTATCTTGTGGTGGAAGATATTCGCAACAAGGGAGATGCAAAAGCGACTGGCAGCAAGACTACCCTGATGCAGAAGCAGACCTTCCAAGTCGGTGACAAGTTCGTCTACCCAAGCAATGTCTGGCCAAGCAAGGATTTCAAGAAAGTGCTCGTCATCTCTGAGGAGCAGAAGAACTGGAGACACTCGTTCACTGGCTTGTATTGGATTTTCGATGTCGCGACCCAGACAGCGCAGCCTCTGGACCCAGAACACCCAGATCACTTCGTCCAGCTCGCTTCCTGGTCACCGCAATCGGACGCAATCGTGTTCACTCGAGACAACAACATGTACCTTCGAAATTTGGACTCGGACAAAGTCATTCCAATCACCAAGGATGGTGGCACTGAGCTCTTCTATGGCATTCCCGACTGGGTTTACGAAGAAGAGGTGTTTCAAGGCAACAGTGCGACCTGGTGGTCAGACGACGGCGATTTCATCGCGTTCCTTCGTACCGACGAGTCGAAGGTGCCTACGTTCCCTGTTCAGTACTTCATGTCGCGTCCGAGTGGGGCGAAGCCGAAGCCTGGCGAAGAAGCCTATCCCGAGGTCCGCGACATCAAGTACCCCAAAGCTGGCGCACCGAACCCTGTCGTGTCCTTGCTGTTCTATGATGTCGCCAAGGGGGAGGTGTTCAACATCAAGATTGATGATGACTTCAAGGATGACGATCGCCTCATCACGGAAATTGTGTGGGCCGGACGCAGCAGACAAGTGCTTGTCCGTGAGACCAATAGAGAGAGCGACATTCTCAAGGTCGTCCTAATGGACACTGAGCGACGAACAGGCAGCACTGTACGTACCGAGAACGTTGCTGAGCTGGATGGTGGATGGTTCGAAGTGTCGCAAACCACGACATTCATCCCTTCAGATCCAGGAAAAGGCCGTAACCACGACGGATACATCGACACAGTCATTCATGAGGGCTACGATCACATTGGGTACTTCACACCTCTTGACAATGACAAGCCTGTCCTACTTACTAAAGGTGAATGGGAAGTAGTTGATGCTCCTTCCGTTGTCGATCTTGAAAATAACCTCGTCTATTTCATCTCGACTGAGCAGAGCTCGGTTGAGAGGCACCCTTATGTGGTAAATCTAGATGGCACGAATAAAAGACCCGTCATTGGCAACACTGATTCAGGTTACTACGATGCCCACTTCTCGACCGGAGGCGGCTATGCTCTGATCACCTACAACGGCCCAGGCATCCCATGGCAGAAGATCATCAGCACCCCCTCAAGTAAAGAAAAGTACGAGAAAGTACTGGAAGAGAACAAAAGCCTTGAGAAGTTTGCTAGGCAACACGAGCTTCCCATCCTGAAGTACGAGACCATTGATGTAGATGGTTTCAAGCTCAATGTGATGGAGCGAAGACCACCACATTTCAATGAGAAGAAGCAATACCCTGTTCTCTTCTACCAATACAGTGGCCCTGGATCGCAGACTGTGGATAAGAAATTCAAAGTGGACTTCCAGTCTTACATTGCGTCGAGTCTGGGATACATTGTTGTCACGGTCGACGGTCGCGGTACTGGCTTCCTGGGTCGCAAGTTGCGCTGCATCACACGTGGAAATATCGGCTATTGGGAAGCGCACGATCAGATCGCGGCTGCTAAGATGTGGGCGAAGAAGAAGTACGTCGATGCGGACAGGATGGCCATATGGGGTTGGAGCTATGGTGGCTTTATGACCCTCAAGACCCTTGAGACAGATGCTGGCCAGACCTTCAAATATGGTATGGCAGTTGCGCCTGTCACTGATTGGAGATTTTACGATTCCATTTACACAGAGCGCTACATGCACACTCCGCAGAACAACCCGGGAGGCTACGAGAACTCCAGTATCAGCGACGTGACCGCACTCTCCAAGAACGTCCGCTTCCTGATGATGCATGGTGTTGCAGACGACAATGTACACATGCAGAACTCGTTGACTTTGCTGGACAAGCTGGACATGGGAAGCGTCGAAAACTACGACGTGCATGTTTTCCCAGACTCGGATCATAGCATCTACTTCCACAACGCAAACAAGATTGTTTATGACAGTAAGGAGACCTGCCTCTGTTTGGAGGGACACTGGCTAACTGCAACAATAGAGTTGAGCTCCTGGCTCATCAATGCCTTCAATGGTGAATGGCTCAAGATCGAGAATGCAATTCCCAAAGCGCAGCTCGAAGGTCGGTCGAAGATATCCTACTTGTAGAAACAAGCACGGCGTTTTAGGTCTCCAGGAAGCATAGAGCATAAGGCGTTAGAGGGAGACATGGCTGCTATTGCTCAAATGTATAGTATCACCAATGTATAGCTTTTTACTTTTTCTTTTTGCATCTCTGCGCGCGTCCTCAGCTGATTGTAGCGCGTTGTGGCGTCCCCGCAAATGATCATGATGACGCGGGGCACATTGTGAGCTTCGAAACATCCCACCTTGAGAAATGCACGACGTACTTCAAAACCCGACACCCACAAGCCCAAAATCTCTTGAATCTCTCCCTCAAATCTGACTTTGGGCCATCGAATCCTCTAATCAGTGTTGTACATCTGTCGCAATGGCTTCTCCATCAAGCAAAGAGCTCTTGGGCAAGGTATACAAGATGATACCGCCCATGCTAGAGAGCTTCCACAAAGGTACTTTGTCCCTTACCCTCGTTCTTATCTAGGATCTAACATTTCTTCAGGCCAATTGGGCCGTGTTGCAGTCATAGGCGGCAGCGAAGACTACACCGGCGCACCCTACTTCTCCGCAATGGCATCCGCGAAACTAGGCGCAGACATGGTGACCCTCCCTTTACCCCTTACTCCTCGCTCTTCTCCAAGCAACTCCAGTGCTGATTCTATATATGATCATAGTCCCACGTAATATGCGAACCCGGCGCCGGCGCTGTAATAAAGACGTACTCTCCCAACCTCATGGTGCACCCGTACATGCGGCAATCCAAAAACCTCGCACAATCCGAGTCTGCCGATTCCGTATCGAAGGAAGTCGTCGCCATGCTTTCCCGCTTACATGTCATCGTCATTGGCCCCGGGCTTGGGAGAGACAAGTTGATGCAGGATACGTGCGCGGACGTCATTCAAGAAGCTAGGAAACAAGGCATACCGTTCGTTCTCGACGCCGATGGATTGTACCTCGCGCAGACGCGCCCGGAGCTTGTAGAGGGGTATAAAGAGTGCATACTCACCCCGAACGTCGTCGAGTTCGGGAGGTTGGCGAAAGCGAAGAATGTCAACTTAGACGGGCCCGAAGAAGAGATATGTTCAAAGCTCGCACAGGCTTTCGGTGGTGTGACGATCATCCAGAAGGGAAGCAAAGATTACATCTCCAACGGGAAGATCACATATGTATCTGAGGGCGAGGGTGGTCTGAAGCGGTCTGGCGGCCAGGGCGATACATTGACGGGGAGTCTGGCGACGCTGCTTGCGTACAGGAAGGCGTATCATGATAAGATCTGGGATCATGAAGGGGATCTTGACAACGCGGAGACCTTGGCGCTGGCGGCGTTTGGTGGAAGTGCTATTACGAGGGAGTGCTCGAGGTTGGCGTTCAAGGACAAGGGGAGGTCGCTGCAGGCTGCAGATCTGACAGAGCATGTGCATACGGCGTTCATGAACGTTATTGGGGAGAAAGGGAGTAAGTTGTAGTCTTTGAGTTGCTGGATGGATGAACAGAAGGAGCAGTTAGAGCATACAACACTACATGTACAGTACAATGACACACTAAACCGTCACTTCATCGAAACACTTTCGCGCAACAAATGCTCAGCCCTTTGATATCAACCGATCGGTCTGTCACCGCCTTTGGCCTCTGAGTCTGTGATTTGTCTAATGGTGATTCGCCGTAGGCATCAAAGGACGCGTCGGCACCATGTGAGCAACGACGGAAAACGCCTGACAATTCAAAAATGTTCTTTGCCTGAAGCGACTTTTTGGAATGGATATTGTTATGAGTTGCTGCGCTATATCCATTAGGCCTCGGGAGGGTAGTCGTGCGTCTCCAGGAAGATCAACGATTGAGGAAGGTTCCCCATGAAGATCGCTATGTCCGTTCTAATCGCGACCAAAGCAATGGAACTATCTCCTACCGGCCTAGGCGCATCTCAGCCTTGGCAAATTTGTAGAGAGCTCGAAGGAACGCTTGGTAGTTCACACCCTTGTTGTCGGGCAGGTGGCTGCAAAAATATGTTAGTAGCTTGTCCAGTCTGATGTGCTTAAAGCCAAAGAAGTTTGATAAGATTACCACTTACAATATCTCAGTAAGCCGCAGCTGCCATGGTGGATATCCTTTGAGCGTAACAGTTGGGCTGAACAGGACCAACAGATCAGGTTCTGTAGATACCGCGTCACGTAGCTCAGCATCAATCAAGTTTGAGTCGATCTGTTTGCTCTGCAAGGCTCCATTCTGGGCCATCTCCGTAAGGGTCTTCGTAAGGTCCACCATGGTATTGCGGCCATCATTCGCAGACAACAGAAGGACAGTAAGGTGTGGACGCTCCTCTTTGGGGTCTCCGTTGCGCTCGGGGGAGGAAGATCGAGGTGGAGTGAGCGGCGGAGAATAGGACTGGAGGTGCGGTGCGCGGACGGAGAGAGTGGGTTTTCGCGGGCCAAAGTACGTCTCGAGCGTGGCTGTAATGCTCTGATGCGTTTGTGGGATGTAGTTCTTAAGCACTCCTTGTATAGATGTTAGCTTTGTTTCCCGTGGTTGCTCCATTAAGCAAGCTCACCTGTCTGCTCATAGACACTCAGCAAAGGAATGCCTGCAGACGCAGTCCACGCCGCGATTTCGCAGACGTTGTTGAGTAGCCCCTCCAAGCCCGCATCGCCTTGGTCTTCATCGCTCTCATTGAAATCCAGTATCACGCTCAGGTGCTTCGGTAGGCGCTCCAATTGCTTGATATCCCGCTGGATGAACTCAGGGGTTCTGTGGTGGTGATAGAGTACAGCGACGACTCTGCTCTTCACCAATCGGTAAGACCGCCGGAACCGAAAGAAGACGGAGAACAGGAAGGACACGACGGCGTGTATGACGATGTACAGGATCTGCTTGATTAGGCCCGGCTTTCGTTTGCGCTGCTCCATCTTCTGTCTTGGGCGCTTCGATTTGAGAGGTGAAGATGATCGGGAGGGGACGTCGGAGCTCTCTGAGGGTTCATCAGGCAGAATCCGCTTCACCATGTCTTCGCGCTCTTTCACCGAAAGTTCCCTGCCATCCACCTTGCCGCGGCGGAAGGCCACAGATTCCCTGGGTGTTATGCCAGTGGAAGCCATTGCGGCGGTCATAATAAGGTTGAAGCCAACTAGCAGCAGATGTACAACGCGTGGAGAGCGGTTAGCAAAGAAACAAGCCAAGACGAAGCGTGCAGACAGTAAGAAGAGCTGTTTTGGTGTCAGCGAGCTCGTGTTGTTGAGAAGTCATTTGAAGTTTAGGCCCTCGGGAGCGCCTGTGCCACCCGCGAGAGCCAAGTTGGCAGTCGCAGGCCGACTCAGCCTTGGTGTCGGGGGCGATTGCGTATCTGCATTCGCAATTGCTGATGCGAGAGGATCTCGGGCCATTCTGATTCCCAGCATGTGCAGGGACATATCGTGAAGGTTGGCGAACGCGAAAGCATGACCTTGCCAGCTGCATGAGGGGTCCTTTCTAGACCCGGAGAGGGGGACGATACGAAAGTGGATTACAGTCTAGGAGCACTTCAAGCTCCAAACACCACATAGGTGGGACCTCGTCTGGAAAATCACAGCACTTCGAGAGCCGCAATACGCTATCTGTACCCCCATTCCGTGAGACGCAGGTCCGACGCGGCAAGCCACAGCAAGCCACCGCCAACCCATGGTTGATTCCGCGACCAGATAGTGACCGCTCGAGCTGCATTTCGTACTCGAGCGCCAATTCGTTTGCAGAACATACGGCCTTGAAAGCCTAGAACACGAGCCAGGAAGCATCACAACTGCACACGGCGATCGGGTGTATCGCGTCGGGGTCCTTCAACACCTGAGAGACCTGGACACTGTCAACCTTATGCGCCGTTGGTAGAGTTCACCATGTCGCGCGCGAACGCGGATTCGGCGTCTCTACTATCGTATTCCACGTCGAGAACAGTGTCCAATCGCGGCCCAGCCTTCAGCCTCGAGAACTTCTCTGTACGCCGTCCAAGCTACGGTATCGACGGGCTTGCTGACAGCTCTAGAATCGCGACTTCATAGTCAAAGACTTCATAGAGGCCCTCTCCGATGCTGCCGTACCTGCTTCGCGCAAGTCTGGGCCTTCGTCTACCCAGCAAGCCTTCGATCCGAAACCCCTCATCCGCACATTCGAACATGCGCTGTCGCGGTTAAACAATCTGTCTCAGGAACTGGAGGAACAGGAGACTGAGCAAGCTGGCGCTGTCCGCCGCGCAGAGAACCAGCACAACCAGAATGTCGAAACACTGGGCAGGAAACTCGAGCAAGCTATAGAACGCTTCCAGCGTCTCGACAGCTCTCTGAACGGAAACGCCAACGACGACGGGCCGGACGCTGGAGGAAATGCTGCCGTGCGGATAGGAGAGAGGCTAGAGGAGCTTGACAGGCAACGGCAGAGAGCGAAGGATGCAGAAAAGCTGATCTTGTGCTGGCAGGAGGTCAGTGAGCGAGGCGAGCTCTCCATCTTGGAAAGACAGCGCCAGGAGCCAGGCGACGCAAAGGTCCAATGCGCGCATATTGCTCGCCAACTGTTGAAGCTCAGCGCTCGGCTCGACCCAGAAGGCACTCCGCACGTCAATGGCGCAGGCAATGCCCAAAACGGTGTTCGGAAGCGGCCTATTGCCCAAGCATCCAGGCATCCTACGCGTGAGATCATTGAGAAGTTTCTGGAAGAGCTGGAGCAGGACCTCCTCGCTCAGTTCGATGAGTGCTATCGGCGGCCTAATTTTGACGGCATGCGCGAATGCGCCATCGCATTGCGCGACTTCAACGACGGATCCACTGTTATCTCGACTTACGTGAACCAACATCCTTTCTTCATTGAGCGTCAGAACCTGATCACAGAGGAACTCAGTGGCGATACTGAGACGTGGGATCGTCTACAGGACCCTGATGCAGAGCCGCCCGGGGTAGAACCCACCTTGCAATCCCTCATAGACGAGATCAGGATAGTTGTACAAGACGACTCTGGCGTCATCAAGAAGGTGTTTCCGTACCATGATGAAGTACTCGCCCGCTTCATCCAGCGGATCTTCCAACAATCGATACAGCAACGGCTAGAAATGGTTCTTGAAAAGGCTAGCCAATTGTCGTCTCTCGCTTTTCTACGTGCGTTGCAAGCAGCAAGGAGTTATATCGCCCAACTCGTGGACGAGCTAAAGTCGCATGGACTCACAGAACACCCAGAGCCGGTCACGTCTCAATTGGCGGCAATATTGGATCAACAACTCGAAGATCTTTTTGTGCCATACTTTGTTGGCTCATCGTATATCGAGCGGGAGAAAAAGAACTTGGAAGAGCTGTATACATCTCTCCTCCTCAAGTTCACATTATATCACTCGCGGCGACAGAAGATGCCCACAAGCTATTTTGGTTCTCTGGCGCAACGCGGCAAGGAACTCGCTGCTTCTGCTCGAGAAGCATACATGGACAAGCTCGATAGCACGGACATTCCAGTTACCCAAAAGGCCATGCTGTTACGTATTGCTGGTGTTAAGGAGGACCCCAGCAATAAGCCAGATATTGAAGTCACGGAGGAAGACGGCAAAGTGTCCCTCGCGACAGCAAAGCGTATGCTGAAATGGTTGGCTGAAGGTGTAGGGAGGGGTCTAGAATTGTCACCCGGCAATGAGACACCGAAGGACGTGCAGAACCTCCTCAACCTGCTTCTCACGCACATGGGCGAGATCTACCTCGAGACTGCTCTCGACTCGTAAGTTCCCTATGGCATGCTCCTGCTACTGCATACACTGACAGCCACAAAGAGCATCCGCACACGTTGCCTCCCAAGAGAACCTCAAAACCCCTCCGGACCTCACGCATCTGCCGTCCCTCCACACCATAACCACAATCCTCCACCTCCTCCAGCAAACAATGACCACCATCCTCCTTCCCCTTTGCAGACCAAATCTCACCATTCACCGCGAAATCGAAAAATCTACCTCCTCCACCCTCGCAACCCTAGAATCCAAACTTTCCAACATCCTTAACCTCACGATCACAGCGACACTGAACTGGGTTAGCAAGTGCCTCGCCCAGCAGAAGAAGACTGACTTCAGACCAAAAGACGAAGACGCGTTGACAGGCGGCGAGACACTGGCGTGTCAACAAGTCGTCCAATTCCTGACCCGCGCCGCCAGCCAGTCTACGTCTGCCCTCAGCGGCCGCAACCTCTCCCTCTTCCTCAGTGAGCTGGCCCGCGGCCTGCGCTCCTTAGTCCTGGACCACCTTCGCAAATTCGTTGTGTCTCTGCAAGGCGGTATCGTCGTCTCAGGCGACACCACCGCGTACATTAATTTAGTGAGAGGGTGGCCTACGGGCGAGGATCTGGAGCCAGGTGCTATGGATATTCTGAAGGATGTAGCAGCGCTGTTCATAGTGTTGCCCGAGGCGTTGAGGGAGAGGTTGAGGAATGCGGGGAGTGATTTGCAGGAGATGAAGGTCTACGTTATGAAGAGGGAGGATGTGGGGAGTGTGGGGGTGCAGGCTGCGTTGAACGCTGTTTAGTCGTAGTTCAGAGAGGGGAGGATGCCAGACACCTGGTTAGAAATATGAACCATGCAGTCTTGTATACATAAGATTCTCCTCCGTCAAAACTTTACCCATGTCTGTTGATAGGCATAGGCCCCGAGGCATAGGCCCCGAGGCAACGACTGCTCCGTTAGGGTACGGAGCTTTGGCACATGAGCAGCAGATGAGGCTCCTGAGAGAAAATGCTAGATTCATGCTTCTGCCCAAAGCTTCTGGGTACTCTATGAAATCATTTTGACTATTGCACAAGTTTATGTAACAGTGGGTTGAAGTTGTTTAGGAGGAGAAAGATCTGGTCGCCTATGCCTTTTGTGATACAATTCCTGCATACTGTTAGTACTGCATAGCAAAGAGGTGAGAGGAATACGTACTCTCCACATCGGCCACGCTCTGGTCGAGGATCTGCTTGAGAGTCCTAGGGTTCTCGAGCTCCTTCTCGATCTTGGCAATAATGGATTCAGCGAGCTCGCGCTGCTGCCTCTGCTTAACCTGCCCCTCATAACGGACCCACGAATCCAGCACCTGCTTTGCCTCGTGCGCGATGGCGGTCTTTTGCTCCAACTCATATGCCTGAGCCTCAAGCTTGGCGGTTTCCTGCTCTCATTGTCAGTCTCGGCCGGTCCAACGGATATGCCTTCTTGTCCATTGTCTCCGTACCTTTGAAACCTCGAAGAGGGTCTTGGTGATGTCAATGACACCGCTGAGATCCTGGACGCTCTCGATGCGCTGCTTGACAGCCGAGGTGTGGTCGGCACGGGCAGCGTTCAAGATGCCTGTGATCTTGTCTGCCTGCTGGTCGGCGTAGCTGGCCCAAGCCGGACCAGCGTATTTTGCGACAGCCCAGAAAATGGTGATCAAGCTAAGAGCGACGATGGACTCCTCGTTCAGGACGTAAAGCTCATTGCTGATCGCGGCTACGCTCAAGCCAGCTCCAGCGGAGAGCACAGCGGCCTTGGACACGAAGCTGTTTCCGGGTATCGAGTCGAGGATCGACTGAGCCTTCTTTTTCGGGTCCTCCACGGGGACATTGGAGTTATAGCGAGCCGACGTGACCTGCGTGGTGATGGCTGGAAGGGCTCGGAGTGGAAGGGTTGGGCGGAGGCGGGCGGCGCCTATCACGGATGAGTATGCGGGTCAATGGCATCAGATTTCAATCGAGAAGCTTGTACTTACCGACCGCGCTCCTTGCGAGACGGGATGCCATTGTGAGGATGAGGAGTGGGGAGTTCGTGGGCGTCGTGAACGGAGGTGCAAAGCTCAACCAGCCGGGACGCTCTTGCCAAGCCTGACGCGCGCTAGCCCAAAGTGAACTTTTTGCGATCCGAGAGCTCACTGCCAGTTTCTAGCACACCTCAAGCATTTTCGAAATTGAGAAAGATGCCGGGTACGAAGGCAGCGGATGTTGCGGGGGCCAAGAGGAAAAGAGAAATAGGCAAGACGGAGCGAAAGCAAAAGAAAGAGAAGATACGGCGCACATCTCCCAGTCCAGACGACGAGGACCTGCAAACCACGATACTACGGCTCGAATCGCAGATCCTAGAGTCTCGACGACACTTTAACAACATTGCGACGCTACTCCAAATAGCGAAGAAAGAAGGCGCAGATGACGAGACCGCAATTCTGTCTACCGTTTCACTATGTAAAGTCTTCTCAAGGCTTCTTTCAGCGGGGGACATGGTAAAGAGCAAGGGAATGCCTCACCCAGAGGTCGTGATCATACAGTGGCTGAAGGATAGATACCGGGAATTCTTGGACATACTGCTAGATCAATATCTGCGGAGCGATATCCCCGCAAAGCAATCGGTTGCTCTGACCTTGTTAATGCGCCTCGTTGAGCAGGAAGCAAAAGCTCAGAAAGACTACAGCTGGAAACAGGGCCCTCTACCAAGACTGGTGGAGACGTTGCTTTTTCTACCAGGAGATGGCGATGCTCGAGAGGAGTTCGCCGAAAAGTTCTTGAAGCAGTTCGACGACATCCGCTTCTATACCTTCCAATGTATCAAGGAATCTCTCGAGTCGAACTCCGAAATCACGACGCAGCAACTTCTCGCTTCGAACAGCTTGTCTTTGCTGATGAGCTTAGATACCGCACCGGGTGCTATGGATGACAGAAATAATCTTCTTGCACATGCGCCAAAGCAGTTCAAGAGCTTATCGAGCTACAAATCGCAGGCGCAAGAGGCATGGATGGCAACGTTAAGAACTGGACTGTCAAAAGAGCAACGAAAATCTGTTTTGGGCGTCTTTTCTCATCAAATTGCGCCTTGGTTTCAGCAGCCTGAAATGCTCATGGACTTCCTGACCGACTCGTACAACGTTGGAGGAGGTACTTCGCTCCTAGCACTTTCAGGACTCTACTACCTGATGTCCGAAAAGAATCTCGACTACCCGTCATTCTTTGACAAACTCTACTCTTTACTGGATGAAGATCTTTTGCACTCAAAACATCGTTCGCGCTTTTTCCGACTACTGGATACGTTCATGTCCTCGACGCATCTACCTGCTGTGCTCGTGGCGAGCTTCATCAAGCGCCTTTCGAGATTAGCCCTCTACGGTCCTCCAGCAGGTGTCGTTGCGGTAGTCCCATGGATATACAACCTATTCAAACGCCACCCAGCTTGCACCTTCATGATGCACAGAGATATTCTAGAGCCAAATATCAAGCGAGAGCTAGAAGAGGAGGGCATGGACGATCCTTTCGATATGAACGAGAAGGATCCCATGCTCACAAATGCCATCGAAAGCAGCATCTGGGAGATCGAATCGCTCCAATCGCACTATCACCCCAATGTAGCAACATTAGCCAAGATCATCTCGGAACAGTTCACGAAGCGGTCATACAACCTCGAGGACTTCCTCGACCACTCATACAATGCGCTACTTGAGGTAGAACTTGGAAAGGATCTTAAGAAGGAGCCCGTAGTGGAGTTCGAGATTCCAAAGCGTATATTCACATCTGAGGACTCTGGGCTGGGTCCTCTCGGGCAGCTCATGACGCATGTCGTCGAGTCTGAATAGACAGCAAATTTTAGCCCGAGAAATAAATAAACAAAGTGTACTGAAAACTGCCATCGCTTTCTGAGTGACAACGGTAATACTCTTGTGTTCTACGGAAGAAGCAAGCCTAATTGTCGGCATACTTCCTGCTTCATCTGATCTTTTGAAAATGATTCATCTTCTCACGGAAATAATATTTTACAAATCTCAGGTGAATGCAATACTAAGAATGTGTCTTTTTCCCGCCGGTGAAGGTAGTCTTTCCAAGAAGCGAGCATGGTGCATCGCACCTCGCTGCTAGGAGCTTTGAACGATTACTGTATAGCAACAGCTATAAGTATGTAAGGGTGAATTTGTCATGTAGATCATGCTCATTCATTCAGCTTATCCCATAGTTAAATTATTTATAGTCCTTCTAGTGAAAAACACCCATGGATCCGAGCTGTAAAGTTTAAAAGCTTATACATCACGTGCGGATTTCAAAGCACAGAGCAATCGGAGCCGGGGAAAGAAAGTCGCCGCCTATTTCTTTGTTCCTGCCCCACCACTTCCTGCTCTCCACAACGCCATCCTTCGCGACAAATTTAGGAAAAGGATCCGTAGCTTTTGCAACTAATCTGACCGTAGAATAGCACTCGGTCAACATGGTGGATCTCCCTAGGCCGGTGCTGAGTAGAGAACAGATAGATGCACTTCCCGACGATGAGAAGAGGCGAGCTATCGCGGAGTGGTCAAGTAAGTTTTCCTTTCATCCTGGACCTCCGGTGTAATATCTGACAGAGAGAACAGGTCACCTCGCGCGTGTGAAGAGGGAACAAGAGGAGCAGGGACAATGGAGGGGCGCGTATCGTGGTAGTTATCGCGGCTCCCGAGGGCGAGGAGGATATCGAGGTAGAGGAGCAGCGCATTATAACTACCAGCCTTACCCGACCGCGCAACACAGTCGTCCTAAATTCACGAATATGACTGCGACGTTCAACCAGCCCGCCGCCGATATCCGCCCTGGTTCTAGACCTGCGAGCACCAACGGTGCAATAGCGAAGTTCGACAAGAAGATGATACCATGTCGTTCGTTCACATCAACAGGTAACTCCTCGAGGAGGTTCAAATAGCCGAGACTACTCCATTAATCCTCCCCTCTGTGTCCCACTGACCATGGTGTAGGTGTCTGTACGCGCTCGGGGTGCCGATACGGTCACGATCCAGAGAAAACGGCCATCTGCAAGCACTACTTGTTCAAGGATAATTGCACAAAAGGCGATGCATGTGCCTTGTCACACACGCCCTCGCCGCACCGCTCTCCCAGCTGTGTACACTTCCAGCACGGCAAATGCACTAACGACCACTGTCGCTATTCGCATGTGCACGTCAACCCCATGGCTCCAGTCTGTGAACCCTTTGCGCGCTTGGGCTACTGCGAGAAGGGGGATAAATGCACTGATCGCCATGTCAATGAGTGCCCGGACTTCACTAACAAAGGCGCATGCGAATTCCAAGGCTGCCGACTGCCCCATGTCGTGCATGCCGGAAGACTCCGCAAGGCTGCTGGAAGCCATCCATCATCAGACGTGGAGACTTCCTCGGCGCCAGGAAGCCCTGAAACTGTCTCAGAAGAACAACAGGAACTCTTCACCAACGAGCTGACGTCCAACCCGGGTGCCAGGACCCTTCTTTCTCAACAAGTTGACTATGTTCCCTTCGATTCTTGAGTTCGGCTGGCGCTTCAGTTCAAATTTATTTAGTACGTTTTCTTCCCTTCTTCGGACAAGTCGGTCTCATCTAACTCTCCTTCTTTGCGCCAAAGCTCCCGGATCTCTCGTAGGTTTTCCCAGCATCTTGAGTCCACATTTTGACTTTTCCCAAGCTTGGGCGTACATACGGGAGGCGCAAAACTATACCCAGGATGGTTTTCTTCTGTTCAGTCATCGTTTCGGCATCGATGATACCCTGGACAGGCAGCTGGCCGGTCTGCGACACCTTACGATACGATAGGTTTGCTTTCTCTTCTTATATATTTCAATTGGGGCAGTGAGTAGTTAGTTGATTGTGTTCGCTCTGGGCGAACGCTTCTTCCATTGCTATGGAAGCTTCATTAGAGCCATGAAAAACAATGTAATAAGAACAGAAAGAATGTAAAATTGGCATTCAAATTGACTGTTCCCACATCCTTTACAAATGTGTGACTTGGCTGCATAGGCATAAAATGCGGAATGCTCGATCACTTGCATGTTATGGCTTTTGCTGAATCTGACTGCTTTCATGCAAAACGCAGTCGATGGAGGCTGAGCCCCTTGCGGCTGTGCTTGGCTTTTGTCACGCACGTAGTAGATGCTGCCTTACTATTTGACAGTGCTGTCTGTCCAGCCGCTCTCAATGCATACTATAACGACGGCAAAAGGCCTCCGACGGTACAAGACTACACTCAAGGTCCAGTAATACTCTCACCGTCCTGCGATCGGACGCCTCGTTCAATTGTCGCGACTTCACGGTGCCCGCATTTGACTCAACGCGTCGCAAGCGCGCTACACACGTATCACAGCTGCCATGCCGCTCAAAGACCTCTTGAAGAAGAAAGAGAAGATCAAGGAGGAAGGAGGGGCTGCGCCGAAGGGGCCTACACTGTCGCCAGATGTTCCTGAGTTTACCTTTGTGCGCACGACGACTACGACGCAAGAGACAGTCCACCCCCCTAGTTTTCCCGGTGACCCAATCCGCGAACAACCGTTATTATCGCCTGAGAGGAAGAGTTTTGGGAGGTTTAGAAGGCATAGCAATGCCTCCTCGCAACCTGGCACGGGCGCTGAAGACAAAGCTAAGAGCGAGCACCGGTTGACGGAGCGGCTACATCTCGGTCGGCAGCGGTCTTCGAGCTCGGTGAACGTGCCTGAGAACCTGCCAGAAGTTGGCGATGGAGTCGCGAAGACAGAGGAAGATGAGGCGAAGTGGGAGAAGAGGGCTACGATGCTCGCGCAGGGCAATGTGGTGATCAAGAGTGGGAGCGCGACACCGAATA
This sequence comes from Lophiotrema nucula, assembly GCA_010015825.1. NCBI lineage: Eukaryota > Fungi > Ascomycota > Dothideomycetes > Pleosporales > Lophiotremataceae > Lophiotrema > Lophiotrema nucula. Next base: position 1,161,736 of record ML977317.1, on the reverse strand, counting down.
TCGAGGCGCCGAATCCGCTTGGAGGGAGGAGGAGTAGGAGTCCTAGTGTTAGCAATACCGGTGATGTATGCGCTTTCTTCGAGGAGGGAGGAACAAGGCTGATGCTGTGGAACAGGTCGACATTCAGGAGGCCATCAGGCTGCATGAATCTGGCAGTAAGTTGACACATGACATATGCTAGACACCGACAGTTGAGCAATTTGTTAGATCTGGAGGCTTCAACAGCCATGTTCGGTCGGTTAGCAGACCCCAATGGGCAGAACAATGCCTTGAGTCAGGTGTTGTACGGCCTCGCATTACGGTAAGCTCTGCTCCCAAGTATGTATCATGGTGCAGAAGATGTTCATACCCAAACTTTGCCCTGTTCCTGCATTGGCATGTTGCTAATGACTCCACAGACACGGCTGGGGAATCGAGCCCAACCCTCAGCTCGCGATCACGTACCTCTCTTATGCAGCCTCCAATAGTGCAGAGATCGAATCACTCGCACTTTCAGCCGGGATGAAGAAAGGCGGTGCAGCCAAAGGAGAGCTGGTTCTTGCGATGTATGAGCTGGCGAACTGCTTTCGGAACGGCTGGGGCATCAAGCGTGACCCCGTGGCTGCAAAGCAGTATTACGAGACGGCAGCCAATTTGGGCGACACTGACGCTATGAACGAAGTTGCGTGGTGCTACCTAGAAGGCTTTGGGTGCAAGAAAGACAAGGTTAGTAGACACTCTCTTCATGTGCTGTAGTCCTCCCCTCCGCACGCTTCACCGGTTAGTCAACACCGTTTAAGCGACGAACTGTAGCGTTGTTGGGATCGCGCTATGGTTTACCAACATCACGCGGAGCATTTCTGAGACACAGAATCCTCTACAGCCTCATCTTTTGGGCAGCATTTGGGGGTGGAGAATGCGGCTGACGACGTTGCAACGCCTCACAGTTCAAAGCGGCGCAGTTCCTACGGCTTGCCGAACAGAAAGGGAGTAAGACATTAGGCAATACATGGTAAGTCTGTTCTCGTTGTCTCTTACCCTTCATCATGATGCGTTTCTCGCATCGAGATCCATCTGTGGCGATCGTCTGTCCACCCGGAAGTAGCACATGTCCCAAGGCAAGGCACACGAGCCATCACAACGTCACGTTATGCCTCCAACATCCCGCTTCCGTCAACAACACCAAGCCAAGCCATCACCAGTCTTACTTGGGCCCCGGCACCCATTACCTTCTCCTCTTTAGCCCATGCCAACCGGTTTCAACGCGCAGATGCCAAGGCGCATCGGTTGGCTGGCGATGCACCATCTGAACAACACTTCGCTTAGCCGGTCCTGTACGGAAACGGGCCTCGCCGCAGCAGAACCTGTCACACTGCTGCCCGCTCCACCATCCGCCATCACATCACTGCCATCCACCCACACGACACTCTCTCCCGGGTCTAGTTCGTGCTGTCATCTAGGCCTGGCACCTCACTCGCTTTCTGAGCAGTCCCGGCTTTCTGGGCCCAGCCGGGGTGCGCAGGCTAAGGCCTATTTACGTATACACGTGGCGCGCTGTCGCTGGTCTCGGTTCCGGATTCAATAAGCGGGTTGAATGGCAGTGGTGTGCCGATGACGGAGCTGAATGCTCATGGTGTTGTTTGGAGAGCGGGAAGAGCATGGTTTGTTGATGGCAGAGGAGCCATTTGGCTATTCTCCAGTGTACATTGGTCGGAGAGGTGCATGATGGCTTTTATTGATGCTGAGGCAGGAGCTGCTGTTTGTGCCGGAAGCTGGAACGAGATTGCCGCGGATTCATCCCACTCTGTCTCGCCTTTCTTCGTCTCAATGATGGTGGTACGTATTGCAAGAGCACGTGCTAACATGTCTCGTGCACAGGATCTGGAAGGACAAATACAATCCCAAATAGTCGCTACTCTTTTGGGCCAAAAGAAGCAATCATTGGAAAAAACTCGGATCTACACAAGCAATAGGCACCCCGCACCAGATACGTCCCAGCCGGGGTCATTCGCCGTTCTCCCGTCGGCTCGGTGTAATTCTGCTTGCTTATTGCGGTATGTTTTACAGCGAACTAGCTCTGTGTGGGTGTGCCTCTTTTTCTTTTGCCCTGTTAGAGTGGCTCGAGCGGGTGATGGTCAGGTCATCCGGGCGTCTTATGCTCTTTCCGTTTTCACGTCGTCGTCTTATTGCGGAAGTTGGACACACTGCAGGTAGCTTGAACGTGCACTCGCAGCACGATCCACCGTATGGTAGGGTCAAGGCCGTTGTGGGTGGCACGATCACCGGCTGTTGGAAACGCTCATGGGGCGTCATTGCCGATGGTGCGTGGGACACTACTACTATTGATCAAGATACCTAATGTCTTTCTTCTTTCTATTGCTGCTATGGGCGTACTGTGAGCGCGCGGCGGGTGTCATACAAACACCCTCTGTCGATCAATATGCTGTGTGATATCGGAGCTTTTCTGCCTTGGTTACACACCTCCTGACGCTCCTTCACTGAATATTCAGACACCTAGCCTATCACCTCTATGCTCTAATTTGAAATTCACAATCAGGCGGCCGTTTACGGTCGGGCTAAGCAAGACTTTTCCTACTCTAGGTACGGTCTCGCGCGCGTCCTCGCATTAATGCTGTTTCAAAAATATGCGTGCGAAGATGAGATATGCTCATCATCGATCCAAGTACACTGCCCTGTTTTCTGGCCCCCGAGCTAGGACTTCAGGAGCGTGAGTGAGGGCGCAGATGACGCCTGCGACTGAATGAGCTCAGCCCTAAACCGCACACGCTGATATGCCGAAGCACATCAGCCTTGGCTGGTCCGAAATCCGGAGAAGGAAGGCAGGCGTGCGGAGAGCGTCTCACTGCACTGCACTGCAGCGCTCTTCTTTTGGGTCTGGGGTGCAGTATCTATCATACGAGGTCGCAGGAGAGGTGTTGTACGCGTGGGGGTTGTCAAGTGTGGAGTCGCTGTCACTGTCACTGTCGCAGTCGATGGTGATGCGCATCAGAGATTCCTACGAGGCATAGACTGAGTGGTATGCAATGCGTGCGCAAGAGCGGAGCGACGTGCGGGATCTGGCGCTGGGTCTGGGGAAGGAGAATGCGATGCAGGACGCGTGGGGTGTGAGGGCTCGGAGCGCGGGTACACAGCTTCTATGGCACGGTGGAGACCCAGTAAGAAGGCATGGTGCTTGTAGCGGCTTTCGCGGAGACTGCGTAGAAACCTGTTTGGCCTCAAGCGATCGCTTCGCAAACGTTGACGGACCGATGTGGGATTCAGGGGCAAATGCAAAAGATCGCTATTCACACCTGGGCGTTGAGTCTAGATGCGGAGAACGGGGTATTTCGAGCCGGAGTGGCGAGACGCGTAAGAGGTACTAAGCAGTGACTGGAGACAGATACGATGCAATGAGACAGTGGTAAGAAGAGCGATGATGTGATTGATTATAGATGTGCCTTTGAGAGCCTAGACACAATCTTCCTCCGCATTTGAATAGAACGCCGGAATCCAATCAAGGTGTGGTATCTCAGAAATCAGGAGATGGACGTCGGGTCCAGTTGCGTTCGAAACGTCGAATAAGCGCAGTCGTTATGTAAGTCGCAGAGTCTTCATTCACTTCTCTTATTCGTCGTAATAGCGTAGGTTTGTAGGCCTTCAGGAGCCTCACCATCGTCCAAATTGCTTTCCCCTCCATCGCTGAGCCAATAACAACACATAACCCAATCCAAATAAAGCTATCTTCAATCATGCCATCATGTACAAGTCGTAGGAACATATGTCTTCGTGATCTGAAGAATAGAAAGGACACGCTCGCTACGCTCTGCTAGAATCGAATTGAAAGAAATTAAAAGTCAAAATCCAAAATCCCTCGCTTGCTGATAACAATGTCCAAAAGCCAAAGAAGCTGTGTGGTGACAAAAGAGATGCTTCAGGGTGTGGCCCGTAGACCAATCCAGTTTCCCAACCGCCGGTGTGATGCTCAAGCGTAGATAATCCCAAATGCAAAAAGCGACGTTGCCGTCCGAGATGTTAAACACGGCAGTCCAATGCCTGAGCGAAGAAGAAAGGCGGATGCGAGAGCGTTGAGTGTTGCGGGAAATGACGGAGTTCCAGCCCAAATGCAGATTTCGTTGTCCCTACAGGAAGCCCACTGTGGGGTAGAATCGAAGAATCGCCATGCTAAGACCAATAAAAAAAATGCATGTTAGGAAACAATAAATCGTTAAATCGTGGGATACGTGTCGCGTTCATCCAACGTTTTCAACTTTGAGAGCGTGCCCGTCGGACGTGCTGGGGCGAGATGTGGAAGCCGTCTCTTCAACGATGCGTTTGAATTCATGTACGACCTCGGGCGCAATTCGATCCCAGAGCAGGCTTCGCGTGTAGACATTAGCAGCCGTGTCACCTTTGCTCTGTTCGCGCATAGCAGCAAGCGCTTCAGCGAGATTGCGGCGATGAGATGGCTGTGAGCCAGGTGACAGGGGATCGGTAAGATCGTCACTTGCTATGCTGTACCTCGTACGCGGGAAGTCCATGGAGGTCATGCTGTTGTACTGAGCTGGCGTTATAGAGAACAGCTGTTCGTTTTCCTGGTCTTTGCTCGTTGAAGTAAGGTGTGCGTGAAGCTGATCAAGGTTAGTTCCGGACAGGCCAGCAAGCTCAGATCCAGATACAGTTGCTTTTGGCCAGCTAAGGCCAGAAGGACCAGGTTCAAGAGCTGAAACATGGTTCACAGTTACGCCTTGCTCTGTAACAGAGGGAGCAACACCAGCGTCTTTGAAGATGCTATCCAACACAGTGGCTGAGGCGGCACGGACATCATCGGGCATACGGGGAATGGGCGGAGCGGAGGAGCCGGAGGACTTGCTTGCAACAAATGCGCCGCAAAGGAGCAACATAAGCAGCAGACCAGAAGCAACGGGCTTGTCTTCAGTGTCCTTGCCGCGAGATGCGACGACGAGGGACTGCTCGTGCGATTGAGGCGCAGGCGTTTGCTCGTCGACATTGAAGTCGTTGACGAAGATGTAGTTGTCCCATTCGTTTGCACCCATGTTAAGATTGTCCATCTCCGATGCGAAGTCATTGAACGTAGAGCTGGGAGCAACAGACATAGCGCTGCTGGTAGCCTCAAGGCGCTCAGTGAGAACGGAGACCTTCTTACGAAGATCTCCTGACTCGATCGTGTGTGTGCGAACGAGCTCCTCTTTGTCAAACTGCAGCTGGTGGATCATTTGATGCATCTCCAATCTTTCGTGCATCATGGCTTCCTTCTCCTGCTTCATCTGGTCGTACTCCATTCGCATTTGCGAGAAGTCCTCTTCGAGCTGGCACATCTTGGCATTCCACGCCTTCTGTTCCTGTTCAAGCTCTTCAGTGTGCCTCTTCTTTCGCTGCCGTGAATCAAGACTATAACGATGTTAGCGAATGAACGGGACGACTTGACCAAATGGCGCAGAAGACCAAATGGGGATTGTCCAAATCCAAAGGGGAGTACATACGCGGCCTGCCTATTCCGGAGAAGACGTTTCTGTTGCTTGAGTTCCTTCATCTCGTCGTCATTGGAGCAGTTGGCGATGAGTTGGTCGATGTTCAACAGTGTACGGTCAGAGGGAATGTCGAATCTTGCGTTCTTCTTCCTTATGCCGCCGTCACGGCGAGGCGAGAAGGAACGGAGAGGAGAGTTGGCCCTCATGCGCTTGGGACCTGGCCGTGCATCCATCTCCTGCTGGTTCATGGCCATCCACTCAGCGTTGCTGTGCGGCGACATTGGCTGCTCAGGGAGCGATGGAGGGAAGACTGAGCTGGGCCGGACGTTGGTGTGCATTGGGAGACCGTGCTGAGCGCCGAAAGCCGACTGCAGGTGGGAGGGAGCCTGGCCAAAGGTCGATGGAGCAGAGTCGAAGTCCCCAGGACCGAACGGGTTCAGAGGCTTTGCTGCAGTTGGCGTCCGCGACCCAGAGTTGTCTTGGACAGCCCAGGACGTCTGCTGCCCATACGTAGCAGCTTGGTTGGCGGGCAGACGGGCGAAAGGGTTGTTGCTCTGCTCCGTGAAGAAGGGATTCGTGCCATTGTGGTGCACGACCGAGCTGTTGGCGGTTCGATCAACGAACTGGCCGGCCGAGAAGTCTTCCCACAGGGACGTGTCTGGCGAGAAAATGCCCTGTGTGCTCGTGGTGGGCGACATGATGGTCGGCGTGTCCAGGATGCCGGAGTCCAGTGCCGCGTTGTCGTCAAAGGAGAAGGTGGAGGGCTTCCGGTCGACAGAGCTCAGTGTTGACGACGGCCGGTGGAAGTCCATGTTGTTGTTGGAGGAATAGTCCATGGCGGGCTCTTGTAGCAAAGTACCGGTGTAGCCGCGGGACTGGCGGTGTGGATTGCTCTTTTCGGCAAAAGTGTGGCAGCGGGATCTTCCTGGCAGCGGAAAAGCTCCAGATCAGGGCGCTGGAAAGTCCAAAAATGACGGAATAATGGTCCGGTGCGCGTCCAAGTTGGCAGCGATCGATGTGCTGCTCTCTGCGCGTCTTGGGGAGCGCGGAGGAGGGCAGCAGGGAAGTGAGTCTGAGTATGAGGTGGGGAAGGCAGCTTAGTGCTGGCGGGGGGCTGCTGATAAGTGAGAAAGTGGTGGGAGTGCGCGAGCAGGCTTGGGTGCTTTAGAGCGCTCTTCCGTGGGGTGCACGCGAAACAACAGGGCGTCGGGCTCGCCTGCATAAGCCGACTAAACGACTGGCTGCCGGCTGCTTGTCTTTGCAGCTCAACGCCAGTCGTAGCGCTTTAGCCAGCCATCGCCATTCACTCCTCCACCCCGGGCCACACGCTCCCAGCACACGGCCTGGCCTGTGTTTGCCCTTGTCACAACGCGTGCCCTCAGATCTCTATCGATCACAGCCTCCGCAGGCTGTAAGACGACGGGCCCGGCAGCCGTTTGTCGCCCGTGTGAAGTGCGAGCGTGAAGCCCTCGCGCTGCTCTGCGCCGCTGTTCTCCACGCCGCGAGCGATGGCATCTGTCGCCGCGACTGCGAATTTGGTACGACAGCATCCCGGTGCCGGTGCAACCCGGCAGCCAGTACTTTCTCAGTGTAGACAATCCAGCCAGCGCGGGCCGGTCCATCGAGCAAAATCTCGCAGGAGTGATTCGCCCATGCCATCCTTAGCCGGCTGCGAGAAAAACTCTGAGGACGAGATCCGCCAGATAAACTCACCCCACTTGCTGGGGAGGCTGTCGCGAATGCCTGGCGGGAGTGCATCCAGACGCATACGGGCTGGTGTAATCATGAGCGAGGGTCTGCTGAGTGATGTTCGAATGAGAACGTCGACCCCTCTGCCCTGCCTCAACACCAACGATGCTTATTCGCAGCCCGGCAATTCGATCGCGAGATGGTTTCGTAGCAGACATCAGGCGACTTCTTCCAAGTCCTTGCTCTCGCCAGCCCTGTTGGTGTGGCTCGCGCGTCGCAAGGTGAGCCATTCTTCTCGCTCTAGGATTACTTGATCCATCCAAGTTTTCGGAACGCTTCTGCTCGAGTCAGGTCACCGCTCTTCTTTCGAACGCGATTCCCTGTCGTCTCTCGTTGCCTGACATCCCTTCTGTGCTATTTTCATTATCGTGATGGTAGTGCCTCGTGTAAGGTACCAGACGGGCGAAGCTCCATACGGCTGGTGCAGGTAGCCTTGGAGCGATCCGAATGCAAACACAGTGCAGCCACTGTACTGCCGTTCTGTCCCACAGTGATATTCGGAAATCCTCTAGTATCCGCCTGGTTGGGACTCCCATTATCATCATCACTTTGTGCGTCATCCCGTCTTCTCGTCTTCTTTTCGGCCTTACGAAACCCAGGCATGTTGCTTGTTGAAGCCTCGCCTGAAAGCCACAGTCGATAAAGTGACAAGCGACCGAGCCTCATCGCGCTCACCAATCGGGATCAACACGGCCGTAGGGAGTTGCGAAATGTCTGTTTGTGGAGACTGCCAACAATTGTGTAACTCATATCGCAACGAATAAGACAAATCATCCCTAACCAATGTTCGATGTCGCGTAACACTGACTGCGCGTTCATTTGAGATGGCCAAGCGCCCTGAAGCATTCCAGGGCGGGCCGGACGACGGCAGGCGCAGCCACTGTTAGAGCCGAAGTTCCGACGCTGCTTGCTCTGGATCTGGTTTGACCGTTGCAGTCGATCTTGTCCGGAAAGCATTGCATGTGCCGGGGTCATGGTGAAAAGCTGGGTTCAAGATACAATGGGCTGAATAGTCATTGTCCAGTCAGTTTGCTGAATGGCTTTCATCCCACTTTCCCCCGAGACAATAGCATCTTCACCGGACGCTTTCAAGCCGCGAATTCGATATATTCAGGCCCTAGAGCATTGAAGCCCAATGGATGAGGCGGACGCTAACAACCTTCTAATTGGGTGAATGTGGCTACCAAAAAGTTGAGGCTAAGGCGGTGAATGGCTCGCTAAGTATGCCCCTTCGCGCTTGGGCTATTCACTGTCGCTTAAAGTTTCTGCACTGTAGCGGACGTGCAGAGGAATTGACCCAGTTGCTATTGTTGGAAGAAATCTCTACCTGTCTGAGTCTTGGCAGATTGAACCACGTCTCCTTTGGTATGAGTCAAAGCCTCAGGAGATTTCGTTCCCAGAGGGGCTCAGAGCCTTAAGAGCGATGACGGTAAGCGCCATGAGGCTTCCGGTGTCTGTTTCGATTGAGACCCGTACTCTCACATGGAAAAATGGAGCATAAGTTTCAGAGGGGAAGCGGTGTACAATCCGGTTGAAGACTGCTATCTGCTCTCGCAAGCTTGGACGGTCAACAAGTCTTTGGGAGACCAAGCGGAGTGTGACACATCCTTCTTCTATTCTGCTGATCAATTCTGTGGTGCAAAAGTTGGAGAAAGCAAGGTCTAGATATGTTCTAGCGGCTTTGATTATGGAGAAGCAGTGACGACTGTCATCATTGTCTAATGGTGGTCTGTTTTGGATTGAACGGCATGGGTAGCCTCCCGTGTCGCGGGAGGATGGTAACGTGCATTGTTTCGTGTTGTGTCTTGTGCAACGCCCTGCTGAGGTAACTCTGCCGTGCGAGACTTATCGGAGCGTAGGAGTTCGAATATTAGTAAATGATCCTTCGTATGCAGGTCCAATGCCATACACAGCCCTTACAGTCTACCTTGCTGCAATTGCATCGCCATGAAAGTTGGCTACTGTGAGATGGACATGGTAACCTACATTGGCGGGGTCGCTGAGTACAACGTTTGATCGAGCATGGATTCAAGTAGGCAATCGGATGCGACATAACTTTCCATGAATCGCATGCATGGCGAGAACAGTGTGAAAAGGGAGTTGACATAAGAGACCACTTCGATACTTGGACTTGCTAGTCGAGATGGGTTGTTAACATTCTTCTTTTATACAAGTGTAGGCGAAAAAAGGGACATCTGCTTACCTTTGGGGTCCGGGCTGTCCATCGTTAAGCATGATCTCTACGCCCATCGTGAATCGTTTTGCATTCGATTTCCTGCTGTCGGCTTTCCATCTCTATGGATACTCGAAGTCGATAGGCATCGGCAAGTGGGGGACTTCGGTCTGTGACGACGCCCCGAAGCAGAAAGAGGTTGAATCAAGGTTTTTGAGAGACCCTCGATCTCATATTCCCGCGTTATCGTCTCGAGCCCATAACTTCACCGTCCTATCCCTGCCGCCACTGACAATCCACGATGCATCGCTGCTCATATCGGTACTGAGCACTGGACCAGCGTGACCTCGTAACGTTTTGCAGAGGGCCCAATCGTCCGCAGAAAAGATCTTAACGTTTTTGTCAAAGCCAGAGGAGATAACAAACGTTGATGCCTTCTTAGGAATGAAATCTCCATTGTCATCTTTACTCAGAGGTATGCCACTTGCTGGTCCGTCGGTTCCTTTGTACCAACGCAAGTCCGTGACACCTCCAGAGTTGGCACCGATAGAGTTCGTCTCTCGCATTTGACGAAGGTCCCAGCATTTCATGAAGCCATCTCCGGATCCTGAGAGTAGTCGAAAGCCGTCAGTGCCCCAGTCAAGCCCATAAATCGGTTTGATATGGCTCTCCATTAAGAAAGCAAGGCGACCGGTACGTAAGTCCCAGACTCTGCCAATGCTGTCCAGACCAGCGCTTGCGACCAGTGAGCCGTCGGTGTTGAAGGCTACTGTATACACTTCCTTAGAGTGCCCTTCTTGGATGAGTAATTCTCGACCAGTCTCAACATCCCACAACCGCCAAGTTGTGTCGTCAGAAGCAGACGCAAGATAGCGGCCAGAAGGATGAAACGCGATTCTGCAAACGCGGTCGCTGTGGCCCTCGAGTGACCGAAGTGGCTTGTCATCGTCCAGTGACCAGAATCGAATGTTGCCTCCACCACCACCGGATGCAAAGTTCACAGCTGATGACGAGACTGCACTGCCGTCCAGCGTTGCTCCGGGCATCCAGTCAATACCAGTGGTTCGATCAGCATGGCCTCCTCGGTAGGCTTTAGCCGGGTCCATATTCGGTACAGTCAGGAGCTTGAGTTGACCACCCCAACTGCCGGAAGCAATGTACTTCCCATTTGGCGAGAAGCGAACAATACTAGCAGGTCTGTCCAACGTCTGTGATCCATACAATTCGAACCCTTTGAGGCGGTCCTTAATCTGGTTGCGGAACTCGATATGCGTCTTGAGCTGTATTGTAGACTCGTCTCGTTGGAATGCGATTCGCTGTTTCGCCCGAGGCAGGGAGTATCTTGCCAAGTTCCTTCGCGCGTCGAGCAACTCTTGATCTCCTGGGGTGTAGAACTCTTCTTCCTGCTCTTCCAATGGCCCTTCACCAGCATCTGCCATGGGAATGTCTGCATCCTCTCCTGTAGCCTCAGCCTGCGCAGCTAGAAGCTCTCGCAGGCGGTCTCGTCTATCTGGAGGCCCTTCGCCGAAGAGGGTTATGGGTTCTCCCATGGATCGAAGTCGTGTTCTGACATCGCGATCTGCCGTTGGTACAATTAACTGAGCCGCCCGCCGCTTGCGATCGAACTGTGAGAGAAGCTCAGAGGCTTGCACGCTGCCCATCCCAGGGCCACCTGCGGGGATGAGGTGGTCACGATCGATAGCTGGTGACCTATTAGTATACTGCATGTCTGTAAATGGCCAAGAAGTGTACTTACGAACATTGGCATAGTCAATGCCCTCCATGCTGGCGTCCTGCGCCGGGCGACTTGTCAGTATGTGAGCTATATCGATCTTGGATCCCTGTTTGCGCCTATTGCGAGCGCGAGGAGCCACTTGGGGGGGAATGAAAGTCTTTCTTACCTCTCCATCATCCTCGTCCTCCACAAAAGCTTGCCGTGATGGGTGGAAGCTCATCTTAGTTTGCTTGCCCCTCTGACGCGGTGGGTCGACTCTCGAAGGTAGCTAATGTCGCAGAGAACAAAGTTGTAGCTCTTCGGGGACCGGCAAAACCGTTGTTCCGCGGGACGTTTAGCCATAGGGCTGAAGCATCGGGGAATTGTGCATGAAACTTTGGAAGGTGCCAGGCTGGTGGAACCGCAGTTTGGATCGCAGGTCTGGTTCCCAGTGTCGAAGCCCCCATTGTCGTTTGCGAATCGAGGGAAGCCGATAGGAAGCACAAACTAGCATCTACTCAACCATTCAAGCCAGCAAACTAGCTACCAGATCGGCATGACGCCACGCCGTGAATCTTATCCCTTGTCCAAAAGTCTTTGCGGTTTCATTTCACTTTGCGCGCAGGTACTTCAACGCCACTATGCTCACCTTTGGCCAATCTGCTTTCCTTCCTCCTCCAGTCGTCGCTGACTTTTGAGTTCCTTCCTGTTAGACTTGGGCTGCGGCCATGTCCCTTGCGACACAGCTTACTTGTCGCACAGCTTCACGTACATCCGCATCGTCCAGTCTCCTCCTCCTCTGCCTCTCCACGTCGTCGCTGCGCGCGCATGCAAGCGCTCTCCGACATGACAGTTCGCATCCGCCGAGATCCGGCCCTGCGCTTCCAACGTGCCCTCTGAACCGAGATAGTTGCCCGGCGCTGGCTGGGACCAGACCCTTCCACTCATCGTCGCATCAATGGAGCAGCTCGCCACAATTCTCCTACCACGTCGCAGCTTCGTATTCAGCGAAGGGTCACAAGTTCAATGCAGAGGGCAATCTGCTCACTAGCGATGTATTCGAGCCGGCGAAGAGCAGCTTCAAGGGACTGAGGGAGTGCAAACACGCCAAGGATAAGAGGAAGCGGTCAAGGAGTGGACAGGATGCCCTCTTCTGGAGCCAGGTCGGGACCACCCACGGCACGGCATTCGGCGTAGCAGACGGCGTCGGGGGCTGGGTGGAGTCAGGAGTGGACCCCGCAGACTTCTCCCATGGACTGTGCGAGTACATAGCTTGCGCCGCGCGCTCATGGCCGCAAGGAGCCAAACCGGGGCCGTTACATCCGAAAGACCTGCTCCAGGTCGCGTACGACGAGGTCACAGTGGACAAGAGCATTGTTGGTGGCGGCAGCACAGCATGTCTGGCCGTCGCAGAACCAGATGGCCACGTCGAGGTGGCCAACTTGGGCGATTCTGGCTTCATGCATTTGGGGTTGAACGCTGTACGACACTTTACCCATCCGCAGACCCACGCGTTCAACACACCATATCAGCTCTCTAAAACCCCTGAACGCATGCTCGTCCAAATGGCGGTATTTGGAGGTACGAGCGCCCTCTCCGACCTGCCCAAGGAGTCGAATGTAACGCACCATCGAGTACGCCATGGGGACGTACTGGTGTTCGCTACGGACGGCGTCTGGGACAATCTGAGCCCACAAGACGCCCTTAGCATCGTGAGCCGATGTATGGTGGACGCTGGAGCGTGGGTGATGAAGGACGGCGCCGTCGAGGTAGGACCACAGCTCTCCCAGCTCGCACAGGCCGCGTCAGATCGAAAGGCAGATTCGTCTTCACTTCAAGCCAAGCTCGCAATCGCAATTGCAAGAGAAGCCAAGGAGACGAGTCTCAATACACGTCGCGACGGCCCATTCGCTAAGGAGGTACAGAAGCACTACCCTGGCGAGAACTGGCACGGTGGGAAGCCGGACGACATCGCTGCGCTTGTCGCAGTTGTGGTTGGGAACGAAACTTCCTGAAGCGTGATGAAATCGCGCACTTGGAAAACCTTTTGTACTGGTATCATAGCAGCTGCATTGCTAGGCGTTAGGAAAAGGAACGCGCATAGTAGATCTTCTTAGATTGTCAAGCGACTTGTCTATATTGAAGCGAATTCCGGATTAAGTTGCTCCACCTAGCATTCCATGTCAGTTGCAGATTGTTGATCGACCGTGAAATCGCGATGTAACCCTTTCCTCAGAGCAAAGGTCAAGCCCAGGGTCGGTTGAGATGAGAGGTTCAAGCCCTCCTTCAACCTACTCTTGCGGAAGAAATCCGCTATCATTCCAGCAATGAACGAGCCCATCTATAGATTGTCTTGATAGCTGTGTTCTGCTTATGGTCTATCGCTTGTACGAAACGCGCTCATAGCGATACTAAGGGGGCAGGAGCGATCCACAGCTCGTGTTCCATGACCCCCGTTTGTTTACGCCGCGTTGCTGGTAGCAACAACACCACGCGATGCCGCACGCGCCAACGTCCTCGAACCGTTGAACATTCAGTTCACCGGCAACACATCCCTACATCGACAGCTTTGGACGCCGCGCACACCTTATGTATGGAGATATAGTAGTTGTATGCTTGACATTCGCTATCAAGACAACTTCGCTGGATTACCGATAGCGCGTCGAGGCGCGCACGAAGAAGAAGATGGCTGCCGCTTCGCCAACGCCGATGGGCCTGGGGCGGATGCGATCGCACTCGACAATACGGCCGCGCAGAGACTCGCCGCTGTCCGTACTGGGGCAGTCGCATGGCTTCTCTGCGGACGCGCCCATGATGCAGAATATCGACATTGGCGACTCCTCCGACGATGAGATACCGCAGCCCATGAAGCTGAGCGCCTTGACGACCGCATTGCTCGCGCAGACGGACGTCGCCTCCCCCGAGAAGGCTGCGGGACGGAAGCCAAAGCTACGGATATCGCGCAATGCTTCTGGGTCGAATACACCCGTACACGATACCGTCACCCCCGCTCCCAGTCTGCGCATCAAGAGAGTCCCGCTGCGAGGCGCACCGATGCGACGGTTAAGACGGACACCCCAAAGCGGCGACGATATACCACCCTCCCAAGATCAGGAGAATCTGGTGCCGGCATCCGCCCTGAAAGCAGACGCGAAGCAAGAGCCGGGTTCTGTCATGAAGGTAGCCGACTTGGAGATGCGCCCCCCACCACAACCTCAGTCTCCAGTACCGGTCAGGCAAGAGAGGCCACTGCAAGAACGGCAAGAAAGACCAATGCCACTACAGCCAATCAGCGCGAACACTCCTCATAGGCCTGCTCCGCCGCCGCCGCCGAAGATGAGCGTGTTGGAGACTGCTACTGCCGCCGCTGGAGCCGCTACAACGAAGACCAGAGAGCGGCGAAAGAGAAGCCAACTGGCCGTTAACGGGAAGCATTACTCGCAAATGGATCGGATAGGAAGAGGGGGCAGCTCTGCCGTCTATCGCGTCATGGCGGAGAATTTCAGGCTGTTTGCATTGAAGCGCGTCAACCTGGAGGATGCAGATGAGGGTGCTGTAAGAGGGTACAAGGGAGAGATTGATCTCCTTCGAAAATTGGAGGACGTCGAACGAGTGGTGCGGCTGTATGATTGGGAGGTGGATGAAGGGAGACAGAAGTTGAGTGTGGTAAGTTCTTGCATCAACTTAGTCGCGTTATGCGCTGCATTGCTTCCCACGCAGACACGTCGTCATATTGTGCCTGGATACTAACGCCTTCTCAGCTGATGGAACTCGGTGAATCCGATCTTGCCCGCATAATACGAATGAAACTCGACCCCGCCGACGCATCATTGGACCTCTCCTTCACCCGCTACTACTGGAAAGAAATGCTCGAATGCGTCCAAGCCGTCCACGACCACGACATAGTCCACTCGGACCTCAAACCCGCGAACTTCCTCCTCGTTCAAGGCCGCCTAAAACTCATCGACTTCGGCATCGCAAATGCCATAGACATCGACAACACTGTCAACGTCCACAGGGACTCCCACGTCGGAACCCCAAACTACATGTCCCCAGAGAGTCTAGAAGATACGAACGCCGGCGTCCGAGGACAGATAGGCGCAGGCAATGTCGGCAAAGTAATGAAACTCGGAAAGCCCTCCGACGTCTGGTCCCTGGGCTGTATATTGTACCAGATGGTCTACGGCCGCCCGCCCTTCGCACACATCGCAAACCAGATGCAGCGCGTCTTCAAGATCGTCGATCGAGACTACGAAATCGAGTACCCAAACGAAGGCGTCGGCGGCGTCCGCGTGCCCCCAGGCCTCAAATCAACGCTACGCCACTGCTTGCAGAGAGAGCCGTGGAAGAGGCCAACGATACCCCAGCTGCTGAGCGAGCGGGATCCATTCCTGCACCCCGACGGGGGCGAGGACCTCCGCATACCGCAGGACCTATTAGCCCAGATAATCCAGCGCGTCGCGGACCGCTTCCGCGACGAAAGAAAGGAGCCGCCCACAGATGAGGAGATCAAACAGTACCCAGCGAGTTTTTACGAGAAGATTAGGCAATTAATGGAGAGCGGGTGACATTGAGCATTGAGGGTTACCACCCTCAGCTACTATTGCATAGGTCGCAGATTCTTGTATTCGTTATGTCTCGCGTCTTTGATTGGAATGTTGAGGACTCTTTGAGCGTTCAGTTTTGAATTGGGTAGCATGGCGCTGGCGGTTTTGAGCTTCAGCTTCAGCTTCGGCTTCGTTGCTTTGCATTGCTTCTCCTTCCCTACGGGTTTCTTGTATATACCACTTTGGCCTCGCGTTTCGACGCTTTTGACTGGTTGGGGTAGGGTTGAGATGAAAAGATTCTTTCCTGTGCAACTGCATCTTTTGAGGTACTGTGATTGATCGATGACACACCGTTGTGGACGCTGTGAAAGCACATTTGTATAGCGTACTTGGAGCGCTTCGGGGCTCGATCCATGACCTGAGAGCTCTTACCTCGTTATACGAGGCTGGATGTACATTCTCACACAAATTGGTAAGGGCTAGCGTTGTCTGCAACAGATCATATGATCACACAGTTCTGTAGCCCGGAGTACGTATGCATGAAAGCTACTAGGTTCTCAATTGGTCCTAGCTATCAAAACCAGGGCCGTCGACCCCAATATGCTGTCCCTAGTCATGATCGTGAGCATAATGTCATGTTCGGATCACTACTTTAGGGCACGATAGCCAGTTGAGCGAGTCTCCACCTAAGCAGTGTTCGCAGGCCGAAGCGCCCCTAGAGAGTAATCGTAACCTATTCCTCGTCGGCCTCCTCAGGAACCACGCTCTCCTCTGCCTCCTCCTCGAAAGTGTGCTCTGGCACCTGGTACAGCCGAAGCAAGGGTTTGTTAGGGTCCTTTACGAGCACGTATTTGCCCTCGTCCATCTTCAAGCACATGTCGACAATGGTACGGACAATACCCCAGCCGTTATTGAGGTTGAGGGCCATCTGCGACGCGAAGTCACGAGGCTTATGCGTGAGTACACCGAGAATGACGTGGTCGTTGTTGTTCTTGGGGTTTGTACGGGAGACGAAACTAGAGTGTATTAGCTGAAGCTCGTCATCAGTATGTAAAGCAATACATACCCTAACTTCAAGGTATCCGCCTTGGCCAAGATACTCTGAGTGGCCCATCGAGCCAACTTGCACGAGTTGTTCTTCATCTCGGTGGCAAGGACGGCACCCCTCTGACTAGCCAACTTCGTCCGCCAGTCGAGAGCACCACCGCTGCCTTGTGCCTTGTTGTCGAACTCGTTAAGTGCCTTGATGGTCAGGACCTGGTCTTCTCCGTTGATATTGTTCTTGACGACTGCGTCAAGTTCTGTTCGAACAATGAGGTGAAGAGGTTCTTCATCCTTCTCCAGAGAGAGATCGAATCGGCGGTACTTGTATGCTTTGGATGCCGGAGGGTCAGTCTCGACCTCCTCGTTGTAGAAAGGATGTGCATGTTGCATATCTACTTTAGACGTTTGCGACTCGGTGACCACCTGGAGAGGGAAGACATTGTTGATATGGGTAGCTTCCAGCATGAGAGCAGTCGGGCTGTTGATGGAGTCTTTGTTGCCTTCTGACACATCCAGAGGAGCGTCGGTTGCGTTCTCGTTGACGGTGACCATGTCCAGATTCGAGCCATCGCGTTTGTCGATGAAGACCTTGTTCCCTCGTCGTGAGATGACCATATCCCAGGAGTAGACTGATTTTGTTGCGCACATCAGCATAGACAGGACACCATCTGTGGCGAAGATGGTAGCTTCGTCCTTGTCTGACAGCTCTTGAATGATCGGGTCGCTGGAGGTAGTGACGTTGTACGCTGCACGCTCAAGAACGTTGAGTTTCCGCTGAGAGGTGATGGCGCCGGGCTGCTTGTCATAGCTTCGGTCGTAGTAGTACAAAAAGCCATAGGTATCGATGTCTTCACCCTCACCGGTGTCGAGGTTGAGTTTCGAAAGGCGCGAGAAATCAATCTCCTCAAGCACTTGCCAGTCGGGCTTGACTTGGACTGAGGGGTCGCGGTTGCGCTGTGGCTTGTCGTCCCGGTATCCGAAGCGACGGCCTCCTCGTCCGCCTCTGCCGCCTCTGTAGTCTTGCTGTTGATTGCGGCCGCCGCCAACGCGCTGGAAGGTGCCTCGTCCTCCTCGTTGTGTCTGCCCACCACGCTGGCCACGTCCACGGAACACAGTGCCTCCGCCTCGTCCGAATCCTCGGGTTCTTGTCGACGTTCGCGTGTTGTCTACGACGGAGAAAGTAGCCTCTTCCTCAGCAGCTTGGATCGCGAATGGGTTTGTAGTCTGATTGGCGCCGTAGGCCGGTTGATCTATGGTGAGAGTCAATATTGCAGTATTTTACGGGAGCGCTCCGACTTCCAACCACCACCCAGGCGGGACCATGAATGGCCGTTCAAAGTGCTCCTAGGTGGCAATCCAGCCCGTCATATATGGACTGACCTCTATAATTCCGCCCAAAGTTCTGCCTGCCTCCACGGTCTCTCCCGTCTTTGCCCTCAGTCCAGTCTGCCATGCGGCCTAGCTTGTCTGCTTTCGAATATGGCGCATACGGCACACCGTCGAGCATCGTCTCGCTCGTGGGTGGTGGGCCCCATGCCTCGTTCGAAGGCAGCGTGGACACAAGGTCCAGGAGTGAAGCGGGTGCCATGATGGTGTTTTGCTGTTGACGTTGACGTTGACGTTCTGAGTTCGCGACTGCGAAATATTGCCCCTCCAAAATTCATGTTCGCGTAAAATATCGCTCCGAAGACATCCAGGCTTGGCGTCCTGCTCCCAATTACTCCCCACCTCCGCGAGCGCGACCACCACCGCGCACTGACACGGTAATACTCGGTGAAAGTGATGTTTGGGCGCTTTTCTCTCTTCTTGGATAGTCATCTGCCGTCACTTGGATAGATCATGGCCGTACTGCTTGGTCCAGGTTTCGATCGCAACGACAACAATGGCTGAGGACATTCTAGTTCACGTCTCCGCACCTGCCACCCGTCAAACCGATGAACTGTATCGCTCCGTGGCCGATGCCTATCTGGAGTTTGAGCCCCGCCAACCTGTCAGATTCGATCATCAAAAGAGCAGGAACGGAGAAACAGACCACCGTAAAATCAAGCTGAGCGTGGCTACTGGGCCCATTGCTCGCGATGCGGCGAATAACACCCTCGACATGCCTACTCAGCATGGGAACGGAGCATCATTTGGCAGCTTCCCGTCTCCCTCTGCATTCGAGCCTCAAAGGGACGAACCACACGCTTCTCTGCCTCTAAACATAGCAGACTCCAACAACGACTCTTTCCTCGACACAAGTCGGCTTGGGCAACTGGAGAAGATCCAACATCGCTGGAAGCAAAGAAGGAGCCTCCCTACTTCCACAGCTGAAGAGCAACGGCCTACTTCCAGAAATTCGGCTCAACCCTTCAGAAATGAGACCCAATTCATCGAGAGCACTCAATTTGCCGCCCAAGGTATTGAAAGCCAGCTGTTTGAAGACCTCTCGTTCTTCACCCAGAGCACAGAAGGGAGTAGGCGCAGCGTGGCTCTCCGCAGTAGCCACAATGTCAGATCCGCGCATGGGAACACTTCTCCTGAAAAGGAACAGCCTGGGCCAGTTCCTTTCGATCCTCGACCAAGTCTACCCTCGGGCTGGGGCTCATCGTTCGTCACAGGAACTAATGATGAGGGCCATCCTCCCGCAGCCAGAAAAGCCGAGACGTCGACGACATTAGCGCCCAAGTCTTATGCCAGTTCCCAGCAGCATCTTGGAATTCATGAAGAGTCTGATGTAAATGACCCCCAACCACCGATTTCTGTGAGTATCAGCACACTTCCGTCCGAAGTCTTCGCCCCAGCTCCGAAGGTCTCCACAGACTCACCAGGCTCTTTGCCATCACAAGTCACCAAATATTTGGGCGCTGTTCTGCAACAGAACCCAAATCGCTTCAAGCCATCTGAAATGACCAGGCTTCTGGTCGCAGACGAGCGCGGTTATTGGTCACTCGTATGCTCTGAGTGGCCACAGAGGGCTCAACTTGATTTTTGGATGTCACTTTGCGATCATGTCTGCGCAGGCAGATGGGGTTGGGGCATTACTGCTCATCGCGTACCACCTAGTGATGAGAACTTTGAGGATCATACAGTGAGGGAAGTTCGCATCTACTGCTGGGGAGAGATAGTCGAGCACGTTTGGTTGGCATTGTGGCTTTGTAGCAAGGGACGAGTCTCTGAGTCGAGATCGAGATGGATTGATGCTGACGACAGCATGGTCATTCAAGTTCCGTGAGCGAGCTGCTCAATCGAGAGCAAAAGCTTGGATATACTCCCGGCATAAGCTAGATACAGATAGTAAATAATATACAGCCTTCAATCACGCACACGGTGAAGGCAGAATTCTGGAACAGTTGACTTTCAATACAAGATCGTGGCCATCAAGATCGCCCTTGTTAAAATGTGCAAACCCGGGCATTGCTGACGCGATGCTGAACAAGGGGTTGAAACCGACCATGCCAAGACCGCGTAGAAGCCAGGGCTGTGAATATCTACGCCCATAAATGCGACCACAGCCCCAACCTCTTTCACTGGCAATGTGAGCGTACTGACCCGCGACACATCATGTCGAGTTTCCACAATGACGAGGGCCACGAGAGGTCCGTATCCGATACCTTTTCCGCGGACGAACGCACCCTGTACGAGGGTTCCACCGCCGACGACGAGGGATACGACGATGGCCGACCGTCCGGCGAGCTGTCAGACCGCGACCATGACATACTAGAATCAGAAGATGAGAGAGAACGACTCCTGACGCAAAAGCCGGGCTTCTTTGGCAACAAGAGCGTGAAGATAGGGAAGAATGAGGGAAAGAAAGCGGCCGGCAAGGCGAAGCGGGGCAGGAAGACAGGAAATGAGGATTCTAGTTCCCTCATGTATGAGATGGAAGATCGGATTGGATTATCAAGTTCCAGCGTCTCTCGGAACTCGTCAGAATCGGACGAGCAGCGACTGCTTGCGACATCCACACAGCGGAAGGTGCGTTTGGACGCGATATGGCTCTCACGGCAACTAACACGTACACCAGTCACGTAGAAAACGCATATGGCGGCGCTTCATCATACACGGCGTCATAGTAATCGTCTTCCTCATCCTCGTCTTTGCCGTATACCGCATATCTGTTCGATCCAAGCCCAAGATCAATGCGGCGGCAATGGTGTCCAACGGTACCTCCCTGTTCGCACCGACAACAATCCTGATATCGCTCGACGGCTTTCGCGCAGACTTCCTCTACCGCGACTTGACACCGACGCTGAACAAGTTCATCGAGAATGGCATCTCGCCCAAATACATGCTTCCCAGCTTTCCGAGTGTTACCTTCCCGAACCATTATACAATGGCCACTGGCTTGTACCCTGAAGCTCACGGCGTCGTTGGGAACAGTTTCTGGGATCCTGCGCTGCAGAAAGAGTTTTACTATACCGATCCGAACAGAAGTTTGCAGCCATTCTGGTGGGGAGGCGAGCCCCTTTGGGTGACTGCTGAAAGACAAAACGTCAGATCTGCGATCCACATGTGGCCTGGCTCCGAAGCACATATCAGCCACATTGAACCCGCCTACGTTGATAAGTTCAACGGCTCAGAGGTGCTTCCGCTCAAGGTCGATCGTATTCTGGGCTTACTTGATATGCCGGGCCCGCTGGATGTAGGCGTCAGGGCAGACCAACCTAGACCGCAGCTTATCGCAGCTTATGTTCCCAATGTGGACTCTGATGGCCACAAATACGGTCCGAACAGCACCGAAATTCGATCAACTATCCAGGCCGCTGATGACATGCTTGCGCTGTTACTCGTAGGACTTCAGCAACGCAATCTGACCGATATCGTCAACGTCGTAGTTGTATCCGATCATGGCATGGCTACAACTGATGCTTCGAGAGTCATCCAATTGGAGGATCTCGTTAATCCCAACGACTTCGAGCATGTCGATGGCTGGCCTCTTTTTGGTCTTCGCCCCAAGAATATCAAGGACCTTGAGCACTTATATCAGCAAGTCGCAAAGAAAGCCGAGAGCATTCCAAGTATCGAGGTCTATCTGAAGAGCAACATGCCTGAGCGGTATCATTTCGCAAACAATGAGCGTATTGCTCCCCTCTGGATCATCCCAAAGGCCGGATGGGCTATAGCTGACAAGGCCGACTTTGATGTCGAGGAGGCGAAGAAGAATGGAGATCAATACAACCCGCGAGGAGTCCATGGCTATGATCATGAGCACCCTCTTATGCGAGCTATATTCGTCGCTAGAGGACCTGCCTTCCCACACAAGCCGAACAGTCGCGTTGAGCCATTCCGTTAGTACAATACTCAGCTCTGTTGAATTCTTCACTAACAGGCAAACAGAAAATACTGAGCTCTACAACATCATCTGCGACTCCATTGGCGTCGAGCCAGCTTCCAATAATGGCACGCTCCGCCTACCACTCAAGCCAGTCGGACTACACACTGATCCTGAGACGCCACCGAACGAGACACCATCGGATCCGGTGGAGACTTCCAGCTTCTTCGCAACTACTACACTGCCCTCTTTGTCCAGTTTGATGGCATCAGCTTCGGGCCTTGAAGATGCCTCGGCATCTGGCCAACTGAACGCGCCAATTACGACACCAACTACAAGTGCTCCACCAGCGGCCTCTTCCAGCTCAGAGCCTGAGTCTTGGTGGCAATGGCTAACGCACAAGGCCGACGGTGTCGAGGAATGGGTGGACGGGTTTCTGCATAAACATTTGCCAAATAACGGCGAAGATACTCCGTCTCTGTAGATTTCGGAAACGTGGATTAGATGGCATGGCGTTTTGGTACTTAGACTTTCGACATTATCAAAGATACCCTAGTTGCGCGACAACCTTGGCAATACGGATTTCCCTTTCATGCTCCGCTTTATAAGAAACTATGTACCAGCTTCCCCGCAGATCCATCCTCTGGGACTTTTCACAGACTCGGATTCCAGCTGTAATGCCCGGACCCACGCCCCAATCGCAACTCCTACTAACTGCAGCACATGTGTGATTAGATGAGGTTTTTAGGCTAATCATGTGGCGTAGAGCAGTATCAACTACCGCACTCGAAGAAGGTAGCGCGCAATGTCATTCGATGTCAATCGCAATATTTGGAGCTCTTGACTCGTTGAACGTCCAAGGTCTTAGCATCCAACAAGGCGTTCTTGAATCCGCGCCTCTGTTAGACATATTGACAACACCAATGCCAAGAGTAAGCATCTGCAGCCACCTTCGATAATATTAATGGCACCCAGTACTCATATAAAGTCTATCACGAAACCCACGAGGCATAAGGTAAAGAGTGACCATGCGGATATTCGCGCCCCGTCCTTGGAGACCCCTCTACCGCCGCCTCCATTCTCTACCACATTCTCGACTCACAAAAAAGGGCATGCAGTATGTGGCAGCAGCTCTCTATTCTCTCCCTCGCTGCTTTGGTCACAGCCCTTCCAGCCCCCGGATCTTCTCCATCTAATGATATACAACTTACGCCTCGCCGACGAGCCTTTACCGACCAATCCGGCAATGTGCTACCAGATATACTCATCCACTTCAACAATACGTTGGGAAAGTACACCTCAGGGCGTATATCAAGTCACTATCGGAACTCGATGGCACCCTCTCCAGAAGACAGACCGCCGTACCCCTAAAAGACCATTGCGATGCCGCAACGTTGCTACGGCGCCCTCAAAGTCCACGACCAACCATTCCAAATCGACTTCGATACCGGGTCCGCAGACTTCTTCATACCTGGCCCAACATGCTCGTCAGCCCAAGGTTGCCTAGGAACCAATAAATACGGCGCCGCTAGCAAAGATCTTGGAAATACTACGAGCGTTACATACGGTTCGGGAGCTATAACCGGGAGAGACTACCTTGATACAATGACAGTGGGGAATATGAGTGCGAGCGATGTGAATGTGATTTCTTTTGCGCAGGCGGAAGGGTGGGCGAATTCGAGGGCTGATGGGCTGATGGCCATGGGGAGAATGACTTACCCAGCAACCTTTTGAAGGTTTGCAAGTCGCTAACGTCGGCAAAGGCGTTCTCGTCGATAGCAAATTATCTCCAACCGATCCTTTGTCGAGAAACTAATTGCTAAGAAGAAGATTACAAGTAAAGAATTTTGCTTCCACCTCAGTCACTGCTCGATAGGCAGTGGTGCGGCTTCTGAACTTTCGATTGGGTCTCGTAATCCCGAGAAGTTCACAAGGAGGTTGACGACTGTGCCTGTCAAGAGTAGGGATTACTGGCGTGTAGCTATTGTTGGTGTGAAAGCTGATGCTCTCGCAGTGCCAGTTGCTGGGGAAGCTGCTGTTGATACAGGCACCCCAGCGGTCGTTGCGATTTCGGCGTATGCTGCGTCTATCAATGAGGCGTTAGGCGGGATACCGGTGTCTTTTGGTGGATCTAGAGGTATGCAATTGATCGCATATGGTAGACTTCCTCTCCCTTTACTGTTACATACGGCTATTGACGACGTACACAGCGAACCGTGCAACGCTACAGCGTCAAGGCGGCGCGAAGCTTGGGAGCACGATTGGGGGTCCGGGGAACCGGGGAATTGATGGGGCGCATATCTTTTGGACATGGTTATCGCTGTCTGTCACGCTGTGATTGCAAGTTGATATGCAAGAGTGAATTGACTAGTCCTAATTCGGACGACATTACCAGTATCAAACGTCACGACTCTCGATCGTCCAACACCACCGACCACCATTACACAAGCCCGCATGCCAATATCACGACTTAATCCTCATCCAATCGATCATCTCTTAATCGTAACCTCGCACCTATGCGCCTTCGGCGCGATCAAAAAGAAATTTTCAAACTCCATACTCTCCGGCGTCGTCTTCTCACCCAACTTGATACCTTTGCACTCGCGGAAGAAGAAGGCAACAGCATATCTCAACTCCATCCTCGCGAGATGAATCCCGACACAGGACCGGGATCCAACGCCGAAGGGATGGAACGCGAGTTTGGCATCAGGGGACTGCGCTTCGGCTGGGGTATCTTTAGTGCCTATCCAGCGGTAGGGGTTGAAGCTGCAAGTCATCAGTTAGCCATATATCTCACCCCACAATATATGCTTGGATGTGATGCTTAGTGAAAGCTTGAGTGGACGTTGACTTGACTTACGTTAATGGGTCTGTCCAGATGGCAGCGTCGCGGTGGAAAGTGTAGGCTTGTGTGCAGACTGTTACACCGCCTGGGATGTACTGGCCACCGAGTTTGGACCCCCCGTTAGGTACGACGCGTGGGAGACTGCTGGGAGCTGCACCGTAGAGGCGGAGAGTCTCTTCGATGACGCCGTTGAGAAGTGGTAGGTTCATCAAATCGTTCTCTTTGAAGTCTTTTGGCAGTTGAGCGACTTCTGCTTCGAGGGCTACCTGGAGCTCTGGACGCTGAAGGACTGCCCAGGTCAAGTAAGTTAGTGTGACTCCAGTCGTGTCTGTGCCGGCGATAATGACATTCATGGCTTCGATTCTGACGTCCATGTCGTCGATGTGGCCTTCGCCTTCCTTCTCGCAATCTTCAATGACCTTGGCAAAGATGTTGGTCTCTCCTGTCCGAGTCCGTGCCATTTCAACAGCACGACCTGCGCCTTGGAGTATATATTCGTTCGCATTGAATACCTCCTGGACCTTCGTAATAGGAATAAAGCGTAGCAAGCGAAGTAACGGCATCTCAACCATGATACCAGCGCCCATGGTCAACTTCTTGAGTACGCGGATCCATTGGTTGGCCTAATTCAGTCAGTGCGGAAACAGACAATTGGGAGGCAGTTTCAACTTACGCGACCAGTCTCCAGCATGCCAAAAGACTCTCCAAAGGCAAGATGAGCACTAACATCCGAAGCCAGCAGCATCCACCAATTGTACACATCAGCTGTGTCTCTTGTAGCATCATCTCTAATCTTCTCAACACAAAGGAGAGCCTTCTCTCTCACAACTTCTTCCCAATGCTCCACAAGGTAAGTCCTGCTGAAAGGGCGGGAGAGCAACTTCCTACGCTGACCATGCTCTCGTGGTTCAATCATAGTGAACAGACCAAGTTTGGGGAAATTCGCGAGTTTTTGATACCAGTTACTCTTGAGGTACTTGGTGCCAATTTTATGGATCTCTTTGAAGGCTCCAAGGTCGGAAACACCCACTTCGCTAGGAGAGAGGCGGACGATTGGTCCATATTTTTTGTGAAGCTCGTCAATGTAGAAGACGCGCTGGCCGCTGATAACTGCGCGCTTCAGACGATAGTGTGTGAAGCGCGTATACCAAGGTCCAGGTAGGTGTCTTGTTGGAGCAGTAAGAGCAACATAGCCCAACTGTGTATATCAAAGACTGTTATATACGTTGAAGTTGTGGAGCTTACTCTGAGGACCACAAATCCAACAACAAAGAGAGCAATGAGCAAGGTATTATTGGGTCTAGTAGCTTCGAAATGAGCCTGAGGTGCCATGTTGTCGAAAATGGACAATTTCAGAGCATGAGGAGGGTAAAGTGGTAAAAGACAGCTTTGAGACTTATACGAGACGTGGTCGGAGCTTGCCATATATATGTACGAATGATGTACGAAGAACGTACGATGCATTGACGGCAGGCATTCGGAGAGCCGAGCAAGCTATGATCAACACGGCGAGCCTCTAGACGATGTGCATTTCCCTGCCGCTGCAAGATTCATGGTAACGGCCTGCTGCGCGGGCGGAAGGTTGGCCGTGAAAACGCCACAGATACAGAGGTGCTCAGAATGTGCATAGTGGGGCCTGACAGCGTGTAAGTTACTGGCATCGGCTGCTTGATATACGGGTCATATGCCGACTGGTAATGACCGGAATGAGCATAAAACGATCTGCAACAAGCAGGTGTCCGAGAGCTGTTTTGTTTAACCGCTTGTAAAAGAGGCGAGCGTGTTCCTAATCTGTACCGAATACCTTGGTTAGCGTGCTTCATTCCTTGCAGAGTGCACGACTTTGATTGCACGCTAGGTATTCTACGCTTATCGGATGAGTGTTTGTGGTTATGGTATAGCCAATCGAGTAATCAGGAGAGAAAGCAGCCACTAATGCAAGGCCGGCACAGTTGGCATTAACTGTACCGAGAGACATCAGTAGTGACTGGTGATCTATCTTGGCTATGCTGAATGGATAGAAGGGTCCACAACCACGAACTCAGAATTCAAACCAAGCATTTTCCGTTGGTCTTGGTGCTGCGGGTGGTCTTGAGAAAACGCGATTCTGCCAAGTTAAGGGAAAACCTTAGCGGAAATCTCTCCAAAGAGAGTTGATAGGATACATCATAGATTTAAAGCTCTGGGGATCGACACGTCTTCCTGGTCGCATACTTGTTGTGGCTTTAATAGCACGTCCTCAATGCTCTCCTGCCGTAACCATGGCTTACTGTTTCCGTATCGAAAGTGATTGCTCTTTTTGATGCAATCCATGACGTCCAGGTTTGTAAGTCTGCCCGAGGAGGTAACAGTACGGGACGACAGTGGTTGGTGGTGCTGATCTCAGTTCGATGTTGGTGGAGCTAAGACTAGTGCGCGTCAACTGTCGAACTCCCATCGCTGACGTAGCCAACCACAAGTGCGGGCGCCAGAGCAAGCTCTCCGCTAAAGATTTAGATCTTGAGCATTCTGGTATTGGGGAAAAGATAGGATCTTAGGGCCAAGTAATGCGCTGGATCCCCGCAATCCGCCATGCTTCCGAGCTTGCTGGGAGGCTCTGAGTGACGATCGAGAGGGTCACTTATCAGATATGATCGGAGACGTCGGTGTCTGAGATGAGCGATGGTCCGTTCCTGTGAGGCCTCGGGGCTATAGCAACGGTTGACTCAACCAGCGGGAGTTACTGAGTAAGCCTCGTCGTACACTTTGATGCAACCTCGGAGCAACTATTTAGACACCGTTGTCTCGCAAGAATCGATGGCCAACTTGTTCGTAGCCTGTCTATTCATCGATAAGTAGAGTCGTCGTAGGAAGACCGGTCTGAGTCCTCCCCATAGCTTAACCTCTCATACACGCGACAATCAGCTGGGCGGCCTGAAAGTAAACAGCCCTGATTGCGCTCGAAATTCATCTCGCACTCGAGGAGAAGGGGCTGAGAATCGATGTGTTCGTAGCCTCTGTACGGTGGGGATTGAACTGTAACGAAAACAAGTACTGTGCTATGTTGGTTCCGAAGTATCAATTGCAATATGAAATTGCTTTTGGTCCGTTGAGATCAGCAATAGGAGCGCGGAGGCTGGTGTATGTCACCCACGAAGTGAGATATGTGCAGTCGTGAGAAAGGTCCTAGTCAAGCCCTAAATTCTTTAGCGACTAACCCACTTTATCTATTAGTCATACCCTCTAGACTGATTTCTCCAATCGGAAGGTCCAGCTTTTCTACAACAGTGACTCAAATTCTTTTTTCCATCTCTCTTATTTCAGTCGAGATTATTATGATTTTGATTTCATTCCGCAATCTCAACTTGGAATACTGTTCACCTGAGAGGACTAGGATTGAAGAGAGCCTACATGGCCCGCGCCAAGATGCCACCCACAGTCTACGAACACAAAGCAGACTCTCCAATCCTCCAAAAAGCCCTGCAACAAACGCTACCAAACAGTGTATCCCTCACCTACCGCACCCAACACACCAACAAAACGCCAGACGCCCACATCGTCGCAACCTTCCCACCATTCAGCCAAGACATACCAAAATGCTGGGCAACATGCTACTACGACCGCTCCATGCGGCCAGAGACCGAGATGTGGATCTTCGCGACCGGAGAAATAGAAGGACACCACTCATCACCAGATGGCGGCTTCTGCCCGCAGTGCCAGAATGCAGTCCTAGCGATCGTGGACTATCTATCTATATTGCCGGTCCCGCCAATGCATCCAGACAATCTATACAAGATAGATATGGCGAAAGAGCATGAGAAAGAGTACCCTGAGACGGGAGACCATGTGCGGTATCCTCTGACGTCAGGATCTTACCTTCGCCATCTGCTTATTCCTTCAGTTGTCACACTGGGTGCCTGTCATCACGCGATAGTCAAGATATTCGATGAGGCGGGGCTACTGAGGAACGAGTTCCCTGGCAAGGAGGCGGACCTGAATAAATTCATCTTCAAAGTATCGGATTTACCGCAGACAAAAGAGCTACCAGAGAATTTGCATTGGGGTACGGTGAGAGAAGAGGACATTGCAACAGTCCAAGCTCGCACCTCCATACCGCGGACGACGAGGACACTGATGTCAATGAAGAGCGTGGGTGTGTTCAATGACAAGGACACGCCAGCTGCGTGGACCTTTCTTGGCTTGGACGGGTCATTGACAACACTGCATACCGAGCCTGAGCATCGAGGAAAGGGGATAGCAAAGGCAGTAGCCGCAAAGACATTCAGACAGTATGCTCCGGGGCTTGCTGTAGACACTGAAGGGAATGCCTGGGCACATGCGGACGTTTATGCGGGTAACGTACAGAGCGAAGGGGTCTGCAGGAGCTTAGGTGGGAGGATAGGCTGGAAGAGCTTTTGGGTCAGGATAGACGTGGGCAGGGCGGGCCAATTGGCTGCAACGGACGAATCGTGAAGAGCAAGGGCACATCTAACGGAAAGTCAGCGTGCATGTTCATGACCAAAGCGGAGACTGAACAAGCTTCAGCGAATAGAATATGCTCATTAAAAAATTAGAGTGTTGTTGCGTTTTTGATCCTCATCGAGAGGTTCTCAGTGTTAAAAATGGTAGAATCATAGCAAGAGGGGGCATGGTGCTCAGGATGTGACTTACCAGGAGTTTTCAAGAGACGGCTCTTTGAAGAGTAGTCATTGAATGAGCAATCCGGTGGAGTTTTGCACTTTCATATTCTCGTCCTTGTATTATACTGTTAAAGCATGATCAAGTCGATTGAATCAGCCTGATGACCGTCACATAGCGCCGCCACATGCAGATACATGTTGAGAAGCTTAGTCGAAAAGACCGAAACCCATGTCCTCGTCCTCTGACTCCTCGGGCTCGTCCTCCTTCTCGGCCTCCTTGGCAGGGGCAGCGTCTTCACCAGACGCAGCACCGCCACCAGTAGCAGGGCCAGCAGAGGCGTACTTGTCGGGGTTGGCGATGCGGTCCTTGAGCTCAGTGATCTCCTCCCACTCGTACTCAGTCTCGATGGCGATGGACAAGACCTTCTTGTAGGAGTTGACAACGGAGTGCATGACGGAGGGGAGGGTCGGGTAGCCGACAGCGAGGGACACGCTAGCAATGGTCGTGATAGCAGAAGAGAAGGCCTTGAGAAGTTGGGACTCTTCAATATCCAAGACGGAGGGCTCGAAGGTCTGACCATTGTCGTAGATCTGGGAGATACCCATGCCATAGGTGAAGGGACTAGCTGATGTCAGATATAGTCGCCTCGTTGCTCAGGTAGAGTAGTACGTACGATATGTTCAACAAGTTGAGGAGGGTAGCCTCGGAAGCTCCGACCTTGCTACCGGCCTCAATAAGCTTGAGGTCAGAGGTAATTTCGATGGTACCACGGGCAATCTTGGTTGGGACACCGAGAGCCTGGAAGAAAGAGGTCTTTCCGGGTTCCATACCACTACAAAGGCGTTAGCCATCCAGCATTGTGTTATTCAGACCAAGTGTGCCTCACGTGTTACCAGCTGGGATGTACACGTCGCCGGGAGCGAGAGCTCCAGCACGGGCGGGGGCGGCGACGCGGTTGGAGAGGATCTTGTCACGGGTCTCCTTGAGGTCGGCATTGGTGAAGACGAAGCCCACGTTGCCTATTGTCCGTGTAAGTCCATTATACTCGATAGCGAAGGCGGCTGTACGGACCCCTGACGTGGGGAAGCAGACGCTCGTACTCGGGGAAGTCGTTGATGAAGCCCTTCAAGGCGCGGCGCACCATGGTGTTCTTGCCCATGAGGACGACACCCTCTCCGCGGAGAGCCTGGCGAATCTCGTGCATCTGCTGCGAGGAGACATTGTCGACGGTGACGATGAAGATGCTCTTGTACTCCTCCAGGAGGTTCTTGAGCTTATCGAAGTAAGCGGCCTTGGTGTTAGTTTTGCCCCCCATTTTCTTCGTAGTCGAGAGAACGGGATGTTTCAGGACTTAAACTGCTGATTGTTAGCTGCGCGCTGTGTGGATGCGATTAAGTTGCGCTCACCTTTTGCGTTGATGTTGGAGAATTCCTGGGTCGCGCTCAATTTTGGGTAGGTGAGAGCAACGCACACGACAAGCGAATGCGCTAGCGCTAATTAGGAAAGGTCACAAAAAGTCCATATGCATCAAGTGAGTCGCGGAACTCTACACCATCAGAGCCTATACTCGTATACAACATGCAGTATCCATATCAGTGCATAGAGTCGTGCAATCGAAGTGCAACTGAAGATTCTAGGTGGATCCTATTTGGCGGGCGCGGCTCAAAACTCGTAGCACAGTCATCCACTGGGGTTGCCTCAGTCTGGCCTCCAGAAGACGAAGATCTAGCAGTAAGTATGAGCGGTTGGCACGTCGCCTCAAAAGCATCCCTCGCGACTTTTTTATGTGTTGCTCTACGGCGGACGCTGAACCTTCCAGGAAGATGAACCTACAGAACCACCGGGGAAGAAAATCAAATTATCACATTCGAACGATCAAATTTCAACTTTCTCCAGTCTCACCCTCTCACACGATGGGCAGCATTTAATAGCAGTGACCTCGGAAGATAAGAGCATTCGAGTGTTCCAGATCGATTCAGATTGCAATCTGCGTCAGTTAAGCCAACGGTGAGACATGCTTATTGAAAATATTCTCATAATGTCTCTGACCATTTTCAGATGCATGGCGAGACGACCATGTGCTATTTCGCTGACGGAAGATGATTCCACAATCTTCTGTGCCGACAAGTTTGGCGATGTCTACGCACTACCTCTCATACAGCCGTCGGAAGACGAGCAGAATGGGACACCAGCAGATGAGCCGAGCGAACAGGATACACCCAAGCATTATGTTCCAGCTGCAAGCGTACTCACTGTTCATTCAGGAAGGAACCGAAAGGTACTCGAAGAGCAGATGAAGCAGGCAAGCAAAGGACAGAAGAAGTCGAAGGAGCAACTGAAGTTTAAGCACGAGCTTCTTCTCGGTCACGTCTCAATGCTTACGGATATTTTGCATGCGACGGTCGAAGGACGCAGCTACATCATCACCTCGGACCGTGATGAGCATATCAGAATCTCTCGAGGGCTACCACAAGCCCACATTATCGAAGGCTTCTGTTTTGGGCACGAGGAATTTATCAGCAGACTGTGTCTGACGACGTCTGGACTACTCGTGTCTGGAGGAGGGGATCCTTATCTATGCGTGTGGGCTTGGCTTGATGGTCGGTTGCTGGAGAAAGTATTCATCCGTGATGCTGTGCTGGCATTCCTCAAGAACCACCCCAATCTCGCCTCTAGCCTTCCAGAGAACGACGACAGCTTCAGGATCGCCGTTTGTGGTATCTGGAGTGTACCCCGCAGAAAGAAAGAGGTGCTGAAGTCAACCTGGAAATGAGTTGATGCATGGATGCTGACAACATACAGCAGGACGAAATACTCGTTGCTTGCGAGGGTATTCCTGCAGTCTTCAGTGTACGACTTGATGGGACAACAACGATTGACGCCGTTCCCTTGATTGGAAATGCGCTAGACGTAGCATTTGTGTATGCATCCGAGGACTCTTGCACCACGGTTGTCTCCGTCGACAACATACATAAGCCTGGTTCCACGACAGAGATCCGCGAAGATGAGGTAAGCGATCTGGGAGATCACCTGTCGTCATTTGCTTAACGCGATTATTACAGGGTACATCTCGACTGCAATACTTTGCACATTTAGATGGTCGTTGGGAAGACGACACAAAATTTGAGGATAAGCTGGAGTGGTTCAGCCGGCAGGCGCCGAACGACGCCAGGAACGCGTGTGGCCGCGACGCAGGGTCTGCCGGCGAGGCTGGTGACGGCGAAAAGGCCAGACACGGTGATGAGAAAGCAGTCCGAGATACGCTCTACATTGTGGAGAACCTAAGAAAGCGGCCAGGAGCCGAGGACCAGGATTGATGACCTGTCGGCGAAGGAGCCCTCG
Source organism: Lophiotrema nucula (assembly GCA_010015825.1). Classification (NCBI taxonomy): domain Eukaryota; kingdom Fungi; phylum Ascomycota; class Dothideomycetes; order Pleosporales; family Lophiotremataceae; genus Lophiotrema; species Lophiotrema nucula. The sequence continues at coordinate 1,128,980 of ML977317.1, read as the reverse complement.
GGTACATGCAGCAGCATAGTAAAATGGAATCATCCACACCTTTGAAAGGTCTATCATGTCGTGTCAGTGTTTGAATTGTTAGCTAGCGTAGAGATCGATCGTTCATGTTATGGAATCTGTCGAAGCCACGGACAGGCGGCAGGGGCAGATGTAAGACGCGGCGGCCTGCAGCGTGACCGAATCGCCAGCCATGATCGCACATCAAGCCGCCATTCGGTAGTGCTTGCAGAACAGGGCCACTAACGGACATGCGCCGAGCACAAGCAGGCAAATGATTCGGAAAACTAAAAACGTCAAATCGTCGCAGTTCTGTCAGGAATGATCTGTGCGGGTCCAGTCGGGTCGGGCTCACAGCGGTTGCTAATCAACGCCGCAGAACTTTCCTTTAAGCCCCAGGAGCATTTTGAAATCGCAGAAATTAACAAGCAGCCCAAGAGGACCTATCCCCCTCACCTTCCCACCCACCCGGCTCGCAGACAACTCGTCATCCAGCTCATACCCCGACATTCGACCCCATCATCGCCGAGCATCGTGTAACTGCCTGCTGAGACGTCAGCCTTTCGAGAGTATTCTCAGCCACCAAGACATCCTCATATACGCCTGCGCGTTCCCGCCGAAGGTACTCTCGCGCTCCACAAAGAACTTGCAACAGCCCCACATCCACCTAGAATAGGACGCGACGACGCACCCGCCGCCAAAGTGTTCGCTTCAGTTCTTCGACGAGCGTCCTCTTCTCGCTTTGTCACAGCGTTCTCGCTCCCAATCGCCGCCGCGGCCTCGTCAACCCAGCGTACATCGCCTGCCGCGGGGCTCTCGACCACCTCGAGTCCAACCTCAGCGCTCATAGCAGGTACGCGGAGGATGCATTCGAGAGTAGTCAGTACGTTGCAGCTCCCCCAATAGCTATGGCGGAATGCTAACATTTTCTGCAGTAATTGGGTAAGTCTCCGACGCGTCGCGCAGCTCCACGCTTATCGCGGGCGACACGAGGGACGTTGTGACGGCATGCTGACTTTTTGGTAGCTCCGGCCCAGCAGGCCACACTGCCGCCATATATGCCGCGCGTGCAGACCTGAAGCGTAAGTGCATCATTAATTGTCGGGACCATGGCAAAATGCTAATATGGAGAAGCTGTGATGTACGAGGGCTTCCTCGCTCTCGGGATTGCTGCAGGCGGACAATTAACAACCACCGACGAAGTAGAAAACTTCCCTGGATTCTCCAAGATCCAGGGCGGAAAGCTGATGGTGCGCTTCAAGCTTTCTATTGTTTCTCAAAGCATCAATTCCTGACTGTTATCTAGGAACAAATGCGCGAGCAATCCGAAGCTGCAGGCACCGAAATCATCTCCCAGACCGTTGCCAAAGTCGACTTAAAGTCCCGACCGTTCAAGTACTGGCTGCACCCCATGGGTGACGACGAGGAAATCGAAGACGAGGACACTCCACACACCGCCGACTCCCTCATCATTGCGACCGGCGCGAAAGCACGGAGGTTAGACCTACCTGGCGAGGACAAATTCTGGGGCAATGGCGTTTCAGCGTGCGCAGTTTGCGATGGCTCACTACCGATGTTCAGGGACCAGCCATTGGTTGTTATCGGAGGAGGTGATTCTGCAGTAGAAGAAGCTCTCTACCTCACAAAGAAGGCGAAGAAGGTCACGGTGCTAGTACGGAGAGACAAGCTCCGAGCAAGCAGGACGAACGCTCGGCGGTTGACGACGCATCCCAAGATCGACATCAGGTACAATACAAGCGCGAGCGAGATCAAGGGCGAAGAGAAAAAGAACGGTCTCATGACACACCTCGTCATCAAAAACAACGTCACGAAGGAGGAGCAGACAATCGAGGCAAAGGGCCTGTTTTACGCAGTCGGCCATGACCCCGCGACTGGCCTTTTCAAGGATCAGCTAGACATGGACGAGGACGGATACCTCATCACGACACCCGGCCGGAGCTTAACGAGTGTTGAGGGCGTGTTCGCAGCTGGCGATGTTCAAGACAAGCGATATAGGCAAGCCATTACAAGCGCAGGTTAGTGTGCTCCGATTTCGCTTCAAGAAAAGGCATGTGCTGACCAAATCATTAGGTTCTGGCTGCGTCGCGGCGCTCGAAGCCGAAAAATTTCTTGCGGATCAAGACGACAGTGTCACAAATGAGCTCGAGACGGAGAATCAAGCCGAGAAGAGCCAAGTCAACGGCGTTGTTCCCGAATACCGCTCAAACCCGCTCTTGTAGTACTGAAGCGCATTGTTTCATATATTGCATCTTATGCATCTCAGCGCGTAAAATTTACCTCCACTACCACACTCGACATTGCGACTAATCGGCATCGTTCCGGACTTCTGCATCTCTCCAAATTGGGGCTCTCCCCATGGCATACATATTATGAATAGTTTTACTAGACTGCCAAGAGGCAGGATAGACATGTGAAGGGTATTTGGTCATGGCTGGAGCCTTTTGCTGTTGGCTCGCCTCGGCATAGACTTGGGATTTGGGATCATGAAAGTAGAGGACTGTGAAGAGAAGCTACGTATGAAGATATTGATGGATTGACGAGTTCCAAAGTTGATTTTTGGGTGTGTTGTATGCGTTCCATCGTGACAGCCGTCGTACACGGCAATTGTTCATACAAGTCCCCTCAACACACGCCAGATGCTTCCCGTATGGACTGCTTTATTATTGGTGCTTGATTGAGCCGGGGAGCGCAAGTCCCGAGACCTGTAGCATCACAGCACTACACATCGCATGATGTGTCTCCGCGGCGAAGGCGACCTCTCCCTCTTCCTAACGCGTATCAACTGCACATTGACGGATCCATTGGTGATGACACAGGAAGCCGACTGTTGGATGAAATGACTTGGCATTGGCCGCTCTTCGAACGGGAAATTGAGAGTGACCATGGCACCTGGGTTGATGAGTATCAACCAGCCATACCGCGGAGGAGATTGAGCGCACTCTCGAAGGCTTGGACCACCGCGATGTCTAACGGGCGTGAGCAAATTTCAGGTAGAGTAGTTGAGAGTATGGACGTACAGTGATTCCTTGTCTTCTCCAACTGATCCTCTGAGTTCTGGACGTGTGCCATGCGTGTTCGTAGACTGTATTGTTTGTAAGTAGTGATGACCCTAAGAGTGACGGGGGTGCTTGCCGTGAGAACGTTCGTTCGGTCTCTTGTTTGTGTCCCGTCTCCGCCCAAGTCTTGAAGAACTGCAACGAAGTCAGCTTAGCACATGGTGTTGTCGAGCCGTTTACCAACCTGCATCAGCTTAGCAAACTCCTCTAGTAACTCCGCCTCGTTCTGGTAGCAGCTTTCCATGGCCGTATGATAACGTTGTTCGAGGGTTTCCCATTCGAACTTCGCGATCTCATCTGCAGGGTCTTCTTCGTCATCGGCACCCTCCAATTCTTGCTCGTTTGGTGGGGTTCCGTTTTCATGCTTCTGGGCCTGCTGCGCGCTAGGCGGCCGCTCTGTCTCTGCTGAGCTTCCACGCTCACGTTGTGGCAACGTGTCAGGCTCCATCTCCTGTTTGGCGGGTGGATCAGATACTGGACTTTGCATATCGTCTGGTGTTGGCTCAGTCTGGAGGAGTATCGGGGGCGAAGAGCGGAAATGCACAGCTTGCGTTGTTGCTGTAGGGAGGGATGAATCAGTATCAGACCTCAAAGCCATTGCTGGGTGAAGTGTCAATTAGCCCAGCGCAGTATTCGATCTTGCTTCGTGACCATGATCATATTGTGACATCAAAGAAATGTAGGTGCATTGGTCTCTATAGGATTGAGGACGTGACAGCATACAAAAGGTAGTCGCGTTGTTGGCCTGTGCCTTCCGTTTACTCCTGCTGTGAGAACAGCAAGGCACCCACACCCACTCCACAGGAGCCTTCTAATGTTCTATATAATAGCTACCGCAGAATGATTAGATACTGCATCCCCAGCATCGCACCTGAGGTACACACATCACGTGCAGACTAAACCACTTCCGACGTCGGTCGGCTGCAGCTCGGAGGTACGTCAGATGTCCCGCGATTTGGGTGCCTGAGTCGCGCAACCATCATGGCCAGCCACGGAAACTGACATATCTCGCAGCGGTCACACCCACGCAGTCACACTCTCGAGTCTTCTGCGAACAGTTTCCACCTTCACTGCAGACTCATACACATTCACTCGTCTCCTCGATGGCGTCTTAGAGCACCCCGATTACACGAACCACCCACGCAGTACTCAACATGGTCCAGTATTCCGGCCGCTCACACGCTTCACCACCTTTTGGACCGTCTCGCTCGGCGGACAACACATAACAGTCTGAGAATGGAGTGCGACATATGCGGGAAAGCCGGTGGCTTCAACTATCCTGTACACTGTATCACTTGCGCCAGGGCATTCATCGAACTCCCGCGCATCGAGCTCGCAAGGGCGCTTATCGACCGCGACAAGGTCGGAAGACACGTCAAGGCTGTTGTAGAAGGGTCAGAGGATAAAGCCAGTCAGCATGTTCCTTTAACAGACTCTAGAGGAGGCATCCTCGTCGACCGGCACGAGTGCACGAAGAACGTCGATTTGCAGCGAACCCAGGCAGAAACAGCCGAGACTGAAGAGCGCGTCCAGCTCATCGCCGACCAAGCTGCCTTACTTCGGAAGCGAATAGATGAGACGAGGAGGCAGCTAGAGCAGAAGAGGGCCTCCAACGCGCAACGAAAGTCAGACTTGTCCTCAGCAACGTATGGCATCGATTCGCGACGAGCAAACGAGGTCGACAAGGTACAACAAGCAATCAAGAGAGCAGACTACAAGTCCGGCAAGGTCCATCAAGAGACAGTGGAGTGGCGGCAATACCTCTGCACCACCGCCGCGAAGCTCGCAGGGCTTAAGATGACCCGCCGGAAAGTGCGAGATGGTGGCATGATCAAGGAGGTCTATAGCATCGGGCCAGGCTCGCGGCTTCGCATCTACGATCTGAGGGAGCTTCATGGTACGGACTTGACCCTTCCCTTTCAAGACAACCACACTAACGTTTATTTAGAAGCGCAGTCCGATATGATATCAGCATCCCTCAATGCTGTGGCCCATCTTGTGGTCCGAGTGTCCGCATATCTCGGTGTTCGCCTGCCTGCCGAAATCACGTTGCCTCATACTGAATATCCGCAAGCTACCGTCTTCCAGCCGGCTTCTTCGTATCAAGGAAAGAAGGTCCCTTACCCAGGGTCTACACCATCACATTCTTCGACCAACAGCCCAGAGGCATCGCGAACCCTCGAAGCCCTAGCACTGCTTCCCAAGCCCAGAACTTTGACCGTCGATCGACCTCTACCAGCTTTGGCAGCTGAGGATCCACGGGAATACGCTTTGTTTATTGAAGGAGTCTCACTTCTTGCGTATGATATTGCCTGGCTTTGTCGTACCCAAGGGCTAAAGAATGACTTCAATAGTTGGGAGGATGCCTGTCCCATGGGCTTGAACCTCTATCGCCTTCTAGTGCTCCAAGAAAGTCGGAAGCCTCAACAACCAGATAATCAAGCGGCCGGCAAACAATCAGTGAAGGTTCCGGTCGGCCTAGGAGAGTTATCCCACGCCACATCCTACTCATTCATGAACGCTGCCAATAACGTAGCCTACTTGAGCGGTTGGAAACTGACACCGACAAAGATCGTAGACGAGTTGAAGTCCCACTTTACTGCTGAGCAGCAAGCCCAAGAGTGGGATGTACTTAATCAGAAAGAATGGGAAGACATGGAGGATGTGTTCGCTGAGGATCCTGTGGTCATTGGGGACAAACGTAAAGGGTCAACGGCATTGAACGATGGCAGAAGCAATATTACCACAAGCGTTGCTGGTAGCAGGGCGGCGGATCTGTCAGGGGACGATTCAGCCAGGCCGAAAAGAGGAGTCAGTGGTTGGACGAAGCTGAAGAGCAGGAGTGAGGATACTACGAAGCAATCGATACCCGAATGATTTTCCAAGCATAGTTACGAATACACCTACATCCATTGCATATAGAGACAGCGCGAGACAGCACGGCCTAACTAATGAAGTCAATCTTTTGGATGGACATAATCAATGCTAGAATGACCGCGAATACTGAGCACTAATCGGGGTGAAGAGGTAGTATTTCTGATAGTTCACATTCCCTCCATGATCGCTAGCTCATTTTGAATCTGACATAAAGCATCCTCGAAAGACCCAGCATCCCGGGACCCGGATCCGAGACCTGGCAAAAGAGAAAGCCCGCCACGAAGATGTACAGACGCCAAGCTGAAATCATCTTGAAGGTGTTGGATCTGGATGAAGATGATACTAGCCAGAACAGCAAGCCAAACACTCTCAGCCGACCCGTCAAGCCGCGCGTTGAGATGCTGTATCGCCAGATTGTATTGCAATATCGAGTACTGGGTAGCGGAAGGAGTGCGCCACACTGAGTCGTGCCAATCTTGGATAGGGAAGTAAGACCTTCTGCTCAATGCGCTGATGGCGAGTGCAGCATGGTAGATGCTGGGTTCTGTTTGAGCAGTCCTTAGGAGTATAGGTTCCCAGAAATTGTTCTCAAAGTAGAGAGAGAAGTCCTTTGCGCAAACGACGTGGAAAAACTCATAGAGGCTTGCTTCGAGGCTGCTCGTAATCCAGTTGTGCGTTGGCAAGCTAGACTGGGGAAGTTCGGAGACGGGTTGCAACCTTAGTGTGCGGATCGCTTGCATGGCTCGAGCATCCTCCACTTCGAAATCACAGCGGCGCCCTGTGCTGCTACATTGGATACATGAGGGTCTGATCTCATCGCACTTCTTATGCCTGATCCTGTTAGACCCTGGATCAGCACCTGTCATTCTAAGAGGTCGATGCGACAGAGACCCGCATACTTGCAAGTTTGACATCCTGTTCTCACTCTGCGGACTCCTCTCGCACCTGGACGCTGCTTCTGCATTTCTTCCCATAAGTTCTGGTTCTTTGGTAGTGGTAGAAAGCTAGCTGTCAGTCAAGTGGGGTTCGATGTCCCATCCGACGCTATTGAACGTTGATTGGCTCGAGCGTAACTTGATGCCGCTAATACTCTCCCAGGTTTAAGTATCATGCGTGGGGAATCCTTCGCCTCCCTCAGACGTACGAGAAGAACATAACCTAGAAATTACAGTACTATACTATTGGCTCCAGCGTAAGTTGGATATTAGTTCCAGTTTGTTATGTTTCACCATTCTTCTCTCTGTATATGAAGAATATATATAATGTGATAGTCCGAACATACTTCCACACCACGTATCGTATACAATTTCTCTTCTTCTGGAACCTAAAATGTCTACGACACCCTTTGAAATTCACGTCTCCGATTCCAAGCTCGAGCGATTGAGACAGAAGCTTGCCCTCACTGACTACCCTGTAGAAACCCAGTCTGATTCAGAAGACTCATGGGACCGAGGCCCGCCCGTCTCGGAAATCAACAGACTAGCTCAAGTGTGGCAGACGAGCTACGATTGGCGCAAAGTCGAAGCTCACCTAAACACATATCCCCAGTTCCTCACCCTAGTCGACATCGAGAGCTTTGGTACCTATACACTTCACCACATCCACAAGCAGAGCGCTCGGTTAGATGCCATACCGCTCCTCTTCCTCCATGGCTGGCCAGGCAGTTTCCTTGAAGTTACTAAGATCCTCGAGGATCTCGTGCGAGGTGTTGCGGATGGACCTGCCTTTCATGTCGTCGCGCCAAGTCTGATATACTTTGGCTTCTCTTCTGCCGGCGGAAGTGTGAGTAGGTATCGCCTCGGAGGTGGCCCTATCTAACTCGAAATTGCAGAAAATGTTTGGGTTCGACCAACAGGCTGAAGCATACCACAAGCTCATGTTGCAGCTTGGGTACAACGAATACGGTCAGTCATTATATTGTTGTATGGGAAAGAGAATCTCACCTAATTGCAGTCATCCAAGCTGGAGACGTTGGAGGTCTGGTGTCTAGATACATCGCCAAGATGTATGGCCCAGTTCACTGTAGAGCTCACCATACCAACACTCCTACCCCTGGTGAGCCAGACGCAGCGACCCACCCAGAATTACATGCAAAGATCCTGTCCACTCCGTTAAGTGAGTCGGAACAGAAAGGACTCGCACGCACCGCTCAATTTCAAAAGGACGGTTTCGGATATTACAAGCAGCTATCCACCAAACCACGCACAATCAGCTACAGCCTCAGCGACTCCCCAGTTGGCTTGCTGGCTTGGATGTATGAGAAAATGCGTGCCTGGAGCGACAACTATCCATGGACGGACGAAGAGATCCTAACGTGGGCGAGCATCTATTACTTCTCAACTGCAGGCCCGGATGCTAGTAGTAACGTGTACTATGCGATGGAGCATAGCGAGCCGCCAGCATTTGCTGCTGCGGCCGCTTATGTTGATGTTCCATTAGGAATCTCGAGGTTCACGAATGACCTAGTCTTGCTACCGAAGCTATGGAATCATTCGCTGGGCCCGATTGTCGCGGAGAGCGAGCATGAGTCCGGAGGGCACTTTGCGGCGTGGGAGAACCCAGATGCTATTGTTAGGGATCTGCGAGACATGTTTGGCAGGGGCGGGGGAGCGTACGAGATCGCTCAGTCTATTTTGCAGCGAAGTAGGACTGGAGAATAGGTGCTTTACCTCGTCCTGGCTCCATCGTTTCTTAACGGTTTTGGATTAGGGTCACAGCAAGGTATACCTGGGCAATTCGTGCATAGTTGGCCTTGTGCCTGCGTTCGCGCTTTCTTTTGATACGTTGTTGAGCCTTTCGAGTTGACAGCGGCCGAACGAAGGCGTGACATGACCTGATATCGCTTTTGTCGAAGGCAAAAGCACGAGCACTACATTTGTAGAAGTAAACGTCTTGAACCCCTTCCACTAGAACACATTCAAGTTCAAGTATGGTCGGCGACCGACGTCCCATCTATCTTCGGCTCACGCTTCCAAATCATTGCCAAGGCCGTCTGAAGGCGCTCGGAAGATTAAATGATGCCATCCGCGCTAAACCCCAGACTGCCCATCATCACGAAATCAACACGGGCAGATCCATGTCCGCTGTCTACGCGCTTCCATTTCTCATCATGCTAGATTATTCAGACCGCAAGGCCACTCGTACGGTCCTGATAGCATATAAGAGTCACAGGGCGCATTCCAGTCAGGATGTTTGAAAGCACGGATACCAACATCGATCACGTCGAATTGCGCCATCGCCGACAAAGAAGGTACTTAAGCGGCGGCGGTTCTACGGTTGCGACTACACACGCTAAGATATTTTGTCGATAAACGTCACGAACGGTTCCTGGATTATTCTCAAGTCATTCACGTCGCAGTAACGAATTCGTCGCATTCCCGCGTTCGAGGCCGCGATCAAAAATTGTCGTCTTATCTTCAGAAAGCAATTGAGTCCTGAGAGATCACACCATGACGTTTTCTGAACACCCCATCGAGACCCCTCCGCGGGCACCGTCGCCAGTCCACGGATTTGGAACTTTGGCTGTCCATGCTGGAAGTCCCCACGATCCGGTTACTGGGGCTGTGATTGAGTCTGTATGTCTCTAATCAGCCGATTTTCACAATATCTGATGCTGACTTATCTAGATCTCACTGTCAACTACATTTGCGCAGAAAGGCGTAGGACAACCAGTTGGTATCTACGAATACTCTCGATCGGCGAATCCGAACAGAGACAATTTCGAGAAGGCCGTCGCCGCCCTCGAGCATGCCCGATACGCGCTCGCCTTCAGTTCTGGCTCTGCGACCACGGCGAATATCCTCCAGTCTCTCGCGCAGGGTTCGCATGTCATATCTGTCTCGGACGTGTATGGAGGCACGCACCGCTACTTCACCAAAGTCGCCCTGACGCACGATGTTAAGGTCACATTTACCCCATCGATGGAAATTGATATCACGGACTTGATTCGGCCTGAAACGAAGCTCATCTGGATCGAGACGCCGTCCAATCCGACATTGCGACTAGTAGACATCCGTAAGGTAGCATCGATTGCTCACGATCATGGTATTCTCGTTGTGGTTGACAACACTTTCCTGTCACCATATGTGCAGAATCCGCTCGACCATGGCGCAGACATCGTGGTTCACTCGGTGACGAAATACATAAACGGCCACTCAGACGTAGTCATGGGTGTCGCAGCATTCAACTCTCCAGAACTCTTCGATAGACTGAGCTTCCTGCAAAATGCGATTGGGGCTGTTCCATCAGCTTTCGATTCATGGCTCGCGCACCGCGGTCTTAAGACTCTGCATCTGAGAGCAAGGGAAGCTACGAAGAACGCTACTGCACTCGCTCATGCTCTCGAGTCGTCACCGCATGTCATTTCTGTGAATTATCCTGGCCTTCCGTCAAATCCTCAGTACTCGATCACGTTGAAGCAGCACCGCGACGGCATGGGCGGTGGCATGCTGTCCTTCCGTATTCGAGGTGGGCATGAGGCTGCTGAGCGCTTCTGCCAGGCCACCAGGATCTTCACTCTGGCTGAGTCGTTGGGTGGTGTCGAATCATTGGTGGAAGTTCCGGCTGCCATGACACACGGCGGTATTCCTCAGGACCAGCGCGAAGCAGCAGGTGTCTACGACGATCTGGTGCGCGTCAGCTGCGGTATTGAGGATGAGGCCGATCTTACTGCCGACGTTCTGCAAGCACTCGAGAAGGCTGTCGTAGGACCCAAGATCAAGAACGGTGTTGCCAACGGCAACGACCATGCTTAGACTATCATCGTTTAAGTGTATTCGAAGAGGAGGACAATCATTACAACTAACGAATCTCATTTTGGACCATACGGCATGGCGTTCTAGGAGTATCACTCGCACGATAGAATGCTTGCTTCCATCTAGATATCCATTCAACCTGAGTGTCCCTATAGATACCAATTAAATTCCTGCTCCAAGATCTTACTCTGTCCCTGAGTCTGGCTCATACGTGCAGCCGAAGTCCATAATGCACAACCGTCACTACTACAGCGGCTATAGTCCGTCAGTCGCCCTAATTGTCTGGACTCCCGCCATTCCTATACTCCCACAACCTCGAGAACGCCCTCACCCTCGGCGCCTTGCCCGCCATCTTCGCAGCCAACAGACTCTCCGCCCGCCTAATACTCACTGGCTCAACAGGACTATTCACGTCTTCCACAATCGCACCACTCGTGCCATCACCTCCATTCAACAGGGTCTCGAACACTTCTTCCCTCGCCCTATCCGCCGCTCCTACATCGCTAAATCCAACTGCCCTTTGCATGAACTCATTATCTTCGATCACGCGCTTAGTCGTAGGATCCAACGGGAACATAACGTTCAGGTAGTGCTGATTGAGTAAGTGGCCCATACCCGAGCGGATGAAGACGCGGCCCATATAGCGCGCTCGGAGACGCGTGAACGATAGAACGCCCCAGCGAGCGACGAAGTCTCCGTCGTTGGCATAGTGTTCTATGTGGCGGACTGCTTTATCAATTCGCTCAGGTTGGAAGTCTACTGTTGTGTCGATTTGGGTGGAGGTGGTAGATGTTCTGTGCGGATTGTTGAAGTGGTTCGCTGCGCTGCCGAAAGTGTAGATCTCCAACTTCCCTACGGTATCGTGCGGCACTATCTCTATCAACATATCTCCTCACACAAGGCACAGGCAAAGTTGACTTACGTTCACTCAACAACCAATCCAAGATCAAACTCCCCTCGATTCCTCCCTGACTATGTAGGATCAAAACTACTTTCTTATGCTGTTCAGAGACGAGGCAGTCTTTGATTAAAGCGTATGAGTTCCTGGTATCGTTGGTGGCGTAGCAGAAGTTTCGCTCGATGATGCATTGGATGAGGTCGAAGATTATGCCGTAGGTGCGGTTGTGGACGCCTATTATTGGGCGGCGGAAGGTGAGGGCCAGGCGGTCTAGGTTGCCTTGTAGCCAGTGTTTGCTGGGGTTTTTGTTAGTCAGGGACGTATGAGTGCTGTGTTTCGTGCATGAAAAGCGATGCTGTTTTCGATGTCTTCCTGGTTGCATCCTCGATATGTATGGAGAAGTGCTTCTAGAGTGCGGACAGAATTGTAGAATGTGTCGCGTGAGCATACGTACCCGACTGACACACCATTCAGGTAAACCCAAGCTTCATTAGGATACTTGTCCGCATCAGCTCCCAAATCAATCTTCGATTTCTGCGAGTCCTCCGTGCCATTGAGGATGAATGAGACACCCAAAATGACCGCCATCACAGCAGCCACATACAGAATAGATGTCCATAAGGGAAACACGATGGTAAAAGGCAAGGAAATCAAGAAGAAAGTCTGAAGAACGATGAGAAAGCCATGAAGAGCGAGGCACGTCAGATTCTTGATTGAAGGGTATAGTTCATCGAGCGGGCCGCATAGCCATTGATCAATCGGGTACAAGACGCCAACGATCGACCACGAAGAGTTGATGAAGAGTAAGACATCGGCCCAGCACAGACGTAAAGGGTCGCCGGTGTAGGGAATTGGGGTGTCGGATTGGTGTCCGATCTGCGAGGGGATGAACTTGACTGTCATGGCGACGAGGTCGACGAAACGAACACGCGAAATCAACAAAGATGAGTGAAGAAACGCGTCGCGAGGTGTATAAAAGTCCACAATAGTGGAGGACGTTAATCAATAGGGCTGAGGATGCTCGTGCTTATATCTGTGAGTCCCCAGCCATGTGAGCAAGGCATGGCGTAGGTTCGCACCTCAGCCTCCTGACAGGCAACGAGGCGGAGAGCTGATGTTCACAGACGGCTGAAGCTTCTTACTGCCCAGGTCTTGGTCCTAGCTGGACACGGGGCTCCGATGCGGTCTGCGTATTGTGAGAAGTAAGAAGCGCCGTCCGGTGGTTGAAGCGCGACGTCTTTTGGAACTTCGACACAAAGGTTGCGAAGACATTGCGAGATGAGGATCATCGCAATGACGTTCGTGTGCTGGGCGCCTATGGCTGAAGGTGGGTTACACGAGGATATTACCCTGAGCGGCACGGCGCCCAGTTCGGGCCTTCAAATTGCTTGGTCCCCATCTTCAGCTATTGGGAGATGCTCGACATGTAAGACATATAATTCGTGCTCGTGTTGGTTAGTCGAGTGTTGATGGATGGTTGATGCAGAATAGTTCAGCTCGTGATGTCTGGGGAAGGTGGTCGCGTGTGCCGCTAGTCTTAAACCAACGAAACTCCTAGCTCGACATCGGCCTTCTCAATACAGCTTCGTCGCCTGCCAGCAGTGTCCTATGGATAGAACGCTTCAGCCTCAGAAAGACCTTGCAAGTTTGAGAATGAGGCTGACGTAAACAGACTCGGTTCTGTTAGGTGCTGTGATACGAAAACCTGCTTACTCTAACCTATGAAAACGAGGGCCACACAACGATAACATTCCATCCCAAGGAAGTCTATATTGCGCTCGACTAACGAAAAGATCGATCTCCGATACTCACTGGATCTTAAAGACTCTCCAATTCTTATAGAATGAGTCCGAATCTTGGGCGCCTGGATGCGTCCTCCCCTCTTTATCGCTTTCTTGACGTCTTGTAACTAAAGCCTCGCCGGACATCATCTCGTATACGAAGCATTCACCGATGAGTTGCCATACCATTTCCCTGTTCAAGGTCTGCCTTGTAGTCTTTCGCAACACAACAGGTACACTGCATCCGTACAGAATACATATCACGTCGCCTGGCTCTGCGGCGCGTGGAAGCAAAGACAAGCGCCGATGCTTTTCAGTTCGAGCCAACCTCCGTCCCCATACTACACTGGACACCCGGTCAATGAAGTCTCTTAGCAGCTCGTTCGTAGAATCTTTTCGTAGTGACTCCAAGTTGATCGCGTCCGATGTATCGAAGATTTCGTTGCACAACAGTTCATACAGCACTGGCGTATTGTCGCCATTCGGACCCTTTCCCGCTACCATAGTTTTCCAGAATTGCGGACTCACGCCGGAAGCTTTCCCGGAATTAGTATTGTGCCCTCGCTTCGTGTATTCCAACCAAGAGTCAGGTATAAGCCCTCCATGCGCCGTGTCTTCCACTCGGCCAATGACATCGAGCTGAAAGCCTTTCGATGATAGTGTCAATATGCCATGATCTCTCTCGAAACTCCAACTTGTCCCGATCTCACGTAGGGTTCCGGAGGCTTGGTACGGTGACTTGCCAGGAAGCCCTACCAACGTATCTGCATTGACACGCTTCATCTTGCCGTCCCGGCCCTTAGAGTAAGGTCGCTCTCGGAGCGAACGCACCCAAGTAGGTAAGATGTAGCTTTGTAGTTTATCCTGATCTTCTGGGCTTAGAGGTGGACACCATGGACGGCAGATCAAGTCCAAAGACCGAGAATGGACCGTTGTGAATCTGTAGAGATCTTCGCATATTTCGTCGAATTGCTTGGTGTAGTTGACTGGGAATTGATCCATCTTGACATTTCGAACGATCTGATTCAAAGCTCTAACCACTTGCTGCTGCTGCTCCGAATTACGCCCTTCAAGAAGTTCATCTCCGACATCCGCAAGTGTGATGTTTGTCTTCAAGGAGACATCTGCCGAGGTTGCAACGACGTCTCGGGCCAGGGAAAGAATGGCGTAGATGATGTCTTCGCGCTTCCCGGTTTCGAAGGGAGTAAGTAAAGATATAAGCGACTCTAGGCTCTCTTTCCTCTGGATGACACGGTCGTCATCTCCCCTCGTAACCACGTCTACTGTAGCTCGTACAAGTTGACTGGCACTGTACTGCCGAACCTCGCCGAACATGTCGGGGTGATTGTCGTATTGTTTATCCTGTCGAAACTTAATCTCGACAGGCTGTTTCACGTATTCGAAGAACGCCACTGCTTGAGCGAAATGCATCCAGTCAATCGTTTCAGATCCACATCTAAGCTCTGCGTGACCGGCTAAAACAATCTCTTGTACTACCCAACGTCGGTCGAACCAGGCACGGTCCATTAGCCTGGTAAAGGCGACCCACTGATCGCACGTCGTTTCTTTTTCCACTATCGTCTTGTAATTCCTCCACTCACGCACTTTCCTCATCAACGTGAAAGCTTCAGAAGTCCCTTGGTCCCCTAGGTCTGCTTCGCCGAGCCAGACGTTAACACTCTTGGCCTCACTATAGATTCTTGACATTAGTGGAAGCTGTTGGCTTTTCTCTGCCTTGTTGTCTTGATCCATACAGATCGCATCGGCCCAGAAGTTGCGGTCGGACTTTGAATCACGCATCGCAATAAGGGCAGCCTTGAGGTTGGGTGTTACGAGCTGCGTCAGCTCGCCTTGTGGATGGCGCACTTGGATTTGCGTTATGGGTCGTTGCCCTTCCCAGGCATACGACAACGCAACGTAGTCGTTCAAAGGCAACTCGTGGTCATCGATGCCATCGACATGCGGTGGAATCGCCTTGCCAAGTGAATTGAGAAGAGGAAGAACGCGCACTTTGATGCTACAGACTAGCTCCTCTTCTGGCTGCCCAGGGTGGACTACCAGAACGCGAATCAGATCTGGTCTGCGAAGCTTGCGGTCTCCATCAGTCTTAATCAAAGGAACGTATTGCAAGAGACCAAGATCGGATCGTGTGACTGCTGGCTCCTTTCCAACGATGAGATCCAAGGAAATGTTTTCGAATGCTTCGTTATGATCGTTGCCGTTTGGGAGCCGCTCGTTGGAGTCATCCATGGGATCCGCCTGCGAAAGCCTTCGCCTTGTTGCTGGTCGCTCTGAAACAGTCGGACTAGATCGCCTTCGCCTGTTTAGTCTTTCAGCCTCGTTGGCAGTTCGGGCACTGGCTCTGGTCGATCCTCTCCTTCCGCGTGGCATTTCGTAATGCGTAATTTGACAACGGTGATGCTGAAGGTGAAGCAAAGACTCGCGCACAAATACTGAGGACGCAACATGGACTATGATATCCAAAGTTACTTAATTCCCCTACCGTGTCCAGGTCCTTCGCTTTTAATCTTCGGCCCATTTACGCCACCTACTTTACCCGTGACTGAAAACTGCCAATGGATCCAAGTCGCAGAAGGTCGTTCGTGCACAGCAGCCCGGAAACTGGGATCATTGGGAAAGGTTGTGAACCATGCTCTGTCCACTGATCACCCGACGATAGCGATGAGCCACCCCAGGTCGTGCATGCATGACAATGCTATTCCAAACCGAGACATGATATTGCACATCGATAAAGCGTGATACGTCAACAGAGCTGGATGTCCTGGGGTAAGCGACAAGGCCTTGGTGAGCGAAAGCTGAAGAACGGCGCCACACGGTCAACATAGCCCTCGGGCGTTCGAACTAGCACAAGTAAGCAATCATGATGCTTCCCGCTCCATTTCCCTCCTGACTACGCTCGGAGTTCTCATCCTGTAAGTGCGGCCCGGCGGAAGGGGCGATAGCAGTTTGCGAGACATCACATGGAGACAAGCGAGGCGTTGAGCATCGATAACTCGGCAGAGCTCGAAGCTGTAATGTCAATGTTATCCTTAGAGCACCAAACGAGAAGGCGACCCAGTGGCAAGGTACTTATCAGTGCTTTTTTTGGTCGTGAATAGTTGATAATTGAGGCGTGTTCCTTCTGCTTGCTTTTGCTACCCAAATGTCGACCCATGCACTTCGTGAGTTGCGCCTGTTGCCTTCCTTTTCAGCCTTGTTGACCGCTTTGTACACAGCCTTGCTGAATCGAGCAAGACCACGAAAGCAGGGAATCGCGGACTGTGCACAAGGCCGATATTGAGCCCGAAAGAGGAGCAGAAGACGGAACTAGAGGTGGAGGACCAAACAGAGGACGAGGTACCGAAGGCTTATCAATTTCGAAAATCGTGCCACAAACCTTTCAAGCTGGTAACGGACTTAGTAACTCATTGGTGTCAGCTCTTGTTGGAGAGTTTTCATTGTGGAGGCGTAGGTCGCTGCTCCGTGGAGGTTGGGAATCCGGGAGCCCTTTCAATCTAGGTAAGAAAGAAAGCTTACACTCTTTTGCTCAAACTCCGTCCTTGCTTTCTCATCCAGGTAAGTTGACTATTGAAGGATGGCTGACGCAGAGTAGTGTGAGCTTGTGATGGCCGAAGGGAGTTTGCATTTGCCGCTGACTTACACCAATGAGATAGCTTGACATCGAAGCCCACGGGACACATTGGCCCTTTGGATTATCTCAAAGTCTGGCCCTGTCCTCCTCTTCCAAGAGACTCTCGATCTTTCTAGCCCAGCCCTTTGCAGCCTCCTCACTAATCGCACACCCATCATAGCTCACTCCAAATCCTACAATCCCATTCGAATTCGTCGAACTTCCAACCAGAAACTCATTATCTCGTGCTCTGACACCCATCCTCAAATCTCGATAATCAGCGATGAAATCTCTACCCTCCGCCTCGAGATCATACTCTCCGGGCTTGAAGAAAGTAGCAGTACTGCCCACAGAGCTAACCCCACAAGTAGCCCCAGCCATATTCATACTCGCCTGTAGCTCTCCCTGAGGATTAATGCCCGTCTTCCTATCCTCAGGTATCCGCCCTTCTAGTCTTTCGATAGCGTACAGATAGCCACTCGCCAGTAGCCTTCCGGGGGAATGCGCGCCAAGAGAGATGTTGACCTGTCCAGTCTTGAGCCGTTTCTGATACTGTCTCAATTGCCTATTCGCGATCCGTGCTGTGAGTTTGAGGCGACCTTCGAGTGGTAGAGAGGAGGGGAGAAAAGGCATCGCGATTCCATCGGAGAAGGCAAGCATGCAGGAGTCTGCTGGTGTTGTCCAGCCGAAGAAGGTCCGTGGGTTGAGAGGAAAAGATGCGATGAAATGTCGACGTTCTGCCTCTGGGTGACGCTGCTCTTCTATATCCATCATTGCGATTCCTGCGAGTGCGTAGAGACCTGCGCCAACGCTGACGTTGATCGACCGGCAAAGTTGGATTATCCGAGTTGAAGCGGTTTTGGAAAGTGAAGCAGTAACGTGGAAGGAGTTCATCGGCGGCTGTCGCGCTTTGGAGTAGTCGAGCAGCTTGTCGAATGTTGGTGGTAGTGGCATAAATGGAGCTCTTTGCTTCCGTCGCAGAGGGTTTGTGAAGGTAGGTGGTAGCGACTTTCTCACGTGTCTCAAGACTCTTATGATAGCCCAGAACCACCTTTGTCGAGCTTGGCTTCCCGCGATCGGTGGGTATAGATCCTCCTGAGCCGGTGGAAGTCTGGACACGATACTATCTTCCCTCCTAAAAGACTTGATATCTTCCTCGATCTGGGAAGCGGGCATATTGAGGATGCGAATAAAGTGGCGGAACCAATTGTAGAATGTGAGACCATCGGAGATCTGATGCGCCATGATGAGCAGAAAGCGAAGCTCGAAATTCCCATTAGGCAGTTTGATCAAGGGCAAGACGTGTAAGCGTGAAAGGCAGGTTGTTGGATCCAGGATGCGAGCTACGTTTTGGCAGTGTCGGTGGAGTTCTGAACTGTCGACTGAAGGATAGATGTCTTCGACCCAAACGATGTTGTCCGTGGCTTTCTGAATGACTTCCTCTGCGCTTTGTCCTACATCCACAACGAAGCACCTCTTTCCTGTCTCTTCATCTTCGCATACTCGGCTCATCAATAGCGTATGTTGCAATCTTAGATTCGTCCATGCAAGTGCAATTCTATGACGAAACTCCACTTTAGACGAAAATGAATGTTTGATCTCCAGTGTGAAGAGTGCGTTCATATCGGCTCTTCCTTCGTAGTCTGTACCGTCGAGGTCGAAAGATGATTCGACAAGACCAAGCGATCTTTCGTAGATGTTCCGGCCATTGATGGTATAAGCTGTCCAGGCATGGTAGTTCTTTGCATACCTGGCAAGCCAATTCTGTGGCGATTGAGCTGTCATCTTGGACTGGAAGCGGCGAGCAGAACAGCCATTAAAAGCAAAAAGAACGTTACTTATGGGAAAAGTCTCCGTAATCAGGATGCGCTCAGCCAAAGATGCTGCTGATGCTGTTTAACATGCTCTATTCTATGATTTCGACGACGTTGAATGAAATAGTACAATCTTTGCTCACTCCTTGGTTAGAAGTCAAAGGATGAAGAAGACGTGCGAGAAAACTAGACCTGTAGGGGTAGTTCCAAACGAGTCATGATGTGGTGCTGCAGGGTCGTAATCGATCTAGTCCCTTCCGGATTTAGTTCTGCATGCTTTCGGGAGCATATTGACGATCCTTTAGTAGACCGAAATGTGTGCTGGAAAAGATAGAGAAGGTTGGCAGTAGATGGCTGAGCAACCGTTGTCCGAGACACATGTGCCAGTGCGAGTCATGAGATGGAAGACTATCTCTCTGCGCCTACGTCAGAAGATGGCCCTCTTCGATGAATCCTTTATATGCTGTTTATACCACCTGCGCCGGTATGCCAATGAATTCGATGCTCTCTACAGGTATAGTACAACTAAGATCGTACAAGAATTTTCTCATGCACCCTCAGCCACCACTTGCAGCGCTCATTGCTCCTCGACTGTTGCCTCATATTCTTCCAAGCTTTTGACCTCGATCTCGCCAATTTTCAGCACTGTATATTTATGCTTGCTCTTGACCTTCCTAATGTGCCTCTGCCTCCTCTTCGTCTTCTCCTTGATGCGGAGCGGCTCGCTCTCCACCCCGATGACAGTCGCCCTGCACACGAACAGTTCCGGGTCCAGATAGAATACTTTCTTGGGGGCGTCTCTTGTACCATTGACTGGTTCAGGTGCTTTCAAAGTGTAGTCTCGCGAGCCAATGTGTGTTGCGCGATCGAGTCGCAGAACGTCCCCTGGCTGGACTTCTGGCATCAGGAAAGGAAGGCGGAGGGTGTCGCCCGATGTGAGCAGGTACGGACGACCGTGTATGTGCATGGTGAGATAGTGCGGCGATTGCGACTTGAGCAATGGAAGCATCTGGCGTATCGAAGGGGTCAACTCGCTGACGACTTCATCTTTTCGTGCGTATGCAGAGGGCTTCGAGGTTGGAGGCGTTGGCGCTGCCGCGGCTGTTGGAAGTTTCGGAGGCGATTGAACTTTCTCCCTCAGGTCCTTGGACACATGCCTCCCAGACTGGATGAGTGGATCTGGGACGTTGCCGGCTTCGAGGGAGTGCGAGACAGTCGTGATGTGCGCGCGGAACGGGAGGAGGAACGTCGGCGGTAACGAGGATCGCGTCTCCAGAAGAGACTGCCGAAGACTGCGGACGAGCAGCGCCATGGTGATTCGGGACTGGCTGGATGCTGTCGGTGTCGACTTTCGAGATGCGGAGGTCGGAGGCAAACTTATCGGGTTGGCCCGTGCGCGAAATCTTGGCTCGAATCTACATTTTCCGCCGCCCGCGATTCAACCCACGACTTCACAAGCAAGACTGGCTCCACTGGCTAGAGCAAGCCTTTCCATTTTCGCCAATCACCTCCCACAGAAGGAACCGGAATCGCTTTGAGAAGCCGCCGCCATGCCGCAGAACGAATATATCGAGCGCTGGACGAAGCAGTATGTCGAAGTTCCAAGAACATCTTTGATGCCCTACTAAGTCTTCCAGGCACGGCAAGCGACTCGATGCCGACGAGCGCAAGCGCAAGAGAGAAGCCCGCGAGGGGCACAAAGCCAGTCAGAATGCGCAGAACTTCCGGGGCTTGAGGGCGAAGCTGTACCAAGAGAAGAGAAGGAAAGAGAAGATCCAGATGAAGCAGAAGATCCGTGCGCACGAACAGAAGAACGTCAAGTCCTCAGAAGCCGTGGATGACAAGGGCGAAGCGCTGCCACAATACTTGCTCGATCGCTCGAATCAGAAGGATGCCAAGGCGCTCTCGAGTGCGATCAAGCAGAAGCGGAATGAGAAAGCTGCGAGGTTCTCGGTGCCGATACCAAAAGTCAAAGGCGTTTCAGAGGAAGAGATGTTCAAGGTCATCAATACAGGCAAAAAGACACAGTACGTGAACCCGAGGAACCCAATTTCTCTGCTCTACAAAGGGCATCGATTCTGAACACTACCTACTTCTACGGCCCTGTACTGACTCCATATTCCCACCTTTAGCAAGAAGTCCTGGAAGCGCATGATCACCAAGCCAACCTTTGTAGGCCCCAATTTCACAAGGAGACCTGGTGAGTTACCTTGGACACGCATTTTGGCGTTGCTTGAAACATGATATACTTACATATGCATAGTCAAATTTGAACGCTTCATTCGGCCCATGGGTCTACGCTATAAAAGTAAGAAGAGCCCATACCAAACCACATATGAAGATCGTCAACTAATGTCAATCTATAGAAGCGAACGTCACTCACCCCGAGCTCAACGTCACCGTTCAACTCCCAATTATCTCCGTGAAAAAGAACCCAAACAACCCAATGTACACCCAGCTAGGCGTCCTGACGAAAGGCACCATCATCGAGGTCAACGTGTCGGAGCTGGGACTAGTGACAGCAGGTGGTAAAGTCGTTTGGGGCCGCTTCGCCCAGGTGACGAACAACCCAGAGAATGGTATGTTTGCTTGAAAAAGAAAGCTATTCTAGGCAATGGCGTACTGATTGTGTTACAGATGGATGTCTGAACGCTGTTCTGCTTGTCTAAGCTATGTGGCGAGAGCGGAATATGACTATGCATTGGTATCGGCGTTCAGGGCGGGACATGCACTCGGCGTTAAGCAAATAGAGACAAAGCTATGATCAAGCAGGCGCAATTTCAGGGCGCGAGTGAGGAAAGAAATTCGGAGGTGCATCATGAAGGTCGCACAGGAGCACTGGGGCTGGGGAAGTCAAGATCATGATACCAAAAGCAAAGAGACCACAGAGTGAAACCCGAAGGGTATTCATTGGACAGCTACTCCTGCTATGCACCTGATGATGTCGCTCGCTATGCCCTGGCCAAAATGCGAACATCCAGACGTGATGTATCTAGAATTCGTGCAGACTTGCGACCATATGCATACTCAACTGTTCTAGACTCCGTAAGGCCAGATCTTCTAGCATGAAATGCTTGAGTGCGGCATCAAGCTTGCAGCATATATAGTTCGCTAAAAGCATGCAATGGTATTCAGTGTACCATTTGCGACGCGTAGAACTCCTAGTCACAAGGTCAGTATACTGTGGTCGGGACAATGTGCTCAGGGGGGTTCTTACAGGATACTGATTCTGAATCATCGTCGTCACCTTCTCCACCTCCTCTGCCAGGCCTTGGACGTTGGCGTCCCACTTTCGCAGCTCCTTGCCTACGACGCGTTCTGCGTGGCCCGTTTTCCTCTGACCACTGCCCTCGCCCTCAAAGTAGATCAGCCGATCGATCTGATCGATGTAGCCTGCCAGCCGACCTTGCTCCAACATCTTGGCTGCGTATTCCTCTGCCTTATCCGCGTCGGTGCCGAGAAGCTCGCCTAGCTGGTCGATACCAATATTGTTGTAGAGCTTTGAAGCACCGAGGAGGTTGTGTTCTAGCACTGCCCGGTCGAGAACGGTGGAGCCATCCGAGGTCTTGGCCTTGTGATGCGGTTGCAGCTGGTCGGAGAAGGCCTTGACCTCAGCTGGAGACAGTAACCTATCTAGGAACATCTTCTCGAGGATGCTATAGTTCTCGACTTGGTTCGCTCGCTCGTCCTTGTATAGCTTGGCCAGCATCTTCGCTCGCTGAGGACCAGCGGGTGCCAGAACACCACAGACTATGCTCGCGTTGAGTGCATGTATACGTTCATCCTCATCTACGGCGGGTTCGTTGCTAAGTGTAAAGTAGCCCTGGCTGGCGTCTAGGAAATTTCGCTGGGCATCGAGGATTCGAGCTTGGCTGAGGAGGAAGTGGATGCGCGTGTTCTTGTCTGTTACGCCGTGGATGACCTGCTTGATCCTGTTCAATTGGAACACTGCATCGGTCGGGTTGTCTTCTTCCAGGTAGCAGCGAACGATCCTAATCCATATTCGGGCCTTGTGGTCGTCGGTGACTGCCTTCTGACTCGAATCTAGAGTGATCTCCTTGAGCACCTCAGCTGACTTGGTGTAGTCCTCATCAGCCTCGTACGCGTCTGCCAGACAAAGCTTGATGTCATTGTCCTGCTCTTCATACTGTGTGCCCTTGCCTCGCAGCAGGTCCTTCACCTCTGTTCCCACCTCAATCTTCACTTCGTTGTCCTTGATCTCCTTGAACTGCTGGACGAAGCTGGCGAGAAGCGGCCGTGAAGCTACTATGCCGAGGGAGTCTCCGAGTATTGATTGGGCGTAGGCAACGAGGTTCGCGGCGAGGGTCTGCGCGGTGCTTGAGCTGAGGATCTGCTCGAGTAGAGAAGCGTATTGCGAGGACTTGTTGGCAGCAGGTGCGGACTCGACAGCTTGCAGAGCTGAGGTGACCTCGGAGGAAGCCATTGCGAGGTTTGTAGGGGGTTGCAGTCCGCTGTGGCGGGCGTGTTCGCCTTGAGGAGGCGGAGGTGGGATGCGGGGAGCTCAAGGCACCGATTGCCAGCGTTTGGTACGGGTCGCGTGGGCGGTCTGACGGGATGTGAAGGCGCTATAAGGCAGCCTTTGTTATGTGGGTTCAAGGCACCTTTGGAAGCGTTCAAGGGTTTGCGCTGCACTGATAAACAGTAAGGACTGGGTGAGTGAGTGTGCCTGCTTGGAATTCGAAGCGCTATCGATAAGACGGGCGCGCTAGTGCAGCTGTTGCTATTGCGCCTAGGACAATTGCGGCTCTCTTTCATCACTGGCTCCATCATTCCTTTGCTCCACTTCACGAACACACCCCAACCCACCCCATCCTTACCCTCTCGCTGCAGTCGCCCTATACCACGAGAGTCAAGGACAACTGGCGCAGCATCCACACGCCAACCGCCCGGCCGCTCCCCCGTCGTCGTTGCGCAATCACCTCCATTCACCATGAACGGCATCAAGGCAGACCCCGACATCAAGATGGACACGGACGCCATCACCCCTTCCGGGAGCGGGTATATGGACGACGAGTTCTATGAAGACACCGGAGAGCTTACGCTGCCCCCGAAAGACGCCGACAAGGACGTCTGGCTCACGCGCATCCCTCGATGGCTGTACGATGCAGTCGCGAAGTGGGACGACTTCGCCGAGGGCAACGACAACGACGTGATTGAGATTGGGAAGGTGCAGTACTTCCCCGACCAGGCGCGCCAAGGCGCTGTGAGCAAGGAGCGGAATATGCGCATCTTCTTGAACGACAAGTGGCATCAAAGAACACGGCTTCCCCGCGGCTTTGAGCTCAGTATGACGAACGCCACCAAAGAGGTCATGTCGAACACGTACGTCTTCACCGAGAAGGATCTTCCCGGCTACAGGCCCAACGGATACGGCCAGGGCAAGTTTGGCTCGTCGCAGAATCTCAGCGTCCAAGACCCGAAGGCGCGCATCCAGAAGCGCAGCAGGTACAAGAAGGCGATACCCAAGCAGACCAGCCTTCTGGGGACCACGACGCGCGAGTACCTCGCCAACCCGATCAAAACCACCGAGTACGTCCAGTTCGACCGGCAGCGCATCAAGCAAGCCACACTGGGCTCAAACCTAACCACCAACATCACGAACCAAAACGAGCATACCCTCCAGCCAGCCGTGAACAAGCTGTTCAAGTCTTTCACCGGACGCACTGCTACCACCAAGTCCCAGCTCAACAAGTATACTCGTATACCCGAGAACGAGCTCACCGATATCCTACATGGTCTTTTCAACGAATATGCTTACTGGCCTATGAAGACGCTCAAAGCAAAGACACAGCAGCCAGAAGCTTATCTCAAGACGACGCTGGAGAAGATCGCTGATCTGGTCAAGTCTGGAAGCTTCGCCAGCACATGGAGGAGGAAGGATTTCTATAGCAATATGGAAGGCCACACGGAGGGTCAGAGCGCACTTGCGCCTTCGCTGGAGAACGAGGACGAGGTGGTAGATGATGAGGATATGGAGATGGAAGATGTGAAGATCTGAGCCCATCACCTCCTTTATCTCTGCCCTGATTTGGTCTTTTATTTCTTGCTAATCTTGTATCTTCTTTGTTAGGATGCATCAGCCAGGCGTTCTACGGAGACAGCAGCAAAAGTTTCTTCCCCTATGGTATCCAACATGGCGCTTTCTACGGAGACAGCGGCACAAAATTCATGTCATATGGTTCCCAATATCACGCATGCTACGGAGACACTGGCACAGTGTCATTGGCATACGGTTCACACCCATTCTACGGAGACGGTAGTCCAGAGTCCTGGGCCTGTAGTTCCCAACATCAGACATTCTACGGATATACTAGTCCAGAGTCATAGACCTCAGGATCACTCCGAAATCAGGCGTTCTACGGCTCCGGGTCAGAATCGTCAGTCTCGACCGGGACAGCTGTCTTCGCCCACGGAGACTCCAGATCAGACCCTGCGTAGGTATTTCAATCGTCCCCCTCCTAGGTGGGCTCGCTGAAAGCGGAGAGGGAATGAACAGCAAGGCGCGACTCTTGACGAAGCAGAAGATTTTACGTTCAGGTTGTCAGATATCGCTAGTGAGATGTAGATATCGAGTGAGAACAGAAGAGTCACGAATACTTCACACTTGCAACTTCGAACGGAACCGTGTGTGAACCTTGCTATGAGCTCATATAATTGCGAGTGAGTCTCGAAGTATCTCGAAGTAGCTATGTGAGATGTTCTTCGACTGCGTCGACTAGGATGCACGTGCTTTTCGGAAAACAATCGCTTTTTACATTCTTGTTCTCCATGTACAGCAGCGACACGTTAGGAGGTATCAATGAGCCGCGATGAGAAGCCGTTTCCCATGTACACCAGCCCTTACTCCGACCAGCCCAAAACCATAGATCCATTCCGTATAATACATATTGCCTATCCACAGTCTTATTGCAAACGCCAGTTAGTCCTCAATATCATCATCGCTAAGCGCCAGATTCGCAACATCCTTCTCCATGACCTGCGCGAGCATCTCGCTATCCTTCTTTTCTTTAGTCTTGATACCAATCGTCTTCCTCTTTTTGCGCGGTGTTTCTGACCCAGGTTTATCTGTCGCCCACTGTTCTTGCTCGCCTGCGTCTTCTTCATCCGGATCATCGTCGTCTTCGGGCGAGTCTTTCATGGTACTACCGTTGAAGGAAGTGATCTTCTGGATCTCGCGCAGGGTCGTGGATGTAGATGGAGATGGCATTGCTTTCCTGCGAAGGATGACTTGCAAGTAGGGAAGGCGTTCGAGGAGTAGTTCAAAGCGAGCCGAACCACCGCTGCCGAGCAAGACTGGAGGCAGGGGCTCGTCTCCAGACAACTTAGTAGACGTCTGCGTAGACAGCTGTTTTGATTGTGAGAAAGGCGTAGACCTCTTCCACGTCTCGACCCCACCCACTCTTCCCTCGGAAGGTTTTGCTGGGAGTAATCCTGGCGCGAATATTTCGCCTTTCTGAATACGAGATATCCACAGATCCAACAGACCACCTATTTCCTCCTGCTGCCGCCATATCCGTAGCGAAGCTGGGTAGTACATCACGAACGCGCTTCCCTTGGTATTGCCCTTCGTTCCCATCACTCCGGGGGGCGGTGCTATCCGCTTCACTGGAGAAGGAAGACTATAGAGCAGGCCTCGAACACTGGTCTGAAAGCTCATTTCGTCTTGCCGGAGCGTGTCTGTAGTCGTGCCTGCAAAGTTTCGTCTGCTGAACCGATCGGGGGACAGAAGGTCTGCATCAGACAGTGCATCAATGCAACCATCGATAGAGTCCATCGTCTCCTCGCTGTCCGCTCCCTGACATGAAAGGACATAATTTTCGTGTAGGGCAGCAATGAAGGTCTGCGTATCGGTGCCAAGTTCATCGATCAGCGTTTCGATCCGTACTTCTGATGGTTTCGGCCGACGGCGTTCAGGAAACCAGTTCGGTGGTTGTGGCAAAGTCAAGTCTTCCGGATAACGCTTGTTGTGTACAACTTTGCCCACGGCATGAAAGATGCCTAATGTGCTTTCTCGTTGTGTGACCATCTCTAACGACTCTTGCTCCATCTTGGTCATTGGTACATCTTTCTGGCCTTTCTTCTTCGTGAATGCGATCTTCGCGCCCCATCCCTCTTCTTCATCTCCTCTCAGACACAAGAACTCTAACGACGATACCGCGCTTCGGACATCGCCAAGTTCAGACAGCCGTTGAATAACTTGTGGGCCTGCAGTTTTCCTCCGACCGGACTTCCGTGCCTCTTTCAGCACAATCTGTTCCAGCGCTTTCGTCATGAATGTCGGCGCGATCGGATTAAACTCTATCACGGTTACACCAGGATGGGTGAGGATCTCCGGACCCAAAAGTCGATGAGCCGTGAAGCTGTCAGCAGCGGCAGTATTAGTGGAGAGTAAAGTTTCAGACACAATCATGACGATAGGCGTGACAGGTTCGTCTGGGTCAGGCTTGCCGGAGAAGAACGAAGTGGCTGACGGAGTGTTTGCAGCCAGGTAGTTGAGGACTGCTGATCGAAACGACTGAACAGTTGAAGACGTGCGGGTGAATGTATTTGGGAACTCTTCTACTAAAATAAGCTGCCTCTGCCTTCCTGTCGGTGTAGGCAATGGCTGAGACTGTCGGTTTTGACTAGACTCGTCGAACGCGAGGCTCCCGAAAGCGCCGGTTCTTCCAACAAAATCTTGGAACTGAGCGGTGACTGAGACGAAGCCTTCTGATGAGGAGGTTGATCCTGTAGGGTTCCTCCACTCGTGAACATCTATGCCAAGTTCCTTTGACAGTAACGAAATGGTCGTGGTCTTGCCGCTTCCAGCAGGGCCTTTCAGGAGCAGCAATCTCTTGCGCGCGCCGCCGCTGAAGACATCTGACAGCCAGGTACGGACATCAGAAACCTTCTTCTTGTGCACTGCCAGCTCGTCCAGAGCTACAGGGCCGTATTTCTCATTCCAGGGCCTGTTATCTATGCTTTCAGAGCGTGCG
Organism: Lophiotrema nucula; assembly: GCA_010015825.1. Lineage (NCBI taxonomy): Eukaryota > Fungi > Ascomycota > Dothideomycetes > Pleosporales > Lophiotremataceae > Lophiotrema > Lophiotrema nucula. The sequence goes on along the minus strand of ML977317.1, from coordinate 1,101,155 downwards.
CTCTGTGAGGGAGGAGGCGTGTTGCGTGATCCGTTCGTTGCTCGAAGGAACCGTTGGCTCCCTTTCAGAGCGCCCGCGCCGTCAAGTCTCGATGCATCATTTGATCTCTTGCGTACGGCCAACGTGGACGGGGGCTCAGCTGTGACTGGAGGCTGCTTGACCGGGAGCTCGTCCCCAGAGTCAAGTATATCGTCTTCCTCTGGAATGGGTGTTCCGACAGTAGGTTTCTCGGGACTTGGTGTCGGCTGAGACAGCTGTGGCTGGGAGACATTGCTGAAGAACGACGTGATAGGCTTGTAGATAGGCTTCGGTTTGCTGGGAGACTTGGAGGGTGACTTCGTGGACAGCTTCCGTTTGGGTGAAGCTGCGCGTTTCGTTTGACTCCGCGACGCTTTCGAATCTTCACGGGCCCCATTCTGGGATATGCTCATTAGTGTGCCCCTCTTGGGGCGCTTGGGAGGCGGTGAGTATCGTCCATCATCTTCGTCAGAGGATACGACGATGGGCTGCTTGCGCGCTGCCCGCGGCTTTCCCATGCCGCCGCGACGTGGAGAATCTTCCGAGGCAGAGGGTCATCCTCCTACCCTGCTACCACTGGTGTGAGCGAGCGTGTGCTTTGGCTGTTGGTCGACCGAAGTGCAGGTCGGACCTGTGATAATCCGGTTCTTGGCGGGAAGTCGCGACGGGCGCGTCGGGCACGTGATGATATTAGTTCGACGACGCGAAAAGCTCGAGCCCTGCCAGCACAACACCCACCGCCGCCGCTCACCGCAACGGCCGCGATGGCTAGCAGAACCACTTTATTGCTCATCTCGGTTCATTGCTCGAAGCCTATGCATGCGGCTGTCGGGGAGCCATCCTGATGGCGCTGTCGCACCAACCGAACGACTCCACGCATGCCACGACGTCCTAGTTGCAGGGGTGCCCGATATCGAGGCTGCTCCCACACAAAATTTTGCCCTACGGTTTGCTGCTCTTCGATCTTACTCAGTCAATTTCAAGGCGTGACCAAGCGCTCAGCTTTTCCATTTAGTCTTGTCCATGTCCTAAGAGTAGCTCTTCAATCATGTCTCGACATCTGGTGTCAACCTGGACAGCATGAGGCGGCCTCGTTCTATGTGGATCGCACGTGCGCACCTACCTGCATTAGAAAGCCGAGACTGTTTCCAATTGGGGCGCATAGATTGATCTGCTATTCTGAGGTGCCAGCTCAGTTGTCTGGCAACCGGTAATTGGGCGAATTGGCGTTCCAGTTCGTCTCGTCCTTCTGCATGGCGCTCGACTCCATCCCGCTCAGCAAACCGTATATAGTCCTGCATGCGCTTGTTCGTGGCGAATGTACATGTTTCTTCATCGAGGTGCCACGCAAGCGACCTCTGAGCCTCACATTTCTGGCCTATTACTCCTCTGTGCGAGGCAAACATTTAATGCTAACTAGCGCGCTGTTTCTCTTTTTGCTATAAACATCGAGTATTTCGGACGTCAAAATGGCGAAGAAGAAGAACAAGAAAAACCAGAAGCCGGTTGAATGGACTTCTCCTCCTCCGAGTCCCATACAAGCACCAGAAGAAGCGCCTCGTGTGCCAACGGAAAGCCTTCTGTCCCCGGAGACAACAGCAACTGAAACGACGCAAGACGACTTCCAGTCGACAGCTTCGTCGACACAGCCCGAGTTCGAGCATTCCCCTCCAATCGAGACCCTCTCTCCCCGGGTGTCTCAAGACAAACAAGAAGATCACGCCGCAACGACAGCAGGCTCGAGAGAGGAGGAGGATCAATCACTGCCGGCGAAAGAAGAAGGCAGAACTGAGCCAACACCAGCATCGAAATTGCCAGTCGAAGCTGAACCTCCAAAAGCAGAGACAGCCAGCAATTCTTCCGAAGTCATCCCTGAAGCAAATGTAGTCCCTCCACCCAAAGCCGTTGAAGTCTTAACTGCTGTTGAGTCAAATACCATTAAATCTATTGAAGAGGAACTGCCAAAGGCAGCAGAAGAGGCCGCCGTCGAGCCCATTGATACTGAACCTAAGGAAGCCCTTTCTGAGCCTGCGGCGACATCTGAGACGCCCGCTTCGAAGTCCGATCTTCCTCCCACCGCCCTTGAGCCTGCAGTGGTTGCAACTGTTGAAGAATCTCCAACGAGGGCTGAGCCTGAACCTGCGCCAGCCTTCGGCAGGCCTCTTTCCGCTGCATCTCCGAAAGGGGATCTTATGGATGTAGCGCTAGCGCCTGCGCGTAAATCAGATTTCAAGGAATCAGACTCTGGTTCGAAGCAGTCCGAAAGTCCTTCTCCGGCACTAGAAATACCAGCACCTGAACAGGAGTCATCACCACCAACACCTTTACCATTTGCTGCTAGAACAATAAGCACAAACCCGTCCTCTCCTCCAAAAGACGAGGCAACCCCTCTAAAGTCGCCGCCAAAGCCCGAGGCTATCAAGCAAGTCATTGAAGAGAGCAGACCGCCAGCACCCACGCCTCCTATAGGTAGAGTGCGACCAAGACATACATCCGCCTTTGAAGACGACGACGATGACGACGAAGCTCTCCTAATACAAACCCGAAGAAGAGGAGAGACATTTTCTAGAGACTCCTCAAGAGGTCTCACATATCCCCCGCAGCCATCGCAATCTCGACTGTTTGCCTCCCGAGTCCCATCAGAACAGTATTCGAACGCTCCACCACCCCCACCAGGATATCATCCCAGATACTATCCTCCCGGCGCGCCACCGTACTATCATAACCAAACTTCCAGTATGAGTCAGTCTGGATATCCCAATCAGGCACCGTATGGCTCTCCGTCACAAGGTTCATCCCCTTACCAGGAGAGTTGGAACCAGTTTCCTCCAACGTACCATGGCTCTCCCCCTCTGCAGCGTCACGATTCCATCGGATCACGCGAATATCTCATGGGGCCGCCGGGCCCCGAGAACAACCCTGCAATTGAAGATGACCCAATTGAAAGGTTGTTACGCGTATCCCAGGTCATTCCCGACATTCCCATCGTTCTAGCTAGGGTCAAAGAGCTTCAAAATCAAATCAGAGTGCGGGACGATCTTTTTCGTAGAGCAGATCACGAGTTTCAGGACAGATTGAGGAGCAAGGATGATGAAATCACCGACTTGAAGAAGAAAGTATCAGGGCTTGAGAACAAGCACTCTGGGGATGCTAATCGATTGCGACTCGAAGTTGGCAACATGGAGGAGCAAATGAGGGAGCTCAGGGAGCAGATTGCGGAGACAGACAAATTGCGCAAGGAAGTTGATCACAGAGCAGCCAAACAGAAGGATATGGAGGATGCAATCGCGGCTCTAGAGAAGACTGTTGTTGAAGAACAAGAAAAAGCACAGAAACTGTTCGACGAGTGGAAGACGACCACGACTACCAAGCACGATGCCGAGAAGATAGCATTAGCGATACAATTCGATAAGCAGCTCAAGGAAGCAGATGTACGAGCAGACAACCAACGACAGGAAGCAGCGGCAGCATTTATCAAGGAGAAAGATGAACTTCGATCCGAACACCAGCGACAACAGCGTGAGCGAGAGGCCAGCTTTGACCTTGTTCGCAAGGAGCTGGAAACAAAATTAAGCATCGCTCAGAAGGACCGCGAAGAAGCACAGAAGCAGGAGCGAAAGAGCAGAGAGGTCTGGGCGTCCGAACGCGACACGCTCCTCAAGGCTCACATTGAGGATCGCGATAGCATCAGGAAAGGCTTTGACGAGCAGCGGCAGCTCTTGGAAGCAACTCACAAAAAGATGAAGGATGAATCCGACAAGGCTTGGATTGAGCTGCATGCGGAGGCAAACAAGCGTGCAGAAGATGAGAAGGCCAGGGTTGGGGCCCTGGCAAAGGAGCGGGATGAGCTTCAGAAGAAATACGACGACCTCATGGCTAAACAACACGAGCAGAAGACAATTGCCGCGGGCATAAAACAAAGCTGGGAGAACGAGAAGGCAAGAATGGAAAAGCTCATGGAGTGTTACGGAGATGTTGCAGAGATCAAAAGTAAGGGGGACACTTATTAGTAAGTCCGAACCTAGAATGTCCTGCGTTATTGTCGTTCCAACACGGTTCCGGTTCACGTGTCTCATACCCACTTCGCGAATGTAGAGTTTCTTCTGCCTTAGCGTTCCATTACCCTTAATGCAATTGTTGTTCATCGTTTGCCAAAACTACTCCTGATCACTGGGCGCTTGCTGATGTTTTGAATACAGCCTAGTATCGTTCTCCCAGTTGCAGAAACAGATCGTGGATCTTGGCCTTACCCACTTCAATCACCTTCCAATTAGTCCGCCCCCTGAAGATCTAGCTCAGATACCTTCTGGGTTCCCATCTTTTCTAGGAGACACTGTGGCATCACGGTAAAACATGTGTTACGTAAAGAGGAAGCAAATGCTAACTATTTGCAGGCAATTACGGTCAGCATATATTGTACACACGGTATCTAAGATGGTCACTTATCGTGTCTTTGGCCCTTTTCTCTTCAGCCTCGGTCGACGTTACGATAAAGCCGACTCCCTCTTCTCTTCCATGAGCAATCATATTCGTGAAAAGTCCGCCCGCAAAGAAGCCATATGGCGCCAGCAGACTCTACTTGCGGCATTCACAAGCACTGGCGCGAAGGCACGCATCAATACCGCTGCAGGGACGGTTGTCGATGAGATCGTGAACGCTATCAAGAACTTCGCTGACCCTCGAGAAGAGGAGGGCATAAAGATAGCGGTTCGAAGGATTGTCAAGCTTGCGGCAGAGACGTGGCGTTTCGCACGACTCGAACGAGAGATGATCACAGCGACGATGCCGGCGCTTCATGATGAAGAGCACAAGTTTACCAGCCCCGATTTCTGGCCAGCATTCAAGCCCGACGATACGCCCGTCCCCTCGCTGATATTGACGGCTGCGGAGCTGAATGAGCAACCGAAACTGATACTTCGCCTTTTCCCAGTTATCAGCCGCGAGCCCAAGCACGAGTCTAGCAACGATGACGAGAAGCCTGACGAGGGGTGTATATATCACCATGGGTTGGCGTTATATGATGACGCGAAGCCTGTCGTCTCGAGATTGGAGGAATTGAAAGCTGCCGGTTTGCCCCCCAGCATCAATACTTCACCAACTGCCGCTGACTTTCCGGAGCCTTTGATTCCTCCGCCAAGACATCCGTTACCGTCGCCGCCGCCGATACCGCAGGCGCCCGAAGAAATTCCACAGCATCCATCGCCTCCGGCAGAACCGGTAGACCCGCTCTCCTTCCTGGAGCCTACAGTGCCAGAGGAATCTAAGTCTACGTATACACGCCCGATACCGGTGCCTATAGAGCCGTCTAGTCCCTCAGCTGTCACCGCCAAGAACGATGATACTGGTCAGAAGGATGCCCCTGACAACGACGCTTCTCCCCCACCACCTCCTTTCAAGGAAGCACCCACTTCCTCACTTCCACCAGAAATCCAAACACCTACTTCGTCATCTTCACCACTCCCGCCGCCGCCACCACCTCCACCAGAAATCCAAGCACCTACCTCGTCATCTTCATCACCCCCGCCGCCGTCACCTCCCCATCAACCACAGCGGCTTGCTGAAAACGAAGCACGTGATATTGCTCTGCCAACCCGGTCTGAAGAGAAGGCCAATTCCACCACAACTACTGAGCCGTCAGTACCCGACATTCCTCCACCGCCCATAGCTCTGTCTCGTACTCTCCCCTCCCCAAGTCAGCGATCAGAAACAAGCATCATACCTCCTCAGCTCCCAGGACCGACTGAAAGTGCTATTATCCCGCCATTCCTCCCGCCGCTTATCCCCGTTGTTCCCCCTCAACCAACGCCCACAGAACCCGCTGCAATCCCTCCAGTGCCTGCATCAACGCGGACATCTTCAGTCAAGAGCTCTACCAGGCACGAAAGCCCGCCAACGCCACCTCGCTCTCGAGCAGCGACCCCGACATCCCCACTGTTTGCTGCAGTAGATGAGATAGAAGGGTTGCAGAGGCATACTAGTACACGCAAACCCTCTCTATCTCGCCGATCGACCCGCTCCAAGAATTCGAACGAGGAATTGGAGAAGAGCCGTCCTGATAATATTTCTCGTCGCACAAGTGGCTACACGATCAGCAACAAATCAAACGATGCTGCGAGTATGAAGTCGAGTAACAGCCGGTACACCTGCGAGAGTAGAAGCGCCGCCATTAAAGCGCTTTACCCGAACGGTCCTCTCGCTGGCCAGCCTGTCCTACGCAGCTCGAAACATCGCTCGATCCAGTCTAACAGAGATGACAGCGGAACTTGGGATACCTCGGCCACATCCCTGGCCTCTGGGGAAGCAAATCCTGAGCCTTCTACGCATCACTAAGTCCGGATGTATCTCTTCGCTTCCATGTTCTTCCTTCTCCTCTATTTTATATACTTATAGCATAGCGATGTGGCATTAGCGAGCATTTTCGGAGCACAACAGAAACGTATATATGGCATGAAACTATCACGGCTGAGTATAGGGCATAGCAAGGTGTTTGGGCGGGTTTCATCATTTCGTGGCGTTCGTGCTAGGTCTCTCCTCTTGTACTCAATTGGGCATTAAGCATGTAACTATTTTGGTACAGTATACGTTGAGTCATGCATCGCGTTCAGTCTTTTTACAAAGCAGTTTCTCAAGTACTTCATGCATTTTCCGTTGAGTATCTAAGACCATTGACTCTGCGAAGCCATTCAGCACTCATGTAACAAAACTCTAGCCCTCATATGATAGAGAAGCCTCGGCCGATAGCTTCCCAATACGTAGACAGCTCAGAAAGAGTAATGTAAGCTGTGTATATCCCCTTCTTCACCCAGCTCCCTTATCCAGACTCTTCGTGGTCGACAACTAACAGTTCCAGTAGCAATCCATTTGCTTGACCTAAAAAACATCAGCGAGTCACTCAAGCCCCTATAAAGTCATTACCCACCCTCGAGTCCCAGAGCTTCGTGCAAAAGTCCCCCTCCTTATCCCACTCCCCACTTTCACAGTGTCCGCAAGACCCCCAACCACTCCCGCTATCCTGCCAAGTACAGTTCTGATACAGAAGCTGGAGCCCGTCATCTCTACCACAAGCCCTCACAAGCTCAACCCCAACATCACTCGCCAAGCCTGTGATCTTGAACCTGTCGCCGGGTTGCAGGTCTGGATAGAATTGGTTGTCGTCATATGTGACGTCTTTCTTGTGGTTACCGAAGACGGAGGGCACGCTGAGGTGATTGCGCATCTTGAAGTCGCAGTATTGGGTCCATTTTAGGTGGAAGGAGCATAGGTTGGTGTCTTTGGCGGACAGGTTGGCGGCGTGAGTTGGGGGCGAAGTGAGGGGTGCTGCTAGGGTCAGGTAGACAAGTAATAGAAGGACGAGAAGCTTGGGTAGCATGTTGGTGCGGAGTTGGGAGTCTACCAATGCCGCTGCTGGGAGAAAGGTGCTTGTCAGAAGTGGATTCTGCAATTGATCAAACGAAGAGAGATGCGGGAGTAGTAGATCGAAGAAAAAGCATGGGGAAGGGAAAGATCAATGCTCCGAACCAGATGCCATGTGAGCGGTGTAGTGTAGTCACGAGAGCGGCCAATTGTATCACACGTCAATTGCGCACGAACCACTCCATCTCATCTATATGCTTGAAATTGGAAAGTACGGAAAGCGTATTACAATTGCTGAAGTGCTGTAATTAGATCAGCGAGATCCCACGTAAGTAGTGTTTGAGAGCTAAAGCGCTCGTACAGGGCAATGCAGCCCAATATTGACAATATGTAAATGACTAGCCAAGCTGCTTTGTCAAAGCGACGTACGCCCTCATGTAAGCCTCCAATCCTTCTACATTAGTATTTGCCATGTGATAGGTCCCATCGCGACTTCAGTCTTCCGCCGACACGATATCTAACCATCTCAAAGACCCGTACCCTAGTGTCATAGTTACCATACAAAGCCTAGCCGCGTTCACTGATTGGAAGCCACCCGCTTCTCTCATCTTCTCCTCTTTATGCCTATCCTCTTCCTCCCTCTTTGACAGCATTTTCGCATCTCCGCGCATCATCTTTAGCAAGTATGCTCCATCAGTAGGCGTAGAATGAGATAATATCGTAAACGGACGTCACTGTATGTTCTTCTCCTCTTGCTCCTTCTTAAATCCTGCAAAGATATCCTGAACGCGCTTGATTGCTTGTGATAGTGTCAGAGACGGGATTTTCCTGTCATAATTCGGCGGCATGTTTAATCTGTATGCCTTCGTCTTCTTCCTCGCCTGTTCAGTATACCCTAGGTGTGGGTAGCATGCTCCGAGCACCTCTTCCCAGGTGTTGAGGCCAACGTCTGTGTATACAATATTAGCATTTGATAGTGGTTGCTCGATGCCAAACACCTTTGTACATATCTGGAAGGGGACAAAGTGATATGGCGAGACTAGACTGTGAAACTCGAAGTCGACGATGAAGACATGGTGGACGAAGGTACCATCGACAATAGCGCGAAGGTCGTGAAGTTGCTAGAGCCATTGTTCTAGTGGTTGTCTGAATTTGATCGCGTTAAGAGGGAGGATTGGGGGCTCGGAAACCGCATCCATATGCTCCTGGACCTCCTGTTCGCTGAACCTCTCTAGGAGGAAGGCCTTATGCTCTTTGCAGAACTGAAATTTACCGTCGAGAGCGGGAAGGAGGCAGTCGATGAGTACTCGACAAGATGGTTTACCATCGACAGGATCGCTATGAGAAACCTCGACCCACCTGATGTCAGGTACTGACTGCGTAACCTGGAAGTCGTCTACGTCGAGCGATGAGAGCGGCCTAAGGCTAACGCCAGGGCGAAGCTTAAATTGTAGATTGCACTTGACGATCCGATCAGCGAGCGCTGGGATACTTCGATACTGCTCCCGCAAGCCGCTCCCCAAATGGGCCGGCTTCTGCGATGTGGTCCGGGGGGACTTGCGGTGGCCTGTTGCACAACAAACTTAGCAACTAGGTTCCGCTTTTTGCTTGGGTTGGCCTGGATGTTTTTGAGCGGATTCTGTTGCGACCAGCCTTTGAGCTCTGGGCCCTTGAGGTACTTCCGTGTCGTTGAGATTGCACCGCCGACCGTTATACCTGCCAACTCGTTTCAGTCGACGTGGTCGACCAGTCGTAGCTGCATTCCGTGGGCCTCGAGTGTATCTGTGAGCAAGCCAGCAAGTGTGGATGGCGGGAAGACCGTATGGTTTACCTCGCTGCTGCTTGTTAGGTTCTCGTCCTCCCCCCTTCCGCTCACTACGACTCGCCTTCATGGCTCGTACTCAAGCAGGATCGTCAGAGGATCGACGAAGGATGCAGCGTCTTGTTGGGCGCTCCAGAACGCGTCCCACGTACACGCTATGATGTTGAAGGTCTTTCCTCACCGCCATCATCGAAGCGACTCCCATCAACGAGGCCGGCAACCACGATCCGTATCATGTCGAGACAACTGAAGATATTGTTCAAATTCTCCTTGCATACATGTAAACCGGTACATGGAGCTCCGGGAAGCTCCGCCAAGCGAGGAGAGAAGAACGGAAAACATTCGTGTCTGGGTAGCTGCAACAAACTAGGGAATGGAAGCCATCAAGCAGCGCATGGTACGCGACGTTTACTACGACTACTTCAGCGGTCCCATGGCATATATTGTCTAGGTCTACATAAGTAAGCTTAAAATTAGGTTGACGAGATACGGAAGACGAAGGATTGAAGAGTGTTTATGATTTTAGATAAGGAGGGTTCGCACCAACATAGCTCATGGGCCTTGGAAGCAAGCAACCAAATCCTCGCCTACACCCTATCAAGACCAGGAGTACTCGCATGGCGACTCATACTACGATCTGCCCAGGCCCTAACAGGGGAACCAACAGTAGATGTGTCTCTCCTGCATCTGTTAGAAGGCGATTCTTACTAGACCTCACTCGCCACGTACCCTGTATGACACGGGATTCACACACTTTGGCTCCGGGCCATCCCAAGAGTCCTGCATGCACTGCCCACACCCTTGCTTGGAATCCGTCTCCCAGAAACAGCTACACAGACAGCACAGTCAGCTCTCCATCTATCCAATCCCAGTACCAAAACCAGAACAACCCTCCAATCTCTGTAAAACTTACTTAGGGTAGCTCATGTGCAGGTTATCGTTTTTGCCATATTCGAGACCTGTGTCCTTAGCCAGACCGTGGATCAGCCACTTGAAACGCTTCGAGTTGCGCCATCCGCTCTCTTGCTGTCGACCACGCCAAGGTTCGGTCGTCTTGCCCGTGCTGTCCTGAATCTTGCCAGCAGGAACCACGAAGCCATTGTAGCGTTCCCATGTTGGGAAGAGGTCGCCGTTGGTCGGTGCACACTTCTGATAATGCTTGATGAAGATAATGCACGCGATATTGTTAGTGGTCGGTGGGGCAGTGAAGTTGGTTCCATTAATAGGGAAGGGGGGAAAGGGTGTTGCAGAGATGAAGACGCTTGCTAGAGCGAGGAGGGCGAAGAGAGGCTTGAACCGCATCTTGACTGCTCGATTGAGGAAGTCAATCTTTGTGAAAAGCGTGCAAAGAGAAGGTGACAAGATACAGAAGAAAGAGGACGAAGAATTCCTTCGAGATTGGATTGAGAGGAGTAGTCCGTTTGCACCGCGTTCACTGAGCGGTGAGCTATACGGAGAACCGGTAGTCTCGCCCTATCAAGGCCAAAGACCAAATGCATCGTGGGTCGCTCGACAGCCTTACGTCCGCAATTTAGTTTTGAGCCAGTCCACGGGACTTGCAGCTTATCAATGTACATCATGTCGATGTTGTACTTGCTCTGCCTTTGGCAGCCATATAGCGCAAAATTTGGTCGAAACTTTTCGAATGAGCAAGTTCTTGTTCACACCTCTCTGAAGGCGACCTCCTCTGGAAGCCTGAAGCTTGCGCAGAACATCCTCTTCTTCGGTGCCACGTCTCTGACGTCCCACACCTGGAGCTCTGGCGTGTCCGGCGTGATCTCGTATTGTAGCTGCCGGCTGATCTCCTCGCAAATCTCCTTTGTCTCAGCGACATCGTCTTCACTCTTTGTACTGAAGCAATGAACGTGGATCATTGGCAGTTTCTGCTCGGTATGGGGAGCGAGCAGCTTGCGAATCTCTGAGGAAGGCATGCCTGGCACTGAAGAGTACAGACCAATGAACGACGGCAGGAAGGTTATGGCAGAAGCTGGGAGATTCATGACATAGTGAGACATGATTTTGGGTTGGACGAACGTCTTTAGTGGTCGAGGTGGTGAGCGCGCCTTTGGATTGCTTCTTGATGTCTTCTTCTTTGGATATATGGCGACTTCGTGCTCAGCTCTGAGTAGTTCTACAGCTGCGGTCTTGATGAACTCATGTCCGTCCTCATTGAAGGGGCGGACGAAGTCGCCAACCTTGTTCATCCGTATCGCAACATTGAGGTACTTGTAGCTCTCAGGGTTCAGGTCGTTCGCATAGACGAAACACTTCTTCTTTCCAGCCGGTATTGCGAACGGTCCTATTCCAGCCATCACATCGCAAACAACCTCTCCCTCCTTGAAGATGCCGCAGAGTCTCTCGTGCTCAGTGTGCAGCCGGCTGTTCCAGTAGACCTTGGCGAAGTCGAAGGCGAAGGTGCAGTCTTGCTCTTTCAGCGTGACTTCCATGTCGTCGGGGCCATGTAGCACCTCATACTGGAAAGTCCGGAACTCGTTCTCTGTCCCTACGTAGTCCACTTTATTTATGACTGTCCGCACCTGTGGGTTCTTGTCTGCGAGCACTGTCGCAATGAGGTGCTTATACGGGAGGTACCTCTCGCGAAGATTGACGTGTGCGACATGGCCAGCCAAGGCGAAGCCTGTAGGCACCTCGTGTTGTTCTGGAGTCTCGGACTGCGTTATTATCGCGTTCATGATCTCGGTGTATGAGAAGTAGTTGTAGTCGAGGTGTAGCTGGTACGGGATGACTCCCACTGTGCCGTCCTGCTCGAGGTCGCGCAGCTTAGGGCTCCATGTCGTCGGATCTGCCTGTGCATCAGACTCAGCAATCATGGGGTGGACGCATCGCAGTGCAGCAGCCTACCGTTGTGAATCACCTCCGGGCGCAACAGCACGCATTTTCCGCCAGCGCCAGCTCGCTCCTGGTCGGGATCGGACCGGATTAGCAGGGCCCTGTTGGTGCCAATGATGTCCTTGCTCTTTTCTAGCTCTAGGCGACATCGCGAAATGTCTTTCTGGCTGAAGATGCGGGCTGCGGAGGTCGGGATGGTCCGCTGGAAGAAGCTGCGGTCCAGCACCTTCATGGCGCGGTTGACGGGCGGGGCAAACATGTCGCTGGCAGACATGAGCGGCGGCCCGCCGGTTTGAGGTTCCTGCGGCCGTTTCGAGACGTGCGGGAAAACCGTTTGTTTTCAAGAATTTCTGAGGGCGGAGAGGTTTCATCCAGGGTCCGGCACGTGCAGAGGCAGGGATGACGCCGTTGACGAGGATGCGCGCTGCCGGCGCTCGCTCAGGACGCGATTCAACAACAATCTGCAATTTGGCCCAATCTCTCCTGAACCCCGAAAGCGACGACCGAACGCCCGCGACGTGCCATGCCGCCGCCCGGTTGACGCGCATGAGCGACGACACACTCTGCGCCGCGTTTAGGCCAACTGTCACGATCCGCGCCCTCGAGCAGCACCGCAGCACCGTCCGCAGGCTGCACCATGGCGTCAGGAGGGGGGAACATCAAGGTGGTGGTGCGGGTGCGCCCGTTCAATGGCAGAGGTGTGTATTGTGTATGCCCGGCAGTGCTGGCCAGTCTCGTTGCTAAGACGCCGCAGAAATCGGGAGGAACGCACAATGTATCGTGCAGATGAAGGACAGCCAGACGGTCCTCACGCCCCCGTCCCACGCCGACACCAAGGGGAAGGCTGCCAAAGCTGCGCTGGAAGGGACCAAGACCTTCGCCTTCGACCGCTCGTACTGGTCCTTCAACCGCGACGCCCCCAACTACGCTGGACAAGACAACCTCTTCGTCGACCTCGGCAAGCCGCTCCTCGACAATGCCTTCCTGGGCTTCAACAACTGCATCTTCGCATACGGCCAGACGGGCTCGGGCAAGTCGTACTCGATGATGGGCTATGGGGAGGAGGCCGGTATCATCCCGAAGATTTGTCAGAACATGTTCGAGAGGATCGGGGACATGTCGTCGGACAAGAATCTGAGCTGCACGGTCGAGGTCTCGTACCTGGAAATCTACAACGAGCGCGTTCGCGATCTCCTCAACCCATCGACGAAAGGCAACCTTCGCGTCCGAGAGCATCCGTCGACCGGTCCGTACGTCGAAGATCTGGCGAAGCTCGTGGTGCGATCCTTCTCCGAAATCGAGAACCTAATGGACGAGGGCAACAAGGCGCGAACTGTTGCAGCGACAAACATGAACGAAACATCCTCTCGATCGCACGCCGTCTTCACCCTGACCCTGACCCAGAAGAGGCACGATGTTGAGACAAGCATGAGTGGAGAAAAGGTGGCCAAGATCAGTCTTGTGGATTTGGCTGGTTCAGAGCGAGCTACTTCTACGGGTGCTACGGGCGCGCGCTTGAAGGAGGGTGCTGAGATTAACAGGTCTCTATCTACATTAGGGCGTGTCATTGCGGCACTTGCGGACATGTCTACGGGCAAGAAGAAGACCCAGGTCCCCTATCGAGACTCCGTCTTGACCTGGCTTCTCAAGGACTCGCTTGGAGGAAACAGTTTGACAGCCATGATAGCAGCCATCTCCCCAGCCGACATCAACTTCGAGGAGACACTATCTACCCTTCGTTACGCCGACTCAGCCAAGCGCATCAAGAACCACGCGGTCGTCAACGAAGACCCCAACGCCCGCATGATCAGAGAATTGAAGGAGGAGCTTGCCCAGCTTCGATCCAAGCTCAGCGGCTCTGGCTCACCCGGCATTCTGGAGGAGCAATATGCGCCCGATACCCCACTGGAGAAGCAAATGGTCTCGATCGCTCAGCCAGACGGCACGGTCAAGAAAGTGTCGAAGGCCGAAATAGTAGAGCAACTCAATCAGTCCGAGAAACTGTACCAAGATCTCAACCAGACATGGGAAGAGAAGTTGCTAAAGACAGAGGAAATCCACAAGGAGAGAGAGGCAGCTTTGGAAGAACTAGGTATCAGCATCGAGAAAGGCTTCGTTGGCTTGTCAACGCCAAAGAAGATGCCTCATCTGGTCAATTTGAGCGACGATCCTCTGCTTGCCGAGTGTTTGGTCTACAACTTGAAGCCCGGTACGACAATTGTCGGGAACGTGGACGCTCCCGGCCAAACCGCGGAAGTCAGGTTGAATGGTACTCAGATATTACCAGAGCACTGCATCTTCGAAAATGTGGACGGCGCCGTGACGGTGATACCAAGGGATGGGGCAGGTGTTATGGTCAATGGAATCCGTCTCGACAAGCCTAAACGACTAAGAAGTGGCTACAGAATTATCCTTGGCGACTTCCACATTTTTCGATTCAACAACCCCCAAGAAGCCCGTGCTGAGCGCGCAGAAGTGATAGGGGCCAGCTCACTTCGTCACTCCATTGTTGCAAGCCAATTGAGCTCCCCTTCTCCACGACCGGGGCACGAACGGTCTCTTAGCAGTGTAAGCCGAGCTGAATCTGAATTTGACTCTGAGAGCCCAAGAGCTGGTTCTCCAGCACCATTCCAGCGTTCAGGAAGGGATTCGGATTGGTCGTTTGCCCGGCGAGAAGCAGTCACTGCATTTTTGGGCACCGATCAGAAGATCAATGCTCTCAACGACGAAGAGCTAGACACCTTGTTCGAAGACCTACAGAAACTGCGCGCAACGCGTAAAGCAAGACCAGAGAGCCGATTATTCGACACTGAGGAAGACATGGAATCCGTGAGCTCATATCCTGTAAGGGAGAAATATGCGTCCAATGGTACTCTCGATAATTTCTCCCTTGACACTGTACTTACTATGCCTTCTACACCGCGCTTAGGAGAGGATGACGAGCGTCTTCGGCTCGTAAGAGAGGACATGCAGGGCAAACTGGACCAACAAAAGGAAGAATATCAAGCCAAGCTAAAGTCGGCCGAGGAAGCAAATGTCGAGATTGAGGAGATCAAGGCTGAGAAAGAGGAGATGGAGGAGAACTTACGCATTGTCAAAGAGGAAATGCAAAAGCAGCTGCAAGAGCAGAAGGAAGCATTTCAACGCCAGCTGAAGGAACTCGGCCATGTCCCGCCAGAATCTGATGAATCTGCACCACAAGGACCTTCAGAAAAGCAGCTTGACTTCGTGAAGAGCATATTCCAACAATGGCGACAACGAAAGTACGTCACGATGGCCGAGACTATCCTCCAGAACGCGGCGACGTTGAAAGAGGCACAAGTCATGAGCCAGCAGATGGACAAGCATGTGGTGTTCCAGTTCTGTATCGTCGATGTGGGTCACTCCTTCGCTTCCTCGTACGACCTAGTCCTGAACGGTATTCCGGGAGAAGACGATGCGTATCTCGACAACACCCCCAAGCCATGCGTGGGTGTCAGGGTCATCGATTTCAAAAATCATGTCGTTCATCTGTGGTCGCTGCAGAAGCTACGCTTCCGAGTCCGGCTGATGCATCAAATGCACCAGTACATGAATCGACCCGAGTACCTGCAGCATTTCAGTCTTGAGAATCCTTTCTCGGAGCCTTGCATGCCAGAGTTCTCACGTATAGGGGACGTGGACGTACCGCTCGCTGCTGTATTCGAGTCACGAGTGCAAGACTTCAACCTAGACGTCATCTCACCGTATACAGCGAACGTCATCGGCATCATCCGGCTCGCCCTTGAGCCTTCATCCGCAGAAGCTCCTTCAACCACTCTCAAGTTCAATGTCGTCATGCACGATCTGGTAGGCTTCCCGGAACGGGAAGGTAGCCAGGTCCATGCACAGCTATTCGTCCCTGGCATATCCGATGAAAGCGGAGCAACAACAACCCAGATGATTACAGATTTCGATGAAGGGCCTATCCGCTTCGAGAGCGTGCACAGTATGAGTCTGCCCTACCCCAGCCCGAGGGCAATTTTTCTCCGTGTGTCGATATTTGCCAAAGTCTCCTCAATGCATCTAGACAAGTTGCTGAGTTGGGACGATATGCGGGATTCAGCGCCGAAACCCAAACAGAAGCGGCATAATGCACGACTCCCTGAGTCAGAATTCTTCACAGAAGACAACCATGACATCTTCTCCAGGGTGCAAATTCACGAGATTTCAGAAGACGGGACTTACCAGCCTGTTGAGGTCATACAAAACAACGCCATGGACAACGGGGCGTATCAGCTGCATCAAGGCCTGCAACGAAGACTAGTTGTCAATCTCACACACACGTCTGGAGAGACTTTGCAGTGGCAGGATGTGACTTCGATGCGAGTCGGCCGAATCAAGCTAGTTGATGCCTCTGGGACCTCCCCGTCGCTCGATAGCCCCGTTAGGGAGGTGCCCGTGAAGCTTGTCTCGCCTCCAGTCGTCAAACAGAATGCAGACGGCACAACAAATGTTACCTTTATTGGACAATGGGATTCTAGTATGCATCGCTCGCTGCTTCTTGACCGAGTAACACCAGACAAGTATCGCGTTCAGGCTTCACTCTTCTGGAACGTCAGCAGCGCTAAACTGGCCGAGCCGATGGTCTTCTCCTTGGATCTGTCCATGCAGATTCGCGGCCGTACTTACATTCGCCAAACTTCTATGTTCATGCAGCTCTGGAACTCCACGCGAGTGGTGCATTCTACAGTCGGTATCTTCTCTGTAGCCATTCGACCCACTTCCGTCAAGCGTGCCACGGATCTCTGGCGCATGAACACTCGAGACGACTATATCAAGGGCGAGGAAGCGCTGTCGGGCTGGACACCGCGCAGCGTCTCGCTCATTCGCGACTTCATATCAACCGAGAAGCGACGTAGACGCATCGCCGAGATTGAGACTGCGCGATCGGTTCTCTCGGCTCGAGCCCTAAATATCAATAGTGCTTCTACGTCTTCAGCGGAGTTGGATGAAAGACAGAGGCAACTACTGAAGCGCGTCATCGATCTTTGGAAGACTAAGAAGGCACCTGCTGAGATCATACTCAACCCTACGAACTTGGAACCTCCACCAAACGGTGCAGCTTTCGCTCCTCAACCAACCTCGCCGTCATCAACGCCTTCTCTCCTCGCCACTGTCCGCTACATTTCCAAAAATCCATCCTTACTCAAAGGCGGGTACCTACTCACACCCGATCCGTCTAACACACGTTGGGTCCGCCGCTTCGTCGAGCTACGCAAGCCCTACTTGCATATCTATAGTGTGCCGGAAGGCGACGAGCTCAACGCTATCAACTTGTCCAACTCAAGAGTCGATCACTCGCCACAGATCGCTCGGCTATTGACGAATGGCGCTGCTCAAAACGCCGCCGGCACACAAGTCTTCGCTGTCTTCGCGAGAAGCAACACATACCTGTTCCGCGCTCGCAGCGAAAGAGAAAAGATCGAATGGATACTTGCAATTGACCAAAGCTACTTCTCCAGCTCCAGCAGTGAAGGAGAGTCGTAACCCAAACCTTTCCTTTGTCAGATTTCTGTATGATATGTACGAACAGTATTCCCAAAACATCGTATATTTTCCTTTGTATGTTGGGAACGGCCGATATGGCTCGAAGAATATCTCTATCTTTTTGTTCACTCGTGTCATTGGCGTCGTATGGCAATTGAATTTTGGATACCCTGAGCGCATGATATGCTCGTTAGGATGGACCGCTTTCTGAAATTTAAATCTATAATGGTGAATTTTATATAATGGGTTTTCTCGTCGTGCTTTTTCTTGCCTTGATGGCTTACAGTGTGCGTGCCGACTCCGGTTGAGCAGTAGACCGATGACGGCTGTATATTTGAGTAGGGCACCACCATTCATCGTGCGTTCAACGATCGGGTTAGCTGACCAGCTGTAGTATATGCACTGCCTGTTCCAAAAGGTCTATGAGTCGTCGAAATACGACGACCTTTTTTTTTTAGTCAAGCGAGCAACAACCTCAAATACTTCACAACACCTAGAAAAGTTGTTAGACCACTCCTCATTTTTGCTGTCCGAGCACCCATTGCAACGTTCTGCACACACCCTGTCAGTATTAAACGTGAATCGCTGTCTTAGGTATTGGAGGTCGATGTATAGTACGATATTCTCAGAGGCGCTGCTAGCTGTGCTGTGCCACATTAGGTTATGAAGTGGCAGCGCATCTGCCCAGTGTCTCCTCCTATCCCTTGCTCTCTACATGAACGATTGCTTTCAGTTTTTTCGGCCATACTTACATTAAGAATCATATGCCTCAGGGCATTGACGTCTCGAAGGTTTCTCTAGCGTTGCCAACCAGGATTACCAAATCTTTACAATTTGCCCGGTCTAACAGCTCCATCCCTAGTCGATATCATCCCCCTAACGTTTACTGTCCTATCGGTTCTCGCTTTACAACAAGTTTGGCAGTATCAGCAGTACGTAGAAGTCGTAATAGGATAATAGTAAGTTTCACACTACCTACTCTTCAGTTTAGAAAACATTTACTGATTCATATAAGTGTCCACCGCTCTTAGATGTTCAGTGTCTGACTATTTTACTCAGCTCTAGAATACTAATACAGCCAACAAGTTCAGAAGGGCCGATAGGCCCGCTACAAGCTTGAAGATTCAGCTCCCTTCCAGAACCTGTTTTCCTTCAAAAAGCCCAATCCAGTCGAGAGGCTTGCTTAAATCGAGAAGCAACTCTTATCGAAAAGCTATAGAAGACAAAAAGGTATACGGATCTGAACCAGTCCGCAAGATGGAGAAATGTGTAGCCAGGCCCGCCTAGAGTTTCCGAAAATAAATGCCCATAGGCTTAGAAGTCTTTTCTCGGACTATTCATGGTAGGAAAAGACATTGCAGCTCGTAATTATTCTCGCAGATCACGATACCAGCTAGTCCCACCCACGTGCACATACGCGGAGTTTAAGGGTACTATAGCGTTTTCTTGCATAGTCACCTGCACTCGTAGCTCTTGCAAGAGATGATCGGTTCTCAAACTTTAGATGGGGGCAAACAGGGTCAACAGGATAACAGCTGATAAGTGGGGGACGATTTAGTCAATTGGAAGGGATCGATTCTGCACTGCTAATGCCTGAGGTAAAGTTGCTCTCGCTCTGACTTTACCTGAAAACCTACTGATCTTCTTATCTCCCACCCTCGGTTGTTCTAGTATATATAAACCTCAAGCCTTCCCCCTTGCTTCCGCTCCCCTCCATCAGTGTCGAACTTATCACCTCTGGCATAAAGCAAGTCTCCAGACTGATTGCCGTTCCTCAAAGCTATTAGAAACTGCCTCTCAACTCCTTCAACTCCAACATAGAGCTCTACTTCCTCGCTCTCTTCGCACTGGCGATCTTCGCTATCGCTGCTCTTCTCGTCGACGTCATCAACTCTACAGAGCTCGTCAATACTCGTAGCAGCTCTCTCTCGCCACGTACTCTCCAACAAGGAAATGGCTTCTGCACCTTTCACCTCGCCCATTGGCAAGTCTGCGAAGGCCGTGGAAGTACTAGCGAGAAGCTCCGTAACGATATCTACGTCAAGCGCATTTACAACCAGTGGCAAGGCACAGAGAAGGGCGAAGAGGAGCTGAAGTTCATGACTAAATCGAAAGACCACATGAAGCTAGAAACCCTTGGACTGCCAAATCCGCTCTACATTGGGCTCCAGAATATTGACAATCTCAAATTTACGTATGGTGACACCTCCTGGCTAGCCAGCCAAGGTGGAAATCCAAGAGGGATCTGCAATGTTGGACCATGGAATACGTAAGTCGATGCTCACTTGTGCATGTCTAGATCGGTCTGACTTTATCTGTAGGACCCCATTCTTCTTCTTCTGCGATAACGACGCCTTCTCAGAGGGGAGTGGAAATGGATTGTAAGCACACTAGCGAACGTATTCAGTGGTCCTCGTTTGATTCAGCGGCAAATGATACCTAGGTACTGCTACAGTCGCTACTTAGGTATCAATTTGTACAGAGTTTGCGAATAGCTGTCTTCGTTTCCCCCTAATTTTGAAATATCAACGCTGACGTTGTTAGGTACCTTCGAGTGCTAGGGATTTTCGAAGCTGGGTTCTGGATATTGCATAGACTGACTGGGATTAGAGGGTTTTCAAGACTTGACTCACAAGATGTGAATTGGGAAGAGGATTTGCTTCCAAGAGGCTTCCAAGGTATAATGGACCTTCTTTAAAAATGGCTATGTTCACGTAGGGATCTACAATGAATATACCTCTTAACTATACTGCTGCTTCTTATGTCATCGTCAAGGTGCTACATATCGTAAACTCCGCTAATCTATTATCGTCTTTCCCTTTCTTACCCGGCACCCCATGTCGAAGTCGTCTAGGAGATTATATTCCTAGTATCAAGAACGAAATAGGAAGCTCGATAACTAAAAATAGAGAGCGAGTAGCAATACCGCGAGAGGGATGGATTAAGAATGAAGAGTTTACCATCGCAGTGTAGTACTTAACAGCGATATTGAGATAAGGGTAATGACTGACGACGAGGTGAAAAGCATGTATGTTCATGTTAGTATAGCTGAAACAGAGGGCTTAAGCTGTTGTGCTGGTCAAACATTGCCTATACTTAGGGGTATGGCTAAGGGTAGTAAGTCTGGACAATAACGCCTCGTCGACATTGGGCGTGCCTAATACAGATTCAAGGGCAGGGGACATGCTGAAGTAATTCTTGGATTATTTCAATCGATTCATTCATCAACTCAAGAATGTTCCAAGCTATCGATATACTAGTTTAGAATAGTGCCTTAGAGATTTGGACGACCAGGAGGGTTAAAAGAAATATACATGTCTAGCGAATCACTAAGATAGCGGTACTCCATCGCCATCGTCCATTCAAGGTTGGTGTATATATGCTCGAACCGACTTTGCAAATGCTTGCAATTGTCAGTTTGGAGGGCCAGTCATCCAAATTAAGAAAAACTCCCGTTCCTAAGTATCGGAATAGGGGTACAAATAGCAGCGTATTATAATTCCTAAAGTGCCATATTTATTTAAACAAGGCTCTACTTAAGTAGTATTTAGTAGACGAAGAGCTCCCACAGCATAATCCTACGGCATCTATACCCCGGACGAATGCGAATGGTCTTGTGTGCGCTAGCTGTAAGCGCGCAAATATCACATCTCTCACTCGTGATGGTGTTCTCTCAACAATCGCAGCATAGCGTGCTGCTCTCACTCTAGCAACGCCTTTATCGCCTCCTTCACCTGTTATATTTCCGAGATTGCTCTTCTTCTCTCACTTGGAGGGAGGGAAACAGATTGCAGGTATATTAACCCCTTCTCCTCTTCTACCAATCCTCCTTCCCTCCACGCACCTCCTCCACTATATATCTCTCCAGCCACCTCAAGAGCCTTCGCCATTACTATCCCTAACCACGCAGTGATCATTCTCAAACAATTAGCTTCGTCTGGCGTCAAGATGAAGCTCAGATTGCTTCTCCTTTCTGCACTCGCCAGCATCGCCACTCTGGCCGCTCCCGTCACCGATGTCAGCCTCAACGATCGCGCCATACTCGCGGCTCGAGACCTTAAGAAGTGCCAATACCACGTCACTGAGACGATCACGTGCGGGGAGTTAGGAAGTGTGATTACAATGCCGTTCTACCACGATAAAGACGGTAACGAAGTCACCATTCCTAAGGGCTACAAGCCTCTCCCTAAAGATCAGTGGCTTCTACCTTCCTGGAAGACCCTCGTCGCGGGACAAGACCACTGGCTCGGCATCCAGATTGGAAAGACTGGACTTCACTTCAGCTACCCCAATTGTGATTGGGATACTGTTCCTCGAGATCAGGTAGCTGCCTCGGCATGCGGTTACTGCATCGTTGGGGACTGGACCAAGTGAGTACTGAGATTCAATAACTGAGTCTGGAATGAGAACGCTGACGGACTTCAGTGGTCCTTTCTACCAGGGTTGCAAAAGGGGTAACAAGAGCATGAGAGACATGGATTGTTGGGTATGGAAAATTCTGCCTACCTGTATTTGATGCATATCACTGACCCACTTTTAGTTCAATTGCTGATCGGCCTCGGTTGGCGCTCACCTACTCCACAAGCGGTACTGAAAGGGGTCCACCAACAGCATGGAAAGGGAAAAAAGCGAGGAGATCATGGGCCTTCGCGAGGCGAACTTTGCAAGACTCACACATCTTATTATTCTTATTTGGCGTTATGGGGACTTCCAGCGGCACCTCTCATCTATCTGCTAGCTCATCAGTCTTAAGCATTCGATGCGGGCAATCACATAAAACGCGTCCCTGTTACTTGGCTTCAATAATTTCCCCAGGTCTCGAAACAACACATTTAATATTTTCCAACTTCGCGTTGTACGCCCTATGACCTAGCTAGTTGGTTGGCCGGTTGGATTTCAAAACCTGTCTGCTCTACAGCTTCTCCTCTCTTGTGATCAGCACCTCGGCACCCAGAGTAGTGGTATAGATACTATAGGATTACGCTATAAGAGCGCTTCGTCTACTAAGAACTACTTAAGTAGGACCTTATTCGAACAATCGTAGCACTTCTAGAATCGTATTACAATACGCTGCTATCTGTGCCCCCGTTCTGGTATATGTCTCCCTTCGACCTAAGTACTTGGTCGAGCAATGAACCTACTTACTTCTTGAGCACGGAGCAGACTTACTGCAAACAAGTTCAACCCTGTCGCCTTCCTCGCCCGTCCTCGTATAAAGAACCTGCCCTGCCGCCATTGTAGTCTAGCTGTTAAGAATAGGAGCCTCATCTATCCGTCAAGATGGCTCTGTGAACATCCAAATCACTTTGTTCTCCATATACAAATACAGTCTGACGTAACTCGGCAGGAAGACAGCCTCGATGAAGGAATATATTGAGGACCTACTGACTCATAAAAGCACCGCCCCCGTATCCCGTTCACGTAGCCATCCACTCTTTTTGGATAGGTCCTTCAACTTCATCATCCGTCCCACTTTAGATACTAACATCGCGCTTTCTCAACCAGATCACCATCCCACATTAGCAGTAGCTTCTTGACCTCCGGCCCAGTCTCCCTTGATGGATGGAGGCGGTGTCAGATCCTTAGTCTTCATGTCTTGTCCCCAAGTATCACCGCCACCATTGCCAGCATCTCCTCCGTTGTTGTCATTCCAGCCCCCGCCTTGATCATTGTTGCTAAAGCCGCCATTTCCCCAGCCACCCTGAGATTTGGTCTTTTTCGAACCGGACTTATTGGATGCGTTACCATTGTCCCACGATCCGCCATTGTTGTTCGTAGCAAATGCATCTTGACCCCATGCGCCGGAGTTCGAAGCTGCTTTGGTGGACTTATCTTTCTCGGTCAGAGCGTTCGCCGCTGACGGTGCTTTCGAGGTAGCCTTCTTCGCGTTGTTATCCTGACCCCAAGCTGTATCACCCCAGCCGCCTCCTGCATTGGACGCTACTTTGTTGGACTGGGCTTTCTGAGTAGCGGATTTTGCTGCCGAAGGTGCTTTCGAAATAGCTGTTTGCGCGTTATTGGCCTGATCCCAGCCTGTATTGCCCCAATCTGCACCGTTATTGGAAGCAGGTTTCTGTTGTCCGGTGACGGATCCATGAGCTGCACTAGGAGCCTTGGAACCCTTCTTCGACTGCTCGGCCACCCAGCCTTGAACACGATCATGAGCACCAGACCCTTGTTTCTTTTGCCAACTCTGCGTAAGCAGAACCTTGAGCTCGTCCTTGGTCATGGTACTGATCCTGTGCTGGAAGACTGACGCCGATTCAGGAGGCTCCTGACCTGGCGCAGGAACTTCATCAGGGAAGAGCTTGTGCAGCATCGCCTGGCTACGGTACCGGAACCGGAAAACTGCGTAAGGTTTCTCCAGCGTGTCAAGATACTCAGGTCGTCCAATGCAGTGCTCATATTGGATGCCTTTGCCTTCTTGAACTTGGTGGTCCAGACATTGCTCCTTTGCTTTCGATTCCGGAATCGCTAACAGCGGAGCCTCTTTGAACTTGCGGATCCTGGGTGCCACACCGCTCGCCACAGATTCGGAATCCTCGGGTATAGTAGCCAATCGACCAGGAGGTGGCGGTGGGAAGTTCCAGTGAGGCTGCGGTTGGAGATGAGCTGGTTTCCGCAGACGGTGATAGTTACGCAAGCGAGACTTCGATGTGCTAGCCACAGACTGGTTGTCGGCGCCCCCATCGTTGTTCCATGATGCCGCTTTTACTTGAGATTGGTCGTTCTTGGGCCATGAGTCACCTTGCTGATTGGAATTGTCGTTGCCCCAAGCTTTATTCTGCTGCCCTGAGGCAGCGTTGTCGCCCAACGAGTTATCCTGCTGATTCGAGGTATCATTATCCCAAGCTTGACCTTGTTGCGCAGAAGAAGCGTCCTGGCCCCAGGAGTTATCCTGCTGGTTCGAGGTGTCATTGCCCCAAGCTTGATCCTGCCCGGAAGTATCGTTCTCACCCCAGGAATTGTCCGGCTGCTGCGCTGTATCTTGGTTGGCGTTGTCGCCATTAGTCCAGTCGTTGGAGTCATTGTTATTGTCCCCAGTGTCGTTGTTTTGCTTGTCCCAGCTGTTGTCGCCGCTGGCTGCATCGTTGCTCCACCCATTGCTCCCGCCAGTGTTGTTCGATTGATCGGCTGATTTGTTCTGGTTCTGCCAGCCACCACCTGCGCTATCATCCTTCTTTTGGTTATTACTCTCTTTGTTCGTATCGAGATTGGGCCAGCCACCGTTATTATCGTCTTTCCCACCTTCATTGTTGGCCGCCTGACCCAAAACGTCGCCTTGGTCATTGTTCCCATTCTTTGAAGTATTCTGCTCGTCTCCGCCTGTATCGAAAGCATTACCCCATCCTTGATCGCCAGCATTGTTGTTGTCAGCGCCCCAAGCCCCAGCATCGCTTCCGTTTTGCTTCGCCTTGGAGGACTTCGACTTCTTCGAAGTACTGCTGTCTTGGTTGTTCCAACCATCATTGCCGCCCCAGGAGTCCTCGGCTGGCTGCTCGTTCGATGCGTATTGAGGACATACGCTGTCTTGTTTATTGTCGTCTGCAGTAGTCCAGCCATTGTCTTCCTGGCCCCCGTTGTTGTTGCTGTCATCATTGGCTCCCCAGCCATCAGCAGCAGAGTTCTGTGGCTGGCTCGAGTCCTTCACTTCTACTTTCGAATCGCTATTGTCCCAAGATCCAGGCATCCCATTGGTTTTGTCATCTCCCCAAGAGTTTTGGCTCCAATTATCGCCGCCACCTGAATTTTCTTGCCTAGCTTGAGAGACGTTTTGCTTGGCGCCCGCGTCGCCATCCCCCCATCCGTGGCTCAAGTTGTCGTTCTCTTTGTCCCTCGATGCACTCCATGTATCTACCCCGTTGCCCCAACCATTGAATTCGCTGCTTGGCTTAGCAGTGGCATTCGAAGCTCCAGAAGCCGAGCTACCACGACTACCGCTGTTTTTGGACAAAGTTTGTGCAAGACCCGGTGTAACAGGATACGGAGGAGGTGATAGTGTTGGTGGCCTCCCAAGACGCCTTCTCAGCCTTTCTGGTAATGCAGCTCCGTATTGAGGCACGGGTGGTGTAGGTCTTTCAATTGGTTTAGCTGTGTCATTCGTCCAGCCGCTAGCTGCCACCGACATCTTGTCATGGTTATCATAGGTAGTCCAGCCATTTTCAGAGGCAACTTTCCAGTTGAAGTAGTCTTGTTTGGCTTCGTGCTTAGCCCTCGGTTTCTGAGAAGCCTGATCATACCTTCCTTTTGGCTGTGGTCTGTTTATCAGGGGTCTCGGTATAGGCGGTATAGCAGTGTGCTCAGACCGAGTCCAGGTGCTGGAACTATCAGGCCAAGTGTTCTCATCGTCGTCGCTTCTCCAGCCACTTCCGTCCTCGCTTCCCCAGCGAGGAGGCGATCGCGCACGATTGTACAGCGCGTCAGTGCGGCCAGTATGAGATGAGGAAACATTGTTAGTAGGTGGAAGCACTTGATTACTGAAGAATGGAGCGGGAGGGAGACTGGTCACAGGAGAAGCTCCGGTCCTGTTTGGCGGTTGCTGCTGGGGGGTAATGATGTTCCAACCATCAAGACCGCCGGTACTCCAGCTTGAGCCCTTGTCCGCAGTCCAAGGGTCTGATGCTCTACTCCCATGTGTCCAGTGACCCTGCCCTGCAGGGTCAGCCCAGACGCCGGGCTGGTTGGGCACTTGGTGTGGAGTTGGCTGTCCATGCAAAGGGGCTTGAGTGCTGTGCACTGCCCCTTGGTTCATGTTTGGGCCCCATTGGGAGGAATGCTGAGTGTGGCTGTTTCGGTCCTGGTTAGAGACAAACGGAGTCGGAGGCCAGGCTCCTGGGAGAGATTGATGCACATCTCTTCTAGGCCCGCCGTGCTCGATAGGCATATGAGCAGCTCTTTGACGCTCCATTTCCACCTTCTGGCGTATGTCTTCCTCAGCGCGCTGATAAGCTTCCCGTGTTATGCGTGCTACGAAATCAGATACCCCCAAAGATTCATGCGGTGGTATTCTATCCGGAGTTCGCTGATGAAAGAGTTCTCTTTGAGATTCATACTTGGCATCACGAGGAATCGATCCCGGTCCGTAGGCATGTCCAGGAAGAAGTATGCTAGTATTACCCGGACGGGTATGGTGAGGATACTCGTGCTCATGGTAGGTCTGGGAGTGACGATGTGGAATACTGCCAGCGGGGCGACCGTCAGCTGCGGTAGTTTGAGGGGCATCAAAGTGTCTCGCATTTCCATAGCCAGTTGGAAGCCCGCTATAAGACGAGTCATATTCAGTATAGGGTGGTGGATCCGGAGTATGAAGCTCGGGGTAGAACTTGGAGTATACATACCCATGACTCCGGAATGGAGGCTGGTGACTGCTAGGATGTCCCAAAGGTCGCTGTTGATTGTGAAGTTGGTGGTCTCGGTCACCGTATTCCCTCGCCGGCCCGTCTAGGCCAAAGTGGTGATCGCCAATGTCCGCTGTCCCATCAAAACCAAGCCTAGGTCTAGGGCGCGCCGAAGTGGCATTGCGAGACCCCGCACACCGTACCACGACCACCTCGATACAACCGATCGAATTGAGCACATGATCCGGAAGGCCCAGTGATTTATCCGCAGAAACTAAGACGTTCAGAAGAATTCGGATGATCCAGAGATGGGTATTGCTTACCAACGTTCAACCTCGAGAATGTCCATTCCCTTGCGACCATAGTGCCCTTGGAATGCCT
Organism: Lophiotrema nucula; assembly: GCA_010015825.1. NCBI lineage: Eukaryota > Fungi > Ascomycota > Dothideomycetes > Pleosporales > Lophiotremataceae > Lophiotrema > Lophiotrema nucula. The sequence goes on along the minus strand of ML977317.1, from coordinate 1,073,885 downwards.
CTCCTCCTTTTGTCGAACACGGAAGTCGACCAAATTGCGGCGACCAAGAGGCTTGCTCACATCTGTCGGCCGTACGAGGTCCTGGCGGTTGCGGTTGCATTGATACTTGCCGTCAATGAAGACGTACATAGCGAGGCCTTCCGCAATGAAGTCGTTCGAGGTAAGGTGTACCGCAAACGGCTGGCCCTCTGAGGGAACAGCAACGTATGTCTCCACAACTTTATCTCCATACGAGGTTCCATACTCTTGTAATTTTTGGTGAGACTGCGCAAGCTCGATGGAGCATTCGAGATTGCTGAGGGTTGGCATGGCGGTTACCCCTCACTATTGGTTTGATATAATCTCAATCATACCACCGTTATACTCAGAGCAGAGAAGATTGGCGACCGTATTTGTAGAGGTCGACTTGTTGGTTCTTCTGTATTCCGGAAGCGGAAAACAGAGTGACAACCGGCGTTGTTATGCCAACCGTATCGCGACTGGAAATATTTTATTCGTTGGAAACCAAGGGATTTGAAATCACGGTTTAACATGAATTGAAACAAGAGATTTGACAGGTTAGCTCGAGGAGAAGGTCGAGACTGGGTTGTAACCAGCGGTGAATGAGTGAGAAGGCGCGAGGCGTGGGATAGGTGAATGTGCCCAAGCTACCAGAGGTTTTGCCCCACGATCAAACGCGCCAGCAAGCCTTTCGACCTGGCAAACAGTAAAACTAGGTCAACCTAGAGGACTGAAAGGCATATCTCGAGACGGCCCGGGGATGACTGGCGTCATGTGCGGAAGGCGCGACTGCTCGTTGGCTGGGGCGCATGTCCTTGTCGCGCAACGCGGTCATCGTACTAGTTGGTGAACACATTGTCTGAGCAATTCTTATATAGATGCTAGCTATCGGATCGTGGATAGTGAATAGTGAATGATAGTTGGAAGGCTGCTGCTCACGACCCCCTTGATAGAGGCTGACTGACTTCCACTAGGACCAAAGTGATTTAGTATCCTACCAGCCACGATACCGAGCTCCTCGCCAACTTCTCCTCCATCATCACACTGCTCCTTCAATGGTCGTCCACGAGGATTGCATCATGGATCTACCAGAAGAGTAGAAGCTCTTTTCAACTTTCGCGCGTACGCTGCGTGAGCCTGTCGTTTCGTGGATATTTAGCACATGACAGATATCGAGCGCGATCCCTAATAGCTCGACATCGCACGTACAGCTCAATGTCGAACCAGATCCATTTGGGCGGTAGAACATGCTTCCTTATCTGAAGGGCGCTGTTAGGTCATTAGCGTTTCTCACCTAGACCGTTAAAGGATGCGACATAATGGACCTGTCACTCAGGCTCTGGTACAGTAAACCCTCTGGTTAAGGACTCCCTGCCTGCTTTACGGATTTTGAATGCTGAAGACCCGCAGAGATTCCCAAATGTTTCGTTTCACGTCTGTTACGATGTCGCTTTCTTGCTCTTGCTCTTGCTCTTGCTCTTGCTCTTGCTCTTGCTCTTGCTCCCTGGTCTATTCCATCGTTCGCATCCATCCGATTTCTTGACATGTACTGCGCATTGGTCGCTTTTGGTACCTTGTTTCTTTGACTCATTCCCAACATGGGCGTTAGTGGTTTTGGATGGCTTTTGCGGATGGGCCGTTGAGTTATGCCCATACACTGCGTTCAATAATATTGTACCATGGATGGGGTACACACTCGGCCCAACTGTCACGAAGTGTTCGGCTTCACGATCTTCGTGACCTCCAAGATCACTGCCTCACATCGGCGTTCTTCACCGTCACCGTCACCGCGAGCGAACTAGTATAAGCACGTTGTCGCAGCGTCAGGTCATGTTTATCTCCCGTTGTTAGGTCAACCTCCACAACGAAGTCTTCAACAGCAACAGCGCCAACCTACAACTACTGCACGACACCTCGCAACGCAACAACATTAGAACAATCATCACAGCCGAATTCAAGATGGGTGATCGCGAGGTCCAGGGCCCGTAAGTTGAAACCTCAGACGGCAGAGCGCATCCGTCTGCTCTTCCCCCAGCGCGAAATTTTGCTACGACTGCTTACATCCCGCAGGCAGTTTTCATGGCGATATGACCCAAGTGCAGCCTCGAACACGTAACGTTCAAAAATCGTGGTGGTGTTGAAAATATCCTCATATTTCACAGGAAGTTCCCGTTCACGTCGCGAACCAATCGACCAGGTATGTAACAGATGTCCCACCACACGCGTGTAGCCTTTGCGACGTACCCTTACCGATACTTTGAGCAAAGAAATTATCCTCAAGGCCAAAAGACATGCTGACCACAGGCGCAGCGAACGATTTGTACAGCTACCAGGAGCTTCTCAAGCGGGTCACTGCGGCTATGAACCACTACTGTCGCGACGTCGGCAACGTCATTTCCTGGGTCGCGCAGGACCTCAACGGTCGAAATGCTGAGCCAGAGCGTGAGCTTCTACCAAAATTGTACGGCGAGCATAAGGGACAGGGGCAAAAATACACTCTACACAACCGTGCTAAACACGTAAATGACAGCGACTACGTACACGCATACTACGACATCTCGGGCTGTTGTAAGGCCATGCTCAAAGAGAAGATCGAACGCGCGCAACGCCAGCATGCTCATGATCTTGCGATTGAGGGCAAGATCGATATCAGAGTCACTTGGCTCTGCAAACCCGACAAAGCGACCGGCGGCTTCAACGCGAACATAGTCATGGCTACCCCAGAGGACGCAGACGTCATGAAAATTGCTGTAACCTTCCTCTCTAGCGAGTTTGGCTGTTGTAACAAGCTAACAATATACACAGTCCGATAGCTCTTACAACTTTCTCAACTGGGACGAGCAGCACTACAAGGAGCCCGAGATGACCGCAAAACAGAAAGCGAAGCAAGGCATGGCCTTCGGAGGCCACGGCAACGGCAATGGTAACAGCAAAGGCAAAGGCAGAGCCAACGACGCCAATCAATCTCCCGCCTCTGCCTCCCCTTCCGAATCAGCGAAGCCACCCAGCCCCATCATTCCGACCCCCGACCCCGACTACCGCGGAGGCTTCTACACCGTCGTCACTCACGATGTCTACCGTAGCCTTCTCATCATGGCACGCGAGTGGGGCCTCACCATCACTACAATCCTCGAACCCAAGCGCATGACCACCGCCGAGCTCGCCGAGATGAAAGCGTACTACAACTTCCGCAATCTCCCCAAGGTGCAGTATGAGCGCGAAGTCCACTTCAGGAAGCATGGGGCTTACCCTGAGACAGCTGAGGAGCGCGATCGTCGTATCGTGCGTGGCTGCGAGGAGAATCTGGAGAAGCGGCTTGCTGCTAAGAGGAGCGAGATGAAGAAGAAGAATGAGGACGGACCTGGTGGTGCGGCTATGTGGGGTATGCTGTTCGATTGAACGGGAAGCACACGCAATTGCGTGCATGCCTACACTGGTGTGGCTGGGTCTTTCAAAAAGCTTTGGGACATCGATACGACTTGAACAATGGCATGAAACCATGGTGAAGAGATGTGTAAGATATCTTGGGATGCGATGGGAACGCTTTGCATATGCATACGCGGAGTTTTATACCCCAGCATAATGAACCGGCGATTCGCCTTCTTCTAATTCTATACAAACGTTGGCTTCATCGCCCAGCACTAGGTACCCTACACAAGCCTCGCCAATCCGCCGCTAGCACCCCGTCTGCCACCTCGATAGCAGCGACTGCCCAGCTCGAGAGGCTTAGCTCGATCGCCCACGCGATCAACGCTCGCAGCCAATGCCTCTTCTTCCCCCAAATAGCCACTTCCACCACTGTGAAGATGCCGTTGCCGATGAAGAACACGCCAATCCGCCACTTCCCCTCTTGACTTAGCAGTGGCTCCAAAGCGTACACATGAAACCACGCCATCAACCCAAACCCAGACACTACAGCCGTCGCTCTCGCAAACGCCCTCGGAGACCCAAGCTTCGTCAAAATAAAGAATACTGGTGTATATGTTAGATTTAGACACGGCGATGCGAAAGCGTTATGCCACGTTTCTACCCAGAATCCTGCGAGGCTGTCTGCGCGCCAGATGGGACCGAAGAGTGGTGGGCTTGTCTTGTAGCGGAGTACTAGTTGGCAACTCGTCCAGAGGATCCAGATCGTGAAGAGGATGCCTAGCGCTTTGACCCAGAGGAACTGTGGTGAGACTTGCAGGATGGCGAAAAGAGCGAGGTGGACGATGAGTTGGACGGGCTCTGAGTAGAATGATTCGCGGAAGGAGGTAGATGTCCCGGGAGGAAATTTGGGGGTTGGAGTATGTCGGATGGGATTTGGTGTGAAAGACTCCAGACGAAGTTCGGTGAGTAGGATTAAGGCCATGATGGAGGGTCTTGGTGGCGATCCGGCAGAGTAACTTGGAAACGAAGATTTTAGAGATAGTGCATGGACGTCGAGGAGCTTCATTGTGCCGGCAGCTACTGTTCATGGTCAGCCTCACACCTCGAGGAGCCGATTTTCAGATAGACATCATTGGGGGCTACGGGTGCTCCATGGAGCAGCAATGGAAACCCTATGAACTATTGAAGCCCGCGCATGACCCCTTCTAATCGTCAAGATGACAGCTCGAACACCTTGAACCTTCAGAAAACCCTGAAGCTCTTCAGCTCTTCAGATACGTACCAGTGAATCTCAAAAGCGCCTTCAACGCCGCACACCTAACCGGCGCCACCAGCCCGCTCACCCAAAACCCCACCAGCGTTGGCACACTCAGTACCACAAACACCACCCTCCATCTCTTCGCAAAAGCCCATAAACTCAAATACATTAGAAACCCTGGAATCGCGAGTGAAATCAAAGCAGGCGGCAGATCCGTAAGCAGCTGGTGCAACACATCGTCTTCAAGGACGGGGACGCTGTGCGGTGCCATCAGGTATTGTCGCGGAAAGAAAGGCAAGGGAAGGGACGGAAAGGAAGGTAGACGAGAAAGAGGCGCTAGAAGTACAGCACGCAAGTACAAACAAAGAGTATGTGTTTGTGTAAGTAGATCTACATTTTGGAAGTTGATGGAAGAGTGTTTGTGCCTGAGCGAGATCGGTGCTGACATGGGTGCCTGGTTTGGCAAGTGCGATGCAGGTCGCCGTGGACCCTGTGACGGGCCACGACAGCCAGCCTTATGATCTGCAGAAAGTGGCACGAATGGCAATTGTGTGGCGGTGACAACAAATACTCGAAACAGAGGCTACGTCACATAGCTGTGTAGGAAGAGAATATGTGGTGTAGATCTTCAAGTTTGGACCAGTAGTCCCTGCTATAAGATGTCCGGGATGTGTATATGCCTGACATCGCCTAACGCCTTCGCTATATGTAGACGGCGTGTAGAGAGGATATAGAAACCAGAAAAACTTCCTATGCTGTACGCCTGTCGCCGTGAGTTATGCTAAAGTCCACACGTGCACATGCTCTACATCCTGCCAAATTCCGAGTTGTGAAAGCCTCTTAGCGATCATGATTCCAGCTTCATCTCCCCGCAGAGCGTGCAGGTCCACCATTGATTCTCCATGAACGTCCCACAATTCAAACAGTTCCAGCCAATCCTGCCCTTCGCAGGTTCGAATGGAGTCGCGCTAGGTCCTCGCAAGCCAGATGCAGGTGGTGGCTTTGGCAGGATCTGCGGTAGATGGGAAGGCCCGTAGCGTTTGTTCTGCGGTATGGGTTGGGGAGGCTGCTCCAGACCGCAGGCATCGCATGAGAGAAAGTCGAGAGGATTGAGAAGAGTGCACTGCGGACAAACCCACTTCGTGGGATCGGAGGACACAGGTGGTGGCGTGGGCTGCGGCGGTGATGGCGGGAGATTTTTGTTACGATAATCCTCTTCTTCTTGTGATATTAGACGTGACGGAGGTCGTATGGTCGACTTTGGTCGCGCATTGGAAGGATTCGATAGGTTGTCCATCACGAGCCGGGATATAGGTCGTCCTTGGCTGTTTCGTGGAGGCCCGCGAGAAGAAGATGGTGTAGGTGAGAAGGAGAGGCCATTCTCGGGAGTCCAATCAAGACCAGGGGACTGTGTTCGAGATGGAGGGTTGCTGTCGAATTGAAGTCCATTCTCTCGGTCCCAGGCCAAACCTCCGCCTCCATTTGGCGCACAGAGCTGCTCCAATCTCGCCATCTCCTCTTCTTCCATAAGTTCCTGCAAGGCTTGTGCAATAGCCATGTCATTTGCGTCATCTTCTTCAGCCTTCGTCCTGAAGCCTCCCTGCTCTGCCTGGCGATTGAGACGACCTGCATTATCGGCGCCACTAGCACACCCCTCAGTGATACTGTTACGCCTCGTAGCTGCATCTGCGATGACCTTCCTCATGTCGATACCCCGTGAAACCTTGCTCCCTCCCAAGCGATGACCCCCGGAATTTTGATTAGCCGTCTTCTGTCGCTTTTCTGCAGCAATACGGGCCTGGCGTCTCATCTCATCAAGCGGGATGCGCTTTCCACCGAGCTTTTGACCTTGCGAAAGGAAGCCTTCACCGGTGTAGCCTTTTGCGAGAAGCGACTGATGCTCATCCCGGAGCTCGTTCCACAGGTTATTGAAGTTGTGGTCATGCGGGCCCCATACGATATGTGACAGCTCATGTAGCAAGGTATCTGTGACCTGCTCCATGGGCAGAAACTGGCGAGAATCATGGTGATATCGTAGTCGAATGAGTATTCTCTCAGTCCGATTGATGTTCAACCCTAGCACAATTAGTATTCACTCTGCATCGAATTCTAAGCTTCTACGCACCGAGAAGCTGTGGTTCGTCCGGTAGGAACTCTGCGAGAGTGCCGACCTTCCAGCCACGTTTCCTCATCATCGGCTTGACCAGTGAAGTCGCCTTCCGGAGCATGTGGAGCGCTTCCTGGTCTCGTGGGAGGTGCTTCAGATGCTCATAAGCATCGAAATGCGCGTCGATTTCCCTCATCTTGCCAGCGGGTTTGCCTGCTGTCTATGCAATGTGTTGCGGATAGAAAACCCTGGGGCGCCTCCCGTGGTCAGCGCCCACTTCAAAGTACCTCGAGTTCGCGAGCTAGAAGCAGCGATCGAAACGTCCTTTCACAGCAGTTGAGGTAGCAGGGCCTGACGATGGTGGCCACCGGGCGACGAGTTATTGATAGTATAGTAGGTAGGGTAGTTCCAGAGAGAGACAGCGACATGGAAAGGACAGACATGCAGAAGCTAGAGAGTCGTGAAAGCGGCGTAGAAGACTGTAGAAAAGGCACGCAAGTGATTATGTAGCAGAGGCAACTTCTAGCCGCGTCAGCGCTGAGTTGAAGCGACGCGGACAGTCGACCGGACTTCAAGAGAAGAGAGATGCAAGGGAGATCTCCCGGAGCTCGTGTACGCGCACGCGGAGCACTTGTGAGATTGTTGGCTGCAAGTCAGCGCCGCCGCAGACGTTCAGCCTGCTGAATCCTCCAACAAACTTGGGGGAGCTTATATGCCACGTGATCGCGCGGGGAGAACCTTCCTTCGCGGCATTGGCTGGCGATCTAACTCCAAGCTCACGACACCAGCACTGGAACCGCATAGCGTTTAAGTTGTCGCATCAGTTTGCTGTCAACAAGATGACGAGTGACGACCAACACTTCCTTGATGTGGTGCGTATCACAATGTTGCGTGGCTTGGAATGCAGTCGCTGACTAGGGTGTTGCATAGCTGGCGGAGTACTCTAGTGACATACGGAGGTTCACAGGAGACATCTGGGATGCCAGCGACAAACACTTTGCTTCTGTAGCTTCTCTCATCAAGCGCAACGTGCCGGCAGGCTGGCTTCCAGAACATGCTCGGCCGCCGCCACCACCTCTACCTCCGCACCTCGCCAGAAATGCAGCCTACATACATCGACTGCAAGACTGGGTGTCGCGAAACCGTGCTCTGACCGCCGCCATCATTGCCTTCCTCGGAACAGGCGGCTACTTGCTTTACAGAGAGAAGAGAAAGAGCACAAGGAAGAGGAGAGCGCGCAGAGCGAGCAATGGAGCGCGAAGAGAGGTCGTCGGCAAGTCAAAACATGCCGTAAAGACTCGAGCAATTGCACAACTTCTATACCTATTCGGGATTCTTGTTATAGCTCCTTATTGGTCGCGTTATAGACCCTGAAGTACTTGACACCGATAGAGAGAGTATAGTAGTTGTACAATTGCTCGAGTCTTTACGGTAACTATGCTGGACATCACTGGCTGACAGAGTACAGTTATCGCGGGGCCACCGAGTTCACCGATCACGAAATCACTATCGCTCGACCTTGAACGCCGAGGGTTCATCGTATACATTGTCTGCGCAGACATCGAAGAGGAGCAACTTGTGCAAGACCAGTCAAGAGCAGATGTGCGGCCACTGCACCTGGATATCGCAGACGTCCTAGGCACACAGGAAGCTATGGACCGTTTCAACAATCTCCTCCTCAGGCCTCACATTGCCTTCTCAGGCGCATCGCCGCACAACCTGCATTTCAGGGGACTGGTCCTCGTCCCAGACCTCATCTACCCCTCCGGTCCCATCGAAACTGTTTCTCCAGAGCTCTGGTCGGACGCATTGAACGCTAAAGTACTAAACACTATTGCCGTAGCGCAGGCTTTCCTGCCAACGATATGCGAATTCAAAGCGCGCGTTCTGATGATGACACCATCAATAGTGTCGTCATTACGGCCGCCGTTTCACAGCGTTGAGACTGCAGTTGTAAGCGCTTTAGAAGGGTTCACTGCATCTATGAGGGGCGAGCTTGGCACGCTAGGAATCGATGTTTGCCAGTTCAAGCTCGGGACGTTTGATTGTTCTAACGTTGGCGGGAAACAGCATCTTCAGTCACTGGCCGGCCCAAAGACACACCTATGGCCTGCAACAACGCGTAACCTCTATGCGACCAACTTTGTCAACCAGAGCCACGTTGCCCGGCGGCGCGGTTTGTTCAATCAAACAGGTAGCACGGGAAGCTCGTTGCGAGAGCTGCACAACGCCGTGTTTGACGCACTCACACAGAAGAACCCTAGGCGAACGTGGCGAGTGGGACGCGGCAGCACCACGTACGACGTTGTGGGCAACTGGGTCCCAGCTTCCCTGGTAGGATGGATGTTAGGAATACGAAGGGTAACCCTGAGCCAAGGATCAGAGCCAAAGCTCGAGGACAGCGTGCAGTCGTGGGAACAGGTCGACGAGACGGCTGTCTGATGAGGTCGAATCTCTCCCGGCCAAGTTTTCGGCGAATGTGACCTGGAGCTTTCCCGTTCGCCTAGGATGTGGTACTAATCTTGGGCCCTCCATCTCGTAACACGGGCGCGAAACGGGTTATGTAAGGACACCAAATATCTTGGCGGACAAACTGAGGAGATCTGGCCGGATGTTATTATTGGAGTCGCGGGCGCAAGGCCAGACGCGGCCCAGCGACATGTATATGTGTACACTTCACTCAATAGAGCTTGTGGTAGCAGCTGTAATGAAGACAAGATCGCCCCCTCACTACAAGCGGCCTCGGAGAGAGCAGTGGTTCGTGGCAGATTGGAGACGTGAGCCACTGACTTCACGCCTGCACAAGGTGGTGATTTGCCTCGGGTGGCTCCACAAATGGGAGGCGACGCACATCATGTGTCGGGCAGCCGTCCGTTCTAAAACGGGAGGGTGAGCCGAGAGACGTTGGAGCTCGGCTGCTCCTGCACAGAGACAGGCGCTGCTGTGCGCATTTGGCAGAGTACGGAGCAGAGCTGAGGTCGAATTGCGCGTTGCTGCAGCTGCTGCCCATGATTGCGTCGACCAGAAATCCAGAAACTATTTCCTGTGCAACATCTGTCTGACCGCATCTGCAGGTCCGATGGGCTGCGGGATCTATTGGCCATGCAGGGCCAGCAGGGCCAGCAGGGCCGTTGCGCTAGCCTGTTTCACGATTGTCTCTCCCCGGCCTCGTTGCCAAGCAGAATAGGAGACTGTGAACTTTCGAGGAGGTGAATCGAGCTGCTCTCCGCCGCCGAGTCGACGCCGTTGCTGCCCTCTCTCGCTCTTCTGCGCGTTGCTCGTCCTCGTACAGGCCGTCGCTGCCTGGGTGCCGCAACACCTGCCGCTCATTACTCACCGTCACATGCCCGTACATATCAACGCGATCAGCGTCTTCCCAGCTTCTGACCACGAACCCCAACTCGCCACAGCCCCCGGATCCATCGTGCCAGAAGCGCAATACTCGATACCGACTCGCACCTTGATATCGGTCGCCTCCCCACGCATAATTCCTCCATTTCTGCCTCGACGCCTGCCCGTTTCACACTCTCGCATGACGACTTCGACACCGAACCCCGGATTCATGAAATATCGCTAGCGACCGCTGCACGCCAATTGCTACACCACAGTCATAATGGTCAACCGGCCAGATCGCCCCGGTGGCCTCGAGTTCCGCTCCCACACCTACGACCCCGCCAACAATGCCAGCAGTCTCTCTCTGGGCGACCTCCCGAGCCCGCGCGTGGGCGAGGTCCCGCCTGCGCTCTCCCCGCTCGATGCCCTCGCGCTCCAGGGCCGGATGCTGGCCAAGCGGTTCGAGCAGGAGAACAAGGCAGGCCGTCGTATGAGCCGACTGCCGCCGCTCACCATCCAGAATGAGTTTGGCAACCGCTCCGGGTACTTCTCTTCGCTCTCGAGCTCAGCGAACTCGCCAGAGGACCCGGCATTGCCGCCCATCAGTCCACAACACCAGACCCAGCAGAGCCCGCGAGAGGCAGTGTCCGCAGACAAGCACAGGTCGTTCTATCCTCAATTCGGCGGCGACGAGTCCAGCTATGAGCCACCGATTCCCTTCCGCAACCATCTATCACCCATTGGCGAGGCACAGCCCTCCAGGCCACAGAAGCAGGACTACTTCAACATGCCCAGGAGCATGTCCCCAGAGCCAGTGCAGGGAGAGCCTCGAATCGGTCTCCAGGAGGCCACACCTATCACACCGAACATGCCGCGCTCGAACAGCCAGCCTTTCCAGCGCCCGCAACAGGTTCGGCAAAACTCGGCAGACTCGCTGTCTGTCAAACCTGCGGGACTCCTTCACCCAAGGTCGACTGGCTCGCTACGATCCCCACGAATGTCTCCCAGCATCAGGTCTGTGAGAGAGGATAGCTCAGATGAGGTCGAGGATATGTCATTAGGTAGCTCTTGCGATCCTCTGCAAGCAAAGAGCTTGTCACCAAGCTCTAGTCTGTCCAGGTCACATTCTCCGTTGACGCCATTTTCGCATCCTTCCATTCCCCGATCGCCTTCAATGTCGTCTGAATATTCAACTGGCGGCTCGCAGCTGCCACGGCCGTCCTTCAATTTTTCGAGACCGATGAGTAGCGCGAGCAGACCTTCTGTAGACATTCGGCCGTCTATTGACATTCCTTCGCGACAGGCTTCCGATGAAAGCGCCTTTATGAGGCCGTCTTTCGACAGTTACCCCCGCCGACAGGACTCCGCCGACAGTCCTACCACCAACTACACTAGTGACGTTGTGCACACCCCAGTCAGCATGACCAGCGAGGACTTCCATCGCTCGAACGACTTCACCCACAACCCAGCTCCAACTTACACCTATTCCAAGTTCAGCCTCCCCCGAGGCCGAAAGCTCGACCGCCAGTCGATAGGCATCGAGGATTTCTTGAACAGCAAGATCACTTGGGATCAGCCGTCGCAGGGCCAAGGGCGCACACCACATGCAAGACCACCATCGCCGCCTTCGCCACCCCGTTCCTTTGACCAGCAAAGACCTTCTTACGAAACATCTTTCACAAGGAGCACGTCGATGGATCGAAGTGCGCCGTCTCTAACTTCGAGCAACAGCACAATCCGTGCGCGCCCTAGCGGAGCCTCAGAAGTTACGGCGCAGGAACACTGCGACAAGGCCATCGAGTTACACGAGGCCGGAGAGTTTCTGAAGTCCACTTACCATTTCCGTCTTGCCGCAAGGGCCGGGCTGCCTGAAGCCATGTTCTGGTACGGTCTTGCCTGCCGTCACGGATGGGGAATGCGCGAAAACAAGGCTGAAGCACTGCAATGGCTGCGCCGCGCCGTGGATTCTGGGCAACTAGAAGTTGCAGAGGATGAGGATCAAACGAAGCACGGTCAGCCGACAGATCTTACGAAACGCAACAAGCACAGAGCACAATATGCTGTCGCCATCTACGAGCTTGGAAAGTGTTACATGAACGGGTGGGGCGCCGCACAAGACAAGTCGTTAGCGCTACGTTGCTACGAAATTGCTGGCAACTGGGGTGACGCCGATGCCCTTGTCGAAACCGGCTACTGCTATGCTGAAGGTGTTGGCTGCAAGAAGGACATGAAGAAGGCTGCCAAGTTTTACAGAGCTGCAGAAGCTAAAGGTGTTAGCATGGTCGGCAACAGCTGGTATGTATTGACTAGCATCTTCAAGGCTATGCACACTAACAAAGTAATATAGGATTTACAAGGACAAATATATGGATGACGGCTCGACTGTCTCTGACTCGCGTTCTGTCCGGTCGGGTCGCTCGGCCAAGAAAGACACATCGGAAAAGAAGCCCAGAGATAAATCACGGACGCGAACGATCTTTCATCGCAAAAAGAGCTTCGCCCAAGGCTAATTGACCGGCATCTCAATTACTGTAAATGTGTCCACGAAATTTGTTTTACATGTCTCGGCGAAGGCGTCCTCGGTTCATCTTCGATTGCATAATACCCAGGACGGTCCTCATTATTTTCCATCGGACCCTCTCGAGTCCCAACATACTTTCAATTCCGCTTCTTCCGAATAAGCGACCTTCCTACGATACCTGCCCGGTGCACGGCTTGGCCCAACTCCTCAATATCTCCTTTCACTCTCTTTCCTTTGTTGATGCTTGCATTTTTAGTAGTGTTTGATACGGCTGCGAAACTCCACATACTGGGACGTGTGTTGATGATGCGCATTTTCGATTCATTTTTAATATAATACCGCTGCTGGACGTTTGGAGCAGACCGCTGGTCAACGGTCTTGCTAGGTGTTAATATGGGTGCATATGGATCGGGCGGAGGGGATTGAGAAACGGCCGCGGCTGAAGACATAAAAGTCCAGGCTTTGAAATGGGCAGGAGTAAATAAGAAAAGCTCTAGTCTAGTTAGAATGATAGCATGTGTGCGAAAGTGCTCGGAGTTGTTCTAGATGATGTATGCTGGATGCCTTCGCTGCGAAACGATCACCTGTAGACTCCCAATGTAGACTCCATTCAATGAGACAGGAACTTCTACCAAACTCTAACCATAATCTTCATTCTCAAACCCCTTCATTACGCCTACAACAGTCAGCATGTGCTCTGCGACTTTGGCGTGTTGGATGACCTCGGCAATCCAACACGGTCAGCTCCTCACACGCCAATCATGACTCTCTCGAAAGGATGACAACAGCAACTTCACTCTCTTTGTCTCTCCTTCATCACCTTATATGTACCATTTGTAGCCTTCTCCTTTGATTTCTCTTTCATACCCTTCAACGAATCCGAATCATGGCACCAGCAGAAGTACCAATCGTCATTGGCGTAGGCGACATCAAGAACCGCTCAACTAAAATCGAGGACGCGAAGGAACCCGCTGTGTTGATGCTCGAAGCTATTCAGATCGCTATCCAAGACGCATCTTCTTCGAGTTCAGAGAGGCTAAGAAAGAGTATCGATAGTATCGATGTGGTCAAGACCTGGACGTGGCCGTACCCCGATTTACCAGGTCTTCTGGCGCAGAAGCTAGGCGTGAACGCGAAGAGGAAGTTCTACTCTGATCATGGTGGAGATAAGCCGGCGAGGCTGTTCGATGAGGCGGCGAGGAGGATAAGCAAGGGGGAGTGCAGGGTGGCGGTTGTTACGGGGGGTGAGACGTTGGCGTCACGTGAGTCCATACAGCCTACCTAATCCCACCCCAATACTGAAACAGTTGGCTGATGTGATGATAGTATCCGCTTTTGCAGCAGAAAAGCTCCTCCCCCCACCAGGCTGGACACCCCCCTCCGAAGCCGTAGACTCCGTCTTCACGCCCACAGGCCGCGACCTAGGCGATAGTATGGTGTCCTCCCTCTGGCAGAAACTTTCTACATCAGTCGACTCACCTGCTACAGATCTCGGCGCGATACACCAAATTGGTGCTCCTATACATGTCTACCCGCTTTACGAGAACGGGTTTAGAGCGCATAGAAAGCAGGGTTTGAAAGAGAATCATGAGGAAAGCGTGAAGTTATATGCTGAGTTTGCGCGGGTGGCAGAGGGCCAGAAGTTTGCGTGGAATCATGGGAAACTGGATGATGAGGAGAGGATTGGGACGGTGGGGAAGAAGAATAGGATGATTTGTTTTCCGTGTAAGTATATCTCGTTCCTTGCCCATGTCGCGAGAAGATGCTGATATTGTCCAGATCCGTTGCTCATGAATGCTTTCAACACTATCAATCTCGCAGGCGCCTGCATCTTGACATCAGTATCCTTCGCAAATGAGCTAGGTATTCCGAAAGAGAAATGGATATACCCACTCGGCGGCGCCGGAACGAAAGACTGCGACGAGTTTTGGAAGAGGCCGAATTTTTATACATCGCCATCGATATCTCGTTCCCTGGACGCTGCGCTCTCGAGCTCGAAGACTAGCAAAGACGAGATTGATCTGTACGACTTCTACTCTTGTTTCCCTATCGTTCCAAAACTTGCATGTCAGCATTTAGGACTACCCATTGTCGGTCGCGACAAGCCAGTCACACTGCTGGGAGGGTTGACGAGCTTCGGTGGCGCTGGGAACAACTACAGTATGCACGCATTAACGGAAATGACACGTGCGCTAAGGGGTGGAAGAGGGAAGAAGGGACTTGTGCTTGCGAATGGTGGTGTATTGAGCTACCAGTACGTTGTGGTGCTATCGAAAGAGCCTAGAACGGAGGGAGGAGCATATCCAGAGAATGCGCTACCGAAGGAGATCACGGATGTCCCAGCTCCGGACTTGGTGTTTGATCCGGAGGGAGAGGGTACTGTTGAGGTGAGTTCACGATTATACGTCCTAAGTGGCTACAATTTGCTAACAGCCTAAAGACGTACACAGTTGAGTTCAGCAGAGATGGCTCACCTCTGAGAGGCTACATAATAGGAAGACTAAAGAGCAACAATATGAGATTTCTAGCCAACACCGGCGACGACGACACACTCCGACAAATGGCGAGCGGTAAAGACGAGATAATAGGTCTGAGCGGCTGGGTACACCAAGACCCCAAGCGGAAAGGAAGAGGCCTCTTCACATTCGGGAAGCAGCAAGCTAAGCTCTAGACATCCAACTCGCTGCATTACCAAATACTCAGTAATCCATCATACTCCCTGCAAGCCTCCTCTGATACTTGTCCACAACCTCCTGACACCTAACAACCACGCCCGCAGCCAGCACCCTAATCTTCTCATCCTCCTCACTCCCAGCACCGAGATTCGAAAACACCATCCGCACCCACTCCTGCGTCTCCAGTAACTCCTTGCCCTGCTCATTAACCAATCTCTCCTTATCCTCATTCGCCTCCAGCAACATCAAGAACGCGAACAACAGCGCACTAAGCACCCCCTTGTCGTTCGAAGCCATCCCTCTTATACTCAACAACAGCTCCCAAAACTCTCGCGTCATTTGCGGCAGCGCCAACGTATTCGGCCCAGCAGCGTTCAACAACAGCGCCAGCGTATGCAAGAACTGCGGTAACAAGTGCTGACTCGTATACACCGAATCCTTACTCGACCGCGTCGCAATCCACCACCGCCCCGTTAGCGGGAAGAAGAAATTATCAGCCACGATTTGCGCCAGGGCATTCGGGATCGGCTTCGAGCGCCGTTTCTCGACTTCCATGCGTGAGGAGAAGGTGCGCACTTTGAGGATATTGGGGCCGGTGAGTGTATCTGCTGCTTCGGCGGCTAGGGGGGAGAGGAGGTGTTGCGTTAGATTGGAGGTTATGCGTGATACTGGGTTCGATGATGATTGGGAAGCGTAGAGTTTGTGGAGATGGGGTGGGAGTTGTTCACTCGGGAATGCAGGTTTGGGCGGGACGAGGGCTTCGGTTGAAGCATCTTTCAGGCCGGCGAGTTCGCGGGCTCCGATTCCGAGCGTGGTCAGCATGGCGATGCGTTGGGCGAGGGAGTAGTCGCCTGAGAAGAAGGAGCGGGCGAAGTATTGGGCCATGGGTGCTGGTTTGGCTAGGAGGATGGCGATGAGTGCTTGTTGGCGCTGCTCGTTGAATTCTGGGATGTCGAAGTTATCGTTTAAATTTAAAAGAACGCTTGCGAGCTCTTCAATATGGTCAGTGACTTCGCTGCCAAAGTTCGCTTTCCGGCGGATGAGGGGTGCGGCTGTGGAAAGGGCTAGGGCATGTCTGTCGTAGTCTTCTGAGTCGCGGAGGCCCTTCAGGAGATCGCGAATGTATACAGGTGCTGTAGGTTTGTTGCGGTTGATCATCGTAGGGTCGTCTGTTTCGTCTTCAGGATCAGAGTCTGGCTTTCCGTAGGGAACGAGATCGTCGTCTTCATCCTCATCCTCATCGTCATCGTCGAGTATCTCAACAATCCGAGGACCTTTGATCTCCGTGATCGCAGGCCTTGGGGATGCTTTCGTGCTAGCTTTCGCTGGCTTCTGACTTGGCCTGGCATCGATAGGTCTTTGGTCCCTTAACCGAAGGTCCTTGATAATCCCAATCATGTCCTTGACTTCAGTAAGGCGCTGAAACCACTCCGCTTCAATAGATTCATCGCCTTCTAGATCGAAGTTGAGCTGCAACTCAGGCTTGTCAACCATCTTGGAGATGGCAGTCCCGACTGCTATGCCTAGGAAGCGTGCTCTTTGCGACGTCGCGCCGATACGATTCGACATACCCTGAACATGATAGGATGACTTCGCCATCATGGTCAGAAACATTGGCTGTGACCGGTGCACATAGCCACCGGCTATGACCAGGGTTTGACCCAGAACTTCCTGCTGTAAGATCGGGGTATGTTTGATGTAGAACGAATCTCCGAAAAGCCTGATACACTTCTCGAAGAGGTTGTGGAGTTTCTCTTCATCTACTGCTACTGCAGCTATAAGATATCGACGAGCTGCTAGCGAATCCAGGACCAACGTCTTCGGTCGAACAAGCTCTGCAACTAGATAGTCCTTCAGTACTTCATTGTCCTTGACCAGACTGTGAACGAGTGCAGCAGCGCTGGAAATGATTGTAGACGTTGCTATTGGTACGTGGTCTTTGACGTCAATGATTGATCCAAGGTATTCGTCAGCTATGAAAGTTGTTATCGCACCGAGATATTTTCGCTGTTCAAAAGCTTTCATCTTGAACAGATATCGTTTGAAAGAGTCGACTGAGTCGTTTTCGATGACCCAAGCAACGATTGGTCTGACGATGTGGTCCAAGTAGCCCAAGTTCAGAGATTTGCTACAGATTTCTGTCATCGACGATACAGACTCCTCGGCAGCGATGTTCTCCTTCATTAAGTTTACTAAGTTGAGTCCAAGCCATGTAGCATATTCGGTGCCGTTCGCTAGCCATGTCGCCATTTGGGGAACCTGTTTCTCCTTGAGAATGTCCTCTGCTTCCGCAACAGCGGACACAATCTTTCCAGAAGTGACTTGTGATATATACTCTCGCCATATGAGTTTTCTCAAATTTGTATTCAGACAGTGCGTGCTGATGTCTTTCCATAGCTGGTGTGACACATGATCGCCAGCTAGTACTTGCTCTGAAATGTCGAAAAGATCCTCGATCTGCGTAACTACATCTCTTGTCTGATCGGCCGCTTTCTTTTGGCGAGCATCTGCGGTTAGGAGGCGAAGTCTGCTTAGTATCGCTCCAATGCCGCTCGTGTTCCTCAAGCAAGCCAAGAGCAGCTTCTTCTTCCTTCCAGATCCTCTCAAAGTTCTCCAGTAATCCGGGATCGTAGTATTTACGAGAGTGTTGATGATCTGAGCCTGAATAGGACTTGGAACGACAAGAATAAAGTCATCTTTCTGGTAATTGATGAGAGATTCCAACATATTTTCCAGGGTATCTGCATCCGGCTGCTCTTTCAAGGCTCTGGACACAGCCTCTGGCGCTTCGAGGTCCACATCTTGAATCCTCTTGTTGCTCGACGCTGTCTCTTCGATTACGGTGATGGGTTTGGATTCAGTCGGCCGCTTCAACGAAGTTGTCGAGACCGGGGTAAGAAAGTCGTCCATGGTACAGATTCCATTTCCAGGTGTCAAACTTGTTTCCTTCTCTTTCCCATCAAACTATCGAAGGTGAAGAGCGACAGGCAAGAAAAGGTGACGGTGACTGCTTTGTCACTAGCGGCTTGGCACGCCCTCTAACCTCATTGGACTGCCCTACATAGCTCGCTGCCTACCATGTCTGACGTTTGACTTTACACAACACACAACTCCAACCGAGCTTTTGAAAAATAATAAGATGACAGAGACCACAACTCTTTCAAATGGCTCCATAGAGTCTAGGACACGATGGTAGATCAAGTCTCAGAAATCTGCGGCTCGATGGAGGGACTAACTTTGAGGCGTAGGAAGTACCTAGACAAGTTTCTAACGAGAGAAGGACCGTTCACAGATCCTGACTCTTTCATGCCGGGGGAGCCTGTGATAGAAAGCTTGTCGAGGACAAAGGTCTTGTAAGTCACAACTGTCAAGGTCTCGTGTAACTCTTCGCTAATATGTTACAGAGTCATGTGAGTCGACAATAGTAGAGCTCGTCTGTACAGATGTCTAACAAAACGCAGCGGAGCGGGTGGCTTAGGATGTGAGATACTCAAAAACCTCGCTCTTTCTGGCTTTAAGGACATTCATGTCATCGATATGGATACCATCGACGTCTCAAATCTGAACCGCCAATTCCTCTTCCGCCACGCAGATGTAGGCAAGTACAAAGCAGAAGTAGCAGCTAAATTCGTCGAGAAGCGCGTAAAAGGCGTCAAGATTACTCCCTACTGTGGCAAGATCCAGGACAAGGACGAGGAGTATTATATGCAGTTTGCCTTGATCGTATGTGGCCTGGACAGCATCGAAGCTCGGCGCTGGATCAACGCGATGCTGGTGGGCATGGTCGACGAGTCAAACCCGGACTCCATGAAGCCGATGGTCGATGGCGGTACTGAGGGTTTCAAGGGCCAGGCTCGAGTCATCCTTCCCTCCATGACGAGCTGCTTCGAGTGCCAGCTAGATATGCATGCTCCACGTGCCGCCGTCCCTCTCTGCACACTTGCTACTATTCCTCGACAACCCCAGCACTGCATCGAGTGGGCGCACATCATCGCTTGGGAAGAAGAGCGGAAAGAGATTACGCTCGACACCGATGATCCAGAGCACATCACCTGGCTGTACCAGAAGGCTCTCAAGCGCGCACATGAGTTCAATATCCCAGGCGTTACATACTCGATGACCCAAGGTGTAGTCAAGAACATCATCCCAGCTATCGCATCTACGAACGCCATTATCGCAGCCGCAGTCTGCAATGAAGCTTTCAAGATCGCAACCAACACAAACCCCTTCTTGGGCTTCCCAGGAACAAACAACTACATGATGTACACTGGCGACGATAGCATCTACACCTACACTTTCGAGCACGAGAAGAAGCCCGACTGCCCCGTTTGCAGCACCGACGCTGTAGCTCGTCCACTCACCGTCGACGGAAACTCCACATTGCAAGACTTCCTCGACAGCTTGGCAGAGCGGCCTGAAGCGCAGCTTAAGAAGCCGGCTATTCGGACGGAGGCAAAGTCGCTGTATTACCAGTTCCCACCGGGCTTGGAGGAGCAGACACGGCCGAATCTGGCGAAGAAGCTGAGCGAGCTGGTGGAGAACGGAGAGGAGGTGGCAATCACGGATCCGGCGTTTCCGTTGCAATTCAAGTATAAGCTCATCTTTAAGTGAGCTGTTCGGACCTGGAGCTGTGGTGTGGATATGAGCTCGACATCCTTCGGTTTGAAGATCTAGGGTGTGTGAGAACTCATGCACATAGTAGCGTTCATGGTATGAGAGCGACGTCCACCAAGCAACGCATTGGCAATAAGCATCCGTAGATCATGGGGCACGAATTGAAGACCAAGACTTCAGTATGAACAAAATGAAGTATACAGTGATGCGACACATGCAATGTGTAACCGCTTGTGTTACAATTCGCTTCCATCTAATCCTCTAATCTTGTCTCCTTATACACCGTGCAGGCCAGCAATTTGCAACCTCCTCTCCAATCGACCGGGCTCACTCGGTGTCTTTGGCGGCTCGCCCTCAAACAGCTTCTTCCCAGCTTCTTGCAGCTCCAATGCCGCAGGCGACAGCTTTCCATTCCGGCCTTGCACGTACTTTGGCTCGTACGGCACCCTATCCCATTCCTTCCTCTGCAATCTCAGCAGGTGCTGTACCATCGCATCCGACAGTGTGTCCTCCACCTTCACGTCTTGATTCCTTCGCCTTCCACCTCCGGCACCTGAAGACGCAGTCCCAGATTTCCGCTCTCGCCGCTTGGGGGCACGTTCACCTGAATTTTGAGGCGCAGATCGGTCTCGGCCGCGTAAATCAGGACCGCGAACTCTCGTCGTTCCTGGCGCAGCCGCTCGTGATATACGGAGATTCGTGGGAGCGCGGACTAGTGTGCCCGGTGGTGGTCTGCTTCCTCCTGTTGATGATGGGTCGATGATTTCTCTCCTGATCAGAGGCCTTGTGCGACCGGCTGTAGGGGCTGGCGAGGAAGGATCAGTAGACCCTTCCGCGCCTAGAGCCTCAGGCAATGTTTGACCGACCGGTATGGAGACGCCTTGGCCGCTGGGGAACACACCTCGTGCTAGGCCGCCGGGACCGGAGGGGCGGTTCGAGAGGTTGATGACGCGCTGGCCTGCAGCGGCAGCGCGGCTTCGGCGAGTCTCGCGGGGAGGTTGTGATGTAGGATCTGTATGCCTTCAGTTAGTTCGTCATTCATTGCTATTACCACAGCACACGGTGGCTATCAACGGAGCGATTAGCTAACCTTTCCGGGGGTCAGAGTTGCCAGCATCATTCGAGTCTGCTTCGAGGCGTGCGGAGCGGTGGAAGGGTCGTGAATAGCCATTGATGAGAGTGGGTATTTCTTTCGATAGCGGGCGCCATACTGCGCCCATTGAAGGGCAAAAGTGCCGCTGATACATGGCATATGGCTGCAGCGATGGTATCTTCGAGGGTTGACAGACCAGACTTTCAGAGCTCGAGGTTCTTGGCGCGACAGGGATCTTCCAGTTCACGCGAGCCACGTGAGCTACCCACGCGTCAACACGCCCCCCGCAAAACGTTTGTTTATCAATCGAACCTAGATCCAGACGAAATCAAAATCATAACACCGTACACCAACATCAACCTCAACATTCGGATCATTCATACCGTCTAATATCAACATGCTTCGCCGCGATCCAACCACCATCACGCTTGAAGCTCGCGATATCGAGGCCTACGAGGCCAATCGCCAACGCAAACTTTGGGAGCAACAGCAGGCACAAGCTTCTGCTCAATCTACCGACAGCTCACAGACTGCCAAAAAGGTCACCACTGAGAAGAAGGCTCCCTCGAAGGAGAAATCGCTGAAGGAGAAGTCGCAGAAGGATAGAATCATGGGCGGCAGATGGTACGTGTTTTAGTGCCTCGAACCGCCTGCACGATTGCTAACTAGATCTCGAAGATGATGTTGCTCTCACAAGATACTGCGATCTAATCGTCGCGCCGAGTTTTCTGGACCTTGTCGCTAATTCTGGTCTGCGCAATGTTGTCAGCTTGCGATCTGCGCCTTTCTTGGGAAGTCGGGTAACCCAACAAATGTCTAATGGTGATTTCACGAATGTACGATATAACGGGTCTTCCTATGTTGGAAATGAGTAAGTCACCCTTTGTATGCTTCAAGACAGTTGCTGATCCAGCACAGTGGAAGCAAGCTTCACGGAGATGGGATACCGCTTCAAAAGCAATATTTCCTTTAGTCAAATGTAATCATCTTGGGCGCTGGGCACAGTCTCTGTACCTCTCATATTCCCTGTTTTGTGCCAATATACCCTTGCTGGAATGTATCGCCAACTGCTACGCGTCGGCCCGCGCAACCTAAGGAATGTGTAGACGTTCACTTAACTCACGGTCCCTAATGTCTACCTTGAGACATGCTTCACAGTATCTTCACTCCCATCATCTGATATGGTTTGATCATCATGCTTTACTCCATGCTGTTGGGCAGTTTAGTAATGGTGACTGGTGTTGTCGCACAAGAATATACGCTCATTCAAACATACAACGTGTCGAACTTCTTCAATGAGTTCACATTTTACTCAGTACGTACCTATATATCATTAAATATCAGCATAACTCATTCAAGGCAGGACGTAGATCCAACCGGTGGATTCGTCGACTACACTACTTTCGATGAGGCTCTGGCCCAAAGACTGATCAACAACATTTCGGACTACATCTATCTCGGTGTCGACCATGAGAACACAGTTCCAGAGACTGGCGTCGGGAGACCAAGCGTTCGTCTCGAGAGCAGGTTGACGTTCACGGAAGGCTTGTTCGTGCTTGATCTCAAACACTTGCCTGTTGGGTGCGGCACGTGGCCGGCGTTCTGGACCGTAGGACTCGGCAAATGGCCTGCTGATGGAGAGATTGGTACGTAATCTCACACTGATCTCGTATCATTGCGCGTTGTTGGTGCTCACAGTTCTGCAGACATCATCGAAGGCGTCAATGATGCTTCTGGAAACGAAGCAGCTCTGCATGCTGCTGGCGATTGCCAAGTATCTAAGGACGTAGATCAAACCGGCACCTGGAAGTCGACAGATTGCAATATCGATCATGACAAGAATCAAGGCTGTGGCTCTCAGTTTGCGGAAGCCGAAAGCTATGGCGCGCCGTTCAATGATAACGGTGGAGGTGTATGTTTCTCAAATTCTAGAGCTGAGACTCGTGCAACCGTAGAGAAAGCTAACACGCTTCAAGGTGTATGCAATGGAGTGGACGAACGAGACCATCAGCATCTGGTTCTTCGTCCCGAACAACGTTCCTGAATCGCTGCTTCTGCCGGACTCAATACCTGACACATCTGAATTCGGTACTCCAAGCGCTTCCTTCTACGGGCCCTGCTCTGAGGACTTTTCGAAGAACTTCTTCAATCATACAATCGTTATCGACACAACTTTCTGTGGCGGTTGGGGTGGCTCGACCTTTGGCAAAGGCTCTGGCACTCAATGTGTCATCGCACAGGGCTCCACATCCGAGGATAGCTGCAAGGCATTTGTAGCAAACAACCCAGAAGCCTTCAACGAGACCTATTGGGCGATCAACAGCTTGCGGGTCTGGCAAAAGGTGACGAATCTGGACCTTTTGCTCTCCAACAACGTCACAACTAGTGGCAATGGAAATGCTACCCAAGCTCTGCCTGATGATGTTGGTGAGGGTGTCCAATCGGAAGATGGCGATGATTGGGAATGGTACTACCCAGACGCAGGCGATGCAGGAGAAGATGAAGACGGTGAAGCAGAGGGTGCGAGCACCGAAAACGACGCAATGACTCCAGATGTGTCACCGCTCACTGGAGGCGTCCTCACTTCACCTGATGCTGGAAAGCCAGTCACGCCTTTACCGTTCCCCATCGACCCAGGAATTGGGGATGGAAGTGGTGTCTCTCTTGTGCCGCCTACTTATGATGCACCTTCATCTGTTCCAGCACAGGCTGTGCCTGATGACAAGACCGTCATTCAGGCCGCACCAGCGCCCCCAGCTGAAGCTCTCGGTGGTAATATAGCGAGCCCTCTTTTGACAGCTCCCGGAGCTGATCAGGCTGCGCCCGTTATCGACACATCAGAAGCGCCTGTAGCTGGGGGCCTTCAAAATGGCGTAGCGGTCGACCCACCCTCCCCGTTACTAGCTATCAAACATCCACCCCCCGAACTCGACCAGACTCTTCCAGTCAGCCATCCTATTGTACCCATTCTTCCTATTAACATACTTCCTTCGGACATCACTTCTCCAGCGCGGCAAGAGGCACCACCAGTTTCGCAATCAGACTCAACTCCTTTTGGGGCATGGAACACTGATGGAGAGAACAGTCCTTTCACCTTGCCTGTCCCGGGTGTTGGTGCCAACAGACCAACCGAAAGTGTTCCAGGAGCTATATCGAATTACCCAGCTGGAGATGCCCAGAATCTACCGGCTACTGAAGCTGTAGCGCCTTTATCGCTTGAGCCCGCGATTCCAGGCATTCTAGACACTCTTATCGATCAAGTCGCAGCTGCCAGCTCAGCGGAGCCTCCTACAGCTGCGAATATACCAGCAGTGGCAAGTCCAGACCTGCCCATCGAAGCGTCCCTCCCGAATGTATCATCAGCATCTGATGTTCCCCTTTTGATAGCCGGGGTGCCTGTGCAAGCCCCAGCTAGTCCAATCATTCCAGAGAGTCCAATCGCGTCTGTCGACACCAAGGATACCAGGCAAGCAGTCAATCTGATCCTTCAAGGTCTGCTCGGCCAAGATGGCGTTGCACAATTTTTGGACCTGTTAGATATTGATGCTCCGTCAGCTCCTGCGTCGACGGCACTGAAGGCAAAACGAGCAGAGGTTACTCCTCCTTCATCTTACGGTTATGGCTACGATTACGACCATGATGATGACAATAGCTACGATCAGGACCATGATTATGACGATAGCTACGATTCTGACCATGGCCATGATCACGATGATAGCCATGATCATGATCACGACTACGACCACGGTGATGATTATGGTCACCATCACCCTTCATACTCGTGGTCTCACAAGGGATCACGCCACAAGCCTACAAAGACCAAGTCACCTCCCCCTCATCCGCCGTACACAAACGAAGCTGCAGCAGTGACGAACTTCAAAGACTATAAGCAAAGCATTGGAGACCATTCGTCTCCTCATGCGAAGAGCACAGATAGGCGCATGGACTTCGCCAAGAAGTTGATTGTGCTTACTGCTACAAACAACAACGGGAAAGTGTCCCACGCTGTCCTTCAACAGATCGCAAGCACATTTGGCGTTCCGCTAGCTGAACTGCAGGGTTTTGTCGACACAGACTTGTTTCAACACCTGGTAGACGATTCTGACTTTGACTATAATGGCCATCACGGCGGTCATAATGGCGGTCATCATGGAAAGCCGAAAGCTTCTTCTGATGGCGCCGATAGCACCGAGGATGACTCTACAGATGTTCCCAATGGCATCGTAGATCCGACCACAGTGAACAACTACGATGGATACACTGACGACGAAGACGGCGACGGTAGTCTGTTTGGGCGCATCAGGATCAAGCGAACTTCTGTTGCTAGTCCTGAACCAGAGGAAGCCCCAGAAGATGACAATGCCGATAATGCCGAGGACGTTCCTGGAGACGATGCAGATGAAGCAGACAACGAAGGAGGCGACGAAGATGAAGATGAAGAAGACACTTCTGGGGCGTGGGATGACTGGAGTCAGTACGACGACGCCGAGGATACTACTTCCCTGACGGGCGATGACTGGTTCGACACAGCCGCCGACATCTTCGACAACGGAGACTACTCTATCGCGGGACAAGACATTCCGCAGCAGGCTTCACCATACGGCGACCCTTATGCGTTACCGTACGGCCCAAGTGGTTACGGTGGACAACCTCAAGGACAGCCTGTCAAAGCGCAGCCGGCGAAGTTGACGACACCCAACACACCTGCTGCGAAAGCGATAAAGGCTGATCCAATCTCTAAGTCCGTGGTCAATGGGCCGCTTACTGGTGATGGGAAAGCTGCTGCTGATAACGTAAAGACGCCTTCAACGCCTGCGAAACCTGCAACGCCTAGTGGGGCGTGAGAGTGTGGAAGTTGTCCATGTATGTGGCGGTCTCAATGCGCGACTGGAACTTCCAACAATTGTTTTAGATTTCCTTAAGTAGTTGAGTCTGGTATATTACATCTGTCGTTGCGAAGCACGAGTTCGGTAGTTGCGCATCTCATTATGATAGGTAATGCTCTTCCAAAATAATTCGACTACCGCGACATATAGGACCGATTACAGAGTCCCAGATACCGCATACATCCAGGTGAACAAAGCACACCACGTGCACATCATCCCAATTCACAACTAAGCATAAAAGTTAGCTCACCCATCGTCGACCCGCCCCTTGCAAACTCTGGCCCATAACAAACATCCAAGCCCGTCATCAAACTCACCGCTTTGCCCCAAGCAAAAAATCTCCACCTCCTTTCCCGCCCATGAACATGCTGATGACCTTCAATTCACGACAAGGTCCATCCCAAAAATCTCACCTCGGCACGAAGCCTAGATTGCCGTTCGTGCATGCGTTTCACGTTCCCGCGCCGGAGCCACTACCGCTTCTAGACTAAACGGCAAGCCGAGTCGGAAGAGTCGCAACGCCATGTTGTACTTTTGGTTGCCTAACGCGCGCCTCTCGACGCCTCCAGAATCGCGGGCTCTTGCAGACGGCTCGCATGCTATCAACGTACGAGGAAGGTCACAACTTCTGGCACGTAGGTGCCGATTCCTTGGGATGTCACTGCGGCAAAGGTGCTGTAGCTCCCCACGAGGGCGGGCCGTATCAGAGCTATTTTGCTTTTGCGGGGCGAGCAGACCCGGTGCGTTGCAGAGAAGGAAGGTCGAGGCTGGAGTCGGAGGTTCAGAGAAGGCTTGGGAAAAAACATGTTGATGGAATCCTCCCGACGCGTGCGTTGCGTGCTCATGGGTGGGTGCTCGGACGGTGTGCACTGTGCACTGCTGATCGCCATCTAATGTGGCTTGCAAAGAACGCTCGTATCGTGAAATTGACGTTTAACGGGATCGTTGGCTACTGTTCTAGAATGCGTGATTCTCGCGAGGTTCTCTCAACGCGCGAGTGCATGGGGTATGATGTAATGAAATGATGAGATTCACGCTTTGAGATGACCTTAGCCTTTTGGGAAAGGAGAATTAATGTTGCGTCGTGCAATCGCTGTAGTAGTTGATGTTGATGTTCTGAAAGGGGTAATTGCGGTGTAAGATCCGCTAAGATTACTCGACATGAATAAGTTTTAATACATCGATAGGGCATGGCTAGGGGCGCAGTTGCGAGTGACCTTGATCGGTGCATCGAGTCAAAGCTATGCAAAGATGTAAGGTTGCGCGGTTGAAATGGGATTGCTCAATTGACATTGGTAGACGCTTGAGCAAAGATGTAATTCTGCGACAGCATGCGCACCATGAATTGAGAACAATGCTAAGATTGATGTAAGCGAAGGTCACCGTTACCGATTACGGAAGTAGTCGACCGTTTGAGATGCAAGCAAGACAATTGGGACATGTTGAGGGCACTGTATCAGCGATGCCGTCCTAAACAGAGTTGATGGGATTAGTCTACCGATATAGGAACGCTAGGAATGCCGCTTCACGATGAGGTTGAGGTCTGCAATGTATTGAGTTTGCTGGTGTTGCATTCGACGAGGCCGAGTGTGTGGTGTTCTTCACGGGTACTGTCATTGCCGTGCCATTCACATTTCTGATACCACCATTATCACTTGTTTGGATCAGGCGGGGTAGGACTCAGGCTTAGCCTCACATGCTCTTACTCTCGTATGCTTCAGGCATGCGCACCAGTCTTGGTGTGAATCCAATGATGAGCAAAGTTCTGGAGCGGGATGATGTTGGGACGGGAAACATTGTCGCAACCTTCCATAGACGGCAGTGTCCAGGCCACTGGAAGCTTTGGAGAACGGCAGGCGCGTTGGATGGGACGTGGACACACATCTCAATCCCAGGCGGTTCGGGCAAACGTTTCTTATCACAGGTCTAAAGTCGGATGGGCAACCTGAATTGGGAAGCGACAGGTTTTACTATGTTTGACTTCCACAAGGGTGACACATGTCAGGGAGTTCCCGTCCCCACCAAAGCCAAGAGGTCTCGATTGGAAAGTAATGCTAAGGCAAGACGTCGAGGACGGTGGACACCATGCATGGACTGTTGCTGCCGCAGCTCTTGGATGAGATGGACCCTCCAAGTTAGAGTGTTCAAACAAAGAACGCTAGAGTAAAGTGAAACGAACCTTGGAGACTTGGTAAGGCTTTGCGACAAAGCTATTCTTCGCGCGTTTGTCGTTCAGACCGTGGCAGTGTGACGGTTGACAGTCAAGGCACGAAAAGCGTCATCCAGGGTGGGTGAAGGGAAGAGGTCATGATTGCTCAAGGAGTCCAACGCCATGCGAACCAAGTAGGCAAAGACACAGTAGGTGGCTCAATTGCCCACCGAACAGTGTTAGGCTCTACAAAGACGTTCCTTGAGGGCTCCACATGGGCTAAGTGGGCGGCTTCAGCGTGAGCTTCGAAAATTCTCCCTGGCGTTACCCCTCTTCAGCGTTGGAACCACGTCCACATTTAGCTCGAAGTGCGATGACGATTGTTGCCCTCTTCAGTGTTTCAGACTTCTGAATGGTGTTGAAAAATTCCATTTCGGTATGGTGTTGATGTTGGGCACTGGTGCAGTGAGCGGATCAGAGCTTTCGGCTCTCGTAATGGTATGTGATATGGTGAAGCCCGTCAGCAGTGATTCGTCTCGTCTCGGATCGGTAAAGGGGAGCAAAAATCAGAGCATGCCCGCCAATAAGTGAGCCACACTAAATTGACTAGAGGGTTGCTAGTCAAGTGACCAGAGTTACCGATCAGCATCGAATGATGGCGAGGATGCAGGAACCCATCGGCCAAGAGACGCGACTGAACGCGTCATGATCGCGAGGATAGCCAGGCATACCCAAACGTGACAGCTTGGATCAAGATGAGAGGTTCTTCTTCGCTATCGATAAATGAATAGAAGCAGGATGTAAAGATAGAGATGGCGAGCAGTTCGCAAAGCCTATCGATTCCCGATAAAGCGGAAGGACGACGTCTTGAAGCACAAACTTCAACGTGGGGAGTCGAGCGCTAAGGAGGCAGGGCATCCTATTTGTCCGCTGACCTCTTGCGAATCTCGCACGATACGCCTCAACGCTTCTCGTTTCCCGTTCACCGCGGACAGGAAGGTCAGTGAAAAGGCCACATTGACCTCGTAGTACGGGAGTACACGCGCTGCTCACGCGTCCATTGGGTCCACTGTCGCCGCACAAGATCTCGCAAGCCGTCAGACTGCATGAACTCAGCGCAGCTCAGTCCTCGCTCAACTGTGGAGGCTTACGTTCACTCGGAGGAATTCAGGCCTGCCCACCAGAATGCCTGGACGCTTCTCTCGCATCGGAGAAGTCCGGTCCGACTTCATTCGCAGCTGCAGGCACCACCGATTGGATCTTGCTGGGTGGCCGACAGCTTTGCTTGCTGTTCGACGAGGCACAGCAGCAAACCGCTCCCGTTGTGTTGCTTTTGCAATGTCTGACCGTACCAAAGCCACGGAGTGTCGTCCTCGGAGCCCTGGAGTATTGCTGAGACCACGTGAGGTCCGAGAAAGGGCCGCGATTGGGGCCCCGCTGAAGTGAGTCCTCATCCACGCGCCGCCGCATCGTCCACCTCGACCACTCAACATCTGGAAGCCGCATTCGCCCTGTATGAGGATGAACCCTCCTCTGGGAGCGCGGCAGCATCGATCCAGCAATAGGGTCATGCTAGTCTCCTGAGGGCAGAGTTGCACCACCTGTCAGCAACAAATCTTCGCAACGTAATGTCAAATTCACCCATGAGCGACTGAGCGAATGGCGAAGACGCCCACTAATCGTTGACATTGCCGAGTGGAGCATAGCTATGCATACTCTCTCCTTCTGGGGCTGCATCGCTGCATGACCACAGTGGGCTTCGCTGCGCCACTTCAGAGTCGTTCCTCGACGCGTCCAATGCTACTGTTCAGCTGGGCAGACCTTCATGAAGCATGCATCTTCCTCGTGGGTAGAGTGGCGGTGGGACCTTTGTCACTCGTGGTACCCATCCCAAGAGCGTCAGCTTGAGGTCCCCTGATGGCGGTCGTGCGATCCCGACGGCTGCACCGACTAATGCCAGCTTCGTTAAAGCTGTTCCTGGCCCCTACCGCCACCAGAGACATCCTCGTCCGTTTTGGGTCTTGGCCTTGAGCCGCGCTCATTTTAGCTTACCGGCCATGCCTTGGGCCCAAGGTGCATGCAGGGATACCATCGAGCGCGGATCGTCACACTTTGCCTGGCGACCACCAAGCCGGCGCTCCAACCAGAACTCGCCTACTAGTCCAGGTCTCTCAACCTGACCCTGTGTGCCTATGCCCTCGTGCCGTAGCGCGTGCTTCTACTTTATTGTACTGCGTCCCGCCGCTGTAAGTTCTCTCGTTTTGGACCTGCCTTTGTGCTCGTTTTGATACTGGCTATAACCCTCACACTCTCTTTTGCAAACATCTTTGATCCGCCCGCGCGTTTGACTTACCCATATCAGCACTGCTACAGCGTTTCGTTTCCCTGGCCACACTCATTCAAACTAGATTCCCTTGCGTGGTTTCACCTCTCGCATGAATCAGTATCACTACCATCTCTAGTCCCGCTGCTTGCCGGTCTATATCGAAGTCGCATTCCGCATCGAGCGCGGACACTGACGCTGCCGCCGCCCACTCCCTCCGACAGTCGAGCTTAATCTTACTCTACATTTGCTACAAGAAGTCGAATCCGTCGCCGACCTGTCTTCCATGTGGTACCACGGGCACTGTTGATCAGGTTGGACGTCGAACGACATAAGAGGAAAGAGCTAGGAATGGCGAACGCGACTTCATCGTCGCTGCTACGGGGATTATGTCCCGCTCCTTTCTATGACGCCGGGCAATTCGGCGCGAATGGATGTAGGTGCTCAACAGGCTTGGGTCGCGAGCATGTCACTGACCTTGATAGTTGTTGGTGGTCGTTTCTGCGCGCCTGTTCCTCAGATCCAGCCAGACCTGAGGTGCTGTCTGCCTTGTCCAATGACTGACTTCTTATATCCCAAAGGTGAGATCTTTTCCAATTCTGGATTGTCTGCCTTCATGGCTAACAATGCATCCAGACTTTACGACGTGGTACAGAGTCGCGGAAGGATTGAATGTAGCATCTCTAGCCGCCTTGATCTTCCTCCTTATCTCTTTCATATGTCTTCCAGCAGAGAAGACCCGACGGCATTACCTCAGCTATTGCTTAATCGTTGCCGCCATATTCCTAGCTGTAAGCTCGGATGCCTTCATCGGTGCCCAGCGACTGACACGTTACAGCTCGGCTTCGTGGTACCATTTGGTGCAAGGCCTCCTCAATGCTACGATGAAATTACGCCCAATGATATGTTCTCCAATTTGACTTGTGCTTTTTCTGGCGCATTTCTGATTGCTGGTGGCCTGTCAATGGCTGTGTGGAGTAAGTTCAATCGTGCAGACCATACATTTGAGCGTGTGATTGCTAACATCAACTGCAGTCTTCATTCGAGCACTATCAATGCACCTTCAGATTTGCTGGGATGTCATGCCCGGGAAGCGCTTTTTCTACTGGGCGCAAGGTCTTGGCTGGGCGGTTGCGGCCACCTTTTTCACGGTAACCATTACCGTAACCGGGGTGTCTTTCAGATTTGGTGACGTGTGTCACGTCAACTCTGAGAACTCAATGAAGGACTTCTGGGGCCCGCTGCTGGCCATCGCAGGCGCAGCAATGCTGATTCAGCTTGCGACGTAAGTGCGTTCAATTTCGGTTGAGACCATAGCTAATGAGCATCCTAGGTTCGCCTATTGTATCAAGGTGTACATCAAGAACATGTGGAGCGAAGACAACACAGAGACCCAGAGCAGCTCGGGCCTCCCCTCGTACACGACCAGTGTTCGCACACGTTCAGCGCGTGCCGTCTACCGACGTGTCCGAAAGGTTGTCTGGCTTCAGTGGAGAGGACTCATGATCGTTGTTTTCATTCTCGTCGATGTTATCTTCTTTTCCGTCGTGTTCGTCTACCTCAATTCCGTCGAAACTCACGCAGCCTCAGACCTTGAGAAAGCGATGCCCTTCTTGCTATGCCTCATCTCCAATCCCACCAACCATGAAGCATGCTTCGACCTTGGGCAAGCGTTGTTTGTCAACCAGGCCACGGTAATCGCGATTCTCATCATGCTCTCTGTAAGTTGCGGACCTCGCTGCGTCAGAAGACAGGTACTGACTCGTTCATAGCTTGCCGGCATTCAGGTCTTCATTCTCCTTGCTCGAGGATCCATGTTCACCGGCTGGTGGGAATTCTTCCGTACCAAGTTCGGTTCCAAACGAGAATTCGTCTCCTTGGATGCTAAATTCGAAGCGGACAACGCCCGTAATTACGAACTAACGAAGGTCGCCCAAAGCCCCTTGAAGATGCCCGAAAGTGCTGTTACAAGTCCTGGAGCGGATTTCGACCCCTATCGTCGGTCTGTCACTGGAACGCCTGATTACTTCGGCAAAGAAACGCAACGAGAGTACCGCAGCCCAACTCTCAGCTTCTCATCGCCGCGAGCTCCATCACAAAGTACGATGCGCGTGGAATGGGATCCGAGGGCGACGCATGCAAGAGGAGGCCTAGGATTCCACCCCCCTGTGATCAACGATGATGAAGACGAAGAAAGGAGACAAAAGATATGACGTTAATTTACTAGTAATTACTCAAGACGTTGAAAAGTTATCAAGGATAAGGACGGAAAAGAACTACATTGGGATCGACATTGTGCTTCACGTGCTTCCGCTTCGAATCGAACCGGTTATGCCTAGACTATTACGTGCAGTCCATGCGCGTCAGGCAAAAAGTGTGTTCACGACTCATTTTACCACATCTTTGCCAACAATGAGTATTCCCGCTCGATATACCCAGATTTCCTCCAGGGAATGGACACTGCTCCCTACCGGCATGCGGGACTCGAGCTGTGCCAAGGATACGAGCAAGATTGCATAGGTCATCGTTGTTCAAAGCTTTGCGCTTCTACAGGGGATCAATTGGTTGACTTCCTGGTTGTGGAGTATGGGTTTAGACGGCATTGCTGGGTCAAAACCGGCCTTGACTTCACAGTCACTCGCTAGACTACCAGCATATTCAACACTTATTAATAACTTCAGCAATCTCTCGCTTGCGCATTGAAGCGCTCGGAAAACGTCTCGCCGCCCGCGAAATGCAGGGCAGGTACCTCAGCCCTACCACCAGGAATAGGAGGAATCTACAGGACAGACTCCAACGTCTCATTTCTAGAACTCCGTTTTATGGGGCTTTGTTGTATCACTGCCAACAACATCTGTCACTCGGCAAGCAAGACAAGACGTCTCACACCCACAATTCCTGTATGTAACTTGGCATTAAACGGTCTTCAGGCCTTCAGCCATGCGAGTAGCAAACCGCACTATGGCGACGCACTTCGCTTAGAACAAAAGATCAAAGAAGTATCTGAAACAGCTTCGCCTCGATTTGTTGAGGTCCCAAGAATACCTGCCTGCACATGTTGTCACACGTTTTGCTCTAGGAACTAGGGTTGAGAGAGGTACTTTGGATAAATGCAGCTGCTATGATGGGCTTGGCAAGGCGACTCCAAGTCGAATTTCCAGTGAGAGTGTGCGAAGGGGCGGTAACCGACTCCGCAGGACCCTGGTCTAGTGCAGTCTCTTCAGGAGCGCTGTCAGCACAAGTGCTGACTGCACGGGAAGATCAGGTACAAATTGCCTTTGGTCTGGGCGGCAGCAGCGAAAGCAGGGCGTAAAGGAGCGGACGTGGTGTCCTATGCCGATTCTGGACGAGGAGACATACTCCCCGGATCAGCAGCATGCTACCTCTCCAGGGTGAACATGTTGGTCACTTTTGATATAGCTCTTCATCGCCGATTAAGCTTCCACCTGCCTGGTCGAGGGAAGATGCGACGCGATTGCGTACACCATCACCTGGGGCAAAGGGCGAACTACTCCTAGCGTCCTTCTCGAAGACGGAGGGAAGAAGCTTCGCATGTGATGGGTTGAAGGTTTTTGATCAGTTTAGGTACTCTCTCCGGTGCTATTGCCGCGATGGATGGAAGTTCTCGGGACACCGAGCTTCTCGGCAAGGTAGGCAGGGGAGAGGGTCGGGATAAAAGTCGGTTATGGAAAGCTCGACCGTGGGATGTTGCTCCTCGAAGCAAGGGGCTTACGAGTGCTGGGGATATGTTATTCTGGGGTGCTTCACTATAGCGTGGACATCCCACCGGTTAATAGTAGGGACGTTATTGTTTGATTCGTTGATCATTGTCGAATTTGTCGAATATTGAGCCTGCCAGAGGTGCAGTGTGTCACGACATTCCTGATAATGACCGTACACAGTACAAGGATAGATTAATGCTACTTGAACGAGCTATTTCTTGTCCACAGGGATGAGGAACATGCTTCTTCAGAGTGGATCTACCTAGTCGACGTTTGCAGAAATCTTTGCAGAACGCCTCCATCACACCGCGTCGGACTGCAGATGCAGATACCCTTAACTCCAAGAATGCACGGGTGGGGAATGAAGACCATGAGGGCGTATGAAAAGGCTCTCTTAAAGGCATATGTACGGTCAGTTTAACAGCTTATCAGTAATGACGTTTATGCGGTGGAGATGAACAGCTCGGTGTACTGGTCCGTTGGCGAGGAGGCGCGCGTCAGCGTACCTGATGCCGTTGTCGAAAGGCGTCGATATATCGATAAGTCTTCTCCTATCCTTTGCACTAATTTCGGGGCTTCAGCATTTCCGAGTACAAAGGTTGGCCGGTGGTGTGACTTTGAAACTGCCCAGAACTCCGTACGACATGCGGACGCAGATGAAGCTGTCGCAGAGCAAGTGGAGATATCTGCAGGCAAGTTTTGCTATCGCCCAACCGTCGTAGGATGTTTGGGGAATTGAGCGGCAGTTCGGCAGCTCGCCTGTACCACCTGCAGTATGTTTTCTTTTTCGAAGGTTCTGCAGGCAGCCCGTGCACCCCCGTCTTTCTGAAACATGACATCTGGCGCGGCACCTGAGGCCCCTGCTATCGATTGCTGGGTCATGTCGAGGTCTTGGAAGATGATGAAATGATTCAGCGATTCGTGGCGTACTCAACACCATCATCACGACTTCGGAACGACGTGAAGGAATTCTAGATATCAACTATGTGATGATATCTAGCAGAAAACTGCCGTCCTCGGATAACAGAGATTCGCAAAAGCGCCAGTGTATGTCGCGAAAGATTAGAGGCAGCTGATTGGTGACTGCATTCCAGGCTATGGAGTTAAGTGATCCGGGCTTCAACAACCTTCAAGGTTGATTTCACATCTTTGTCTCCTCTTCCAGTCTCTCTCCTCCACTTTCACAAAGCGTTCTTCATACCCAATCATACCTCTATCGCCACCTCCAGCGTTGCAGCGCAACACCTCGCACGAAAAATGGTTGCAATGGGAGGAGGACCGGAAGTGCCACTTCGGGAAGGTGGACGGAGTCAGAGTCACGAATTATTGCTCGCCGTCCTTCCCTGGCCTCAGACAAAGCCCCAGAAGATCATCAACGAGATAGAGGCGGAATTTCCGAATTTGGAAATCGAATTTGTGTACGAGGTCTACGAAAACAAGGCTGACCGCGGGAAAGTCGAGGTACCTGAAGGTATGACATATTAACCTTACTTCGTCGTCGTCATCTCCCGTCTTTCATACTTGAACGTCTCCGGTCCGTCTCACTGCATCGCTTAATACAGTAAGGCGGAGATGCCTGTAGCTTCATTCAACGCTCGTTGAGCAAGACATTGGGGCAAAGCACATGATGCAGTTGAAGGTATTGTCTTACTGCTGCATTTCAATAGTTGCAATGTAGCACATCCTCAAGCAATTTCCGATCATACTGCTGTGCAACTCAGCTTTCGCCAATTCCTTCATATCATTCGCTCTCCTAGATCCTTCTCAATTCAAAAAGTCTTACTTTGTTACTAGAGCTCTACAAACGCGCAAAGATCCTAGCGACTCTCAGCTGGCTACCCCCATCAGCGGCGTCAGCTCCTGATCTCGAACTTATTCAGTTCTTCTCGGCCGGGTACGTTGGTTGGGCCCCGATATCACTTTTGAGACATCGTACTAAACAAACCCCAACCTTTTAGGACCAACCATGTCGCGAATCATCCAATCTACACGGACTCTGACATCCCACTTAGCACTGCCTCAGGTGTTCATGGTCCGCAGATCGCGGAATGGGTTGTTATGATGAGACTCGTTCAAGCGCACAACTACACCCACCTCTATGAAGCTCAGAAGAGCAAAAACTGGGGCTCAGGTAAGGGTTTCGATGTCAGAGACCAGGTCGGACAAAAAATTGGTATCCTTGGATATGGAAGCATTGGCCGGCAAGGCAAGTCTCATTCTCCTCCGTTATCTCGCTTTCCTGCGTCAACGTGCTCTCTTCGACTCTTTTCTCAATCTAGCATCTTCAGCACGCAACCCCCTTCTCGAATGTTTCAGACACTTCTCTCCTCACGGACCGCTCCTTATCTTCCCACCCATCCACCCCCTCCAGATCTACGCAGGATTCCATTGCATGATCCTTCAGGGATTATGAACCTGCATATCCTTCCGCAGCGCGCAATGCCGCACTTCGCGCCCCAGCGAATCCTTCATCGATCCCTCTGAACCAATGTCACACAGAACACCTTCCCCATTTCCCCCTTCCGCAGATAGCAACCTTGTCAATCCCCCAAATCCCCCTCGCTTCGGTGTCCGAATACGGAGGCTTACTCTCCGCATTCTCGCTGACGCCGCTCACTCCGTGCACCCTACCTTTGTACCACAAAGACAATAATGACCTCGGAACACTGCTTACTGTGCCACAGTGGCGCGTGTAGCCAAAGCGATGGGCTCAGAAGTCATCGCGTACACCGCTTCGCCTCGTCCTACGCCCGAGTCTCGACGCGACGATGGATTTATTGTGCCAGGGACCGGAGATCCCGAGGGCGAGATTCCGAAGGAGTGGTTCAGCGGGACGAGTAAGGAGGCGTTGCACGATTTTCTGGGTCAGGGGATTGACTATTTGGTTGTTTGTGTGCCTTTGACGTAAGTGTGTCTTCTTCTTGTTGGTTGATGAGGAGGGTGGAAGGGGACCACCCACCAAGATGGTGCTATCTTTCAAGGGTGATCGTTCATGCATCTTGTCGTTTGAGATGTGGCACACCGACTCACGATCTGTCCGAATCCAGCACCGCATGCTAACAGACACACCACAGCAAAGACACAACGCACTTCCTGTCGACCCCCGAGTTCGAGCTCCTCCAGAAATCTAACCCGCACGGGACCTACATCGCCAATATATCCCGCGGTGCTGTAATCGACCAGAAAGCGCTGGTCAAGGCACTGGAGAGCAAACAGATCCCTGGCGCTTTACTCGATGTCACTGATCCTGAGCCATTGCCTGCTGATGATCCGTTGTGGACAGCACCCAATGTGCTAATCACGCCGCATGTGAGCGGCAGCACGACGGTGTATGCTGAGCGAGCGTTCCAAGTCTTGCAGGAGAATCTTAGGAGGAGGCGCGATGGGAAGAAGTTTGTTAATCAGGTTGATCGGAAGAGGGGCTACTAAGATTCCCTGCATTGGTAAGTAGATGTTTCCACAGGCCGAGAAGGGAGACAGCATAGTACAACGATAGAACCTACATATATGTGAAGTCATCTGCGGTACATTCTACTTGTTCGACACGTGTGTTGCGCACACTAAGAAGGCTCTGAATCTGAAGCGTAGTTGAATTTAAACTCCAAGGATATCTTGTCTAATATGCCCATACTTATCACGCCGAACTAAACACTTTCTTTTTGATTCCTACTATTACAAGCCTGTCCTCAGTGATCATACAAGCTTCTTCCTCGCAACCTAGTGTCTTGGTGTCCTCGTCCTTATGCAATCGCGCTTCTTCATCTCCTAAACCAGTTGCTAACCACACCGCCCGCGAGATTCCTTGCCAGACCAGATCCGTAAAGGGCAGTCGAGCCAAAGCTGGTAGCTTGACTGAACTTATCGGCGCGCGAGAAGGCGAGCGTGTTCGTGATGGTGAGGACGAGTGCGATGACTACGTGTCCGTTAGCTTCTCATCGACTCGACATCTCCCGACCCCTCTCTCAACCCAGTCCTTCATAATTCATCTTCACCACAATCCCCACGGTATACATACCCACAAGCGTCAACCAGATAAACTCCAGACTCGCCAACGCAACAATCGCAAGCAACACCCACAGCACGGGCTGCGCATACAGCGCAATCCAGAAGAAGCGCTTGTCTGTCGCGTTAATCGTCCGGGTCTCCGGATCCGCGCTCTCAAACACCCATTTCGAGTCTCCCGTCGACGTGTCGACTTCGTTCCACCAGCGCAGCCCGACCAGGCGCCGTCCCGCGATGTTCTTGAGGTAGTAGAAGTCGGTCGCGAGGAGCAGGATGGTGATTATGAAGATGAGGACGAAGTTGGAGGTGAAGAGGCGCAGGCCGAAGAGGTAGACTAGGAGGCTTGCTTGATACACGGGTTAGCTGTAGTTGATGATACAAATATAGAGCGAAGCCTGGAGCTTACAGATGCGGAAGAATAGAAAGGTGATCAGCGTGATAGGATGACTACTGAGCCGCCAACTCAGTGAGCCCGGCGCGGGCGTCTGTTGCGCGTTCTCCATGTGGTGTCGAGCGGGGTTAGCTGGTCGATGGTGCGGGCTAAGGTGAGCTCGAAGTTGACGTTCACGTGGCAGCTTTCAGGGACGCGGACGCGGAAACGGTCCGTGTTGAGTGAGCGGTGGCTCGGTGGTTTGCGGAGCTGCGGCTTCCCCGCGGCTGCACCGAGGTGTACTTGGACATTTCACTGCGCAATTGTACGTGGTCCTCAGGAGTACTGTCGCATTGATTTCAAGCTTCGAATCTACATCCTGACTCTCCTAAGAATCAGTCATGGCAGCAACAGCGCCCATAATCCGGCGGGCGCTGATGTACGGTAGCTCTCCCTCTGCTCACTCCTAGCTCAAGCTCACAGCTACCAGTTCCAAGCTCTTCAATGAAAATGCTCAGCAAGACCAAGTCGATGCACGTAGACACGGTGGCGTACGATCTCGAAGACTCTGTCGCACCACACAAGAAAGTCGAAGCGCGCAACAACCTGAAAGACATCCTGTCGCAACCAAGACCACAGGGCATCAAAGAGATGTGCGTGAGGATAAATAGCGTAGATACTGGGTTGGCGCTGGACGACTTGACAGAGGTGCTGAAAGGAGAGCATTTGGATGCCATCATGCTCCCAAAGTGCCAGTCAGCGGCGGACCTCCACTTCGTAACGGACGTTATACGGCATCTGCTACCAGACAGACACTCCACAGACCCTGCGAAAGCTGAACAAGCCACGCGACGACCAATCTCAATAATTGCGCTCATAGAATCTGCGAAGGCGATACAGAACCTACCAGAGATATGCAAAGCAAGTCCATACCTCAGCGGTCTCGTCTTCGCAGCGGAGGACTTCGCGCTGGACCTTTCCATCACGCGAACACCATCCTTGAAAGAGTTCCTCTACGCTAGAAGTGCCATCGCGACAGCTGCACGAGCGGCAGAATTACCGTCCACAATCGATCTCGTGTGTACAGCATACAAAGGCGAACAGGGTCTGAAGACACTGGAGGAAGAGTGTTTGGATGGGAAAGGCATGGGCTTCAATGGCAAGCAGTGCATACACCCAAGTCAGATAGAAGTCTGCCACAAGGCATTCTCGCCTGGCGAGAAGGAGGTCGACTGGGCAGCGAGGGTAGTCATTGGAGATGAGAAGGCAGAAAGAGCTGGAAGAGGAGCCTGGACATTAGACGGGAAGATGATTGATAAGCCCGTCGTAGGGAAGAGCAAAGCTGTCCTAGCGAGAGCAGAAGCCTGCGAGATCGACGTCGCCGCAATAAGGAAGAAATGGAAGGATCAAGAGCCAGAGTAGTGGTACACACCACTGGTGGAGTCACAACGTTGTACATATGTAGCAGAGGCTTCATCAGCTTTCAGGTTTATATATACCGAAATTCATGCGATCGATAACCCCTGCGATCAATTGGATATGGTGAGCATAACACTGGCGTTTTTGTACCAGTTCAACAGTGGGTTCTCTCCATTCTTCGTCTGCGTCTCTTCAATGTCTGCTCGACCGATCATAAAGTCTTCGTGGCTGTAGGTGCGCGCGAACTTGCCAGTGATGGCCGAGTACATCTCCTGCATGACCTCGAAGTCCGTAGGGAAGAGAATGTCGAAGTAGCCTTGGTGAACCTGACGAATTCGTAAGCAATGTGTCTTTGTATATGAAGAGGCAGACTTACAAGAGGCGTAGAGACGGGGATCATCTGTCTCTTATACCTCGTCTGCACCACCGGCGCATTGATGCCCTCCACAGCGTCACTGAGCTTATTGAAGTCGCTCGCTATCAACTTGTGGGCCGGAAACTTATGGTACAAGATGTCAAAAAACTGCATCAGCCGTGTGGGTATATATTCCGGTATACTCAAGGGGCTCTGGAAAGGTAACAATGATCTCAAATTGTGCTTGAATTTCGAGCCTTGCAGAGGGTGTTGAAATGAGTGGCAAGTGCTGTCGCGTCTGTTGAGGAACAGCTGTGCCACCGGGTCGAGTTCGCGAGAATAGTATTCGAACATCTCTCCACGCGGATCAATGACAACACGGGATTGGTAGGGTTCGGCAGTCGTGAGATCGTACTTTAGCGCATCGTGGGCGAAGTTATCAAAGACCTCGAGAGCGAGGAAATAGCACGGTGACGATACGTAAGTGTCCCATTCAAAGATGGACTTGTTGAAAATCTTGACTTTGTCAGTATGCCCTCCCGCATACACAGAGTGGCCCAATCCTTCCTGCTGGAGGTCGACCAGCTGTTGTGTGATTTCGATGATGTTGAACGTTGTTCGCTCGTACACGTCGGGGTGCATATCTCTTATATAGTCGAGTATGTTCAGCATCATTGTTCCATTGCCGGCACCCATTTCGTATATGTTCAGGTCGTGATAAGGGTAGTGATTGTATTTGTAGTCCGCTACTAGGTATCGCGCCATAGCTTCTCCGTAGTATGGCGAGAATAGCTCTGTCGGGGTATGCCAGAGCTGTCGAAGCTCGTTCGGTTCCTGGCCGTCGAGCGCATCTTCGAATTCAGTGTACCGACGGCTTAGCTGCTTGTTGAACTCGTGCTCAGACTTCATGGAATTGAAATCGAAAGCTTCGCCCGGAGAGAAGATGACGACTTGCTTGGAAAAGTAGCCATACGAAGGATTGTAGAGACTGTCTGGAACGCTGTTAGGTTACTTCAGGTCGGAGCGACTGCCATCCTAACCTTCTATGAAATCTCGAAGCAGCATCTTCACTCTCCGAGGCCGCTCTCTTCGGTTCTTCAGCGTATCTGCTGTCACCGTTGGGTATCGGTCAAACTCCTCCGCCCGATCATGAGGAAACCGCATCGTCCTGGGCTGCCATCTGCTTTCTCTTGATGTCTCCCCTTCACCGTATTTGGTCGTCAGCCACCGGCGGTTCCCCAGCGCACGACGGGGAGTTGTGAGAGCAGGTCGAGCTCTGCGGGCAAGGCATTGCGGCGCGCGATGTGAGAAGAGCTGTCTAAAGAGCTGAGAGACAACTGGCGAGTCCATTGAGCCTCTCCCGCTCAAGCCTGGCGATGGAGAAGACGACTCTCGCGTGAGGTAGCTGCGGGAAGCGGGAGTGCCAAGCCTTGAGGAAGTCCAAGCTCTATCAAACTTGCTGCGTCAAATCTTCGACCTCAACTTGTGAGCAGATCGCAATATGGCAGACAGTGCTCGAATCTACACACTGGGGGCTTTTATCCTAGGCATAGCCGTGACTGCCGCATACCAAACCCAACATGCCAATACAGAAGCCAAATTACGACAAGTTCAGCAGAGCGACCAGAATAGGCAGCAACGCAAAAATCGAATCTTAAGATTATCGAAGGGAAACGATTTTGAAGAAGTCAAGCATATCATAGCAGAGCTACCGAATACTATAGAGGCCGACACAAGTGATATCAAGGAAGGTATCGAAGGCTGCATCGGCGACACTCCCCTCATCAAGATCAAGTCACTGTCAGAGGCCACTGGCTGTGAGATATTGGCGAAAGCTGAGTTCTTGAATGGTGCTGGCAACAGTCCTAAGGATCGAGTGGCGCTCAGTATCATCGAGACAGCTGAAGAGCAAGGACTGCTAGTACCTCATTCAGGAGACACGATCTATGAGGGTACAGTAGGAAGTACCGGCATTTCACTTGCTGCAATATGTAGGGCAAGAGGGTACAAAGCTCACATTTGCATGCCAGATGATATGGCTATCGAAAAGTCAGACCTTCTACTGAAACTCGGGGCAGAAGTGGAAAGGGTACGGCCGGCGCCTATCGTGGACCAAAATCAGTTTGTCAATCTCGCCCGTACAAGAGCAGCAGAGCATACAGCAGACCCCGAGAAACCCGGAAGAGGGTTGTTCGCGGACCAATTCGAAACCGAAGCCAACTGGCGAGCGCATTTTACTGGCACTGGCCCTGAGATCTTTCACCAGACCGGTGGTCGCCTAGATGCCTTCGTTAGTGGCGCAGGGACTGGTGGTACCATCTCCGGTGTCTCTATGTTTCTGAAACAAGTCTTACCAAAGGTCAGGATCGTTCTTGCGGACCCTCCTGGTAGCGGACTCTTCAATCGCGTCAAGTACGGAGTGATGTTCGACCCCAAAGAAAGAGAAGGTACCCGTCGGAGACATCAGGTCGACACGATTGTAGAGGGCATTGGCATCAATCGTGTCACCCGTAACTTCGAAGTCGGACGAGAGCTCATCGATGACGCAATCAGGGTGACTGATGATCAAGCTCAGGCAATGGCAAGATGGTTAGTTGAGAATGATGGCATCTTCGTTGGCAGCAGCAGCGCAGTCAATTGTGTTGCAGCCACCAAGCTCGCGAAGCAACTTGGTCCTGGTCATCGGATCGTTACACTACTATGTGACAGTGGCGCAAGACATCTAAGCAAATTCTGGGCCCAGACAGATCCAATTGGGGGAAGCGAAGAGGACCTGTCGTTAGAGGATATCCTCAATGCAGACAAGAAGCCAACGCTAGGCGGGAGAGTTCTCGGATCATCTCCAGAGTCTACAACGTAGGAAAAGCCTACGGCGACTAGCTCCTTGTCTCTCAGCAAGAGATGCATCAAGCTTTAGAGGTAAGCTTGGATAAGAGGATCATCGAGCGACAGGAATTACGCAGAGCTCGATCCATGATGTTGTGGTGCGTTGAAGATGCAGGCCTAGAACATTCACACACGTGGAACTTCACAATGCTCTCGGTTCAATCCATTTCTGGAATGCAAGTGCAGTAA
Organism: Lophiotrema nucula; assembly: GCA_010015825.1. NCBI lineage: Eukaryota > Fungi > Ascomycota > Dothideomycetes > Pleosporales > Lophiotremataceae > Lophiotrema > Lophiotrema nucula. The sequence goes on along the minus strand of ML977317.1, from coordinate 1,030,614 downwards.
TCGCGCGTCGCGTTGTAAAGAAGTCTTTAGCAGCGAACACAATAATCGAGCATCGCGACAGACAAAGCAAAGCAGCCACTCGAAGTATCGACATAGTGGAAGGTCGCAGCCCGCTACAACGAACAAAGGACTTGCTGAAACAATACCGTTGTTCAGCCGCCACTGACCACGTTTGTCCCCTCTATATATATAGATAGGTGGAAGGATATCCCTGCGCGAGCTGCACTGTTCCTGTAGCATACAGTCGTAACCGGCTCATTTCACGTTTGTAAGGTTCGTTCAGCATAGCAAATACCAAACAGCGTTATCTCGCGTTCGAATACCACACTACTCTAAACCTGCAAACCCAAGTAGAATGGCGCCGGCAATACGGAATCCAGAGCTGGCAAAGAAGATCGAGCAGATGAAGCTCACCATCGCTCCTATAGTCCATGTAATGTCCGGCCATCCACCACCGGAGTTTCCAGGGACTATACTACAACTTTTTCTCCTAACTGAAGATCAGCTGGACACGATGGCCCACTTCTATTCTCAATCAACGCGTGGTCCTCTGACCTACACTTACCCACAAACCATGGAATGGAACCGACCCTTCCTCCGCAAGCCAAACCCAGGCGAAATGGTGCCAGAGGGCTGCTGGCTGAACGATGTAGAACGGTTGAGGATCAAGATGCGCATGTTCGCCAAATTCATAGGAATGAGGGGAGCGGAAACTCCTAGTTGGGAATACGAAAGGCATGTTGAAGTCCTGAGGAACCGGATAGCGAAGAGCATCGAGGAGGAAGAGCGTGCCATGATGGGACCGAGAAAGTTCTATCGGGGCCCGCCCGCGCTGCCATAGATGTCAAGTGTGCGGATCTGAGAATGCATAGCGATAGCTAGCGAATGTAACTATTCAAATTTGAACATCGAAGTTCGCGAAATAACTGAAGTGCTCTTGAAGTGTTTAGCATATGGCCATGCAGAGTGAGTGCGCTTCACCGCCCGACTGCGCTGTGTGACGCCGTGTGGAATTATTGGAATAGCTAGTCACGCATATATTTTACGATATTCATTGTATAAATTCTGGATATGAGCGCAAAAAAATGATGATGTTCCGCACTGACTGGGTCCGCCAAGTGCAGTTCGTCCCGACGCCCACCCAGTGCGCCACCACCCCCATCCAACCAATTCCGACACAGAAAAAGACGCAAAAAAAGCGGAAAGATATTAGATAGTCCTGGTGGGGTTCGAACCCACGGCATCCGCATAACCAGATGAGGCCATATGAGTCTGACGAGTCATATAAGAACGGCGCGCTACCTGATGCTGAGTTAGCAAAGTTACTCAGACCGAGTAGACGGAGGAAAACCAACCACTGCGCCACAGGACTGTTGACCTCGGATGTCTTTCAAAGACGATTTTGGCAAATTTTTGGATAATAAAACCTATAAGTATGCATTAAAATCTGGATGAAAAACGGGAGAGTCGGGTGGGCTTGGGTTGCACGAAAACCGATGTCAGACTGGCCTGTGGAATAAGACCGAGTCATTTTAGACCGGTGCCCCGCCTTACGTGGCTGCGGAGCTTGAGCACATGACGAGACTAAGCACTTTAGCATCTCACATCAACCACACCTCTGCAGGCATTCATCATCGCCAATTGCTACACATTCGTTATATTTCATCCCAAGTTGCAAGCCCCGCACTTTCCTCTTCGACCATCACCTAGGGAACCAAGTTTTCACCGTACGTTTGCTCTTCCTTGAAGCTATGGCGCCACCACTTCCTCACCCGAGCTTCTGCTCCAACTGCTCTTTCCTCAAACAATTGCCTCAATTCTACGATATTTCATTTTCGATTCTTGAGGTCTTCTTGGATACTTTGACCAGCCATTATGTAACGTTTCATTATTATCTTGAATTGCGCGAGACATCATTAACCTAGCTCCGCAGGCGCTGCTATCTCTACCTTGCGCTGCTCGGCGCTGCGACCTTGTTCGGAATGACGATTCGAGCTGCAAAGTTCACGCCGGAAGTGCTGCTCAGCGCACCGCGCCGTTCAGCTGGCATCCCGAATTCGAGTGGTGTACGTAATCATTAAGTTGTGCATGTTCGGCTTCGTGACTTCAGAGGGCTTCGACCGACAACACACTTTGAACTAGGTTCAATGATCAGACTCCAAAGAGCTTTGAGGTCACGAAGGAGGAACTTGTGAACGATCTATCTAGAGCGTCTATTAATTGCCCTACAGTCCAAGGTTCTCCACACCGTATCGACCTACTCCTTCTCCGATCACTCGAAGAAGAGTGAGCTCCGCGTTCTGGATGTCGAGAGTCAACAGACTTCTCTCGTCGCCGAAGATGCTGGCTCGGTCGCTTGGTTGGGAGACGACACCATTCTGCTACTTACGGATAGTGAGGGAGGCCATACCGATCTGAAGGTCGGTAGCGTCGATGACTTCGGCAACAGCTCCTACCGCGCTGGAACCCTCACTGGACCTATCGGAGACCTGAAAGTCACCAGCCTGAAAGACAACGGCTCTGACTACGGAATCGCTTTCTCGGGGAAGATCACTCCAGATGGCGACCTCTTCAACCCGAGTACAGCCAAGAAACCACTCACCACCGGACGCCTCTACAAGAAGCTCTTCGTTCGTCACTGGGACCACTGGCTCACTGAGAACCGCAACAGTATTTGGCTTGGCCGACTGAAGAAGGGATCCGAGGGCAAATTTGAACTCACTGGCATATCTAATGCCGTAGAAGATTCGCGTCTAGAGTCCCCAACTGACCCATTCGGCGGGACGGACAATTTTGACATTGGGAAGAGGGGGTTGGCTTTTATCTCTAAGGACCCGGAGCTCAACCCAGCCTTGCACACGAAGACCAACCTCTACCTCAGGGTATCAGACTCTCTCTGGGATGAAGTAGGGAAGGGAAATGCTTACCTCTTCACGAAACTCACTCCACTGCCAATACCAGTCTACGGATTTAATGGTACACTCACCAACCCTGTCTTTTCACCTGACGGCCACCGGCTCGCTTTCTTGGGTATGAAGACAGATGGATACGAGTCGGATAAGAACCAAGTGTTCTACGCCCCGGATATCCTAACGCCTTCATGGGTAATCCACGCCCACGCCAGCCCCGACGGCAAAGGTAAATGGGACCGTAGCCCACAGTCGATAATCTGGAAGTCTGACGGCTTCTACTTCACGGCTGAAGACCATGGTCGAGTGTGTCTTTTCGAGTCAGAGTATGAGAGGCCAGCTGGCCTCACCGTTCCGAGGATGATAGTCAAGGGTGGAACTATAACGGATGTACAATCGCTGGAGAACGGGGATTTGTTCATCTCCTCTACCAGCTTGATCGATAACAGCCTCTACTCTCTTTTGCCTATCACCTCCAAGAACAATGGGACCATCTACTCGCTTCCAGAGAATAGTACCACCTTTTCGGATCCCAAGATTCCAGCCACCACAAAGTACATCTCCTCCCAGAGCAAGAGCGGTGGAATGTTCGGCCTAACCCGTGCGCAAATCGATGAGGTTCATTGGCCAGGTGCAGCAAAGAACACTTCAATCCACGCCTGGGTCGTAAAGCCGTCGACCTTCAATTCCAAGGAGAAGTATCCACTCGCATACCTAATCCACGGTGGTCCCCAAGGTGCCTGGGAAGATGGATGGAGTACTAGATGGAATCCCGCAGTCTTCGCCGAGCAAGGCTTCATCGTCGTCTGCCCGAACCCCACCGGCAGCACTGGATACGGCCAGGACTTCACAGACGCAATCAAAGGCGAGTGGGGCGGTCTACCATACGAAGATCTCGTCAAGGGCTTCGAATGGATTAAAGAGAACCTGGACTACGTCGACACTTCCCACTCTGTCGCGCTAGGCGCGTCTTATGGAGGATATATGATGAACTGGATCCAGGGCCATCCTCTAGGCCGCGAATTAAAAGCTCTGGTAACACATGACGGCGTCTTCTCTATGACTGCGCAACTTGCCTCTGAGGAACTCTACTTCCCCTTCCACGATATTGGCGCGCCTATCTGGGAGAAGCCCGACGAGTGGGCGAAATGGGACCCTTCTCGCTTCCTCGCAAACTGGTCTACGCCCCACCTCATCATTCATTCCGAGCTCGACTACCGCCTGACAATGAACGAGGGCCTCGCAGCCTTCAACACGCTCCAGACGCGCGGCGTAGAGAGCCAGTTCCTGACCTTCCCGGATGAGAACCATTGGGTGCTGAAGCCGGAGAATAGTTTGCTGTGGCACGAGACAGTGCTCGATTGGATTAATGAGCATGTTGGGCTGCCGAAGTATACGGATTCGAGGGAGGGGCAGAAGAAAGAGGGCGCGGAGATTGCTTTGGCTACTTAGAAGGTACAGAAGCCCTGCGTCGTTGACTTTGTGGGACGGCGCAAGAAAAGAATACAGAATGGGTGAGAGATGGTATAATCGGAGCGAGAATGGTTGGAGAAAAACGGGTGGGTTGAAAACACAGCTGGTAAACGGCACATGTGGGATTTGAACAAAAACACAGCTGGTAAAGGGCACATGTGGGCTTGAATAAAAACCATACACTTCCAATCTTGAAAATAGCTTAACGGTGTGCACGTCTCATCGGACTCAATAAGGGTATATTAACCAATACCAATGCGTCTCAACTCCAAACAATGAGGCCCTATCCCTACTCTTAGCTGCAGACCGCAGACCGCAGTCTACCAAAGTCGCCTAGAAAGAATAGTACTCATACAAAAGAATTCAGGGTCAAAGCATAGCCATCCCTTTGATCCTCATACGCGTCCCTACTGTATGCACCGCCAAACTCCCAGTTGAAGTAATCACCTAGATCTTGCTCCGACTCCGCCGTCTCATCAGCAATGAGGGAATCTACAGACATTGTATCCGGATCAACATGTCTTCCAGACTCCTAGTCTTCCGATCCATCCTCCGGCAAGCCCTCAATGACTCCCTCCACAATTTGTATGAGCTCGTCGACGTCCGGTCGCTCGCTGGGCTCGACCTTGAGGCATTTGCGGACGACGTCTTTTACGGGGTCGGAGACGGCATCTTCGGCGGGTGCTTTCGCTTTCCCTCGCTGCGGGCCTTCGTCCGGAAATCTCCAATCACCCCCAAGCACACAGATACTTAGAGAGCCACCGGTCTCTTCTGATCGCGCTTCGAAGGGTGACTTGCCGACCAAGCAGGCGTATAGCGTGCAACCTAGAGACCATATATCTACCTTTGTGTCGACCACGGAGCCGGTCTTTACGTCGAAGAGTTCGGGGGCGCGGTACGGCATTGTGGAGTGTTCGGCGGCTTGGTCCTGAACTTGGAGGGCAAGGGAGCGAGATGTGATGGGTGTTGGCGAGGGAGCGAGGGATCCTAGATCCATGAGGATGGGCGTCTTGCCGTCGTCGGCTATCATGACATTGCCTGCGATGATTAGATACTGCAGCTGTCGAGAGACGTCGAACTTGTAACCTACCAGGCTTGATATCTCTATGCGCGTACGCCCGCTCCCCACCTGGCGCAACACCTTCCTGCGCCATCGTAACTTCTCCCTCTAAGAGGCCTTCCGCTTCCTGCTCCTCGTCGTCTTGATCTTCCCTGTGCCGTCTTGAAGGTCGCATCTCCATAGCCTCTGCCTGCTCCGCATCGGCCCTCGCACCCTCTTTCCTAACCTTCTTCGCTTGCGCCACGCTCTTCGCTCCACCAGGTCCTCCCTTCACTTTGTACTGATGCATCGCCTTCAGCGCCCGACACACTCCGAGGAATAGCACCATCAAACGCTTCTCGGGAAACTTTGTATGGTTCACCAGGTTCGCATTGATCATGTCTTGTAGATTTCCGCGTCGGTAGTATGGGAGAAGGATGTACACAGTCTTCGCCTGTGCGTCTGATTTATCGGAAGCCACAGAGTAGTCAATCGAATGTATAATGTTCGGGTGTGGCGAGAAGAGGGAGTAGGCTTCTACTTCTTTCAGCGCGAGGGAGACGGATTCTTGGCCGAAGGGACATCTAATCTTCTTGAGGGCGAAGAGTTGCTGATTTGAAGTGTCTTGCACGAGATAGACGTATGAGAAGCCTCCCTGCGTTCAATTGCTGTCAGCCTGGGGCTCGGCGCACGAAGAGTATGAAGAGGGGACGTCTGGTCTTACCTCTCCTAGCAGTCGCAGTATCTTGAAGCTCCGGCTGTTTATCTTGAGCTGTGGCGATCCCGGAAAACAGACCATGCAGTTCGTGAAGGAGTACACGGCATCCAGAAAGTATGAGCCTAACGATCCCATCTTGACTGCTTGTTGCGGACGAGCTGGCGGAGCTGTTGGGAGCTTTGGCAGCTGCGGAGAGCTGCAAGTCGGAGAATAGCGACTACAGCCTGGTGATATGCGCGGATACTGATACGGTGAAGCGGGTGACTCGTGACGAGCGATTGACGGCGGATAGAAGAATGCGCGGTAATTATTTGGAGTCCGATCGGATGCTGCGCAAGCGTTTCGGCGGAGCTGACAATGTGGTTCCCAGGGTCGTTGCGTGCCAAGAAGTGTGGCTGTGGGCAGCCACTGGACCCTTGCAGGTTGAGACCAGATGTTCCTGGCTTAAACAGCACCATATCAGCGACAAATAAGTGACTAGATAACGATAGTGGACCTGGTATATTCAATTAGAACAGCGAGGCCGAGGGCCTTCGACTTACTCGACTCGCAAAACTATGAACGAACGGGTACTACCCAAAAGCATGCCAACTATACAGAGCAGCTTACTACAAGAAGCTAAAGTCCCAGCAATCCAATTCAATGTACCTGCGCCGAGGAGTGACGCCTTCCATATGCATGCGCGCTAACTTGTGCGATTAAAGAATGTGAACTCAATCCAACCAGAAATTTGAGTCCCTACGCGTTCATTCGAACGTCATCTGCACCTCCTTCTCCTTGAACTCGTCCTCCAACTCGTCAGCCCAGGCGTTGTAGCCTGGCGCAATGTTCGGTTCGGTCGCGTGCGGTTTGAGCGGTGGTCTCTCTATTGGTGCTGCCGGCGGCGCAGATGACGAAGTCGGCGGCGGCGTCGGTATGGAAGCGGGCAGATTCGATGCTGGCTTCGGAGGCTCCTTGAAAGAGGAGTCGAACGCCATGCCCATGTCGCCATCAGCGTGCGCATCGTTATTGTCAGAGCTCTGCTTTCTTGACGGGGCTTTCTGAGGCTGAGGAGAAGGGGAGCGACTAGGGTTGTTCGAGCGGTCCCCATTAATTGCAGTTGACGGTCCGAGGCTGTCGTTATAACTCTTGGTTTCGCGCAAGCCTGAGTGCAGGAGTGGCGACGTTTGCGATAAATCGATCTTCATGGGTGGAAGTGTCGACTTTATCTCCTTGATCTCGATGGGTTCCATTCCCTCAGCCGCAAGCGCAGCGACTTCCGCTCGAATGGCGTCAATATCGAACATGACAGGACTCTCAATGGGGTTCCCATCGGCATCCTTCAGCCCTCCCTTCTGTGAGTTCTCGTCGTAGACCTCCCAGTCTTTCTTAGTCTGTTTCTTCTTACGCCAGAAGCTGAAGCCTTTCTTTTCTTGTTTCTTCTCCAATTCTTTCCTAGCATCTTCGATCTCGTTGATGAGTTCTCTTTGTCTGGCTTCGTGATTTTCCGGGTCCGGGTCTTCGATTTCCGCAAATTCATCGCATTCAACTATCCAACCAACCTCCCTCATAAGCTTTGGCATTGCTGCTCTGTACGCCATGTGACCAGGGACGAGCTCAGTGACGTTGAAGTTCTCGATACCGGGTACTTCATTGATAGGGGCAAGGCCGGCAACTCTCATGATACCACCACTTGTGGCCCTGAAGAGGTATCCTATACAGCTGTTAATACTATACAACATGTGAGCACTGCTTACTAACCCAATATCCAGTCGTTCGTTGCATAACCGTTCACGAATCGGCCTGGAATGATTGCCCTCATTTTTATGAAGTCATCCTTTTTGGCTACGGCAGGTAAGCCGAACATATAGACGTTCTGTACGATTCCGTATGCCCCTCGACTTGCAAGCTCTTTCAAACAAGAGAAAATGACCCTTGCTCCTAGTGAAAACCCAACAAGAGTGATGGGGCGCGTGCCGAGGTTACGATCGATCAAAGAGTCAGCCAGAATTAGACCAGCCATATCAGCACGGGCTTGAGAGACAGTCCAGGGGTTGTCGATCAAGTAGGCAAGCTTTGTCAAAGCAACAGGTAGCTGAATTGCTGCCATGAGTGCGATTAAGATTGTACTTCCGAGCACTTGTTGCAAACCTTGGGTAAGAGCCTGGTGGTGGTTAGTGAGAACGCGGAATTGGTGGAAACATGCTTACCTCAGTAGCAAGAATGTTGATAGTGTCGCCCATACTCCTAAGCATCTCCGGTTCCCAGTGGATGGAGTATATGTCTCCCATGATGGGGTCTATTGTACTGTACGGCAGTCGGACATCATCGACTTTACCATTCATCCATCCAGCCACAGTGACGATCAGATTCACCCTCTTGTTATTGTGCAAGGGTCGATACTCGAACGTCTTGACGGAACCCGTCCGTCTGTTGGCAGCTCTGACCGCGATGGTGCCACCACTAACGACACCAGTGGTAGTGATGATAGCAGCGCCTCCGGCACCTGCAAGAAAACCACTCGTTCCTGCTACGCCAATTGTCGTGAAGCCGGCTGCAAGACCCGCACCGATAACTGGCGCAAGCAACCCGGCAGACAAACCAATGACTAAACTGCCACCAACGGTAGCAAGGCCCATCAATGCAAGTCGCCTGTTGCGCGCTCTCTTTCGTCGACTCTCAACGTGGTCATCCTCATTCCAATTCTCTTTGTTAGCCTCCTCTTGCATTTCTAGTGCTTCTGTCACCCGCTTCTCAAATCGACAGATGTCGAGCCAGTCTACGCTTAAGGACTTGCCGACTTGCTCTAGAAGCTGTCTTGACCGTGAGTCGTAGACGGAGTCCGCAATGAGCACCAGGAAGAGATCACACAGGATCGTCCAACGAAGGTCAATATCAATGTTCTGGGTTTGTGGAAGCTGTGAGGGCATTCGTACGGCAGGCAAATCTTCGCCTTCGTGCTCTTCGTACGGTGGGGGAGGTGGGGTGTCGGGGACGTCTGGTAGGTTGAGTGAGGACATCGACTTGGACTTCTCGGCAACAGCCTCAGGTTTTGGCGAGGATATGGACTGCCTTGCCAAGTCGTCCTCTTGTTCATCATCGGGCTTTGGTGAAGCTATTGACGGTCTCGCCGAGTCCTCTTCTTCGACTGCTGGATTCTTCACCCGAGCATTCTGCATCAGGATGGGAGTCATGTCTGCCGCAATAACCCCATGCTCGGCAAGTTGTTCAATCATAATCTGTTCAGATGTGTCGACTTCCATGTGTGCATAAAGCCGTAACATCATCTTCTGTGACCACATCTGCATTTGTTCCTGGGTCAGGTCTATGAGCTTCTTGGTGTTCTTGTTCCGCTCTAATTCGGTTGGCTGCTTGGTTAATTCCATTATGGCCAGACGGACCAGCCCAACGTATGCTATGCGCTGTCCTTCCGTAAGCAAGTTCTTCGTCGTCTGCATCTGCGTCAGAGGATCGCGTGCGGCTTCATCGTCATCCTCCAACAAAGCAGTGCCTTGGCTTTCTTTGAAGAGGTATGCGGTGTGGTCGTCCATGCTCGTCTGCGATTGGGCGTCATCGTCTGTTGTGACTCGGGTGTATCCTTTCGCAGCACCTCCAACGTTGGCGTAGCCGCTGAGGTCCTGGAGCTCTTCCTCGTTCTCTTTGGCCACAAGCTTGTTGTCGTCGTCGTACATATCCCACCGCGCGTAGGCAGGCATTGTCTGCCACCCCAGATCCTCGTCCTCCTTCTCCTCATCCTGTTTGTGTGGAGCTAGCTGTTGATGCGAGAATTCAGAAGCGAAGTAACCCTGGCTGTTCCTAGACTTTGTGGTGTCTGCGCGTTGCCGTGTACCTGAAGGCTCGCCTTGTGGCTCTCGGGGTCGGTCGGCGGCATCTTGAAGCACGAATTTCTCTTCTTCCGGCTCTGCAGGTTCAGTGTTGTCATCTACTGGCTTCTCTGCCTCTTCCTTCAGCTCTGGCGTGTCCGTTGCTTCCGGGGGAGTTTCTGCCTTGGTCCCTGCAGGCTTCTCATCTTCCTCTTTTACCTCTGAGTTGTCCGCCTCTTCGTCGTGCCCATTGACGATAGATTCTGATCTGACCCTATTCTCTATCCTGGCTATCTTGTCCGAGACTTTGTATCCCGGCTCTCCTGGCAGCTTCTCCTGCGCTTTCTTGGGCGCAGAGCCGCTTGTTGCCGGCAGTGGAACCTTCTCTTGACTTGCTGACTTCGAGGCTACCGCATCGGCGAACACGTCCTCGTCTGAATCTGAGCCCTCTGGCAGCGGGGTTTTCGGTCGCGCTTTCCGCATGGGCAGGCCAAAGTCATCGTACTCGACGTCAGGCTTGGCCGGCGTCTTCGTCGGCGCCTGTGCATTCGCTGGAGCTTTCGATGCAGCGATAGGGGCCTCCGGTGCGGGCTCGGTGGTCATGGTGCAGCTACTCCCCGCACATGAAGGAGAGCTTGCTCGCAATTAAAAAGTACTACACTAGAGACAGGCACGATTCCGCGTGCTGGAACAAGGACAATATGTACAGCTCGTAGTCGGCGCAACTGTCAGCGGGCAAGACAAAGGCGGCGCAGCTTAGGCCTGCATCGAATGCCGGTCGCTCTCCGCATGTGGACGTGCGTGGGGTCCAAGCCCAAGCGTCAGGGCTGCGACTTTTTGATTCCGCGCCAGCAGCCTCCGTTCCTGGACATGCTGAGACCGTGAACGTCCAACACGTCGCACCCGCCATCATGATCTGTCGCAACTGCCTGCGGGCGGCGGCGAGAGGACGCACCCATCAGCCAGCGCCATCACAGTCGTCACGCTTCATCTCGAGTTCCACCGCCCGTCGCAATGCCGCTCCCGTCAACACGACCGCAACGTCTCCCGCACCCCGGCAAGACTCTGGATCGCCGTCGCACAGCCGCCCAGCAGCGACATCAACATCGGCCGCACAGCCTTTCAGCGAGCCGTTGACGCCGTCCGCGAAGCCAGAGAAGCCCAAGCAGACACCGATCGTCAAGTCCTCAGTTCCAGCAGGGACACCACTGAAGGGCCTGAACTTCCTAAAGAACAAGGAGGACCCGATAGCAATGGCAGACGACGAGTACCCAAGTTGGCTGTGGGACATCTTGAAATCCCAGGAGAAAAAGGGAGAGGCGGCTGCTGAAGGAGATCTGTTCTCGAAGTCCAAGAAACAGCGCCGTCTAGCTGCGAAGCGATTACGGAAGGAACAGCTCGCCAATCCATCATTGCTGCATCCCAAGGTTCCAATATACGAGCAGACGATCGATCTACCAGCCGGCGATGGCACAGCACAGGGCGCGATACAGGCCGCGGAAGCCAGAGGAGAGTTGACGCAGGCGTTGAGAAATAAGAGGCGAGCGAATATCAAGGAAGCCAACTTCTTAAAGGCTATGGGATAAGCGGATACTTGGTGTACTGTGAAGATAGAAGTTAAGGACGCCCATTTGAAGGGAAGCTTCACGATGTAGGATTGGGGACTTGTAAATTAGAAGAGCATAGTCATGACATTGAAGGTGCGCATTCGGGAATTGCAAAGTCGTATGTACCATATCCGAGAGATTCATATCAACATTACTATGTATTCCAGCCTACATGTGTACAACTACTGTGTATGCGATACAAGAACAAAATCATGTAACCACAACGCCTTGCTTGCCGACGAACCTGACAAAATACATCAAGGAGATTTTATGTACTTGAGGAGAACAATCTACAAGCGCCGGCAATGCAAGCCATGTACCAAGAATAAGAAAGGATTAGTAGATCATTCAAGCACAGTTCCTATAGATCACCAAGAGATCAGTCGACCTGGACCGGCGTCTGCGTCTTCGAGGCTGCATTGATCAAGGCCTTGAGCCTCTTCTCCATGATGGTACGACCATCAAGAGTGTCCCAAACCTTATGGGGTGCCTTATTGACAATATCCCAAGAGACAAGGTTGTCCGTCAACTTGGTAAGATCGCGCTGCTTGCGCTCCCATTCATCGTCAGTGCGGGTCTTGATGCCTGAGCTGACGATCACGACAGGTGTGTCCGAGCTCTGGATATTTCTCGCAGACACGACCTCGTTCTTTGAGAGCGAGTCCGCAACGAGGTTCTCTTGTAGTTGAGCCTTGATGAATTTGCCGGACTGGTACGCGTTGCGGCCATAGACGCGGTCTTGGCGAGTGCGACCTTTGAAGAGCGCACCTCCAAGACGTTCGATGCCGAGGGGAGAAATGATACCCCAAGCCCAAAGCAAGAAGCCGCGGCTAGGGCTACCAATGCGATGGAGGAGGTCTTCGTGCAGAGGATCGACAAGCATGATGCCCGTCACCTGCTTCAGGTGTCTGGAGCTGAAGATACGGCTCACGATGCTACCAGAACCAGCAGAGACAAGAATCCAAGGACCCTCCTCACCCTGCTTTGCAAGAGCCTCTGAGAGTGCGTCGGCAGACATCCCAGCAGAGTGTGGTGAGGGAGCATTGTCTGACCAGGCGTAGCCAGGACGGTCCCAATAGCAGTACCGGGAGATAGTGCCGTTTTGGTAGGCTGAGTATGCCCAGTGCTCGAAGTCGTACTCCAATGGGTCTTCGCCAGCTTCAAGAAGGATAGTGACGTCCTTCTGCTTGCCAGTGTAGCTGACATTGCCGACACATGCGATGTGGACTTGGTACTTGTCGCCATCGACGTAGACGCGGTCGCCGTATAAGCTAAGAGTGGAGTCGCGGGTACGGATGCCGAGTGTGCTGGTCATGAGTAGGGCGATGATGACGAAGACAACCGTGAAGATAGTAGCAACCAAGACAGCAAGCCATTCTTTTAAGGTACGACGGGTCTCTGCACGCCCCGTGAGACGTTCTTCTTCCTCTTTCTTGCCATATGCTACAACACGGTCGGTCAATATACACCAAGCCGCGATGAACACAGCCCAAACGACTGATGCAATACCGACCCAGCCCTCCTCGAGTCTGATCCTTGAGACGGCGAGGATTATGATCATGTCGATTACCAACAGGACGAGAACGACAGCGATTGATATTCGCAAAGCTTTCGCGGGTTGCGTGAAGAAGATCAAAGCAACGAGGAGTATGCCCAACGTAAGGCATGTATAGGCGAAATCGAAGAAGCCTGAGCCACGAGAATGCATTCCAGGCGGCGAGATGAAGATGGATACCAGTAATAGCACCCACCAAACAAAGGAGATCATGAGGAAGAAAACGGTGAAGAATCGTAGAATTCGGACGGACCACAGGTTGTAGGGGGACACCTGGATAGAATTAGCACCGAGGAGAAAAATCGGAGGCGATAGGCTCTTACAGCTGGGTCATCGGGGTCAAGGTAGCCATCTGAATTTGGCGGTCTTGACTGGCGAAGTAGAGGTTGTCTCTCGTCCGGTTCGCGAGTGTTGTTGTTCCTCCTCGATGAAGGAGTGCTTCGAGTGCTCTGAACTTCTTCTTGATCGCCATCCTGGCGATCTTGCTTTCCACTCCACATTCCCATGATCACCCGATACTATGTCGGCTAGGAGGTTTCGAAAGCTCCTATGTGGTTGAGGGACGAGTGAAGGATGATATAGACAAGGTAGGGTCGGCTAAGAAGTCGAAAGAGAAGAACTACGAATCAAGGATTGGTGTTGAGGGGCATGCCGCTATTTGATAGCTTCATGACAAGCACGCTAGTGCACGACGACGGGATCTGTCGTCATGGGTGTCAAGTGCCAACCCAAGATTCGCATCTAGACGCATAGGCGCAAATCTGGATCGTGGTTCCCGGGCTAGATCGTTGCATGTGATATCTTTCGATAATATTTTATCGCAACAACCTTGTCTTTGCTGCAGATTTCGCACAAAATGGAGGCGAAATTGGGAGGTCGGTTCAGAACACCGAGAGCTCCAATGTCTCAATACACTGAGGTCCTCCACATAGGAATGATTACATCATAGCCATCGAACCCCACTAATTGGGAAGCTAGCAGCATCCCTGCAGCGCGTGAACCGCACCACGATATCGGAACCGTGCATTCACCGTCCGACGATAACAAACACCAATCTGTGCAAATCCCTCGTTTGACCGTCCAATTGCAATCGAACTCTCACCACCAGCATGTCCGACCTCGCCAAAACCTTCGCAAAGACCAAGCTCGCCGCGCTGCCGCCCGAACCACCCCTCTTCGAAGACAACGAAGACGATTCCTCCTCTGCATCCTCCATGTCCAGCACCGGTACCGTGATACCTACAACCTCGCAACGACCCGCGCCTGTAATACACTGGTCCGACTACTATGTGCAAGAATTCTACCTAGAACGACCGCAGACCGAATCCGACCCCTCACACGCGAAGTTCCACGTGTACTTCACGCCGCCGAGCGCCCACAAGGCGCCGTTGATAGTACTACACCATGGTGCAGGAAGCTCGGCGATGAGCTTCGCGCTCTGTGCGAAGGAAATTGGGAAGTCGATGCCTGAAGCTGGCATCCTGGCAGTGGAAGCACGCGACCACGGAAGTGTAGTCTGGAATAGCGAGGGCTTTGTGGACAATGACCTATCCGTTGACGCCTTGAGTCAAGATCTTGTGGACATGCTACATCTCACGCAAGTGAAGGTAGGATGGAAGGAGCTACCTACAATAGTGCTTATAGGGCATAGTCTTGGAGGCGCAGTAGTCACGAACGCTGCGAACAAGAGGTTGCTGGGGAACAAACTGCTGGGTTATGCGGTGCTAGATGTGGTGGAGGGGAGTGCTATGGAGGCGCTGAAGCATATGCAGACGTATCTTGCTAGCAGGCCGAAGACTTTTGCAACGTTGGACGCTGCGATTGAGTGGCATATACGATCAAGAACTCTGAGGAACCCTCAATCGGCGAGAGCAAGCGTGCCAAGTCTGCTGTTACAGACACCGGAAGGAAGGTGGGCATGGCGGACGGATCTATCGACCACAGAGGCATACTGGGAGAACTGGTTCAATGGAATGAGTTCAAAGTTCCTCGGTGGCAAAGGCGCAAAGCTACTGTTGCTTGCGGGCACTGATCGTTTGGACAAGGAGCTAATGATTGGGCAAATGCAAGGTAAGTCGGGTATCATTGTGGTATATACTCTGCCATGTCTGACTGCTGCTATAGGCAAATTCCAGCTTCAAGTCTTCCCTTCTGCAGGCCACTTCTTGCAAGAAGACCAACCAGATAAGACTGCGGATGCCATTGTTGAGTTCGTGAAGCGGAATGACCGCGGCACTTTGGTGCTTCCTCCAAAGGTATCGGACCTTCTCGCTCAGGGCAAGAAAGTATGAACACTGCGCGAATGTCGGTACCCCCAAACCCCGATATGCGCCAACCTCCGAGAAATCCATGTTCATTTTGTGAGATGAGGCCCCCAGTACGTCCCAACCGCCCTCTCTTCACTCGTGCGAGACCCAGTACCTGACATCTGGTCCTAGTGTAGGTTGAAGTTGGCGCTCACCAACGACTCCCTGTGTTTAGGTGGAAGGGTGTAGAACGCTTCAAGAGACCGCCTCGTCCTCTACTAGGTGAGGTTCCGCATGGCCTCCACCCTTGGGCTTGTGCTTGCGTTTCCTCTTTCCCTTCCCCGACTCCCCGTCGTCCGCTATGGATGTCTCTGCTATCGCAAGAGTCTGAGGGATGCTGGCGGACTTTGGTTTCGAAACAGAAGTTTCGACTGGAGCGTCCTTCTTGGACTTCTTCACACTAAGAGGGTTTGGGCCTTTGGGTCCTTTGCTCTTCTTCTTTTGAGGCCTAGCATCTCCTGTAGATCGTCCCTCAATAGATTCCTGCGGTGCTTGTCCCGTCTCCTCGTCTTCATCATCGCGCTTCCTCTTCTGACCTGCATTTGCTGCTGTTCGTCGACCTTTCAACCCTGCCTTGAACTTTGCCTTCTCTTCGCGTTCCCGATGGTCAATCGATGCCTCTGTCATTGGCTCGAGTATGACAACGCTTCTGCTGATGTAGATGAGGGGAACACCAGGAATCTTCCTCAGATGCGCGCGAACCTTGGCGTCATTCGAAGCCACACAGTAGCCGAATTTGTTGTTCAAAGTATCATTAGGGTCCACGCATGCAGACAGGCATTCCAGTGAGGTCAAAGGTTCTTCGAGTTCGTGATGACCGCACCGTCTTCTCTCATAGGTTTTGGCCAGATCTATTAATGCGTTGTCCTTGGGCTTCGCGTTGTAGAGGTGTCTCATGTCACACTGCGTGATCATCGGCTTGACCTGGCCCTGCATCAACTTTTGGAGCCGTCCTATGAGGTCGATTTTGGACTTGGCAGCTTCCTGGAGAATTTCATGGCCCAGAAGTACTTGGTAAGGTTCCCTCAGGTTGTGGTGAAGCTTGTATTGCTGCATCAACTTCTTGCTCTGTTTTTGCCTCCCCATGGTGTCGGAATTCTGCGCGGTTTTTGTGCCCTTAATTTGGACCAGTGTGCAGAAGATTTTCGAGGCAGTAGCTACACAAGCATAGTCGTAGTAGTCGAAGCGCTTACGTTGCTGTGTTGTTCTCAGGTCATTTGACGGAGCGCAAAATCGAAGATTTCGGTACACGTGATGACGCTAAGAAAACTAGCGAGACACGATACGACCCCAGGATCTCTCCCATGCACTCAAACGGTCACGCTGCATGGCAGCCCGCATTCGTAAAGTAACGGTGCGGTCAACTGCCGCCATCACACCTTAGTTCCACGTAGGCATCACACCTGCCGAACCCGGATCAGCACTGCACCTTCCAGAACGTCGTCGCACGCGTGATGGGCTTCCATGTTGCCGAAATGGAAGGGCTCGTGAAAGTCACACAGGTTACACATTCACGGTCTCCGTAGAACAACGCCGCCTCAGCCTCGTCTAGAAGCAGCCATAGTGGACACGAAAGGTGTAAGAAAGAGGACAGTATATGTGACAAGTTTCACATTGGAGTATCGTGCAATCAAATATACCAACATCCGGCCAGCTCTCCCAGCAACCTATCCTGAACAGCTCATTACACAGAAAAGTGCCTTCACACTCTCTCAGACATGTGGAACCCCCAACAAATACACCAAACAAGATTCATATACATGTATGAAGTGAGTTTCGTAATGAGCGATGGGACAGGAGAGAGCCATTGCAACCTCCCAGACACCAGCACACCAGATCTGTAGACATTTTCCAGCCTGCAACGCCCATCTACCGTAGGCGAAGTAAAAATTTGGTAAGAAATTATGTCGAAGGAATGTTGGTGGAGAAGATAGCAATATGTACAAAGAAATTCGTCTATCCGCAAGGAAAACAGTCGTGTCGTAGGACGAGTGATGATCGAGAACCAGTCTCAAAGTTGGTCTATATCCAAGCCATGGGCGCTGGCTGATACAGATGGTCGAATCTACTGCTAAACAATGGCCTGATCTCCGCGAGATAGTCAGCTGCGCAGAAGGTAGCGAGGCCTTTCTCGCGGATGGCAGACATGTCTGCTTCCATTTCAGCATCGCGCACAACGCCGCCGAATTCTTCGGCGACCTCGTTCAGCTGCTCGAGCTCTTTACCGAAGGGATGCGATTCCTCTTCGATGGTGCCTTTGAACATGTCGAATGAGGTTCGGTGTTCGCGAGAGGATGACTGGCTAGAGCGAATGCTACCACGCGAACTCATGGTCTGCAAGGACCGCTTCTGAGCGAGACGTTCGTGAGCACGCTTGCTGTGGGAAAGAGCTCGCTCTGGAATCGCTGGTACTGGAGCTATGGTTTCCGACTTCCGATGTTGAAGGTTTCCAGAAGAAGACGACTTCCTCAAGGCCTTAGTACCAGGGAAGTAGCCCGACAGGTGGTTCGGTGCTGGCGAAGTCGGTGAGGACTCAACCGAAGAAGCATCTGTGAGCGTATCCCGCGAGGCATGGGAGGAGGAACGCGATCGGCCGCTGGTAGCACTGTGGTCTGAGTCGTCCGCAGAGTGAGTCGAGGAAGTCGAAGAACCTGAGGCGTGTCGCAGTGTAGCAATATCGGGAGCGTTGTAGGACAGCATGTTGGTAGTCGAAATCAAAGCCACAGGAGAAGAGATTTTGGATCGATCAATTTGAAGTCCAGGATTTTTCATGCTTTGAGAACGTTTAGGTGTGGAGTTCGGCACATCCGTCCGCTTGATGCGCTTGGTGAGGCCCCGCGCAATCGACATAGTGGCCGTTTATATTGAGGATAGATTTGAATTACTGCAAAGAGGCCAAATATACGGTAAAAGGGCCGGCAATCCTGAGTCGATCCTAGTGGCGGCGCTGTTCGAGATCCTACTGCAGGGCAGTGCGGGGTGGTCGCGGATAAATTGAGCGTGTGCTAACCACGAGGTCCAGAGGGAACTGACACAGTGCGACAAGGACAGATGATCCAAGTGGCAACAGGGAGCGACTTGAGGGTCGCAGGAACTGTTAGGGAAGGTCTGGGAAGGAATCACAATGGCCTTGCGACGTTGCAGTCGGGGTATCGCGTGCGCCTCGGTGTACAACCACGGCGTTGGATCGGGAAAAGAGGCGTCACACGGCGAAGGCTCGAAACTAGAGCCCGCAAAAATTCTGGCTTGGAGTCCGAAGTCTGACTGCGAAAGCTGCTAGATACCGTCTGTCGGAGTTTCTTTGTTGATTCTTTGTTGATTCTTTGATGGCTGGCTAGCAGCGCGTTTGTTCAGTCGCGAAGGAGTGTTGTTTGAAAATAGATTCTGTCTGTCAAAGAGCGTAAGGACTTCGAGCCTGTCGTAAGGAGCGAACAACCGGGCCGCAAGTGCTGAGGGAGCGAAGCTGTCGTGAAGCCAGATGGTCACGCAGGGTGAAGAAGGAAGAGAGAGGGAGCCTGAGGGAGCGAAAAGGTGCAGGGAGAGCCGGTGTTGAAAAACCTAGCGATGCTGGTGCACCCACAGCGGCACTGCTAGGGGCAAGCCGCGTCGACTGACTTTTCTAGATTGGAGGATTCAAGCCAGGAACAAACAAATCGCAGCGAACGCCTGCATGGGCGAACAGGGGCCAGCCGTCCAGGTGGCGTAGAAACAGCCCGTTTCTGCTTAGCCGGCCAGTGTTTATCTCAACTGTCCTATCAAAAGAGCGGGACCGACAGGGTGACAGCGCCAACTGTTTGACGTTTACTGGGAACACGTCGTTTCCGCACCCTCCGCATGGGAACACTAATTATTGGCGGTTTCAACAACTGGGTTCGAGAGGCACCAACACTTCACCTTGATGAAGTGGCTTCCTCTTCCTCGGCACAGAGAGGGACTCCATCTCTCCATCGAAAGCGCATGAAGAAACGCAATCTTCCTAGACCATGGGCATCCTCGACGCGCAACGGAGCGACAATAAGCTCCGAGTCTCAGATAGCGGCCGTGAGGGTGGCGCGGTGAACGGACTCTTGCGATCAGCCCTTCCTCCCGCCTGCCTGGACCGGTTGGCGCCAAATGGCCAATTCTCACTCGATGTCGTGCCTGGCAGCATGAGCAAAGCTCTGCATGACCTCACATCCTCCGCGTTAAAATAGATCTCTGCAGGCCACATCAATTAGATCATCTTCTCGACGCGCTGCTTTGCCGCAATTGTTTTGAAACGCTGCAGTCGTGCGCGTGTGAGTCGAGTTGGTGCGGCCCACATCTGCCGCTTGACGAAAGCTGGCCGCTGGCGACCCAGCACCAGGAAATAGCCGGAGCTCTGGCCAAGAATCGTCATCTGCTAGTCGATGCCTTGCTTTCACAATTTCGAATCTTTGGATCTGGCGTGCATAGGCCTCAATTGAATCCGGGGAAATTGATTATGGACGGGGGTGTCTAGAAGTAGCGAGAGACGCGACATGTCGAGCTAACGTCTCGCGGGGAAGCAAGGGAGCGATTATAACACTGCGAGCTATATCTTACTGATGGGAGGTACCACCTTGCCAGGCTTTGCGTGCATAAGTAGCAAAGTTGGATCAAGACCGCGTCATTGAAGCGGTTCGGCTCGGCCTGTAGAAAGGCTGTAGTGAGCCCATGAGCCCAAGCGTAGCCATGGGTGAGCAAGCATCGAGAATAAGCATCGCATGTTTGTGGTTGTTGAAATAGGCTTCGTTCACTAGAGCAGTGAGGGCGAGAGCAGAACGCATCTTCAAGGAGCGACATATGGCGCACGAGCAACATGCTAGAAAACCTCAAGACACACTCTTGGATCGGTACCTTGTGGCCAACTCCATTCTCCCAAAATCGTCGTCAACTAATAGCTCGGTCTCATTGCTGAGGAAGTTTCTCCAGTACTGACATGATACAGGAGCACGGCAGGAGTCTAAGCATACACGTCACTGTCCTGAAACATTAACTATATTGATATTGAAGATGGGATCCATGCGTCGCTTGATATACCAAAACAAATGCCGAACCGTGGACAGTCTTTCGAGGTACGGTTGTAAGAGGGTATTGAAATATTGGGTTTGTGTATATGGCGCTGCACTGACTTAGTTTCTAAACCGTACATTGATCGCGAGTGCATCTGTGTTCGTGCAAGCGAAACATTGGTTCCCTTGAGTGTTCATATCACGCAATACAAAGTACCAAGTGGAAGGCCTTTGACGAGGGTATCACATGTTTAGAATCTATTTGCGTACTGTTCAGCAAAAGCGACAGAGTCTACACTACTCCTCCATCGACTCCCAACCCTTGTCGGGATCTTCATCCTCCGCATCTTCCCCTTCCTCTGAATCCGAGTCGGTGTCACTCTCTTCCAGCCCTACTAGTCGTTCCTTGCCATCTGCTTTCATTTTTGGAACCTTGGTAGCGAAGGCTGATCGAACAGCTGCATTTGTGCTTGTGTCCCAAATTTGGACCGCACCCTTGCTTCCAGCTACAGCTAGTCTGAAGCCTACTTCTTGATCCGGAGCAAATGTAGTGGAGAAGACTTTGCCAACGCCGAGGTCGCGTGATACTACCATGCTTGGACCGGTGGGCTGAATGTTCCATAGCTTCACTTGCTTGTCTGTCGAGCCTGACGCTAAGAAGCCCGGTATTATCGGGTTGATGTCGAAGGACGATATCGACTCGTCGTGTGCTTGCAATATCCAGACCGGCTTTGAGCCCGAAGGATCTGCGGGTGCATTGCGCGCGTCGTGATAGTGAATTACACCGTTCTCGGTGGCAACATAGAAGAAGTTGGGATCATGAGGATCCCACCGGACCATCTCGACGTCGCTCTCCACACCCCATCGCGGAGCTTTGCCTTCTGGGGCGCGCATATCCGCCGCCACTATTGTCCGGTCGTAGCTTCCGCTCAGTAGGACAGTAGACTCCTTGGGGTGCCATGTCACCGAGCATACTTTATCGGTATGGTAAGAGTACGATTTGGCAGCTTTCGTCGTGTTCAGATCCCACAATTTGATCGTCTTGTCGGCTGATGAAGACGCGAGTAGGTTCCTGTGATGTCTGTTGGCAGTAAGAGATAACACAGCATCCACGTGGTAGGCGTCATTCACTTTCTTCGACTTCTTCTTTTTCTTCTTTCTCGGCTTCTCGTCCTTCGCGTCTTCAGCTCCTTGCCCCAAGATAGCGTTTGGATACATGCTGTCCACGACGTCTAGGTCCCAAAGCTCGATGTCGGGTTCCATAGTTCCAACAGCGACAAAGTTTCCCCTTGTGTCCTTGTCGATGACAGACTTGCCGACTGGGACGTCTATCCACTCCACGGCGAGTGGTATAGCTGGTAGCATGATATCGTGGTGCACGTAAAGATTGTCGGCTTCGTCCTCGTATACATACACTTCTAAATGCGCAATCTCGTCCTCTAACCGTCCAGCTAGAACGAGGTTGTCGGTCGCCAGGATCTGCAATTCTTCGCGCTCATCGTCATCTTCATCTTGATCGGGTAATGTGATGTATGGATCCTCCTCGTTAGACTGATGATACAACAAGTTCTTGACGTTCCCGAACATTGCCATGGTATCACCTCCTTCTTCTTGACCTCGATCATCATCGTCATAATGCTCGAGGTCGAATTCTTTCAGATCATCGTCAATGTCTCTGGTGAAGGTCAGCAGTAGCCTAAAGTAAGATTTCGAGAAGGCTCGTACTCTGTGCTCTGAACCTTAGAAGCCGTAGCTGAAGCGCCTGTTCCATGCTCTTTCTTGTCATTTTGTGCCTCTTCCAGGTCCTCTTTTGCATCGTCTAGCTGCAGTTTCGCCAGTTGGGATATCCGCGCGAATTCCTCCTCATCGAAGTCATACTTTTTGGGGAAGGGAGCCGCGAACCCCCTCGGAACCCATGCGGTGGCCGTGATCATAGACATGCTGATTGCGAGGTGTAACAGGAGCCGTTGTAGAAAAGTTCGAAAAGTGCTGCACGTGGGAAATTTTTATGGATCGTTGCCTTAAGTGGCGGGGCAACTGTGGCTAGTGCATGCGGACCCCCGAGCTCCAAAGAGTTCAAGGCATCTTCACTCTCTCACTGCAATCCCTACAGGTAGTACACCTCAGAAGCGCTTCCACAGCTGAAGTGAGTTGATACACAGTGACAACATGGATCGCGATCGCAGTCCCAAGCGAAGACGCCTCGATGACAACGAACCATTCTCTGTCGCTCCCCGCCCGAAATTCTCGAAACCGAATCGCCTGAACTATACACCATCGGGCTCGAGAAGTCACACGCCGCATAGAAATGGCCATAGTGACGGTCGCCAACCCCACCAATCGTCGTTCGAAGGGACCGAGCCGATGGTGGATGAGTTTGATTCCATGGTGCTCGATCGCGACTGGTACGGAGGTGAAGAAAATGGGCATACGTTTGGTGACGAATCGCACAATCCATTCGGCGGCGCCGACAGCACCTGGGTTGAGCAGCAGAGAGAAGCGGCCTTGACTGAGAAGAAGATCAACAGTCGAGCGAGCGCAAGACAGGTTCAGCGGCAGAAGGACAATGATGCGTGGGAAACCAACCGGATGCTGACCAGCGGTGTCGCTCAACGACGGACATTTGAAGCGGACTTTGATGACGACGAAGATGATACAAGAGTACATCTACTGGTCCATGATCTCAAACCACCATTCCTGGATGGGAAGAAGGTCTTTACGAAACAGCTTGATCCGGTACCGGCAGTACGTGATCCGCAGAGTGATATGGCGGTCTTCAGTCGTAAGGGAAGTCAGGTGGTAAAGGAGAAAAGGCAGCAGAAAGAGCGTCAGAAACAGGCTCAAGAAGCAACGAATGTTGCTGGTACAGCCCTGGGCAACTTGATGGGGGTGAAAGAGGACGAAGGAGACAGCGCTGCACCCATACCAGGGGAAGAAAACCACAAGGGTGGCAGCAAGTTCGCCGAACATCTCAAGAAGGACGAAGGCGGGGCGAGTGCTTTCAGCAGAAGCAAAACGCTTCGCGAACAACGACAATATCTACCAGCATTTGCCGTTCGGGAAGATCTGCTGCGCGTAATTCGGGACAACCAGGTCATCGTCGTGGTCGGCCAAACTGGTTCAGGAAAGACGACACAACTCACACAGTTCCTCTACGAAGATGGCTACGGGGGCCTCGGCTTGATTGGGTGTACGCAGCCTCGACGTGTAGCAGCAATGAGCGTTGCGAAGCGAGTTAGTGAAGAGATGGAAGTGAAGCTGGGTGGCCTTGTGGGCTATGCTATCCGTTTCGAAGATTGCACCAGCAGAGAGACGAAGATCAAATACATGACGGACGGTGTCCTCCTTCGAGAGTCCCTGGCCCAGCCTGACCTGGAAAAATACTCCGTTATCATCATGGACGAGGCGCATGAAAGGGCACTAAACACCGATGTATTGATGGGTCTCATCAAGAAGGTACTCTCCAAGAACAGACGGTTGAAATTGATTGTGACTTCGGCCACGCTCAATTCGGATCGGTTTAGTAGATTTTTTGGAGGAGCACCCGAGTTCACGATCCCAGGACGAACGTTTCCTGTCGACATTCAGTTCCACAGGTCCCCAGTTACAGACTATGTTGATGGTGCCGTAAAACAAGTGTTGGCTATCCACGTGTCTCAAGGACCGGGAGACATACTCGTATTCATGACCGGCCAAGAAGACATCGAAGTCACATGCGAGCTTATTGCCGAGAGGCTGAAGATGCTTAACGATCCGCCAAAACTCAGCATTCTTCCTATCTACAGTCAGATGCCGGCAGATTTACAAGCTAAGATATTCGACCGTGCAGCACCTGGAGTGCGCAAAGTCATCGTCGCAACCAACATTGCGGAAACCAGTCTGACCGTGGATGGCATCATGTACGTTGTCGATTCTGGCTTCTCCAAGCTCAAAGTGTACAATCCGAAGATGGGTATGGACACACTTCAAATCACGCCGATATCACAGGCAAATGCTTCGCAAAGAGCAGGCCGTGCAGGGCGGACAGGTCCAGGCAAATGTTTCCATCTGTACACTGAGAGGGCATTCCGGGATGAGTTCTACATCCAAACTATCCCTGAAATCCAACGAACGAATCTCGCCAATACTGTCCTCCTTCTAAAGTCACTTGGTGTGAAAGACCTGCTCGACTTTGATTTTCTTGATGCGCCTCCTCAAGACGTCATCACTACCTCTCTCTTCGATCTTTGGGCACTTGGTGCGCTGAACCATATTGGGGACCTGACACCGCTTGGGGCGAAGATGACGGCCTTTCCCATGGATCCATCTCTAGCGAAGCTGCTGATTACGTCCGTGGAGTATGAGTGCAGTGAGGAGATGCTCACCATCGTCTCAATGCTTTCGGTTCCGAGCGTTTTCTACCGGCCGAAAGAGCGACAAGAGGAGTCGGACGCTGCGCGAGAAAAGTTCTTCGTACCTGAGTCCGATCATCTCACTCTGCTCCACGTATACACGCAGTGGAAAGTCAACAAGTTCTCCGATGGCTGGTGTGTGCGGCACTTCCTACATCCGAAGGCCCTTCGAAGGGCGAAAGAGATTCGCGACCAGCTGGAAGACATCGTGAACATGCAAAAGATGCCCTTAAAGAGCTGTGGAACGGACTGGGATGTAATCAGGAAATGCATTTGCTCTGGCTATTACCATCAGGCAGCGAAGGTCAAAGGCATCGGCGAATACATCAACCTCCGCACGAGTGTTACTATCCAGCTGCACCCGACCTCAGCTCTTTATGGCCTCGGCTACCTTCCAGATTATGTGGTCTACCACGAATTGATATTAACTTCTAAGGAATACATGTCGTGCGTTACGGCTGTCGACCCACACTGGCTGGCTGATCTCGGCGCCGTCTTCTATTCGATCAAAGAGAAGGGGTATTCGGCCCGCGAGAAGAAAATCACCGAAATCGAATTCAATAAGAAAGGACAGCTTGAGGCGGAGATGGCAGAGGCGAAGGCGGCAGAGGACCAGCGGCTTATCGATGCTGAGAACGGCCCGTTGGTAAAGAAACCTGGAGCTGCAGTAAAGAAAGTCGCTACGAATGGTGATGGCGTCGTGAAGCGTCCTGTGAAACCGAAGGCCAGACGAGGGTTTTGAGCGCAAAGATGTGCTTTTGGTGAGTAGCACAGCCTGGATTTCGAGAAAGAAGCTGTTCGCACAAGCTTTGGATATTACTAGCTGGATCAAGGGGCGCCTTGGATAGGCCCCGCAGGATACGAATCATATTGACATCGGCGAAGAAAGACTGCATTATCTGGCCTCTGGCACGTCGAAGTTCTAAACAGCATCTTTGCTACCGAGGTATGTATTACTTCGCAGCACATTGATACTCTTACTGTACCAGCGCTATATAGTACTTGATGGGTAACTTTTGCTTGAAATGCGAGTAGACTTCGTACACACTAGAATGGAATCTTTGGAACTAGTGAAACACTCAGATGCTATGAATTAAATGGTAGCCTCAGGCGTGAAGGTTGATTCAGATTCTTTTCAACTGCCAGCGGCAACCTCCGTTCTGAGGTAGTCTAGGAGACTCCCGGAATGGGGGTATAGATAGCATATGACCATTCCTGAAGTGCTGTAATTCGATAAACAAGATCCTACCTAAACCGTGTTAAAAAGACGAGGCGCGTCCGCAGAGTAATGCACTACAGTATCTGTACCCCTACTCTGGATTGGCTCGGCTATCCTCTTCTTCTTTTCGGGTATACTACGACATGTACTGAGGGTTGGTCTTAACGTGACCCAACGTTTGTAGCTTCTAGGGAGGAATTGTCAATATGGCCTTCCTGAGCTCTTGCCCTGTTCTGATAAGTATAGTTTTAATATCAGAAAAAGTGTGAGCAAAACGAAGATTTTTGTACGTTGAGTATCCCGTCCGTTCAGGAAGTAGTCATGAACTGTCAGCTCAATGTTCTGAAGGCTATGGAGAGAGCTGAGCGTCAAGATGGAGTCCGGTCTGGATTTCGCTACTCAATGTTGCACATATAACGAGCATTCCCAGTGTGACGTGACGCAGCGCGAGGCTGAACACATCGGGTGTGGAGGCGGAGCGTTGGAATGTGAAACATGCGCGCCGCCAAAAGCCCCATCGAAGGCTGTCAAAAGCTATCCCAACATTAGGGCTGACATGAGACTGTTTCGGACCCCACAAATCGGCACCTCACGATGACCAGCTTTGGTATCTTCTGCTGGTAGCTGCTGACGGCGCTGCGATATGGTGAGGAGAATAACTGGAGCTGCGTTCAAGCTGCAGAAGCTCTGGCCAAGAGAATGCGTACGACGCATCGAACTAGTCTTGCCTAATTGGGCCGAGACTCTGCAGAGCTGCTGCAAGTGTGGGCGTGGTGCTTCCGGCGCTGCTGATGAATACGCCCGTGTCAGTGAGTACGAGAAGCAGTCCATCGGGATTGGAGATAGAGAACGAGATAGGGTAGCGAAGTGCGAAAGTTGGAAGCAACCTGGCTCAGTAGACCCAATCTGACACGTTATTGAGGGTTTTACTGTTCGGGAACACTGAAGCTCCAGCTTCCGCTTGGCTTCGGCTCGCTATGCCAGACCTTTGAGCCAGATGGAGAGCTTTTGCTTGATTTATTCTAGCATTCCTGCCAGTCACAGCCCGTCGAAGGCTGGCTCTGGTGCGTGGTTGGTGGGTCCCCCGCCACTCCGAGAAGAAAGATGGATTCGTGTTCCGAATGCGGGCGGACAAGAATATTTCTGATCGCCTGGCCGACACGCAACCAGAACGGTGGCGATGCAATCGTGGTCGGAACGGTGGGTGCCAGTGACGAAATGCGCCGATTGCTGCTCTTCAATGTGTCGCAGAGAGAGCCATGCCTCTCCAAATGCGCTGAAGTGCCCGCTCATCGCTATCTTCCGCGTTACAGAATCGTAGCAACTTTTAGTGCATATTCCCAGCGGCAGATCACCCCGTTGCATGGCTGCGATTGGGGCTTCGGAATCCACCTCCTCCACGCCGCGAGCCGGATGACGAGTCTCTAGTGTAGTGAAAGCTCAACACCAGCCAGCCCTTCATTCACTCCGCCTCAACCCACACCCTCGCTTCTTGCTCTGAGGATCGCTCGTTTTCCCTCACTACCTTTTCCATCTCACCCACCTCCTCTCCACCCTACCATCGGTTTCTGCGACGCCTGCGCTGCTCTGCCTAGACCTTATCTCGCTGTTCCTTCTAGCTCGGTGCACGGCCTTCCCGCCTTCCACGATCGTGCAGTGGAGCCTTGAACTGCTGCTAGATACCGGCGGCGCCTGCCCTACCCAGCCTCGTTTCATCTTCCCTGATCTTCGCGTGGAGCAATTTCCCGTTATACATCATGGACCGCCCCCAAAATGATAAAGCGACACGTCCTCGGTCGAAGAGCACTTTTAGCTTTAAAAGCGACCACTCCAAAGAGCAACAGCACCCGCTGCGCGAAAGCCACGAGGAGAAACGCAGATCTCATCTCGGCGAACGTTCGAAAGCGAATCCGAACGCTGCTATGAACGAAGCACAACCTAGTATGCACATTTCACAATTCGCGAGTCGCCAAGCCCTCCACGCTGCTGGCTGGCATTTGCGGAACTCTTTGCTAACTGTTGGCAGTTGCGGCCGCACTTGAGAAGCCTACACTCCAGTCGCTCCGTTCGTTCCAGCACAACGATGTCAACGGCAACCCAATCGGTATGGTCTGACATCTTGACAGCTCGAGACAGCTCGGCTAACTGCGGACAGAGGAACCTGATCTCTCAAACCCCACCCGATCGCGATGGGAGCGCCCACTCGACACCATTCGATCGTTCGAAGCAGCTATTGATAATGAATATAAGCGTCGGTCTCACGTCATGCGAGGGGGTATGTCTGGACTACAGGCACTACCATCTGTTGGGTCACGGCTAACGCAAGTGCAGACTCGGGTACTGAGGTCATGAGCGGCTATGCCAGTCGCCGGAGCAGCTACTATGGAGGAGTTGGCGATCAGAGCCGATACTCCCATGCAGGCGGTGGAGGAGGCTACTACGGCAGTCGACAGGCTGCCGCTGCACGCGAAAGCTGGGCGGACAGCAGCTACGGCCCACCTGGTCCCCCTGGTCCTTCGCGCACACGATACAATCGCATGTCTTCCGATCCCGGATGGAACCGGCGCGATAACGGACATGGCGTTTATCCCACCCAGGGCTACCAGCAATCGCGAGACACTGTGAATACTGGCGGATCAAATGGCAGCAACAGTGATGCGGCGCCCTACTCGACAGATCCCAGCAGTGAAAACAGCTCAATCGAGCGAGCAATGCCGCCTATGCAGCACAAAGCCGACCTTGGAGAACAATATGGCTTCAATGGGTTCGGCGGAGGCCCGCAGCCGATTCTCGAAGAGTACGGAAATGGCCCTAATCAGGGCGACGGGTACTATCAACAGTACCAACAGAATCCCAATCCTCCACCACCGGTACCGGCAAAGACCAACGCGCCGCCGGCTAACAATCCAAATGTGATCAAACTGAGTGGTCAGCAAGGGCCACCGCCCTCCAACGGCAACAGGCCGAATGTTTTACAGCGCAATAGCACAGATGCGTCAGGAGGAAAGAGGAAGAGCTGGCTGAAGAGGCGGTTCAGTAAGAATGCATAAAGAAGCAGTCAGATACCTGGATAGGCCATAGTTCGCGGAGTTATTAGGTTGGGAAGGTCCTAGGCTTATCACGATTTGAATGTTCGCTCAAGATGGATGGGTTGGGTCTACGGAGTTCTGAGGCCTACGGAGTTCTGAGGCCTACGGAGTTCTGAGGCATACCGGGCCTCCATTTACAAATGAGCGAATATGTACCATTTTGGTTGAGTAGGGCTTCAGGTCCATACGAAAGAATCTTCGAACGACCTATCGACACAACTGGACTGTGGATGTTCCAGAGCATGATTGGGCATATGGAACGTATATTGGGAGTTTCATGGAGTCATTTCTGCGATCTAGGCACCCAACATTGGCTGCCTACAATGACACTCCTTCATCCTTGGACGCATTAGCTATGAATATAGTGAAGCAAGCGGAGGAGTAATTTCTAATGAACTGAAGCGTTTCGTTACTTCATCTCGTACGTGCAAGTCTGAGTGACATCGTGATCGAAGAATACTACAGCGACTTTTTCTTCTTCTCTTCCTCTTCCATGCGCTCCGATTGATCCTCCTTCATCGCAACGACAACGTATCCAATCAACACCACATTCGCCATGATAGCTGCCAGAGCTCCGGCATAGGTCGAGTTACCTAAGCAATATCAGCACCCGTGTTGTTCAGGTTATGACGTGAATAGTAAATTACCACGGAACACGAAGGCTTTCGTGAAGAAATACGTCCCGAGCGGCAGAGTGAACATGGCGAATGTGAAGCTCAACAGTTTCCAGATAACATGACTGGCAAGTTGTCAAAGAAGAGTGCAATAGCTGGGGTCATATCGGGTAAAGCAGCACTCACGAGGGCACGGCGGGCGTGATGTCGGACGGCTTAGATGGCTCTTTCCCGTCATTGTCGAGATAGGTCTTCTCATTTGAGACAATTCGTTGGGTTGCCATTGCTGCTCTTCGATGGTGGAGTTGCAAGGGTTGTAGAGGATTGTGGTGTGTGATATCTACATCATTTAGTGCAAGGTTCGGGCATTCGACGTAGGACACGAACAGGCACAGATTTGCAGATATTACTCAACTAGCTATCATACGTATCGGCTCAATGGTCTTCCAATGTTGGGATTGAGTTTGAGCTGGTTGTTCGGTCGGGTGCTTAAGAAGAGCAGCCTGTAAAGTGGTTGGCCCGAGCGCTCGTTCCTCACTTGACTTCGCGTTCGCGCTTGCGTTTTTTTGGTGTACCTGAGGCTCGCCACGCTCCACGTTCCTTCTCCTTTGTCGCGGCCACTTACGCCTGCACAATGCGGTCTTCTTTGTTCCCTTGGTAGATCCTTTCAAGAAGACAGTGTTCTTTGTCTCAAGCCAACCCAGCAAACAAAAAGTCCTGTACCGCCCCCGCTCTCACAATGTACAGACGAGATCCCATCGTAACGTCGTCCCCTCCGCGAGACGACGAATATCGCGACCTCTTCGAAGACAGCGACGACGACGAATTGGCTGAGGTCTACATAACCCAGCCTACCATGCCACTCAATCACGTCACCCAGCCAACGATCCCTATCAACGCGCCAATACCCATGAACGGCGCACGCTCTGCGTTTTTCGCAATGCCCTCCGCACACGGTCCCACGCAGCCAACTCAGCCCTTGGGCACTCCTAGGTCCAAGGTGCAGGTTGCGCGCTCCTCCCCGCCGTCCGGCCATTACACGTCACCCGTGAGGAACTCGCAGTCACAGCGGCCATTGCCGTCGCAGCGTCCTTACAATCTCATGCAACCCGCTGGCACGTACACCTTACTCCCTCAGCCGGCGGCGCGACCTGTCCCTGTGGACCTCACCTCCGACGACCCACCAGTAGAGGCTGATTCGGAGGAGGAGGACACGACTAGGTCGAATATCAAGCCTTCGCGGTTCGAGAGCAGCACTTCGCGACCTTCGCGCATAGAAGAAACGCCACACAAGCGGACGTTCAACATGTCGGGCTATGCCTACAACCCTCACATGCATCCCCAGAAGCGACCAGCGAGCGATGCACCTAGCACTCCACCGAAGAAGTTCAAACCGATGCCACGTCAAAGTGGCCCTTCTCGTGCGATGCCTCCTCAAGTCGAGATGACCATTCACGATATTGAGGACCCACAGGAGCAGGCGCTCGTCCGACGCCTTGAGTTCTTAACATCAGCGAAGAAGCCAGTGCAGGAGCTCTATCGCGTGCTCAAAATGAAGAAAGGCAACTACAATGATGCTTTGGAGTTCCTCACACGAGAGGAGGCATCAGACGACGAGCTACGGCTCATGTCCTCCCCACATGTCGCCAAACCGTCGCAACGATCTGTCCCGGAGCCAAAACGGACTGCGCAAGTCAACCTCAATGCACCTCGCAGGAGCATCCACGACAAGTTCTCGGCTCTCAAGTCTCAGGCTGGTCCTCGAGCAGCACCCGCGACTCTAGTCGACCTAACTGCAAGCCCGGATCATCCAAAGCAGAAAAGACGCCTGATCCGTGGAAAGGACCGACGTAATGCGACGCCATCAGAGGATGAAGACGAGACTCTTGGTCCTGATGCTTCGACCTCGGAAGCAGAAGATGATGAGGATATCGAGGAACGTCGGAGCCACGACGAAAGCCTTCTTGGATACTTCAACTCGTGTACCGTCGAGGGTCTGGTGGATCTCTCCGGTCAGAAGGAGAGCGACGTTCGCATTGTCCTTGAAAAGAGGCCATTTAAAACCCTTGCTCAGATCAGAAAGGTTCATATTGATCCGGCGCAGCCTGCAGATTCGAAGAAGAAGACTCGTCGTCCCAAAGTCCCATTCGGAGAGCGACTAGTCGATTCTGCTGAAATAATGTGGGATGGTTATCAAGCTGTCGATGAACTTGTCGAGCGTTGCAAGAAACGAGGCAAGCCTATCACAGGTGCTATGGCTAATTGGGGTATCGACATTTTCGGAGCTTCGAAGGACGGAGAAGTCGCAATCACTAGTCTTAGCGATAACGTCTCAAATCTATCGAAAGACTCTGGTATCGGCACTCCGATTAGCATTCTTGACAGCGGGTCCGATTTGGAGTCTCCTCAAAAGGGACCAACTGCTGTGAAGAAGCTGGGGTTGCTAGAAAAGCCATCAATCATGAGTGAGGACTTGGAACTCAAAGATTATCAGGTTGTCGGTCTCAATTGGCTGGCCCTTCTTTGGCGACATAACATATCTGGCATCTTGGCTGACGATATGGGCCTCGGAAAGACATGTCAAGTCATTGCTTTCCTCTCCCACTTGAAGGAGCAAAATATATCCGGACCTCACCTAATTGTTGTACCAGGCTCGACACTCGAGAATTGGCTCCGCGAGTTCGCTCGCTTCTCCCCGACTCTCCATGTGGAGCCATACTATGGATCTCAAGCCTCGCGAGGGGAGCAGGCCGCTCAAATACTAGGTACCCTGGAAGAGGACCGGACCAGCATCGACGTGGTCGTCACTACATATGACTTGGCATTCAAGCCGGCTGACAACCATTTCCTTCGTCAGATTAGGCCACAGGCTTGCATCTTCGACGAGGGCCATATGCTGCGTAGCTCTGGAACTCAGAAATACCAGAAGTTGATGAAGATTAAGGCCCGTTGTCGCCTGCTGCTGACTGGCACGCCATTGCAGAATAGTCTGAAAGAACTGATATCGATTCTTGCTTTCCTAATGCCGGATCTGTTCCAAGATATGGAGGAGGATCTTCAGGCAGTCTTCAAACACAAGGCCAAAGTCAACGAACAAGATAGCCACGGCACGCTTCTTTCGACGCAGCGCATCCAGCGAGCGCGATCAATGCTGACTCCGTTCATCCTTCGCCGAAAGAAGGCTCAGGTTCTGAAGCATCTGCCAACGAAGACTACGCGCGTGGAATACTGCGAACCCACAGAGTCTCAGAAACGTCTTTATGCTGCTCAACTCCAACAGCAGCGCCAAGTTCTCCTCGATCGAGCTGCTGGGATTATCAACAAAGATCATGCAAACGTCATGATGAAGCTGCGCCAGGCTGCTATCCACCCGCTGCTTTTCCGCGATCGATACAATGACAAGGTTATCAAGAAGATGGCGAATGCTTGCATTAAAGATCCTGCACTGAGCGATCGCGATCCGGATACCATCTACGAAGAGCTTAAGTTATATCAAGATTATCAATGTCATCATCTGGCATTGAAATATCCGACTGGCTTGAAGAAGTTCGAGCTAAAGAACGAGGAATGGATGGATTCTGGAAAAGTCCAAAAATTGGCTGAGCTGCTCAAGAAGTTCAAGGAGAACGGCGATCGCACTTTAGTCTTCTCGCAATTCACCTCGGTCATGGACATCCTGCAGTGGGTACTTGATACGCTTAATATCAAATACTTCCGCCTTGACGGCTCCACTCCGATTGCAGAGCGTCAAGACATGCTTGACCAGTTCTACGAAGACGAATCTATTCCGGTTTTCATGCTCAGCACGAAGTCAGGTGGTGCTGGTATCAATTTGGCATGTGCAAATAAGGTCATCATTTTCGACTCTTCTTTCAACCCTCAAGACGACATCCAGGCTGAGAATCGCGCTCACCGTGTTGGCCAGACTCGTGAGGTCGAGGTGGTACGACTCGTCACTAAAGGCACAGTTGAAGAGCAGATCCATGCTCTCGGTCTTTCAAAGCTGGAGCTCGACAACATGGTTGCAGGCGATGAAGGCGCAGCTGGCGAAGACAAGAAGGGCGGTAAAAAGAAGGATGACGACAAGGCAGAGAATCTGAGCAAAGCGGAGGAGAAGGGCATTGAGGCTGTTGAGGAGATGCTCATGGCGCAGTTGACCAATGGTGGCGAGGAAGACAATGTCAAGGACCAGTTCCTAGACGGACTCAAGAAGGCGGGGCTTGACATGTCTGCGGCTTGAGCCTATTGTCAAATATTCAACAGCACGAGCTGTTCTTGATCATAGCGTTGGAAAGGGGGTTTCGCTGTTTGTCTATTGTGCTGCATAGCGTTGGCGTTATACTACCTCGGTGGCATGCAGAGCTCTGATGCTCTATTTAATTGCGATCTTTTAGTGTCGGGCGGAGGGGGGGGTGGCTTTATCCAGATTCGATCTACAGCAGGTTTCTTGCACATTGCTGTTGAGAGGGTTGGATCATGAGAGATAGTAGTATGGTTATCTGTGATAATTCAGTGGTTTAATCACTTTATCTTCCACACCTAACCGCGACCATCGTGATGAGATAATGTATGAGCAGTCAGTCAGTGTGTGAGGCCGCATGCATGCCTTAGTGACATGGCAAATCACAACAATGACAGAATATCATGAACCCTGAAGGTATCAAAATGGAGCCGGATGGGCTCCTTAACTTCATGCTCCTACGTGAGTGACATAGGACCTAAAATGGCCTCATAACCGTACATAGCCGAATGCATGTCACCAAAACGCCAACCCAGGACGTGGCCATGGTCGTCCATCTTCTATAGTGCAAGACTTTCCTCGTCTAACAGTAGGTGTACATATATACAAGTCCTCTATTTCCTACCACCAATATCACCGTCTTCATCATCTCCATCACCTGCCTTGAACGGGTCGTCTGGTAACTCCAACGCATCGTCATCTTCGTTATCTATCGGCTCGTCATGGTACTCGTCGTCCCAGCCTCCCCCCGTCCTCAGGCTGATGTCGTCTTCTTCTTCTCTCAGGTTCTCGGCTGCGGCCAGAGCTTCTGGATCGTCTGCATATTCGCGCTCGAGGTCTTCGATACTCGCTCTCCTCACTCCGCGTCGCTCTTCCTCTTCGAGTTGCGCAGCGCGTTCTTTGGTCTTCTTGTACATGAACCAGCCTGTTCCAATCCCTGCTACGGCGCCAATGGCTATTGACACATAGCTCAGCATTTTGGTCTTGGGATCCATCTTGCCTCCAGACTCTGCGATTCTTTCCAACTGCGAGCCGATGAAGATATGCAGCATCAATTTTGGCGAAACGATAGCAGTCGCGAGCCCGAAGGATTGCCAGGAGACAGTTGGGAAGGTCGCGACTGCGCCGTTGGAGAGCGAGTATGGGAGTGGGCATAGTCGAAACATGATGAGGAGTTTGAGACCATCGTGTTTGAGGGTTAGGGCGATGGCGGCGAAGCGCTTGTCGTTTGCTACGAGGCGGTGGACGTAGGATTTAAGGACGGAGCGGGAGAGGATGAAGGATGCTGTTGAGCCTATGACGGTTGCTGAGGCGGCTATAAACCAGCTGTGATGTGTTAGCTATGATGTTGTGGGTAGTGGATGCTGCTGAGGGTGGGAGGCCTGAAGATGTGGCAGTGGATTAATGGGAGCACCTACCCGTTCGGAAAGCCATATACAAAGCCAGAAATTGTTAGTAGACTCGAGTAGCCTATTAACGGTGGAAATGAAACAGTGAAGATGAGAGCCCATAGTATCAGCCATCCCGCCGTTACGTCTCTCCACTTCTTCGCGAATGGTAATAGTGACTGGAATATTCTTTCGTTGTAAACAAGGAACAGTATCGAAAGGACGAAGATCGCAAGTCCTCCAATGGTCAAAAGTACGCGCTGTACTGGCGATAATCGATCATTGAAGGCTTCTGCCCGACGCTGTAGCTTTGCGGCGTTCTCCATGAACCGCTGTCTGAGAGACGGTCTTTGCGCGAAAGATGAGTCGTTGCGCCGGAATGAAGCTGATCGTCGACTCCATACTGGACTCTCTCCTCGAGGAGACGTATCGTCGTCGAGCGGGAGGGCCAGCGCACGCGGTTCGTACTCTTCCGAAGGCATTGTTGTTATTCACCGAGCTTACGGTGTTAAGGCGGATGACGCCGGAGACACCGCTGACGCGTGATGATTGATGGTGACGGCAGGAAGAGAGGCAGAGGTGGTGGGAAGTCTATAGCAATGTATGTCGAACGCTGAGAACGGACATTCCGGGGTCAAAGTACTGGAAGTCGAGACACACTGCGGCGGTAAGAGAGTCTGACTACTGACTAGAGGTTGGTTTCATCATCATCCCGAGCACGGCCACACTGCGCTACTGCACCTGCTGTACATCACGCTTGGCAGGTGAGATCGGACGGACGAGTAGCTGGGAGGGAGGAAATACGAGCGGCGTCTTTATTTCTCCGAGTCTAAAGGGCCTCAAGCTTGCGATGCGATTATAATATGGCGAAAACGGAATCGGCAGTTGGACTGTTTGACGAACGCCTGCTCTGTTGCACCGTCTGCAACTGTTCCTGCATGCGGATGGATTCCAGGGTCGAGATGTGCACGTGATTCAGCCTCAAAGATGGCGCCCTTTCCCTTTTGGCTCTTTGCAATCCAGGTAGGTCTGGAGGGCGCTCACAAGCTGAGCGCTCACCGGCCTCGCTGTTCTCGAGTCGCCCCGACTGCAGTCGCATCACTCTGCTCTTCACATTGACACCGTGTTTCCCCTGTTGGAGCGCCCAGCCCCCTCAAAGACTGCATTTCATGTTTGGGATGTAGGGTAGGGCATCGAGTGAGCTCACACGCGCCCCAAGGTCGACCGCTCGCTGCACCGTGCTAATCCACAGCCGCAGACGGATCGAATCGTCCCCCCACATCGCGGACCATAAGGCTGGATTAGAGCTTCGGATCGGAGCTCCCTAGTCACTTGCTTCACGCCCTCCTGCTGCCTGCCTGCTATTGTGCCCTCTGATATTGCTTATTTGGCCCGACGACCACGCCCCTAGGTAGTCGCCCACCCCGTACACCGCGCGAACCCTCGATCCTTAATTAGCGGACCCCCGAAGCCCTCAGCTCCCCCAAACCGCACCGCGTCATCTCCCGAACGAACAAACCCACCACACACGACACACACGACACACGCTCCGGCCTCGATGAACAGCAATGGTAGCTGACGAGGTGTTCGAGGTCGCGCTCCCCGTGCTGAGGGACGACAGCATCGAGGAGGATGACAAGACTGACAGGCTAGAAGAGGTCCTGCGCAAGCACACCGGACTGTCTGGCAAGTCTCTGGAGAATGTCGTGCTGGACTGTCTGTGGCGCTTCAGAGATGCGAACAGCGGCAACACTACAGGCTCGCCGCCTCCCAGTCGACATACGGTCATTCGCAGTCGATCGCCAGCTCCCTGGCAGCAGCGCGTCCCCACCCCGGTGCAGCACTCTCCGCGGACAATCAACCCACCGCCAGGCTTTGGTATCGCTCCTCCGGGCTTCACTCGAGCCAAGTCGTCCAATGCGTCGCCCTTCACTTCGCCGCGCCCGTCTCCACGGCTGGCTTTCTCCAGCCCTTACATCCCCCATAGTCCTAGCTTGAGCGCATACCAGTTCAGCGAAGGCGCCAGCCCCAGTGCAGATATATACGGAGACCTTGGGAGCGACACCGTGGACTGGCTGGTCAACGACGATGGCAGTAGCGACACCTCCTTTATGGAGAACGGCACACTCAACGGTGCGGCAGCAGAATGGGTACAACCTCAGACTGTGGATATGGGCCCATATGATATGCTCCGCTCCATCCTCAGGGACGACCGTTCAGACGAGGAGCTCGAGAAGGTCCTCGAAGCCAACGGATACGATCTGAGTGCCGCACTACTGGCCCTTATGGGAACACAGGCATTCGAAAGCCAGCAGGTTCAAGCAGTACCGGACCCAACGACATATCTCGTCGGCAAGTCTATGAGCCCAGCATTCAGACCAGCAACCCCGGCGGGCCAGCAGAAGAGCAACATCGTTTGCAAGTACTTCCTCTCTACGGGTCATTGCGCGCGAGCCGATTGCAGATTCAGCCACGACACCAGCAAGACACTGTGTAAATACTTTCTTAACGGCAACTGTCTCGCAGGCGACACATGCCTGTTCTCGCATGATCCCTCAGCTCTGATGGCTCGCATGGCCCTCTCGGACGTCTCTACTCCGCCCTTACAGGCTGCTGTGCCTAATTTCCAGATGCAGGACTTTGACAGCTTTCCGGCGCTACAGCCCACCAGTTCACCACAGTGGACTCCCCAGTTGAGCGCAGCAGATGCTGCTACGCTTGAGCATCTGTCTTACATGGCAGCTGGTATCACTGGTAGCCATCCTCCTCCGGGTCTTAACCCCTTCCCCAACTTCACACCAGGGAGTCGTCCACAGTCTAGGCCGAGCAGTCGCCATCATTCCAGGGCTGCTACTCCATCGGTTCCTGCGGTGGACGACAACGAAGCTTTCCCTTCTCTAGGTTCTGCTGCAGCTGCAAAGTCAGGCAAGCGCCACCATGGTAAGCGGGGCGGGCACGGCCACGCGAACAAGGAGCCGAACAACCTGGCAGACGTTGTGCGCATGTCTCCATCCCCGAATCCCTCCCAGTTGCGCAAAAGTTTAAGACCTACCAAGAGCTTCACAGGCTCTCTTGAGAATAGCGCAGCGGCGCAAGCCATCCCCGCACCGGATCATATACCATGGCTCGAGACCGGCGAGGCTGCGAACAAGGCCTACATAACAGCTAGACAAGAAGCCTTCAAGCACGGCAGTCTGAGGAACAAATTCTTGCAAAGGTAAGAACTAACTAGAAAAGGTCATTGTTGAGTCGACGTAGCTAACATGGACCAGTGCTGCTCAGGCATGGAATCGGAGTGACTCCCGCGCGGCCAAGGCTCTTAGTCTTCGTGGACAGAGTGAGAACAACCTCATGCGTGAAGCTCATCGTGAAGCCGCTCGGATCCTCTATGAAGAACGAAACAAAGACGTCGGCCCCAACGCACGTGAGCTTTACGTAGATCTCCATGGTAAGTATTACGGACTGGATTACGCATTAGAATAACGCTCACATCAATCTTAGGCCTCCATCCAGATGAAGCAGTGTCATATTTAGAAGGTATTCTTCTGAAGCATAGCTCTTCAACTCGTCCTGTCTACGCCATCACTGGCACCGGTCACCATTCCAAGAATGGTAAAGACAAAGTCGGCAAAGCAATCCGTGGTTTCCTCAACGAGTGGCGGTACGCATTCCGCGAGTTTTCCGTTCCTGGTGACCGTAACAATGTTGGCGGTATCCTTGGTATCGACCCGAGCAGCTTTGACAAGAGCGTGGCCGAGCGAGCAAAGGATGGTGAGAGTGGTACCTCGAGCGAGGTGGACGGTGGTGTTAGGAAGGACACCAAGGTGCGGATAATGAAAAGGGACGAGGTCCTCGATGCACCCAAAGGACCACGGCGAGCTGTTTAGTGTGCACTCCAAGTAGGTAAATGAAGAAATAAATTCACGACTCCAACCATGTATCAACTCACGTAAGTGATTCGGTGACTGATGTGTAGCTAGCAAGGGTACCGAAGCGAGTGTAGTGGTCTATGCCTAACTCCTGATCCTAACCCTGATGCACGGCATTGCAACAGCCGCGGATCGATGCAACCTCTAGTACAAATACTGCCTCACCTCTTGCTACTCTTGCAACATGCTCCTCGTAGGAGCACTCGTTCAAATATTTTAAAGTTGCAGGCGTCAGTCAGTCTCAAGGTTGGAAGGCGCGACCCATCGTGCTTTCCCAGATTGACCTCACCAATCTTAATCATGCCACCCGACCTCACATCATGCCCACCTCTCCCTCCCCTTCCTTTCATACTCTGCTTTTTCACCTTCTCACTTCATTATCCTTTCGCCAACGTCCTATAGCCATGCCGCCCAAGGCACAAGGGGCGCAAGGCCGTCCGCCGACTCCAAGCAGCTCGGTATTGGCACCGAGCTCGCCTCAAGCACCTCGACAAGACTGGCTAGTGTGGGCAATGCAAATGAAGAAAGAGCACCATGGTCTACAAGAGCGAATGGATGATGTAGAGACAAGACAGGGAGCTTGCGACGCGCGTGTCAAGTCGGTCGAAGCAACAGCAGCTAAGCTGAAAGATGTAGACACGACGATGAAGGACTTGTCAAGTCGCATCACTGCCCTGCAAGCTGACGAAAGGGACCTCGATGACTGGTTCAAGAAGGACCATGTACAGATTGAGAAGGAGGTCGAGAAGACCTCGCGTATACAGCAACAGCTGAAGAACCTGGAGACAAGATACAAGCGAACGGACTCCGAAGTTTCGAACCTACGGTCGGAGAGCGATGCTACTAAGCAGAAATTTGCTGTTATCGAAGAAACTCTCGTGAGGCAGGAACAGGACGTCTCCAGACTGCCCAAGAGGAACGACCCAGACGACGTTCGGGCACTGAAAGCTCGCCTCGACTTCCTCGAATCGCGACGCCGCGATGAAACGAAGGCAATTCAAGATAAGGTTGTTGGTCTTGAGAGGAAGAACCACCAGCTCAACGCTGAAGTTGCGCGACTGAAGGCTATGGTTAAAACACCGCACGACTCACGCAGACCCATACCGTCCTCTGAAGCAACAACTGAATACTTCCCTTCCTCAAGACCTTCTCACATTCAGGTCCCAGCCAGTCCCGAAGAGCCCGTGAGTAGGCCTTTCAAGAGAAAGTAGGCGTGCCCATATCTCAGTGTGGTTATAACTTCATATGCTGATTGTGGCAGCCTGGTCACTGCATTCCGTGAGGAGTCCCCAATCTCCGAGGCTCAGCGAAGGCGCACGACAAAGTTTCACGGGCTCACTCGACCGCCCGCTCCGCAGAGCAAGCAGCCGCCGGCAAGTCTCAATCAGCAAAAGACAGCTCATGGAGCTAAACGTACTTGGACGTATCGAGCCGCGAATGTAGTAGGAAACACTGGCGTGAACGCCGTGTCCTCACAGCTGTCCTTACAAAATATCGTGTCTGGGAATCGACGGACCAAATTAGCTACTGCTCCTGCTCCTGCTCCTGCTCCTGCTCCTGCTCCTGCTCTGAAGGAAGGCACTCAATCAGTAATGAATCAAAAGCCATCAACCAAGAATGGGCGGAGGCCCAGATATAGTGCGTGCGAACGATGTCACCTGAAGAGGAGGGCATGCGAAGATGCCAGGCCATGCTCCAAATGCGTCGAAGCCGGGGTCGAGTGTGTTCCAAGAGTACCTCCTGCTTCCCAAGCTGGCCGTTCCCAGCTTCCCAACTCTCAACAAGTCCCGAGGATCAATCCTGCGGCTCGAGACCAGAAGCAGTTGGAAAAGCGAAAGCCCATGCAGCAGAAGCCGGAGACGAAGCGACGATCAAAACCTTCCCGCCGGGCACTCATCGAAGACGAGGACGACGAAGAGTTTCTGAAGGCAGCGTGGGCAGGTTACAAAGGTTGATGCAACAGAGATCAATCTGATCCTATCTGATCCTATCTGCGCAAAGGCAATAGATATGATATACAAGGTAGGTCAATCTTGCAATGCAGGCAGCATTTGCTAATCAAAAGAGGTAGATATACAAACCAAGTCTGCCGTACTAAGTCTCCTTGAACTCAT
The DNA here is from genome assembly GCA_010015825.1 of Lophiotrema nucula. Lineage (NCBI taxonomy): Eukaryota > Fungi > Ascomycota > Dothideomycetes > Pleosporales > Lophiotremataceae > Lophiotrema > Lophiotrema nucula. Next base: position 989,208 of record ML977317.1, on the reverse strand, counting down.
ACGGTCCTTCCCGATCTTTCACTGGAACCTCGATATTCGCCTCTTCAATATCCTTCCCATCTACACTCAGTCCAGCCTTCATCAAATCGCCCGTCTTCACAGGGCCAACTCCTTTTGGCGTTCCCGTCAACACAATATCGCCCGCCTCCAGGGTCATCACCCTCGAAATATCGCTTAGCTGTCTTGGAATCCGGAATAACATCAACTCAGTGTTGTCGGACTGTTTCGTCTCCCCGTTTACGCTTAACCAAAGATGAGCGTTATGAGGGTCGGGGATCTTCGATTTAGAGATTAGGTTGGAGATGGGGAGGAAGGTGTCGAAACCTTTCGCGATGGACCAGGGCAGACCCTTTCCCTTCGCTTCTTCTTGGACGTTGCGTGCTGTCATGTCGATAGCGAGGAGGTAGCCTGTTGCTCGTCAATCACTTCATCCGTTAATTTTCCCATATACTGTAGCTTATTGTGCTTTCGACTCCTATTCAGGTACTAACTTACCATCAATCGCAGCCAGTGCCCCCTCTGTATCCTCAGGATGTAGATCTCTCACCGTCTTCCCCATAATCAAGCCCAATTCCACCTCATAATGCATATTCACACCCTTCGGCCGTAGAACTGGGCCCGCTCCCGGCAGCAGTAACGAGCTCGGAGGCTTGAGGAAGAAAAACGGCTGCTTCGGCCGCTGATTGTTAAGCTCTTTGACGTGGTCTGCATAGTTCCTGCCTATACACATAACCTGGGAGCTGTTAGTGGGGTGCAACGTAGCTATGGTGGGGTTGAGAAGGTGGATGTACCTTGCGGCAATTGCGCGCTATTGTTTGTATGGATGCCATTGTGTATATGTCCAATTAGTCCGAGGTATGTACAGGTTAAGATATGGAGGGATGTGGAAAGAATGTAGAGCTGGAAGATGCGCGGTTGAGATCGTAGCTCTCGGCTCGTTCGGTGAGATATGAGCCGAAACCGCGCGGGCTAGTGACGGCAGTTCGAGCTTGAGCTTTGACACTTCGAGCTTCCAATCTGCTCGACGTCACTACCTTCCCGAGTTCGGAACAAGAGTCGGAAAGGTTTGAGACATCATCAATTAAAATTCGACCATAGCAGCCACCTGTGATAGACAGCGGATCTCCTTCCTGTAATCCAACATGGCGCACACAGAGAACACGATGCGCGTCGCAGAGATCCTCTCCGATCTCACATCCCTCCGCGTCTGCGTAAGTCCATACGGTCTCGTCACTACCGTCTCAACTAACAGTACCTCTAGGATCCAGCGGCAGCTCTAGCCCTCGTCTCCGCTCGTCCCTCATCAAAGTCCACCGATGCGCAAGATACTAAGAAGCCCGAGGAAGAAGATGCAGATCTGAAGCGGGCGAAAGACCTGGTACAGCTACACTATGAAGTCAAAGAGAAACAAAGGAGAGGAGAACTGGGGAGTGGGCTAGGGGAGGCGAGGAGGGCTGTTGACAGAGCTGTGGGAGTTTGAGATGCTCCGGTTGAGCTGGAAGCATAGTATGAGAGGATTCACACCAAATTCGAGCACGCACAATAGGCATCCACCCAATTTACTCCGGTTGAGTGCTCAAATGAAGAAGGGGGGAGGAAGGAACGCCGGTGTCAAAGGTGTAAATGAGGGTAAACTGCAAGAATTTTGACAACGGCGGGCAACCATCGAGGCTGACGACAATGTGTTCGGCTTCCTAGGTCGCCCTGACGGCGTGCTAATAGTACTTTTACTGCCGCAATGAACGGTACACGAAGTCCATCCATTCCTCGATCGTCAATCACCAGAGGTCACAGGTGTCAACACGACACCACGAGGCTGGATTGCAGTGTGGCGTAGGGGCTGAGCACCCACACTCTTCTATACGACAAATGACAAGGCAGCAATCTCGGCGCTTGCACCTGCAATGCACGCCCAGATCACTGCGCCATCAACCATATCATTTCAATGCCCATTCCCCCGTCTCAGAAGCAGGATTTGGCCGACCCAATTTACGCAAAAGGCTGATATAAGAATTGCGAAAATCTGTATAGTAGACCATCCTGCGTTCGCCTGCTTCTTATATCTATCATTGATGGAGCCCTTATCGGCGTTCGGCGTGGCTGCTGGCGTGCTACAATTTGTGGATTTTACAGGTCGCTTGCTTACGGAGTCCTACGAAATACTTTCCTCGAACACCGGCAGCACTAGCCGCAATGAAGAGTTGCTGAAGATTACCCAAGACCTGTTAGCGCTGAACAAACGCCTCCAAACATCCGCAAAGGATCGGGAGGCACCCGGGCGACAAACCACCCTGGCCTCGAGGAATGAGGCAACTACGGACGACATAATCGGCGCTCAATTCCATTCGTTGGTAGTCAGCTGCAACCATGTCGGACAGGATTTAATAGCTGTATTAGACAAGCTTCGATTAGAACCAGAAAACAAGAGGCGAAAATGGCGAAGTTTTCGGCAAGCCCTTTTGAGTGTTTGGAGTCAATCTGACATAGAGGCACTCCAACGACGCATCGATAATTTCAGGCAACAGATCTCACTCTCACTTCTGGTCTCTATGAGGTAAGTTCAAGTGTTCGATCATTGTATGCCGAAATGTCGCTAACAACATATGCAGAGAGGCCCTTGCTCTGAAGGAGTCTGAGACTGACGACACGAATGCCAACGCAACTATCGAGAATGATGATCTTGACAAAGGTGATTTGAACCAGCAGACGGGACCCACCAAGGCCAAGAAGGCCAATGAGCGTCCTTTCGTAGGCCGAAAACTACTTAACAACCTGGAGTCTAAAGAAGCATGGCAGTCAACAATCATCGATCTCATTCATCAAAGTTACATCGATAATGACAGTGCTTTCAGGCCGCACCATCCCAGAGGTTCATTTGGTGCGAAAGATAAGCCCCTGGCCGAAGCGTTGCTGGAATCGCTTGGATTCTCTAGAATGAAAAGTCGAGTTGGGAGGATTGTGAAACAACACTGCGATACCTTCGAGTGGTTATTTGCGGAACAAGGTCGTGCACAGGCCAAATGGACACACTTTCCATCCTGGCTAAGAAGCGAGCAGAGTGTGTATTGGATCACCGGGAAACCAGGAGCGGGAAAGTCAACTCTGATGAAATTCATTTCTTCCGACAGACGAACGAAAGAATGTCTGAGAGAGTGGGCAAAGGATTCGAAAATCACTTTGGCTTCCTTCTTCTTCTGGAGTTCAGGAGACAAGATGCAGAAATCGCAAGAGGGGCTTCTACGGACGCTCCTACACGAGACACTTGCGCAGCGCCCAGAGTTGGTCCCAGTAGTCCTTCCGCATCGCTGGGAATCTTACAGTCTTTTCGGCATCGACAAGCAAACTTGGTCATGGTCCGAGCTTGTGACAGCTTTCAGTCGTCTAATATCTGCCACTACTGCCGATAAGCTGGTTTTCGTCGTCGATGGCCTAGACGAATTCGACGGTGACCATACTGAGATTATTGAATTTATTTCTGGCCTAAGCTCAGTGCCCCATATCAAGCTCTGTGTTGCGAGCCGACCTTGGCCTGTTTTTGAAGATGCCTTCAATAGCCGCCCGAGCCTAATGTTGCAGTATCTCACTTATCACGACATCAGGAAATACGTCTCTAAGAAATTCATACTCAATCCAGGCTTTGCCAATCTTGAGCGACTAGACGGTGGTTTTGCAAAGGATCTCATTGAAAACATAGTTGAGAAGGCATCAGGCGTCTTCCTATGGGTTGTACTAGTAGTACGATCTCTTCTTGAGGGTCTAACTATTGGCGATAGACTGTCGGACCTGCAAAGACGCCTAGATGCCATTCCTGCCGAACTGGAGAACCTATTCTGGAACATGATGACATCTCTCAAGGAAGTCGACTTCGAACGTGCATGTGAGCTGTTTCAGCTCGTTGTGGCTCATGGCTGTCCGACACTCCTCGAACTGGGCTACGCGGATGATGAGGAAGAGATGACGTACCGCCGGGCAGTCAAATATGCTAGCAAGGTTGAGAAAGATGCCAGATCAGCCATTATGCGACGACGACTCAACCATCTTTCAAGGGGATTACTGGAGGTACACGTTCCTCCAAATACAAGCCTTTCAAATGCGGAAGTCGTGTATCTTCACCGAACGGTAAAGGACTTCTTAGACCAGGAAGAGGTGTGGGCGAAAGTCCTTGCCGCAACAGGCAACTCGTTCAACGTCCAAGGTTCATGGTGCCGATCGTCAATCTCAGTGCTAAAAACTATGCTTACTACGCATCTCGGAATATCGCAATTCTGGACCCAGGTCACTCATTGCGTAGAGATGGCCGTTGAGATGAAAAAGGAATGCCACGGGACACATAAGGACTGCGATAACTGCCGAATTCAGCATATCAAGCTTCTTGATGAGATTGATCGCGTTGCAAACGTTCTGGCTTCTACGAGAAACCGACAGGGCAGGAGTCTGAAGGACGCATTCGCTCCGGGTTCTAGTCCCCATTGGACAATGACCCGCTACGACCTTTATTCTTGTCCTACGTTCCTGAACTTCGCAGTCAGTTGTCAACTGTATGAATATGTGGAAGCAAAGTTGAAAGAAAGAGGAAGCCGAGTCTTAGGACTGGATATTCCGCTGCTGCATACCGCAGTCTGCTCGTACAGGGTCTTTCAAGAGCTCGGTGATAGTACGATCTCCCATGACACGCCTAGCTTACGTCTGATCAAGCTGCTGTTCGAACACGACGCCGACCCGGAAGCTACCGTCTTCAATGAAACCATTTGGGAACGGACTTTAGGATATGTTCTTGGTGGCTGTCCGCAGATACCAGTCTCAGTAGCCCCAATTGATCTTCTTGAGCGTATTCATCCAATTGAATCCGCAGAACCACTGGTTCCACGACCAGATACTCCCGATCCCGACTCCGAAGACTTCAAAGACCCCAAAGATCCTGTGAGGATCAACCGCCTTTACCTTCAAGGTATTATGGAGGTGCCAGTATCGCGTAATATCTCTTCCGCATGTTCCTCATTTAACAGCGTACGAGAAAATGAGTCTATGCACCGTTTCAAATCGGCGGAATCTCTTAGCATAGTCGAATCAGATCTATGGATCGATATTCTGAAGATGTTTTTGGTATACGGAGCAGATCCGGAGGTGTGCAAAAGCGCTCTATCAGGACACATTGGTTTCAACGAGTTAGTCCAGCTATGCGAGCTTGGGCCTGAAGACCTGATAAGGGAGATAAATAGTGGCAAAACATGGTCCCCGATGAAAATGGACCTGGGAGAGGACATACAGACGCCAAGAGCAATTGCAACATCTCGCCATCCATCGAAACCAACCGAGTGGAGCAGGGCACGACTAGCATCCCACCAGACCGGTGGTAGCCGGGTTGGGGAGCACGCAATTGAAAGGTCACGTGCGGAAGATGACACGCAAAGGCCTCTCGTGGGTGCGCAAGAAAGTAGTAGGCAACGTCCAGGCAAGGCAAAGATCTGGAAACGGCTTGGTGCGGTTTTCGCTAAACGCAGGAACGCGAACACTTGAATTTGCCTCTTTCAGAGCTAGAGCTACAATGCGAGCTCTGAGTAACGGAAGAATGAAAAGGCTGGACTTTTAAGCTTCCTGACACCACGAGTCCCTCTGAAACTCATGCTCTGTCGCATCATCCAAACACTTAGTCTTCAACTGCACATCCGAGCAGCTCTCCGGCGTCTCCTCCCTCTTCTCACGATAGTACAACGTTATAGCCGGTCCGTACAGCAGAGTCGAGTTACAGACATAGAACTCGCCACTCCCATAGGATACACTCGGCGCCTGGCCTCTCCTTCCACTGACAACCTCCAAGCCCGGCGTACCGAGTCCGCAATTGATATACACATTTCGCCGTCCCTCTGAGTCAGTGCTGTTCGCTGCACTTATGATGGTGCCCCATGGCCACGGTGGCGATCCTCCATCGCTGAGGATGTTGCTAGTGTGGGATGAGAAGTTGGAGGCTGTGCCGTTGGCATAGAACGTTCTGCCTTCATGGTTGTTGAAGACGGCGTAGTCGTAGCAGGGTGTGATGTGATAAGAAGTCAGGTTCCAGCCTTGTGCGGCTTTCAGAGGGCTGTTTGGTGGTAGGCTGGCAGTGATGGCGAAATTAGGCGCTCGAGTAGTCGATGCTGCTGCGAGGGAGGCGAGGAGCGAGAGGATGAAGTTGGACTGCATGGTGGTAACGAGTGTGATGAATAATAGATTCAATGGTGTGTAGATATCTTGAAGAGTTAAAGGTGCTGTGCCGCTTTGTTATATACACAAATGTCGTTGTAGCACAAACTAAGAGCTACCCCATCTAGCTAGCCACGCTGAACCCAGATCGAAGCTTGAAATAGAATGGCAAAGTACGACGAGACTATTGACGAAATAAAGAGAACGGACAAGATAGGCGGTACAAAACCTGGGTCCGCATCAGCAACGACATGGGTTGAGGATCTGCCGATATTGATCTTCATATCAGGTGCCGCTGCCATAACCTAAACGGTTCTCAAGCTGCGGGATACGAGCTATCGTGCTACTAGGTAGTGCATCAATGGTCCTTTCTTGGGTTACAGAGCTCCAGTAGAGGCCAGCAAGAGCAGGTTACAGACGCTGAGCCTTCGGGGTATCCTGCCCATGGTGTGTGGTAGGTGACATCACCTGCTCCTGGAGCAATTATCCTTCATACAATGGGTTCCTCGGAACTCCGAGCGTTATCGCTTATTCCTGACAGCCGAAAAAACATGCGCGTCCGGTTCGGAAAGGAAAGTGTTGATGGAAGTAAAGGCGTGGGTGTGACTGAGAGAGGGGAGAGCCTACAGGTAGCTAGCGCCAAGATAAAACGTGCGCCAAGCCGGTGCGGAAAACGCCGCGCGCGCGCTCCCCCGAACCTAAACTCCATCGACGGTTAACACAAGTCTGTGGAGGTGCGTCCAGAGCCTCGCGATAACCCAGACCCCGCCCTTTCCAGAGTCTCCGCAGAATCCATCTCCCGCGAATGGTGCCCCGGCCATGGCGCCCATCGAGACGGCCGACGAAAGCGGCGACGGTGCCGCGCCCACGAGCTTCACGTTGCTCAAGCAAAGCATAGACCTCGACATCCGCTTCTCTCCGCGTGTGATCAAAGGGAAAACAACGCTGGAAATAGAGCCACACTCTCCGCTACTGAGAGAAGTGCACCTGAACTGCCGGCAGCTGAAGCCGACGTCGGTAACGGTCGAGGATCGTAATGCCTCCTTCAGGTACTCGGACCTTTATGAGAGATTAACACTTTACCCTGGAACAGACCTCGGACAGCACCACTTTCCAAAGACCCGTATAGAGCGCCATGCGAATGGCGCCGAGGATGAGCTCCTCGTGACGTTTCCGGACAGCGTTCGAATCAAAGAGAGCAGACAGGACGGCGCGACGGGCAACGCAGCGGGTCTCGGCACCGGCGCCGGGGACTTCTCCTACGACCCGATCAAAGTGGTGATAGAATACACGCTCGACGAGTTCCGCGACGGCATACACTTTACCGGCGTAGAAGACAGCGATGCCAGATATCCGCATGTCTACACACGGGGCTCTTCGTTCCCTGGGACAGCGTCTTGCTGGTTCCCCACAGTCGACGACGGTGCCACTAAGATTGCCTTCGACCTCTCGATCAAGTACCCGCGAACCCTCGGTGACGCGTTCAACAAAGGTCGTTCGACGAGTAGTGGCGTAACGAACGGATACTCGGCCGGAGACAGCGCTATAGGGAGCGATGCTGACGACGAAGAGGGTCCCGATTTTACCGAAGAAGAGAAAGCCCTGGAGATGGCTGTGATATGTTCTGGCGAGTTGACAGATGATATCACTGACACGGAGGATCCGACCCGGAAGACAGCAAGCTTCGAAATCGATTCGTCGATACTGGCAGAGAATGTTGGTCTGGCCATCGGACCATTCACTCACGTCGATCTGTCAATGTACCGCGATACCCAAGACGATGAGCGCCTAGGTTCGAGTGCTATCCGAGTCCACGCTTTCTGCCTCCCTGGGAAAGAAGATGAGGTTCGAAACAGCGCCATGATGCTGGCAAGAACCCTGGACAGCTTCACGGAACGTTATCAGAGCTATCCATACGGGAAAGCCTACAAGCTCGTCTTTGTAGACGATCTTGATCGCGATGTTGCGCATACAGCCTCCTTCTCCATCTGTAGCTCGCGCCTGCTGTTCCCGGAGACGGTATGGGAGCCACTGGTGGACACGACAAGAACTCTTGTACATGCTGTGGCAAGCCAGTGGATAGGTGTCAATGTGGTTCCATTACGGCCGAGTGACCGGTGGATCATCGCCGGAGGGTCATGGTTCATGACAGAGCTATACCTGCGCGATCTCTTTGGCCGCAACGATCACCGCTTCCGTCAGAAGGAGATTGCAGACAGAGTCATCCAAATGGATCGCAAGCGTCCATCGCTCCTCATCCTCGGTGATATGGTAGACATCGATCCCGGGGAAGAGGAGTTCATGGAGCTGAAGTCGCTCTCAGTCCTTTCGATCCTTCATAATCGACTCGTCAAGCAGAGTGGTAAGAACGGTGTGGACAGATGTCTGTACCGGCTGTTGCTCAATGCACGTAACGAAAAGTTACCCAATGGTGCTATCGACACCGAGGCGTTCCGTGACATCTGCGAGAAAGTCGGTCACCAAAAGCTTGACGCCTTTTTCAACCAGTGGGTCTACGGCTCTGGTTGCCCGAGCTTCCAGGTTTTTCCCTCCTTCAATAAAAAGAAGCAGGTCATCAACCTCACAATCAGGCAAATCCAAGCCGAATCTACGCTTGGGCCAGAAGTCAATCCACTCGCCGCGCCTGACTTTGTAAGGGAGGCGAAGGAGAAGAAGAAGGGCTTCCGTCATAGTTCTGACCTAACGGCGTTCGTCGGTCCAATGACAGTCCGCATCCACGAAGCAGACGGCACGCCCTACGAGCATATTGTGGACATCAACTCTTCCAATGTCAAAGTTGAGATCCAGTACAATACCAAGTACAAGCGTCTAAAACGTAACAAGCTTGCGAGGGAGCGAGCGGCTGCGCAACAAGGTCTAGACGCTACAGGCGATCAAGAAGACGTAACTTTCTACTCTCTTGGCGATCTCTTCCAATCGCCCGAGGAGACTGACGACTGGCAACTTTCGGACTGGAGCCCGGAAGACGAGGCGAAGATGGAACAGGAGTCATACGAGTGGATCCGAGTCGATGCGGACTTTGAGTGGATTGCGGCGACACATATCAATGATATGCCCTCATACATGTATGTGTCGCAGCTACAACAGGACAAGGATGTCGTTGCACAGGCAGAGACTATTCAGTATCTGGCCACCAAGGAAGGACACCCTCTTATCTCGAGCATACTCATCAAGACTTTGATGGATAGTCGCTACTTCCACGGAATCCGTACTATGGCTGCTGATGTCTTGGCAAATTGCGCAAACTGTGCTACCCAAAAGGTTGGCTCTCTGGGATTCTACCATCTCACCAAGGCCTTTGAAGTACTGTTCTGTCTCCCGAGAACCGAAGAAACACAGGGCACACCTATGACTCGGTCAAACGATTTCTCGGACAGGTCTTTCTATCTCATCCAGAAAGCAATACCCAAAGCCATATCGAAGATCAAAGGACCAGATGGTAGGGCCCCCAGGAGGGTGAGAGAGTTTCTGCTCGATATTATTCGGTACAACGACAATAGGGGCAACGACTACAGCGACGACTTCTACCTTGCTACACTCATGTCCGCTTTGACTGAGAGTCTCAGGACTACTAAGGTGACGGATCCTACCCTGGATCTCGACGCGGAAGGAGAACTGTTCGTCTTCACCCAAAAGGCAATGGACGAATTAAGTCGGCACCAACGACTCGACGAATGGATCCCGACCTATCAGAACATCTATACTGTGACGGCCCTTAGCTGTGGCTTAACGTTGATGCTCAATAAAGTCATACCCTTCGTCCCGTCGGAATTCCTACAATACACACGAGCTGGCAATGCAGAGAACGTGCGCTTAGAGGCTTGGACTTGTCTCGTGGAGCTGGGTATGATCAAGCGCGAGAACATACTTAGGTACATGATCTACGAGATCGCCAGCGATCCTTCGCCTCACTTCCGTGCTGGACTGCTTCGCCTATTCGAGCTTGCTCTCGGTCACCTTGCTATTGGTGACTTACCTGTGCTCGACAAAGCTGCAGAACCTGCGAACGGAGGCTTGGTCATCGAGCAAGAGGAAGGACCTACCGACCGTGAATCTGAGCTCAAGCGTCGCAAGCTTGAGGGTGCAATGGCTGCATTGAAAATGGAGGTAGCGACCGATGCTACATTGCGACGGTGTCTACAGAGCGCCCTACGTTCGGGCGTCACTTCGGTCCGCGACGTGCTTGACTTCTTGGAGATCTGTGCACTCCTTTACCGGCAAGAGAATCATCTCATCATTAATCTAAAGTATCCTCGGTACTGGCGCTCACGACATATCGGTAATGGCAAGTTGGTCTTTACCCGTAGCGAGCGCATACGCACAACGGCTCGAGTCTCTTTGATCGAGCCTCCGAAAACGCAAAAGATACTGATCAGGAAGCCTACACTCAAGATCTCTGCTCCCGTCCTACCACCGGCGCCCGCAGCTGTACCTGATCCTGTACCTTCGGCTGCTCCCATACCTCCTCCGGCTCCTGTTGCAGCGCCCGTGCTACCAGTCCCAACACCCGTGGTGACGCCGCCAGCGACTCAGCCCTCTCCGCCAACCGTGGCAGCAGAACCGCAAAAGATCACACCCCCGCCTCCTCCGGCAGTACCCGTGGAGAAGCCGAAGGAGAAGCCGAAGGAGAAGCCGAAAGAGAAGCCGAAGGCGAAGCCTGAGCCGAAGCCAAAGAAATCGCAGACACCAGCTTCAGAAAGACCTAAGAAGCAAAAAGAATCGAAAAGCCTGATTAGGTTGAAGTACCAGAACACTGAGCGATTTGCTTATGCATTGTCTGATGAGCAGACCCACGCGAGGAAGAATAAGCGGAAGGCTGAAGAAGGTCTTGCGGACGAACCAGCCTTTAAAAGGCAAGCAACAGCAGACGAGATCGATGATATGCCCTTGATGAAGAGGTCGTCGACGGAGCGCAGTGGCACGCCATTGAACGGCGAGCGTGGGCTTACGAGGAACGCGAGTTTGGATCTGCAGGTCAACGGTGGCAGACCAAGGCTGATTGTGAAGTTATATGTCGGCAAAGCCAACTTGGCAAAATTTCCGGTGACTGGTTAGAAGTCATACAGAACGCGGAATGAGTTGGCAGGTGTAGGTTCACGTATGGGACGTCGTATTTGCATATTTTTGGAGATGGAAAAGACCTGCATTAGCGAATGGCGTTTTGTCCTTGGGTTTCTGGATGGATATACCCCCTTGATACGCAGTATTGAGAATGTAATCGTATTGTTACTGTGATTCTGTCTGACCAGGACCGTGAATCTCCCTCAAATAACGACCTTCCAGCCGTGCCTGATCAGACTGCATCGAGGATAACAGTCCCCGAGATCTTCTCACTCTCAATCGTGTCCGTTGCAGAGAATATTCTTCTGCTGAGCTGTATCGCCTGTATAGCGGTGGGCACGCATGGAATCTCCAGATTTAAGCGCCCATTCCTCGACGAAGTTGTAGGGTCGTGACTTCGTAATTCGTCATTCCAGTCCGAGACTTTCTCTAACCTTTCACCTTTACAACCTTTCGCTCCCTCAAGACTTGATCATCTTATTCCTCTTCTCCCTCCTCTTCAGCCTCTCGACCCGCTTCTTGTGCATCTTCTCCTCCATCTTCTGGTACCGCTCCCTCTCCTCCTTTGCAGCGCGCTTTGTCCGTATAGATTCGATACGGCGCTGTCGATTGGCTTCCTTCTCGTCTTTCAGTTCCTTTTCTTTGGCTTTTGTGGCCGCGAGGGCGGTGCGCTTGGAGGTGCGCTGGGCGTATGTATCTTGTCCGGAGCGTGGGCGGAAGGCGGTCTTGGAGGCGTGCCATTGTTTGCCTGTAGTCATAGTTTAGCCATGTTTGCGCTTGGATGTCGAAGAGGTGTGGGTATGAAGACCGGGACAACGCACCGTTGACACGCATGCCCTTTACGACGGCGGCTTGTGCAGCTGGCGCTACTTGCGTTTGGACGTCTGCAGACATGTTGTAATATTGTGGAGTGAGCGAGTCGCTGCTATGTCTGATCTGGGAAGTTGGAGAAAGCTTTGTGAGATTTTGGGCGTTGATATGACGTTATCTTATCTGATGATGTAACTTGATCCGAGTTCGGCCCGAACTCTGCTGTTAGGCGTTTTGACACCATTCACGGACACTCCACAAGCAGATGGTGTAATGGACAGGAGCTGCGACTGTACGACGATAATACCCAACGAAGACCGCAATCCGTTTTCTGGTTCAATCGCTGTGTTCCTCCGTAAGCACAGACGGGACCCTTGCATGTTCCACAAAGCAGAATAACGGGGACCAGGGCCTACGCGCTCAATACACTATTCGAAGGACCTCTTAGCCAGAAAGCAACCAAAACCCCCCATTAGCTACTACTTTGTAACTTCGCGTCATTCTTCGGTGTTCAACTGTTTTGCCGTCGTATTCGATTACCCAAAGCAAGCACTCAGAAGACGCTTTCCTAGACTTTGCCCGATCTGCGTTAGGATCTGCGAAAACTGGACCAGGATCTCGCGGCTAAAAAATTGTAGCATTGCACGTCAACGCCGATTTCGTCGCGCACGCATATAAAACGCTCGCGGCCTTTCCCGGTCCCCAGTCTCCCTCCGTTGAGGTTCCACGAAGAAGCAGGATCTCTTCCGACTTCGCATACGCGTACAACATGGGCATCTCCAACGAGTGGTGGTTTGCTGCATGATATCGTTGCGACCCAACTCACCGCTCCACTGCATATAGTACTCAATACCCCACCATGGGCGCTTCATGACCAGAGTCTTCCCTCCCTCCACGACTTTGACACTCCCACACCTGGGCGAATATGGACCTAACGACTAAGGTAGTCGGCATTGTGGAAAGTGGAGGGAAGCTGCACCAACAAGGCACAATGGAGGACGCTGCTCCTGCAGTGTCGGATGTAGCACATACCCACGGACAGGGCGAGGAAGCGCTGAAAGACATTGTTTGTGGTTCACTGGCAGGTATCGTGGGGAAGTACATCGAGTACCCGTTCGACACAGTCAAAGTACGGCTACAGTCACAACCGGACCATCTACCGTTGATCTACAGAGGGCCGTTAGACTGCTTCAAGAAGTCACTGCAAAGGGATGGTTTCCTTGGTATCTACAGAGGCATAAGCGCACCACTAGTGGGTGCAGCGGTAGAGACGGGCTGCCTCTTCTTCAGTGTAAGCATTCGTAACCATGTTCGCACTTCCTGAAGTCAAAGCTTATAGGACGTAGTATCGCGTAGCCCAAGACGCGCTCAAAACCCTCGCGTACCCTGAACACCGTGCCGACCCCTCAAAGGAGCTTCCCTACACCGCACTTCTCTCTTGTGGTGCTGTCTCAGGAGCTTTCACCTCCCTCTTCCTCACGCCGATCGAACTCGTCAAATGCAAGATGCAGGTGCCTGCATCTTCACCTACCATACATCGTCCCAATATCTCAGGCATAATAGCATCTATATACCGGCACCAGGGGCTCATGGGATACTGGCACGGGCAGATGGGCACACTGATCCGCGAAACTGGTGGCAGTGCCGCATGGTTCGGTGGCTACGAAGGCGTGAAGCTCCTCTTCAGAAGAGCGAACCCTCAAAGTATCACGGATGCTGAAGTTCCCGTGTATCAAAGGCTCGCATCTGGTGCAGTGGCAGGCATGGCCTACAACTTCCTCTTCTACCCCGCAGACACAATCAAGAGCAGGATGCAGACAGAAGACGTGAAAGGCATAACGGGCGGCAAGTCAACATTCGGTGCTGTAGGAAAGGCAATCTGGAGACAGCATGGTCTGAAGGGATTGTACCGTGGCTGCGGTATTACCGTTGGTCGATCAGTACCTAGCTCGGCCTTCATCTTCACTGTGTACGAAGAGTTAAAGAAACATTGGCCGGACCGAAGCAATGCCTAGACAACCAGTGTATGGGCCTTCATTCGAGACCTCGGTCTCTTGTTCTTCTTTTGGTCGGCGCAGAGCGTATTGCGAAAATTTGGCGTGTTAATTGGCGATTTACTCGATGAGCTGATTGAAGCATTTTTATGGCGGCGTTTGAGAGAGCTTTCTTGGGGTTGGGATAGCATGAAGGCATGAAGATACCAAAATTTAGAGTAGATAGACGCAATGTGACGACTCCGAAATCAACGGATACGCTTCAACATCTATACCTCTCTCAGACACGAGAGGATGATTAAACTTTATTACTAGAGGCGGCGTGAACAGGAGAGTCATGCTTGTTCACACGTGAAAGCAGCCACACCCATCTTCACATGCTCCGCAAGCCCCGGCGTAGCTGTGGCTGGTGCAATGCGGGAAAGGCCAATTGTGGGGAAATGCATCCGGGACCGTGACGCGATGCCGAGGATCAAATGCCAGACAGCTTGACCTTCCGCGCGACTCGCTGTCCGGCCCTTACACATGCGCACCTTCCTACTAGCCTCATCCTTCTTGCGCTCTTTCCTGCCTTCGTGCTACACGAGCGCTGCTGCTACGACGAACGGCTGAACGGCGACTGTGCAGCTGGGACGAGTGATTGACCGAGGCTCAAGGTATCAACAGCTTCGGATTGGCACACGCCTGCACACAAAAGAGTTGGAGAGATGGACAGGTTACAGGTGCTCGAGGTACATGATCTCTCCTCAAGTTCCTGTTGGATCATTGTCTAATGCTTTGGATAGCAAGCGCTCGAGAAGATCGTCCTAGACCCAAAGTACCACGACATCCTCGCGCTCGTGAAAGGCATACGGAATGGCATCGTGTATGGGACGAAAGTGCGGTTTCCGCATGCTCTAGTGTAGGAATAGTCACAATTCGTGGTTGAGGAAATGGGCTGACATTGCAACTACAGCATGATCTTCCTCTTCCGCTCAGGCTCGTACGTGCTCCCTTCCAACACCTCTCCCCTTCTTCCATTCGGCCAACCCGAGTCAATGCTGATACCCATTGTGTAGTTTCCGAACAAAATGCCTCCTCGTCTACCGCGCAACTCGCCAGCACGCCCGCAACCTCGCCCTCTTCGCCCTCGTCTACAAGTCCTCGATGCTCCTCCTCAAGAACATCTCTCCCACCGGCAAAGAACGACACTATGACGCCTTCGTTGCCGGCTTGCTAGGTGGCTACACTGTCTTTGCACGGACGATAAACAACAGCGTATCGCAGCAGATTGTGATATACGTCTTCGCTCGCGTCGTCCTAGCCATCGCGAAACTCGCCGTGCAGTCGAGAGATGTTGGCGGTGGGCAGAAAGGGATTGGGGAGCCGGGTGGTGGGGGAGGGTGGGAGGTGTTGGGGCGAGGGGAGTGGAGGAAGGAGGTTGCGAGGAATGGGTGGCCGGTGTTTGCGAGCTTGAGTTGGGCGATGGTGATGTATGTGTTCAGGTGGCATCCTGAAAGCTTACAGACGAGCTTGAGAAGTAGTATGCAGTACATGTGGGTACTACCTGTGTTGACACTTTGGAGTTGCTTGCTGACGAGTACAGATACGTGCAATCGGACGACTGGGATTCGTTGCGGACGTTCATTTGGCATAACAAATAGAGTACAGACAGTGTCGGAGAATATGCCCACGGGGGTTGTTCGCTTCATGTTCATGATTGATCACATTTACGAATTAAGCATTAGATGTGTTGGTGTTTGGTGTGTGCATCTTGTTGTACTCTATATCGCGTCTAGAAACATTGAGA
Organism: Lophiotrema nucula; assembly: GCA_010015825.1. Lineage (NCBI taxonomy): Eukaryota > Fungi > Ascomycota > Dothideomycetes > Pleosporales > Lophiotremataceae > Lophiotrema > Lophiotrema nucula. Next base: position 973,353 of record ML977317.1, on the reverse strand, counting down.
GACTAGAAATAGAGAAGTCAAAACCAACCTTTCTACATTGCTTGTCGTGTGGTATCATACTTAATATGAATCAAGTCTAGAACGTATCAGAGTAAGGCTGTTCAGCCTTGAGGCGTAAATCATGATCGACTGCACAGCGGCCATCCTCGACAGTCCGCAGCTCACTACATGCAGGAGATCTACCGTCGATGCATGACAATATCATGCTACTGTAGCAGTGAGTGACTCCAGTGTCGACCACTTTCTACCGAGATCCTCTAGACAAGATCTACTGTCGCAGCATAACAGTTCCATGGCACTGTAGCAGTGAGTCCGTTCGGAATGCCTGGCCGCCGTTCCACTAAGATCTCCTAGATGATCGCTGAACCTCGACGTAGTGATAGTGGCAAAGCCATGTCATGTGTAGGAGTTCGAAGAGATAGCCCAGACATTCGCCCAATGTCGGTGACCGGCTTGGAGTCATCCTCCACCCAGCTGAGGAGCAATCCAGACAAGGAACTTTATTCGTTTTTACATGATCGTGTACCGTGTACATGCGTCAACATGCGCGAGCATGCGAAACAGCCTGCATATGTGCGTCAAACATAGTGACGCAAGACCAGCTCCGCAGTCGGAGTTTTGAAAGTAGGGCTACCAATAATGGTATGCAATTGATGAATTCGGAAGATCCGATGTTGCGGGGACGGCTCGGAGGGCGCCTACGTCCATGTCAAAGTGGTAAGGCTGATGGGGTCGTTCGAGAGGGGTACGAGCGGTCAACCGAATCAGGACGGTACAGCCGTCGTTAGTCTCGAAAAGTAATAACGGTGTCTGAACCCTGAGGCAGGAACACAATGAGACAGCGATCCATTTCCCTGGTACCACGTCATCGAAAGGGTCCGCGTGTTGTAGTGTGTTGTTGATCTTGGATCCTTGGTCCCGCCAGCCTGGTGCGGTTACGTTCGGATGTACCGTCGTGCGTACCGGTGAAGACGGTAGACTCGACGGATAGTCATGGCTATGGCGGCATGCTATAGGTCGTTAACTGGCGTCTCAAAGCACTCGACGGATGACAAGCAGCGGGGGGAACGCGGGGAGGATTGTAGTTGGTGTAGAGTTGCGCGAAGCGACGGTACCGTTTCAGAGCATTGCCTGAAGAAGGCTGCTTGGCTTCGACACCGTGACTGGAGTATCTGAGTATATGAGCAAATGAGTGGCGCTATTCAGAAGACGTGTCGCATGTCCCATCGATCACAGGACCATATGGTGCAATATGGTGTTGTCTTTCACCGGCCCAGGCCAATGTACCCCTCTTTGAGAGGTATAAACATGGCCTTTCTCCCATCTCTCTATTGTCGTATCTTTCAATTGCTCTTCTCTTTGGACTTGTACGATAGTAAACTGTAACCATCAACGAACATTCTTACCCTCCCTTCCTTCACCTAAGTTTACTGCATAGCGAAAGGACCCTTCATACGATACCCGGCTATTTTTCATCTCTGTTATCGAGTGGCTGCTTGTTCATTTGCGAGTGGCTGTACGGGATACGGCTACCTATCAGTTTATGTCAGTTCCGACGTTGGAATGTCCTTACCTTAGAGTGTTAGCTGACGTTTTCCAGTGTTCTTTTCTGAACATCTCACCGTCGAGTATCCTTCTCGCGACTCAACATGCCTTTCCTCGAAGGGAATGAGGCTCGCGTAGAAGCAACTCCGGAAGTCATTTCGGCCAACAGGCCTCCCCAACTCAACGAGACGGTGTGTGGCTGCCGCTGCGGATGTGGTTGTAGCGGGCTACTTGAAGGCGATGGTGGAGACGGCGGCTCCACCTCCACCCGAGAGACAACGCTTTTCGACCCCGATGAAGAAGATCCCCAGAGCTCCGATGGACCGGAGGCGCATGTGACCCCGGATATGTTCGCAGTCCGCCAAGCTCTTCCTTGGATGGTCGGCGATACTCGCGAAGTTCCAACGAGATATGGTAGCTTCGACTACGACAATGATGGATTTCGACCAAGCCAGCGCGTGATTGGAATCGAAGACCAACCTCTGCGGCCAATTTCTGATGTCCGATATTCGGAAATCAGCGAGAATGACGATAGTATGGTGAACGGGACAGCAAGCGATACCCACAGCGTCATAACGCCCAATGTTAGAAGCATCCGTCCGATGTCACCCGGACCTGGATTGGGACATTGGATAGGAGATACCGTCCACAGCGAGAACTACTTTCTCGCAAAGCCGCTCCGGCTGACACCTCAACGCCGCTTTTGCAGAGGGCTGGTGGCCTCCCATCTAGTCGTAAGAGACGATGCACCTCGCACAGGTAGAGCCGAGAACTTCTTCCACGACAGCTCAGCATCTGGCCCTTTTTTTCGTTGATGGAGGATTAGTGTTTCAGCACCGCCAGGTCTTTTAGTGTCTGCCCGCTCCTGGTCTGTCGTTGCTCTTCCATGTATTGGAGTATTCCTTACCACTGTCGGTTCTCGGCGTCTCTGGCTCATGGGAATGGTTTTTGGCTGCGGAGCTCGGCGCCGAGGTTCGGGTATCGATAGCAAATTCCCGAATGAGAACCCATTCAACGAGAGATCATGATCTTGTATTCCTGCGTTGGTCTTGTGAGTCGACGCAAGTGAGGTTATCAGGGTAGCGGAAATTGGAAGGCACGACCTGGACAACTTGAACTTCCTCTTCCCTTGGGAGGTAGTCAAGGAGCAACGTGGCCGAACCCTCGTCAGAGTGAGCTTGCAGAATCAGGATGTAGAATCCGTCTGCAGATAATGGCAGCGCCATGGAGATGAAGTGCATTGACAGGCTGAGGTTGTTAACGACCCCTTCGGGACTACGGTATGTTTGGAAAAGACAGCCACGCAACAGGACGGCTCCGCCCTCAAGTTCGTGACCTGCGCTTGCTTTTGGCGGTCCCCTGCGCAAGCATTTTGCGGCCAGCCGCGTGGAAATTGAGTTATGAGGCATTATTAGAGCGGAAGGGCCCATTGGTGGCTCCTAATTTGGGCATCGTGAAATCGTGAGTCGCGCCCACGCTCGCAGGAAAGTTGGAAACATCAGATGGACACCGCCATCGGAGTGTCAAATCACGCCGAGCCCACGCGGGTGCGGAAGTGTGGAGAGCATCCTAGTTGTCCGACAGCGCAGAAAATGATGTGTGGGCGTGCATCGTCTCCAGCGAACTTGCATGCAGATCCCTCATCTGGTCCAATGGCAGGGACCGTGCTCTTCACCGAGTATTCCAATCCCATCTCTCCGCGCGTCGAAGCATCTTCGTTGTCTCTGTCATCCGACCCACAGGCCTTGCCTCCGCTCTCCCCGCCCGACTGTCCTAGCCTTTCAAGTGACTAGCAAGCTGCGCTGGAGGGCTGACTGGCCGTTTTACGGAGGGGCTGACTCCACCGTCGAGCATTCAGCGCTCTTCGAGACCACGCTTATCGAGAGGCTGCTTCTTGAACGTTTCGATGCACCAGGTCGCTCTGCCTCCCCTTTTACCTTTGTACTACCTGTATCTGCTGAACAGGCTGCATTGGACAGGCGTGCCGTGCAAACATTCTCTTATATCAGACCACGGGCCCCCTTGAACGGAGGCTCTAGCCTCAATCAACGCTTGTGAAAGTCCGACATCCTGGTCTCAACAAGAAACAAGTAGACCAGCTCAGCCGACACCACGCCACATCCTTCAGCCTCCGCGTAGTCTCAGTTGTCCTTCCCGCGTTGCTGAGGACCTTTAACGACGAATCTCAACACCATAGCAGGACAAGACAAAGCAGGACAAGACAAAGCAGCACAACTCTTGGTCCCGTTCTGTACGCGATCCACCGTGATCCACGGTTCCGTACGTCACTGTGCACCATCGGCGAGAAGCACCTTCTGTCTTGCAACAAGTGATATCTTCACATGAAGATACGTCTCCGGGACCAATTCATCGCTCTCAGGCTTCACGGGCCAATTTCCTGCGTTGCTTGCCAGCTGGCGTCAACGTTTCGGTACGAACAGGGCCTCAATTGCATCCACTTGTCAACTATTCTGACCTTACTAGTATCTCAACATCGCACTTCGAAAGTTCCTAGAAGTCGTACTTCCCTCCATTCCCCGCTGCACACCCTCAAGACCTCGTCTCAGGGACACTTCACGGGCTACGGATCGAGCCACGCTATATATCGATACCTAGGTAACTGTAGAGCTCTAAGACACGGCTTGCAGAATATCGCGAGGCTTCAGCTCTGCATCAAACCTCGACCATTCCGACTTCTCCCGACCGCGCGTTTCCCCGCATTCGAGTGCGCATCCGCAAGTCTAGCCTGGCTTGCAGTAGTCACATACTATTCTACACGTCCATCCTCGCCGGATGAGCGGTTCTTGCTCAGAGTTGGCAGGAAATAGCAGCGTGACTGACACGCCTGCAATGGGCATAAAGCCGTCTTCCATATCGCACCCGGTCGCGTGAGCTCGAACCTCTCCTACATAATGTCGTCCACGCCTCCGCGACGTTTCAAAGTCGAGCCCATCGAGACGACAGCCAAATCCTCCAAAGATCGGTCACAGAAGGATGCCTCAAAGCCACGTAAATTCGCTGCGGAGCCGTTCGAGTTCACAAAGAAGGCGACCAGGAAATTTGCGCCTGAGCCCATAGAGACTACAGCCAAGAGCAATCGCAATAAGGATACTCAGGGAGCAACACAGAAGCCTGCGAGGAGATTCAAACCGGAGCTCGTTGAGACAACAGAGAAGAGAGGTGGCGAGGTGCGCGACAAACCAAGGATAGGCGTCTCAACGACATCTACGTCGAACGATCGGACGAAACGGCCACCTCGAAAGTTCGCACCTCAATTGATAGAGACAGCAAAGAGGACGCGTAAGGCTGGTGACAGTACTCCGGCTATCTTGGCATCAGACAAAACAGAAGCAACCCCTGGGGACAGCACGACCGGGCCAAGGAGAGTGCATACTGACGCTGCTCCTCCGCCACCCGATAACACTCCCGTGCTTCCCGCCAGCCAGAATCCATTCTTCCTAGAAGTCCAACGCCAAGCCTCCCCGCTGTCGATGCGGAGACCAAGCTCTCGAGCCAGCACGCGTTCACATCACTCATTCAGAGTGCCAGAACTTGATCCCATAGAGTCTTCGGAATCTGAGGGTGAAAGTCCCGCATCTCCATCGACCTCTCCTTCGGTGACTTCTGATCACTCTTTCATGTACAAGGAAGCCACCCGTATGCGCGAGAGTGTCGACGAAAGATTTTCGGGATATCTACTTGAACTCGCTGCGAAAGCTGCCGAGAAACAACTACGTGAACAAGCCATGGCTGCGTTCCCAAACGATGACCATCATGAACCAGTAGATCACTTCATAGGTCGAGATGACGACATGGAGTCGCAGGCCGGAGATGCCAAACTTCGGCATGATTCGTCCTTCACTGAAGTCAATTGGGAGCTAGTTGCAATGCGACAGTACCGCGAGGAAGCCGAGAAAGAGAAACGGGAGGCGGATGAAAGAAGAAAGAAACGGGAGGCGGAGATGAACAAGCCTGAAGCCCAGTCACACAATCCTTGGGGTAACGCATCGGTGTTGTCAAATCTTCGACAACCAAGAGACCCAGAAATGGATGGGATGCGGAAGGGAGCTCGGCCCCCTATGCTTGGGAGTGACATCGTATTCCCTCGATGTCCATCACCCGAACCAGCCCGTTTTGATCCAACGCAGGGCTCGCACGCGATCAAGAGTGCTATGTGCTATCTCACCGAACAGACCCAAGCATCTGAAAGAGGGGAGGGATTGTGGTGTGGGAATGGAAAGCAGTTATCGATCCAGAGTAATGCACCGACTCTATGGGGCAGTGTACCTAGTCGACCACCAAGTCGTGGAGGTCTCTGGGGAGGATGTTGCATAAATTCCGGGCTCACACCTCCTCGCGGACCAACGGGCATCCTAACGCCAAAGATCGAGATTGACAATCCAATGTCGCCATGTCCGACACCGGATCATGAGCAACTGCCTCCCACCCCTCCTGCCTCCCAAGCAGACTTCGCTTGCATAGACGAAAAGTTATCAGCTGAGCTCGCTATCGAGGAAGAGTTTGGAGACGACTTTGTGACTCAAGTTTACAACTATTTGTCCCTAGGCTATCCTTCGATAGCGCGGGTCTTTGATGAGGAGCTCGTAAGGATATCTCAATGGTCCCTGGAGGAGCTGCGTCAGGACGATAATCTAGTCACTTCCCGAGGATACATCCGTTTGGGCGTAGATGGCAATTTGAAGAACACTGACATTACTGAAGAGTCTTGTATGCGTTGGCGAGCGCTACGAGTGTATATTCGTGAATGGGCGAAGCAGCAACCGGGTATGGTCTCAGGTGATTCCAATGCGAATGTCGGCATGGGTGCAGCCGTTCGTAGAGGAAGTTGGGCTTTCTAAGGGCGGAGTGATCCAGAAGGCACATAGGATTTTCTGGTATAGTAGCATTGTCTTCTTGCATTTTAGCGATTCAACTTCATGTTAGCTTCCCTACATCTGCTTTCTCTCCTTTTCTGTTGCGTCTCTCTTTGCTTCTTCGTCTTGAAGCCGGCGTTTGATATTTGGAAAAGCGGCAGTGTGACCGGCGCCGCGCATAGTCGCTTACAAAGTCTTTCTGTTAACTTGAAACATGTTATTGTTAGGGTTCGAGATAGCGTGCATCATCACGGTAGCTGGGGACAGCATCGGCACAATCGCCATATGTCCAGGTAGCGGTAGGAGTAGAGTTCATTCTGTCTCGTATACACGGAACACATACACCTTCCCATCCTGCAATCGAGATAATGGAGACCGACTAGAAGGCTAAATGATCTAAAGTAAGCCAATCGAGCAGTCTGCTGACGCCAACTCTGCTTTTTGGTTTCATGCGACCTAAAGTACCTCCTACTACAAGGGCAGAAACATGCAAGGCAAGCCTTGCAATGTCGCTTGAGCGGTCTCGATGAGCGGGACGGTGAGCGCAAGTTAGCATATGCTCGTTCTCATCTCCTGCGTCTCGGTTCTGGTACGGCAGGGTCCAGAATTGCGGATCGATCGGAGAACTAGACCAGTGACGTCTAGGTAGGTTTTCGATCTCCGCTGACGCACCACTGTTCAGTCTGCTGTCGTTGACTGTGCGTGCAACAATGTGAGATTATACAGACAAAGCTCATTAAGCCACCTGAAACCTTGCGACCAAATGCTTGGGCGCCACAGACTTCTCTACAATTCTTGGTCCTTGGGGCCTGGTTGGAATTCCAGCTTCTTCTCCGGCGGCGCCCTCGGCGCGTACAAAAACGTGCTGAGGTGCGGGCCGTGGGGGCTCCTCTAGCGTCTGCGGCCAGTCAATGACTTCGTTTATTTCTTTTTCCTTATCTCTTCACCCAACCGCTTTACCAAAGCCCCTTTTGCTTTGTTGGAAGCTCCCCACAAGTCGAGCACACTGCGCATCGAGGGGTCCAGGGAGTGTTGTTACGTGCGGCGTGGCTGAATTGCCTCATCGTCTGGGCATCATGCGGAGTAGTCAGCCTCTGCATCTGCTTCCCTTTTGCAGCTCCCATTATTCAGAGACCTGCGCATCGGGTTTGCGCCAGACAAGAGCCAAGATCGATCAGGGTCCCAAAATCTGGGTCTTCATCGGTCTCTGGGGACCATTTGTCAACTGCCTACCGGGGAAGGCAGCTTCCTTATCGCAGCACTAAGACATACTAACGGCTTCCTAAGCTGCTTATTATTTCGACAACAGATACAGTGATATGTTACCGCGCTGCTGCAGATCAAGATGGTCTTGAAGGACTTTGCAAAGTTCATTCGCTGTGGCCTCAATCGAGTGGCTCCTCGAATCTATTAATTGTTCGAGTCGGATGTGCTCGACGTTGCAGAAAGAGGCGGTCTCGCACAGCGCCTACCTCAGCCGCTGGCTGCCATCCCACGCCATTAGTCTACGAGAGCGTTGCTTGTTCCCCAGTCAGGCCAATAGCAGGCGCATCAAGCCTAAAGATTCTTAGTCCCAGGTACGCACGCCGAAGTGGGACGAATGAACGAGCTTCTTGCTCAACAACCGATCTGGCGGCCCTGGGCTTGAAATCGACTCTCCCGTTCCGGGAACGTGGTGCAGATAGTCGCCTCAGTGGACCACTATCAAGGACCATGACGAGTTTGGCGATGCCAGGGCTCAGGAGTCGAGATCGCCTTCCAGAAGATGCCCCCTAAGCCGTCCCGTTGGTCTATCGAGGCCATCATGTTTGAGCGAAGGCCCGAGGACGTACGGTTTGAAGCTGTCTCTGCTTCCAGGGCATATCGTCGACCCACTTCTACCCGCGGGGGTGTCTAGCACGTCAAAATGTAGCCGAAGCCCCAGCTATATCCTAGCTCCCGTCATCTTCCCTTAATTATTAGAACTCGTGGTCTTTCCTTCTTGACAAGTGCACTATTCACCGTCCAAGCGTTCCGCGTTGGCATCCATCAACAACCAAGCCCAGAAGATTGACATCCATCTTCAATATTTGACAGCTGTTCCTGCGACTTGGAACACTAACACCCTTGGGGATCTTCCCTAGACGGATCGTCATATTATCACAATCCTAATCGTCATGGCTGAGACTTTTGATTACTCCTTCCAGAGGGAGTTGGCCTTGAATTCATGGATCATGTACGGGATCGGTATGTTTGTTATAGTCCTTCGAGCGTAAGTAACGCATCTTGAAACATACATGGTCCGTGAACTGACTTGACTCATAGATATGCAAGATGGCGGAGAGCTGGAAGCGTTGGTCTTCTTGCGCCAGACGACTGGATCATGATAACGGCCGTTCCTGCTCTGTACACCACGCTCATTGTCTGTCTAAACCTCATCGCCGGAGGCGGTGGAAGCAATCTGTATCCACCGGAGCAGTTTGCTACGTTCACTCCTGATGACATCCAAGAGCGAATCAAAGGCTCAAAGATTGTCGTTGTTTCAGAGCAGGTAATCTCAGTTCAGGTGCGAAGGCTCGCGCAATTCACTGACAAATCCCAAGGCAATGTTGAACGTAATCTGGTCACTTAAAGTATGCATGCTCTTCATGTATGCACGGATGACGGCTGGAACCAAGTACCTAAAGTGGGTCAAGTACCTTGGAATATACGTTTTCCTCGGCTGGCTAGCTGTTGAAATCGCATTCTTCACCGCATGTCGGCCATTCCAAGGGTACTGGGGCATGCCTCCCCCAAATCCTCAATGTACGACCTTGGAGCACTATGCTATGGTGCAAGCTGTGTTCAACATAAGCAGCGATATTTGCATGCTGGCGATACCGTTGCCAATGATTGTCTCACTCAGCTTGCCACTCAAGCAGAAGATCGTTCTGAGTATCGTTTTCAGCATGGGTGCTTTCGTGTAAGTCGCTTCCCTCCATCCACTTTCCGGCTTTTGTAGGAACTCCTGGCTCACTGACCATCTGTAGAATTATCGCGGCAATCCTCACAAAAGTTTATAATCTTTCAGACGTCTACTCGACAGTCTATATGCTCTGGTACACACGGGAAGCATCGGTTGCAGTCTACGTCGCAAATCTGCCTGGTATTTGGCCCCTTCTCCGCGAGCATATTCGCTTCCTGCGCAATCACACTTCCTACCCTTCACGCTCCGGTACGAATCCTCTACAAAACTCCAAATACGGAAACCTCTCTTCGGCGCCACAACGGCGAAGTCGCGCGGCGAAGGACGTTACACTTGTCGAGCTTGAAGAGATTGAGAGGGGTAGAAAGTCGTTCTCGAAGAGCACAAGAAGTAGGAGTGTGCCCGACGAAGAGGAGAGAGTGGGTCACTTTGGAAGAAAATTTGATCTGGCGACTATCAGACGAGGAAGCCCCGAAAGTGATGAGAGGAGGCTGAAGGACCCTGAGGGCTGGGGTCACGGGTTGAACCTCGAAGTGCACGTTGATAAGACTATTGAGGTGCAGAGAGGCAGTTGGGACGGCGCTGGTCGACAAGGCAGGCAACGCGATGAATGGGAAGTAGCAACGCAAGCACCCAAGGTCAAGATCGAGGGGCCTGATGGTGAGATCTTGAACAGGGTGGATTCTAGATAGACGCAGCGTTATTATGGGACGGACTTGTGTAACCTTGTAAGCGTGGAGTTGGATTGATTTGGACTACTTAGTGATGGCTGGTATGGGCTTTGGGTACTTGTCTGGGTTTTGGCAGCGCGGCGCTATGGGCGATCTGGTGCTGGCGGGGCGATTCACTACGGTGCGCTTCTGACTTGACGGTATTCTGCGACGTTGATCCCTCCAGTGTCGTACTGTAACTTTTAGATTATTATGTTTCCAATAGATTTGTTTTCGCTCATCGCCTGGGTCAAGGTCCACCAGGTCTCCATTAATAGGGCATGAAATCTTATTTGATGTTTACAGGCCGATTAATTAAACGAAAAAATGCCATGTATGCAGATAGAAATAACGATGCGAACGCGAGCTTCCACAAAGTCGCTGAAGCCACAATGCTGATCAATACACTACTAATGCAAGCAGCCCCCGACTCACTTACCTTCCCCTGAACAAGTCATGATCATCACAAGATCTTCACTACCCCCACCACGTTTCTCTCCTGCCCTTCGGCTTGCGCCAGATGCCGGACAATCCCAGGTCTCTCAATGTACAACGCGTTCGCGATAATTACTACTACGAGCGAGCATATCCAAAGTCTGCGCTGCCCAAGAGCTTGTCTGCACAGGGCTGTAGTCCGGTATGCGAGGGATGAGTGGTAGATCGATGAGATGTAATGCGAAAGAGCGGTGACACCAACGTATTGTTCCGAAAGATCGCAAACCCTGCGGAACCTGCCGTAGCAATGCTGGATGAGTGGTATAAGTGCGCCAGACGTGAGCCAAACGAGGAAGCGCCAGAACTGGAGAACAATCCAGCAGCAGAAGAGTGGCATTTGGACCGTGAAAATGGTGATGGATTCCTGTGGGAGGAAGACTTCTGCTACGCGCAGTATTGAGCCCAATATCCGGCCGAGGATTTGAAATGCCGGCCTGAAGCCCGCAGCAAGGAAGCAGGCGAATACGAAGAGTAGGAGGACGAATGTAAGGTAGATGCCAACAGAGATGAAGAATTCTCTTGTATGAATCCATATATACACGTCGGTGGCCAGGATCCATAGCGGGTTAACGAGCAGTCCGATTGTCCAGGAGTATACGAAGTTTAACAGATAGATGACGGTGAAGTATGGTAAAACGCAAAGGAAACAAAGGAAGTCGAAGATAGTATGTTCGAAGACAGGAGGGAGGTTGTCGAGGTCGATATCGATGTTGTTGGGATCGATGTCTTGTGCTTTCGCGCCAACAATGAAGAAATTCAAAAGCATAAACAAGAACAGAGGGATGAAGCCCATCTTAAAGATGTTTCCGGCAAAGGCGTAGGTCATATTCTTACCTGCATCGCTGATAGGTTCAGCGTCGTGGTGGGCATTTTGCTGCTCTGCGATCTGCTCTGCCTTAGCGTAGGCTGCTTCAGCTTTCTTCAGTCGTTGGGATAGGACTCCCTGAATCTTAGCCGGCTCGAAGGTCTTGATCCCATCTTCTAGAGGCTGGAGAACATTATCTTTCGTCCAGAGAGCCCAATACGGAGGTGGAGGGTACTGTATCTCTTCGATAAGTTCCTTCTCTGATAGTGTTTTGTCGATAGTGTTCCTCGGTTCATGTTTCGGGGGCGGGTAAGAGCGTAGGAGGACGTGGTTTGCTGGGTAAGTCGACCTACAGTCATACTTTGAGCCACCATTCACAAGATCCATCCGCCTCCGCCATATCTTTTCTTGTGAGGGCAGCGGGGGGATGTAACTGAAAAGCTTATATGGCGCATGCTCAGGTTCAGCGAACTGCTTGCCGTTGTATGGTTGTTGGAAGTAGCTGCGCGAGTCCTGTGCGCGGACCGAGGATGTTGAGTAGCTCGACATAGCGCAGGCCAGGTTGAGTTTTGTTACGCAGTTGAGACTAGAATTGTCTGAGCAATTACAGTCACTAGAAATGATTGACTCGACTTGTAGGATATCGCTCATTTGCTCAGTTGTAGAGTTCTGTCCTCGAGCGATGAAGTTATTCATCACCTCAATCATGCGGCAAGACAAGCGAACAAAGAGACGCTTTGTTAACTCCCAGACGACCATTGTTAGTATTGATGAGGCATGGGACAAAGGAACGATACATACTGAAAACAATGCCATTGTTGGTGAGTGTTGGATGGCCACAACACAGTCATCGTTTTAGCGAGGTTACATTGCTAGGCAACAACAACACTACTTTCCAAAGATCAATTACGTACAGCAACTGATTATAAATCGCATCCTGAAAGACATGCTCGAGGCTCGCCCTTACCAAAGCCATGACTGCAAATCCGGCGGAATGAACGTCTTAGAGAGAAATAGCGAAGGGCTCAAGCGGGGCATCCTCATTCTGCTACAGTGATAAAATCCAGCTCTGGGCTATTCACCTTCGCTGAAACGATATCATTGCTTAACTTTCGGCTCACCACGCTGTGACCACTTGCACTTAGCTGCAAAGAATTTTCAACCAACTCGTTGTACTCTCGATCCGTCACTTGGACACGTCCTGCGCTACGTCTTCCAAGCGATATTCTGTTTCTCTTACTCTCTCTGCCAGCAGCACCGCTCTTCTCATCACCGGTATTAGAGAGATCAAAAGTCGGAAGCCAAGATCCAATTTGGGCAAAGATAGGCTTTTTGGATATATACTTGACAAATTTCGGCATCACCACCGCAGAAGCAGCAAACTGGCCGAATGCAAGCTCTGATAACCCCCATTCGCCAAGCAAAGTATACCAGTACGTTTGGTCGACGTCTTGGTGACCTTGAATGAGGTAGTATATTCTTACTAGGGAGCAAACCGTCGGCCTACATCTTATCAGCATATTCTGTTATATCTGCGAACATTGAGACTTACATGAGACCCAACAGAAACACTCCTGACAAAAGTCTCTTTCTCTTCGTTGGCAAGCGCAGATTCCAGATGACGTTTTGAGACAGGACGAGTAAGAGACAATCAGAACCGGCGTTGATCGTTCCAGAGACAAGAGCTTTGATTGTGATGTCGCCAATGCATTTGCCTTCGATAACAGTCGGGTCCCAGAGTTTCTTCATGGGTCTACACCATGCAAACTCAAGCAATGCTGAGGTCACATAGAAGCAAATGTGAACCCATATCAACAACTGGTAGACCCAAAACGCAACGTTCCGGGTTCCGGCCGGGATGAAGACACGGAGGCATTGGAGGAGGATTGAAAGTTTGAGGAAGAGAACCGTAAGATCATAGGCAATTGTCCCTATCATGTAAAGCTAAAAGGCATCAGAAGAGCTCATGAAAGCCACCATCAGCGGAGAACTCACGTAAGAGCGAATGATAGTATCTCGAACAGTGAGGTTCCATTGATGGACACCGGTATGGTGATACGCCGCAAGGTAGCAAACGGGCACAAGTCCTCCAACATATAGGAACTAGAACAATCAGAGACGAATATTGAAATTGTAGTCGTTACTTACGAAGGAAATGGTCAACATGTCTCGATGAGGTGTCAGTCACAGTCATGCAAGGCATCAGGTACTAGAAAACGACTCACAATCCTCAATGACCACGCTACGCACTATCTTCCATTTCGTAAAGATCCGAACAGCGACCGAAGCAGTGGCTAGTGCAGTGAGAACCGAAGCGAGTCCGTAGGTAAGATCCACCAAGTCGGATGGATTCACGAAGTTGGGCGTGACACCTGGGGGCGGTTTGGCCGCAGGCATATTCAAGATAGCCTCTCTGATTTTAGGATCGAGCGCCATCTTCAGGAAAGGAAGATCGCGAGGTTTAAAGGAGTGGAAAAGGGGACGATGCTCCTTCGTGCTTGGGTCTGAGCTGCTTTATGCCGTTCGTTCAGGCCCCATTGCCTAGAGACAATCTCTCGGGACTCGGACGCACCTCGAGCAGAACGTGACATATAGCCTTATGTGTTGCTGCCAATCTCCTGCCTGAGGAGCTAAGCTTAGGACATCCAGCATAGCGACAAGGCTAACTCTACAGCGTACACGAGGCTGGGCCTCAGCCTTGAGTCCGACAACATTGCTCTCCAGAAACCAGCGGACGATATGCGGAGAGTCTGCAGTTCAAAAGTTTTGGGGGCTGTCTTCGCGGAGGTGGAGTGCAATTCAGGATTCGTGGAAGCAGCCCCCATGAGCTAGCTCCTCCTTGTACTACCCGACCTGCAGTAGATGCTGACCTTGGGTATGCAGCAAGAGGTGAGAATCCTGTACTACAGGGTTCAAAGCAGTCTTTCGCGATAAAAGGTTAGCAGCCTGAATCATAACGAAATAGGATCAAGAGCCTACTTGGGAAGTAAACGTCTGGAGGGATCGGCGATACTAGTCGAAGATCAGATACCAATAGCAATATACAATATATACATTTTGCCACCCAGCGTAAACGATACAAATCGATTAAAGAAAGCGCATCATCAAAAGACGATGATGCGAGAAGCTCAACTGTACGATAGACAGGAACAGCGATACTCATAACCATATCTCATCACTCATTCATAACCAAAACAGAGCTTTAAAACCCTGTGTGAGACAACGCCACTAATGCCCCAAAGGAGGTCGACGCGAGGATAGACTCATGATGCAACGCCAGAATAAAAACATCCTTATATACAACACAATGGAATGGCACACATGTCCTCACTAGTCCATGTACGCTTCGGCTTCGAAGTGGAAAGAACTTGGATCAAAAGAGCCCCCAAATTGCATCACCTGGTCGAATGCACTATTCGAATTTACGAACATGCTAGGGTCGCTATACTGATCATAATGATTGACGTCAAGCGAAGAGTTGTGTGTTGAGGGCTGTTGCTGATACGAGGTGGCAGCGTAGTCATTGAATTCGAACGAGTCATCACCATCATTCGCATCGTCTGCATCGTCGGCTGTGCTATCGGCTGATGTCGCGTCGTTTGCAACTTCGATCTCCTTGATCCAGTTCTGGCGAAGGTAGTCCATTGCTGGGTCGTCACCACCGCCGCTGCCACCTCTTTTCTCGTCATTCTTGCCCTTGCGGCCGCGCTTGCGAGGATGGAAATGAGCACGACGCAGGTGTGCTGCAGCATTGTAATAAGCACCATACACTTTTTTGTTACGACAATGTTTGCAGTTGGCGAGGAACCTCTTATCCTGCGACGCGTCGATGCAGATGAAAGCCTTTCTAACCTTCGAATGCACCCGTGCAATATGCCTATCAAGCTCATGTGTGCCACGGAAGCCTTGAGGTTGCTTCTCACAGTGTGGGCACATAATCTTGGGATGCTGAGGTCGAATGTAGGGAGCTTTAATGAGAACACCAACCATCTTTGATGTTCCATCTTGAGACTGAGTCCGCACCATCTGTTCACTTGATGGAGTAGACTTTATCTCATCACAAGTGTCCACTGCTTTCGGAGCCGGAGCAATCTTTGTGTGAGAGGCTTGCGCCCGGATCTCTTGTTCTCGTCGTTGCTGACGAGATCTTAAAGAGGTCGCCGAAGCGCTACTCGAACTGTCGTCGGATGAAGCCGATGCTGATCTCCGCATATCCTCCGCCAGATCCAGCTGATTCTGAGAAGACGGGGTAAGTGCTTGAGCACTTGAGCAGGAAAGATGTTCAGTAGGAAAGAGATCTTCACTGGGAGGCCCAGTGAAGGCAAGCAAATGAGAATTATCAGAGCGGGCACTGATAGTTTTACAAGAATCAGAAGACAAGGAAATCACACCATCCTCAGGGAATGGTGTGTATACATCAGAGAATTCAGAAGTAAAATTCAACATTGAAACGTTGTCAACAAGAAATTGCGGGTTGTAACTGCTTTGGCGACTCATACCACTACTCGAAAGAGTAGGAGTTGTGAGTGCAACAGTTGAAGGTGTGCTGGGTGAGACAGAGCCGTCGTACGACGAGCCCCACTGCGAACCTTGTGTCAGTTGGGCGACTTGAAGTCGAGTGGAAGGGTCGATGTGGGATGGGGGAAGTGAAGAAATAGGGTTTGACGTTTGTATGCACGTGTTGATGTATTGCTCTGGTGTGTACTCATGAATGCCACTATTGTCGAAGAGCGCAGCCTCATCGATAGTATGGAGAGGCGTGTTTGCCGAGACTGGTGCAGGTCTTGACGAGAGAGTGTACTCGCTGGCTGCTTGGTCCTCGCTAGACTGCTGCCATGAGCTGACAGACGTTGAGCGCTGGTAGAGCAGGTTGTGGTTCGAACCATAGGCCGATTGTGTCGAGACGGTGCGGTCCATAGGTACTGGAGCGGAGTGGGATCGATCCATGGTATTAGGTTCTGGTGTCTATACTTCGTTAGAGGGGGAGAGAGCCAACCAAAGATGCGTTCCATACTGGAGTTTGCGTTATTGAAGAACCGTAAGACATCGATCGAGGGACTTGGTGGGCGATGGCAGGCTGAGCTGCGACATCGAAGCCACTACTTGATGCGGCATGATAGAGGAGCGCCTGTCGTTGCTGTTCCGGAAGACGGCTCCAGGCATCGCGTTGGGCCTGCTCGAGAATGTGATTGTCGATGAATGATGAGTTAAACTCGACGGCCATGGTGGTAAGTCGGGTAGTAATATCGAGGAAGTATTAAGCAAACGAAGTGGTGATGACAGTGATCAGCGAAGTGGTTGATGCACTGCCGATGTTCGAAGGTAGATCAGTATGAAGACACGAATGGGGGACCGAAGAATGGGCAAGGCGGCAGAAAGTGAGGAATGGCAGCAACGGGGTGCGGATGGCTTTTAGCAACGAGGACCGCCGCGCGACGTGGGCGATGTGCTGGCCCGTGTCGGAGGACGTCTTTACGACGGGCTGGTCTTGGAGGGCCACCAGGGCCAACCGCGTTAAACCCAACACGGAAGCATTGCTGAGGATCATGCTGTTACGACTCAGTAGCGATTGGCTGTGATGCACACTGAACAGCTGCCATTCGCTGCCTCGCTTTTCATTCTCGGATCAGCATCCCAGATTTCGCTTCTTGGAGGAGAGCTTTGGCCCTATCGTTGACCCTGGCCGTCTATGGCTTCAACTTCCTGCACGGCTCTGCATGAGGAAGCGTCTTCCATCATCGCCAGCCGAATCCTGTCCATTCAATGTTGCTTTTATGTCGCACTAACGTTCTCGATCTTTCTGAGAGCTTGCGTGACCGGTGACCTCACAGGGCAAAGGCACGGCAAGCGACAATGCAAGCCGGGCTGAAATCCAACTGCAGATACGATATTCGCTCAACAATGGCCCTGGTGTTGTCGGACTCCAATCACGACCACGACCAAGGCAGAATCCTCGCATCTCCGTGCCTACTACTGCATCCTGTAAATGCTATTAGCCGTGCCTGGTGTTCTGCTTATCGGTGTCACACGCGTCTTCTACCTGCGGCTGTTACAATTTTGTCTAACAATGATTCTATTCTAGTATACATCTTATCTTTTCGAACTTCGCACGACTGCTTCAGCCCGATGTCATTACTCGTAATATTCTCGTGATTCATTTATCATTTCATCTGCGTAACATATTACCTAGGATGGCGCGGGGAGCATCGGCTGGGATGTCCTCGCATCGCGCCATCTATTCTGGCTGACTGTGGCCCTTCACATGAAAAAGGGCAACCCAGCAGAGGTACCTTGACTGATAGCGCTGTTTCCTCCTTGCCAAATTCTGTCGCTAGATGATGCTTGAGGCGGATTGGAGAAGGCGCCTTAGTCCAACTCTCTGTCTCTGCTGTTGCGCAGGTGGCATCGGACTCGTGTCCTGCTGTCGAAGCGGCTGGAACAAAGTAACGGGAGCACTTGCATACTTTGATGAAGGCGATGACAATATGGGTGATCGAACCGGAATAGGAGGGGTGCTCGTTCTTTGGCAAGGAGCACCAAGTGCCTCAGAGCCTGAGGCATCACTATCTCCAACGTCTCCCGCTTCCCAGAACCTATCAACGCACTCTTCATCTGCAAGGTCCATCACTCCAAGGCCGAGAAAGTAGGCAACAATACCATCCACCACAATGTTATCAGAAAACCTTCTGCTATCCCCCAACTGTTCCACTTCGCCAACGAAGGGTTCAAGGGAAGCCACTGAACCTTTACGCATCCCGGGAATGGTGGTGGCGAGCCGAATTGGACCTGGGACGTACACATGTGGTACCCACGGGACCTTGTCCGGTGACAAAATAGAGGTTCCCCGAATGATGATTTCTGTGCGCTTGAGGGACTGTGTCTGTGGCAGTGAACAGCTCCGTTCTGCCTTAGGGGAAGGCTTAGGCGGTTGAATCTTGCCTTGCTCCGGAAGTGGATCAAGCCCTTTTCGTTGCATCCGATAGAGCTCCCTAGGCGTGCTCAACAGCGAAGAAGGGGTGTCTGGTAGGTCTCTGTCCTTGAAGTCCACGATGTCTGTTTTCAGGAAATCCATCCTTTTATGCTCTAGCGTTTCTTGTACACGGCTTCGCTTCGAGAAAGAGCTGTGTTGGCGATCTTCGATCGCCTTGGAAATACTTTCGTAGCTTCTGAGGACCAGACCCGGCGTGAACCGCCATATGCTTCCCCTTGGTTTGATGCCAAGTCTGCCGCTAGCCCTTCTATTCACTTTGTGCCGACCAATGAATGATCTATATGTCGGGGTACGAGGTAAACTAGCTGCTCGAGGCAGCGCGCTGTGTGCTGGACTACTTCGTACACTCCGAGTATCTTGCATCAGTAAAGGCCTAGTTGTTCTTGCGCTGATAGCCCTACGCGGCGGCTCTGGTACTACAGAAAATAGATCGGTCACCGCTCCCGGAGCAGTCATTGACTGTTTTAACTTGGGCCGCGTCAAGGGAGCCGAAACCCCTGTCTCGCTGTGAACCGACTTTTCCAAAGATACCCTAACTGCATATTCGTGGTCGAAGGTGTGTATCACCTTTGCCGAAGGCCCCGCCGGTGTCGTTGCTCGAGCCGTGGGGTCCCCAGACTGCGTTGGACCGTACAATGATCCTCTCGCAACTGACTTGTTTTTGAAGGGAAAGGTTGGTTCTACGGGGGTTGTTGCACGTCGCGTCGCATTATCATCATCTAGTATCATTTCTCGAATGCCTTCGGTAATGTCGATCGTCGATGGCTGTCGTACTGGCATTTCCCGAGACAAACGCCCACTGTTACTGTCATTGCCGTTGCTATTGTAAAGCGGGGCCTTGCCTTTTGAACGTCGAAACATTGTGATGGTAGAGAGTACGGAGGACTACGAGAGCATGAAGCGTTCTGAAGTCGAGGGAGTTCTGAACATGAGGCAAGACGTTTTCTTTGTTAGTCTGCTCATGATGCTTTCAGCCATCATTTTGGCGCTGCGCGTGGATGCAGCTGGTAGCAGGAGACAAAGAAAGCCTACGCCTCGTGTGCTCCACGTACTATGACGTTCTCTTTGGTGATAGTCAAGTTTCGTCAATTCCCAAATCTAACATCAAGTAAGTCTATGCCAGCGAAGTAGCGAGATACTTTCTTTAATTCGGCAGCGAAACTCATCTGACTAAGAAGCAAGACCTGTTCAGCTCCTGATGTTCAGCACGACAGAGGGCTTGCATGTCCTATAGATCCGTTGCAAGGATCTGTACAACCTTGAGCGCTGCCATGCTGAGGAGGATCACTCAATGGGGCTAATCCATCGGCCCGAAGGCATGCAAGGCCCTCAGGCGTCCTTCTGGGTTATACGTTTGAAATCTTGGCACAAACTCCCTGTGTTCTCATCATAGTATAGCAATACCGCCAAACGGCTCATGTTGCAATTTCGTATTGGCGAACAACTGGTGTTTATATGTAAAGCGGATACAGAACGCGCCTAACGATGCCCCACCTCTCGCTAACATACCCCAACGTACCCCGCACACAAGATGACCGCGCCCCGAATATCAAAGTTACCATGCAGTATCCGATCGGAGCTTGGGGTAGACATATTCGTCATAGCGACATGGGGGGTTTCAAGAAGCAGCTCGTTCCCACAAATTTGAATCATGACACCCATGAACTCAGCTCGAGAGCTTAGCAACAGCCACGACTAGGACAAGACCATATATCCATATAGTTGTAGGACCTTGAAGTCGGCCTAAAGTACGCAGAAAGTACATAGCATTCTTCAAAATGTTTTCTCTCGATCTGATCAATCAGGCACCTGAGGTAGGAAACCGACTGTTGCTTGATGGACCACGTAGTGAAGCTAACATACATTAGGGGACGAAGATGTGGGTCGGTAGCATCACACCGGTCTCAGAAACAGCTCGATTGATACTGGTACTAGGTGCTCCATCTAGGAAATCTCGAATGTGACGAAGGCTTTTTCATACGCAATGTAGGTTTTCGATCCCCTACCCATATTATCCTAGTTGATTGATGTTGTCAGGGTGGCGTGTCGTCCCTATCGGATAGGAACCCGGTATCCCCTCGCCGAAAATTGATCATGCTGTCCTATCTCATCGAGCATCCCACCGAGGGCCTCATAATCTTCGAGACAGGTGCAGGCGCAGATTACCCCGAAGTGGTGGGTCCGCAAGTGCACGATGTCTTCGCACGCGTCGACGACTACACGCACGACATGGACCTTGATGCCCAGATTGCGAAGACGGGACACAACATCAAAGACGTGAAAATGGTAGTAATCGGCCACCTTCACCTCGACCATGCGGGCGGCTTGGATTACTTCCGGAACACAGGTGTGCCCGTCTACGTTCACGAGCTCGAACTCAAATACGCGTTCTACGCTGTAGCCACAAAGTCGGACATAGGTGTCTACCTTCCCCACTACCTGACCTTCGATATCAACTGGGTGCCCATCCATGGAGACTTCTTGGAGCTCGCACCCGGGATAAATATCCACCATAGTCCAGGACATACCCCAGGTTTATGCATCATGCAGCTGAATCTGCCTAAGAGTGGGACCTGGATTTTCACGAGTGACCAATATCATGTGAAAGAGAACTACGAGAACGATGTTCCACAGGGATGGTTGGCGAGGGATCATGACAAGTGGGTCAAGAGTCATCAGATGATCAAGGGACTGGCGAAAAGAACGAAGGGTAAAGTTGTGTTGGGTCATTGTGAGTATTCGACGATTCGCTGTTGTCGAGAAAAGTTGCTAACGGAATGCAGGCTGGGACACAGTGAAGCAGTTGAAGATCGATTTTGCGCCGAGAGTGTACGAGTAGTTGTCTTCTGAGCATCTGAGCATCTGAGCATCTGAGCATGGAGTAACGATAACGGAGAAGCACACCTTTCCAGACAATATGTGATATCGTGAACTAGACGGCCCAGGCCAGTAGTCTTTTGGAGGGATCCAAGCACTCGACCAGGCTTGATATATTTCTCATTTCAAACCCCGTGGTGTCTGACGCCTCACCCGAAGACTCATTTCGGTGCCCCCCTCACCCTAAGCCAAACTTGGCAGACAAGGTAGCACGCCCTAGGAGAAAACCGTATGTATCTCGCATGCTACGTATAACGAAGTCAAAGCATTTTTAAGTGTATATCGAAACGTCTTCAGCCTCATATCTGTCAAGCAGAAAATACGATATCGATAAGCAAGTCAGCGACTCGAAGCTGGCATCAACTCCTCGCTTCCCTCGCGATCGCGAATCACGTCAAAGCTTCCTTGCGGCAATCAAGCGAGTACGAGGTGACAAGTGACAAGCTTCAAGGCTCGAGAGGCGAGATTGACCGATTCACTTTGCTACGTCATGAGGATTCGACGACGATAACGACGGTCAATCTTGCGAGGCTATCGCGAGTAGGCAGTGACCATTTTTAGGACGGCGCAAGAGATCGCAATTTGGGGATTATGAAAAGGAGGTTGTGCGACAGCACTTGAGCAGGATGGAATGTAGCGCACTGAAACTAGCTTCTCACCAGGCCCCCATTCTTCCTCCAGCCAAACACAGACTCAGTTCCTCCCTAGCCCCCTCCATTATGTAGCGAGAATGCGGCCTTTCGGCCTTTGAGGCCGTTGCCAATTGCTCCTGCTAGAAACATCATGCGATTACACGTCGACATCTTCTAGAACGCAGATTGTGAATAATGTTGAGCGCAATCTAATCTCGACTCAATGGCGCCTGTTTCACGAGCACAATTCGTCGACTGGTCTAAGCTGAGATGTGCTATCGGCAATGCGCAATGGCTAAAGGCTTGTGGAGACCCGACATGCACATTTGCTTGATGCAGCAAGCTCCACGCAAGCTCTTCCCTGCACCTGAAAAGGAGAAGCGAACAGTGCGCCGTGCGCCGTTCCCGCTGCGGACAACATGTGGATACAAGTCAAATTTTCGCGCGCGTAGACTTGCAAGACAGCAGCACCGTCTGGTGAAGACTTTTGCGCGGAGTTTTTGCGATGGGGAAGCGACTCGCTCCTAGACGCGTGTTCCTGCATCTGGACACTTTTCCGCCACACGCCGTCTCTGCTCGCGGCTTCATTGGCGTGCAAACTAGCAACGGCGTGGATGTTAGTCGAGCAATAGCGTCCCAATATTTGGCACGTCCCTCAGGCTACAGCAAGCTCCTCGAAACGCGTCCAAGGCTCTTGGAGATGTTTCGAGGCGCACAACTGGAGTTTGAAGCTCGAGCTCGCCTGCAGTTGTCTTGACGTGAGACATGTTCTAGATTTGGATCAGGGTGCGGCACGGTGACAGGATGAGACTCGGGCGTTGGGCTTGTTGAGAATGTGGCTTTGATGGTTGGATGGTTGGATAGGTTCGACGCGTGGACGGCGTAAGTTGACAGGTGAACCATGGGCTCCTCTTGTAACGGTTGAGCCTGCATGAATAGCAGCCATGGGAAGCGCACGTCAAATAGGTGGGCGTTGGTGCAATCTTCAACGTCACCACAACAACGGACTCTGAAGAGAAGCATGCGGGGTGCAGCGAACTGCGAGAGGTCTTGATTGATGTTCGGGGTGAGAACTATCTATGTATACAGGACTAGCATGCAAGCGGGGCGATCGTGAGGTGCATTAATGATAAGCATGCAGTCAGTGAGGATTACCGCTTTCCGTGCCCAATTCATCCTGAGGAAAATCAAGTGTGTAATAATGACTCCGCATTACCGACTATCACCATGCAAAGACCATGTACTCCAGCTTTTGAAATAGAAGCCGACCGAGCGGCCAAGATGTGCGGCGAAGGAGATCGGGAAACATTGATGCTTTACCACCATGCAGGCGTCCTCCAGCTCGGGCGATCCAGTACACGCTAGTCGATTGCGATCGAAAAGTCCAGAAATATTAGGTCATGTTGACGATGCCGAGAAGTGAAGATCAAACGTCAGGTGTCCGCCGTCACAGTCCGTGCATTTAAGCAAGGAAAGCGAGGACAGCAGCGGCCAGACCGCCAAAGGAGACGACCATGTTGGCGGCCGCGGCTCCAGTGCCGGCAGGTGCGCTGGCAGAGGGAGCAGCAGAAGAGGCACCAGCACCAGCAGTCGTGGAGAGGACGACAGTGGAGTTGGGGTAGCTGGGAGCAGAGCTGACTGGGACGACGACCGACGAGTTGCCGGGAACGGGAACGGGAACAACGACGGGTGCCGAGACGGACGGAGCGACAACTGGTGCGCTGCTGGCGATTGGGGCAGCAGAGGTCACTGTTTGCTGTTAGTTACAGGTTCTTGCAGTGTTCGAGGGCAGTGTAGACGTGAACTTACCGACAGGAGGGCTGGTCTCGACAGGGACGGAGGGCGCAGCAGTGGCAGGAGGAGCCTGGATCTGGCCGTCCGAGATCTGGGTGATGGGCTGGAGCACCGAGTACTCAGGGAGGGCGAAGGCGCCAGCGGCGAAGGCGAGGACGACTGAGGCACGCATTTTGATAGTGGTGAGGGTGGGATTGGGTGTTGTGGTGAAGATGTTGCGCTAGGTTGCTTGCAGGAAACGATATTAGGAGCGAGTGGCTAGCGAGAACGCTGGAGCGATTGACTTCGAGGTGGATTGAGAGTGCGTGGATGGAAGGGAAAAGGGCAGGTCGAGGAATGGGGGAAGTTATTTATTTGCGGGCGAGGCTGGCAGGGACGCTAGCGCGTGAACGGGCCCGTCCTGCAGTGCTTGAAACACACAAACAAGGCAGCGGCGCGCGCGCAGGCTGGGACAAGCATCCAGCCAAGGACAGCGCGAGCAGCAGGGCCGGTTCCAAGTTTTCGAGAGCCAGCGGCTCATCCAGTCCATGCCCGCGATACCCACGGCCGGCTCCTTTTCATATGCCAGGCGCGCCGTCGCCATCTGCTCCCTCTGTTGCTAGGCCTCAGCGGCGCGACAGAACCTCGCCAGCAGCGCAACGGGGGCGCCAGCTTGCAACCGTCCAGCGGCCTGTGCCACGCGTGCACTCAAGATTGATTGCTTCCCTGCGCAACTTATCGAAACGCTACGTCAAAACTTCGGCGCCGTCCAGGGGCAACACGGCCCTCCGCCAATGAATCCTGCCTCGAGCGCGCACTGTCCACTCGATCTGCATGGGGATCGGACATTGGCTGCGACTTCGAAGCGGACGCCACCAGACGTCCTTGCCGCCTCCGTGTTTCGCTGAAGAGTCGTGGGCCTGAAGCCACGGCTGCCATCAGTCTGCTGGGAGAGCACTGCAGCCGAGGGCGGCACTGTCGAAGCTCTGCCATCCTATTCATAGGGAGGATCAATTGGGAACCAGAGACGTGTCACATAGAATCCGATGTGCGCCGCAGATGCGCCCAACTCGACCTGTTGGCTGGGCCAAAATCTCTTCATTCACCTCCTTGCTCGGTACCCGGCCGTTGTTGAGGACGGCAGAGCAACCTGTCAGGTCAGACCAGAAGAGCGGCTGTTCTTCTATTTTTGACGGAAATCCACACCCTTGTTGGAAATGTGGCAACTTGCAGTATTATCCGATGTAGGTACAGATTGCTCTTGCGTCTCGATTAATTGCCCATCGAGGCTGTAACCGCTGTGCTGCGTGACACCATTCCGAGCCGAAAGGCGCAATGGCGGTTCAGTTGGTTGGCCGCTCCTTCTGTCCAGCTGCAGCAGCAAGTATGGCAATTGCCCTGCAGACGCACGATTGGAAAAATTGCAGCTTTCGAAATCGGCTTTTTGCCGTACATTACATTTAGATGTCTCTGATAAACAAGCACGCTAGACATGAATCACTAAATCCACATGTCAACACCCCTCATGTGCGACCTGCCCTCCACAATGACTCTTGTTGTCAGGGCGATTGATCGTGCATGCGGCCCTGAAACCTGCCGAAGGCCCTTTCCTGCGTCCGGGGCACGCCGTGAACCATTGCGAAACAACCGGACTACGGTCTTGTACACCCTCACGCGGGTCGCCCTCATGCGACCTCCCCTCATCGCACGTCTGAAGGACTCTTCTCGTTGCTGATTTCGTCGCCAGAGCTTTCATCGAGTGGCTGTCCCATTATACCGTTTCCGCTTCCGGCCTTTAACCGTGGCGAATCCGTCGTTCGCTTGAAATAATTGTGCACATGTTGTGAGTACTCGTCTGAGTCCTCGTCTTCGCCGACTGCTTCTGGTTTCGTTTTCTCCGTATACTTCGATTCTTCCGCCTTCACCCAGTCTTCGCGCATCTCATTGACCTTGGATTCGTAGTCGAGGTCCGCGTCGTAGTGCTTTCCGACACCGCGGAAGCGCTCCCACACGGATAGATGCTTTGGATGAATAGCAATACCGTGGTAGTCCTCTTCACGTCCAGCGCGGATGTAGGACCACCGACGCTCCTGCTCTTTCAGATCCAGCCCAGTGGTGTCCGGCAGGAACAACCATGTCAGAACAGCGCCCGCAAGACCGAACCAGGGAACGACATAGAACTTGGTCTGAGTGTCGATGTAGTTGTAGAGTACGGCGGCTAGCAAAGCACCTAGCTTGCCAACGGCAGCGGAAAAACCGTGCGCAGTTGCTCGGATTGGGGTCGGGAACACCTCAGCGGCGACCAAGAAGGTGACGCTGTTGGGTCCGAACTGGTTGAAGAAAGAAGACAAGAAATACATGGCCTGGAAAGCGTGAATGTGTTCTGGCTGTATGAAAAAGTTGAAATTGAAGGCTGGGACAACGAACAGGATGAAGTCTGCCATGAAGCCCACAATCATCATCCACTTTCGTCCGTACAGCTTGTTGTCGATGAGGAAGGAGGCAAGGTAGTATCCAACTAGACTGACACCGACGTTGATGAGATTGTAGAGCCATCCTACCATGACGGAGTTATTGTTGGGGGTGAGGACAGCAATGAACTGGTTTTGGAAAAGCTTGTTGCCGTAGAAGAAAACGTCGTTCGCGAACCAAGCGCCCGCGGTAGCGAGTAGTCGAGGACCGAAGTAGGTGAGCGTCAGCTTGAGAGATTGCGAGTCATACCCAGTAACGTTGCCCTTCGCCTTTGAAATCATCAACTGTTTGCTGGCTGATCGCATCTTGAAGTAACGGTAGTAGACTAGCCAGAGAGTGCCGACGGCTGGAATAGCGAAACTGATGCGATATGTCCACTGGGCCGACACTTTAGAGTAGGGTGGGTTTCCGCTTCCGTGGTGGAAGATCAGAAGAAGGACGATGAGAATGACCTGGTTGGCGAATTGGCCCCAACCTTGCATCAAAAAGGCCGAAGTCACCTTACGACCACGGTGAAGTCGATCCTCTTTGGTGGAAATCTTTCCAGATCCAACTGCGTTTTCCATGCCAGATGTCGCGGTCTGTATTGGATTAGCCAGCTTATTTGATCAGCATGCGCAAAAGACTTACCATAGGGTACTCGCCACCGACACCAACACCATAGAAGAACAAAGCCCAAACGTAGCAGATAACCCAGCCGTTCTGGGTAACGCCCCACGCTGCAGTAAGCATAAGAAGACCGATAAACATGATAGTTGCATCTTGAATCAGACCCCATCTGCGGCCCAGCCAGTCACCGATGATACCAACCAGGATCTGGCCGACGATGATGCCGCAGATCTCGAGGTAGTCGATAGCTTGGGTCCAGGTCTCATTGCAGGTTTCGAAGGTCTTCCAGCATGTTGGGAAAGTATCCTGTAGCAAAGGCCTGACGTTGCCGATAGAGAAGAGCACGTATCTACCGGAGTCAGCAAAATCTCTATGTGCGCAAATGGAATGCACTCACCCTTCGAGACCGAGACCAGCTCCAGGAAGGACCATGTTCTTTAGGTAGAAGCCAACGGGGCTCAGAGGATCGTTCTTGAACATCGACCAGAAACTACCGAATTCCCTTCGTGTCTCCTCACGATCGACCTTGGTGACGAACTGAACACGTTGGCCCATGGGCAGATCCGCCCAGTAAGTTCCTTCGGCAGTATAGATGTCATCTGGATGCAGGAGAGCATGGAAGACGCTGGCCTCATTTTCGCTCATGTCTTTTCGCACATCGATGTCCTGGGTAGCGACATGGTGGTGAGTCATATTAGGACCATGAGGAGCAGCCGGGCCATAATCGCGAAGAGATGGCTCTTGCGGCATGTTGAAGACCTATAGACGTCGTGATTTGAAACAGAAGTGTCCGACCTGGGTCTTTGTAGATACCAAGAAAGATCAGCCTTGGTTGCGAATCAAGCTTTTAAACGGGTGCTTTTCTCCCAACTTTCGTAGTCGGTAAAACTAGTCGAATCCAGGTGGCTGCGAACTATGACGTCTGATCGCAACTAGACCTTTGAAACAGCCAACAGAACCCCGTCTATTGCTGTTCTGCTGCACCAGCTATGTATGTCGTAGCAGAGCACGTTGACTGTGCTTATTGTTGATTGGCTGACGCTCCCCTGCAGTCGGAATGACAGACAGCAATGGATGGCGATGATCAATCCAGGTGTTCCGAGGGTATGGACCTCGCGACCACCAACCCGCGGGATTGAGCGCAAATGCGGCCCTTAGCTCGTTGGTGTCTGACCTTCGTGGGATGTTGTTGCTTGATCAATGACAGTTGAGAAGTGCGACACGAGTGCTGTAATGTGCCTTCCTAAGGAAGCACTTCGAAGGGCAGAGACAGGGCCGTGCGAAGGAGGCGCACGAGCTTGAAGGTGTCGAGCACCCTAAGCGGCACATGGAGCGCTTTATAACCCGGGCGTACCACGGCTACCGCGAGAAAGTTTTCTGAGCGAATGCTACGCTGATTTTCCACGCCGATGGAAATGTGGAGAAGGGTGCTGTCCATTAAAGCTAAGGCTAACAGGACCCAATCCGGCAAGTGAGCACGCGACCATCAGGTAATTGCTTGCATTACCGGCAGGCTAGACGCTCTACCCACACCTTGACATACACTTGGATGCGGAGAATTTGGGACTACGAGAGCAATTTGACGTTCTCCAGCCCTACTGTTCCTCATTCACAGCTACCATCTATTCTTGAACGGATCGTCGAACACAGGGCTTCGGTTCGCTACACCAGATTGACGAAGGCCAAGGACTAATGGCTGGGACAAGCTCCCAAGGCCGCTGAGCTTGCTGGTGCTTCAACTGCGTGGCGTATCATCAAACTCGGACTCGAAAGCGAGGCGAAACGCTGCAAAGTGAGCATGTTATGCTCCAATGTTGCCGTCGTGGCTGCAAGCGGCGATGAAAGAATCAACAGATGAAGTCCAAGACAACCAATCAGTCGACAGAAAATCAAAACGTGCCATAAGGGCTGGCCGAAGGGTCTTCAACGGGGGCTTTGCTCTAATGCACGGTCTAGCCGTAGGAGCCGATCGATCTCCACCCCTCCCGCGCCTAGTCCGGCTAACCTTGGATGGTTGTCGTCCGTTAAGGTCATCAACCATAGCCGACTGTAGGCGAGATCCTAGAGCCTCGCTCATTTCTGACAACTGGAGTCTCTACTCAGAGCTCAAGGCGAGCAGCTGTGCTGATGTACTTCGATGTCACAGTGTTGAAGCTCTTCAGGCCATCTGATACACAAGCGAACCAGCGTCTCAGGATAGTAGCTGAGCAAGCAAAAATCGTCACGAAACACGCCTGAGGGAAAGCTTCGAAGACCACGCACATCCCTCCGACACGGCGATGCTGCGAACAAGCCGGCACCTAGGTATAATCTAGGTCAAAGTCTTTTCTTGTCGGCCTCGAGAGAGACTTCACGCCTTACATTAAACTTCCGCGGACCAGAAGCCAAACATGTCACTGAGACCTTCTCTATCGAATCTTCAAGGATTGTCGCAAAAGCAATCAGCAAGCCAGACTATAAACGCCTTATAACGATGCCGAGGACCCAGAAAAGCTTGACATTCTTAGGTGCAGCCCTACGCCTTGCCCTTCCACACTCTCGTGCACGAGCCAGACCATATAACTGGACACCCCTTCCGCGGGAACGCGAGCGAGATCAACGTGTGCTTCCGAGGAGCTGTAGCGCAGGACGGATGACTGATAGGCGAGCCTCCCCAGGCGTGGTTACGGACAGGCCTGCGATCAGATCTCTCACAAGCCCTGTACAGCAGAATCGATGCAGGTCAATCTACAATTTCCTGGTGAGAGCATGTTATTGTGGGTCTCTTCTTACGAAGCCTGGCTTCCTGGGAAAGGCACCGTACCGCTGGAACAACTGCTTTCATAACCGTATGGTTGACGTGAACAAATTGACGGCATTGCGCCTCGAAGAACCGGGGAGTGCCTGCCGCTCCATGCCATTTCTTTGATGGGAATGGAAGCTGTGCAGTTGGAAAAAGATTCACAATCATTTAAGTTACTGAGCCGTTTTAGTCTGTCTCACTTCAGTCCGGGCTTGAATTTGAGTATGCTGACTGCCATTAACTACGATGCTATCTATCTAAAGTATAGGTACAAGAATCCATCCAGTGGCTGTTTTCGTGAAGAAGCTTTATACTGATGCTGATGTGAAATGTAAGGATATCTGTGGAGTAAAATCGCTTTATGCAAACAACGCCACCCAAATGCCAAACCAAAAAAATATGATGCTGTCAACAAAAGATATATCAGGTGTGAGCAAAACTATGCAAGCCAGTTCTGCCACTGGCAACTGCACCCACCCGTCCCTCCATCGATCGTGCCTGAGACGTTGCCAGA
Source organism: Lophiotrema nucula (assembly GCA_010015825.1). Classification (NCBI taxonomy): domain Eukaryota; kingdom Fungi; phylum Ascomycota; class Dothideomycetes; order Pleosporales; family Lophiotremataceae; genus Lophiotrema; species Lophiotrema nucula. The sequence goes on along the minus strand of ML977317.1, from coordinate 943,330 downwards.
GAATCCTTTTCCAGGGTTGACGAGCGTCCCACCGAAGGCTCTGTCCTCAAGGAGGAAGGTCTTATTCTTACTATCCTCAGGAATGGTTCCATCCTTCTCCATCCCGTAGCAATACGCCATCTTCTCCGTCACAGTGCCACCGTGTCGATCGATCGTCACCGTCACCGGATATGGGAAGCTACCTGGGCGTTTGAATGTGGACGACGAGTTGGAGGGTGCGTTGTTCAGGAGCGGTTTGGAGGTTTGCGAGTTTGTCCAGATCTGCACTAGGAAGCGCGTTTGCTTCCACGTGCACCTGAGCGTAGCAGCATCGAATGGACTTCCGCCATCTACATCTGCGGGATTTCCTCCACGAGTGAAGTTCTGCTGGATGCTCTTGAGGAAGATGGACCGGTCGTAGTAGATGTAGAATCCGTAGTGTTCGTCTGCTGTGCCTCTGTTAAATAGTCGTAGTGGCTGGCCTGATGTCAGGGGATAGAGGTTGGCTGGAGCAGCGGTACCGTCGGGGTTAAGGTCTGGTGGAGGGATCGAACTGGTGACATTTGTTGGGTCAGCACGCCTAAGGAGACGGGAGGCGGCTTGTTGTGTGGCGTCTAGGAAGTTGATGAAGAATGGGGTATCTTCGCCCTCGAACGGTGAGGATATCTTGTCGGTTGTTTTGCCCATGAATTGCTGGTCCTCGATGCTGGGAGGTGCAGGAGAGGCTGAAGGGGCAGCACGGAGATTTAGGAAGCGCGAACGAACCAGAGAACCGGCAGATACAGCATTTGGCGCTCTCCTCGCAGGCCGAGTCTTTGACGGGTCAGAAATCGTCCCGTTTTGAAAGACAATATTGAGTTTGAAATTTGGTTGATCTGGCTTATTTGGCTCGATGTCTTTCTGCTGCTCTTTGGGTAACGCGCAACTCCATACGGTTGCAGGCTGGATGCAGCCACTCTCCTCTACAATAGCTTCAGGCTGAGCGATGGTCGAGATGCCAGTAGGAATAGGAGGGTAGCCGGTAAGATTGAGCCACTGTGAAGGGGGATCTTGAGCTTTAGAATCGTTGTTATGTCTTCGGGTGAGAACCACTGTGACCGGAACGATAATGGCGAGTAGGACGAGGAAGATAAGGCAGCAGCAACAGATACAGCACCACCTCCGGCGTTTGCTCTTCTTATTCTTGTCCTGTTTCTTCGACTTCTGCCCACGCCGGCCAAATGGAAGCCAATCCATGAACTTGGTGACTTTGCGGTGTTTTTTGGGTTCTTTTAAATCCGTCGAAACTGGAGAACTAGCACGACTCTCCTGACCATAGCTGAAGGGCGACGATTTCTTGGCGAATGTTGGTGGAGGTTCGAACTGAGGAGGAGATTTGTGCAGCGTGTTGCCTCCTGGGGTTGAAAGATCCACATTGACGAATTGAGGACTTGCATGCGCTGCTTGGCGAGCTGGGTTTGAGGGTGGTGAGTTGTTTATTGCTGTTGCCGTCGTGACAGGTGGCCGCCTGTCAAGCAACTCGATATTGACGTTGATAGCTCGCGGTTCATCCGACACTTGGCGAGGCATCAAGACTGTACCTAGAGCAGCTGTGCCAAGAATAGGTGACGCAGACCTTGCCGACAAAGGTGAGGTAACATCGCGATCAGTCGAAGAAGCCATTTGTTTGGCCTGATGTGCTGGTTCGTTCTTGACGGCTGGTGCGCCAAAGTCAAACGCCTTGCTGTTTCCAGTGTCGGCAGTGTCCTTGGGTGGCAGTTTCGTAGCAAAAGGTTCGCTAGCGTCTCTCCTCTCTGGCGCGTTCTGCGAGACGGTGTTATTGAGTGAAGTTGGGACGAGTGGAGAATCGCCCTGCGTTGATGGACTCCTCTCCGTTGCAGACCAGATGTAGGTGGAAGGGGTTGCTGGTGAACCCGGATACTCGTCGAATCTGCGCGGTACTGCCGGGACATCAGGAGTCCTATCCGGATTCCGTCCGCCCTGAGTCCAGACTGAATTCGATCGGCTGAATTCAAACGGTGTTGTTATCACATTCCACCAACCACGTGATCGTCGCGGCGTAGGCACCACCGTTGTGTCAAGAGACAAGTTTGACTCCAACCGTCTATCTCGCAGCGGTGTCTCATCTTCCTCGAAGTACGTTGCAGACGAGGTAATACGGTCCTTACGCTTGAGATCATCATCTTCTTCGAAGGCGGTGACTGCCGAGTCAAGCGTGCCATTCCTTGCATGGGAGACGCTGTTGGCTTCGGCATTCTGGTTGGCCGCAGCTGCCGGATGCTCCCTTGAAGTCCCCAAGAGATCTGTTGGTAGTGCTGGCACTGGTGGCGCGTCTGGAGCAGTCGAATGTACGTTCAAGTCTGCCCGCGAGTATATGCTTGATGACCGTCCAGGTGTAGAAGCGTAGTCGGTATCAGGTGACCATACCGATTTCATCGCTGCAGCGGGCGTGATGATAATGCTGGGCGTGACTAACGTAGCGTCGCTCTCTGAGCGCTGCCGCGTTGTTTGATAAGGGCTGAAGTCAGGAACGCTATCTGATGGTATCGATATTCCAATAGGAATCGGGCGGTCTGAGGGTGAGATCTCCCAAGTCTTGCTGCCCGGAGTCGAAGCTGCTGTTTGGGGCTCCTTGTTTGGCTGAGATCCAGCATTGACATTGCCGAGATTCGTGACAGTTGGCACATACTCTTCCGGTTGCCTCCCTGGTAGTGGTGTTCCTTTGGTGATGCCCAAGCCTTTAGTCCTTAACATAGATTTGTTCCGCCCGAACCACGCAGACTTCTTCACAGAGTTGCCCCCCTTTAAGTGGACATCTTCAGGATAAAGTTGACGCGGCTCATTGCCTCTGTGCCGCGTGAAGCTTGTATCAAGTGTGATGCCTGGTTTGGCAGGCTTCCCCAACAGCTCTTTCTTCCGCGATCTCGCACGTGAGACTCTTGCGGCGTAAGATCGTGAACTGCGTTTCGCCATAGCTCTTCGCGCAGCTATCTGAGCGTCGCTCTCCCACTGATCCTTTCCATAAGTGGTTTGAGGTAATATGTACGTGCCGTTGAAGTATACCGGTACATGCTGTTCGCCACTCTCCGAGAGTTCTTGCCTCGCATTGTCCGACATTTGCGTGTCCGGCCCGCTGGCTACAGCGTCCGGAAGTTTCGTCAGCTGAGTATGTACCATGCGCAATGGTTCTGTGGTTTCGTTTTGGCGTAATGTTCGTGAATCGTTCGGGATCTCGACGTTCGTTATGCTGCGACCCGTGGTAGTGGCTCTAATGGTTGCGATGCTCTTGCGGCTGGCTCAGAACAAAATGGATATCTTCGGTGGATGCGATGGACTGCGCCGCTGAGGCAAATCAAGAACAATGCATTGTACTCGTGTACGGACTCGAAGGAAACCTTAAGCGTGGCTGAAACAAAGATCGTTTGTGAAGGTGGTATTGTTCTTATTGTCGGGTCCTGGAATAGAAACCCCGCAGTAACGGAGAACAGAAACAATAGAGGATAACAAAGCACAATAGGAAAGAAACGCAGCAAGAGAGAGAGAAAGTGAGAATGAAGTCAACGAGAAGAGAATTGGAGGACAGGACACTGCATGCAGAAAGACGTTGCCAGCGCGCGAACACGCGACTCCAGATCTCTGGATACCTAGCTTCCCGTAACCATGCTGCCCACCCGCCTTACTGCATACTGTAGAGCTCCTTGAAGAGGCCTTGATCTATCTCTTCTGATTTGGCAGAGCGCTGGTCACGTTGGCTCAAGCAAAACTCCGATGGACGAAGCAGAAGAGCCGCTGAGGCTGTCGTGAGCTGATTGGAGGCACAGGCACTCCAGCAGAATGGATCTGCTTCCTAGCGGGCGCCATCTCGCGACCTTGAGGCTCGTAGCCGCCAAAGATTCGCTAAGAGAGAGATGCGTAACGCAGAACAAGATCTGAGACGCTGCAAAGAGAGTGGTGGACGGGCGACTGATTGAGGCCAGGACGCTGAGAGCCAGTGAGGTGGGCGAACCGTTGCGATAGCCGCCCTTGGCATCTCCTATTGCGTATGAGCGTCGTCCACCTGCAACACTTTATTGCAGAGTCAAGAAGCTGCTCCTTCGGCCAGAGATTGCGATGTAGAGATCGATTTTACCTGGCGCCGGACGGAATTTGAAGGTATGAATCGGCTGCTGGAAGCGTCAGGCCGTGAAATTGCGCATGTTGGACGGCTCCCTTGAATATTGACATAAGCCGCCAATCTCCTCGCTTGTCCCTCTCTGTCCTACTCGGCAGGGTACGCAGCATAAATGCTCTGCTAGGGAGCGTTCCAGATGGAGGTAGGTAATCATGGGTGAGCTGATAGTCTTGCAGTTCTGCAGCCACCTCCGAGATGAGACGTCGGATGCCATGTCTGCTCCGGACGCAGTATCTTGCCACGACTGTCAGCTGTACTCAGCGTGGAGGAGGCCCTGGCGAGTGTTCTTTGACTCGACGGCAGCACCGTTGCACCGTCACGTCAAGAGAGCATGGCATCGTGGCAGCTCGATGCTCGGTGCCGCGAAGGTCGAGAAGCAGTCGGGCGCACAACGACTACGGTCCTCATGCAATGCCATGGCTACGATCCTCCTGTCTCCAAGTGCTCTCCCCGTGATACTCCTCCTCAAGCAGCCCCCGTAGCTATTCCAAGGTCTACCTGCCCAGCATGCCACCTGTTCAATGCTAGCGGGATGGCGACGGTGCCACGGTTGAGCCTCACTCAGCGTCCCGCAGCTACAGCTCCAGCGCCGGCGCCGGCTCCGTTTGTCGTTCGTCGTTCGACTAGATGCTGCCGCACGGGGCCCTTCATCGAAAGGGAGACGGCTCATCTTAACGGCCCCGGTCGCAATTCCCTAATCTCGCGCCAAGCGTCCGAGCGTCTATAGCAGGGCAGGAGCGAAGCTCGACATCACCATAATTTTCAGGAAGGAGCAGTCCTCCTATTCTGCGGCTCTCACTCCCCGAACCAGGCCCGTTTGGCACAGTTAACTCTCGTGTCATCCGCGCGCCCTCGCCAGAGACCTCCCTCCCTCACGCTGCGAGGACGACTGCGCTCCGCCGCCCGCGATCCCCAACGCTCCTTTCCGCCCTCAGGTGCAACACCTCCGCGCTGCCGTGCGAGACGCTGCAAACGGCCGCCAGCTGTCCTCATCTAGACCAGCCTACTTTTCTGCGGTGCTGCCCGCTCACAGTGACGGCCACCGTACCCTGCGCGCCGCCTCCCCGACACTGTGGCTCCAGCCCTGCCGTCAGTAGTCTTGGTCCTCGCAAGCCACGCCCTGGACACGAGCGGCGTTCTCATTCCGCGCACCCATCTGCCACCTGAGCAGTCTCCGTCACCCTGGCGTCGCCGACTTCTTTCACCGCCACCTCTGGCCAGCGTCGACGACGGTCCTCTGCTGCAAAGCACCCGCCGAATCTGAGTCTGCAGGAGAGCAACGAGCCTCGAAGCAGGTTCGGGACCACCACCGGTGCCTCGGGCGGTCACCAGGGGGAGACCCTTCCCTCAATCCCCGGCACACCAGCGAACTTCGACATGTCGAGATCGCCGTCACCGCGCCCCGGGGGCTGGTCAAGTCCTGGCCTGAACACCCCTTACGATACCGGCGGACGGGCGAGTCCCTACTCCAACGGGGGGACACACAATGTCACTTGGGCCTCCGCCCAGGCGAGGAGCGCTGAGGTGAAAGGATACACTGCCTTCAACCCCCGGAATCAGGGCTTCTTCAGCAGGCATTTCCGGAGAATCTCTACGAGCCTGCCGTTCAGCGCTGAGAAGGAGAAAATGGGTAGGGGACGGTACCAGGGAAGCAAGGTTGTACAACTGTTGCAGAGGATAGGCCGGAGCCTCTACCGCTTGAGGAAACCGCTGACAGTGTTGTTCTTGGTCATTTTCAGCATTGTCATGTTCTACGTGACGCGTAAGTGCACATTGCTCGCACAAAGTATTCGCGACTGACAACTGTAGCGTTGCACCGAGTGTACCGCAGGTCATCGATGTTCGGGGGCGGCAACAAGTTTGTCATCATACTCGCCGCCAATCAAGGTGGAGGTGTCATGGAATGGAAAGGCCCCCGCGAGTGGGCCATCGAGAGGGACAGCGTCAAGAACAAGAAGAAGTATGTCAAGAATTGGGGCTACGACTTGGAGATCGTGGATATGAGCACCAAGAAGCGCTATGCGCACGAATGGCGCGAGAGCTGGGAAAAGGTGGACACGATTCGCAACGCGATGAGGAAGTACCCTCACGCTGAATGGTATGCTTTCTACACGGCTTGCATCGCGGCGCCTTGACTAACATTCCACAGGTTCTGGTGGATGGATACCAATACTTTCATCATGGAACCCTCATACTCTTTGCAGAGCCGCATCTTCAACAAACTCAACAAGATCACCTATCGAGACATCAACCATTACAACCCCCTGAACATCTCCCACCCTCCTGCGGACGGGTATCTGGATCCTGAAACACTGTCTGCAGTTGGAGACGGAAAGATCAGCTCCATCAATCTCATCGTCCCTCAAGACTGCGGCGGCTTCAATCTAGGATCTTTCTTCGTTCGGCGAAGTGTGTGGACCGACCGTTTGTTGGACATTTGGTGGGATCCGGTTGGCTACGAGCAGAAACACATGGAGTGGGAGCATAAAGAACAAGACGCTTTAGAGTACATGTACACCAATCAGCCTTGGATCCGCCCACATGTTGCTTTCATTCAGCAGCGCAGCATCAACAGCTTCCCTCCAGGTGCATGCGGCGAGAAAGGCGACAATCCTAAGATACATTATCAAGAGAAGGATAGGGATTTTGTTGTCAACATGGCAGGCTGCGAATGGGGTCGCGACTGCTGGGCCGAAATGTACAATTACCGCCAATTGAGCAACCGCCTCAACCGCAACCCATGGGAGAAGTTCAAGGACGGCATCAGCGACTCGATCAAGAAGATGCGAGAGTCGAAGAAAGACGACAAAAAGAAGGGTAATCACTAATGAGCATCTCCGGCGCCGGGTGGACGAAGACGCTTCGAAACGATATTTTGAATTCCATTTGACCGCGAGACCGGCCGACGTATCTTCCATTTAGAATACCCGTCATGTGCAAGGGTTTTGCAGTTCTCTTCGGTTGTTCAGGAACACTTGTATGATATCAACGAAATCGTGCAGCAGCTATCGATGCTCTCAAGGCGGTGGGTGGCACTCAGCCTTGGAAGTTTAAATCCATTCGACTATCCAGGAACTCTATACTTTGTAGGCTTTGGGAGTAATTCTTTTCGCATTGCCTGTCTGCTTTTTTTTCTCTGTTCACGTTTTTATCAACGCATCTTGAGGTGGAAGCAAATCAGGCACAACCGCAATCATGCATCCGGGCGTTCTATTGTTGAAGACTAAGCTTTGGCGTTTGAACGGTAGTAGACGTAGCGTCAGGCTACCTTACCCAAATTGAATGACGATTCCATGTCAACGACCAACGGTTTCGACAATTCTTACCGAACTGAACCATTGATATACCAACTCCGCCGGTTCCGCTAACCAGACGGATGATGTGGCGATTGTCTCAACATCTACGCATTACGGTGCACCGAAGTTTCGAGCTACGTCCCCAGGACTGCACACGCCGGCAGGCTGCCACGAAGGCACTCATTGACATTTTCACACGATTAGACCTTTTAGCCAGCAAAGTCGACTCTACTCTTCCGAGCGCATCGCGCCTATTCGTGATGGCCCCCCTCAACCAACCCCTAGACGAACGCTTGGTTACCTTGCGGAGCTCCAGAGACGCACAGCTGCTTCGAGCTGAGCGAGAACATAAGGAGCTATCCATCGAAGAGCTTCAGCTCTGGAGCTGCTTCTTCTTCAACGAAGGATTCACCGCCATTTCTCAATTCGACGAGCTCCTTGATAAGATGACCTGTAAGAGTCGTCTTGTGCATGACGCCATTCAAGACATTGCGAGAAGAAGGGAGGCACAGAGACTCGCGAACGCAGCCAGGCTGAACAAGCTAGAGCAGCGGATTCTGAGGATCGAGAAGGAGATCGTACCAAGGGCTATGGAAGAGGGCACGAAGCAGTTGCATTATGATGCTGTTGATAAGATGTGTGTTGTTCTCTGTGGGGCTAGGACTGGAAACAGGAATGATACCGAGAGGGCTATGGCACTAAGTGTGTTGTATCGATATCAAGACTTGTTCGGGAGGCTGCGAGTAAGCTCCACAATGGCTCAATAACAGTGCTCTCATTTAGCTAACAACATCTCCCAGAAACCACGAGACTTTCCACGTACAACCACTGCAGATAAGCGCCGCTTCGCATACTACCTTAGACTTGCCGAACGCGAGGAAGTCCCACGCTTTGGCCACCTAAGATATAAGCTCGAGGTCCTGTTCCGCTGGACCTAGGGGCTTGGGACAGAGGAGGTAGTCAAATTTGTAGGGCATTCGTCTCGGCCAGCTTCCCCTACGGACTTCCCGCTGACTCACGGGATTCCTTCCAGCGACAATAGTGCACAACATTCACCACGTCCCTCCGGGGCCAGCACTGAGCGCAAGGACAGCGTCACTGCAAGCGAAGGAGAGGACAAGGCCGTAGTGGTAACGAAGAAAGGACCGACAATCCGGTTCGTGCTTCCCCAGAAGCCATCACAAAGCTCGCCTGAAGTCGACACTGGAAAGTCTCCCAAAGTCTCGTCACCGCCGCGATCGAGAGAGAAAAATGGCAAGACATCAACGTCTGCATTAACCCCCTCTACCGAAACATCCTTGCCGTTGTCTATGACGACGAAGGAAACGCCGGACAAGAACCGTCAAGCTACTAAAGACTCGAACGTACCGAAGACAGCCACGACCCCTACCGTACAGGGCAGAGAGCAAAAGAAAGAAGGGGCAAAAAGGGCTCCTGGCGGCAGGTTCCAGCTCAAGTTTGCCCATTCTAGGCAGAGGAAAGAACAGTGACAAAGCAAAGCGGAGCAGAAGAGGACTGAACGAATGTCTTTTGAGATGGACTCTTGGCGCTGGTGATGTTGGTTGCTCGAGCAGTCTGTATAAAAGCGGTGGACGCATCGTCTGATTTTCGAAAGAGTGATGTCAACTGCTCATGTGCGACATCTCCTGTAATGACGTACACAATTTAACATATATTAGGATCGTTGACAATCGAGCCGTTGTAGTACCTGTTCCTATGAAGCTCGTGTTGTGGGAGGACTCTTAGGCTGAGCGCTGGACTGGAGCTGTGTGGATCGGCAGCACACGCTCATCCAGAGCATATCATGCTGCCTATGCATGGCGTGATGGACACGGTATGTTCCAATATATGGGCCCGAAGATGTGGCTAGCTGTGGGGAGAGATGGACACGCCCAGTCGCTTCCCGTTCCATGTCTCGCAAAGCAGCGCAGCAGATCAATAGCTGCGACCCTTCCTGAAAAATAGTGTGTAGAGGCGAATACGAATTCGCAAGCTACTCCAAGGCAGGTGAGCATGTTATGTAGTGAGGTCTAAGCCTAAGCCCCAGGTCAGATGCGGCGGTGATTGGGTCAGGCTGACTGCCCTCGTGCATTGTGACCGCTGCTGCAGAGAGCCAACACACGAGTGCCGGCCAGGAACGAGCTATCCATCATTCGCAGCCCCAGACCGCAACTTGACTTCCTCCGACTCTCGTTCTCCCTCGCTCGCCTTCTCCCCCGCTGCATACCGCGATCACCAAGTCGAAACAAGCAGTGCGGGTCGTCGCCCTCCCGGACCATCGTTCCTCGCCAATCTGAGGCCGTGCGCCAGTTCGTCGAGCCATCGTCTGCCACTGGCGTCAGCACGCGGGCTTAACCTTATCGCCAATCGCAACGCTGGCGGCCGCGACGACGAGGAGGCGCGCTGTCAAATACATCACCGCTCGCTCTGGGCGCAGGGTTATCACGTTCGGTGGTCTAGGAGAGCCAGGTTTCACGACCGAGTCTAGGGGCCCAAGCTGAGGACAAAGAAGCGAGATCGGAAGTCCAACCTCCACCTTCGCGCATATCCCCACTTCAGGTGTCAAACAAACATACGGTGTGGATACAAGCAGAAGTCCAGAGCAGCACCGATCTCGCAAACATTCGTGGGAAACTTCGGCGTAATCATAGTGAGGCTTCAAGATGCAGAGTCAAGAGCAGGGTCACACGCCGCGAGCCAGGCAACGTGGGAGCTCAGAAGGCACACAGCCGCCTACGCAGAACATGGCTGTACAGTCTGGGCCAGTCTCCTACAGACAGCAGCACTCAGATGGTACGTACCTTCATTCACGCTTGTGGTCTCCTTGTACTGCACCAACCACCTCGCTTCCAACTTGCGAAACCCAAGATCAGGACGTCAGCTCACATGTCGCGACCAACAGAATCCTGGGTTGAGATAGGCTCAAGACCTTCCTCGTCTTCGCTCTCCTCTGCTGCCGACGAGATCATCACGACCGGCCTCCGCGTTCAGCACGACTCCAACCTACACAGAAGACAGCGACGACGCTCGCGGTCCAGTCAGTTCCAGATAGGCACAGGACATCGCGTCCACAGCGGCGGCAATGGAAGCAGCCAGGAAGAATACGACGAGAGCGAGAGTGAGTCTGACCGGGTAATGACGTCTTCGAATGAAGCACTGGGTCCGTCTCCGCTCCAACACGAACTGCGCCGACCGTCTCGAAACGCTCACTCAGGCGCATCCTCCGAGACAATGTCAGAGCGGGAGGGAGATGACGAGAATGATGATGATGACGACGAGAACGCAACGGCTGTCAACTATCCCCGGTCTTCGAAACGACCATTTGAACCGCGTCCCAATGCGTTCTCGCATCCACCTACTCAACCTCGCAGACCTGGTGCCAGACCATCATCGCAGCGGCATTCCTACCCCCAACGTTTGCCCTTCAACGCCACGACACCTTCTTATCAGGCTGATCACGACGAGGCTCTGCGAGCCAGTCTCTCCACCCTGCTCTCTGCCGCGGCCGCTGTGCGAGGACTACCAAAGCCAGGCCAGTCACGGTCCGTTCAGCCTCAGCCTTCCAATCGTATCGAACCTACCACACTTCGCCTTGTGCCAGAGTCAGTCGCTCTCGGCGATGACGAAACGAGCGCCCCTTCTGTCTCCTCTCCACGTACGACAAGCTCGAGCCCATCCGAGAAGTCGAAGCGAAAAGCTAGTCCGCCAGCTAACGCAAACGTGCGAAGTAGCAGCAAAGACCGTCGTGCGATCAAGAAGGCGCGAAGAACTGGGCCGCTGGTCGAAGAAATAAGTCCAACACTTCTCACTTGGGTTGTTAGCGCTGGTGTGGTTGTCTTCGTCAGCGCTCTGAGCTTCTCAGCTGGGTATCTAGTCGGCAAAGAAGCTGGCCATGCAGAGGCAGTGGGCCAGCTGGGTTCTGTCGGCACTGATGCTGGCAGATGCAGCAAAGAAGCTGCGACGGGTCTTGGGAAAGCAGGCATGGGTCTGAGGAGGCTGAGATGGACGGGCGGGACTAGTGTCCGAGTTTAGTCGACTCCTATACTTTAATAACCCTCACGACCTCGACGACATCTAGAACGATATCATACGAAACGCAATAAGGTGTGGCTAGACATGGGTGTCAGGTCGATTTCAAGCGCACACATCAGCAACGGAGCATCATTTTGGGCGGGCTCGGGCACTATCCATGGATCATACATATTTTCTTGACTCTCTCTCATACCCGGCGTTTTTTCAATTCTGCATAGTCATCTTCACGCGTGTCCATAGCGCGAAAGAGGCGCTTTCTTCTGTCTTTATGCGAATCTGCGGGAGTTATCAGTATTGGCTCGACTCCTGATGTTCAGGAACATAGACCAGAATCGTCGTCAGGCGCGACGAGGCATATGTTAGAAACCTAGGGCAGCATCCAGACTCAACATACATTTCACTATTTAGGGTTATACCTCGCTCGTGATCTGACGCTCAAAATGAAGTAAAATGTGCTCTTCGGTTTAGACTGCCTTGCGTACCTTTTGTCCTTGGATCTAGGTAGTGAAGTCATTGAGCACGTGACGCAAGCGCGAAAGTTCGCCCAGGCCGCACCGAAGATCCCCGCTTGTCAACTTCTTCACCGCCCGCGACCCACTACAATTTCTCGCTTCGTCAGCCTTGCTGCTCTTTCCCGCTCTGTCTCTCGCGCTGTCCCTTACGCCGGTCAGATGTGACCATACGCCCTCTTAAATTTCCTTCAACATGGTCTCTCTTGCCTCAACTTCGAGAGCAGCAGGCGTAGTTGCCCCCAGCGTCGGTGGAGGCAGCCTCAAACGCAAGCACGACAACTTGAGCTCCGACTTTGACTCCAACGACCTCACCTCAAGTCAGATCAAGAAGCGCCGAGTCACATTCGACCCCGCAGTCGACATCCGCATCCTCTCAGACGTCCAGGAGAAGAGCCAGGAACTAGTCGGAGAGGAAGTCCGACGCGCCCTCGAGAGACACGCGAACGGCGACAATGGCGACTACGATCAGCTACGGCAGCTGCTCACCCTCAAGCCTACCTCGAGCGATGCGCCCCTCACTCGCCTCCTCCAGAAATACATCGTTGCCCTTACGACCAGCGTTCCCCTCTTCGACAAGTCGTCCGGTCTAGTGCACGCGATCATCGACAGCCACTGGATCGCTCGCAACGAGAAGTATGTGCGGTGCTACAGGCATCTTCTTCGATCCTTGCTCTCTGTATACCCTCAATACACATCGGGTGTCCTGTCCATGCTCGTCAGCATGTTCTTGGAACAGCCCTCACCCGCCATCCGCCAACAAGACGACCCAACCATCGACCGCACCCGGCTGCAAGAACGAATTCACGATACACTCAAATACCTCCTCCGACAAAGCTCGATGACGAGTACACCCCTGGGTCCCATCCTTGCTTCGACCTTTCCATTTCCTACCGATACCGCCAAAGCACACATTCACTACATACGGAACATCCTGAGGGTGTCTGAATACTGTTTGGAGCTAAAGGGCCAGATCCTGTCCCTTGTCATGGACAAGCTTGTCAAGATCGACGTGCAGATCCAGGTTGACATGGACGAACTCGAAGACGACATCGAGGACCGCCTGGTCGAAGAGGCGGCGAACGAGGAAGAGGGCGATATCAGTGACGATGAATCTGTCTCAAGTGAAGAAAGCCTGTCCGCAGAGGAGCAGCAGCTCAAGCAGCTCAAGGAGAATGTCGCCAAGCTGGACGCCATCATGGACCTGCTATTCTCTCATTACAGCTCCATCTTTGCTCGCGGAGACCTTGATAGCATCGACGCGAGCTTTGAGAGTCTACTCGCCCAGTTCGCGAGCATCATACTTCCAACGTATCGTTCGCGGCATACGCAGTTTCTCCTCTTCCACTTCAGCCAAGTCTCACCCGACCTCACCGAGCGGTTTGCGGGGGCTTGCTCGGCTCTTGCCTTCGACCATCGCCAACCCCACATTCTGCGGGTTTCGGCTGCTGCATACCTTGCCTCCTTCGTCGCACGTGGTGCCCATGTCTCCCCCGCTCTCGTTCGCGACATCTTCGATCTTCTCTGTCATCACCTTGAGATTCTTCGTGCCTCCTCGGAGTTTATGTGCAAAGGTCCTGACTTAAGGCGCTATGGCAGCTACTACGCTATCTCACAAGCTCTCATATACACCTTCTGCTTTCGATGGCGGGATCTCATTGTCACACCCGATGGACAGCCTCTTACTGATGAAGAGCTCGTGTACCATGACGGCGATTTTACCTGGCACAACTCGATCCAAGACATCCTTCGCCGCAACATCTTCTCCAAGCTCAACCCCCTCAAGATATGCGCGCCTACTATTGTCGCTCAATTCGCACGTGTAGCGCATCACCTACGCTTCCTCTATGTTTTCCCGCTCATAGAGACCAACAAGCGCATACGGCTAGCGCGATCACTAGGCAGCGGCTATATGGATGGTGTAGGAACAAGAGAGACAGCGCTGAGCATGAAGAAGGGCGAGCAAGTCTTCTTGCTGGACGCATACTTTCCTTTCGATCCGTACCTGTTACCAAGAAGTCAGCGGTGGTTAGATGGTGATTACGTGGATTGGAAACCGGTTCCGGGGATGGAGCCTCCCGCAGTCAATGAGGATGAAGAAGAGGAGGAGCACGAGGACGAGGACGAAGATGACGACAGCAGCTTCGAACGAGGAGATGAGATCGAAGAGGAAGCGGAGGTGGATGACGTGAGCACTGAGGCGAGCACATGAATTCAGCTACGACATGCGTGCATTTCACGGCGTTCAAAAATAGGTCACTTGAGCATTTGGTACAGCGATCGGCTTCATCTGGATGGAAGGAAAAGTGCGCGATATCATGGCATTTGGCGTTTTGATCTCATTCCGATTCAAAACATTTGACGCTTCATGGCTTTGCATCGAGCGATAGGAGCACTTTATTTACTGTTTACATGATATGTAGCCAATACCATTACGCATACTTGCATCTTGACTCTAATTTCAATCCTCATGTTTCTTTCTGAATCCCGAGATGAGCGTACAGACTTGCAACAGTGCCGCATCACTAACCCCAGACCGCTGTCCCGCGCTCTGGAACCATTTAGCTCAGGTCATTCCTCAGTTGGCCTTCTTCTCCTCTATATAAACACCTCGATGTTGCACTCCCGGTTTCTCCGCTTACCCCACACTCTACGCTCTGGTGCTGCCTACTAAAACCAGGACACAAAGCGGCCCATGTATCTCTCAGTGCTTTTCAGAAAAGCGAAGAAGACGAGGCAATGCTTGAATCGATACCTACTATCTTAATTCCACTCTTATTCGACATGATATTTGGGAGCGGATATTAAATTATACTCCTATCTTAGTCATGAGGATCCGAGTTTTCGTTTAGTAAAATCAATTTCGCTGATATCATGTAGAAGAGGCGCTAGTAGGGCGACTGTTAGGATATGAAATTACGTCTTTTGTATAGCTCTACCCTTTTCTCTTTACACTCTCTCGATTCTTACTAAAATTCCTCAAGCAATGGGACATGTATCTTTTAACGCAATCACGAACGTGATCATGCTTAGCGACCTTTCTTCCTAATCTGGCTCAGTACTTGTCCAAGACTCTGGTCGGAGATTGGAAATATGAGCGGCTATGTGGAAGCGTGGTTTGTTACTCCCGCGACTACATAGCTTATTGAAAACTAGCGGATGCGCATTTCGTGGGGGACTCTAGGCTAAGATGAGGGGTATATAAACCTTCTACTCTGGCCTACCCTTCTTAGTCCTTCTCCTCACATTGATTACGCCTTCCATTGTGTATTAAAAAGGAAAATCCGTCGATGGGGATGTATCTCTGAAAGAAAGTGTACCAGTACCTGATGCTTTGCCCTCATCTCTGCCTTCCAATACCGATCAAACCATACAGGCGAAGAGGCCATGTATCTGTTAGAAAACAGCCAAACGTCAGTGTCAAACTTAACGGCCTTCGTTCATAGAGTGAGAATTGCTGTACCTTTGGGTGATGCAACTGGAACTGTGAGCAGTACAACGACATGCGCATTACCACAGCGTCTCTAAAAACATTAGAGCTAAACTGTATGCAGGTATCTACGCTGTTGACTTGGGGTCTATAAACTCCTTGCGACCTCTTCCATGCTCTGTACTCTATACTACTTAACATAGTCTTATATCTGGCTACTAAAACCACGATGACACATGGCCATGTATTGAAAGACTTCGTACACCATTCCTATGAGCACATCGTTCCTGCTACTCAAAACCTTGACCCCTTTTTGTGACATGGAGATTGTGTCTGAAAGAAAAAACCCAGGGCCCATTCTCTTATGAATAGCTTCGCGGCCTTGATCGAAATTTTCCTCGAGACATATAACGTTCAAGGCTATATGGCTGGAGGTCCCGGACGCATGGGGTCTTGAGACCTTCTTCACCTCGGTTCTTGAATTTCCTTTTTTATACTTTACTGGGCTTTAGATTATGTGTTATATGGCGGGACACTTGGGTTTTATGTATTCAGAAAGAGTACTCCACTTCGCTCATGGTTGACTACCTGATACTGAATACTTGGAGTTTCGAAGTCCGGAAATGAGAGTATTGATGAGCAGTTCGATAATATTATCTAAAAAGGGTAAAGATAAGAGGGGACGTCCAAAACAATCAATCAAAGACTACGATGATGAAGATACAATTAGGGTATATAAACCCCTCTTTTACCTTGTAGTCTCTCTTTATTTCTCTACATTACGTCAAAACTTCTTAGTAATATCAAAAAAAATTCTGCGGTTGGAATTATGTTCTAAAATAGAAACCTCCAAGGCTTTATGAACAACTATTTCCTACTAGGTCCAAAATTGGTAGACCGACAAGGCGATGGACTAGTCAATAGAACAGAAAGATAGGGAGGGATTCCTGATGAGAATATTCGTATTATAAATTGGAGTCCGCATGCTCAATATGTATGGAAGAAAGCCTCTCGTACTTCCTCTCCAATCCCACCGCATGTCTTGACAATTTGACTCTGACTAAAGGGGTCGACATCGTGCCTTCATGACTTTTGCGACCGTCCAGAAGCCAAAAACTATCCCTGTCCGTTGGAAAAATGGTATATGAGCCTTCTCTAGCTTGCTTACTTGTTCCCTACAGCTTTACCAGACTTCTTGCCTGGTATTAAAACTTGGTAATAGTGTAAGATATGTACAGCTCGATCTTGAAAACACCTCAGTTATACATAAGATGCTCAACATCCAGCTTTGAGTTCAATTGTTTAGGCAAACACACTCTTGCTAGTGGAATAATCAATTTTATGATACCTTCGTCGCTGAGATTCTGATCAATCTAGTATAGCAATCAAAAATGCCCCTGGAGTGATCTACATGGAACTCCCCGCACACATACTACAGAGTGAAATGCGTCCCCAAGCATGGCTCTATACAATTCCTTCTCAGTATAGCCGTATGGAATATGTACTTCTATTCAAGACAACCATGACGATCCGATGCTTGAGTCAACGCGACGCGACAAAAATCTAGTAGACCTACCATATATAGTTCTATGTCTACAAGTCTAAAACCCATTATGGGTTCAAGGCAATTAGCTCATAGGTCAGTTTCTGCAGGATTTTAGATTGACTCTGACTAAGTGTATTTGTAAAGAGAGAGCCTAGAAGGTAATAGAAAGAGGTTTGTATACCCTTCAGATCACGTAATCTCCTGTCCTGGAACGTGGAGGGAGGCGGCCCTCTTCCAGTGGATTTCACGATTGTGACTTGACCGAGTAGAAAGCGCTCATGTCTCTTTCTCCCTCGTGTTTTGCATACGAGAATTGAACTGTTCATACGACGGTCTTTGGATGCTTTTCCAATGACAGAGGACGGTGATGTGTGAAGAATCAAGTCTGAGAGCAAGGATGGGGTTTACATACACCCTCAAGAATTCAAATATTTGTTCTGAGACTACATGGAAGAATATTGCGTCGCTTTTTGATGCATCTTTATATTGATGAGGCTGGTTGCCTCCATACCTTCAAGAACCCATTCAAAAGCAGAGTTGCATGTTTTGAAGTTCTTTGAATTTTCATCGTTAATTATAGCAATAGAACCTTTGAGATTGGAACACCGAGATAGAGAATACTCGCTTTAAGGCAAAGGTTATCATGTCGACTCGCTGTCGAATATCAAGTGTAGAGAAACCCCATGCAAAGCGACATCAATCGTCTTTAAAGTAAAGCAATGCAGTAGTGTGAAGAAGTCAGATTCGAGTGGAATGAGTAATGGTTTATACATCCGCTTCAGAGCCTAGCTAGGTCCGGACTGAGGTTGATATTGAAGATAATCGTGGCTAATTGGCGCGAAAAGTAAAATTTGAATCCTTCAGGCTGGGTGGCTTCGGACCTCTAAGATAACGAAATGTGTAGTTTGAGAGGAAGCCGTTCAATAGAAATGTGAGCGCTCTAAGACATGTGCTTCGGTTGTTGCGAGTCCATCTAGCACCACATCTGCAGTGGTGTAACACATCGGTAGGAGTGCTTCAGTACCCTCAGAATCTCAGTATCGCAGGGCACATGTATGGTCACTTTGCAGAAACTGCATCGTTTTGAATTGACTGTTTTCAACCAACTCCCATCACCCCATAGTAATATGTTCCCGACCAATGCAGGAATACCTCATCGTGGTATCATGAAGCCCTTCAGCCATCTAGGTCCATAGCGCCTTCACAATGCTCCGGGAATGCCCATGTCCACCTAAACATGTCGCAAAACGCCGCTAGTATACAAATCAAGGCTTAAAGCTGCATCCGCAAAACGCGCTCAAAGCGCTTCACAACCCCCAAAGACCTACCCCCTGAAAACTCATCACCATCTCTCACCTCCCCAACACATCTCCAACTCGCTTCGACGCCTCAACAAGCAACTATCTACTAGGCATGGGCAGACATCACGCATAGAGTTTGCTTACCGTATAAGACCGTCTAGGTCTTGGCCACTCTGACAGTTCCCTGTCCATCACCTTCTTCCTCTCTCAAACCTCCCAAGGCGCTTCCATTTCTACCACCACTTCCGAAGTTTCGTCCGCTGCCAATCTCCACTTCTTCCAGTCGCATAGCCTTTAACAGATCTCGCGCAGCCCGCAAACCTTCTTTCATCTCTACACTGCTCTTCCACAGGGCGGCTGACATGATCTGAGGGTCCGTGTTCATGCCAAGGAGAGTCTCTGGATCTGGTCCACGTGGAATAGGAAAGTCGACGAGTGGTTTGCCGTTGGGACCGACGCTGACGCGGGATTGGTGACTTGGTAGATCTTCAGGGTTGTAGTAGGAGTCGGCGTAGTTATCTTCCGCATCGGATCGCGGATCCTCGTCCTGAGACCCTGTCCGCCTCGAGCGAAGGCCACCATATCCACGACGCTGTGATTGAAGAGTATGTCGCTCAAAAGTGTCCCAGAGTTCATCCACATGCTCTTCCTCCTCAGCTGAGGCATCCGTAGATATTGAAGCAGGCGGTGAAGACTCATCGATACCATAAGCTTGTTGATGAGACCAGCCATCCCACATCTGCTGTTGCTGGGGACGTTGACGAGTGTAGTTGATGTTGTTCGTCGGGGCTTTCGCTTGCATTTGCGAGACAGAAGAGACGCCTCGAGCGTGCATAGCTGGGTGATGCGAGTCCTGGTTCGTCGGATAGCCTTGTTCATCGTATGACTGCGGGGTCAAGAGGCCCGGTATCTGGTGGTTGGGCTCTGACTGCGACTTGTTGTGATACGAGACACGGTTGTTGTTCTGCGAGAGATGAACCTGGTCTTCGAGATCGAATGGATTACCATTCAGTGTCTCTGTCCCTGCTGTGTAGGTAGAGGTAGAAGTCGAGTCGGCAGTTGATGGCCGGTACTCGTCCACCATTGCCATGTCTAGATCGATCATTGAAGTTCGCAATGGCGATTCTGGTGCAGAGCTGATGCCTGGATAGTCATCATAAGATCCCAATGGCTCGGTTGTAGCGTGCCTGAGAGAGGGTCTGAATCCAGGTCCGAGCGTAGGTGATGAAGAAAACTGATCTGTGTCGCTAGGATCGCGTGGTGGAAAGACGAAATCTTGGGTTCGTCGATTATCAGGATTTGTCACTAACTGTGGCAAAGCAAGCTCTTTGGTCTCGCGGCGCGATAATCGTGGTGCCTTGGGCATCGGCTCGTAGTTTGCCTCAGCCATGGCAGCGTCGAACGTCCACTCGACTGTGCGACGATTGATCTTCTCCGCGGCGGGTTGGCTAGGAAAGGTCCATTCGAGGGTCTTTCGGTTCGACTCTCGCTTCGGGAACGTCCATTCACGTGTTGCACGTCGGTCAAAGTCTTGATCGAACGAGTCACGCTCTTCCTCTTGCTCCTCTTCGAGCTCCATCTCTCGGAGAATTCGGTTCATTCGGTTTGCTTTCACGGTAGGGACTTCACCAAGATCAATACTTGGCACGTCGGCGACCGTTGGCGCGGCGAAATCCAGGTCAATGACAGTCTCGCGATTCGGGGCTCCAGGGTTGAAGTCACGTAGAATAAGATCTGACGGAGGCCTTTCGGAACCAACGGCACTGTATCTATACGGTGTCGAATTCTGGTCGAATAGTCGATCCAACTTCTTCTTACCGCGATCAGCCTGCTCCTGTCTAATGCTGGCCTGCAGCTTCGCAAACCGATCGTCATCGTCTGGAGGTGGATTCAGAGAGAAGGCCTGTGTCGGCGTTGAGCCTGAGAACGGATCCGGGAATTGATCGGCAAACTGATTCTCGAATTCGTCTGTGGTGCTGAACGTCCAGTCATCGTCATCATCTTCAACCTCTGGTGCAAGTGGGTCTGGTGCTTGAGCTCCGTAGGGATTGAAAAGAGAAACACGAGCACCACCGCCCT
Organism: Lophiotrema nucula; assembly: GCA_010015825.1. Lineage (NCBI taxonomy): Eukaryota > Fungi > Ascomycota > Dothideomycetes > Pleosporales > Lophiotremataceae > Lophiotrema > Lophiotrema nucula. The sequence goes on along the minus strand of ML977317.1, from coordinate 922,987 downwards.
GCTCCCAGGCGTAGTAACGCTGTACAAGCGACACAAGCATGACTGATGGGTATAGCTTCACGCTATCGTTGAAGATGTCCTGCTGCAAGATCTCGTCCGGTGCTGGTCGATCTGCAGCGTTGGGCTGAAGGACGAACGCCACAAGGCTCCTGAGGTTTGCTGAGAATCGGTCGTCTTCGAGCTCAGGAACACCGGTTTCTGGAAGCTGAAATTGCGAGACCTTGTGGAAAGGGGGAAAGCCGGTGGCCATTTCGTATATGGTGCAGCCATAGGCCCAGATGTCGACTTCAGAACCATAGAGGATATCGTTGGGCCGCGAGTGACTGTTCGGGTCTGCATCCTTTACCCATTCTTTCTGGAGCTCAGGCGCCATCCAGTACGGTGTGCCAACGATTGTTGATCTCTTAGAGATCTCGGGCTCTAATGTATTGGACACACCAAAATCGCAGAGCTGGACACGTCCATCTTCTAAGATCAGGATGTTGTTGCCTGTCCGTCACATGTCAGTCACATCTGTCAAATACAGGCAACCTACTTCGCAAAGCCTGGCGTTCACTTACACTTGAGATCACGATGCAACACGCCAGCCTCGTGGATGAACTTTAGCCCATACGCTAGCTCACGCGCAATCGGAACGATGAACTTCTCTTCGAGCCCAGGGTTTTTCAACGTCATGCTTGGCTTCATGAGAGTGTGCACACTTCCTCCGCTTGCATACTCGCTCACGATCCAGAGTTCGTTATGTACGGTGCGCGCTTCCTCGATGATGTTCACATACGGACGAGCTTTGCTTTCTCGGAGCTGCTGCAAGATGCTGATTTCCTTGAGCGTCTCTTGCAAATTCTTGGTGGTCATTTCTTCGTAGTCGACCTTGTCAATGTCGATGATCTTGATCGCGACCAAACCACTCGTGTTGCGATTCTTTCTGCGCTTCGGTCAGTTCCAGGTCTGCCTTCACTTGGCCACATTACGAACCCCTTGAACACGCGACCATATGAACCCTTTCCGATGAGCTCGAAGAAGTCGTAAGGCGGTACTTCATCGCCACTGCGCTTGGCTCTCTCTGCGACCAGTGTCTCCATCTCTTTGGCCTGCGAGATCGCACGACTCTTCGTGCCCATATTAGGGGGGGGTTGCAACCGTGCGGACTCCATTCTCTTCAAGAGAGCGGCCTTTGCGCACTCGTACAGATATGATTCGTTGTATTCGTCCTCAATCGGCGACTCTTCGATGTCTGTCAGCGTCGGACTGCTGCTGAAACTTGGGAACTTCTCAAGCAGCGCAAGAGATGGAGGCGGCGGAGCCAGTCTCCGAGGCCGAGGTGGGGAGACTCGAAGTTCCTGGGGTGAAGACTGTGCGTGCGTAGGATCAGACGACGACTGTGTATGGTTGAAGAGCGATAGCGGTGGCAGCTCAGGCTCGGGTTCGGACAGCGAAGTGGGCCAATTGACCAGCGATGACGGGGCGCTGTGCTTCCGTGGTGGTGTCGCGACGTCCGTAAGGTCGACAGTAGGAGAGGAGCAATAGATCGGGTGGTACGGATGCGGTAGTGGACTCGAGATCTTGTCCTTCGTGATCGAAGCTGGAGGTGATCGTTTCTTGCGAACTAAGCTTGTCAGTTTAGTGAACGACGAAGTACGACTTCGGGTGGCCTTCTCCTCAGCTTCATTGACCAAATCGCTGATATCGGTCTTGGCCTTTTTTAGCTTTGGACGGGCCATCGTAGCGGCCGCCGCCCTCGAGGGGTTGCGGTTTCGTTGCGGGGTGGTCGTAGAGCTTCAAAGCCGATCAAATGAAATACAGTTGACTTACCAGCTTCAAAGGCGGGTTCTCAGCTACGGTGAGAGAAATTGAACAGTCGCCCGCGGTCTCATGGCGCCTTGCACGTCGCTGCGGTGGAGGACCTTCACCTTCACTCGCGCGACTTTTTCACTTGACCGCGCAAGTTTCGCGACCCCACAGCGCGCCAGCTGCTAGCATCCCATGCTCTTAACACAATCTCTATCGTTGAGCGTGTAAATGACAGTGTAATAGCACGCGGTGTGCTCACGGGGCTTGGTGGGGGTGCGAGGAGGTCAAGGTGAATGGTGAACTTCGACTACTTCGGTGTTCGCTGGGCCGGGCGTTGAACGTTCCAGGCCAAGCAGCCCGGCGCAGGGCTAATGCAACCTTAATTTTCGGGCTAGAGTTGGAAGCCACAGGAAGTGGGACATGGGCGCGACGTCATTCCCGCCACGGAATGTTCTACAGCTTTAGGTAGGATCTAGACCTGGATGGATAGATAGCTCTCTGCCCTCGAACACCATCGAATTGAACCAAGTTCCGTAATCTACATTTTCGCAACGAACACCTCTACATTGACCATACTCACACGACCGACTTTGCCAAACGCGTTAATCCACTCACACAGAGGGCCTTTACACAGTTCAACTGCAAACAAACACCAAGATGCCCCAACAGCAGCAATCCTGGATCACGAAAGCGACAAGCTCTGCCGCATCAGGCGTCGGCAACTTCGCCGGCGGCATCGTCTCAGCAGTCGGTAACGGCGTCGCAGGCGCTGGGAAAGGAGCTGGTGCGTCGTAAGTCCTCCCCGCTCGCCCTCATTTCTGACAAGTGTTCCTGATAGATGCCAGTGTGACGAACACGACTCGCAGCTGGGGCGACACCGTCCGCGAGTACGGAAACTCGATTAAAGATGTGTCGGGCGCGAATGGACCGCGAGCTGGGACGGGCAAGAATCCGTTGGGGTTGGCGAGCAGCCAAGGGGGTGCGAAGGCGACTATGAGCAGTAGGCCGGGAGGCACGCCGAGGAAGGGGACTGCCAACAACCCCCTGGGGCTATAAGAGATACGCGGGGAAGGTCGGAACAAAAAGAGGTGGGTATTTTGGGGTTTGGATCGTATTCGAAATACAGAATATGAGCAAAATTTGAGCTTTACTATGATTTGGAGTTGATTTTGGAATATACAGAAAGGAGTTAGGAATGTTATCGACTATATGTACATCATATCCACAAGTTGTTCGCCTGCACTTCCCAATTGCAATTGTCCCAATGCAAGCCCTCGTGCTTTCCCATTGCTCCTGCAAATGCTTTGAAAGTCTAGTGTGCGCCCCCAGATGCTATGTAATGCTGAATACCTATGTGGTAGAAGTCTACAAGTAGATAAGAAGAGCGTGGGAACACGCGCTCACACCACTTCAGACGCCGTCATGTCGCCAGTCTTCAAATTGGGAAGCCCAATTTGCTCCTTCACCTCGTCAATCATGGCTTCAACGTCGTCGGGCGAATGCTGCCTCTTCAAAACCACCCTAACGAATTCCGACAGGATATTCAAACCCAAATCGCCAGCCTCTTCATCGCTCAGATTCGCGAAGTCAGTCCCCGTGAGTCCCATTCGTTCAAATCTCTGCTGTTGGAGGATGTAATAGATGCGACCCATCTGGTTGACGCGTGCCTTGTGTATCCCACTTCGCGAGTAATTTGTGCGCACAGCTTCTGTTTCGCGCTGCATATCGGTCCAGGCTACGTGCCGTTGTAGGATCGGGGCAGCCTTGTCGGTAGGGAAGATGCGGAAGCGTTGCCTAATAACGTGCATGGCAACGAGCGACCCTTGGAGATCTTTCGTATAGCTGAAGCAGTGCATGACCAGTGCACTTATAGCTCCATGGTCTGCGGCAGAGAACCCGATCCTGAAGCGCTCAGCATCATACCTGGACTTCACCAAGTCCCACCACTCGATTGTCTCCTTCAGCAAGTCCCTCGGTGTAGGTAGGGCTGAGGTTCTTTCGCGGCTACTGTGTTCACCCAGCGCAAGGCGCAGCGACTTCCACAGACATCGTATCGCCTTGCCATCAGGGAAAACACCTGTCTTGCCTTCCGATGGACTGGTCAAAGATTGATAAATGTTCCAGACTTCGTCGTATTTGCCCTGTCGGCATTGACTGTTCATGAGAACCGTCATGACAGCGGAATTCGGCTGAATCCCCGAATCTTTCAGCCGCCTGGCTAGGTAGTCCACCTGCTCCCACTGAAATTTGCGGGAATGGTGCTGCATCAATAATGCGTAAGTTGTCACGTTCGCCGGTGGAACATGATTTACCATATCCTGCGTTGTGTTGGGTTGGATGGCCGCGCCTTCTGTAGCACTGAAGATGGCATCCGCAGCATTGCGAAAGCTCGAGTGCTTGGGCTCCACCCCGGACAGCCTCGCCTTATTCGCCATTTGCCAGCCAATATTTTCGGCTTTCAGAACGCGCTCCGTGTCTTTTGTGCGGAGGAGACACTTCAATAGTAGGTTGAAGTAAAAAGCGTCAGGGTCAAGTCTGCGTCTGAACATCATATCCAGAACCTGAGCTCCAGCCTCTGGAGCATTTCTAATGACAGCCGATTTCATCAAGTCTCCGAACAGGTGGCGATGGTACGCTTTTGGTAGGACTGAAAGAGCGAAGAGCGCAATGCTGGTCATCTTCTCAATATTGGTTCCAAGGCGGTACAGGAGATGAAGTCTCCGGAGGATTTCATTAATGCCCACCTTCGAGCTGCTGTGCGCTAGATGGCCACTAGTAACACTGGTAGCCATCTCTCCAAATACAACCTTTGCTTTTGAAAGATCTCGAGCTTCTAGAAAGCCCACTAAGTATCCGTCATACGTCGCTAGTGTTATTCTATTTGTGACTCGATCTCTGAATCTGGCGTAGAGCATCCGGGCAGTTTCGCGGTGTCGCGTGGACGTGGAACGAGTATGGGCTCGAAAGACAGCCAGCATGACTGAAGGTGTCCGATCGGGGTACAGCTCCGATAGTTCCTCCATGATCTCTAGCGACCTATCTGGGTGGTCCGCAAGCGCATGCATCACCACGCCCAGCTCCAGGTGCTCCGGTGATATCCGATCAATGTGATTGTAGTCGTTGTCCCACTCTTGCAGCGCCCTCTCTGGCTGCCCTTTGTAAAACAGCCATCGAAGGTACACATATCGCTGGGCAAGAGTGGGATTCCTCCCTGCCGCCTTCATATCCTCATACAAGGTTCGCAGATGTGGCACCCGTTCCTTGTTGGTCGCAGAGCGAACGGACTGGGTCGCCCACAAGATGTCCCAAGCGCGATCTGGTATACGTCCAATCAATGAAGTATCCCGGCTCTTCGCGAGCACGTATGACCGCCACAGCGGGGCGCGGACCCTGCGTCCTTTCGAATGCGCAAGCCAAAGGTATCGATTCAGCAACCGTATCCGCAGAGGGGCACCTCGATAGCCACCGCTGACGACTACTTGCTGCTTGTCGTAGAGCTGCTTGCGGACGGCTCGTCTCGCGCTCTCCTCCAGCGCATCTCGAATGCCTCCTGCTTGCTCGTGCTCCGTCTCTGGGCGTGTAGCAGGTTTTTCTGTCGTAGGATCCCATGTGTTGGCAAAATCCGGAATCAACCCGGGGCGAGTATGAATGGTCCGCGCAGGAAGAAGGCTTCGGGGGGTCCGAGGTCGAGAGATGCGTGGTCCGAGAGCTCGAAGCATCGAAGCGTCAAGTTAGGGGATGGCTCGTTGCCAGTTCTGGCGGACGGTGGTGGGTTAGAGGTGCTGGAGGCCGCGCGAACATTGGAATTACATGTATACAGAGGAACAGACAGCTGGAAGAAGTCAAGGCGCGACGGTGACGGCGGTGCAAAGGTTGACATAATTCTCGCACTTGGTCGTGAAATCGTGAAGATGCAGATCAGACTAGTCCACTTTCAGACGCTAGCTGTATCCAACCAAACGCACTAGGATCAAGATATGCCTCCAGCCTCTTGCATCTTTTACCTACAAAATCATATAAGATATTCCACCATGATGTCCATATCGCACTGGACAACCTTAACACGACCTTAACCCGGTCGAGGAAGGAAAATGGATGCCGGGATCTTGAATCTACTTGGAGTATGCTTTATTAAGCTCCCTTCTGAAGACGGACCTCAGCATCACCGGTATCATCGACTCTTCCCCCGACTATGAGCCGATTGAGGGTGTGGAGACAGTATACGTCTCTGTGACAGAATGAGAGACCATTGGCAGCGCCTCAACCGAATTCTGTGAGCAACCTACAACTACAGACTGCCGCACAAGCTCTCCTCTGCTAAATTGAGGACGTCGTCTAAATTCAGCGCGTTATGATCGAAGCCTTTGGTTTCATCGCCAAGTCTGAGAGGCTAGCAAGACCTATACTGCCAGCCTACTATGTAACTGAACACAGTACCAACTCTGTCTGCGAACACATGAGCTGTACGCATGCCCGGATTTAACATGCATCGAAGGTGCTGTGAGGGTTCTCGCGCTGCTGCTGGATATGGGGCTTGGATGAAGCGCAGAAAGTTACGCATTCTTGAACAAGGAGATGGAATAGCATGCAGGCTTGCGCATATGGGTCAAAGTGCTTGTTCCTGTGTTCGTTCTTCCATGGTAGCCCGCAACCTACGGTTTGCATCGTTCGCAGTCTAGAAGTTCTAGAGTGTTGTTCGACTCCGGAAACTCTTCCCGTTTCGTCACCCGGGACGCTTCCCTCATTGAGCGGGTTCGCGAATAAGACAACGACAAACACTTCTCCGATCGAAGACGTCTAGGTTTACATCTGCCTCAAGCGGTTACATATTGCGAGATGGTGCTTCTCATCAAAGCGAATAGGCTATTCCTCTGTTCGCCTCGCACGCGACGGCATTCCCCGCCCAAGTCACAGCACGGTAGCACAGATCACAACCCGGGCCAAACCAACTTATGCTTGCTTCTTTCTGGAGCTCTTCAAGATATGAATTGCCTCATGAACCGGGAACACGAGGAATCCAAGCCTGGTTCATCTTGATCTATGAGATTAAAAACGTGGAATGGAACTCCCTTCCAGATGCTAAAAGATGAAGCACAAAGCTCGACTTGCATAAGCTTGAGCACGGCCACGGCTTCTGCATTTCTGCAAGCCGAGTCTAGATCAAATTTCAAAGGTACCAGTGAGTATACACCCTTTCACCCATGCACTGTTGTCATCTGGAGCTTGGCTGATTGGTGGACTAACACTCTAGCACCAATGGACGGCAGCGGCGATGCAGAATGCGCGAGGCCAAGTCATCCAGTCTCATCAAAGAGAGCTTTCAAACATGCTCTTTGCAAGGATGGCAGTTGTCCAAGCTTCCTATTTACGTGATGTTCATCTATATTGAAGGCTTGATTTAGCCGCAGTCCAGAACGATCTCATCGGCCACACGCAGCAGTCGATCTCCCGCTTACGATCATCAAACGTTGTCCATGAGGCACTTGCACTTATAAGCTTTTCCCCGCAATGCATACATCTGTAAATCTGCCGAACCTGCGCCACTAACGTTGGTACCTGATCTAGAAGATTTTCCCCAGGAACAATGCCTCTTCGACGATCACACCATACCACGGGTGCATTTCAACGGCATTCGACAGATTGCTTCATATTTGGAGACTTGGTGCAACCATTCCGCCTTCTGCTCGCCATCAGGACAATGTCTTCATGTGACGCGCTGTGGCTTCCCGGCTTTTAATTAGATTGTCTGTGGCACTGAGCATCACATAAGGCCCGGGTGTGACCAAGGCATTCATTGCATCCATACAGACGGGCGTCCCATTCGCTCGGCTAGCTTCCAAGTAATCTTCATGGATATATGAACGTCCCTAAGATCTCGACGTTTCAAGACGGGTAATCTCCCCGCAATGCGCGTCGTCGACTACTATACGTAGACCAAAAGTCTCTGTCTGTGAGGCGACAGGGCTATTAGTGGCCGCGTTGCCTGTGCTTTGCTTATATGCAAGGAGATGGCTTTTTCTGAAAATCACCTGAATTTTCGCCGCATGGCTCTTGCTCCATCTTGAGCTCCTTCTCTCCTTCAACATTAGGTCTGAAGATCAAGTCTACGCTCCTTTGATGTACCAGAGGCATGGAGAGCTTAACATCCAAGATCTGGTTATGGGTGCTCACGGCAGCGCTTTTCATAAGTGCATTGGCACAAGATGATCCCGAGACACCAACCGCTTTCAGGAAAGGACAGAAATGGCAGATCATCTTGCTCGGGACCCCGGACATGACGAAGATGCCTCTTCCGCCGACGGATGCTGAAGTCTGGGATCTTGACCTCTTCGACAACGACGCATCGACCTTTCAGACATTGAAGGCAGCAGGCAAAACAGTGATATGTTATTTCAGCGCAGGTACCTGGGAGGATTGGAGAGATGACGCAAAAGATTTTCCATCAGCGGATTTGGGCAAAGTTTTACCACTGTGGCCAAACGAGAAGTGGCTACGGACTGGAAGCGCAAAGGTCAGGGACATAATGTCGAAGAGGATCAAGCTCGCTTCCGACAAAGGCTGCGACGCAATTGATCCCGACAACACAGGTACGTTCCTCTGCTACGAGTACTGGTTTACCTAGAATGTTCGTATGAATTCAATAAGTCTCTCGCTCTATATACTGACTGTGAGTAATAGATGGCTACGTATGACCGACCTCCTTTACTCTAGGGCGAAGTACGAAGGATTTGCGATGACTTACTAACATGGTATAGCAAAATGATAACGGACTCAGTCTTAAAAATACGGACGCGATCGACTACATGCAATGGTTACAGAAGACTGCTGCAAGCTATAGCATGAAAGTTGGCCTCAAGAACAGCTTAGATATTCTACCCCAGGTCTCGACGATCGTGGACTTCGCAGTCAACGAGCAATGTGGCGCACCTGAGTACAACGAATGCTCATCCTATAGCGCCTTTCTCGCCTCCGGAAAACCCGTTTTCCACATCGAATACCCGCCATCGCTCAACTCATCGTTGGGGAACACGACATACTGCAAAGGAGCGGGCACGGATGGGATGTCCACGATCTTGAAAGACCTTACCCTCGACGGGCGCACATTTTACTGCGATGGATCTCAGGCTGATACGCCAACCAAGGGTGGCACCAGGCCCACGCCCTCGCGGGGCCCAAGTCCGCCGCGAACTACAACACGTTGGTCTACTCCCCCCACTCCGCCTCGCACAAGCTCATCTCGTCCAATAGTTACACCACCGAGGACGACACTCAGACCGTCATCAACTCCGGCTAGGCCGAGTAGCGCACAACCAACGAGTACACCTGGCGGTGGTGGTGGAGGAGGAGGAGGCTGTAAGTCGAAGCACTGGGATCAGTGTGGCGGAAACAATTGGAAAGGGTGTACCGTTTGTGAGGTAAGCGGGGTTGCTATTACGACTCAAGTAAAACATACTTATCCTTCGATGCTGACAATGCCTCGCAGTCTCCGTATACGTGTAAAGGCGTGTCAGCGCCGTACTACTACCAGTGTCTATAAAAGTCGCGTAACTTTCTGGATCGGCATGGAATCTTCGCTTCAGTGTACTTACTTTGAATATACCCGGTGTCTAGACAATCACCGCTTAAGTTACGATTCTTGCTTATTCTTGCTTGCTCACGTGCTGTTTCGAGGCTCGTAATATGCGTAGATTGCCATCATCAGGAGCTCGTGGACTTCTTAGTTGTAGTTTTCCAAGTGTAAGTTAGTATGGCACCGTACTTGGAAGGATACATTCTGACTGAAGACTTCATTGACACGAAAGACAGAGCTTCGATGTGTTTTCTCGCCCCTAAGCTCCTACTACTGAGTCGTCCGTCGGTGGGTCGTCGAGAAACCCCTCCAAAGTCGCAAGTCATGAGGATAAGTGCACGACTGGACACGATCATTAACCTCGAGAGGCTCGATTAGGTTGGCTTCTGATTTGTCACATGCTAGGCATAAAAAAAGGATCGCAACGTTTGCATCGTACTTTTTGCGTATCAACATATTCTCTGGCCAACTATCGCGATTGCTCATTCTCCTCGCTTTGCTCTCTACTCTCTTCTAGTTTGCTTGCATCTTTGTTGTGATTAGCCTTTCAAACGTCTTAATTTATCTAACCATTCTTCATTGTTCTAGTAGAACCCCGGATTTGTATGTTTCGCCTTCGCAAAACTGAAGCAAACAAGCATAATTGTGCAAGCTGGCGACAACATCGCGTATGAGGATATAATAACCTCTCTCGCAGAACCTAACACTTCTCAACAGTGGAGGTCGCCACACATTTCGTGCCTGATATGACAGAGGAGGAAGAGACTAATCAGTCCCGAGAAAAGATAGCGGAGATGGGCAAACAAGAGATGCATGAGCCTGTGAGTATCCATTTGATTGAGATGGCTCATGAGCCTGAGAATGCTAACGTATCCGTGGAGGACTACGAGACTGAGAGGAATGGTCAGCCAAAGCTGGAAGACGTCTCCGAAAAGAAAGAGTCTGAGAAGCAGCCTACAACCCTTGCAAGCATACCAAAGGAGATTCTAGACATGATATTCTCAGAGCTCTACGACTCGGGCGTCGATCCGTCAACATTTATCAATCTCTGTAATGCAAACAAGGCATTTGTTGGAGTAGCACAGGCCTATATATTTCGTGAAATTTCTCTTCCTATCCAGGGACCAAGTAAGTATGGATAGATAAAGCAGAAGTTTAAGGATCAATGCTTATTTCACCAGCCACAGTTGTACCAGAGGTTCCACCTACCTGCGAAAGGTTTCGGAACCTCGTTCGAGATCGTCCAGCCCTTCCAGGACATGTTCAAGTCCTTCATCTAACCTATATCTGGGAGGGTATCGAGAAGAACAAGGAAACATTGACGCATGAATCGAGGACGATCAACCCACACTTTCCTGAAATACTCTCCCGGCTTTCGAACCTTCGCGAGGTCCGCATCAGGATCCAAGACGGGAATTGGCGCAATGATTCTGAAACCGCAACTGCAATGGCTCTCTGGAATACGTTCAAGGATATCGAAATCAAACGGTTGATCATCGATTGTTCACGCACGCCCATTCTCACAAGAATGATGCAACTCAAAACTGAGGAGTTCACGATTAATACCAAGTTGTACACTATCTGTCCGGGGTTCACGTTTGACAACACCATGTCAAGCTCCATGCCCTCACTCAAGTGCATCCATTTTGGTAAACTCTGTCTCAATCCAGACACCCTTGCAAAGATATGTCTGCGCACGAGAGACCTCAAAAGCCTCTTCGTTCGTCTATGTAGCTCTGGAAGACAAGGATATAGCGGGCTGTACGCACTTGATAGCATCCAAGGATCAGTGGAAGAGCTGGCGCTGCTAGAGTTGGAGTCTCCTCGTCAATATCTTCATCTCAAACTTTCACAGCAGGTATCATTCCACAGCTTTGTCAAGCTCCGTACCCTCCGCGTTGCAGCTTCACTTTGGTTCAATCAAGCAACTTTCATTAATCCCAACCATCAAGGCCAACGTGGATTTAGCTACAGACTAGAGGACCGCTCTGGGCTGTACAGACTCTTACCGACGCAGCTGGAAGAGCTAGAGATACAATTCAACCACCCCTTTGGAATCTTCGGCGCAAATCCGAGCTATTCTATTGTGTTCCGCCAATTGTCGGAAGTCATACAGCGAAAAGGCTGTGAGTGGATTGAAGACCTCGCAAAGCACTCAGAATATCTTCCCAAACTAAGGATTCTCAAGCTATTCGAACTCCATTCCAATCCGCAATTATGCATAGGCAAATATGTTCCTCCTGTCAACGTTATGGAGACTTTCAGAGAGGCTGGAATGGATCTAGAGATCCGCGTTCGTCTGAGCGATGAGTAGCGATGATAAGTTGACTGTGGGAATGGTAACACTAGGTTGAATGGACAATTAGCTTTTCCAAAGCAACCTTCTCAAGATAGTATGTACATAGGAGATCGGAGCTAGTGTGAACTAGTACCTCAAAGCGACGTTGTGTTCTGCACCTATCAGAGTCTATTCGCAGAAAGCGTTGCGATTTTTTGAATCGCTCGTCTGGGCGGCTGTGAGCTAGTGAAGTATTGCAGATGATACTCGAGCGCTACTAAGTTCACGTGCTATATCACTGATGGGAGGTACCTTCGACAATCATCGCAAGTTTATTACGCGCGGGCAGGTCACAAATCTTTTTTTTAAAAAAAAAGATCCCGTGAGTACATTACCGCAACATATGTCCGTTCCATAACCTACCAACCATAAAAAGCAAACGAGCAATAGAGATCCAATCATTACAAATTTTGAGATTGCCGGGAGAGTGCCTATTGGGTGAAGTCTGCGCAAACCAGTTCAACTTCCACAATTCTTCACACCTGCGTCCCCGCATCAGCCTGGTTCAACAGACGCACATTCGGCGGTGACTGGAACGAAAAGACTAAAGGCTTCGCATGACGTCTAGAAAACCGCACCGATGTGCACCGTCTCTTGCCCCCATCAATCGAAGAACTGCGTATCGACTTCAATGGCCACGCGAGCATCTTTGCCATGGGAACCAACTATCAGAGTCAATACCTGCGCGTATCCGGAAAACCCACATGGACATGGCAGCAAGCTTTCAACTGGATCCTGGAACTTGCCGAGCACAAGAACGATCTTCCGAAACTCAAGTCTGTACGCTTGGTCGAGAATCCGATGTGGGTTGCCGCTGATTTTAGAGAGAAAGCTTATATTGAATATGATCTGATCGAATATGAGATCCCGCCACATGTTCGGGAGGTGTTCGATGCTGCTGGGATTGACGTCGACATAACTCTCCGACTTCTGCGCGAGGTGCAGGTCGCTGAGACAGTTTGTGGCTTACATATTCGTTAGAAGTAGCACACGAGGATGGGCGTTTGCTATTGGGAGATTCTGAAGGCTTTGGAAAGGGGCGAAAGGTATCGACTCAGGTTCGTGCCAAGGTCAGTGGGACGCTTTTGAGGTAGCACTTCAGGACCTAGATGATCAGAGATGCAGGCTAAACAGTGCAGGCGGTGTGCGACTGTGCGACAGGTGAAACCGGGTTTCGGAGGATCATGATACCGAGCATGTTTGCTTCTTCAGCTTCCAACGCATCTCTTAAGTATTGTTTGTGCCCCCTGGTGAAAAAAAAACCCTTCGTTGAACGCCGTGATGATCTAACCACCACTTCTCCTCAGGTATGTGTAACGCAACCTTCGGTTGCACGTCCACCATCGGCACATCCTACTTCACCATTTCGAAAGTGTTTTCTTCTTTCTGACAAGCATGCTACAGCACTCCAACGCCGAGGCAGGCAAACAATGGCCACAACAGCAAGTTTACCGTCGATGAACGCCTCGGTGGATTATTTTACCGCTATCCCAAACGACATTCAGCATTCCATCTTCTCGTACCTCTCCCGGCCCGACCTTCTCAGCATCGTCAAGACGCATCGCCAATTCATGGTCGAAGGCCAACGCTTCCTCTTCCGTTCCGTAAAGCTTCGGGCCCAGGTCACAACGTCTGCGTCGTCCGGATGGCAGGACCAGAGAACGGTAGACGCGTTCGAATTCCGTATGGCGGAGCGCTGCGAGTGCCAAGGAGACGTGTTTGTGAAGCACAAGTACTGGGTTTTTGGGGCTCGACGTCGTAGGGGGCTGTCCCAGGATGGAGGTTGTCGTAGATGCGGACGTGTATGCGAGCATTGCGCATATGAAGCGGAGAGGTGGGTCCCTGTGGAGAGACCCAGCCACCCCGAAGAAGAAGAACATCTTTACACTGAGCTTGCGAGTGCTTGCGTCTTCGAGAATGACAATTGCCAGGCTTTTCTAGATGGCATAACTGAGAATCCGGAGCTCGCGAAACATGTGAGGATTCTAGAGTTGGACTGCGAGTGGGGTCCGGACCAGGAGTGGTATCATTTCGACAGACCAGTTGCGAAGGTCATCGAACATTTACCACATCTTCGGGAACTACATCTCACGGTCAACAAGATGTACAAGTGTGCGAACCGGATGCCGCAGCTGTGGGATTTGATCAAAAACTGCAGCACACCACACCTCGTAGTCAAGTATCCACGCCATGGGGTTATCAGACAGGCGTTGCAATTGCCGGGGCTGAAGTCCTTTGCGATTGAGCTTCCAATGTCAGCACATGATAGACGCAATCTTTTGGACAGCACCTACTATGAGCGATACATGCGCAAGTGGAAGCTGAAGAGCGACTGCCTGCCGACAGTACCAATACCAGCGCTGAAACGTGCGGACTTTGGCAGGTGTGAGATCGACATTTCCGCATTGGCCAAGCTCTGCACCTACTCCTCTGCTATCTCACATCTCAGCATAACGCTGACCGCGTGGAATGGCTCAGCAAAATTGTTGTTGGAGGCTCTTGGTCCGCTCAAAGAAACTCTCCATCAATTGCAGATTCGGGAGGTGTCGGATCAGGATGTGGGTTCGTGGATGGCAGATCGAGTGGATTTCAACGACTTTGTTGTCCTTGATACTCTGCAAATCTCATCCTGGCTTTGGTTCAACGCAAGTACTCGCACCGGAGCCGGCCCTTTTCCGTGCCGTACTGACGACCGTATGGGCGTTTGCAAGCTTCTGCCATCTAGCCTCAGGATTCTAGAGGTTCATTTTGGATTTTTGGCGCCTATCTTCGCTCGTGAGGAGCGGTACCTCACCCAGTTTCTCGCCATGCCAATCACCTTTCAAATCCAAGGACTCCGCTGGGTGCAGGAATTTGTAGAGTATCGCGAACGTTATCCGGATTTGCGCCAGGTGCTCTTGCAAGAGGTACTTCCTCAACACGATGACCCAACGGCGAAGCTTGGTATAGAGCGGTACGCAGTGCCGGAGCCAATCTACAGCGAGTTTCGTGATGCTGGTATAGATTTGGAAGTTAAAATTGTGATGCAGATGGGTTAGGACCACAAAGAGCTCCAGTACTCTCAGTGAATATACTGTGCTTGAGTATATTGGCTCAAGGGGGTCACACCTCGAAATGGTTGGAATTTATTGTCGACACATCTGGACGATATATGGCATTCTGTAGAGTTTCAGAGGGGACAAGCGGACGTATATGTGTGGAAATATGAATAGATCTAGATAATCTATAACCTAGTCAGCACCAACGCCGCGCAATGCAAGATGAAATCTATACAGGCCTATGCCCAAGCTCCGACGAGTGCCATCAATCCAGCACCTGCGACGACACTTGCGCATGCATGTATGCGTCGTTTGCCGCTCAGCACGACATAGCTCTCGTCGCTCAAGAAGTCCTCGGCCAGCAACTCGACAAGTCCTGCAAACAGGAGTAAGCCACTGCTGATCGCGTTCATAAATCCAACAGTCAACAAACCCGTTTGACTCGCGGGATCATACAGATTGTGAATCGCAAGACCTAGGGCTTGTCCGACTGGCGTGGTAGTACCGTAAGCCAAAGCCATGAGCCAAGGCTTAGGAGAGCCAGGAGAAAACCGAATAGCGCTAATACGTGACCCGAGAGCGAATCCTTCGAATGTCTGATGGAAGGATATGGCCACCAGGAGGACGATAAAGGAGGTACCTGTTGCTACGGAGAGTGCCATACCGATGAAGACTGAGTGGAAGAGAATGCCGGCTTCGAGAAGGAGACACTGAAGCAACTGCTTCTTGTGTTGTGCCTCCGTCAGTTCAGAGGCTTGCTCGTGGCCGTGGCCGGCTGCGCGACGAGAGTCTTTGCGAGCCGAGCGACGCGATAGGAGGCTTGCCTCGTCCCCTTCTCCTGCGCCATCAACGTCTGGAGGACCGAGCTCGTCGAGGCCCAGATCCAGATCCGAGTCATCAGAGTCCAGCGAAGAGCGTTCCTTCAGGCGTGTTGATCCTTCTGGTGGTCGCGGCGTGTCGGGTGGGATGGAGGGCGATCGGCCTGCCATGAGGTCGTCGGACGATCCGTCCATATCGCTCAGCATGATGTCTGGCACGTGTCCATTCACCCGCAACGCATCAGCCCTGTACCTCCCCAGACTATTGCTGTTGCTTCTCTTGTGCGTTGGCCTGTCATGAGTACCGTGATCATCCCTGCCAAAGTCGGCAGCGTGTATGTGGCCTGCTCCTTTCGAGGCAAAGAACATCTCGATCCCGACTACGACAAAACACGAGGTCATAGCGATGAGGCCCGGCATGGCCGTGTAGCCCTGGCTCCAGATGTAGGGCAGGCATGGGTCGGTGAGCGACTCGAAGGCGGTGGGCAACAGATGGACGAATGCGGTCGCGATCAAGACGCCTGTTCCAAAGTGTCTCGACAAAAAAAGGAATTGGTGAGGGACGGGCACCTTCGGAAAGCGCTTGACGACGACCGGGAACGAGCATGCCAACGTGCTGAGCCCGAGTATCAAGAAGAGGGCGAAGACGTGGATGGGCGTGTTGTACGAGCCTCTGCCCCCCTTCGTCCCGCACGCTGGCTTCGCGTCGTCCTGTCGCCGCTGGAGCTCTGCCCGCAGGAGGTGTGTTGGGACATCGGTCCACGATAGGCCTACGCCGAGGGCATCCCCGTCAGTCATGTGGCGCAACCACTGTGGGCTGGGAGCGGTGGTGATATACCTGCGACGGGGCCATCATTTGCCGTCATGGTCGTGGTCGTGGTTGCCCACCCTGGAAACAGTCTCCCGTGGAAGGCGCGGATGAGGTGACAGACGGTCGCTCTTGCCGGCGCGGTGGCTCATTGTCCCAACATGTCGTTGCGATGTAATTCCAGTCGTGTGTTCAATTCCTCTCTTCTCTTCCACCAGCTGGCCTCCAGCGACGATGTGTGCACGAGCTTCTCGACGCATGCTTCCGAGAAGCTCACAAACGAAACGCCAAGGCCCCGCCGATGCCTACGCCTGGCCCGGGCTGTCCCCGAGTGGAAACCGCCGCCATATCTTTAGAACCGCTAATTGAACGACACGAGTGCCAGCAGCGACTTAGAGACGTAGACTAGATAGTGGCAAGCATGAGAAGGGGTGTCGATAGCCCGTTTTCCTGCTTGTCGCCCTCGCGGGAGACAGAATCGAGCAAGACTCTGGCACTGTCGAGTACCATGATGTGCATGCTCCAGCGGCTGCAGGCGCTCTTCGGAATGCCGATCTCAGCCAGAGCAACGCGTTCCGAGGCGGCGGTTCCGATGTCTCTCAGGAAGCCCTCAACATCACGTCCAGCTTGACTGAGACGGCCCGTAAGGCTCGCATCAAGCCTGGCCTTCAACAGAGCATGACATCGATGTAATCAGTCAGCACGCGGAGCACGCGCGCTATGCATCAAAGCCAGGACCTTCTGGTCTATATGTGTATGGTTCGTTAGTCCAGGAACGCTTCTATTTTTGCGGCGCCCGTACACACGGTTTCCGGACGCCAACATACATATATGTTTAGTAGGACCCTGTGATCATGCCGGCCGCAGTCTTCTGGAAACGTCCTCTGAGCTTCTCGAACGGGCAATCAGCTGAGCGGCGCTGGTAGCGATGTAGGTGCACCTCAGCCAAGTACACAACCTGCTAACGTCGGCAAAGAACACCCCAGCTTTCCCCGAGATGCTGCATGCTGCAGCCTAGCACGAATCGGGTCTTTGATAGTTTGAAGTTTCAAACCCCTCCAGAACCTCCAGTCGCACTCCAGCATTGTCGCGGCCTCAGCCTCCCGCCATCGCGGCGAGTCCAGTACCGTCTGAAACAAAATGGTGGCAAGAGAGCATGGAATAGGAAAGTTTTGCCTGGCAGTTCATCGCAACTTCTCCCCGGTTATACCTCTTCTGTGCTCCACCATCATCAACCTTCTCTGAAACAGGGCGGGATTTAGGGCTGTCTGCCGGACCTGCGTGGGGAAGGGATGATGGAGAGTCAGAAAGACATATCCGCCAAGGGAAAGCAGAAAGCCGCTCCGCAAGCCGTACCCGTCCAGCAAGACTTCCTTTTCGTGGACGCTTCCAAGTCAGCGAAGAGCTCCCGCCAAGGTCGCCGAAATGCTCGCTCTTTTGTCATGCAAAAGGCGCGCAGGGAGCGCCCATGGTCGACAAGTAAACATGCGTCCAAGCAGAGGAAAAGTCCAGAGAGCACAAGCCCTACGACTGTGGGTACACCAGACCTCTCCACCACCCCGATCTCAACGACGCCGAGTCCACCGATAGCCCAATCCAGACCCGAATACTTCAACTTCGCCGACCTAAACAACTATGCTGTGGTAAAGCAGGAAGTCTGTCCTGAGTGTCAGATATTTCTCTGTCGACCAGGACAAGCCCTGTGTCCGCGATGCATCCAGCTTCAGCCTCCTGCACGCTCAGAAGACGTAGACAATGGGCTATTCGACCCTTTTGGCACGTTCCCAGTAGTAATGGATGGGAGAGTGTCGGAGCTTTTAGAGCACTGTAAGTGTCTGGTCCCTGCATCTGTACGTGGTTGTCGGTTGGCGGATTCGCGGAACGGAAACTCCCATGCAACGCTGTTTCGGTGCGGTGGGATCCTGGCGACCGCCTTACAAAGAACGTGGGAGTTGCATGCGGCACTGTTGTCACGTTTTTCGGTGACACTCCGCGATTTCAACCGCTGCATCGGTATTCCGGACACGCGCTGACTTGGCACTGCAGTTGTTTCTGAAATGGCGCCCGGTACGATTGCAGTCGACATCCGGCACAAATCTGACTTGATGAGATCGGATTGGTTCGGGACAGCTATGAGCAATCCAGGTTTCATGCATAGCTTGCTATGCACTGCAGCTCTTCACCTATACATCGTTGGCAGAGGCTCCATCGAAACGATCTTCTACCACAAAGCGCGAGCAATAGCCGCGATCAACTCTGCGATTTCGGACCCAGATACGAATCTAGGAATTTCAGATGCCAACATTGGCGCCGTTTTCAATTTGTTGTGCGTAGAAGAGAGTCTCCTATTGCCGTTCTTTCAGCAAGAGGGTGCAGAAGAAAATCAACCCAATCAACGCGAAATACACCTGAATGGGCTGCGAAGAATGGTACAATTGAGAGGTGGTCTGAAAGCGATTGACTCAAATCGCATACTGCAGGCCTTTATACTTTGGTGTGTACCCTGTACTCTACATGGGATCTCCCAAACCGGTTTGGCACCCGCTTACTGAGCATCAGGCATTCAACGGCGCACGCCATAGCTTCATTTGAAGCCCCGTACCTCTCCACCATCGACTACATCAGCACATCGTCCTATCCTCATCATCCTCTGGGGTATCGACCGAACATTTCAAACCATCTTCTCGACTATTGCCGGGTGGCACAAATCAAGGATTCTCTGACCGTACTAGTCGAATACGCGCTGATTTTGATCGCCGATCTCAACATCTGGTTTAGCGATGTGGACAGTCCGTTAGATCCTTTGGATATACAGAACTTCTCTTGCGTACTAGAATGCATGTCGCTGCAGTGGATACGCGACAACGAGAATCTCTTCAGTCCGCTTGAGGATGCCCTCTGCGTAGCGCTGCTCATCTTCACAGTACGTGTGACTGAGGCACTTCAACGACGTACTGACATGCACCTCCTCCATCTCGTCGCTAGCAAGCGCCTCGAAAAAGCACTGAACGCGACAAGCCGAGTTGAATGGCTGCGCTGCCCAGACTTGCTTCTCTGGATCCTCGCAATCGGTGCCATATCTGCCGAAGGCTCGCCTGATAGCTCCTGGTTTGTCTACCAAACCTCCCTCGCCTGCGCCGAATTCAGCATCAACAGCGCCGAGACCTACCTCGCTCGACTTCATCTCTGTGGCTGGGTCAGCTTCAAGCTCGATGAAGCTGTTCATCATCTTTGGGACAGGATCGTTAATGTTAGGTATAGAGGGCCGAAATTCCTCCCGATTAGGTCGTTTGCTTATACTTGAACGTATTCGCGTAGGCTCGAGCCGTTTTTCGAAAACTCCATGACGAATCTCGTCGGCCCGCTTCAGTACCAAGTCTGCGAACCGGAGATGACGGATTGGCAAAACATTGACTGGACTGCGCTTAGCAATCACAGCCATGCTACTGAGGGATTGTCGTGGGGAGTAGAGGACAACTTATACGATTTTGGAGCGTACAACGTAGGTTCATGCTTGATTCCAAAACCGAGGTCGGCAAATTGTTTGCCTGCCCAATGATGCTGATTTTGCTGACGCTTGGCGTGATAGGCTTTCAGACGCAACAGCGTTTACTATTCGAGATGATGTAGTACGCAACTGCCGGGCGCCGATTGGCCAGATCTTATGTTGGGCATTTAGATGCTTCCATTTCGGGTTGCAAGCTACGAGCTCTACCACGCGGCTTTGAATGCGGAGATGGGTCTTCCGAGGTTCTTACGGCGAAGATCATGATAGAAGCAATATCGACATGTCATTGCTCAAGAGGTCCTCTCAACGATTTGTCGGACTTCTCCACCTTCTTCACTTGTATTCCAACGAATAGCATCAAGGACATGCTGGTGGTCTCCTACTAACAGCTCGAATGCATACCAATGCATACCATGAGACATGATTTTGTGCTGAGCATAGCATATTGGAGACGCTCAGGCTCGACGCGTCTTCAGTCGTTGCCATTATCCTTGTCCTCGTCGCCCGGGAAGTCTGCCTGCCGGAGCAGACTGTGAATAGCAAGACGGTTCTTGGTCTGAGCTGCCCATGACAGCCTCGAAGAAGGCTCTGATCGCGAGGGAGGTTGACTCGGCTCCTTTCTCACCCGTATGTCAAGACAAACATCTATTTCCGATTCATCGCTAGAGTGAGGAGATGTTAGAGTTCTCAATATCTGTTGGATCCCCTCAATTATCGGCTTTACCATGATAGGAGAGAAGAATCGGTTGAGCGATGCTAGACACAGCTCTGCACGAGAGACGGCGAAGTCGTACGTGGGTCGATCGTCTCGCTTGCCATAGCTCGCCAGGAAGAGGATCATGCGCGTTGCCTGGTAGGCGCAGATGGCGGTGTCGTACTCCAAGGTTAGACGCTTGACACTATTCAAGTTCAACTCTGCGAGCATCTGAACTATATGCTTTGCATGCGTCGTGCAAAGCTCCTCAGCTTTAGTCAAGTAACTCTGATCGAAACCGCTGAGCACTGCTTGAGGCGCGGAATCGGAATAGCCCTGCAGGAAGAGTCGGTACAGGTCGCAGTGGCATTGATGCCAGCAAGCGAACATCATGACGTGTCTCGGCAGCCATCGATCGTTGGAATTGACTAGGGCTACGAAGTCGGGGTCTAGCATGTGCATTTTGGCTTTGGACAGCGCTTCCTCGATCTCTACAACCAGTTGCGGTAGCTCAGGCATCTCAGTGTTGCAAATCGAGACACTGCGGTTCAACTTCATTATGTCGCGCCGAAGAGATATCAATCTGACACAGCAGCTGTATGCTCCAAAATCGTCCGTCATATGCTGATTCGGTGCCAGCAGGACCGAGTTCGGTGGCATTCCAGGCGACCCAAAGTCCATCTCGCGGCACGGGTATTTGAGGTATATGTTCTCGAACGGCCAAAGCTCGTATTCAAGGCCAATGGAGAAGTAGGTCTCTAGCAGCTTGAAGGACCACATGGTTCGACGTCGCACTTCTTGAGGTACAGCGTCCAGATCGTATCGCTCATCGTTCAAGTGTAGTGCGGTGGCAAAGCGAGCAGCGATCCCTGCGAGCATGAATGCGCGTTGATAGCGCTTCGTCTCGATGCGATGTCGCATGACGAGGACCATGGCCTGGAGCCGAGGCATAGAGGCGTTCTCGATTTGCCTGAACACGAGAGATTCCGCATGTTCGATGAAGGAAGAACCATCACCCTCCGACGCCGACGTCTCGTGTGACGGATGTTGAAGAGCAACGATGCCGCGGATAGCTAAGGCGAGAGCCTCGTCCAGGATCCCGTCGAGACACTTCTGTCGTAGTGTCTTGAAGTGGAGGAAACTATATGATGGCAGGGGGTAGATGTGCCTGAAGAAGCTGTCCAGCACGTCAATGGAAATGAAGTTTGTAGTCATGCTGCTAGGAGAAGGGAACGGCGACGCGACGGAAAATAGAGGCGAAGGTCCTTCGTTTGAAACAGGCCCTGGTTGAGGATCATGCTGATCTGGTAGACTGGGTGTATCCTCTTCAGATGGCCGTTGTGAAGGTACTTCGAGTTTCTTGGCCGACCGTTTCTTCCTTGACCTAGGGTAGACACACTCTGTGCCGAATCGGGCACAATTCGAGCAACCACTCTCTTCACCAGAACACCTCGCCTTTCTCTTACGACACGTGCGACACGCATTACCTCTTCGTTTTCTGCTCGGAATGAGCTCGTTTGGATGGACCATGTAGTAGTCATCCAATGCCGGTAAAGCCTCTCGAGCAACGTCCGCTGCAAGCGAGCAGTTGTATCCTAGTCTGCCACAATGGCCACAGTTCGGCGATTGACCATCGCATCGTACCTTGCGCACTCGACATTGAATGCAGGTGCGCTTTTGGCCCTCAGGATGCAGCACATGAATATGTTCATTCATAGTATTTGTGAGGGAAGTAGAGATGGAAGGAAGGTGCAAGATGTGGAACGTCATTGGTCGGCCCC
Organism: Lophiotrema nucula; assembly: GCA_010015825.1. Taxonomy (NCBI): domain Eukaryota; kingdom Fungi; phylum Ascomycota; class Dothideomycetes; order Pleosporales; family Lophiotremataceae; genus Lophiotrema; species Lophiotrema nucula. The sequence continues at coordinate 900,641 of ML977317.1, read as the reverse complement.
GGATCTACAGGGCGAACCTCGGAAGCCCATTGGCTGTCGATGACCTCATTTTTAAACTAATAACGACATAGGTACTCTCGTCATAACCACATTCGACGAGTCTCTGGATACGCGTATGTGTGCTTGGGTGCAATCAGGTCAATCAATTCTAAGGGCGAAGCAAAAGCTGATCCCAATACGCAGTGGAGCCTATAAAGCTCTAAATCTGATTTGTGAAACATTTAGATATATTTCCCTTAGGGAAAGCTCAATGTGAGATATTTACAAGGTAATGGTTGCGTTTTTCAAATCTTGCTTCCTTGAACTAGTCCCCACCCAAAATTCGTACTCACCAGGATACACATGATATTTTGTGTACACCCAATAACCTAGTTCTTCTTTATTGACACTGAAGGTAATATCCTTAGTCTCCCCGGGCTGAAGCTCGTACTTTGCGAATGCAGTGAGTCGTCTCACTGGAAACTCTATCGTCCTCGTATACTTCGGTCTGAAGTAGACCTGTACCACTTCTTTGCCAGTGATATTACCCGTATTCGTCACGCTTGTTGAAATTTGCACAGTGGTGTTCGTCGTGGTAAGCGTGGGAGCAGACACGGCGAAGGTCGTATAGCTTAGGCCATACCCAAACGTGAACGGTGATTCGCGTTGCAGCTGTGGCCATTGCCACGCCGTCGAGCCATTACCACTTGGTCCCGCGAGCACAGAATCCGAAGGAAGGAAATCGTAATATGCGGTCGTGGCACCGGAGGCCTGAGGCAAGCTAACCGGTAACTTGCCGCTAGGATTGACTCTCCCGTACAAGATTTCGACGAGCGAATCGGCAGTGTATTCACCGGCTAAGAAGGAGTGCAATATGGCATTGCTGCGCAAGGTAGAGTTGCTGAGAGCGAAAGCCTGGCCGCCAGAGAGTATAACCACAGTAGGAACACCAGTGTCGAGTACAGAGTCTAGAAGCTGCTGTTGAAGACCAGGGAAGCCTAGGTCTGCGTGTGAGTAGAACTCGCCATCGGTACGCTTCGATTGCATATATGGATCCGCAGATGTGGAAAGTGACCCAAGCATTAGAACCGCCAATCCTGCCGCCTCGGCAGCACTGACAGCTTCGTCGATGCCGGACGTGTTGTTGGTCAAGACAATATCACAACCCTGCACATATTTGACCTTATCCGCGCCCAATGCTTCTTGCAAGCTCTCAATGAGTCCACTGCCAGTAGCGCTATCGATTGGGTCCTCTGGAGCGTAGGATCCCGCATTGATCAGAGAGGCGAATGGTCCCAAGACGGCGACCTTTTGGGAGGAATTGGACGGTAAGGGGAGAACACCATCATTCTGTAAAAGCACAATGGCTTCTCGAGAGACATTTCGGTTGACTTCGAGGTGTGATTCGGCGCGAAGTGTCTTTTTGATTGTCTCTTCACTGGCCAAAGGCTGTTCGAACACGCCTGTTGCGAGTTTGATCATCAGAATTTGGTGGACAGCCTTATCGACTAGCTCGACAATGCGTGTGTCGTTTTCGAGACTCATCAGAGTTGGAAAATAGCCTGGTTTGCCTGGTGAGAGCTCAAGTGCGAGACCTGCTTCTAGTGCCTGAACTGCGGCATCCTGGGCACTCGTAGCCGTCTTCTGAGCGGTGAACATATTAGATATACCGAAAGCATCGGACATGATGAGGCCTTTGAAGCCTAATGTATCTCGCAATATGTCTTGCAACATATATTGGTTTGCGGACATTGGGATTTGATCTACGCTGGAGTAAGAAGCCATAAGCGAAAGCGGGTTTGCTTCCTTGATGACCTTCCAGAATGGTAGCGCAAGGTCGTTCATTATCCAGTTGATACCAGCATTGATGCTGGCAAGGTTGACACCTCCTTGGTTTTGGGCGTAGACGAAATGCTTGATGGTGGTAGCGACTTGAATGTATCCCTGCTCATTCTTCTCTTCCATCGTCTTGACATATTGAGAGCCAAATGAGCCGACTAGGTACGCGTCCTCGCCATACATCTCTCCGACACGACCGCCTCGAGGCTCCTTAGCAAGGTCTAGCTCGGGCGAAAGCACCCAATAGGTGCCAAGAGCGCGGTTCTCGTCTCTCAAAACCTGTACCACCTGCTTGTAGAGAGGAATGTTAAAGGTGCAGCCCATGGAGAGTGTAGCGGGAAACAATGTTCCATTGACGAGGTAAATGGAGTTCACAGAATCAGTGACAGTGATCCACGGGATTCCAAGGCGAGTCGAGTTGACTTGCTCCATGCGAACTTGGTTTGCGATCGGAAGCAGATCGAGCGGTGCATTGTACATAGAGCCATATCCTGAAGCCATGTCAGAGGAACTCCAAGCAAGGACAACATCAAAGCTCACCAAGAATACCATTCTGCGTTTCGACGAATGCTTCATAGTTGGACCTGTTGAACGCCAATTTAGCCTCTGCCAGGCGACGTACGCCTCCCATTTGTCCAACTTTTTCTTCCCAGTTCATTCTCCCAAGGAGATCGTTGGCACGCTCGATGGGAGACAACGATGCGTCCTTGTATTGAGGCACTCCATTGTCAGTCCTCTCGTGGAAGCTTGCTGCCGAGACGGCTCCGAGAAAGGGAAAGAAAGAATGGTACAATCTCATTTCGTAGGCGTTGCCGTGAAATTAACGAGGCGCAATATCATCAATTGGCTGGTCATGTCGCCCTTTAAGCAGGAGACGAATCCTCGACGGTCCCATGCGTCATGTGCAGAGACATCATACTGAAAGTTGGCATTGCGAATACGGCTCAGGATTTCCGAGTACATCTGTGCGACTTAAGGCTGCGGTAATCGGGCGGATGGTCGCTGGGAGGGTTGATGGCGAGAAGCGGCGCCGCTACGAGACTAAGCGCGATGCTATCTTGCGATATCCGGGTTAGTCAGGAACAATCACGTGGAATTGTCGCTATTGCGGAGAACAATTGCACAATCTCAGGGTATGCTCTTTAGCTCAACGGTAGTCGGTGAGGCTACTGCTTCGGGACAGATCCAGGCCGCCGGGTCGTTGTTCGCCTCTAGCATCGACCACCAACCTGGTCAAGTACTGCTCCTGTAAAACAGCATTTATAGACACCATGACCGAACGACGCTTGAATTTGTCGCGAAGTCCCCTTCTCGTTTTCAATCACCTTTGTGGCTCTTGACGCGCGCTATATCCTTGCATGCATTGTTCTTCTCGGCTGCTATCTTTAAACACCATGGGAACGCCCCTCGGAAACGTGCGCGCCTTCTTTTTGGCAGGCGTGTGTTGCATAGGATCCTTCCTGTTTGCCTACGATACAGGAATTATCGGTGGTATCCTTGTTCTCCCGTCCTTCCAGAAGGACTTCCGATACTCCAATGCCGCGAAAACGAATGTCAATTCTAATTCTAACAGTCTGCTCCAAGCCGGCGGTACGTAGTCATAACTTCTAAGAATTGAGTCTACCGCTCATGCTTTGCAGCCTTTTTCTCATGTTTCTTTATATGGCCCTTTACTGCACGCTACGGTCGCCGTTGGTCAATTGCTCTCGCTTCGCTCATCTTTTGCATTGGCGCTATCATCCAGACCATCAACACGCATCACATCGCTGCTTTCTATGTTGCTCGGGTAATTAGCGGTGTTGGCGTGGGCATGGCCACGGTCATGATACCCATGTACTCAGCAGAGGTAGGTATCTCATCCTCAGCCAAACGCAACCGAGCTGATTGATGATAGATGGCACCGAAACATATACGTGGTCGAATGGGTAGCATGTTCCAGTTCTTTTTCACACTCGGCGTAATGACTTCCTACTGGGTTACCTATGCGGTATCAGTGCACATCAAGCCCTCTTCCAGACAGTGGCAGATTCCCATTGGCCTCCAGCTCGTACCGGGCGGCCTCCTAGGTTTGGGCATGCTATTTTTGAAAGAAAGTGTTAGATTCTTGGCCAAGAAGGGGAGAAACGAAGAAGCCTTGGAGTCGCTCATTTGGATCCGTGGTGGCGACTCCGAGGAAGTTCGCGAAGAGATGGATCAAATTATTGCTGGCGTCGAGGCGGAGCATCTCCAAACTGAAGGTTTCAAGTGGAAGGAGGTCATCCAGCCAGCCAACCGGTATCGCCTGTTTATCACTGTCACCATTCAGATCGGGGTCCAGTTGACTGGTAACACGTCACTGGCCTACTATGCTCCACAGGTACATCGATTCTGTAGTGAATCCTTCGTTTGATTGTGCTGACAGATCGTAGGTCTTTGCTGCGGTGGGTGCGGGTGACTCTAAGTTACTCATCACTGGGTTTTTCGGCGTGGTCAAGGTTGTAGCATGTGGCCTATTTCTAATCTTCCTTGTTGATCGCATCGGTCGACGATGGGCGCTTATGAGCGGGGCATTCGTGATGGGCTCTTGCATGCTCATCATAGCCTTGATCACGAAAACTCATCCACCTTCGGCCACAGGCGGGATCAAGCCGGCAGGTGTTGCGTCCATTACAATGATCTATCTCGAAGCCAGTGAGTTAGAGGCCAACCAGTGCTACATCCAGATCGCAGATACTGACTCCTTCTAGTGGCATACAATTCTTCGTGGGGACCAGTTCCATGGCTATACATGGGCGAAATCTTCAACACCCGCTTTCGAGAGGCCGGTATCGCGATTGGTACAGCTACCCAGTGGCTCTTCAATTTCGCGTTTTCTCAAATTACTCCTCACGCAGTGGCCAACCTGGGATGGTAATACACCTGTTTTGGTTCTTAACGAATGGTGCTAACCAGCTCTAGGCGCACATTTCTCATGTTTTGCATCTTTAACTGGTCGCTCGTCTTCTATGCATACTTCTTCGTGAAAGAGACAGCTAAGAAGTCTCTCGAAGAGATGGACGCTCTGTTTGCCGCAAAGGGAGCTAATCCTGATATTGCCGCTCTGGAAGATGCGAAGCTGGGCCCGGTAGTCCATGTCGAAAGTAGATCGGGGCGAAGGTAGCGAGGATCGGGTGGCATGTCGAAGTGCATGGCGGAGAAGACGGAAGGATGTGACGGGCTCTAGCTCGATTCGGAAGAATTTGTGGTAGAGTAGCTGAAAGTTAGTTGTGTTCTACCATTTTTGAATGCCCTTAGCACTTATGAGGTCTGGTCGTGATGGTCTGCGTTGCCTCATTCTCTTAGAGGCGGCTGACATCCTCACGGAGTCCATTCATCCCGAAGTCATCGGAATTGGACGCTGTATTTGATGGATCAGGGTCTCCGTTGCGTCAGTCCACGGGTGGAAGTCGCCAGTCGCTGTCGCTGCGGCCCCCTCCTTTGCATTAGCCTCTCTACTAGGCCAAATCCGACAATCCCACCGAGTACCGGTCGGCAGGAGCCATAGGCTTCAACTTCAACGACCGAGAACCATCTAAGCGGCGTCCTTTCCGGAAGCTGCTCCACAGATTCGACAAAATGCTTTACAAAGATAAGCTGATCGGAAGAGAATTGCGGATTGTGCAAGTAGTTGCACAGCTAGGGACAAGAGCGAAGAATCCATAAAGCTGGCTGTCAACTACTACTTCGGTCGTGTTAGTCCATTGATCATACCTGCGAGCTTCAAATCTGTAGTAAGAGGAGGATAAATAGTCAAGATGGCACGCAAACGCCCGAACATTCTCTTCATAATGGCCGATGACCATGCTGCAAAGTCTATCTCCGCATACGGACATGGCATCAACCACACGCCGAACCTTGACCGCATTGCAAAGGAAGGCATGCTATTCAACCACTGCTACGTGACCAACTCTATATGTACGCCTTCACGCGCGTCCATTCTTACGGGTACGTACAACCATGTCAACGGTGTCATGACGCTGGATAGCAAGATCAACAAGTACATGCCGAATGTCGCAAAGCATCTCCGTTCCGGCGCGGGCAGGTATCAGACAGCTATGATAGGAAAATGGCATCTCGGTGAAGGGAAGAGCTGCGAGCCGAGTGGGTTTGATTACTGGGAGGTTGTGCCTGGACAGGGAGTATGTAGACTTATCACCGGTTTTGTGCCTGCTGCGAACACGAGCTGACAACTATCATCAGGAATACCACGACCCAGAGTTCATCACACCAGAAGGGATCCATCGCGAGAAAGGATACGCGACCGATATCATCACGGATAAATCGCTCTCCTGGATTGCCAACCGCGATCCCAATCGTCCCTTCTTCCTGATGTGCCACCACAAGGCACCCCACCGGAGCTGGGAATGCGACGACAAGCACAAACACTTGTATCAAGAGCCCATCAAACTGCCCGACACGTTCACAGACGACTACAAGAACCGCGCGAACGCGGCAAAGGTAGCTAAGATGCGGGTAGCAGACGACATGACGTACAAGGATCTCGGCTTGGTACAGCCAGACGGCGGCGAGGACAAGGTCGGCGAGAAGATGTGGGACGGGGCGCGCAAGATACCGAACCCTGAGGATGTCTCGAGTCTGAGATTGATCGATGCAGATACGGGCGAGGTATTCCGTTTCACCAGTGGCCAGCAGCTAGCAGAATTCAAGTTTCAGAGGTACATGCAGCGGTATCTGAGGACGATCCAGAGCATTGACGACAATGTGGGGCGCATACTGGACATGTTGGATGCGGATCCCGAGTTAGCGAAGAACACGATCGTGATATATACTTCGGATCAAGGATTCTTTCTTGGTGAGCATGGATGGTTCGATAAACGGTTCATGGTAAGCTACCAAACAATCCAAGTATTAAAAAGTCCAGTACTGACGGGCGGTAGTACGAAGAAAGCTTTCAAATGCCCCTGATGGTACGATACCCAGCCGAGATAACACCAGGCACCGTCTGCAACGACCTAGTCAGTAATGTCGACTTTGCACCCACATGGCTCGACTACGCCAACACACCGATCCCATCCTATATGCAAGGCATCTCCTTCCGCTCCCTCCTCTCCTCTACTGATAAAGTTCTCACCTGGCCAGTCCAAGTGGTTTACCACCGTTATTGGATGCATCGCGATATCATTCACGAGGCGTATTCGCACTACGGCTGCCGAGACCAGCGGTACAAGCTCATTTATTGGTACAATGAGGGGTTTGGAATTGAGGGGACTAGAGAGGGTGGACAGGACAGGGAGTGGGAGTTATTTGACTGTAAAGAGGATCCGCTTGAGCTCTTCAATGTGTACGGGGGGGCGAGGTATAGGGAGATGGTAGCTAGGATGACGAGGCTATTGGAGAGGAAGATGGAAGATATTGGAGATGAGCCCGTTCACGAGACGGGATTGTTTGATGAGGCTAAGAGTAAGCTGTAGTCGTTCCTCGATGTAACGAACCATTCGTGCATTAAACGACTTTCGCGTCACTGCCCTCATTTTTCGACTTCCTCCTGCTCCTCCGTACTGCCGACCTTGTGCAGTGGCTCACCATCCGCGTCTGCACCTTTCTTGACTTCCACCTTACCATCTTCGACCTCGCCATACCCTGCATCGCCTCCTCCTTCTCCACCTTCAATTCCCACATCAACGACCTCGCCTCTCGCTTCAATCTCAAATTTCCTCGCTCTTCTCACCAAGTCACTAACATGCGCATCCCCGCTATCTTTACTCAGCTCCAGCAGACTCCTCTCCAGCAAGTACAGATACTCTTTATTCTCCCCACTCGGCCCCTTACTCCTCAATATATGTCTCGCCAGCTCGTCAGGGTCTTGTGGTCCCATGAACTGCGGATTCTCAGGTAGTCCAATATATACTAAACACCTGATTGGTCCTGTCACTGGCTCGAGGTTCGACGATATGACCGTCTCGGCTGTTATTGAGTTGCTCGATCTGTGGCCTAGAGATATAGAGCTTAACGGTGGGTTGGAAGGTGGGAACGAGGGCGAGGTTGGCGGTGAGGAGATCGAAGTCGTGAAGGGAGCTGGATGAAAAGGTGTGAACTGTATCGAGTAGCCATTTATCTCGCGAATATCCAGATATTCGCGCACTTCGGCGACTTTGGAGGATTCGATATGGTATGCTGCGCCCCATACGCGCTCTGTGGATGCATGCTATCTCATGTGAGTGAGGTCTTCGAGGAGTGGGGCGATAAAGGGTTGTTTAGGGACTCAGGGGCGTACATGATCGGTCAATGTCTCCCAATGCGCTTTGTCGATGAGGGTTGCGACACGTCCTGGCGCTTCTGGCGTGCCACGATGGTCCTCACTAACAAGCGCTTTTAGCCATCAGTCTGTAGCTGACCCTCTCGTGCTAGTGCAACTCACCTCGCCTACTCACACTTAGTAAATTTTCTACCATCTCACTCAGCAAGGTGAGCTATCATACCTGCCAGAACCTCCTAACATAACCCTCAATGTAGCCTGGTACTCTTTGATCTGAAAGCTCATTCAATATTCGGCGCTCCTCGTTTCTTCAGAGAGCATTGGCTCACCGTAATGCGGCGGTGGCTTCCATATCAAGCTGCCATAACCGAACAACCAGAAGTCGTTATGCTGTCCGAACTCTGCAATTTCTCGGGAATGCTCTTCTGAACTGGTCACCCTATTTGCCGGGCCCATGACGGGCGTATTAGAATGAGAAGAAAAGGTCGAAGTTTGGTGGGCTCAAGCTTGGAAGAACAGCTGTCTCTGTTGATAGAGGGGTAGCAGTTGATCGAAGTGGGGCACCTCCGACATTCGCCGATGGCGATGGTGCAAAGGCCCATGTGATTGATGCCATTGCAGAACGAGGGGATAATTTACAAATTATGATCGCATATGATTTTTCTGTCGTGTCTTTGTTGCACGTATATACACATTTACTGGTACAGTATGCCACAGTATCTTATGCACCTCCAGCGGCGCGATTCATGAAGAAGCCCTTTAGCGGACCCATGGCATCAACTGCTCGTAGACCGAGGCTTCGCAGACCCACGATTGGACCACTCTCGACGGCATATAGTCTGTGTAGTTTGTCTACCACACCCAGCATGGCGTTGTTCTCAGCGTATCGATCACTGTTGTACTGCTCCAATGCGAGCAGCGACCCGATGTCTTGACCTGTTGTCACGGCGTGCTCAATCGTCTTCACAAGTGCCGCGGCATCGCCCTGTCCTTGGTTCAAGCCCTGACCTGCGAGAGGGTGTATGGTATGCGCAGCATCGCCGACGAGGGCGACGCGTTCGCCGGTGTAGGTATCGGCATGTCGCATCTTCAGAGGAAAGTTGGCTACGGTCCCAGCTTGTACCTCAACGACGTTCGTAGGTATCTGGGCTTCGTTGATTGGAGTGTGTTTTCCTCGCCAAGCAATTTCCTCTGCTTGGCCCGAGGGTATTGAGTGCAGGTACTCGAGGTCGGCGGTAGAAAGACGGAAACCTGCGTTCACCATAGCGATGAAGTCGTTTGGAGATAACGACTTGAGCTTCGCAGCCCGCTCCGGCGTGGTACTCCATACCAGCGTGCTCATATTCCCCGGAAGCGGCAGCATCGCAATCGGACCAGTTGGTAGGAAGCGCTGGTACGCTATCTTATGTTCTGCACCTCCTCTTCCGGGTCCTTCTAGTTTCAGCGATGCAACAACGCCATGGCGGCCGTAGTCCCAGCCACGGGACTCTATTCCTGCAAAGCTTCTAACGGGACTGTTCGCTCCGTCAGCGCCAACTAGTAGACGTGCTGCCAGCGTCTTGCCGTTGCTCAAGGTCAATATAGGCCAGCTTGACAAGTCCAAGTCTTCTGCGTCTTTCCCAAGCTCAATGCTCTCGACTTTCGTGGACGAGAATGTTGCGACACCACCCAGTTCCTCCAGGCGGCCTAGGAGCGCGGAGGTCGTGTTCACGTTCTCGATCATGTACGCTATCGTCGTCGGTTGTGAGGGTTTGCGGGGCGTCAAGAGAGGGCGCGCGGTGTCCCAGTCGAAGGATATTCGTGCGTCTGAGACGCCGTCCCAGACCTGCATCTCCTGGTAGGGCTGTATTCTCGAGGCATTCGCATGTTTCCAAGCTCCAATCTCTGGCGAGCAGCAAAATTAGCCTTTAGCAGAGTAAGTGAGTTGAGAGGATCGCAATTACCCTGCAAGTTCCTCACAGACGCTGGGGTGAGCGAGCTGCATCTATTCGAGAAGCTGCCCAGCGATGCATCCTTGGGCAAACGGGATTTCTGCAAATCTTGCCCGTCTATGAGAGCTACTTTTAATCCAGAAGTAATTGGGGAGTTCCGTAGGCCGGTGAGAAGCGACAGGCCTGCTGGACCGCCGCCCACGCAGACGACGTCGTAGATTTCCGGTGATGTTGCGGAGCTCGAAGCGCACCTCCGAAAGCTAAATATTGACACTCTTGTGGCTGGTGTTGATGGACATGCCCAATGTGCTATTACAGGCAGTCGCGGAGGCATAGCTTGACAGATGCAAGCTGGTGCATGGAGTAAGCTGCGCAATCGGCTTCGAGAGCCGTGGATGGCAGGCTGGTGGTGTCATGCAACCATCTTTCCAGAGGGTCCAGTGTTTGGCGTGTTTGCATCTCGAAACCGACCGCCGATGCCGATCATCATCAAGGTCATAGCTTCAATTCGGGCCCCACCACCTTCGAACATTTCATCCGTCACTGATGTGCGGACAGCCGTCTCAATCGCAGCCGATTCATGATTCTAGCACATCCTCGCTGCCTCCGTTTTCATCCGATGTTCTCAGAGTGCAGTTGAGACATTGTCAATGCATGCCTTCTGAATTGGTAGCAACCAGTTGACAGACATGTGGATATAATGCCCCTCTCGGGCCAGAATCCGTAGTATTCATAGCCTCAACAATTCACAAGCTAGAATGGCGACTGTGCCCGCCTTCAACTTTGGTTCATTGACGTTGGCCCTGTGGCCAGACGTATTCAGCTCTAACCAGCGACACTCAATTTGCTCAACACCTGACAATGGCCAATCGCAAACGTACCAATTTACTACCGCTAAGCTTCGAGAAAATCTGTGGTCCTCAATAGGGTCGATGCTTCTGCTTCAACAACCACGATGGCTATCTCTGCTTGAGCTTTGAAATCTTTCCTTTTGCCCTCCTCTTCCTCCTGTCTCGATACCTCTGTCTCATTGCCCATGCTTCCAATTCAGCCCCAGGTGATTCCCATACTATTTGCCAGCTCGGCGCCCGCATTCCTTCCAATGGCCTCTACCCCGACCGATGCAGCTGTTCCTCGCCGAAACGTTAAAGAGTCGCTCCGACGGCGGAGCTCCTCCCAGTCGCTATCACCCACACGATCCAACAAGAGGCAGCGGACTGTAAATGGACCTGAAGCAAACCCTGATTACTCTGAAAAGTCGAAGCGCCAACGTCGTAGGAGCTCTGGCATAAAGAAGCTACTTAAGTGGCCGAGTCGATCCATCACGAGTGGATATGAGAAATTGTCCGAAGCGAACGACACTTCCCAGAACGCTGTGATAGACGATGATCAAATCGATAGCAATGGTACAAATTCCGGACACGACAATTTGTCTCCAGCCGCTGAACGTGAGGAGGAACAACAAGGATCGAGGAGCCGCCGGCCCACGTTCGCAATGGTGTTCGAGGGAATAAAAAATCTGAACCCATTCAAGAATAAGCGTAAAGACTCAGCTCGCGAAGATGAGGCTCCTCAGACTCCCTCCGGATGCCCCCAATTCAACATGGACATGTATGATTTACGACCCCTCCCTGGCCTCAGTGGGGATGCTCATGACCATAACGAGGTCCGGTACTACAACTCTCAGTACTCCCCTTATGCCGAGCTCGGTACGTTGCGTTACGGAAACCGCAGTATTGACCAACTGACACCCTTCGCTGGCCCTTCAACTTATTGGCGACATCGCAATTTCGAGAACCGTCCATGCTGCCATGTTATGCCAAATGCGAGTATCTGCGATCAATCAACGATCGCCTCTCTGCATGACGTCCCGGATTACTCTGGTACGCCTACACCCATCACCAACGCTGAAGCTGGAGTCTTTTCTGACCCTCATCGATGGACTAGGCTAAGCGGTTGGAGTCCCGGCCCGTCTCGCAATTTCTCTCCCGATCGTCGTCGAAGTTCCAATCTTAGCCCAAAGCATGCTGACCAGATATTATCCACGATCTTGCATCCGCGTGGGACCCGTCGTCCCTCTCCTGCCCCTAACTCTAGAAGGTCGCAGTCACGAACACCGTCGCTCTTTTCTGTTTCGAAACCTCCAACGTTCGGGGCTGATCCAGACCTCCGCTTCAAGTTCTCTTTCAATGATATCGGTGTTCTTCCGGAAGCAGATGAGGAGGATGAAAGAGAGGACAAGTCCCGTTCGCCCTTCCTTCCACTAATTCCGTCTTTTTCGTACACCACCGCTCAGAGCCCGAGCTCTTCTATGGTACCGCTCCATACGCCAGCCAACAGCAGCAGCCACCCTACGTTCTCAACTCAGTCCTTAGCCAACGTATCCTCCCGTGCCTCTTCAACGCGTCCGCAGTCGTCGTCTCTCTACCCAACTTCGCCAACACTAGTACCTTCCGCTTCCGCCAGCGAAGTGCAAACATCAATACTCCGCCTACCGCCGCTATCCTTCCCTCAATTGCACCAACCAGCAGGCCATAGTCGGGCAGGAACAGCATCTCTAGCATCGTCGCACTACTCCCGAGCCCCAAACGGAGCAGAATTTTACACACCAACAGCTGGATTCACCCATCCCTCACTCCAGCACCGCTACCAAGCGGAGAACTACCCCACAATGCGCGTTCATAGTCCCTCATACTCACAGCATCTCACACAGGCTCCCTTCCCTCCTGTCACGCAATCTTACAGATCTCTCCTCCCGCCCCATCCCCTAGCCTCTCACCCCAACACCTCCCATCTCGGCACCCCGAACACCAACACCAACGCCAACCGCCACCTCTCCCCACTCGCGCACTCCATAAGAAGCAACCCCACCAGTCTAGCGAACAGTTTCACATCGCAAAACAGTAAACGGACAACGAGGACACAAGCCACCGCTGTAGACGACAACTGTGAAGACGACGACTTAGCTTTAATGCGGATGAATAGTTTGGGAACGGTGCTAGATAGCTTCTCGATTGACGGGGAGGGGAGAATCAGTTTCGATGTCAGTGAGCCGAGTCCAAGCGTGTCGAGGCACGCAGAGAGTTGGAGTGGTGCGAATGCGTATGTGCCTACGGAGTACGGGTACAGCGAAGGTGGGAATGTGTTTTCGAACAGCGCGGGATGGGACGAGCCGGCTGATGGCGGGGAGTGGGAAGAGGAGAGGCATGAGTGCGATGAGAATTGTTGTGGGGGAAGGGGAAGAACGAGGAGGAGGTTTGGTGAGGGTGATGAGTTCCGCGTTTTGCCGTGGGACGAAGATGTCGAGATGAGTGGGTAGTAATGTTTAATAACTTGGAGGGTTGGGTCGTATGTGGAGGCGTTGTTGTATATACTCTGTTCTAGCTCGCTGTTCATCTGTACACATGTGCCGTAGGCTTAATATGAGATACCAATAGTTTTACCTTTTAATACATACACTCTGGTGTCGTTCTGACATACTGTTTAGGCTGTTTCTCTAGTACTCTTATTGACACGTTAAGGGATGCAGTGGCGCTTAATGGTGTTCAGCTTAGGTGCAGGGCTGAGACATCTACCTGTCATGGACCACCCTAAAAGGCAAACTATTTCAGTCATTGCTGCACGCGAGGGATGCGCCACGAGGAAACTGTCCCTAGCTGTGGGTGCCACAGTGATACTAGGGATGACAAAGTTGACATACAGAAAGAAGAATGCATTCGTGGTAGGTGCTTTCTGAGCGTCGATTCCAGTCAAAAGATAAGTGAGGCAAGTATACGCGAGAGCGACGTTTTGGGAACGCTTTAGGATGCTTGGTGAGCTATTCGAGTCAGTGTTGCGCGGATAGAACAGTTGTATTCTCAACGGGAGTAAGCTAACAACATGCTCCCTGCATATTTCATCGCGACTCTAGACATTAATATCACCACAAGCATAAGTGGCAGAACATCGATGTACCATCCAAACCGAGCGCCGACCTGCGCCTACGCTGCCATTACAAATTTGCTATGCTGGGCTATAGCTACTTTTGATCTACCACAATCATCATAGCTCCGTACATTAAGATAGCCTCTCTTGAAGAATGATCGCTACTCTTGAAAGGACCGACAATGGGTATAATGCCCTGGATATAGTGAAAGGAATGTGACGTGTGCCGAACGCTATGCATGACCAGATGGAAGAAGATTGGAATTCGAAGTCTCGCTCAAGTGAAATAGTTGAGAAGGATGCGTGCGGATGTTGATGAAGATGACGAGGGTCCTATGCTAGGCAGCAGTCATCAATGTTACAAGATGAGAGCAAAGCCAGCAAACACACCAGCGAAGACGACAGCCATGCCGTAGCTCTGGCCAAGGTTGAGCATCGCTGACGCAGCACCCTTGTTGTTCGGCGAGCTGGTCGCTGTAGCTCCGAGGAGGCCAGTCACGGGGATGCTTTCGCTGCCCCCAGTAGCACTGCCTGTAGCAGACGCCGTGCTCGTGGTGCTCGACGCTGTCGTGTTTGGCTTGTTGGGAGCCTGAGCACCGCAGGGATGATCGGCTCTGCAATTGTTTGCACACTCGTTGTTGTTCATGCCGCAGTTGGTAACACACTGGTTTCCCCACTCCGTGCAGACGTAGTAAGGGATGGTCTGAGTATATTGGGTGATGTTCGGAGCGACGTTGTTTTCGCAGACGCAGGAGTAGACGAGGGTGTCCGGGTCGCAGTCGTTGGTTATGGTCGTCAAGGTCGTGACATCGGGTTGTTGGAGGCAGATGAGAGGACACTGGGACTTTTGGTTGTCACACCATGTCTCTGTAGCCTGTTAGGTTGAAAGTTACAAAGGTGAGGATAGAAGGAACTTACGCCGAAGGCTGTCTGGGACACTGCTGGGGTCGATGGTGTAAGGGTAGCTCTGCTGTTGCTGGCCCTGGGCGAAAGACAGGCCAGTGAACGCAAGCAGGGCGAGAGCAGCGATGGAGCGCATGTTGACGGTTGAAGTGAGTGGGATTGGGATGAGAATGGGTTTCTTGGAAAGAGGTTAGTCTTTTGGGCTTAATTGCTCCGGCCAGCTGTTCGTTGCCTAGGAAAAGGTAGGAATGCACTCACTGTAGCGGAGACGGAAGAGCACACGGCAGTATTACAAAATATATAGCGACAAGCGTGAAAGTAACAATTACAGAGCGAAGAAGCAGGCGGGTGTCTCGTTACAGAACACAGAAACTGCAAGTCTCTCCCAAAGCGAGTGTGGGTTGAGGAAAGGGAAGAGCAGGTGGAACTGCAGCTGTTGATAAAGGGAGGCCAGGATGGCTGGAGGAAAACTAGCGGAGATCGAAAGGCCCCTGCTCACGCCCGTGCTCAAAGCCCGCACCCGTCTGGCCAGCCATCTTGTGGCTTGTCGGACATTCTGCTCCTGTCTCTGTGCATACAGGAGCTGCCGTCTAAAGTGTGGAGGGTTGCATCCCGGCGTGGCGGCCTGATTGCGTGGACAACCGTGGAATCGTGAGGAGTGAATGTTCAAAAACAGACCCAAGACGCTCGGCTTGCAGCCGCGCTAAAGTCCGGCACGCAGGGAAGCAGCTTCATCGACGAGCGCCACTTCAAACCATTGACCACTCACGCGACCATCTGGCGACACCCCCGGCCATCGATAATTCAAGGGTTCAGATCGCCCAGTGGCAACCCCTGCGAAGCGCAGCTCTCCAAACGCCCAGCCCTTTGCGGAGAGCGTGTGTCGTGACGGCGTAATTGTTGGCGGCAGCATTTCTTTCATCATCCATCGCAACAACACTAAACTATCCTGCCGCCGCTGCAGCACCACGACTCCAGTCTGACCCTCCTATCCAAGGATCCATCTCGACCGACTTTTGCTGCGCGCTATCCGCCTTCTCGGGCCAAAGCACCCGCTAGATGGATGGAGACTGCGGGTTCTGAACCTGTCAACCAGCCATCTCGTGATGAGGTGGGAGGCAAACCACGGGCTGCTGCGACAGCTACACTCAAGCCCGAGCGCAGCAGCGTAGTCCCGCCGTACTGGCAGCGACACGAAAGAAGCAGTAGCAAGCTGAGCGTCAATTCGGTCTCTGACACTACTGGAAAGCCAAGGCCCATCTTGCTGGAGGACCACACCGACGAAGGCTCGGAGCAATGCAAAGCACTTTGGGCAAAACATGTAACAGTTGACGATTACGTGATTGTCAGCGGCACAGCTCCCGGCCTTGGGGCGTATGTTTCGTGGAACTGCACCGTGGAAACACTAGATGTACGTATGCCTGCCTCGAGCCATTGTGGTGCGGCTGCATATCGATGCCCTCATCTATGTGCGACCGACTAACGTCTGCAGGGCGGGCCGATGAAGATAATGAAGAGGTGCTACGACGCGTTCCTCTTACACGGGAGATAAGCTTATTGTGCCGCAGATACTCGGAGTTTGACACTCTTCGGCAGCAGCTCTGCAAGACGTTCCCTTACGCTGATGGAGCCATTCCACCCTTGCCGCCAAAGTCGGTGATATGTGAGTATCCGCGGACCGCTACCCCACCTTCTTGCCTCGGGCGACTGAGATATTGAATAGCTCGTTTTCGACCCCGGTTTCTAGAAAGACGAAAAGCCGGCCTCTCTTATTTCTTAAAGTATGTCCCACATATTGCGCTAGCGATATCGACCTGTATCGGCTGACTATATTTAGCTGCATCTTGCTCAACCCTGAGTTTGCCGGATCGCCGGTGCTCAAAGAGTTTTTGTTCTCATGATATCTCTTCTGTACATACATACATTCAGGTTCACATAATCCATTCTCGGACATAATAGGGACGGGTCTCGTTAGAGTAGTTGTGCGGAGTCCTCAGCTTGGAATATACGGGACGATTCAATGACAGTCGAGTCGAGCAATCTTGGGGCATAGTCTCGGGCATCTACGACCTCAAAGACCAGACACTTGAAGCCAGCCAGCGCCTTCAAGGAGCCCAACAACATTGACCGTGCCATTTCACATGCTGCGCGAACCAATCGACCCCAGTCGAGCTTCCAGGCATGTGCAACTGCTGGTCCGTGCTTGTGGCGCGTACTATCTGTCGATATTCGCCGTCTGGTGGACTGCGATTCGTTGGAATCTCCTGAACAGATTTTGAGCGCGTAGAGAATCGCACTGGCTAGGCTGTACAATTATTCTGTGAACTGTGACGTCTTGCGAGGGCTAAGAAGCATCTTGCTTTCCTTTTCTCGCGGTCCACGTCGCTGCGGCTGCTGGACACCCCGATTGAGACGGCCGTTAGGGGGGTCGCGCTTTCCCAAACGCTGGGTCTTGCTGCGCTGCTCGCTCGCTCCGTGGCAGTTTCCCAGCTCGAACGATGACATCGCGCACAGAACGATGACAGTTATCGAAAGCACACCATGGCCAACTTGATGCAGACGCGGCCACCGCTGCGAGCCTCGAGTGAGCGGCGAAGCAGCACCCGGCATCGCACGCCCGCCATCAACGACGTGGAGAACCGCACCACACCGCCGCGGCACAACCACACGATATCCACGCGCCGGTCGTCCAAAGCGACATCCCTGGCCGGTCTCAATGACGAGAAGCCCGTCGCCGTGGCCCCCGCCGTCAAGCCTGCAACACTCGCAAGGGCGAGCTCGACGAGGAAGCGGCCAGCCACAGCGATCGCTGACGCGACGGCCGATACAAGACCTCCGACCAAGGTCACAGTTACACAACCCCATGGCGAGCTGCTCCGGATAACGAACGGCGTCCCTGCTGCGCTCGGAATCGGTCAGGATGCGCTTCCTTCTGGGGCTTCGACCCCCAAAGCCAACGGGGCGGCGTCAGCGGCTCTCACTGCTCCCACCCCAGCTGGCCAGGACAAGCGCAGCTTGAGGAGCCACGACGGCACGGGGAGGTTGAAGAGCGACCTCACCATATACTTTGCGAACTACGACGATGTTATTGCGGACGTGCCGCGGGAGAAGGGTATGTCATCAACATTATGTGGCCAGAGTGTTGCCTAACAGTCACAGAGTTCCTCGAGCTCGAAACGCCCATCTACATCGTCGACGAACCGCTCAAGACCACGAACCCTCCACATCCTCTCTCCCCCGAACCCTCGCGCAGATCTAGTCTTAGTCCGACAAGGTCACGCAAGTCGAGGGGTCAGACGCCCTCCCGAAAAGCTTCAATTGCTTCCCTACCTGCCGCACCGTCCTCCACCGCATTCCAGACCCTCGACTACTCCTCCATTGCGAAGCATGTCCGCCATAACAAGGGCGAAGACCCGCTCGCCGATTCAATGTTCTTCACACAGCATCGGCGAGCAGAGCGGAAGGAGAAGCAGCTGCGCAACATTGAAAAGGAACGCGCAATGCACGAAAAAGTGCAGCTCGAGAGACTACTCGACGGCCTACAAGGCCCAGACTGGTTGAAGGTCATGGGTATAACAGGTGTCACGGATGGCGAAAAGAAGGACTGGGAGCCGAAGAGGGACTACTTCGTGAAGGAAGTTGAGCTTCTGGTTGACAAGTTTCGCATCTGGAAAGAGGAGGAGAAGCGGTTGAGGGCTGAAAAGGAAGCAGCTCTCGCTGCAAGAGAGGGGGACGAGGACGACGAAGTAGAGACGGGAGAATCTGATGAGACAGGTCTCAGTCGTGAAACTACCCTTGCATTGGAGCAGCGCGTGAGGAAGGAACCATCCACGCCAAAACTTCGTCGGCCGCCGCGACCGCATGGCTTCTTGCTGCCGATCCTACCACCCGAACCGCGAGTACCATTCGTATCATTCTACGCAAAGCCGCATCTGCGAGCAGCTGCATTAGGCAAGCATCGTCACGGACGTAACGCCACGGCTTTCGGACAGGCTATACCAGATTTCGAAGAACATGAGTTCTGTCCGCCGGAGGAGCTTATCACGATCGAGGCTCTGCGAGATCACGCCAGGAAGCGGAGGCGACAAAAGCGTGAGAGCAAGGGCTAGCGCATATTTCTAGGAAGCTCCTCATATCACTTATTGTTTCGTACTAGTATACCCTAGAAAATCTTGGATCTGGCGCATGGGGTGTTGCAAATCACGACTGGCTTCTTATACCACCGGCAGCTGGATAGCTGCACTTCACGATTCCGTAATGTATACTACTAGGGTCAAAAGCCTCTCGTACTCATTCGAAAATGTACTAGTTCACTGCATGTCTTGTGTCAATTCATCTATGTCTTCATGAATGACCTTTATCAAAATCTCACTCTGATTCTATGGATGTTTCGACTTTGGTACTTGTCATGCGAGTTCCGTGCAGTGTGTTCCCCCTCATCGACGTATCTATCGAACGACCTCAAGTCGCGTGGTCACACTGAGCAAACGCCAGCCACCGCATCGAATTTATGCAATCACCGCGTGGTCTGTGACACCGATGACAAATCGGTACATAAAACTCCTTCATTATTCAACTCTACACTTCTTCCTCACAACTCTGGGTTCCCCTTCTTTTAAAAATGGACAGTTCGAGGACCCATGTGCTCGTTTAAAATTGAACTACTACGTGTCAATGTACTCTCCTTCGAAAACGGTGCTGGCGAAGCATTCATGTGGAAATCCTGCTTGAAACGCGACTGATGTTGGAACATGGCTGGGTAGATGAGTATATAAATCTCGCTTCGTCGCGCTCTTTGGGCTTCTTTCTCTACACACTATATCCTCTTAACTAAAAAACCATGGGTTGTAGCATATGAGTTGAAGCAAAGTACAATAGCTTCCCCCCATGCACGATTCATTCCAAATTCTACTTCCCAGAGTTCCATGTGCGACTTCTTCCAGCTCGTGATCTGCTCACCTGCAAATGACTGAACGAGTATATAAACTCTTTGTAGCGAGGTCTTAGCTTCTTCCCTACACTTTGCAACATCTACTGTTTGAAAGGTTTGCACAGGAAGAGCGATGTGCTACTTAAAGTCTCAAAGAACTTGACCTTATGCTACTTTCTTTTTGAAACTCGATTACTTCGAGTTGATGTAGAGGTTCTACAGATACTACTCTGGCGAAGGAATGTAGAATAGAGTTATAGCTTCCTTCTAGAGCGCGACTCTGCACACTCTTTACATTTCTTATATTAAAATGAACATGGCTCGAGACACATGTGCCGACTAAGAGCTTCGAAGAGCGTTGACATGTACATATTTTGGAAACGAGAAGGATTTCAGTGAATGTAAAGATTGTTCGAGCGTCAGTTAGGTTAAGGCATACTTGGATGGATATATAGAGCTCTCGCGTGTAGTATATCCAGCTTCTGCTCTACACACCAACGAGATGTCTATCAAAAAGCGCAATAACGCGATGATTGTAGATACTAAAAGAACTCTTAAGACAATTTATGCAATTTATTCAAAAGTCGAACAGCATGCCATCATGTAAAGATCTTCCTACAGTACTATAAGTAAACGATTTACCCATCAATGCATTTCGACCTCGGTTTCACAGCAAAGCTGTTATTAGCACCTCGTACCCATTCGTTCTATGTTTATTAAAAAGGTGACTAACAGGTCAAAATATATTCTTCTCAAAATCCAAAATGTGTCCTGGGCATGCACCGTAAGCGCTTCAAAACCAGCACTCCTAAGGCTTATTAGGAATTTGGAAAATCAAAGGCCCCAGACATATATGAAATTTGTTGAAAACGTCAGAGACACTGATTTGAGATTGTAATAGTACTCTATCTTTATAGCTTATGCAAATATCTCTTACGGAGATATAATGATGTTCTCTCTCCACACCTACGCTGGCTCTTCATCAAAACCAATTTGTGACAAGTTCCATGACTGTACCAGAAAGGCAGACTTACATCTTCTAAACCTTTTAGATACATAAAATTTATAGCCTTCCTACTATATAGAACCTATCTTAAGAAAAGGATATTTAATAATAATCTATAGAAATAGGGACACATGTATTCCTCTAGTTCTCTCTATTACTCGTATATTCTTTACCAAGTCTGGGTATCTTGTTAATTAAACCCACGGGTACGCTTGAGCTATATGCGTATAGAAACTACCGCAAGTTGCTGTAATGTCTAAGGGTCGCGTTACTGAAACAAATCCTACTTTCTCAACATTCTTTCGAAAAACTTACGAGGCTGGCTTCAATGACCCGTTCAAAATACTATAAAGCATAAGAGAAATTCTGGCATGATTAGTCTATTACTTTGAAGTACTCAAATGACCATGGAATGTAGCCAGAACGAGAGGCGTAGGGAGAAATCATCTACAAGGGGTCATCATCTTACTTAATGGCTCTCTACAATATCTCTATTCGACTTCTTACTTAAATCAGTAGCAACATTGACGCATGCGCCTGTTAAAGTACTCGACTATCAATTATCAACTATCAGATACTCTCGTTATATCTTCTAGTTTTACTTACTACTTTTCCTCTACACCTAGCAACCTTCGCTTGCCTAAAAGCCGCAATTATTGGCGGATATGTACTTATACTAAGTCGTAGGCGTCTTTCATGGGTAAATTCTCTAGACCTACTTTGATCAATTCTATTTCGGATGGTTATGAGTAAAATTAAACGATATTATAGGACATATAAGTCTACAAAGCAGTAGATTTAAGGAAAAGGATATACTCTGACTAAATTATGTAGATTTAAAGGGTGTATTCGACTGGCTGATTTGATACCATTTGTATTATACATTGAAACCATGCCTCACGGGCAGGTATGAAAGCTTCGCCTTGGTTCCTTAGAGTGCCACAGCCAAGGATAGCATGTTTGCTACAAACCTACTTATTCAAGACAACTTTAATATGTAAGACTGAGTATTGCTTCTCTCATCCTAAGAGTCGAAAGTCGAACGAGATGTTTCGATGAGATCAGAGTGCTTCTATCCTTAAATAGAAAATTAATTTGAAATGAGAGCAGACATCCAACCGTGGCATACCACAATTAAAAGGTTCCCATATAGGTTACAATGTGTCTAGCCAACTTAGACATCTCAATTCCATGTTTTGAGTATTATAAGGAGGGCTGTGATTGTTCATGTGAATTTCAAAAGCCCTAAGCATGCGAGGTATCGACTTCCTGCAACTCGATCACATTGCAGAAATTTATGAAGAGCGCTAGGAGTCCAAATGTCTCCTTGACCTTTTAAGATACCCTTGACTTGTTAGTGCCATATCAGCCTCGTAATATATCTCTTCGTACTTTCAAAACTCAGTAAGCGGTTTTACCTAAGCATTCTTAGTGAGCGTTGTCAGGGATGAGAAATAATAGACCAATTACTAGGAATGATTGCAAAGACCTGGTTGTAGAGGCTATACTGTATCGAAGGTGGAATGGCATGTATACCCGAACCGCGCTACTGTGAGGGCCATTTGCATCAGTGCTTCGGAATATTTCCTTCACACATGATCGCTACTGTCTATATTTCATGTTCCATTTTTGTGGTTTGCAAGCTGAGTTGACTGGAATAGAAATTATCAAGCATTATTAGTAGCTCGATTGCTCAAGCAAACCCTTTAAAGCGTGATAGATAACAACTATCTCGTCTCGTGGGTTCTTTCACCATCTCGGCACGTTTCACTGTGGTCTGTGCGCCAAATGAAGCAGTTCATTAAGAGCAAGCATAGCAATTCGCACACCGCAAACCTCAAGAAGTCGATATTCAATGCAAGATGGTTTCGCGATCGTCTCGTCCGCGCTATCGGCTCTGGAATCCTTGGAGACCTCGCAGACTCTCCTCAGACCCCTCGTCATTATCGAAAACATCACCTACTCCTCAACCAACGATACTACCTCCGAAACCAGTTGGAAGCGTTTCAATCAATTCCTTTCCTCCCAAGCATCTCGCTCATATATAAGTCCTACGGGATAGTAATTGACTCGCGGCATGCTAATCTTCTGGGGTAGTAACGAGAGAAATGCTAAGACGTCGCCTTTAAATCAAGCTTCCTGCCGAGATACGCAACAAGATATATGAAATCGTGCTTAGTGGATACTCTGTTCACTATGACACGAAAACAACCTCTGAAGATGCGGGTAGGACGTGGACGACAAAGCTAGTGGCCGTTGTAAAAACGTGATCGAACCCCTCCGTCAAAGCAAGTCACGCGTTCGCTCTGGCACTTGTCTGTCGACAGACCTACAACGATGCAAGATTCTCGTATAATCTCTCAGCATACTGGGATTCTCATACAGAGACGTCCTCCATCTTTTCGTCAAGGCTCATCACCGAGACGTAGTTGCTGCTGTCACATGTGTCAAACCCTCTCAGTCAATGTACTATGGGTATTGGGTCATCAAACAAAATGCGCCTGTACCACTGACACTTATTTTCCCAAATTTGACAACGATTTATCTAAAGAGACGCTGGGGCCCCGTCTGGACGAACAATAGAACGGGCGCATCGCGAGAGGAGATCCTGGATATGATTCGCCGGATTGAGTGGAGAGACGTTGAAGTGGTCATTGGAAGATAGGAGGCAATGAACGGCCGATGTTGAAAGACATCTTTCTTTGCGAAGAAGCCGTTCCGTGGGCCAGCCTTTTAGAGTTGAAATAAGAAGCTGTCGTGTTTGGGCACGATTGAGAGAATGTAGAAGACATGACTTTCTTTATGTCTTTTCCCAATTTTTCGTACGAATGGGGTTTCAACCTACTATCCCAATGACGTAATTGCATAATCGACCCAACCCCACCGCATTGCCTACGTACACTGCACTGAAAAGCAGACCAAACCCTCCAAGAATTCATACGCGCGCAGATACGTACAAGGTCCTTCGTTGCTTTATCAACATTGTCGACGATGCATCTTCTCGATCTCGCGCCCGAGCTTCTCGAATGTATCATCGACTATACCCTGCCTTTAGGCTTCGAAGGTTTTGCTCTATGTTGCAAGACAACACACACTCTATCTCAGGCAAAAATCGCCTTGCATAACCACTACAAGCAAAAATGGCGCGTTGCCAACGCCTCCGCGCGAGCTGCTGGTGATCCATTTGGTCTTCTTTACGAGATTGCGCTAGATCCGCTCTTGGCCAAATACATCGAGGTATTCAACTTCGGTGACTGGAACCGGGAGGCCATGCTTACAGTTCGGCACAACGATGAAGTCATGATCAAGATCAAAGATCTATTGATAAGTAGCCCGTACTTTCGCTTGGCGGATGTGGACTTCCAGGAGTGGTGGACAGAGCTCGAAGAGGAGTTCCAGAGGGGAAGGCATGAAGATTCGGACGCTCATAACGACTTCCCATACGCCACCATCTCGCTGCTCCTTTTCCTTCCAAATATCATCGAGATCAAATTTGCGGAAGCCTGGGGCTCATCGAGATGGTACATTGACAACGATGCGGAGAAGAAAGCAAGATTACGAGATCCGGTACTCGATTCTATCGTCGAATTGTCCCATGGATCCGCATTTGAAGGAAGGAGCTTGAATCGACTAGAGACTGTCTTGCCGTTCATGCGTGGTGGGTACAATACAAAGACTGGCTTCCAAGCAGTGGAGCCGTTTGTTCTGATTCCCAGTGTGAAGGAACTGTACAGCACAAGCTTAGTAGCTACCGAAAAAGGCCTGGGCATTTCATTTTCCCACCCGTTCTCCCGTGGCTGGCAAAATCCAAACATTATTTCCGGTCTTCGTCGTATGGAACTCGCATACTGCTGTATGGACGGAGGAACACTTGACACGATTCTAGAGAAGATACCGAGACTCGAGACGTTCAGATACGAACATGAATGTAAACACCATGGCGTAGAATATGAGTGGGACGCCGCATCGTTCGTGGAGACTTTGGGAAAGCGCTGTGGGAACACGCTAACAGAGTTGGCAATAACGTCAAGTCAAGCCCACATCGGGGGTATAGAGAACGGCGCAGAGACGTTCGAGGTCTTTGAGAAGCTGGAAAGGCTAGAAATCGATGTGAGAATCTTCATGGGTCCGCCCAAGTCGAGCGGTCAAAAGCGTGGATTTGCTGGCTTCTCTCCGGAAGGCACAACATTATGGCAAGAAGGTACGTGGTTCAGAGAAAATGGCATTTGTACATCTTTCAGCGGGTGGTAAAGCTGCTGACTATACAACCAAACTCGATAGCCGACCTACCAAACCTCGCAAACATCCTCCCGCCATCTATCAAATCTCTCGATATGAACACGGATTTTCCCAAGGACGGAGACATGAATGACAAGGATGCTGTTGCTCTTAATGCTCTACTGAAAGGGTTTAGGGAGCAACGGCAGAAGATATTACCAAATTTGGAGCGTGTAGTAGTCAGACAAATGGGTGCAGAGTCAGCTAAGAGATTGGCCGATGAAGCTGGGTGCGATTTTGAGATATATCGCGCAGATAACACCGGTGGGAGAATTTTAGGGAGAAGCCGAGGGAGTTTCAGGGCGAAATGGATACGCGATTTTGACGAGAGGGTCGGTGGGGTGTCTTATGAGTATTGATGGCTGTGATGGTCGAAGAGCTTTGTAGGAGCACTTCGACCTCATACGAATGGCCCCTGTCTTTGATTATCTGTCTAGCACGGTGCCTTATGAGTGCATAAAAATCATGAGAAATACATTCAGGACACTCACTCCGTCATTCACTGTTTGCGGGATTCGAAAGCTATATAGGATTGCTCGAACTACCCCGCGCACACCTCCTTCCGACCCATTCCTCTCATCGAACAACTACAGCTCGCTATGCGCACGTCTATTCCCCTATCGAGCTTACCCAACGCCGAAGCCTTGAACAATGGTGTCAACTCTCCACTTCTACGCCTCCCAGGGGAGTCGCGCAACTTGATATGGATCTTCGTATTCCGCGATCTCATTGTCGGCATTGGGATAACAATAACCCTATATCCTCCCTATGAGCTAACGCGCACAATACATGAGCACGGAAACGAGTCCATATCTCTGCCTAACATCATGCAGATACCGCTCGTGTGTCGGCAAGTCTACAAGGAGACATACGATCTACTGTTCAAGGCCTCCACATTTGCCTTTGCCACGAACCATCGCTTAAACACATTCATTGAAAATTCCCGCCTACGTGCAGATCAAGTCGCCATGATCTCTCGCATATCTCCACCGCAAGATTGGTACCGCAAGCTGAGCGATGGCGCCCAGGTGTTCAAGCTCGTTGAGCTGCTCAAAGGGTTAAAGACGATATGCATTGAGCGTAAGTGGGGCTTTGAGCGCCGTGAAACGATACAGGTATACAATGCACATTACGCCATTATGAGGACTCATGAGAAACATACGCCGCAAGCGATGGTCAACTTGGTGAGGTCGCATGAAGGAGACGATGTCGAGATCATTGTGCATGGAGACGGACTTCCTCCCCTGCAACACGTGTTAAGGTTAGGTTACTGAGATCAAAAATTGAACCTTGGCAGTGAGGCACTATGGTGGAGGAGTCATGATTCGTGTGGGAGAAACAGATGTCGGCCTTGACTCAGCCTACTTGGGACCTGATAAAGCAGTGGGTCGGTATTGTGGTACGCTGAGAATCTATCTATAGCATCCCCAATAGTCAAACTCTATTCCTTGCAGGTAAGTATCGTGACCAAACCTGGAAATATGATATAAGAAACTCTCAGAAGAAATACACCCTAGCTATTAAGTGATGAGGAAGAGTTTGTGCGAAAGCGCTATTGTCATGATCTTGCTGTTGCGTACAAGTCATGACTTCGTCAAAATTCGTAGTCCTGTTGTTGAAAGAATCAGCAGCTACGCTTGTAAGGACCGCCAAAAAGTCATCATGCCACAGACTTTCCCTTGGCAATTGCCTCAAGCGCAGCCTGATGCGCCTTAATTCGTTTCTGTTTGTTTCCGTGAAACCACGTTGAGACCTCCCGATAGATCCACATCGGAGGTCTCGCTATAACAAGAATCAACAAAGCAACTGGGACAGCCACAGCCCAATACTGCCAGAAAAGTCGACCTCCCGGCACGAACTCATTGCTCATGCTAAAAATAGCTGCTATGTAGTTCAGTGGGACGAAGACTAGCGCGAGACCAGTGAGTCGAGTGATGTTGGCGGTCTCTGCAAAAGAGTGTCGAGCGTCTATGATTTGGACGAGAGACGTGACCACTGGAAGCATGTTCTCTAGTCGTGCTCCGAATTTCTCGATATTTGCGTTTATGACTTCCAAGTCTTCAATGAGGTAAGTGAGGCTCGAGCTCCCTCGTGATGTTGGGGAGAACCGTGCTTGGAGTTGACGAGTGATGGATCTGATCTTTTGCTGCGAATTCATACTTCGACGTCGCCATCCTTGGAGCTCGCGTAAGTCCGCGTTAAATCTGTCGAGATCGGGTAGCTGCTCGCCTTGGTACTCGTACTGTTTGATCGAATGTTGCATGACCGCTGTGTATTTGACCCATTCTGCGGCAACAATTTTCAGAGGATAGTAGGCGAGCGACTCAATCGTGGGATTGTGTCTTTCAAAAGAAGGCGGTGTACAGCGTTCCCAGTAGTGCAACAGATCGTCGGCCATCCCTCCTCTTGAGATGTCGTGTAGGCTTGTCCAATCGTCCGAAAACTTGGGTGGCCTTAGGAAATCTTCGTAAGCTCCAAGGAAAGGACGAGATTGTAAATGCACTTGTTGCGACTCGTCATCTTTGTGTCCAGACCGATAATACGTATCGCCTATTGGTGGATCAACAAGTATGATAGCTACTCGTGTTAGTTACTAGGAACAGACTTCATCAAGCTCTGGAGAGTCTACCTATCCAGAAATCCTCCTTTGGCTGCACTTTGATGATGGATGCGCAATGCTGAGCGAGACCAATCGTGGTCGACCGGAGAAAGACGAGTTTACGGTCAATGGCGATGTCTCGTACGAAACGCCCCCCGGCTATTGTGGAGGTAGTGCACTCAATAGGTCGGTGATAGGAAACGTTCACGTAGTCTTGGTCTAGTAGACGCGACGGAAGAGTTGCCTCATCAGGTGTCTGATGCCTCATTCCCGTTCTATGGGTCGTGTGTAGATGAAGCGCAAAGAAAAGAGGATCTATGTCGAGCGTAATCCCAAGGAGCTCGACCACATCCCTGGTTAGATCTTCGACTATCAAAATCCTGCCCTGAAGGCGATGATCCTGGTATAGCTCATCCTCCTTGGTGGTCCCTTGAAGCTCGCCCCAGAGATAGTTCAAGTCCGCGATAGAGCGCGATATCGTATGCTCAACATTCTCTCGAAAATCTAACGCGGCCACCTGACAGTTATGGCGCGCTGCCTTTGGCTGAGAAAGGAAGGCAGAGAGTGCTTGCAAGCAGGGATTTCTCGGGCAGAGTGACTTCACATACTCCAAGTAGGTTCGTTTTGTAGAGAGCGGCGGCTTTTCTACCTCAAGAATCCTAGAAGAAGACCTGTAGATATCTCTTAATGATGACATGGAACAATTTGGGGGTAATGGTAGAAGGCTGAAGGTTTCACCTTCGAAGGCGACAGTGGAAAAAGCAACTCACGGCTGGTTTGCCTTGCGTCGACGTGGCGCTAGGGCTCAGCCTCAACCTAATATGGCGTGGCTGAATCGCGCACCACAAGGGTCAAATCATTTCATCTTCTTTGTCCTACTTCTATGAACTCATTGCGAACGCTTTTTCAATCGTAATTTGAAGCGACGTGAACTGATCAGCTGCTAAATTACTGAGTATTATCATATCTTCCGCAGAGGGTGAATGCCTGGCTTCGACTTCAGGGTGTGTCCCTTTGCTAGCGTGGATACCTTGGGAATCAATACTTCTCAGTCCACAAGAGTACTGGGCAACCGGCTCGGAGAAGCTTGTGGGTGTGGTTTTGCTGTTGGCGTCGTCACGATGAGACAGAAGGAGAGAGAGATAGGTATCGTGATCAGTTCTGGTAGGTTGGACAACCATTGCCTTGGTTTCCCAATCAGCTCTTCTTGGTTTCAATGTCATATCTTCGAAATCCCATTCCCCAGCCTTTTGCATATCATCAAACATCCACCAACATGTCCACTACTCAGCACCCCTTGTTTTTGTGTTCCTTTTCCTACGACATGTGTTATAATCCGTTTCAAGGCATTCCGTGACGTTTCTTGGTCTTTACTGCCTCTCTCTTTCCTGCTTGGCACATGCCTTCGAAATCGTTGCTGCAATCAGATCTACTACTACTTAACGGTCAAGCCTGATCATTCCTTCTATGATTCCGCAGAAGGAGTAGAACTTATTCCTGTCAAAGGCTTTGGGACACCATCCCAGAGCCAGCTTCTAGGTTAATACGTAGCGCAGCTGGCCTCTAACCATCTGGAAAAGTTCCAACAGCATCATTTACCACTTCAGGGAATCTAATGGACTATCGATGGCAAGAGGGGATTTCTAGATGCATGAAAGGGAATATTCATGTCCGAACCCTCTGATGAGAGGATTACGTTCGTCATGCTGGTGAGTCTTCCTAGCTCGTGTGGCAATGATGAGATTGATCCCCATCGCGAAGTCTACGAGCATCCAAGCGGGCAATACGTGGCTATATCGTGAGATGGGGAAAGGCTAAGGTCAGTCAGGTGTCCTATGCACTCATATCGGTATGCGAAGGCGTGCTGACCGTTCGTCAGAGGTGCTGGGCTGTAGTGTTGACTTGTCTGCAGCAAAGACCCCATATTCATTTCATCTCAACTTTTGTCCCTCGCCAAGGGTACCGCTGTTCGCGAGCCAGCGTCGCCTACATCGCAGCCCTCTCGTCTCTGCTCCTTCCCCAGATCTCTCACGGTCGCCTGTCGCACGGAGCAACGCCTCACGCCCGCCCTCACTCACCACGTCGTCCTCGACCTCTCGATACCCTACAATATCCTCAAACCATAAGTATAGCCTATATAATCATTGTAATTCTGCCCTTATACCATCAATTCAACCATGCTATATAGCCTAGCGTGATCCTTGCGGTCACCCGGAAGATGAGGTCTACACCCTCTCAATGTTCCAATAGGTGCTGGTTCGAATAAGTGAACCTGCGGAATTTGAGTGTAGGGTTTTCTTAAAAATGCAGGACAGTAAAACCGTAAGACGACTGTAAGTCCTCAAGTGTCAGCGCGGGTTTTCTGGAGCTTGATATGCTCTCTTTTTGTCTCTAGCAAGAAATACTTTTTAATGTTTTAGAATAAGTCTCTATGAGTAAGACCTGTGGCTGGCTTCGAGAACGACATGCTTAGCGTTCAGCCAACATGGAGACCTCCTAGGCGCGGTACAAGCTTGGTTCAGTAGAGCTATAAATGATGGTCTCTAGTCCGTCCCCCTCTGATTCTGTTAAAAATTGCTCATTACTCTTCCCTCAGAGCAGGCTTCGGTAAATATTGCGCATCTCCCTAAGGGTACCTTCATTAAAGACTACTTTCTTCAATCCCGAAAACAGGGCCGTAAGTTTGGCTGTCTTTTTAGAGGATGTGTTAGACCAGACGCCTCCAGGTTCGTACAGGTCCTCTAATAACGACCAATGAGAGCTGAGACTTGCGATGGCATTAGTGAACTCTGGAGACAATTGCTCTTGCCATCTTTGCGGGGTTGCGAGAAATCTGAAGTGAAATACACTCAGTGAGTACAGAAGTAACTTCGTCTCGGCGTAGATTTGGCGGCTGACTCGAGGTAAGCTGAATGCATTTGCCCATGCGGCGCCATTTCGTAATTGCGATTCGGGCTCCTGCATGCATTTATGCTTGAACACAATGCTGCTTTGGTACGTGATGAAGGGCCCAATGACTACGTCGTATAGGATGTATATGGTCCAGCCGCTCATCACATAGGCGAAGATCACATTTCTGAGCTCGGCAGGCAAGCGCAGGAGTGGTAATTCCGATGCCTCGGTCTCGGTGCTACGCGCGCATGGTCAGATGCGCAGATCATGTTAGCAGCAGGAAAAGGAAAACTTACGTGGAAAGGCTCCTTGACTCGACCTGCGCATTAGTTGACTTGTATTGGCCCTCTTTCCCATCTTGAAGACTCGGCTCCCTAGTGCTGCGTCGAGAAACGAAGAGAAGCAGGTTGGTTGGCGAATTGGTGTGTATTGTTGCATTGGAAGGGATTCAAATCTAGGAAAGCCAATAAACTTGCGTTATGGGAAAAGAGACTTGGGATTGAGTCGGGGTCTTTTGTGTCGGCGAGAGGGGTCAATTGGATCTGCCGCTGTGAAGTCATTTCACTATCTACCTGAGCGGCTAAGGGTGAAGGCTCATCCTTCTCATTACGTCACGTATGACCTTCTCTCATAACTGAACCGCCCTAATGCGGTTCTAAGGATTTGGTATCTTCAAAGAGCAGTATGTCTTTCCAGGACAAGACCTTAGTGTTTGTGCTATCCCCACGAGTTTTCCGCCCACGATTCAAAGTTCGCTGTCAAAAACAACAACCTGCATCCCCGCACCTTCAACCTTTCGGATATGCTGGATCAGCTCATCCTCGGTTGCCTTTATGGAACTGTACGCAAGAGTCAAACCCAGCTCCTTCTCCACGTGAACCACCCTCATTTTTGGAAACAGAGACTTCAGTCCTTTCTTCCGCGAGCACAAAACTCCGTACAGAGAGTCGCATAGCTCCTTTCCAATCTGAATATGTGTGATGTTTTCGCGCAAATGGCGGGGAACGGCTGGTGCTGGCCCGCGCCCAAGACATAGAGTGCTGGACAATAGGAAGACGCTGTGCTCGTAGATGAGGGCCTTCGTCTCAGAGTGGATCTGCCGACAAGTGGAGGGTAGAGCGAAGGCTTCCCGCGCAGTAAAGATTCTGCGGGGACGCCGTTTGGCGTCGAAGGAGCATTTGCATGACCGGTGTTTGTGCTCGCCGAGTATGCAGCGCTTGTAGTTGAATGAGACGAGCATTCCACCTTGGGCGTAGATGAAGGTTAGATTGCGGAGTTCAGCAGGAAGGCGCAGAAGAGGTGAGGAGCTAGAGTTGCGCAAGGTGCTTGTTTACTGTTAGCTGCAATTCAAGGAAGCGGATTCGGGACCGTACTCACACCTGTGCTTCGGGATGCGCCAAGGCGGTCTCCATGCTGAAAGCTGCCGCTGTCTCTCGAATAAGTCTTGTTTGTTGTAGCGCCCGGACACGGAAGCGGAGAGACACACAGTTGGAATCGGAGCTGTAATGTGGAGACACAAGTGGAGCATTTAAATAGTTTGGTGAAGTGAATGCAAGGTCGCCAGGGGTAATCCGACGCTAGGATCATTGTCATGTGAAAAGACCTGGCACATATTCAGATTCATTTCTCACAATCAGTAAAGTCACAGTCTACCTAATGATTAAGTGAAGGTGCGAGTACATAATGCGGTCTAATAGATGACTCTCCCGGTCCATAACTAGCTCTGTAAAAGAGTAAACCTATCTCTGAACCTCTCAAATCTTCCGTTCAATCTCCAGCAAGGCGTCAGTTCAGACAACTCCTTCGATTGTTGGTCAAAGCTTCTATTCAACCGCTCTTTAAAAAAAACTCCCTATCGTACTCGTCCTCATAGCTCCTT
The DNA here is from genome assembly GCA_010015825.1 of Lophiotrema nucula. NCBI lineage: Eukaryota > Fungi > Ascomycota > Dothideomycetes > Pleosporales > Lophiotremataceae > Lophiotrema > Lophiotrema nucula. The sequence goes on along the minus strand of ML977317.1, from coordinate 868,246 downwards.
CTGTTCATCGACCACAATGACTTCTACATCATCTCCCTCTTTCTCCCTCACTCTGTTAATGACCTCGGCCTTCGTCGCCTGCCTCGTAACGCCTCCTGAGCCTGCAATCGTGACATATAGTATGTTTCCATCTTTTATGACGAATTCTTTTACACCCGTGAAGATCTTCGAGAGACAAAATGGCTCCTTCCAAAGGTCCGTCAACAGTTTGTAGGGTGGTGCAAGACTAGTGATAGTGTTGATCTGCTCCTCGGTCATCCGAGGCAGGTAGTGATCGAGTGTAGCATTGATATACTCCGACTCTTCTCCTCGAGACAGTCCCCGAAGGAGCTCCTCAGGAACGGGATCAATGACAAAAGTATTGAGTTGAAAGGGAAGCAGTCTAGTCTCTTCGTGAATTTGGCGGCAGACGAGTGGAAGTCTGAAGATCTGAGACCACTTTAGCCCCTTCCAGTGGTGTTGTTTGCTGTCGCAATAGCATTCGTATTTGCGATGGCTTTTGACCTCTTCCGTGAATTTGAGATGAACCTCCCAGCCACCTAGTATGTCTTCATAGATTATGTTGCGCAGCTCTGCTGGGATTGTCAGAAGAGGGCATTCGGCTGCGTTTCGTTCGATCTGAAATATGTGGAAGTTGTCCAACATGCTGGCGATCTCATCGGCGGTGGACGGCATGATTTGCGGAATTGAATAAGACTGTGCCAGAGCCAAAGGTAAAGTAAGTTGAATGTGTGGGATTAAAATATGGGTGGTCTTGCGGTGGCGATCAGACATGGCAATTAGCGAAAGGTATCGCTCCGTCCTTAAATTTCCCGTAAATTCAGAAATCACGTTCCTGGTACCGGGCTTGCTCAGGTGATCGGCTTGGTAGTACAAGCCGTCACAGATTGAATTCTCCTGTAATTGATTTTTGATAAGCTCCCCGATTTGCCTAATCCATTACAAGACATCATGTGAACCACACGCTCCGATAAGTGACATCCCCTTTGGTAAACCTTTCTGCTATCTTGACGACAGTTGAGGCCAGCGTATCACCCCGTCCTCGAATTGGCGTATGACATTGTTGACACGCTCAGCATCACTCTCCTCCTTCTTCTTCATCTCTACGACGATCTTTATTGTTCCGCCTTCGACCTCCTGCATTCTTTCGGCCATAGCTTCCGGCGAGTCGTTCTGTAGTCGCCTAGCGTAGCCTACCATCTGCCCAGCCGCTGCATACAACGGTCGACGAACTTGACCCCAGCCCTCTTCGAGGTACACAGTTTTCAGGTTTGGAAAGCGGGCTTTGAAGGTCTTTGCTTCATTCCGAAACGTCATGCCATCGCGTATTCGCTCGTAAACTAAAGCAGGTGGTTTTAGACTAGAGACGGCATTGATCTGTGCTTGGGTTCGCTCTCGCAAGAACACGTTCAGGGCCTCTTCGTGTCGGAAAACGAAGATGTTGTGACGATAGAAGTGGAGTTTCGCTTCTTCATAGACGTGGCGGCAAAGTAGCAGAGGCTCCAGAAAGTAGGACCACGAGCGTAGAACCGTGAAGTCAGGAGGCTGGAGAACAAATGCGAGTCTTTGAGAGATCGCGCTTCGTGTGTGTTCGACATAAATTGTCTGGCCGCCGAACACGTAGGAGAAGATCTCATCTTTCAGCTCAGCCGGGAGACGGAGCAGTGGTGATTGGATGGAGTTCTTCTTTGTGCTGTCGACACTTTTAGTACTAAAGCTTGCTGTTTTAACTTAATCTACTACTCACAGTTGATCCCTCTCCAGTTTCGCCGTGATGTTAGCCTCGTGTTGATCCATGAGTGATTTTCCACGATTGAGAGCGGGCTACTCTCGAATGTCATACATCTAATCGACCTGATAAACTGAACGCGAGAGCCGTGAGTTAGGGTAAATTTCAGCAGTAAGAGGAACAAGAGCGTGTCTGCGTGGGTGTCAGATAAATGTCAGTGGCTAGGAACTAGGTTACGCTACTGGGCTTCACCGCCTGCTGCACGGGCCCACCTGACGCACGATTTCTCGTCTAATCTAGTGTACTTACCCCCTTCTATCTCTATAACTATACTAGCTATAACTATAAAAATTTAAATATAGCTATTAAATATATAAAATATTATAATAATATAATAATATAATAAAAATTTAATTATTATACTTATTTACTAGTTTTTTAAAAACTAAATATTTTAAGATTAAGATTAAAAGTCTAATATTAGTAACGTACCTCACGGGCGAGCGACGCACACAGGCGAGTAATATACCTTTACTAAAACCCTATTAACTCTCCCTTTCTTACGTAATACTTTAATAATAATATTAGTTAAGAGTATATAAAAAAGTATAGTTATAGCTTACTCTATTAGTACTTAAATAAGACGTAATACTCCCTATATAATACGTTACTACCCTTTATAATATTTCTAAAGCTATACTATATAAATAACGCGCTAGATAACCTTTATAAGCTAATTCTACGCCTAACTTATATAAACTAGATAATAATAAAAAAAAGGTAATTATTAGATATATACTTAACTTAGTTAAGTAAGAATTTTTTTTATAGCTTATAGCTATAGTAGATATAGCTAATTCTTTACGTAACAAGTGTAATATAGACTATATTAGTATAAACTAGCTTAGTATATTTATAAAGTACTAGCTAAAGCTTAAAATTAAGTTTAATTATAAGTATAACTATAAAAGAGCCCTGTATAAGGATTTTAAAGTTATTTAAAGCTAGTTTAACCTAGTAACTAATATAAAAGCTAAGTATAATATCTAGAATATAAATATATATAACTTTAATAAAATAGGCTTTATAATAAGTATTATATTAATAAGAGTAGTTATTATAGCTTTAAAGTATTAAAAATAGCTAAAAATAGTATAATAGATTAATTATAAGTAAGTAATAGTTATTTAAAGTATTAATATAGTAGGGTAAGCTATTTTACTTTTTATTATTTTTAAAGGCTGTTACTACCTTTCTACTTAGTATAAAGAAGATAAACTACTTTAAAACTAGATTATTATAGTTTCTAAAAATAGCTAAATAACTAATAAGCTTAAATTCTAGTAGCTAGAATACTTTAATACCTATATAAAGAAGTATACTATTAAAGTATACTAGCTACTTATTATTAATAGCTATAAGAGCTATAATACTTTTAAATTTTAGTAATACTATAAGAATAATAAGATTATTACTTTTTATATACTTACTTACTTATTATACCTCTTATAGCTACTTAATATAAGTTATTTTATACTTTTAAAGTAGGTATATAGCTACTAAGCTAAAGAGCTTATATATAACTAAATTACTTATATTATAAAGTTTAAGTTCTTATCTTACTTTATATACGCCTATAGTACTATAATTACTTTTAGTAATATATAAAAAAAGTTTAAAAGTACTAAATTAACTTTATTTAACTTAAAATTAGTTATATTATACTTTAATATTTACTTTTATATACTATTACTACTTTTTATTAAAGATAGGCTTTAGTAGTCTTAAACTTTAAGTAATATACTTAAAATTAGGTTATAATTAACTCTTATAAAGGTAAAGATTTAAAGGTATATTAATAGTTTACTATTTTTAATAATTAAGGCTTTTAAAAAGCTTACTAAAGGCGTAGCTATTATAGTATATAAGTTAGTATTAGCTAAAAAGAAAAATACTAAACTTTAAGTAGCTAATAAGGCTACTATATAATAAAAATTATATAAAAAAAAGTAAATTTAGTAAGAGGGTTTTCTTATAGTTAAAAATAAGCTATAATTATTAACTTTAAAGAAGTTTAGGGCGCGTAGTAATAAGATAAAAGTAAAAAAAAAAGTATATACTAATAAAGGCTAGGAGATTATATAATACTATAAATAGTACTATAAGGTAGGATATAACTTATATATATATAAAAAGAAAGTAGATATAATTCTAAAGTAGTATAAAGAGTATTTTTATACTATACTAGTCTAAATTGTACTAGAATAAGCTATCGTAGGTATAGTTTTAGTAGGGTCTTAGTAAAGGTGCGTCGCTCGCCTGTGTGCGTCGCTCGCCCGTGAGGTACGTTATATTTAGCTTAATATATAATAATAAAGTATTTAGGACTCGAATCATAATCTTCTTTCACGTAATCGCAGCGATTTGATCTACCATGTTTCGAAGGGCTTTAATGTGGGAACATAAATAAGCGTTGCGATTTCGGGTATCTGTCGCCGAAAGAAGATCAGCGATAGAATTGCAGGAAAAGAGATGGCGAGGAAAGAGCAAAGACTGCAAAAAAATTGTATTGCTCGTAGAACTCGAATTGACATTAGGGTGAGACTCTGGGCTCACTTTACCATAGCCAAGTGTGAGAAACGACCGTCATGGTCGCTGGACCCCAACTACATGCTAGAATGCTCGCAAGAATTGGCCTTGATGGTGAAGATACTCCCCATGCCGAATCAGTAATGTGATCCGCTCTCTTTTAATATCCATTCCGGGAATCAATCATCCTCGCCCACATCAGCCGTCTCAACAATGACCTTGAAATGCTCTCCTTCAGTCGCCTTAATCCTTTGGATCGTTTCCTCTGGTGTGTCGGGCTCCACTGGCTCCTTAATTCCGAGATAGATAGCCTTTACCCTAGCACAACCCCACGCCAGGTCAATGTACACCGTTTTGAGGTTCGGAAACCGGGAGAACACGTGTGTCTTGCTCTTCGATTCACGCCACAACAAAAACTCCCAATAACTAGGGCATGGTTTGATAGCAGTGATGGCGTTACGCTGGTTCTTGCAAGTTAGCCTATGGAATTCGCGTTTAGCGTCGACGTTGAGAAAGACGAATGTGTTGTTTTTGTAGATGAGCAGATTGGTCTCCGAGTAAATCTGTCGACAAATGAGAAGAGGGGCTACAAGTTCGGCACAACCGTTAAAGGACGAGGAAAGGCTGGCTCGTGTTTGCAGCGTTGAAGTGACCGTAGGTGGATAGCCGTGACCGCGCAAAGTGATCCTGTTTCCGCCGAGAGCATATGCGAAAATCACTAGCCTCAATTCGAGTGGTAGACGGAGAAGAGCCGATTTCTCGTCATTTATTTGGGTCCTTCACGTGGTATTAGTAAACTTCTATCAGTTGTGATTATTGGAGATCCATACATTGACAGGCTTCCGCCGCCCGTAGTGTTGCGCACGGCAGCGAGCTGATCGTTTGCGCCGGAGGACATATTAAAGCGATGGAGTTCCGGCAGGAGCGAAGGGTCGGTGCTTAAGAACCGTAGGCGGAGGCGAGGGGCCATCAGCGACTATAGTCCGATTCAAAGAAAGCTCCAGACCGTAGAGTCGAAATTGGTGATGGGGAGAGAAACGTTGGGAGAGCAGTGGAGGTGTTAGGGTTCTGTACGCTAGTCTGTGAGGTTATTTGGTGAGAGTAGCGCTAGTACGTGTCAGGTCTGAAGGGGAAGTCGCGACTGCCAAACCATGCTGCCTTCACCATACAAACGTACTTCCATAGGTATTCGCACTTTTTCGTCAGATTGCCAAGTCGCGTTCCCGTCGAAGATCATACAGCCTCACTAGATGCTATTTTGTCGCGCAAATCCGGCTCCTGATGACTCCAAGCCCTGTTGAAGGACAGCACGGCAGTGTAATGTGGTAAAATTCGAATCGAGCCTAGGCAGCATAAGCGGCAGTGACAAGACTAAGTAGCGACGCACGCGACGGATGCAGGATCAGAAGGGAGAATATTAGAAATAGAGCTCGTTCGATGCGTAACGCTAGGTATCTTATGCAACATTCCCACTCCACGCATCCTCGTGCAACTCGTCAATCATCCCATATTACGTCTAACTACCGCTTAGATATCCTTCTCGTCATGGTGGTGCAGACCAACCGTCCTGTCCCCCTTCACACTACCACGGCGGAGGGTTGGGTCCTCATCGTAGTCTTTATCCAACGCATTCATGTCCTCCTCCTGTGCGTTGAGGTGGTGGAACAAAATGTAGATAAGGCATCCGGCAATGAAACTGGCGACAGCCAAACTAGTGTACATCCACTGAATCGCGGGGTCGTATAACACCGGGTTCAACCCTTCGGAGATAGCCGAACCGAATGCGTTGGTGAGAAGGTACATCGACTGCACGAAAGATTTCATGTTCGGTGGAGCCTTGGTGTACGCGTATTCGAGACCAGTGACAGAGGCGAAAATCTCAGAGATACCGATGAGCATGTACGCGCCAGTCTGGGAAGCGATATGGATATGGTTTCCTTGAGCGACGCCGTCCACAATGCTGGCATCGCAAAGGGGCTTACCGTAGCAAGGACCCGCCTTATAGATGTAGTATTGGATGACGGCGGCGTAGACCATGGCAAGTGAAGCGACCCAAAATCCAGCGACGATACGGTTGATAGGCGGGAAAGGGATCTTTGCTTTGCGCATAGCTGGGTAAACGAATCGATCAAGGATGGGGAGGAAGACGATGATGGCGATGGGGTCGAAGTTTTGCATCAGGTCGTTTGGAATACCGTGGCCCTCCATCTGAGCAGCTTGAGAGATGAAGTTGTTGGAGAATTGACCATAGACAACCCAGTAGATTGGGTAAAAGCAAAAGACCTTGCAGGCAACGAGGGCACGCTTAACTTCGTCGACGAAGTGATCGTCCCAGCCGAAATTACTGTTGTTGCCTAAGGCAGCCTGGTACGATGGTTTGGCAGCGTTCATGTTTCGTCCCTTGATCATCTTGCCAATGACACGGAAAGCATCAGTGATGATAGATCCTTGTGGCGGTCTGACGATGTAGACCTTCCTGCCCAAAATAAGGACAAGGGTACCGACGAAGAAGACGCAGAGACAGAGAAGGTAGGCGGACCAGAAACCGACATCGCGCTCCATGTATGGGGTAGCCAGGAGGGCGAGACATCCAACGTTGATGCAAAAATAGAACACCATGTAGATCCTCTGAATCGTGATAGCAGGGTCGATGATGACGCGCTCGCCATTCTTTGGATCAGTGCCGAGGACCATCTGGCGACGTTTGTACTGATCGGCAATCAGAGGCGCGACGTTCGACTTGATACCACCAGTTCCTAGACCGATGACGACGACGGCAGTAACGAAGCCTCCCAAACCAGCGCCATTGTTAAGAGCTCCAGGGATGGAAGTTGTAGTAAGGATGATGAGGCCAACCAGGTAAACCCCGCAGAAGATCACAATAGTATTGTACTTTCCGAGATACTGGTCGGCGATAATAGCACCAAGGATCGGGGTCACGTAGCACCAGAACTGGAAGAAGGTGGAAAGTCCAGTGGCACCATTGTGTCCCATGCCGAGAGCACCTCTACCTTCGCTGCCATCGAGAGGGCGTTGGATGTAGTTCTGGAAAAGCCCAGAGGCGCCATAGTAGGTGAAGCGCTCGCACAACTCGACAATTGCGACCAGGAAAGCCGCCTTAGGTAGGGGTTCTCCGATTCGCCTCAATGACCGCCTCTCTTCTGCGGTAGGGATTTCACCACCGAGCTCGTCTGTCTCGCGCTCTACAGCTATCTTCTCAGAGGGCGTAGAGGTGCTATCCTTGTGGGCTGTACCAAGCGTGGTCTCATTGACCATCTTGTCATAAGCGTGATGGTCCTGGAGAGGAGCTCCCATGATGTCGGTCTTCTTGTTGGAGAGATCTGGGTGATCCAACTCCTGGTGCAGCCTGCAAGCCATCAATAACTGTAATATACGAAGGTACCCTGGGAATACATACTGCGCTACATTCAGTTCGTGATCCATCTTTGCGTGTTCTTCGAAAGACTCGTCAAGAATCCAAGGAAAGATGCACTTTTCGCTCCAAATGCAATGGCAATGCAACTGTGGGAGCAATACTTTGACACACCGAGGGGTCAGTCGAGGGCCCGCATCCCATATTTATGAACTCCATGGGTCATATCGGGCGACCCAACCTCATTCGCTAACGCCGATGTAACACTCTACGGCGCATCAACTCGTCGGTATCTGTCAGGGATGATGCGGCAAGCATCTGCTCACCTGCTCAGACCAGCAACGACCTGTCAAGCGGCCCAAGCGTTGTGAAGCTTCCAGCTTGGCGTCTTATCCTGCCGCCACTACGGTCACTGATCGCCGGGTTTGCCTTTCGCTCTCCGGACCCGATTCGCTGGCCATCGCTGGCGGCGACATCGACCTGCCCGAAGGAGACGCTGAACTGCTGATCTGTTTGAACACCAAACAATTTGCGATTAATCGTTGATGCCGAGAGCCGTCTGCTAATTCCTCTATCGGCGTCACTGAAACGAGTCTCGTATAAAGTTTTGGTGCGGAGTGCAACCTTGTCATGTCTTTATCGCGTATATGATCTGTGTAACGTGCGAGATAGGAAACATCGGCAGACATAACATCGAATGATGCCTCGTCAAACTCAGAAGGGGATGGACTGTTTCCTCGCGTAGCTGATGTGGAGAGAGACACAGAACTTTCGCGCCTCGAAACGTCGCCCAGGGACCGCTTCCCCATCGAAGAAGCTGTGGCCATCGGCCTCCACCGAGAGCACCAAACGCAGGACATTGAACCGTTGCCACGTGCTTACTCAACCACCGCATCAATCTTTTTCGCGCGCTAGTAACATATTGCAACCTCCCTCGCCTCCAATCGCACAAATTGCAGCGCGTTGATATCAGTGATGCCGGCTTTAACACCGCCGGTCGAGAATATTTCCGTCAGCCTGGCTTTCGTCTTCAATCCTCCCCACTCAGGTCCATAAATGTTGCTCCACCTGCAAGCAACTGCAGACCCTTTGCCGCGGTTCTCGGACAACCAATGTCTGCTTTCAGCATTGCCAAAGACTCGGTATTTCTTAGTCTCTGCTAACTGCTTAGCATGGGGCGATCTAGTTTTGAACAACCGTCCGTACTCCGCGTCGCTCAGCGCCAAAGATACCCTACGGTCCAATTACTCAATACGGCAGGAGCATGCGTGAGCAACCTTAGGCGCACTCCTAAATTCAGAGACTCAAGGAATCAGACGGTAACTGTTCCTGGTGGCGCTCGCAGGAAACGTCAGGAGTTCGGAGTGCTACCCGCGGAACGCAGTGGTGCCAAGGACGCCTTCCGTCGCCTCAATGCTTGGTGAACTCTTAAAGTCAAGTCGGGTTGAAGTCGTAGCAAGAGGCAACACAATCGTGTGAGGCATCGAGGATGTCTCACCCAAACGGCCGCTATCCGGCGTCGCGCGAGCCGGCGCGCAAAATGTTGGCAATCTGATATCGCAGACTTGCAATTGGTGCGCTCGGAAGAGCAAGGTCCGTGTGGGCAGGCGATGGGTCGTCAGCACTGAATTGGATGTAAGAACCCTAAACCTACATTGCTTGATGCGCGTCAGGCGTGAGAAATTCGATCCTTCCCATGAAATAGGAAGGCGCGACCACTACGAACGCGCAAATCGCTCTCATAGGAGGAAGTAAAACGATCACAATGCATGGAAGCGCTCTAGAAAGCTTACAGAGGCATGGGTGATACTGGCGAGATGTGGAAGCTGTCTCGCTGTGCGGACTCGAAATACACTGGGCATAGTCGTTGCTGCTCCGTCACGGCTTGGCCGAATGCGTCCCATTGCCTCTATCAGTGGCTCCACTTTGTGAACAAACATCCAGTAACGGCAACTTGCCGCGACCTCCAGTGTGGGTCGGGTCGGGCAAAGTACAGTTACTTCACGCCCAGGGTTTGCTTCGGCTTCACCGTGCTCACACGTTACGTGAAATCGAATCGAATACATGATTCTATGTAGCAGTTCAACACAATCTCAGTCTTTAGTCTAACGGAACCATCAATGCCAACATGCACTCGTTTCTATCTCCGGCATAGGAAATCGTAATACCCTGCAGGTCCCGACAAGAAACTTCCAGTGTCAATCCCAGAACCAGCAGTTCCACGCAGCACCCCAGCACCCAAACACTCCCTGTTACCGCACCCTACCTTTCCAGCAACCAGAACACAACCTGAAGTCAAACCAAGCTTTCATTACATCGCATTAGCATCCGTTCCGTCGGCCTCATCCAGTCCAGCCACAGCGGCGCCACCGACATCGGGGCTGGGTACCGAATGAGGTTGGGCAAGGCCAACGTCGCCATAGCGCTGCCTCAACTTTGAGGCGAGATTTAGATATACATGAATTCAAAGTCCCGTTTGCTGCTGTTCTGAATTCTAGTATGATTTTGTTGGGTACGTGGTGATTAGGCTCTCCTGTAGAGTTCTGTGCAGGTGTTTACATTGGGTGATTACCATGGATGCTGTGGAGTGCTCAACTTTTCGATTCACAACTATGTTGTCTCTACCTCTACGGTACTCTTTAACTAGCTTACAGAAAGCGTTTTTGCGCCCATTGACGCCAGTACTATGCTTTGCGCATTATCCGAATATTAACCCGTAAGGGGCACCAGGGCCCAGGCCAATGTCCAGACAATGAAAGACGTCGCGTCTTCGGACGCGGCGTTCGAAGTATGATACAGGGAAGGAAATCAATATGGGAAAGGGGTATGAATCTGGAAACAAGGAAAAAGATGGTTGGCCCATCTACTTCGCATCGTTCGCGCAACCCTTTGTCCCTGGATCGCAGCACTGCTTCGCAGTTCCACAGTCGTCACCACACTCCAGCAAGCAAGCCTCTGGACTCCTCACGCTTCCAGTCTTGCTGTTCTTGCCGCTTCCACTCGGGTGGTTCTCGTCGACGCTGCTATCGTCCGTGGGCGTAGCAGAATGGTCGTGGCTAGGATCTAGGCAGAACTCTGGCTGGATAGTTGAGGAATGAATGCCATACTCATGCAGACACTGCCTGATCTGCTGTGCGAGGTCCATGTACCGAGCTGAGCCGTCACCCTTGAAGTCGAAGTCGACCTGTACGTGGAGGGACGCAATGAGTTTGGTATCGGACAGTTGCCAGACATGCAGGTGGTGGCAGGAGATAATGCCGTCGAGGTCGGTAATGTCATCTTTGATGTCATCGATCGAAAGACCTGCAGGTACGGCTTGTAACAGTATGCGGGATGCAGCCTTGCAAAGAGGGATCGCGGAGCCCAGGATGATGATCGTGATGACTAGGGAGATGGCAGGGTCGGAGTAGAAACGCCATGAGTAGTCGGTGAGCCAGATGATCAGTGCAGAGGCGATAACCCCTATGTTGCCAAGCGCGTCACCCATAACGTGCAGGAAGACGCCTCGCATGTTCAAGTCGCCATGAGAGTGGCCGTGTCCTCCGTGAGAGCTCTCCTCCGATGACTTGTTATGCTTGTGGTCCTTGTGGCAATCCTTCTTCTTTTTCTTTGGTGACACTACGATGGTGCCTGAGCTCTGGCTCTTCGACTTCTTGAGCAGAGGAGAGCGCTCAGTTGGCACCCTCCCATCTTCCTCGGCCTCGTTCTCGTTGTTGTCGTCCGACGACTCTTCTTGCTCGATGCGCGAGTGCTCAATGATGCTGTTCCTAAAAGACGACGGATGTACATAGATTTCGTCCAAGCTCGAGTGGGCCCGCGACCTCGATCGGTGGTTGTGTTTCTGAATGCGTTTACCCGATGCTGAGCGACGTGGTGTCCTTTCTGTATTTGCCCACGAGATGTCAGAGGACTTGCGCTGGCCATTCTGTTGGGTCGTCGGCCAGTTGCCCACGCGGCTCTGAGGTAGTACATCTGCGACGTTGCCGTTCTCATCTGCAACCGCATGATCCTCCGCGTCGATGCCATGAGCGTGACCTTCTTCTGCCGCGTCTATCCCATCGCCATGTCCATGCGAATGTCCATCATGACTGTGTCCGTGATCGTGGAAAAGGAAGAGACCGATGATGTTCGAGGCGAGGCCAAAGCAACCCACGATGAGGACCAGCATAGGGTGCGACACTTCTTGCGGTTCGACGAATCGCTGGATCGCTTCGAGGAAAATTGAGAGACATAGGGCGACGAGAAAGACGCCGTTGATCAGGGCACCCAGTGTTTCCGCGCGCTGCCATCCGTATGTGTACATCTTCGAGTTCGTCTTCTGGTTGGCGACCTTGACGGCCCACAGTCCGACCATCAGCGATATCACATCGTTCAACTACCATATTCAGTCAGTATGTGCTTCTACATGTGGGTTTTTGGTGCTGACAAACCATGTGGAAGGAGTCGGCGACGAGCGCAAGAGAGTGAACTGCATATCCTGCGGCCGCATGTCAGCTATGCTCTTCGACAGCTCCTAAATCAACGTACCGACGACCAGCTCCAACAGAAAGAAGGCCGAATCAATCCCCAGCAGGATAAGAATCCTGGTGCTCTTGCTCAACCCCATCGCGACGCTTCGGATCGATATCGGCTACTTGACTTCGAGTCCTCTGCTAATCTCACTGCTGCCGTGGGCGATGCTGTGAATGTAACGCAGCTCCTGGCTGCTCTCCGAATGAGCGGACGCTGTATAAATACCGAGCAAAGCGTATTAGCAAGCGGCGATTGCTGTGGTCGTGGCAGTGTGAAGGAGAGGGCGCGGTTCGCGAGTCGCGGCCAAATCGGATCGCAAAAGCCTAAAGTGGCGTGCGGCCGCGATGTCGTCAAGCTCGGGCCCAGAAAGTCTAGCGCGAGAACTTCTCGAGTCTTCCCTGCAAGGCGACGTTTGTCCAGTCTGAAGTTCTTTGAGATGGACAATCCATCCGGGTTTTCGTCAATGCTTAAGAGGCAAGCAGCGGTGCTGCAGTTGCGCTGGCAGTCCGACCATTCACAAATTATCGCCGATTTTCGCTGCACGCTTCTGCATGCGTCCAGAGGCGTTCTCGCTCGCTTGCCTCAGCTTTCCACAGGTGCGCCCGATCTGCACCCAACCTCCAAGATGGAGGATTGAAGCCGTCTTTGATTGCTCTGGAGTAACGCAAGGCCCGAATCGAGATCTGTCACTTTTCTATCCGAAGTACTCTGAGCCGCAAATCCGACTCCATCTTAGACATCATCTCACGGGCGTCGGGTCCCGACATCTCCCCTCTCTCGCACCACTCACGGCCACTGCAGGATCTCCGCTGCAGGATTCCGCAAACGTTCGCAAAGGCGTTCTCGCTCGCCTACAACTGCGTTTTACAGGTCTGCCAATTCTCCATGCTGTCCAAATCAGATCAGGCCGTTCTCTTGTGGCTTCTTCCAGATCAGCATTCTGCTGCTCGAGGCCCTATCGAACAATCCAGTTATCAACGTGCTCTCGATCAATGTGAGCCCCTATTCTTAATGCGAAGTCCTTTCCGTCGTGGAAGTAGATCATTGGAAGAGCTGTATTCATTGAAGCGCTTCTAGACTCGCTGAGTGGAGCAGAAGGCTGAGTTCACACGGCTATCATCATACAGCTCCTGAAACTCCTTTCTGATGTTGAGAGCGTTACTTTACCGAATGCGGCTTCCCTCGATTGATATTCATTTCGCTAATTTCATTGCTTTTCCTGTATCCAATACCCAACACACCTACCCAGAACGTGATACTATTTTACCCAATTCCATCTAGTACCCTACTTCCTCCTAATGTCCGCCCTAATAGCTCTGAACAGCTCCCCAAAGAAATCCCTCGTCTCCCAGATCGGCAAAAAGCAGCTCGTAAACGCGCTCAAGAAGACCCAGATAAAGCTAATCACGACCCAGGCCGTGAAGAAGCCTTTCGAGAAGATATAATGCGAGAAGAACATCGGCATCGGGATCAAGAAGTCCAAGATGAAGGTGAGCACGAAAGAGCCAACGACTGCTAGCTTGAATGCTCCACGCAGCTGTTTGGGGCTATCTTCTGCTGCGATCGCTATGTGCAGGGCCTCTTCTTCTGCAAGCGTCTTGGTGTGTGCCGGCGCAAGAGCTGCGTCATCTGGTAGGGTAGTAGGCTTCTTTTCATCAGAGGACGAGACTCTCGGTGATCCTTCCTCTGAGTCTGCGACATGCGGCGAAGTACCCGTGGTCGGGATAGCGTTGATCGCGCGAGTGATTTCCCAATCAAAGTTCGCTGGCTTGACGAGCGATACGCATACACTAACGATCAAGCCAGTCATGATAGCAGCAAGGTTTCCTGCCAAAGTAGGATACAACAGGCCAGTAGTCGCGACAGTGACTTCCCCATAGTATTGATGTGCGGTTGTAAGCCAAGCGATGAGGCCAGCAGCAAGACCGACGAGACATCCGGAAATGGCGCCCGCTCGAGTCTGGCCCTTCCATGTAATCGCGAAAGCAGTGGGAAAGACCGCCCCACCTATAATCAGGCCCATGGTCCTAACAAAATTAGCATCGCCCAGCGTAGAACAGTGTCGATGTCTTACAGGAAAAGCCACCCCAAGTCGATCGATGCCGCATTCCAGATGCAGGCAAACACGGCCATAGTCAGGCCGAAAACGCAGATCATGCAGTGCGAGACGAAGATCAGCTGCTTAGGCGTCGCTTTCGGTTGAATATATGCCTTATACACGTCGAAAGTGAGCAGTGAGGACACTGCAATCAGCTCTGCCGAAGCGCACGATGTGACCGCCATAAAAAGTACAATCAGAAGTGCAACGGCACCACCTTTGCCCATCAGCGTGCTTGCAGCATATGCTGCCGCCAGTCCAGACGAGATGTCTCCCTCTGTTGGGAGGTTTGGGTACGTAGGGAATCGAGGATTATCCGTAAGCGCCACAGCGACCAAGCCCATCGTGGTTGCGAACCCAAAAGGAATAGCAAACCAAGCCAATCCTCCGAGGATGTACGCTCGTACTGCAGTAGATGGGCGCGAGGCGATGGCTCGTTGCCAGTATGCTTGGTCCAGGAATACAGTACCAGAACCTGAGCAGAGCTGGATGACGCCGAAGATAAGTCCGTAATTCGACTTTAGAGTAAGGTACGATCCGTCCTGGTTGCCTTCGACTGGGCGCGAGATGGCGGCTCTCTTCAACATATCGTACATCTCGCTCGGAGAGCCGATCAGGTCATTCGTTGCGTAAGCATTGAACATGAAGTACACTGGAGACTTCGTCAGTGCTTAAATACATGCAGGTTTTGGGGGATGTTTACGCATGATGATCATCAAGATCAAAGTATGGGAGTAGTCGCAGAGAAAGGTTGCTCGCAGGCCGCCAAGGATGACGTACAAACATACACCTGGATATGTTAGCTGGCAGATCTCACGGTGGGTTCGAAGACTTACCCATTGGAATGAGGAAGATAGCGGCATAGACGTTCATGCCAGTCAATGCAGTAACAACGGCACTGCCACCCAAGAGAAGCTGACTACCAACCAAGATGTTCGTAACGAACGCGAAGATCTTAAAATTGCAAAAGTCAAGTTAGCAAGGTTCAACGATTTGGTGCTCCTGAGACATGAGGATGCCTACCATGAATACGATATGTGCAAATCGCCCATACCTGGCGTATATGATCTCGAGATAAGTATGGCATCGTGGCGCATTCTGCTTGACTTTACACGCCAAGATAGCAAACATCAGAATTTGTACTGTAGCACCTGCGGCGTACCAGAAAGGCCCTGCGACGCCATATCTGTAGCCAACAGTGCTGGATTGGAGAAGCGTCGCTGCCCAAGTCCAAGCCGAGACAATTCCGCTAGCGATGAGTCCTGGCTTGACGGACCGAGAGGCAGTGTTGAATTCTTCTGATTGCTTGGTAGAGTACGATGTGTATCTGTTTTGAATCCAACTTATTCCTATCATCAAGAAGGCAAAGAAGAAGCCGACGCCGATGACGACACCTGAAGATGGTCAGCCATTGAAGTGTACTACGATACAGGAATGCATACCATATCCTACGCCTTGCGACAGCGTTGTTGCTGCTGAAGTTGACATGGTGCTGACGGTATTGGTTTGTGTGATGTTTCTCGAAGTCGTTCAAACATGTTCACAATCGAGCTGTGCCTAAACTTATACTGACGAACTTCACAACTCCAATCGCCCTACAATCGTTGAGATCGTCATCTCCAACCGTTTCCCACGCATCGGGTCGGCCGTCAGTGTCGGCAGACAGAATTCCGATAACGACATTTACTCAAAGTAAGCTATCTGTAGAGCATTTAATCCTTATTCGTAGATGTAAGTGGCTGTTGTCACATATTCCGCGATAAGTACCTGTTCCCCTGTCAAACGTTCTAAGGCTGGTGGAACTAGCGCCCGCTGACGTTGTGGCGAGCAGGGTGTTGCAGCGAGAAAGCTCCGATGCCGTGTAAGGAAGGCAGATAAGGGAAAAAGGCGAGGGGTGATTGACGCACGCTATCAGGCCAAATGATAGTGCGACGTCAACCCGGGGAGATGTGGAGGTCACAGTTGGAATCGTTCGAATTTGGAGAAACTTGGAGTCAACTTTTGGTGGATCATTGGTCGCAAAGCTGAGAACGCAAAAGCCTCGCTGTACCATTAAGCTCCTCGGAGATGAGACAGAACAAACTGCCGGTCTGAGCATATCGATAAGGAGAATAGGTGTTTGCACATGCAAAGGCCACGATGTGTGGAGTCCGCTTTCGACCCTCCGATCGTATTCGCTGTCCCAAAGAAGAATCGCCACATTTGAAAATTCACCATCGTCGAAAATGTCAAGGGAAGTTTCGCAACCGCCAATGAGAACTGTGAGACTAGGCAAGTTGGGAAATGCGTTAGATGGGTATCGCTACAAGTAGGACTTGTCGATGTCAATCGCCGTCACCAGTATGAAAGCAGCCAGACAGAGCTTCCTCTGTCAGCTAAAAAACCCACAGATAAACAAGCAGCCATATACTTACTACTATGCTGCCGCCCATTATGATTGCGATATCCCACCCGCCAGAGTGTATCTTGCCGTGGACCATTGCCTGTTGTTGTCGCCAGAACCTGAATGCCCCAAAGAAGAGTACAACCATGCCGAAGCAAATGAAGCTGGCAGCGAGTGGAATGCCAAGTACGAAGAAGCCTAGCGATGGATTGGGATTCAAGCTATGTTGTAGGCGAAACAGCTGTGCTATTATGACTCCGGACATGGCGAAGGCGAGGGAGGTGCGAAGGTATCCGAGGAAGGTGCGCTCGAGAGCTGTGAACTGTTAGCTACCGGATATTGGGGCTTCAAACTCCTCTCGAATGCGGTTGGCCTACCCAAATGATCCCTATGGGAGCCCTCATCAATCGTCAAGCTGACATGAGTCGTCCAGAACTTGACAATCGGATCGTACCAATGCGGAACCTGCCGCCTCAACCTGTATCTGCGAACATGATATCCTTCAGGTCCTTGCGAATCCGGTGCAGTACTGACTTCTGAGTGGGAGTGGCGGGAGCTCCGTCTTGAGGTCCCAGAACTGAGAGGGCGGATACTAAGTGAGCCACGAGCTCGCGGCCCAGTCTGTCCTATGTGTATTCCGGCAGCGTGCTCAGACGAACTTTGTTCGCCGATGGGGCTCAGCTCCTGCGCTGTTCTTATACTCTCTCTCCGGACAGCCTCTTCTGAATCGGGATGCGGCTCAGAAGAGGCACCATGGAGGACACCACGTGGCAGCTCGAGAGGGAGGAGTCGCGACGGTGGACTATTCGTTTCGTTCATTCGAGCGGGCGTTGAGGGAGAGGAAGCTTGAGAGGCAGGGCGCGCACTTTCAGAGTCATGGTGAAGCGAAGAATTGGAGGTGCGGGAAAGCCAACGGACCAGAATTCGCTAGCTTTACGTACGGTTGTAGCTTCCACTTCAGCAAGCTTCGTACCCCGGATTCTATTTCCGATAAGAAGTGTGGCGCTTATCGCATTGCTGCGCCACTTCATGCCGACCGCCGAGTACAGATCAAGCAGACCTCGGAAGAAGCTGTAGGGAAGCTAAAAGATTGTGGAGGCACATAGTCGTATCAGTTTACTCAGACATTCCAAGCGGGCTCTCTGTCCGGGTCCCAATGCACGTCAAGCTCCATAACCGCGTCCTGCCAAAGACTCCTCAGCTTGCCCCTTTGCCTCCACGTATGGTCAATCTTCCCTTGACCAAGCCACTGCCATATCGCTATCTTCACTCCGACTGGCCCGTCCTCTTCTCCGTCACTACTTATTGGAGTCATCGTATACTCAGTTGCACAATCGCAGACATGAATATGATGACCGCAGCCTTGCTTGGCGAATACGCTCCGCCGGACACAAGTGTCGATCTCACTTGCCAGAGGGGCGTGCACGCCGTGATATAGGTAGCACACCATTTCATCGACCATTTGATTCGTCGAGCAATGGAGACAGCATCGAATGTCGAAGTACCTCAAGAGGTCCTTTGCGTGATTTTAACACCACCAGCAGAAAGGCACGCAATTGAAGGTAATCTGATAAGTTGCGTGCAATATGACGTTGCCGCGATGCATAATGGGGCGGATCTTGAAGCTGAATGTAGACCTGCGCAGCTCCGGAACTCCCACTTAATCTATCATAAGATATGTAGCTACACTATAAATACAGAAATAACAAACAGAAGTAGTAAATAAGTAGACTATTTATATAGAGTGGATTTAGAGCATAATTATGTAGCTTGATATTGCAAGTTCTTATCTCAGTCTTACCTAAGTACCAAAAGCTCCCTCTCGGCCTTATAATAAACCTAATACCTTCGGACATTTTTCTGGATGTACGCCAGCATCTTGTAGCGGATTGGAGTGTAGCGGCAGTATGTGGTGCTGGCCGACATAATCTACCGCAAGCGAGGGATCAGAGTTGCTATTCGTGGATATACAGGTACCAGTCACAACGATTGGGATGTAAGGAATCTAAAGGTTAGGCATTCAGATCCGTAAAGATCATACAACGGTGCTCCGTTCTAGCCGCTCATGTGTCAGGGCTGAAGATCCACTGGAAGAGATTGCTGGATGAGTACACGCGACTTGGAATGACACGAGAGGCTGCGAATCGGACAAACCTTGACATGTGTGCCGATTCATTTGGTAGTAAGAGCGTGTCAGAGGAAAACGAAGCAGCATTACTCGAGAAGTGAGAGAAACAAAATTTAGCCAATTATATGAAGTATATTGACCTTTATCAGGACGAACATATCTGGCCCCCTGTGCTATATGCCGTACAACAGTCTTTCCGATGCAAGAGTTTCTTCGACTCATGTCGCTACCTCGAACGAGTCTGACCAATGTCCTCGCTAGGTCCTAATCCTTCCACCGTTTCGTCTTCCAGCGTGTACAAATGATGGTTTCGTCTTCTACGCCATTGTTAGCTCAATTAATAAACTTGATGGAAATCATTCTATTCATGAAAATTGGTTGAAGCGAAGAACAGGTAAACTTACAAATCGCGCTTGTACAAGTAGTCTAGGAGAAATATGCCGAATATTGCTAGACCACCAAACAAGATCATGATCTGATAGCCGTATTTGTAATGGGGTGCGTCATAGGTAGGGAAAAGAACCACTGTACAAGTCATTCAGCTAGTGTTCCTGCCGCAAGGGAAATAGACAATGACCGGCAGGCACGTACCTGGCATCCAAGCGCTAAATGTATAGGTGAAGATATTCCCTGTGGCTACCAGTAACTGGCGCAGATTTGCGTTCCATTGCGTAATCTCATGGCCGTAGCTGATTACCACCGGCTGAGCGGCTCCACCAACGTAGCTCATATAGAATGCGGCAAGCAGCGCTGCTTTCGGGACATCCCAGGCTGTCAAAATGATGTTAGAAACGAGTACAATAATTTCTATGAACACAACAGTCAATACACGACTGCCTGTTGCATCTGACAGCCAACCAACGCTGAAAGCTGCGACTATCTGGATGGCGTTACCTAGTTGTACAATCATCAGTTGAGAATTCACCCAAAGTTGGAACTGATAGAGTACTTACCAATTGTGGGTAGGATATTTGTCTTAACCACGCTATATCCTTCATGCTTTAGGTAGAGATTGAAGAAGTTGGTTCCGTAGCCTGCTTCAGCGACCATGAGGTAGGGGAGTATGAAAGCCCATAGCTGCCATGATGTGTATATTTTCTTGATGCCATCAAGTGTAAGTTTAATGGGCGGCTTACGTCCAATCTTTTTCATGCGCTCGACGCCGTATTTTCGGTCCTTGTGTGGCTCAGTTAGAGGAAATTTCCATGAGAGGAGATGAACACATTTGTAACCCACATCTGCATTCAAATAATAGGCCCGGGTATTGTGAGGTAGGTCAGGTAGTGCGAAGTATCCATAGACTGCGATTGGAACTGAGATAATTCCATCCATGATGAACAACCATCGCCATCCCGACAAACCTGCTGTACCGTTCATGCCAGTGTAGAGACCAGCTTGCAGATATCCACTAAACATGCCGGCTATTGCAGAGATCTGCTCAAAGAGCGCCATCCGCTTAGCAAGCTGAGTTCTGTCGTACCAACTTCCGAGAATGCTGGCGAATCCTGGGAAGGAGCATGATTCGAGCAAACCGACGAAGAAGCGAAGAGCGTACAACTGCGTGGAATGGTGAGCGGAAGTGTCTCATATCTCTGATTCAGGTGATGCCTTACCGTTTGAACATTCTTTGCGCCCGCCATTGCCATTGTCAAAATTGCCCATGCGAGCTCACAAGACGGAATCCAGATGGAGGGGCGGATCCATTTCAATTGAATCATCTGGGCCGGTATCGTGCCTAGGATAATTCCGATGTTGAACCATGTGTTGAGAAAATTCCTCTCGTTGCCATAGAGGTTCAATTCTTCTTGCATGCCACTAACAAAGGCGTT
This sequence comes from Lophiotrema nucula, assembly GCA_010015825.1. NCBI lineage: Eukaryota > Fungi > Ascomycota > Dothideomycetes > Pleosporales > Lophiotremataceae > Lophiotrema > Lophiotrema nucula. The sequence goes on along the minus strand of ML977317.1, from coordinate 847,605 downwards.
GCTATAGTTGGTCTGGTCGAGATACTTGATAAAATACCCAAGAAGTATATAAGAGCTGTGTCCGCACATTGTTAGTATGAACTCGATCTACGGGGTAGCCGATTGACCTACAATAGGCCTCCGTCTAACTTTCGCAGGTATTTGCGCTCTCTCTCATCGTCTCCCCATATATAGCGAACAAGTTTCGATGCTTTGCTGGGTTTGGGAGATTCTATCGGCTGATCCGTGTCAGGCTCAGGCCCTGCCACTACCACCAACCCTTGCTTCGTATCTGTGTCGGACATTTTGACGCCAACGATTCGGCTATAGTTCAAATTTGACGACAGAGTTGAGACCTCAGATGTTCTCGACTCGAAACATTTCGATCATTATGTGCAACATTCCCAAGCAACAGCACGCCATGGGCGATGGCAATGATGAAACATGCGACAACGGAGCAAGTTGCGATACCATCACATATCAAGCTTGCACCAAGTGTGCTAAGCCGGAAGCTGGGTTCCTTGGTGGAGGATGTTGCGAATAGTGAGCACGCCATATGCAAGTACTTGATCGTACTTGATCAAATTTGGAAGTGTTTGGCATTACGCATTGCGACATAGGGTACACATCGAGCGATAAGTCATCAATTGATGGCGATAGATTCTGCCACCATCGGAAAACTTCTTCCAAAGCTATGTGAGCTGTCGTATTGGAGAGTTACAGAACTAGCGTGCGATAAGAAGATGGGGAAAATTGGAGGAGTTGGCATGACGAATTTGAGAGATTCATTGCGCAATAAGCAACAACAAGGTGTCATGCATGTGTCGGCACGTAACATCCGATAGCAACATCAACGACTTGAGGGTATTAAAAGGCTCGGATTTGGTGTAATTTGAAATATCAACGCGCAATATGGCCACAGAAACCGAAATCAAAACGGAAGCGATACAGAAGTTGCAGTTGCGGGCTGAGACTTCAGTGGACTACGACAAAGAAGAGGTTAGGGTTCTCCTAGGTGTATGAATTCGAAAGGCATGTTCTCATAAATCACAGTATGAGTACAAGAGTTACCTACCGCATTTTAAGCCAGGCCTTCAGCCACCGCTCGAAGAGTTCAGGCATGTTGATGTCGGATTTAGGGCGGACCGCGAGAAGAAGAATCTCTTGCACGCTCCTGGAGTCAGCTATGAAGAGATCACCCCCGCGATCGGGATCGAGATATCTGGAATACAGCTGAGCCAACTGAACTCCGCTCAGCTTAATGAGTTAGCGTTGCTAGCTGCTGAAAGAGGTGTCGTACTCTTCCGAGACCAAGACTTCGCGGACATCGGACCCGAGAAACAGAGGGAATTCGGGAAACACTTCGGTCCCCTTCATGTGCACCAGATGGGTGGTCAGATCAAGGATTATCCAGAACTGCTTCCCGTATATCGAGACTTCACGTACGTCAAAACCATTCAAACGCAACTGTGGTACTAACACTGGGAAGTGCAGGGGCTGTTGACAATGAGATCAAAGACAATATCACTAGTGTGAAGTGGCACAGTGACATGAGCTACGAGATGTGAGTACCATCGCTTTCCCGCGCAGCATCCGGTTGATCGCTCTAGCAACGGGATGGGCACGACAACGTTCCTGCCCCTTGTCACTCCGCCCTCTGGAGGAGATACTCTGTATCTCTCTACTACAGCGGCGTACTATGCCTTGTCAGAGGTGTATCGCACGAGACTGCACGGCCTAGAAGCGGTTCATTCTGGGTTTTCGCAGGCGTCAGTCCACGATCATCGCGACCGATACATTCGGGATCCCATTGAGACCGTGCATCCAGTCGTCCGAGTTCATCCGGTTAGCATTTGAGCCTTGTACAATCGTCAATCGTCCCTGCTAAACGATCTCAGGTGACCAAGCAGCTATCCTTGTACGTAAACAGATTGTATACAAAACGGATTGTTGGAATGAAGCAAGAAGAGAGCGGTAAGATGTCTCTAATGAAGGCTAAGAGGCCTGTGGCTGATACTATTCCGTGTAGCATCACTGCTGAACTTCTTATTTGATCATATCGAACGGGGGCAGGACTGGCACATTCGGGTGCGGTGGAGACCCAGATCTGTTCTTATATACGACAACCGAGTTACACAGCAGTGAGTATCTTCAGTCCTTCATATGTGAGGTTGTTAATTCCATGTCAGCTCCGCACTACGTGATTTCCGTGTTGACGAGGGATCCACCAGGAGGCATATGCTAAGAATCACGCCACAAGCTGAAAGGCCTTACTTTGAGGAGTCCGTAGTGTCTTCACCAATCCGCTAGATATAGTATAACGTGTCGGTCTCCCATCCTCTACGAGAAGACTTAGCACTTGACAATCAATACAATCAGCATCGCGACATGAGAGTTGTTCTCGTACATAGAGACCAAAGGCTGCCGCCTCGATTTTACCTCAAGGCACGTGGCTGGTATTGGCCACACATCAAACCAGGCAGTCGTACATTAGACCGAGTAGACCTGAGACGATAGGGTATCGGATAACTGGGCCGCACTATCAGGGACAAAAAGACACCTCCTGCCTTCCATAACCTATATTGCGACGGCGGGCTTGAGAGGAAATGTCAGCAGTTGCAAGGTACTCTTTTGAAAATCAATTCCTGCTAATCTCTATGCCTGCCACCAACAGGCTACGGAAGCCGACTCACAATGCTTTTCATACTGATGTCGATCCGTTTGATGTCCGCTGGACTACTTCAAGAACTTGCTAGCCAAGCTCATCAGACCTCCACCGCTTGACTGTCCGCCGCCGCCCCCCATCTCTGACTTCATATACATCTTGAAGGCCATCTGAGCGGCCGATGCAACAGCATCTTGCTTGTTTGCTTGTGGGTGCTTTGTCTTGTCAGCGACATGTTCTATTGTCCCAACGCGCAAAACGACTTACAGTGTTTCCCTGGCTGCTTTGCTGGTCGAACAGCTTAGCTGCCTGAGCCATTGCAATGCCAATGAACTCGCTCTGTCCACCTTTGCCAGAGGAACCGCCCGAGCCACCAGAGAACATCTTCAGGGCCTGCATGGCAGCAGCAGCCCCGACATTGTTTGAGCTAGCTTGCTGTTGGCCACCGCCTCCTCCACCATAGAATTTCTGGTGCTGATTGACGGCATCTTCTTCATCGACGTCCTCTTCTTGGAGCTTGTTCTTCTTGCCAGAAAGCATGCCTAGCGCAGTCGAAAAGAGGTTGGAGTCTCCTGAGTCACCAGAATGGGAGTTGGCGTGCTGTTCAGCACCAGAGAAGTCGTCTGAACCACCATATCCTCCTCCACCATACGAAGTCCCCGAAGAGTGCTGCTGCTGACCGCCGTAGCCGCCACCACCTCCTCCACCCTGTTGACGCCGAGGTTCGTTATCGTTGTATTGGTTTGATTGATCGTAGTAATTGTCGCCTCCACTGCCGCCACCACCGTAGGTGCTTCGGTCTTCTCCTCCACCGCCGCTACCGGCATAGCCTAAATCATTTGGTCAGCAAAAGTTGATCGTACAGAAGGAGTACTTTGGGTAAGTTGGACACCTCGGAAGCCCTTCGGGGTACTACTGGAGCTCTTCTGAACAGCTTATTAAGGTGCAGATCAAAACCCGAGACATGTAAAAGGAAGGACATACCTCCTCCTTGACGACCTTCGTATTCACCACCTCCATGGCGGCGCTCGCCACCGTATTCTCCTCCACCTTGTCGACTCTCATGTTCACCACCACCCTGCCGGCGCTCCGAGCCATACTCGTCACGGCCTCCTCCTCGTCGCTCGTCATCGTAGCCGCCCTGACGTCTGTCATCTCCGTAGGAATCGTTGTATGACATGGTGATCGAGTGCTGAAGTTGGATCCTGGTCAGCAAATGGTTACAACACCGAAAAGGGTGGGTGTAATTGAATGGATGCCGGATTGTTCCTGCTTGTAATATGATGGACATTTGAAGGATGATAGCTGTTGTACTTCGATCGTCAAGATCATCGGCAAGGATCTCGATCGAAAGAGCTTGGGCATGACAACAATTTTTGGAGAAACATAGAAAAATAGACAAGAGTACTTACCAGAAATAGTTATGATATAGAGTATGCTTGATTGAAAATACTTTAAATCTCGACTTGGTATGGGAGAAGAAGCTCAGAGATAGAGGGGTACGAGAAGCTGCTCAGGTACGACACGATCTAGATGCATGTACTAAAACTAAAAGTGCCCCTCATCGTATGACGTATAGCGGGGCCACGCGGCACCAGCTTCGCCTCATGTCTCAGCTGCCGCTGTGAATGATGCAGCTGAAGACCAATTGAGCTGTATGATTCTTGCATGACAAGGTTTCATGATGCTGCAGGTTCCGAAAAAGCAAGATTTGATCGTCAACTGGCCTGATAATGCAGAAGAAGGTTCGTTGGTTCATTCAATTGGAACATAAGGAAATTCGTACAGCTAGCTAGTTACAAGCTCCAAGATATAGCTCTTGCTGCTGGTCTTCAGAACCTAATAATCATTATCGCGCCTGTTCTCAGAGCCGTAGCCTCCGGTTTGGCGGTCGCCGACGTCATCACCACCATAGCCGCCGCTCTTCTGTCCATACGAGTCGGAAGAATCATCCTTGTCCTTGCCGCCAATGTGAAGCTTGTCCTTGACTTTGTCTCCAATGGACTTCTTCTCCTTTCCGCCAGAGTACTCGTTGTCGTTGTCTCCGCTGTAGGTGTTGCCCGAGCTGTAAGAGTCGCTCGTGTCCTTATTGCCATACGAGTCGTTGCCGCCGCCAATGCCGCCGCTGGGCTTGGAGTACTCATTGTCATCGTTGTCCTTCTTTCCGTACGTGTTGCCAGAGCTGTACGAATCATCGATGTCCTTCTTGCCATACGAAGAGGTATCGTTATCGCCGCCAAAGCCACCACCGCTGGGCTTGGAAAACTCGTTGTCATCGTTGCTCTTTCCGTAGGTGTTGCCAGAGCCGTAGGAAGAATCGTTCTTCGAGCCGTAGCTGCTGTCCTCGTCCCTCCTGCCAAGGGTGTTGCCCGAGCTGTAGGAGTCGTCGTTGTCCTTCTTGCCGTACGAAGAGGTGTCGTTGCTATCGTCGCCGTAGCTCTTCTTGGAGAACTCGTTGTCGTCGTTCTTCGAGCCATACGAGTCGTTGTTCCTTGAGCCGTATGAATCGTTGTTGTTGTCGTTGCCGTAGCTCGAGGTGTTGCGCTCCCCGTAGGAGTCGTTGTTGTCGTTGTTGTAAGACATGATGAAGTTGGAGCTACTGAAGCTTCAATGAGGTTATTGGAGGGTAATTGAGAAGGCGGGAGATTTTCAGGATTCTGTCGAAGCTTGATCTGATGGCCCAAGTCTGTGTCCACCCGCAGCTCTTTATACACCTCTCCAAACCAACAATTCCCGCACGCCCAAGTCACTCCATTGAGGTAGCTCATTGCACCATTACCCCTCCTTCGCCCCTCTACTCAACACCAAAAGCAAGTTATGAACCCCAGAAGAGCTGAGCATGACGTCCTCACGCCACCAACAGAGCGATCTAGATTAAGTTCACGAGCCCGCGCGCCGTCGACCCCTACCAAGACCATCCACATCAAGCGAAGGCTTGTGTCAAAATCAGGATCTCAGCTGTCATGCCCTACGGTGGTTCTATTGGTATTGCTGGTTCCCTGATTAAGTGCACGTACGCCATCGCAAGCGAAGGCGTGATGCACGTCTTATTTGACCGGTGTTAGATAGCCGAGTGCAAGACCAATTGGGTCAGTAGGGCCGGGCACGGGACGGCCGATGGTGGATTCATACAGGTTGACGGGGCTTGCGAGCAAAAGGTAGGAACGGCGTGTTGTGGACGTGATCTGGATCGTGGTTTCAGTTTGGTGATAACGAGGGATTTGCACAGCCACTGACGACTAGCTTCAACGAGACTCGGTAGAAAAAAAACTGGATCGACGACGAAGCCTCTCGTGGTTGATGAATCATATCGGACCGAATGAATGTCGATTTGACAGCATGTCTGACGGACATGTACAGCTACCCATCTGATCCCCTAGCTATGGTGACGTTTGATCGGGAAGGTCTAGTGCGGATACGCAGCTGAGTATGAGGGTGTTCTGTCGTCAAATAGCTTCGAAATCTTGAAAACTCTCTCGCTAACATTTAGCGAGACGCGTTGTAGCAGACATCTGCCAGGTCCGTCCTGAGGCTAAATGAGTGACGACTAAACTGCACCCTCGTAGGGCCATGGCCCACAATGCGGGATATAGATACCGTATTGCGATTGCTGAAGCGCTAGTCTTTTTTAACAAGATTCCAGCTATGTCGTGTTTGAAGCTTGAAGTGCTTCCAGATTGTAACACTTCGATCTCTGTACCCCCTCCTCGAACGATAGACCTAGTATATTGAACGATGTTCGACAAGTGACGAACTTCAGACAAATGATAGTCATTGCCACATGACGAGAACACGAAAGATATACTGGACTTGGAGCTATACGTTGAACAAGCAAAGAAAGATAAGGTACAGTATGTACAGCCCGCCATATGGTCAATGGCTACTTCTATTTCCCTTCCGCGCTTTCAATTCCCCCCTCTATCCTCCACCCTACCTGTCCACTTCGCCGAATACAAGGTCCATTGTACCAATTATGGCTACAGCATCGGCCAGCAAATGCCCTCTCGAGATTTGATCCATGCAGGACAGATGAGCGAACCCAGGCGCCCTGATTTTGCACCTATACGGTCTCTCACTTCCATCGCTCACTAAGAAGACGCCCATCTCGCCCTTCGGTGCTTCAATAGCACTGTATGTCTCGCCTGGCGGGACGCTGTAGCCCTTGCTGTATAGCAGAAAGTGATGGATCAGAGCCTCCATATTCTCTTTCATGGCTGCTCGTGGCGGCGGCGCGACCTTGTAGTCTTCTACCTTGACAGGTCCAGCGGGCATCTGGTTGAGGCACTGGTGTATGATGCGGAGCGACTGTCGGAACTCTTCCATGCGGCAGAGGTATCTGTCGTAACAATCACCGTTCACACCGACCGGCACATCGAATTCGACCTGGTCGTATGCGTCGTAGGGCTGTGACTTGCGCACATCCCACGGGACACCAGAACCTCGGAGCATAACTCCAGAGAAGGAGTAGTTGATAGCGTCTGCTGCTGACACGACACCAATGCCCTTGGTACGGCCAATCCAGATACGGTTGTCTGTGAGCATTTCTTCAGTCTCGTCGATGCGGTCGCCGAATTGGGTAGCCCATTGATAGATGTCGTCAAGAAGGCCGAGCGGGATGTCCTGGTGAACACCACCGGGGCGGACGTAGGCTGCGTGAAGACGAGCACCAGAGACACGCTCGTAGAATTCCTAGTAGCAATGTTAGCTTCCTCACAATATCCTAGTCATTAATCGAGTCTCACCATGAGCTTCTCACGCTCCTCGAACCCCCACAAAAACGGAGTCAAAGCACCAACATCCATAGCGTGTGTCATGACCGCCATGAGATGGTTGAGGCACCTTGTGATCTCGGCAAACAGCGTCCTGATGTACTTGGCTCTTATTGGTATCTCAATATTCAACAGCTTCTCTACCGCCAGCGAGAAGCACTGCTCGTTCGTCATCATGGATACGTAGTCCAATCGATCAAAGTAGGGCAGCGCCTGCAGGTACGTCCGGTACTCGATGAGCTTCTCTGTGCCACGGTGCAGCAGGCCAACGTGGGGATCAGCTCTCACGATCTCCTCACCATTGAGCTCCAAAATCAAGCGCAACACCCCGTGGGCAGCCGGATGCTGCGGCCCAAAGTTTACGGTGTAATGCCTGATCTTCCTCTTCTCGGGAGTCTCCGCGTCGTCATCGGCTGTGTTCATTGATGCCGAGTCAGGGTCGACGGGCCGTCCAAAATCCTCGTCGGTCGGCACGAGGCGCATGGCCTGACTGTCGTCGATGTTGGCATAGTGGCGAGGCAGCGTGGTCGATATACAGCGGGCAATGGGCAGCGGTCGTCGAGCTCTCTGGGCGAGCTGGGGGCGCGGTGTCAGGCACAGCCGCTTCGCCGTGTGGCCGGCGAGCCGTGCAAAGGAAACGGGCATTGTGATCGGTCGCGATCGAGCAATGCCGCTTACGGCGTCAATTGAGGTGGTGAAGCGGAGAGGGAGGGCGTGGCGTCGGACGGGAGCTTCGTCGAGTGATGATGAAGTCGATTTTGGCGGGTCCTCATTGGTGGTCCTAGCTTGGTCTTGGCGGCGTCGGCGGTCGGCATCAAAAAGTTTAAAGATTTCCATGCAAGAGCTCCCCGCCGTCGCAGCTTCTGAATTCGCAAAGCAGCCGCCAACATGCCGAAAATACCAACGCAGGAGGAGCTGGAGCAGCGGAAGGTGTGTCGTAGTTGTTCCCACTATTTTCGCCGGTACTGACCCTCTCGCAGCGCGTCCAAATCAACGCAGAAACAGTCACCAACGCCCAGTCCAACGACTTCCCCCACCACTGGCCCGGCGAAGACCACTCCTGGAACCTCGACTACTTCAAATCCCAATTCCGCGTCAAATTCGAGAAGAATGAAAGATACGATGCCGAATTCTCCCTCATCGGCCTCGACACCTCCGTCGCAAATGCCTTCCGCCGCATCCTGATCGCCGAAATACCCACTCTCGCTATCGAAACCGTCTTCATAAACCAGAACACGTCGATAATCGCCGATGAAGTGTTGGCGCACAGAATGGGACTGGTACCTCTGACAGCGAGCAGGAAAGGGCTCGACTGGATGAGCTGGTATCGTGAGCCGACAGAAGAGGATCGTGGTTCAGGCCAACCAATGGATTACAACGCCTGCCAACTCAGACTCGAGGCCGCATGCACTTGGCTCGACGATGACGCCATCAACCGCGCCAATCGAGGGGAGACAGACCCAAATAAGTTGTACAAGAACCACAGCATCTATGCCAAAGACTTGGTCTGGGTGCCGAGCGGCCAGCAGAACGATAAGTTCGAGGAGCCGTTGCGACCAACGAATCCGGATATTCTTCTTGTGAAGATGCGGCCGGGCCAGAAGATCGAATTGTTTGTGCAAGCTATCAAGGGAATTGGACAGGACCACGCCAAATTCTCGCCGGTAGCTACAGCGTCGTACCGCCTTATGCCGACCATCGATATCACGAAACCGATCCTCGGACAGGATGCAAAAAAGTTTGCGCGCTGCTTCCCAAAGGGCGTCATTGAGCTGGAGAAGGTCACAGAGGAGGAAGCGAGCGAGAAGAAGGAGCTGGAAGGCAAGGAAGGCGAGCTGAAAGCCGTCGTGAAGAACCCTATGCGCGACACTGTCTCGAGAGAGTGCTTACGACATCCTGAGTTCAAGGACAAGGTCAAGCTGGGACGAGTGAGGGACCACTTCATCTTCAAAGTCGAGAGCACTGGCCAGTGGGATAGCGATCTGCTCTTCCTAGAGAGCGTTAAGCTCTTGAAGGTCAAGTGTGAACGAGTCAAGCGGGGCTTAGATGCCATGATGGGGTAGGCCCAAGTCAACAACGAATGGTCTTTCAGCTGCATTGCAGGCGTTCGGGCATACAATTGGAGTAAGGCAAAAGTTCACGATATCACGGTAGGCTTGAAATTCTAGGGCAACTCCGTGTCTGTCATTCTCAATCTTGATACTATCTATCTCTTCATCTTGTTCTCTCCCTTCTCGCCTCGTTAGTCCATGTATCTAACACCCGGGCGTACGTGAACCCCCACCAATCATCTCTCATAATACTCGCTCCAACATACAGACAAGAAGTGAAGAGCATGTTACTCAGTAACTGCAATATTTGGCAAAAGAAAAACTTGACCGAGGTCTAGCAATACATTCTGAGAAGTTTGGGTATCAATTTTTCATCGCTAGAAAGCCGCCAGAAGAAGGTAAAGATGATACGGAAAACTGTAGTGTCGTTGTATAGTTGTGGTGGGTTCATTAGCTAGGCCACCTACATGGGAAGCGAGCGTGAAGGAGATTCGTTGCAGAATCGCCAGCGATTGCAGATGCTGCATGTCGTCATACCACCGTATGTTGATGTGTCTTTCGCCTAGAGCTCCGCGAGTGCTTCGTTGCACAGTTGACGAATGCTCCTAGGATCGAAGCGTGGTCTGAAGCTCAAGCTTTGCCTGCTCCATCGGACCTTGTTCATATCGTCGTCAGTGTCGTGTGTGTATTCCCTGCTGGCTGGTCTAGAGTTGAGGCTAGAGCCACGAGAGCGAGAAAACGAGTAACGATAGGTCGAAGCCTCCTTCAGCTCGCGCACGCCCGCAAGATGCGACTGGATCATTTCCGCAAACGAGGACAGACCGCTGTAAAAGTGATCTTGCACTGGGGTAGTTGTTGATCGTGAAGTCTTGATCGGGCTTGGTCTCCTCTTGGATAGCTTAGGAGTCATGGTGACATCGTCAACGAAGTTCCGCGATGGTGGAGAGCGCACGAAGTAACTGGACCTCTTTGGTGTCGGCTCACAGTCAGAGGCCTCGTCTTGATTCTCATCACCCACAGAGGTGGCATTGGTAGTTGTAGAGTGCTGCGAGTGAATCGAAGCAGTGTCCGAGGAATGTCGTTGCTGGAAGTCTTCATCCGAGTGCGATGAGGTCGGTGACGGATACTCCTCGATGTCGCCTAGCTGCTTGGGAGGTGAAAGTGCAGCAATCGCTTCAAGATAATGCTTTTCTGCTAGATCCAACTCTTTATGACGGTTTCTCATGCCGGCCTCGCGGGCCAAAGTGTCGTGAGAAAGGGCGAGGTAGAAGTTGAGATATGCCTTGTGGATTGGATGTACCTGTTGCATTGTCAGCAATGTGAAGAATGGCGTGCTATGATCTGAAAATCGCATATAGGCTTCTAGAAGGGACTGACCTCATAGGACTGAGTCAGGTACCGCTCGCAGAGAGTGGCGCATTGGACGTAATGTCGAGATCGAAAGAGCTGCTTGACTTCCGGTGTCCTCGCCTTCATTTGAATGTATGTCGATTCTGAGACCATATTCTGGACTTTGTTGTCATTCAAATCTGTTGTTGTTTACGAAAGCTAGTGACTGAGGTGCTGCCGTTGAGTGTTGGGACGACAGCCAGCGGGGGCTTTCCACTTCAAAAATGCTTTGCAAAGAGTCGAATCAGGCAAATTCAAACATCAGGGGCTCCGAAAATGTGATGGCAGAACGAATGAGAGCGAATTGGTTCCGTGTGCAATGCTAGCGCGTGTGTGCTGTGCTTGTTGGCCGGGTACTAGGCAATGCCTAACACGGTGAAACTGATGCCGAACCAGGGAGTCGTGCAAATGTCAATGGCAACCAACGATAATAGCAGGCAAAAGTTATTGCGACAATAGTGGCCGTATTATAGGACCTGCCTGCGGACTTCTCAAAGGTCACACAAGCTAGCGGCAGAAGCGAAAGAGGACGGCTGTTGGATAGTTTCATGGCCTGCATCAAGTGTTTCAGGAAGCCGCGAACGTTCGCTGTCGCACTCCCGATTCAGGATCGCTCTTGCTGCTCCCGGCTGACTGCAGTCCTAGACCGGGCATCGAGAGGATTCTTGACAGGTTACAGGAAACGGCGGCGCCGCAACGGGTATCGCGAGTAAGAATGTTTCTTCAGAGTGCAGCTATCGTGCAGCAACTCCTGCGCAAACGCAGCTTAGCCGGTGTTTGGACGACCGCACCACGGCACAGCGAGGGGCAAGAACACGCGCTGAACCCTTGATATGAACACCCGGAGTAGGAGTACAGTTACTATAGTATTATCCTGTAGGAGCGCTTCGTCTACTAAATTAAATACTACTGTGGTGGAACCCCGTTCAAACGATTACAGCACTTCAAGAATCGAATTACGCTATCTGTACCCCCGTCCCGGGCATCAGAACTGTGCTCCAACGTGTTGGTGAACGACAGATCGATCGCGGAGCAAGCGCCACCGTCCCCGCAGCATACGGGTTAGAGTTTCTGTTCCGTAGGGTCGCTCTACTTTCTTCATGTACCGGTAAATTGTGTGCGACTGCCATGCCAAACCTTAACGAGTACGAGTCTGATAGCACAAGATCTGCAGGGCACGTTGCATGGAGGGACTAGCCAGGTAACATAGGAGCCTATGAACAAACAGGTACTTATTCTACACACGGCTTTACTTGAGGGCAAGATGAACCGAGCTTTTGGGCGACTTAGTCTAAAATGCTACGAATTGTTTAACCCTCTTCTGAAGCAGCGGCACCAGTGATGATCTCGACCAGTTCGCCAGTAATGACGGCTTGGCGGGTGCGGTTGAACAAGATCTGGAACTTGTTGATCATGTCTCCAGCGTTCTTGGAAGCATTCTGGGATTTGTTAGAATATTCAACAGGAGGCATCGCCATCATAAAACTTACGTCCATGGCGTTTCGTCGCGCAGACTGCTCGCAGGCGTGTCCTTCAGCAAGAGCCTGATCTCAGGTTAGCATCACTTGGCAGCCTGACGCATGTAGGACCGACGTACCCAGTAGAGAGAGTTGGCGAGCGCATACTCGCGGAGGGAGGGGAGAATCTCGTCGTCAATCTCGAAGGCGGCAAAGTTGGCTGCGCAACTCGTTAAATTGAATCTTCATGCTATGTGCAATGCTGCTTACCAGACTCCTTGATGGCCTCCTCTGAGAAAGCCTCAATCACAACAGGCTCGTAGCTCGTGTTGTTGATGAACTTGTTGTAGATGATCTGGATAGACGAGTAATCGGTCGGGAGCAACGTGATTTGATCGGCAATCGCGGCGGCATCGGCGAAGGTTGGGACGTCTTTTCCAATACCGGCGAAGCTGAGCACCATGTTCTTGCCATTGGAGCGCGACAGTTGCGCCTTCGACTTCTCGCCCAGAACCACTAGATCCGCGTCCGGCTTCTGTTCGAGGATCCTCCTAGCCAGCCTTGACATACCCGAGTGGATACCACCGCAGAGGCCTTTGTCGGAGCTGGCAACAAGTATCAGAGTCTTCTTGCCCTCGCCCTCCAATGGCTTGGTCTCGGCCTTCTCGAAGACCGTGTTCGACGTCTGACCGTAGGATCGGGACTCGTTCATGGCCTTCTGGGCGCGGGTGAGCTTGGTGGATGCAACAATTTTCATCGTCTTGGTGATCTTCTCGATGTTGCGAATCGACTTGAGGCGGCCCTCGATCTCACGAAGGGTGGCGTAGGTAGCGGCATTGGTAGCATTGAGGGTAGCGGGCCTGTGCAATCGAGATGCGGTCAGTGTCTGATGCAATTGGGATGGGGCAGGTGCTGCAGTCGCAAAGGGTTGGGGAGCTCCAGGGCAGCGTACCGAGTGGTTGCGGCCGCGCCAGCTCTCAGAGCCGGGCGGGCAGCTCTTGACAGCATCATGGCGATGAGGACTTTAGATGGAGTGGAGATGGCAGGTAGCCGGCGGATGTTGGTCGACTGCTGGCTTGCTGTCACGGATCATGGGAAGCTCTCGGGTTCGATCGAAAGTTGCTTTCCTCGCTAGAGCAAGAGCGGAAAGGCGCGGGGTCACGGGAGCTTGGCGCTCAGAGCAAGATAGCACCCGAGACACAGGTATAGTTTGTTAGTTTCTCTGGTTCACCGATGTGGGCTCTTGTAATATCGCATTGGATCCATTCTATTGCCTGCAGGTTTTGCGAGAGGTGCAGCCCTCAGGGCTGCTCCCAGTCTCGGTGAGGGAGGGAAGCGGAGAGCCTGCACGGCAATGTCAAAGACGGACTTAGCGAAAATTGATCTCTTCAAACACCACAACCCTCACCTTGGTTTGCTGCTGCTGAAGTGGCCCCGGGCGATGGGTGGGCGTATGTGAGGGCACTATCCGCTCTAGAAGCATCCGTGGACATGTGTGAGAGACACCGATTTGTTACCGATCGTTACGAAAATAACCGGGTTGAATAAGGAAAGCGCGTCCGTGCTGTGGGACTTAGCGTTAGAAAGGTCGAGGTCCTCCCTTCAGTTAAACAGCCGCATTCCTTCGATTTCCTCGAGTCTTCGCTCACTGCGTCTGTTGCCGTCCCGTCCATCACCATCACTCTGCTCTCTCTACTGGCGCTGCGTGGTTTCTTCGGCCTCGCACGCGCTCCACCGCGAACCCTTTACCCCCTTCTCCTCCGCTCTTTCGCTTCCACTAAGTTCGGTGGTTCCGCGCCAGAGCGAGCTGAACAACACCTCGCTGCTTTTCAATACCCGCGTCCCCAGCGGCTTCCTGCGAGAATGTCCTCATCCGACGACGATGCGCCCCTCGCACGGCGACCGAACGGAGGTGAGTTTCACTGGCACAAACCGTCACTTTTGTTTCACGCCCGCTCCTAGCTCCACGTACATCTCACGCGCGCACCTGGCTTTCTCTATTTCCCTATTAATCCCCGCCGCCTCCTTCTCTCCCACACAACACAACTTCACCGTTTTTACCTCAGTCACCACTTCATCATGGCTAACCGCACCCGGCGCACAGTGAAGTCGCAAGATCGCATCCCTAAGGCGGTCGACCGAGCCATGGACAAGCAACTCCCCTCAAACGGCCACATCGAGCCAGGTATCTCCGTTCGGATGGGTCCTGTCGAGAAACTGGACGGCGACGCGCCTCTCACCAACGGCAACAACAATGGAAAGCGCAAGTCTCGTGGCAGCTTCCCCAACGGCAAGACCTACAAGGACAATTCAACTTCAGGAGAAGAGGATGACATACCTTTGGTGCGTTAGGAAAAGCATGGCCCCCTTTGTATTTGCAGCGCGCTGACTCTTGCATAGAGCAAGCGTCGACGAACTTCTCAACAAACGAAGAAGGTCCAGGATTCCGACTCGGATATGGACGACATACCGCTGGCTGTACGGAAACCGCCCAAGGCCACCGCCGCCCAGATTGGCGCATCATCTGACTCCGACACACCGCTGACCGAGAGGCTCGTCAAAGAGAAGGAGTCTATTGAGAAGGCGGCTGAGAAGACAGCCCAGGCTATTCGGGCGAAGGAGAAGGCTGCGGGCGCCAAGCGGAAAGCGAAGGTCGAGAGCGACAGTGACGATGACGTACCTTTGGCCAAGGCAAAGAAGCCGAAGGTGCCCATCAAGAAGACTGCCAACGGCGTCAAGAAGGATGATTCCGATTCGGACGTTCCTCTCAAGAAGAAGGTCACGCCAAAGAAGACTAAGGTAAAAGCAGAACCCGCCACACCGGCAAAGAAAGCCAAGGGCAAAGCAGTCAAGACCGAAGAGGACCAAGCAGTTGAAGACGAGGAGGAGGAGTACAGGTGGTGGGAAGATCCTACCAAGGGTGATGGCACCAAGAAGTGGAATACCTTAGAGCACAATGGTGTCGTCTTTCCGCCACCGTACGAACCTCTCCCCAAGCACGTCAAGCTTGTCTACGACGGCGTTCCTGTTACCCTACACCCTGACGCTGAAGAAGTAGCGACCTTCTACGGAAGCATGCTGCATTCAACGGTCAATGTAGAGAACCCTACCTTCAACAAGAATTTCTTCGAGGACTTCACGACTTACCTGGACAAGACTGGCCACGGCAAAGACAAGGCGGGCAACACCATCAAGATTAAAAAGTTCGACAAGTGCGACTTCAAACCAATCTTCGAGTGGTTCGAAGCTGAGCGAGCCAAGAAGAAGGCGCTTCCGGCGGCAGAGAAGAAGGCCTTAAAAGCCGAGAAGGATGCAGCTGAAGCAGCTTACATGTTCTGCATGTGGGACGGCCGCAAGCAGAAGGTTGGCAACTTCAGGGTCGAACCTCCTGGACTTTTCCGTGGCCGTGGCGAACACCCAAAGACCGGACGAGTGAAGAAGCGCGTTGCGCCTGAGCAGGTCACGCTCAATATCGGCAAAGAGGCGAAGGCTCCAGAAGCACCTGCAGGCCACCGATGGAAAGAGATCAAGCACGACCAGGAGGGCACTTGGCTCGCTATGTGGCAGGAAAACATAAACGGCGCCTACAAGTATGTGATGCTGGCCGCGAACTCGGACATCAAAGGTCAGAGCGACTACAAGAAGTTCGAGAAAGCTCGTGAGCTCAAGAAGCACATCGATCGCATCCGCAAAGACTATCAGAAAGATTTGAAGTCCGAAAAGATGGCCGATCGACAGCGCGCAACTGCCATTTATTTGATCGATCAGTTTGCTCTCCGTGCTGGTAACGAGAAGGGCGAGGACGAGGCAGACACTGTCGGGTGCTGCTCTCTGAAATTCCAACACGTCACGCTGAAGCAACCGAACACTGTCGTCTTTGACTTTCTGGGTAAAGACAGCATTCGTTTCTACGACGAGGTTCAAGTTGATCTGCAGGTCTTCAAGAACCTGAAAATCTTCAAGAAGCCACCGAAAGGTGAAGGTGACGACATCTTCGACCGTCTAACTACCTCGGCTCTGAATAAGCATCTAACCAGCTACATGCCCGGTTTGACCGCCAAAGTCTTCCGCACCTATAACGCTTCGTGGACTATGGCTAGGCTACTGAAGGACATGAAGGCCGTAGGCTCGGATGCAGAGAAGGTTGCAGCATACAATGCAGCGAATCGCGAGGTTGCTGTCCTCTGTAACCACAAGCGTACCGTAGCTGCTAGTCACGCTGCTTCTATGGAGAAGTTGAATGAGCGGGTACGTAGGAAGCAGGCTCATTATCAGCAACGATGCTAACGAGACCGTAGATTAACGGAATTCGCTACCAAGTCTGGCGCACTAAGATGATGATGATTGACATCGACCCTAAGATCAAGAAGAAGAAGGGAGCCGAGTTCTTTGAGCGACCAGAAGACTTGGACGAGGAGTGGATCAAGAAGCATCAAGAGGCCGTAGTCGAGGAGGAGCGCACGAAGACCCAGAAGAAGTTCGAGAAGCAAAATGAGAAGCTCAAGGCTGACGGCGAGAAGGAGATGCCAGACAAAGAGCTCAAGCAGCGGCTTCAGGTGGCTAACGACTTGGAGAAGAAGTACAAGAAGGAGAACAAGACTGGCAAAGTCGAAGCTGAGGGCAAAGGTCCAACGGTCGACAAGTTGGATACCAAGATCCAAACCCTGGAGCAACGTATCAAGACTATGACAGTTCAGGCGGAGGACAAGGAGGGCAACAAGGAGGTAGCTCTCGGCACCTCCAAGATCGTAAGCATTCATGTTCTTGGGGACAATCTCTGATCATACTGACGATCATGCCAGAATTACATTGATCCTCGCCTCACTGTCGTCTTCTCGAAGAAGTTCAACGTACCGATCGAGAAGTTCTTCTCCAAGACTCTCCGCGAGAAGTTCGATTGGGCCATCAAGTCTGTCGACGAAAACTGGGAGTTCTAGAGGCAGCATCTTCGGATATGTTTGATGAGAGTGCATCACGGAGTTAGCGGGCGTGTGCAGTTGCTTGTCTCTTGCATGGAAAACGGGGTGGCGGCAGTACTGAACAGAGCATTTAGGTGATGGCAACCAGAGCAGATCTCTATTCATATCTCTGCGACTTATTCGTCTTTTGCGAGCATAGCGATTGGGGAAGACAACAACAACATACTCACTGCGTAGTATATTTACATAGCAGTCTACAAAAACACTTGTATACTTTTGGCAGCTCTTTCGCGAGTAGACGAATAAGTGACTGTCTGACTGATTCATGACCTTGTTCGGATTAGACGGCCCATAGCTGCAGCATGGCTGCAAGACGGGACGATCCTGCCAACATGGCGGGATTTGCATGAAGCATCCCAAGCCACCAGTCTCGGTTTGTAGAATCAATAGAAGGCCCATACGCTATACATTCTTAACTTATACGAATTATATAAATGCCCAGCGCAGTCATTTTCCCAATCCGTCTTGTATTGCATCTCACCTCCACTCTTTTAACATTCCGGAACTGTTGAACGGAAGGCCATCTTACCATACCCGCGCCTTGCGGCATTCTCAGGCCGGATGGAGCAGGTAGGAGGCAGATTGAAGGCGATGAGACATCGCAGGCAAGGCGACAGGGCTAGCTCTAGGCTAAGGTTAAGGGTGATCGCCAGAGAAGAATATTACAGAGGCGTTTTACACAACGAAGAAGGAATGCAATAGGCGGTCAAAGACAAGAGGCCGCATTCATGATGCCCTGTCATCTGCCCCTTCTCCACAACCATCATATTCCCACATCTGTCCAATCAATAGCAGGACCCTACGCCCCATATGCCCCGGAAGTTTCTATACTAAGACAAGGCATGGTGCAGGCACAAGATCGAGCCATCAGGTGATACAAAGATCCTCCAGGGTACAAGACATGCAATTAAACTTCCGTACCAAGTACGCCACGCCCGAGTTTCAATATTCCAGCAAACTGTTATGATGGCAGATGATTCAAGAGGAAGGTTTGCTTTCAGGATAGCGCGGACGGTAGGCTACGCCAGTGGGTACGGCAAGCGGGCACTCCACCATTCGACGTCGATATGCAAGTGGGAGCGTTGAGATGCAAAGGGTGATCGCCCGATTGCGGGACGCTTATGCTGTTGCTTTTTGGCCAGGCCAGCGAACCACACTGCGTCCGATTACGGAGGAGGCTCGTGATGCGTGTGGGGAGCGAGCAGTGCAGACATCGAAGCGTGTCTCTCCTGTGGCTAGCTCCGCGGTGTGTTACTCTCGCGCCCGTTCCCCTGAACCACAGTTGAGAGACCTCCACTAACGGGATCCATGATGCGATGCTCGTGTCAAGGGCCAGGCTTGCGGGATGGGGCGCGCCGCAAGACACTTAGCTGCCCGCTGGTTCCAGCGCTTCATCCCAGAGAGGTGCGCGGTCAAGCAGCCCTGAGGCCCTGTGTGCCTGGCAGAAGGGCAGGCCGGCGCTGTTCGGGGAACGCATGTCGTCTGCAGGTCGTCGAAGAAGCAATTTAGGCAGGCGCTGGATGGTGTGCATGGGAGAGAAAGCCACCAAAGGACGGCAGCTCCACACTGTCCCGCCTAGCCATCATGTCGGCCTCTTCTGCCATTCCATGGCTGTTGTAGTCTGATATGAGCGAGGTGTTCAAATACAGGCCAGCTCGCGCTCGTCTGCGGGTCCATGACTCTTACAGCGCAGGTCGACCCTACATCACTCTGCAGGTTGCTGCACGTCGCTAGGAATTGAAACTGCCATCCCAATCCCCAATATCTAATCCCTCCAACAGCCCCTGCTGTTGCAGCCGCACGCATCCGCCCCCGAAAGCAGCATCCCGTTCCCCAGCAGACGGCCAGGGTCAATCTTGATTTCCCCAAAGCTGGGTCTGCGCAACTTCATCGTGGTGTGGCAGCAGCCTGCGGCGCGGTCATCGTCCGCTTCCCGCAGCGTGCAGCATCGCTCCGTGCCCACATCGCAGAGTAAGATACACAATCGCGCGACCGGGCACTCAACCTTCAGAGACGCCCACACCCACCCTCTGAGCTAGGTCAACTCTGCTCATCTCCTTCGCAATGGCGACCCAGAGCAGCCCCACCACTGGACAGAAGCCCGCGGTTCTGATCATTGGCGGGTTGGGTATGTTTGCTCCTTCCCCGTGTCCAACGTACGTTTCTCAGGATTATGTATATTGATCCATGTATTAGGATACACTGGACGGTATCTTGCGCGATACCTGCACGAGAACGGCCTCACGTCGGAGATACGCCTCGTCGACAAGCACCTCCCAGAGCTCGCATGGCTCGCGCCCGAGTTCAAAGAAGCATGCTCCCGCGAGCGCTTCATGCAGGCTGATGCCTCACGAGAACGTATGTCCGCCTGCCCTGGTTCAAGCTTGAGACATCAACATGTGGTGTCGAAGAGATGGTGGGGCATTCGCTGATCTGTCGCCACAGAGGCCCTCCAGCGCGTGTACGATCGCGAGAACGGCAAGCAGTTCGACTACGTCTTCAATTGCGGCGGCGAGACAAGATACTCTCAGGACGATGAGGTGTACAAGATGCGGTCACACGGGCTGTCCATGGCTCTGGGGAAGGAAGCCGCGAAGCGGGGCATAAGATGCTACGTCGAGATCAGCACCGGCATGGTCTACAAGCCAGACTCGGTGCCGCGAAAAGAGACAGACAAGCTGAAACCGTGGTCGAAGCTTGCCAAGTGGAAGCTCACGGCCGAGGAAGATCTGGCGAAGGTTGAGAATCTGAATCTGCTGGTGTTCCGCACGGCGCACGTGTACGGCCCTTACACCAGCAAATTCCTCGCGACCGCGTTATGCATGGCGCGCGTCTACCAGTCTCTAGGCAAGGAGATGAAGTTCTTGTGGAAAGAAGATCTCCGGACGAACACCGTCCATGTGGAAGATGTCGTGCGAGCGCTGTGGACTGGTGCGCAGTGGTACGTAAAGGTGCCCCCACCGCGAAGACCGGTGCCTACGTTTAATCTCGTAGACCACGGCAAGACCTGTAAGTTCACCTCACATCCTTCCGGTTCTTCTTTTCCAGGCCAATGTTGTAACTGCGGAATCGTTTCCGAGCAGCGACTTCGGCTAACGTTCCTGCAGCCCAGGGTCTTATGGCGAAGCTAATGCACGAAACCTTCAACATTGAGACCGGCTTCCAGAGCACCTTGATCTCCACTTTTGCTCGCCTCAACCTGGACCATGTCGTTGACGATGTCAATGATGAGCTGCTGGATCCTTGGGCTGAGCTGCAGACGAAGGCTGGTATTAGTCAGTCGACGCCACTGAGTCCCTTCATGGAGAAGGAACTGCTCAAGGATCAAGACCTGAGTCTTGATGGAAGTGCTTTCGAGCGCGAGACTGGGTTCCAGTATCAGCATGCGACACTGACAAGGCAGGAGATCAACTCCGTGCTGGAAAGCTATCGCACGATGAACTGGTGGCCGTAGCCCCACGTACGTCGAGACGGTCTGGTGCGCCTCAACATCCTCACGCTCACACGACCTCCGACTTGGACGCCAACATGCTTCATTCTCCTCTGTACAACATGAATTCCTCCGCTATCCTAGGTATACCTCTTCACCTCGATCGCCCCGCCCCACACGACCCGTCCACGGCCGCTTTGCATGAGCTGGTTTCCTCGCATAGTTTTGGAGCGTTTCGTGTCCTTGTCATCGTCCTTTCCTTTCCTAATGCATGTTTCCCGTTCTGGCTCCAGTAAATGTTAATCTCCAGGCACATAATTTCCTCTCGCTTATATCTCTCATCTTAAAGTCATGTTTGTTCAATCATCGGTATCTTGGGTATCCTGGGTATGGGAGGAGGCTTTTATGAGTGGGATATGAGGATTCGATCGTTGACGTTTACTTATGCTTTTAATGCTACATACCACGAATCACATACTTTCCCCACTCCACGCTATCTGGGACCGTTGTTGAACGCTTGATCTGACCAGCCTTTAAGTCGATCAGGGAAACAAGTGTTGAGTGTAAATGGTTGTAAGAAGTAAGTACAAACTAGGCCAATTGAGTTCTTATGCTGATGTTGATGAATTTCGAGTTGGACAAAGGGGATCTAGCTATGCAAAGTTCGAAGAACGTTCTGCCACTCAAATGGCCAAGGCCTACTTAATCCTTGAATTTCGTTGCTCATTCAAAGGCAAGCCCGACTTTCCGTCCGTTCTTGCCCCCAATATCTCTCCGCCAGCATCTGGTTGACTTCGATCGTATCGTTGCGCTTGAAGTGACTCAAGCTACCACAACCGTGTAATAACCCTGAAGAAAGCAGCTGATGTCCAGTTCAACCCATATGTTCCCATGCCACTTATACCTGCTTCATGTAAGCCCTAGCTGATGGATATGACTATCAGGAAGTACTCACTCTAGATGCAGTCTCGGGACATGCTTGGAGCGGCTGAGTATCGCTTCCAAATATGGTTTTATGCGTTCGCAGGGTTGCACGAGAGTAGAAGGCAGTATGATAATGAGCTCCTCTAGATTTGGAAACGTGTCTGTTATGGACTCAAAGAACAGCCCATGATAGGTCGTCATTACGGAACGAACGGCTTTGAGCTGTGTAGATAAACGCTTCCAAGCCCAGTCCTGCATGGCGATACCATCCTTGAAGTGGAATGTGTTATGAGCATAGAAGAGCTGAATAGTTTCCGAGTGGACGTGTCGACAAACGAAAGGTAGTCCAACCTTGAAATCCTGAATAACAGGTCTGTTCTTGGTCATCAGACGTAAGTTGGATCCGGGCTCGATGCGGTCGCCGCAGATCGCGTGTTCCCAGATCGTGTTGCGGATCTCAGCAGGTAGACGAAGGAGAGCAGACTGGGCATTGTGTTGGGCACTGGAATTGTGAGTCTGCGAGCATTCTATGGTGATTCTACTGTCTGAGCATTGCTTACTTCGGGGTTCCGAAAGATGCTGTCTCAAGCTCGGAGCCATGCGTGCGATTTGCTGAGGTGTTGCCGTCGGAGGAGGGAGAGCATGTTTGCTCCTCGTGCTTCGAGGGAGCGTCCGCAACCATCTCCATCGCTGGCCTGTCTGGGCTTTGGGGGTAGTGCGTATCGAGTTTCGTCGCGAATTTGAGGTGAGTGTGTTGGTGTTTCCGTTTGTTGAGGACTGGTCCCTGAGCAACCGCACTTGCCTGCCCAGGTGGGCTCACAGGCCTGCACCGCCGCACTTCACTTCACTTCCACTTCGGTTCCACAGTCAACATTTTGGGTGTATGTTTGCGCTAAATGTGGCTGTGTCATATCTTCGAGGCTAATGCCTTTCAAGTAAGTCGCGGAGAGGGTACAGATCGTCAGTCTGCTTCACTACTCAGGAGTACTTTAACTGACAAGAACCACTACGGTGGGGTCTCGCTCAACGGAAGTAGCACTCCATGGTGACTAGTACAGACTGTATATGTGTAGCCCTGCTCCGGGAGTCACCTTTTACTCAAAGCCAAGTTGAACTTCCCGTACACCTCTGTTTGTAATTTCCTTATCTAGCTTTTGTCTGGCCTCAATTTTACCTGCATCAGCCAACTCTGAATATGAGTGAAAAATAATTCGTTTGAGGCTAGGAAAGGCCTGGAAGATTCCGGAGAAATCATCATATTCACATCTCGCTGCGACGCAGTTGACAGCATTTGCCTGCGCAGGCATTAGACACGCAATCCAATTATCACTCCCATAGTAGAATTCATTTTAGTCTATAGCCCTAATCCGTGATAGTCTACTCCGTGAACTTACTCAGCCAATGCATTATATTCGCCTATCGAGCTTGCCCTTGCAATGTGCTCCACGCGCTTCCTCTTCAGTGACGCGAGTGTTTAAAGTACCACGCGACACTTACTGAAGAACCTGATTGTATGACCATAGCTACATCCACTTTAAAATCAGCCCAGGCCCCTAAATTCATTTATTTGAACTTGTCCACTTCTTGTTTTAACCTTTTATTTTCTTAAAAGGCGATACACTTCTAGGGAACAAATGATCTAGGTACAATCGTTTCATTATTGAGAAGTCCTGGACTATGGTACTCAGGACGTAGAATCCTTCATACATCCTCCAAGAGCGGAGCTTTCCAGCCGAAACGCTCCCTTGACTGAATGGCGCTTCTGTCCAGAGGCCATCCATTCTGTACCACGCGTCTATCATAATGCGGCATGAAGCTCCTTTTCTCCCAAGTGAACACGCTCTATTTCAATCCCAAGCGCTATCGATGCAGCTACTTCTGACTTTCCTCCGGACACCACTCCACATCCACAATACCGAGTTTCGAGAGGTCGGACTGATATAGAGCCCGAACCACAAATCTTGAATCGACTGCAGCGAACAGTGCTCTCCAGTCCTGTTCGTCGCGTTCTTTGCCGTTGCATAGGCCCTTGATGAGGGTATCCATCCATCTATATGATAGTTGTGAGGTAGCCGACCCTTTACCCGGCTCTGGGATAATATACTCATGGATGAGTAGTCGAGCGCCCTTCTTCATTGCTGGCACTAATGCTTTCAGTATCTTGCTTGCGTATTTGTCGGACCAATCGTGCAATATCCACCGCATGAGGTATATCTCTGCGTTCTTCACTGGTTGTTCGGTGAAGAAATCATGGTGCATGAACTCCACTCTGTCTTTGATGTCTCCTTGGACGTTCTTCTCTGCAACTTCGATAACAGCTGGTAGATCTTGCACGATACATCGAAGATCCTGGTGTTGCCGGATGATGGGTATGCTGACGGAACCATGAGAGCCGCCAATGTCGACAATGGTGCCCTGGTGAAGCTTATTCTTGTCGACATATTCGAGAAGAGCCTCTGGACCGTATGCAGAACCAGCAGTGAAGACCGACATGGCATCGGCAAAGACCTGGGCGCGCTCAGGTACCTTTGGGAGATACTCCCAGCATATATCAGTCGTATTGTAGGCAATATTCCAGCCCTACATTTCCGAGTTAGTCAACTGACGGTGGAAGAAGGTGAAATTTAGCTTACTGCTTCGTTGGGTTCTCCAGAAGCTGGCCACTTGCTCATGGCATTGACCATATTCAAAGCTCCTGGCATGGTCTCGGTTGCAGTCATTTCAATCCATTGTCGAACTAGCTTGTTGTTCGCAAGAAACCGCGAAGCTGCTGTATGGCTGACTTCGCCGGATCTCTCCTCTTTGAAGACATGGTTGGTTATGGAGCCTCGTACGATTCTGCGAACGTCTGGTTCTGGTAATCCGGTAGATGTAGCCAACTCGTCATAGGTGCTGCTCTTTGGCTCTTCTGGCAGAGCAGTCGCAATATCGAATCTGCAGATTGCTTGGAGATTGGCGAGGTCGGTTATCTGTTCAGAGTTAACATGCGCTCAATCAAGACAAATAAGCGATGGGCTGGAGGATACCCCACCTTTTGGGTGAAGATTGCTCTGGTTGACCCACCGAGCAGAGCTAAAAGCTCCTCAGCAGCTTCCACTGCTGCGTCTCGTGGTACAGTGAAGTCGTCATCTTGCTGCACTGTAGGTGGGACATCGGTGTCGAAGGATAAGTCCGGGAGCTCATGAGCTTGGAGGTAGTTGTTGACCTTGGTCGTGTTGTCGAGGATGCGCGACGTCAATTGAGCAGCAAGGTTTGACATCTTGGGTAAGTTCGTGTAACGTGGGGTTCGAAGTGTAGTTGCGGTGCGGCGGATAAGAAGAGTATTCGCCAAGACGCTAAGGTGATTGGGTGGATGTGGTATGCGTAAGAGTACCGCAGAATTGCAAATATGGGGTCGAAGGAGAGGATGCATGGAACAGCTTCGCTTGAACTGCGATACGGATGACAGGTTTGCTTCTAGTCAAATGCGTTAGTCGCGAATCAAGATGGACGTCTTGTTGAACCGAAGTAGACCAAGCATAGAAACAATGCCGGACGGATCTGGGAAGTACATACCGAGGTGCTTCTAGAAATTAGGCGTTCATAAAGCATGTCGCCACTGTTGGGAAGCTACTGTGGGATCACGGTGACTTTCTGAATATTCGAGTCTCTAGTTATTATTGCTCTCGTGAGAGCATTGCTTCCACATCCTGGGTCTCGAGCGATGACATGCTTCACCCCTGGGAGATGGCGAGAGAATGGTCTTTGCGAAGAACCCGGGAGTACAGTGACGTTGACCAGATGTGCTGGTGTCATCCCAGACACTGTTGGGGTACTGAATGTGATAGTTCTGGTCGTAACGGTGTGCGTGAAGTGAAGACCGGCTTGGATAGTCTGTATTGCGCCGAGTTGCGCTGGTTGAAGTGTTGGCGCCCAGTCCATCATGTCCTTTTCGGTGTCGAAGGAGAAGGTGTTGCTCCGATAGAAAGTCGTCGCCGTCTCGTAGTATATTTGTCGACAGGTTGAGAGCAGTGCAAGCGTAGCGGCTGGTGCGGGTCTCGTCGCATGATCTATCTTTTGACCACCGTAGACTCGAGTGCCCCACTGTTGATGGTTCTTGTGCATCTTACCCCTGTTGATCTTGATAACCCTCTCAGATAGGAGCTCATTGTAGATCTGATTTCGTATTTCTCCAGGTAGTCTTAAGAACGGGGAATTCAGTTGGTTTTGTATAACGCTTTTGATGGTTAACGCACAGTCACAGATACGGAATGCGGCAGAGGTCTTACATTGCGCTAAGTGCAGGGTTCTGCTCCAGCTTCATGTTCAGATCGACTAGGCCGCCTGGTGTCTTCCGTACTCGCTTACTGTGCATCTTTCGTGCGTTCTGCTGTCGTAACTGCTTCAACTCCCGTTTACTAAACTTCGTCCTCTTCGCTTGCGTCTCCGGAACTTCTTCGTTGTCATCAGACTCGTTGCGGGCTCGCTTTCTGTTGGTGGGAAGAGGTTGTGCCTGCACTGGTCTTGTTTCTGCAGTTTGCTGTCGCGTCTGCACCCTCTTCCGCACGTCTAACTTAGTCCTCTTCGCATTTGGCATCCCCTGGATTTCGTAGCTCTTCTCGACATCATCCCGCATTCGCTTGTTGGTACGAACCGACGAAGCCTGCGCTGCTTTCTTCGATGCCATAGCTGACGAGTGTGTTGAATGTGTCCGAAATGAAACGGAAGAATGCCTCGAAAAGAGGGAGCTTGGTGGAGGGGGGGTTGATGGATGCCGAGAGTGCTAAGTTCTCGTTGGATCTGCTGCTGCAAGAACCTGGTGCGTGCACTGCGAGCTAAGCTTCTCGAAGGACTCTGAAATGCGTGATTTGGATCTGGACAGTGTAGGTAAGGAGTCTCCGTGTTGGTGCGAGTGCGAGTGCGATTGCAGGGGCGGGAGCGTGTGCAGTGCAGTGGATCTTGTCAATGAGGCCTGAGGCGGTAGGGAGAATGAGCTTCATGTGGGCGAGGCCGAACTCGGCGGTAGTCCTGCTGTCACTTTATCACTCGAAGTCATGGACCGTGCTGGACGGCGAGGAGCTTGGGCTCTGGGCCAGTGCACTCTTGCAATGGACCTCGACGAAACTAACGCCGCCCACCTCCACACACATTTGGCTTGAACCTGCGCACACTTGACCACGGGTGTGTGCACTTCATTGGACTGCTGAAGGCTGCGGAAGAAAGCTGGAGAAGATTGCCTGGAAGCGGACTTTGGGAAGCATTGCAATTTACTGTAGGAGTTGAAAGCGCTTTCGAGGTTATGCGGAGGACAGGTGCAAGCCGGCCACCCTCCTTTTGGAAACTATTGTTTGCTGGATAATTTTGTAGGCAAAGCTTAGTGCTCGTAACCTGGTTTTGACTGGACCCTGGTCTGATGTTAGTTTATGTCTGAGCAAAACGGCGAAAGATCCATTCAGAAACAACGGAACAGCATTTCAACGCTGGATTCATGTCGCTGTCGCTGGATCCACCTACCATTACAGCCCGTTTTAAAACGATGGGGATCGTGCTTCCCACCAGGAGCGATGTAGCATCCTTGTAGAGATCGTCTCGCAACTCTCAATAGTGGTTGACAATACCCTATCTAACCTCGGACACCTTTCGGCAATCAAAATATGAGTTTAAACAGATATGATCTATTATAGGGAATCGATTTCGATCCAAGAAGCTTCATTATCTGGACCATATGATCAATTTTGATTTGACGTTTAACCGCAATAAGATAGTAGAAAATAGAGTGAATTGCAGCAAGTTTTTGCTTTCCTGCACTTGAAATGAATGAAATGGGGTAGGGACAGAGACAGAAAGCGATATTCGTGCAAGTTAGACTTCGTCTCACACACAAGGTTGTAGTGAAGAGGGTATGGCATTCTTACGAAAGGTAGATGCAATTACGACTTCATGTGTAGCCAGAAGAGAGTAGATTATAGCTGAAAGGGATGCAAGGAGGAAGAGAGAGTGAAAAAGCATGAAGTTGGAGACACAGGAGAGGCCGAAATTGTGGTGGAGCGTGCTAGTTTTTGAGAACAATGCCTGGTCATGATCAGAGGCGCGAAACTGCTTCTGCTGACTGGAATTGACGCGTGGGGTAAGCTCGTAGTACCTTAGCCGCTCTCGCAGGCGTAGTCAAGGTATTTTGAGGCGTTTTCTGATAGTTGAGCGGGCAGCGAAGTCGCGATGGTGGCGCGAGCGAGTGCACGGTGGTTACTATGTCCGATGTGCACTAGTGCAATCCCTAGTGGAAGTGGACCTGACGCGCTCGCGTCACACAAATCTCAACGAAACCAACAGCAATCGTTCTTCTACCATTCGATGAGTTCTTCGCAATTCAAACCGATTCCATCCTCATCAGCAATGAGGCCATTTACACTGTGGCCCTATAGGTGTCCAGTCGACCCGGACGCGATGGACATGTTAAATCGCCCCAATCGCTGCCGAGACGAGCACAAATGTCACAGAGCCCTGTTGGGTGTCTCTTGTACAGAGCAGTACAAGTACGCATATTCACCTCGCACACTGTGATGAACCAGCATGCTATAGAGCTTTGATTGGCAGTTCCTTCCATCGCATGGTGCCTGGTGCTATCCGATAGCTCCGTTGTGCGATCTCACAGGTACCTAGACGAGGGCGCGTGAGGTCACAATGTGACCAAGCTGACCAACATCTTGTTTAAGCAGGTAGCACCTAATTTACGACAGCTTCGCTGATGGGGATGTTTGGAGAGTTTGGCAAGTCTAGCCAATTCCTGTATCCAGGCTTATAGGTCTTACACAATCTCCCTTGCTCCTACACTCGCCTACAAAGCCCGTCTTTAAACCTTGAAGCGCTTCGTTGTAATTGCACTGCGCTCTACCGAATACTCACAGCTTGCAATTAGTCTCCTCTAAGGGCTTCCGTTACAAGACAGCCTGTCGTCACTTCGAACATCATATTCCACAATGGCGCCACATGTTTTAGCCCTAGCACTGGCCTTTTCTGCTCCCTGTATGGCTGGAGACAACTGGGACGATCTCGCGAACAACCTAGCATCCGATCTAGCGCCCATACTACAGCTTTTTGGGGAGCAGGTTACGAAGCAATTCTTCTCGCAGAGCACCAGCGTCCTCGACAGCGTTATATTCGCGATGGCTCCACTAGGAGTTCTGACTGCCGCTGTGTCTGTCATTCGTGTTTGTGGCGGGCCTGTATTGAGAGCCTTTATCGGCAGGGCACAAGAGGGAGCGAACGTGGCTGAGGTCGAACTCTGCTCTTCAACAGGAATTGATGTATGTGAGCTGTATCAGAATGGCGGGATCACACGAGTCTTTGGCGATCCTGTTCTCCTTGAAGTAGTTCATAATCCCCACAGTGTTCGATCGCATGTCTCGGGATTTGGCAGAAATACTACGGCCGGCTTGTATACCTTTGATCAATATCAAGAATGTCCGCAGGGGCGGAGGGAATGGGTGCGTTTGAAACCGTGGTCATGGCCTTGGAAGCGCTCGACAGTCTCGATCGAGGACGGCACAGAACCTAAGTCAAACGCGTTGACCACGAATCCCAACCTCATGCTGAACATCGCCATACGGAGACAACCACCTGCAGTAAGGTGGACGATGGCAGTCTTTAGTACCATGCTTCAGGGTTCAGTAATCGCCTTTGCAATCCTTACCATCCGGCATATGAAGCTCAAGAAGGCGGACACTGTACCTCAGCTCTGGGCTCTCCACTCCATGGTTTTTGGAACAGTGTTTTTGTGTACCGGTATGTTTCTGTGTTCGTTTCTCATTGAGAGAAGTACCGAAGAGAGGATATTCAAAAGGTGTCGAGGAAACTCCCCAAAGTCGATCACGTACTGGATTCAGCCGGGTGGGCAGAAGGTGGGCGACCATTCCTTCGACTCATTCGCGCACGATGACAAGGATCGACCCATTACCGAATACATAACCTCTTGGCGCAAGATGAGTTCCTCGAAGGATGGCCGAATGACAACACTAGCCGTTACCATTACTATGCTAGGTTTCGTACTCCAGTTCGTTGGCTTGCGAGCATTGCATGCTTCCGTTTCTTTGTATCAGCTTTTTGCAGTCCTGTTGATGAGCATCTTCCGTGCTCTCTTGAGAAAACAACATTTCGACAAGCGCGGCAACTTCATCTTTCCCCATTACGATAATGTCGGGGCAACTTGCGAAGGCCATGAGCTTGATTGGCTTTCGTTTTGGCTGTGTCACGAAAACGAACCAGCTTATCGATCATGCGAACATAGGATATCTCCAATATGGACGATCAGTCAAGGACCCTTCATGTCCGAATGTATCGAAATCGCCTACGTTGATTGGGAAACTCAAAGAGGCAAGACGAATAAGGCTAGTGGAGTCTCTATTGCCATCTCTTCTGGTGACGACAACGAGGATGGTATGTGGCTTACTGAACAAGAAGCTGCCGGAATTATGGAGTCGGATTTTCTTTCGGCAAACCTATCGGCGAAAGCATGGCACTACCGAGCACGTCTCTGTGCCCTCACGCACGAGGAGTACACGGATCGAGCTTGTCAACAGTGGCCACCCAACTTGGTACAAGGTCGGGTTGCTGCTGCGTCCCTACAGCATGCTATTGCGGCTGTGGCTTCCAAGATCATACCCCAGTATCTAGAGAAGGCTGGAGAACCTGACGCCACTCGGATATACGTGGGATTCCAATGCACCACTGATCTAGTCGGTTACCCGAACAGTAAGAGCCCGCGCTCGTCCGCTGAAAGGAACCCACGGACCAAGAATAGACACAGTTTATATTTCTACGTGGATAAGCAGAAGAGTGGAGAAACTCAGTGGGTCCCCAATGTCCATCAATTAGAGGCAGCAGTGGCTTTGAATGTTTGGTCAATCAGGAGTCAAAATTCCAAGGAAGACGAAAAGCTATCTGATCGCTCGTCTCGACACCGGCCTTACGAGCAATTCTCCCGTAGAATATTAGCCGCTGCGCAGTCGAAGTCTTTAGACCATATCATAGAAGCCATCCGCACGTGGGCTGCTACTTCGGAATACAGCTTCAAAGAAGCTTCACTCGACATAAGATCGGGGCCAAAAGGCCCTCCTATACGCCTCTCACCATCTCCCCATCCGGCTGCTTTGTGGGTTCGAAGAGACTCTGCCGACCGCATCTATGCGCCAATACCGTACCAAAGACCGCCAAAGGACACCGCCTATCGATTTTATGGATGGAATACACTGGCTAGCAAGCTTGATTCTACCTCCCCGGATCCCGTGAAGATCATTAGTGCTCCAGTGGAAGGGACGATAGATAAGCTTTGCGCGCAGGATATCTTCACTGGATTTCTGCGAGCGCTGTTGTCAATTGGCGAACCGGCATTGGAAGAATCGAAATTCCTCAAAACACAGAAAACTTTCGGTATCCAGAATGACTTCATTGATGATGTCCTTCAAAAGTTCATCGAAGTCAAGCTCGGAACACAAGATGAGGCGATTTATTGCGTGGTTCCCGCTATCGTTGCGTCGGGTTTTAAATCCCCACTCCAACATGCTGTGCACTCGGCATACATGTCTGTCTTTGGCCTAACTTTCGAAAGCTTCGACGATGTGAACTTCCCATTGGAGTGGGCATTGAATGTTTCAAATGAAGACCACGAACTGTTCGAACGCGACCGCATTCTATGTTTCCTGAGATGGGGCATAAATCTGATGCTTCTGATCGATAGAAAACTTGAGATTAGAAGCACTTCACTTGATGATCGCATCCAAGGTCTAAAGGGGGACCTGAAAAAGCTGCATTGGCCCTCAAAGGTTGCACAGATCTTTGGCGAGCTCGCTGCTCGCCTGGAGTTTTTGCACTATTGCATGTATACACACCTGTTTGAAGAAGACGACTGGCATCTCTCTCCGGCTTACGTGGACAAGCTAGGACAATTCGTGGATAAGCATGGGCTGCCTTTGGGATTGCCAAATATCGCGAAAGGGGGCCGAGATCAAATGTTGGCAACCCTACGCAAGTGGAGTGCAGCAAGATCGAAAGACATATTCTTTTCGGTTCAGGCCGATGATGCTTTAGGTGCACTCTTAGCTTATGTGCGCCCCAATGATGGGATCGTTGATCAAGACGGTCGTGACGTTATCTCTCGAATCTCGACGTGCAAAGGGCCCATATGGCGGCACATCTTGACTTTATTCATCGATGAGCGAACTGCGTCAGGAATCCAAGTCTTGAAGAAGGACAAAGATGGCCGAGATGCACTTAGCTGGGCGTGTCAACGCGGAGATCATCAAACCATTTCGCTCCTCGCTCAATCATATCCTCAATCTTGGAATGAAAGAGATGATGTCCGAACATGGGGACCTTTGGACTATGCTCTATTTGCAGACCGCCTTGAGGTCCTGCAAAAAACTGACGCTGAACTGGCCAAACATCATTTCACTGCTCATGCAACTGATCGTCGATTTTGGAGCGCACTTGAGATAGAAGGGGTTTCGGATGAAACGCTAGAATATCTCTTTACCAATCTTATCGATGGCGAGACTATTTCTTCTATCGGCACAGGGCTTCAGGTCGCCGGCGTCAGAGTTTTCGAAGCGATGATGAGGCACGCTCCTTCCATACGAAGTGGAAATTTTGATAAATTACTGGCTACATACCTTGGGGATTGGCTTCACCAAAGCGACAGTCTCGGATCAGAGAAAATTCCTGTTGTTCTAGATCATGGTATCAAAGTCACTATGAATAAACAGTGGGTAGAAGCCACCAGGGTCTGGACGCCTCTCGCCAAGGCAACGCATAACGGCAATATTACACTGATAGGTGTGCTTCTAAAATATGGAGCACGAACCGGCTCACCGACAGAAGAATTCGGTGTTTCTGCGCTTCAAACGGCCTTGGTGAGGAGGGATGTGGCAGCCATTGAGGCACTACTACCGCACTATACAGATCTAAGCTTTCTGGAGATGGCGTTGAGCTGCGTGCGTTCAGCGGAGAAATATCCAGAGACAATCCAGCGCTATCTGCAGGATCGCATTCAGGTATTGAAAGGCTCGCCACCCGGGACATTCAACTCAACCAGAGGTGATCAGACGAGCAATGGACTATCACAGTCATCCGACAGCGCCTCAGGGAATGACCAAAACACGAGCGAGCATAGTCCTTCAATATGCGAGCAAGCCGAAGCATCTACCACCGGGGCTGCTGTTCAGGGTGACCAAGACGAAGGAGAAGTCCCATCGTCCGAGATCGACGGGGAGTTCGATGCTACGAATGACTCGGAAAGCGATGGATATGAGTCATCTGCTACTGGTGGCGCTGAGGCGGAAAAGTGATTCGGAAGGCTGTTTTTACGAAGCTCACAACTGTAGTAAATGAGTCGATTATTGGGCGATCTGAAGTCTAGGGATATTATCTGTACTGTGTCTTTAATTCTCAGGTATGCTGTGTGATTTTATTTCGTCATTGAGAGTGATATAAGAAGTAAGAAATAACTGGAACCAAAAATATTTCTTTTAAGACTCCCCGCACATTGAGCAAGGCCACCAAAGTCTCGTATGCTTCAAGAATCCCTCTCCTCGCTTTCACCTTCTCAGTTTAGTCCGAACCTAGAAACATCAATGTCCAATTCCTGTCTAGTGATCATTTGGGCCATGAGCTTCGCGCTCCCCATACCCAATGCAATTCCAGATGGTCCATGACCCGAACAGATAAATACACCAGAGCCTTTATCTTGGTCGTCTTCCAGACACGTTGTGGAGTCCAGCTTGCAACGAGGAATATCTGAGACGATCGGAAACCCAGACTTCGTAGTGGGACGAAACCCCCTTCGCCAAGACGCTAAGGTGATTGAGTGAATGTGGTATGTGCAGGAGTAGCGCAAAAAACGTAAATGTGAGGTCGAAGGAGGGTGTACATGGAGACATTCTCGTAAGAAGTGTGAAACAGAGTTGTGAATTGCTTCAGCGAAAACCGTTAGTTATGAAGCAAAATAGACGTTTTCTTGGGTCGAAGCTAGCTATGCGTAGAGGCTATGCTGGACGGATCTGATATGTTCATACCGACCCGGAGAGGGGGTACAGTACACGAAGTAGTTACTGCCCAGAAGCACTTCAAATGTAATGACCACTTAGGTAGGATTTTGTTGGAAAGATTGTGGCACTTCAGGAATCGCAATACGATGGGTATCTGTACCCCCAGTCCAGGCGAGGTGCTTCCTAATTGAGGTATCTAAAAGCATATTTCCATCGCCAAAGAACTATTGTGGGATCACTGTGACTTTCTGGATATTTGGGTCTCTAGTCCGAATAGCCTGTCGGGAGAGCAATGCTTCCATATCCTGCGTCTGGAGCGATGGCGTGCTTAACTCCTGAAAGATGGCGAGAAAAGGCTCTTTGCGAAGCGCCCAGGAAAAACGATCCTAACAGTTGCCATAATATCTTCAGGATGCGTCATGCCGGAAAGCGGGACTTGTCAAACTGTCGGATGTCTAGAGCAGGTCTCATACGGGCTGAAGATGCTGCTTCATGTATTTGGTACCGATGATTTTCATTCGTGCTAAGTGCTCATCCAAAGCAGCTTTTTGACAGCAGGCCTCCTAGGAGAATATCCACAAAAACCCGTCTTCATAGAGGCAAGACGGGCAATACAACTCAGAATCCTATGACAGAGGTTGATCTTCAATCTTGAAATGAATGAAGAAAGCGGCTATAGTAGCTAACAAATAGATCCCTGACGCGAAAAAGAATGGAAGGGCAAGCCACGCGTCCGACAGTCTTAATGCAACGGCGAACATGTTCTGCATGATTGGGTCTGAAATCAGGAGACCAACATTTTCAAGAACTTGTATAGCCCCAAAGAAGCGTGCTCGAAGATCTCCATCCAACCAAGACATGGAAAGTGCGACTACTGACATTCGGCACCCGAATCCGGCTGCATCGTTTGTTAGCGATAATGCAGTCTAATAATGACAGGCAACACTGACAAGCAATAAGGGAGGAGGAGCTAGATGCTAGCCCGATCATTGTTGCCCTTATACAGAGCAATGCGAGGCTAGTCCGAAGTATCGAAAGGTCGATGACTTGAGGGTGATAACCACAGCGCTCTTGCAGGAGTATTATAGCCTGAGGTAAGACTACGAGAAATAGGACCACACCTACGCCTGCGACCTCGGATGTCAATAAGGCAGCGTTTGAAAACGACCATCCAAATCGAATTGATGTGTACTGGAGAAGTAAATTAAGAGTCGGAGGTCGGAAAACTCCAATGATGAAGATAGGGACCGTTAGCAAGATGTTGCGTCGTTTGAAGAGTGACAGTAAATGCGATTGGACTGGCAAGCTTCCGGTTTGACTATTACCGATGCTAGCGCTGGAATCGTTCGTTGAAGGGCCATTGTCATATCCCGCGGTTTGTAACAAAGAGGCAGTATTAACACTGGATCGTTCTAACTGCCTAGTATTCGGGAGAAGAGGAATGATGCTGAAGCAAAGAACAAGTGACGCTATCCCAGTTCCGAAGGCTATCCAGAGCGACTTCTCAATTGCTACGGCTGCTATTGAGGGTGCAATGAGCTCGGTCACTAAGTACGACGAATAGATGTAATACATCACTCGACTTCTACTTTTGTCACTGGAAGACTCTGCTGCAATGAGCATAACGGAGGCGTTTGCTTGGAAGAGTCCTCCTCCGAACAAATACATCGTGGACGAAAGCCACACGAGCCTGATCGGAAAGACGGAGGGAAAGTGGCCTGAACACGATGTAAGTCTTAAGAGGAATGCAAATCTTACGATTTTATTGGAAGATGTACAGACAATCATGATCCAAGCAAATCCGAATAGAACGCCAAGAATGCTAGATGCCAAGACTATCTTTCGCCCATGTCGATCAGACAGGCTACCAAGAGGCAACGCAACGAGGAAGACTTAAGCCGACATTAGTGACTTGTTCGTTCAATACTTCGCAGCAAAGAGGATCACCTGGCAGAGCATCAAAAAAGCGTTTCCATCCTCTCAAGACTGCTAATTCCCTCTGAATTGGGGATGCCTTACAGTCCCAAGTTGCGCCAGCGACGGCTGCCCTATTGTCAGTATAGTATTGTTGACAGATAACGCCTTCGAAAAGCGCTGTCATGGGAGCTATAATAATGAAGTCAAAGGTCTCCGTCAGTAGATAGAGCGCAATACAGTAGAATGTGACGGGTATGCCTCCGAAGCCGACACATCGCGACACATTTGCAGATCTGAGGGAACCCGCAGTGTCGTCAGCAAGAAGCGGGACATGGTCCTCTCCATATTCAGACATCTTTGTGATAATCGCGATGGATCTTGTGCGGATTATGTGCTTCGTACCGACTTGTGGGTGAGACTTGTGAGGGTGAATGAGGTTTTCCAAACCCGAACGCACAGACCATCAATTCAAGCAAGCCAATTACGTCATAGAGCAACATAGATAATTCACTGGGAAAGGCCCCCACAAAGAGATCAGAAGACGGTATGATCCAGCAAACATCGAAGCTATTTTGAAGATAGACGCCAAGACCGTCTATTGTGACGGATGGGCACCCTCGCAAGCCAACCTATTTTAAAATGTACTACTTGGAAGGGTCGGATCTAGCCGCCATTAGCTTCAGGGTCCCGACTCCTTCCTGCAGTGAAGCCCATGCCACCAGAGACAAATGGCCAATAGCCGCCCCGATATCTGTCTTGGTGTGTGTATCGGTTCCCACCTGTTAGCACAAACCCACAAGCACAGGAGAGTTCTTCGCGAGCGCACGGTCACCCCCGACACCGAGCGAGTTGTGGCAACGCGAGGCCGTAATTGTCTTAAAGCACGTTCTACAGACATCACTTCTGGGCGCTAACCTAGCTCCCCGCAAACCGGTCTACCCTCGGGTTCTGAAATGTCATATTATGACTACTTAAGCGCCCAGTGTCGCTTCATCAACTTCGGGATACACAACTAATACAATAGTCTCAACACTCTCTATAGGTCTCTCATTGCTTTTGCATAAGTCAAATGAAGCATGAGGGCAAACTGCGACATGTTATTTCGATGTTTTGTCTTTCTAGATCCAAGGAAACACTCACAGCAGGAGACGCTGCTTTTCGAGTCGTAGGACTTGAATATAAAAACTTCATCTGGCAGCTGATCCGAGAGATAATACCAGCGATGTTCTCGGTTGTGGAAGACGTTGAAAGACTCCCCAACATAATGGGGATATATAACGTCGGATGCTATGAGGTCTTTCTCCTTGTTAACACTCCGGTAATCCATCAACCCTAATGGCCAGTCGCGAAGAGGTCCAAATAATGGCCTCCATATACTGCGTAGACCAGTCAACTAACATGCTTCATCGTTCGGGTGTCTACTTACTTTAAGACTTAAAATCGTCGTTTCATCAATACCTCCGCTTGGCCGTCTCCAAACTTTCTCCTTAAATTGGTATTGGCACTCGTCGCGAGCCGGTTCACTTACTGTCAACCAGCACCTCTACGAAAGATAGCGCCCGGAACTCCAGGATCTTGACGCATCCAGCAGTACCATGGCTTTGTGTCAGGCTTCTCAGGGTCTTGATCGTAGTTGAGCCACGGCATCTGATCCAACTGCTCTGGCGTGAGGTCTTCAAGCTTGGGCGGCCAGAATGCCTTCCAAGGCTGCGCCTTGTCCTCAGGAACATCCTGACTGTCAGGAGTTGCGCACCGAGGAGTGCTTGCCCATTAGGCTGGTACCACATTCTCAAATTTTTCGATTCTTTGGTCGACAAGACATCTTAGACACCGTGCATCAAGTTTTAGACGATGAAGCTCAGAAAGAGCAACGCCGGTTCACGCTTTTTGGGCTTGGGGGTTCTGGAAAGACCCAGATTGCCGTGGAGTACACCTATCGGCATCTCGACAAGTATCAAGCAGTTATGTGTATTTTGGCTGATAGCCCGGATAAGATTCAACAAGGGTTCCGGGATGTCGCGGAGCTGATGGGCATGGAGAGGACCGCAACCAATGCCGGACAAGCGAAGACCTACGTGTTACACCGTCTCGCAAACTGTGGTAAGGCTTTCCCATTCACCTTTAACAATATGTACTAATACGCTTGTAGGAGACAAATATCTTCTCGTCTTTGATAACGTGGACGACATCGCGATCATCAAGGATTGTTTCCCAGTTTCAAAAGGCGGCTCTATCCTGATAACAACACGGGATGCTGCATCAGCAAGCAACAAGTCTCAATACAAAGTCATCGTTCCTAAGTTCTCTATTGAAGAAGGAGCTCGATTTCTTGATTCACTGATATGTGAGGAGATACCTGCCACTGGAGAAGAAGCACAACGTCATGATCTGCTACTGAGAATCAGTTCAATCTTCCATGGGTACCCACTGGGCTTGAGTCAGGTTGCTGGCTTCACTAGAAGCGGTGGATCGTCTTTGGAGAATTTCGAGTTGCTCTTGCAAGATCAAAAGAGCTCCTCTGCAACTTCTTCGTTGCCTGTGGACGATTATCATCAGACGTTGTCGAAGACATGGGAGTTGCTACTTGGTTCATTGTGCCCAGAGTCAAGGCTTATCTTGGATATACTCGTTTATTTGGACCCTGACAGTGTTCCCTATGAGCTTTTCCGCGAAGGGAGCAAAGACCTCGGATCTGGCGAAACTTATGGCCAAATGACGTTCACGTCCGATGCGGTCAAATTCTGGGAAGCACTGACTGGATTGCGACGGCAAACCCTCATTCCCACGAACTCCACTCTCCAAACAATGTCAATACATCGGTTCTCACAGGATCGAGCTCGTTCACAGCTCATTCAGGACACTCACCGAAGGAAAGAGATATTCCAACTTACGCTCCATCTTCTTACGAACGCCCATCCTGAGTTCCTCAACTACTCTAAGCATTGGGCTCCAGCGATCTGGAGGACTTCTGAGAAATTTTTGCC
Organism: Lophiotrema nucula; assembly: GCA_010015825.1. Classification (NCBI taxonomy): domain Eukaryota; kingdom Fungi; phylum Ascomycota; class Dothideomycetes; order Pleosporales; family Lophiotremataceae; genus Lophiotrema; species Lophiotrema nucula. The sequence goes on along the minus strand of ML977317.1, from coordinate 809,044 downwards.
GCATGTCAAAACCCTCCAAAGGGCATTTCTGGCGGATCCAGCTGTTTTCAAGGGAACAGAAACCCGTTTAGCTCAAGTGATGTATCATTGTGCTACGTAAGCTCCCTGAGTTCCAACATGACAGCATCCACTCACTGCTCCGAACAGCTACGAATTTGAAAGCAATCACTATACCGAAGCCGCCGAATCCTTCAAGACGACTCGGAAGGTACTTGCCATGGCGCACGAACCAGACCTTCTACTTCTATGCGACTGTTTCAGAGTGGAAGGCAGGCTTTTCAATGAAATGAACATGCCGAAGGATGCCAAGCGCCGTAATATAGAGGCAAAAAAGCTTGCTGAGCTCTGCATTGAGAAGGGCCTCTTCGACAACTACGATAGCCGGATGCCACGCATATTGACCGGACTTGGGAACACAATGAGTCAGCTGGGAGAATTTGACCAAGCTCTAACTCTCCAACACGAAGCCATGCGACTATGTAGAGAAGTTCCTAGGGAGCAGTCAGATGCGGCTACCATTGTTCAGTTAAACCTCGGCTTTCTAATTCTTCGCATGGGGGATGTTGTTGGGGCAGAGCGGCTATTGCTTTCCACTGTAGATGAGGCTCCCAATGCTGCCTACGCCTGGTATCCACTGGGAAATACATATCTGCAGCAAAGGAAGGTTGAAGAGAGCCTAGCTGCTCATCTCACAGCCCTTCGAATTTATATAACCTGGTTCGGTGAGTATCACACATTTGTCGCCGACTCTTTGTACAAGACAGGCGAAATACTTCTTCTGCACAAAGCAGACGCTCAACAAGCTAGGTGCGTACTTTGATTTCTACTCTGGGCAAATCTGACGACGAGTTTAGCGAGTATCTGAGGAAAGCTCATCATATCTATCGAGCCCAGTCATCGTGCACTGATGTTCGCCGCGCACTGGCAAGGTGTGCCCGAATGTATGCTAAGTCACTGGAAAAGCTTAACAAAGTGGAAGAGGCAGAGGCTCTGTTTGAAGAGGCTTGGGGTTTGCGAGAGGAGACTGAGGGTCTGAGAGGATCACCTTCTGACCGTGATGAGGATTATGTCGACGTTCTGTTTTATTGGTGCCGATAAGGCAGACGACAAATCCGCTTTATTGTCGTCCTGCTTATGCAGAATTCTTTCTTTCCGTCCAGCAACAAACGTTCCGAGCTAAAGAAGGTAGCAAATAGTTGAAAGCCCCATGTGGCTTGTTGTATTTCATCTTTCAAAGATTGATCTAGCTAGAGATTTCTGTTCCAGTCTGAGTTAATACTAAGGCACCTCAAGGCTGCGTCTCTCAGCCATGGCTGAGATGTGCGTCCTCAATTCAGGGTCTCTCTGAGCTATATAAGTGCCATTGGCTTACTCGTTTGCGACTTTTCATGTGCCCGACTCTCAGCCTTACCCACTAGACTCAGCGCCTCGTCAACCTACGATCCTCTTCAAATATTATTAGAGTACTGTTTTGTTTCAGAATTTGCGCCGCGTTTGAACATTCCTAGAGTAAGGGTATAGATACTATATCGCTTTACTCTGCAGGAGCGCTTCGTCTACTAATAACTACTTAGGTAGGATCTTATTCATCTAATCGCAGCACTTCAGCAATAGTAGTACGCTATCTGTACCACTAGAGCTCAGCACTGCATACAACTTATTAAGTGAAATGAGCCAAATGATGCAAGATGAGGATCCTGCTGCTCAAGGCCTTGGACCCCGGTACACTTGGTTGGACTTGGCTCTCACGCCGGAGATCATAGGTTTGTGCTCTCGATTGTTCTTTACAGCTCTCTACACTATAAGCTCTGGTCTGTGCTCTCTAGCTATGCATCATTACGATACTAATTTAATACCTCCTCTTAGACCACTTCATCAACAACCACTGGTATCCTGGAAGTAACCAGAGGCAAAAGCTCAAGGTTGCACTTACATACCGTTTCCTGCTGGCCAGGCCTCTGACGTAAACAATGCTGCCCTCGCTTGAGCGTGGGTTGAATTGGTTGGTGTGGGAGAAGAGCGGGTAGCGCTTGTCCGTGGTCGTCGGCGAGTCTGTGAATAGTTAGGAGGAGGTGTGATATTCATCCTCTCAATGCTAGACGTCAGGTCGTCCACTAAGGAGGAAGGGTCAGTTCAGTTGTCATGGTTGTGGAATCCAGAAAGATGCATACCCTCTTCATCACTTCCGGTGCGGATCTCCTCCTGTTCTGGAGTTTTGGGGCGCGGCACCTGGGGTGCAGTGTGTATTATTGGAGGGGCGGATCGTTTCCCTTGAGCTGACCTACGGTAGACTGCTGACACATGAGCTGGGGACCAAAGAAGAATGAGCGATGCATACTCACCACTGTCAGCCTTGTGTGCTTGCTTGTCGAGAATGCGCTTGCCAGCCTTGAGGTCGTCCAATTTCTGCTTCAGAGAGGCGCGCTGATCGCGTATTTCCTTAGACTCTGAAGCGATCGCTAGTAATTGTTCCCTCTCCATTGTGAGCACCAGGGTAGGAGGGAAGATGGTACCAAGGTCTGTTAGCATGCAGCTTTCAATCGCGAGCACGGTGACGTTCGTGATGAAGACCGAGATTGCTCGCTGTGACGTATTAGTCTTTTGCTCAGGAGAAGCGACGTCTGTTCAACATGTAACTGACCTTGTAGTATGTCTGCGTGAGATCCAGAATTTCTGAAGCGGTGAAGTCGTCCAAGGATTCTGTCAACAGCTGTGGCCAGGAACGTTTAAGCCCACTGCTTCCCGAGATCTGAGCATCGTATCGTCTTGCGCGAATGTCTTCGATCTCTGTTCCGAAGGCAGGGTCGTAGGTTATAGGCACCTGCTTGCGATAAGGGAGTAGTACTTCCTCCAACTTAGATTTCAGACGCTCTCTCCTCTCTTCGAGCTCCGGAATGATATGTTCGGCCATCAGCATCTGAAATGTCCGCCCGTCCGTGAGAGATCCCAAGCCAAGATCAACGTAGTCTTTGGCTGCCCTAAAAACTCTCTCTATATGATTCACGGCGATGAAGCTCCAGCGCTTAGACTGTTCGCGGAAGATTTCCCCAATAACGTGTGGGTTGACCAGTGAGACGAGACCTGCCTGTCGGCTTTGTCGTACCCGTGGACTGATTTCGATCTCAAGAAATTGACGTCGATTGATTGGGGTGGGGTCGTCAATGATAGTACTGTACTGCGTTGCTTCGTCGGCAAGAACCGGATGATTTCTACGCCGATCCTCGTTGTCATTGATCTCCCACATGTGGCCTTTTTGATACATGACCTGCGCAAAAGCGATGTTGAGATTCTGAATCTCTGTTCGGAGGCGATTAGCAGACTTATTCGGTGGTAGAGACGGCGCGAAGAATTCTGTGTTGCTGTAGTTGCCTTCAAGAGCGTCCTTCGTAAGCATCTGGAACTTCCCAGCGATGCCCAATAAGTAAACCTGGAGTTCCTGATCGGTCTGACGAGGGATTCCAAGTTCCTTCAGGTTGATGCTCGTTTCTTCGAGGGCCGCCCGAATATCGTCGATGAGTGATGGTAATTCCTTGCAGACGTGGCGCAGCAGTACAGTCGATAACTTCTCCTTCAAGGCGACAATTCCCAAATCATCAGGCGGGAGTTGGTTCCACACACCTAGATTTTGGGTGTAAATTAGCTGAAGTCAAGTTGAGTTACTCGTGGGCGGCCTTCAACGAGTCGCGTAAAGTCACTTAGTCGGTTTCCGGACACAACAGCGTTCCAAAAGCAGAAGGTATGGGATTACTGTGGAGAAACGTACCGGATGCGAAGAAGTCCTCCTCGTCTTGATCCCTCTGGGCATCTGTGAACATCTGCTGGTCATACCCTCGGTTCTTCACTACATGCCAGCCAAGCTGACAGTGGTGGATTTGGTTCTGTGCCAATTGCAAGAATGTTTGCTCGCTCTTTGAGCCTTGGTCGACCTTGTCTGGTTTCGTGATGATACCAAGCGTTCGAGCGTCTGCATTCTCAACTTTTACAAAGTCAAAGATCTTGTGGAGCCTCCAGTCATATCCAGCATTGATAACTGCGAGGATGATAGACTTTTCCTGCTTCATGTACTTCCGAATGAGGTTTTTGACTTGCTCCTTGTGCGTGACTTTTTGGGCTCGCTGATTGGGGTTGTCAGCGTGGATGATACCCGGTAAATCCACGATCGTCAGCGATGGGAGATCTGGTCCAATGTACCTGATTTGAAGGGTATCGTCATGGAATTCTGTGGGTGCGCCGATGCTCATTGCTTCTTTGGCGTTCCTCACGAGTTCGCGAAAGTCGAAACTTTCGAGCGAGGCGTAGTTATGCTTGAACTTTCGGAGTTCAGCAATCTCCAACTTTGTTCGCTCTTCTGATGGAGTTATGCTGCAGCTGATTATCGTGTTGGTGGATTTACGAAGAATCAACTCTGTAGCGAATGTCGTGCATGTATCCTCCCCAATTGGGAATGGCAGTCGCGTAAGGCCCTCCAGAACGGAACTCTTGCCTGAAGACTGATCGCCACAAACAATCAGTTGTGGGAGACTGATGTCGTAGGCTCCAAGGTTCTGGCTTCGCAGTTTGTCTATTGCGTCAAGTAAAGCCAGTTGATCAGGAGTTTGAAGTTTCCCCAGAGAGTCGGATTCGGGATATTCGGAAGCCATGACAAACTCGGACATAGGGATGAGGATTTCCAATTAGAGTACAAGTGAACTAGTGAATGTTCCAATTTAAGAAAGGTTTGATCGATGCTGTGATATAGTGAGGTTCTGAATTTCAAAGGAGAAAGGAGGTTCCGCAAGCGCTATATATGCGTACCGACTCTGCTTACGGACATGGGTCGTCGGACGTAAGAAAGGTTTGGAAGCACTTTTGATACTTCGCTACGCTTGGAGTCGTTCTTAGACCTGCGTGCATGCATATGGTAGGAACAGTTACTATGCGACGATAGCCAACGGAATGTCGAGAGGTCGGAACTTCTCAAGCCGCTAAGCTGAGTGTCCCATGCCGGTTTCGAGGCTGATTCTGCGGCCATGCATACCATTACGGGGATGTATGTATTCTGATGACCATTAGCGTTTCATGTTACATAGTGACTTCGCTGTATTACTTCTGTGCCGCTCGACCAACACCTGGAACATGCGATGACCCCCAAGACGTATGTTCCTCCTTCAACATGTTCATGCTCGATGAAGAAGTAGCAGTTGAACGACTGCGAACTTGCCCTGGCTCATCAAGATGCCTTAGAAGCTTACTCGACCGCTAGATAGCTCCATTGCTTGGTAACGTTCGCGCCCCCTAACATGGTTTTGGAATCCGTCATAGACGCCGCATCCATTTTGAAACGATAAATGGCTCCACATGTTTGTTTCCAGTATACGTTTGAAGGTCGGTGAGCGTTTATGCAATGTGATGAACCACAAGCGCTGAGATGTCGAAAAGGGAAGGCAAGCTGCGGCCATGTGGCACAGCAACCACATCACCACCAGGATGAGTGAGGCTGAGCGAGCAATAGCATACAATGTCAATCCTCAAAAGCGACAAGAGCTTGGATCTCAAACAATTCGAGTATGAGGAGGAGGGTAAGGTATGCGGGTCGGAGAAGGAGCGAAATTGTGTCAAAAGATGAGAAGGAAGGTGCAAGTGGTGAACCAGGCTGAGTACATACCTGCAAAGTACCACGCGTCGGAAGAAGATCTTGCATCAGTGAACCGCGAACTATTAGTATCTAATACCAAATGGGCTAGTATTGCGAGGTCGTTGTACTCCTGCATCTGGTCGGTGGTCGAAGACCTCTGGCCTTCGGTTTCCGAAACTGGCTAGAGCCACATACCTCGAAGAGGAAAAGTAATATAGAGACCCCTCTGACAAAGCACTTCGTTTCGTCGAGCGATCGGAAGTTGTGCTCAAAACCTAGATCTTCAAGAAGCTGTAAGACGGGACCGAAATACGGCTACGGCTCAGATCCGAGACGTGCAGTAGATCTCCGAAGAGGGAAGCGAGATGAACCGGCAGTGGTTACGAGTCGGCACGCTTACGTATATACCTACGTGATGCTGATCGATTCGGGGTTTCTTGAGCTGTACAGTTTGAGCCAGTCGTCATTCAGGAGGTGTTCGAGCGCTCGAGTGCTGTTTAATCGCCCAGTAGGAGACAGTCGAGCCGTACAAAGTGAGAAAGCAATAGGGAAAGAACGAAGTCAGGATGACAGGTGAGCGATGAGGGTAGAAAATTCGATGTGTGTGAGGATCCTCGAAATGGAATGAATGTAAGCGGGTGTGGAAGCTGAAGAAGGAAAGTGCGACACAAGAGCAAAGAAAGAGCCATTTTTGACGGGGAAAAACACTTCACTTTTCGAGCACCTGAGCACCCAGACGCCCGAACCAATGCATACTATACACGTAGTAGAACCATCAAATTTGCGATAACGAGCAATTAGAGCTCATCGTGCTTCTTCTCCGGCTGTGGCACCTCAAAGTCATCAGGAAGCTCCTCGATCTTGATATCGATGGGTTCCTGCTCGATCGGCTTCTCCTTCTCCTCCTTGACCTCAGGCTTCTTCTCATCCTCCACAATGAGTGTTTCGGGCAGCGTTTCCTTCTTGCCATCACCCATGCGGATCGCGTCAACCCAAGCTTCAATTTCAACTGGTCCGAAGGTTTCGCCAGAGTACTTCTTGTACCAAGAGCGCTTGCCATTGGTAGCTATGAGGTGTGGTTGGTCATTGCTGTCGAACTTGAGCTCTGCGAGAATAGACGAGGCGAGTGGGTTCGACGCGGGGACACCGATGAAAGGGAAGAGGTGGCCTCCGGACTTGTCGTGCTTCTGGTGAATAGAAGCAAGGGCAGCGAGAGCCGTGGTGGAGGCTTCAGACGCTTCGTCTTTTGGAAGTATGGCAAGGATGCAGGTCAAGCTCTTGGAGGTCAAGCACGAAGCCTGGAGCTCGGCCTGTTCAGCGATGATGGGAATCGTGGGCTTAGTCTCTTCGACTGGGATGATGATGGGTTCGGCAGTATCTTCAGTCTTGAGGTTTGGATCGGGGGACTCAGTTGGAACGACAGGCTCTTCCACGGTCTCGGACTGTGCTGATGCCGCCGCTGAAGACGCGTCCGCAGACTTGTGCGAAGCTGATGCTTTTGAGAATTTTGATGAAGACTTTGATGCCTTCTTGTCGTCCTTCTTGCTCTTAGGCTTCTTCTCCTTCGGCGGCGGGCAATCCGGGTTTGGTGTGGCAGCCTGAGAGAGGAACTCGACCATGGCGTCCTTGGTATTCTCGCCGTCGAACGTAATCGGATCTTTGCTGCCCCCAGGGATAAGTATCAAGGTGGGAACCTTCTCGATGCCGAACTTCTCCATAGCTGCCGTCTCCTTATTCCTGATCTGCGCAACGGGAAGGACGCCAGCAAAATCAATGGCCAGTGCCCGCAAAGTTGCGCTAGTCAGACCCTTGTCACTGAACAAAATCGCCTTCGGGCCTTCCTTGTCCTCCTCCAACCATTCCTCGAAGTTTTTGTCCGTCAAGCGCTTCACGCTGTTCGGAATCTTATCCTTGACGGCACCTATTATGGCCTTCGCCTCTCGTGGGCCTTGGTAGTCTTCGACGTTCGGCTTTCCTGGCTTCTTGCCTGGTCGAACGATCTTGAGGGTTGGGAAGCCCTGAACGCCCATCTGGCCGCAGAAAGGCTTGTTGACCTCGTCGTCGCAATTGACGGCAGCGACCTTGGCGAGACCGGCGAGGGACTTCGCAGCTTTCTCGTAGGCCGGCTTGAGGTTCTGGCAGTGGCCACACCATGGTGCGTAGAATCTGGAGGGTGTCAAAGGGGGACGGGGTCAGAGGACTGGGGAGGGTGCTTACTCTACGATCTGAATCATTGTTAGCCTGCACGCTCAATTGTTTGACTGGCGGACGTACTGAAGTATAATTTGATTTCGCGATCACCCTGTCGTAGTCTACGCCCGAAATCTGTAGGACGGCCGAGTTCTTGGTGTACAGGCCCCCGGCTTGGACATGAACAAGGAGTGAAGCTGCAGCTGCAGCAAGCGTTGTTGTGCGTACCATCTTGAGAGAAAGAAAAATGTGACGTGCAAGGAAGAGAGTGTGTGTCCCTGAAGGAGTGCGGCTTCCCTGGGGCTTATATGTGATTGCTCACATCATGTATCGTGACAAGTGGCCTTTACCTGAAGCTCGCGGCAACGCAGCTCGCGGCGCGGGGAAGCAGCAGCAGGGGTCCATGCGCCAAGCCCGTTACCACTATGTCATTTATTGCCCATCCCGCCAGGCACGAGCAATTCACTACAAGAGCTCCGACAACGTCCCAACATCCTCCAGCAGCCTCTCCCCACCTCCAGGATGGCGACGAACACACCCGCGAAGCTTCGGGGCGCCGAAATTGCGCAGTTCGCGTACCGAGCAGGGCAGTTGGAGCAGTACAAGCCGATCATAACCTACTGGCGTACGATTGCTGGACACTGTGCGGGGACACCATCTAACGGCGAACAGTACGATTCTACATGACGCAGAAGATCATTGCAAAGGGCCTCCATAACGCCGACGAGGAATGCAACGCCTACACGGTCGACCTGATGGACAAGCTGGAGCACACGAAGGCTGAGCACTCGACCGAAGACGCCTTGCTGGACGAGGTCGCCGCATACGCTTACTGTGAGCAATTTGCGCTCGAGACATTCGCGCGAGGGGACAATGCGATCCGGAGCAACAAGGTTACAGCGTATGGTAGCTCCTGAAGGCGGAGCAGGACAAAGCTAATCGAAAGCAACAGGCAGACAGTGGACACCTTTCGCGCGGCCGCAACCTTTTTCGAGATGTTGACCATCTGGAAGAACCCGCTCGAGACTGAGATTGCATCTAAGCTGAAATTTGCCAAGTTCCACGCGGTGCGCATAGCCAAAGCCCTCAAGGCTGGCGAAGATCCGAATGCATCGAACCCTGTCCAGGAAAATCCACCAGAGCCTATGTCTCCAGCCCTCGATCCGGCCGATCCTGAAGTCCAGCGAATAACTGGTGGAGCAGTCCAACCACCAGCAGGCAACCCCTATCAGTCCTACGTCGAGTCGGCCCCGAATACCGAGGCGCAACCCTCTCCTACCTTCTCTGTATCTCGAGTATCTCCTCCTCCTCCACAGCTCCCGTCTGCGCCAACAGGGTACTCGCACGCAGCTTCTCCTCCTGTCTTTCCTTCGCATCGCGACGTATCGCCCATCTCACAGCCAGACACATCACGGCATGGGTCGGTAGCATCTGTTGGAGGCGGATATTTCCCACGGGTCAACCAGCCTCCACCTACATTTACATCAGAAACCGCAGCACCAGGGCTGCCAACTGCTCCCTCAATAGAGGACGAACCCATGACAGCTCCTTTTGAGAGCCCGCCTCCTCAGATACCCCAGGCACCACAAGCACCAAGTCCCCAAGCCTTCTATCAGAACCAAGCATCACCCCCACCTATTCAACCTCCCCATCAGCCACCACCCTCACAGCAGCTGTTTCAACACCAGCAGCCAGGCTTCGCATCTCCTCCGCCGCCACAGCAGCCTCAGTTCCAGCACAATCCTGTTCCGCCACAGCAGCAGCAGCCGTGGATACCACCAACTTTCCACAACCAACCTCCTCCACAACAGTATTCGCAGCCAGCACCACCACCTCCACCTGCGCAGCAGGCTCTGTCTCAAGGACCATTCAAGACGGATGAGGAAGCAGTGATCGCGGCAGAGAAGCACGCGAAGTGGGCTATATCTGCGTTGCACTTTGAAGACATAAACACGGCAGTCAAGGAGTTGCGGATTGCGCTGCAATCTCTGGGTGCTTTGTAGGAGAGGATTCGCGATACTGTATGATATATGAACATATGAAGGAGAGCCTTTCATGGTAGAGCTGTCATGAATACGTTCTATACCCATTGCATAGTACATAGCAAATAATACGCGGTTTTTTTTTTGTGTACTTGATCGGCATATCTATCAACTAAGAAAGCAGTCGTGAGGCGTGTTTTAGAAGGAATTCACTACTGTCGCTACTTGTAATCCACGGTTTCTCCGAACTTGCCAGTTTGGGTACTTCACTGCACGGGCCATGTCCGACTCGACCCAGCCACACATCGCTCAACCTTCACGCATCCCCGTCCCCAAAGCGAGACAGCAACCGCCGCATAATTATGCTGTTCCACTTTCTGGTCTCCATATACACACCCTAAAGCGCGGGCGTCATGGCTCCGATAAGCCCACTCAACGCCTCAGAAATATCTGAGAAGGCGCGGCGCGATCTACTCCTGCTTCTCGAAGGTGTAAGGTAACATGACCATAGCTTTACTCTAGAGCCTCGACTCATAATCTCCAGGTTCGCGGAAAGAAGAATCTCGTGCTAGAGAAGACGCTTGCGGGGCCTTTGAACTTGCTTGTCAAATTCTCCACGCTGCAGGAATATGGCGTAGACAAGCCGTTCTTCCTAGAGAACGACAATGTCGACTTCTCGCAGCGGAACATCATCTTCCTTGTTCGAGGAGAGAAAGCGAAGACGGTGATATCTGTTGCTAGTATGTTTTCTGCTACACTTCCAGAGTCACCTTGCATCTCGCCCTTTTCTTTGGGGTCTTAAAGTAGGCTAGGCAGACAGCACTACTCTGTCTTGTCTAGTCAGTCCTGATCCCTACATCAACTACTATGATCTCAGCGTCCTCTACATGTAGTCTCTCGCTCTTCTATCGAGCGGTTCGCTAGTCCGCTCTATTTCGAGTACTGATTTACATATCTAGAGCAGATCAAGCGCATACGCCGCGATAGCCAGATTGAACATGAGTTCTCGATATTCTGGGTGCCACGACGGACGACGGTGAGCGACCAGCTTCTTGAAGAGGCTGGTGTGCTTGGTGAAGCGAGTGTCAGCGAGTGGCCATTGTTCTTTGTGCCACTCGCGGATGATGTACTGAGTTTGGAGTTGGATGATGCGGTTTCGGATCTATATTTGGTATGTTGTAGCTATGGTGGGACTATATCAGGCTGACTGAATGCAGCGGAAAGATCCAACATCCATATACTTGTCCGCCAAAGCATTGATGCTTCAACAGCAGAGATACGGTCTCTTCCCAAGAATCATCGGCAAAGGCGACAATGCCAAACGCCTAGCGGAGTTGCTAGTCAAGATGCGATCAGAAGTAACAGCAGGCGATAGCAGCAGCAACGGGCCGTCTTTCTTAGGCCTAGCCCCAAGCTCTACAATCGACAGTCTTCTGATAGTAGATCGAGAGGTCGACTTTCCCACTGTGCTTCTCACCCAGCTCACTTACGAAGGTCTCATCGACGAGGTATTTGACATCTCTGCCAACCAGACGGAAGTCGACTCCTCCATCGTTGGAGGTGCCGCGCCCCAGCCTGGACAGACGGGCTCGGCATCAACAAGCATGAAGCGCAAGATCATGATAGAGCCCAAAGAAGAGCTCTACTCGACATTGCGCGACTCAAACTTCGCCATTGTTGGCAACCTTCTCAACAAAGCAGCTCGTCGTCTGCAGAGTAGCACTGGTCGCGACCAACTAGCTACAAAGACAACAGCCGAGCTTCGAGACTTCGTTTCAAAGCTGCCGAGCTATCAGCAAGAATCAGCTAGCTTGAAGCTACATACATCGTTAGCAGAGGAGATCATCAAGTTCACGCGATCCGACATTTTCATGCGTTCACTCGAAGTGCAGCAGAATGTTATGTCTGGTGCTGATCCAACAACTCAACACGAAACGATCACCGAGCTGATCAGCCGCAACGTTCCACTCCCAACAGTCATCCGCCTCCTCTGTCTAGAAAGCACAACCAATGCAGGCATGCGACAAAAGGATCTCGAAACGTTCAAACGGGCAGTAATCCAAGCCTATGGTCCTCAACACCTCCTCACCCTATCCTCGCTGGAGAAGATGGGTCTCCTCCAATCTCGCGGCGGCACCACGCTAGGCGGTCCGGCAGCAAAACCAGGTACTGTAACGAATTATACACCCCTGCGACGAAGCATCAAGATCTGGGACGATGAAGTCAACGAGTCTGAACCAAATGATATCTCCTACGTCTTTTCGGGCTATGCGCCCCTCTCTGTGCGACTGATACAAAGTATCATTCAGAAACAGACACTTGCCAACTTGATCAAACCATCGACACACCCTGGTGCGAGCGCACAAGCGAATCCCCTTGCGCAAGGCCTTCGGATCTTCGACGATGCTACCAAGTACGTCAAAGGTGCGACGTTTGACGAGATTCAAGCAGGCGAGGAGAAGGCTATCAAAGCAAGGAGCATGCTCAATGGCAGCCACAACGATGCGAACAAGACTATTGTCGTCTTCTTCCTGGGTGGGATCACAAGGGCAGAGATTGCGGCGCTGAGATTCATCAGTGGGAAGCTGAAGGAGGTTGGTGGTGAGGGCAGGGGTAGTAGAATTGTAATTTGCTCAACAGGGATTGTGAAGGGCGAAGGCTTGGTAGGAAGCGCGATCGAGAAGGCGAAATTTGGCTAGATCGCGGGGATGAGATGTATCTGGGAAAGGGCGGTTGGAAGCTTCAAGGCAGTAAAGCCTAGTAGTATATCGTCACCCGTAATACCCTGAAGTGCTTGCGATGAGTCCTCAATGTCTCTTCTCACCGATTTCCGGTCTCGCACCATGTGGCTCTCCGCAGAGACTTGTATATAAAGACCTTTCAGCGGTTCTCCCTCTTCTTCTTCACACCTTCATCTTCTGAGGGTCAACAAGCTTGAAAAAAATCTCGAACCATACGGCTATGCTTCTCAAAAATACCATTCTCAAGTTCATCATGTCCATCTAATCTTCAGACCACTTGAAAGCTGTACATGGATTCTAAACCTGCATCTTTTTCTATCATCCACTAGAAACCGGCATTTGTATAAACACATCCAACGGCACCATATGCTCCTTGTAGATATTGCCCAAGCTTGGGTCCCCGGGCATTGAAACAGAAGCACAGACACCGACATGCAGTGTCTAAAATTGGTCATCGTCGCCCGTATGTTGTGGACTTTGACCAGAACCCAAAATTCGGCGCAAGATACGAACATGTCTCTCTCTCATTATCAAGACTAAAGTGATTGTCGAGTTATTTCCCACACGGACGTACAAAAACATATACATATACGAACACATGAATAAATTATCTTACCCTCTCCTCTGAATCCCCTACTAGGCGACAGCGAAATAAGAGTCATACTCCCCTATGATAGTTCTCAAAATCGAGAAGGCTTCATTCTATGTACTCAAGTTAGCCAGAAATAAAATTACTGAAGAGTTGTATCATGACGACAACTCGACGTCTAGACTAGAAACGACGACTTCAAGAACTGATGTCTGGAATAGTATAAAAAGAGTCTTTCGCGAGGATGAATGGATACTCATTCTTAAATCTGGGTAGATCCGCTGTATGGAGTATAGAAGTAAGGGATAAGGTCACATGTGATACTGAAAAGTACGTTACTTCCTGCAGATGCAGTGGATTACTTAACAACAATTCTAATGAGGAGAGGATGTAGTGACTAGACTTACTTTAACTTTCTCACTAATGTGCCAACCCGCTTATGAAAGAATCTCCTAAAATGCGCTACGATCAGCTAAATGAATATATTGCATCTCTTCTTCTTGAACTTTCCTAGTCTCTATACATGTAGAGGGTGTTTAAACAGACGACATATCCAACCTTTCAAGATCAGAAACACTAGCTTCACAAGCAGATGTAGTTCAGCCAAATCGAAAGAAAGCCCGGGGGAACTCGATGATCATACTGTCCCATAGAATTAGAAAGACGCACTCGTCTAAGATAATGACAAAGTGCTCGTGACTTATCAATACGATTTCTAAGACCACGTCATGGGAGTATTCTGCCCACTATCCACTCTCGGACCTATCCAAAGGTAGATCCTGAAAAATCCACCACGACGAGACTTGAGTTTAAAATTCTCGATTATCTCAATCGATGTTTGACATATTTCTTTGAAAACTAATCAAGCTCCGAAGCATATTTCAGAGATTGGTAATCAAAAGCCTCTGAAAGGATTTTTTATGTAACATCTGTTCAAGCGTTCTTCTAAAATACCGTTTCCAAATTCATTCTATAAGCTCAACAGCTACGCATAGCACTAAAAAGATACATATTGTTGACCTACACCCAAAGCGAGATCGAAACTCTTGATTGACGTACGAAAGAGAGAAGGCGGTAACGCCAGGTCCTTGGTATCTAGACTAGAAAGTCGTAGAGACGCGAGCCATGGTCTATTATTTTCTTTCCAAACCAAAATCACCCAGGATCGATTACTATGCAACTCTTGCCTTTCATTATATTCGAAAAACATACCGAGAGTCAGTAAATGCAATCATTTACTACCAACTACTTTCTTACATCATTTAGAAAAAGGCTTAAAGCTATCTCCTATGTAACTGATAATCAATCGCAAACTGGGATTGGAATTTCTTGATTTTCTGGATCAAAAGCCTGCCTACGCTTCCGTTATACCTGCTCTATCTATTTTCAGAAGCGCCATTCAAGAAATTCGATGGATCTGTTTTGTCCCTTGAGAGTGAACTGAAAAATTACATCCTACCACCTGGAGGTCTTCGCTCATTCTACAACGTCAGTAAAACCTATAACAGTACCTGAAGGACAGCTATGTAGTAATTGAGCTCTTCAAAGCCCTACCCATGAATGGAGCTGTAATCGAGAGGCCTGTTTTTAGAACGCAATACTCAAGTGTATATCTCAAAAATAGATCGAGAAGCTCTAGCTATATAAAGGCTCAACAAGGACTAGATAGATAGATGGACAGCTCTGCATGTACCTTTTTATATAATTCAACTTTCACCTTCACTACCGTAGTCGATGAACCAAAATTCAAAAAGTTCCTAGAAGGCTGTTGTTCTTGATAAAAGGCGATCATCACGACAGTTTGAGCACCACAGCGATCATATACACCGAATTTTAGCATTCATCAGAGCTTCGTCTGGTAGACCATGGTATAGCAGCTGGTGAGAATGGAAGCGCTCACATTGCGTTCCTGTGCACACCGATAATATCAAAAACTGGACGATCAGCTCCAGAATACAGCGCCTCCCCGAAGGATCCAAGACCTGATACTGTCTATCATAACTCCAACTATTCTTCAACTAAACTAAAGAGCTCCCAAAATCCAATTGTTACGGATCAGAACTCATTGGCCCAACTATGGATGGAAAGTTCTCGAGACTGAACTATTCAGTTGCATGAAACCTGAGAAACGAACATTTACTCGTGATTAGGAAGTGTCCACTAGAAAGAGCTATGCTAGTATCCCGCTCTATAATCTATCATACAATCAAAAGCATACACTGGTCAACTACATGAGTGTCGTCAAAACGATACAGGCCTTGAATTATGAAACATTTTAGTCTCGCGAGGAACCGAACCTTGTATGTACACAGTCTATATTCTCGAAATCAATATATCTTTTCGGACGTGTTCGAAAAGCAACGAGAATTTCACATATGCGATATCAAGTCAAAACAGGTCTCAAATAGCTTACGCACTCGACGAATGTAGCTAAAATACTGGTACGGCGAGACAATGACTTACCGAAGGTAGACAGCAATAACAATGAGTGAGAAGAAGAACGATGCGAAGCACTTTCCGCCTTACGAAGGTCATCCTTTGACATTGCCACTCAACAGACCAATGTTAGAGAGACAATCTCGAGAAGTTTTATGTCCGAATTATAGTTCGGACACGATCCGCGAGCGAGTCTATGGACTACAAGTTTGAGGAATATATCAAACACAAGGGCAATACTTTCATGTGTTGACCAAATCGGACCAACAGTCAAAGGACGAATGGAGATTGTGGATTAGAGTCAAATGAAACCACCGAACATCGTGCAAACTCTCTCACACAGCATCGATGGCAGAGGCCGAGAAACATGAGAGATAAGCGGCATGTGCGACTCAGTACCTCGAAACAGCTTCATGCCTTACTATGTATTCCGAGAAGTATATCAAAATAAGTCTGCCTCAGATGTGATGTCTTTAATCGACGACTGAGTATCAAAAGTCTATGCAAGAAGACCCCATATAAAGCGATCGTTATTGGAAACGTGCACTACCAGGCCGTATCGTAGCGGAGACCTTGCAGGCCGAAGTTCCCAAAGTAAGTTGCATGTACGGCTTTGGATACCTCCGGATCGATGGTCTTGATGATTTTTGTCCCGAATGAGTTGACCGTGTGTGTTTTGCCGTACTTTCCGAACATAGCTTTATGAAAACCAAGGACATTTCCCTCTTGGAAAGCGTTCATGTAGCGCAGGAAATAGTCTAGGCCTCAAAACGGCTCTTTGTGAGGGTATCTGGCGGCTCTTGACAGCTGTTGCGGTGTAGTGCTGATTTGTACAAGAGATACAATACGGTTTGCCAGAGAGTATAGAGAAACAGAGCAGATGCTACAACGAGGCTTGTGTAAGCCATCGCGAGGCAAGAAAAGTCGGATGATAAGGTGGGTGCGAGATGTGTTCACAAGGACTGCAGCGCAAGACAGTGGGAACAGCGGTTGTCCGACAATTTTCGCCAACGCTCTGTTGTTAGACGCCGAAAAAGCGTGCGTGACACAAATACGATCGAACGCTTTCCGTGGTAGTCGAGTTTCTAAAACACAAGTTGAGGTCTGCTACTGTGGGGCGTTCGTGGTCTCACGTGAAGTCCAGCTAAGTATGTTTGCGGCGAAGTTGGCTGTGTCGGACGTACCTTAGATTAGAGTTATATAACCAGTACTCGAACAGGTAGGTAAAACCTCAGAATGTACCATCAAAAGGATAGTAAGAAGACAAGGCGCAAAAAGTATGCTGTCAAGACTTCATTGATATCTCTAAATCAAAATGAATCATAGAATTATACACTTAGAGGGCAGCCCGCAAGGGCCCTCCTTATCCTTCGGTTCACTTTCTGTCGGTCCGCTCGTGGTCGTCGTCTCTTTTGGTGCGCTAGCCGTAGCAGCTGGTTTTGTGTCTTTTTGTTGCGTTGTTGTTCCGTTCTTTGTTGCTTGGGTTCCCTCCTTCTGTCCATCTAGTCATGCAAAGCTGACCTTGGAGACGGTCTCGTAGAAGGCCCTGCCCTGAATCTGAGCGAGCTCGAGCTCCTTGGAAGAGGGTTGACGAGAGCCATCGCCGCCGGAGAAGGTTCCTGCACCCCAGGGAGAGCCGCCGCGGATCTCCGAAAGGTCTGAGAGGAGAGCTATGTGCGCATTAGCATAGAATCTCGTAGGTGTTGTTGTGAATTCGCCTACCGAAAGTGTGCTTGTAACCAAGAGGAACATAGATGAAGCCGTGGTGGGCTAGGGTCGACTGAGCAGCGATAGCGGTGGATTCCTGGCCACCACCCTGGGTACCAGTAGAGATGAACAGGCCGGCGTACTTGCCCCAGAAAGCGCCAGTTGACCACTGCTTGCCGGTCTTGTCGATGAAAGTCTTCCACTGGGCGGGGAAGTTTCCGTAACGCGTGGGGATACCGAAGAGGAAGGCATCGTACTCCTCAAGTGTGGCAGGGTCGGTGAGGACTTCTACATCGGTGGGCTTAGGAGGGGCGTACATCTTGCCAAGGATCTCATCGGGGAGGGTCTCGGCAATCCTAGAGAGGCATTGTGAGCACTATTATGCAAATGCATAGAGCAGCTGAGCAGCGTCGAGCGAGCTCAGGTTCGAGGAGGGAGAGCCGTACTGGAAGAGTTTGGCACTGCCGCCAGCTTCCTCAACACCCTTTTTCTCAGCATCGGCCTATCGTACAATTTAGCTCACTGCCCAGAAGTCTCAACGCAGCCTCGCGATCCAGGGCTGGATGGAAGGTTTGCGAAGATCGAACGTACCAATTGCTTGATGTGGCCATACATCGAGTAGTAGACGATAGCGATCTTGGGAGCCATGGCGATGAGGAAGCTCTAGACTTTAGGTATGAAGTTCTAGTTGTATGGAAGGCAATTGAAGCTCAATTAAAGAATGAAGGGGAGGGGTCGGGAGAGGCCGCCTTTTGTACGCTCACGCATTGTTCAGCAGATCCCTGCGAAGCTCTCGGATTGCATCAGCCGAACCAAACATATGATACACAGCCTAGAAGCTATCATTCGACATCTGGAACAATTCTTGCAGTTGACTGGCTACACAGCTACCGATTCCGCATCCAGCTGCGTGGTGGAGACGGCTAATCCCCATCGCGTCATAGCGCTGTGCGACACTTGGCACTTCAGCTTACACGCTCATTACAAACTCTCTTCAATCCATTGTGCACCCCTGCCGCGTGTCTCGGTGTCTCGGAACCCCCAAACGCCGCCGTTCCGCGTCGCTTGTTAAGCACCTGCACTCATATCTCCAAATCGCTGCTAATGATTGTGCGAGGAACCGTAAGCACGAGGCTTGAATGGGCTGCTTTGGGCACAGCTCAGGCTGACATGCTTCACGGGCGCTTCGTCATCTCGAAGCTCGTTCTCGTGCCTTGAGCTTTCCCTGTACCGGCGTAGGTTGATAGACATTGCGCTAAGTGCGGGGGATCGGCTGCGATCTCGCGTGGTGGAGGGGTTTGGTGTTGCGTTGAGCTCGACATCGAAAAGCTCAGAGTCGTGATATTTTCAATGTTTGTCAATTGCCCACAGAGCTGCGTACAGTGTTGGCCTATAATGCCCCTGCTCTCGCGGTGATCGACATTATGCACAAGTACGAGACCTGAGAACCACGGACATCGCGTTGATATCGTCGTACAATGCTGGCGACATCAGCTTGGAACCAACCTGAACTCGGGTTCGGGAACATCCGTCACCAGGCGCCTATTAGGATTGCTCCGACACCTATGTCGGGTTGCTAGAGCAGAGCATAAATCAGTTATATCTATATAGATATTCATGTAGGGCGCTAGCGTACCTACAATACAATTCACAAGCATTTCATCGGTCTGTGGGTAATCCAATGGTCTCAAGAATGCAACGGGAAGAAGCGAATGGTTGCGAATCTGGCGCGGCCAGACAAGAGAGTTGAGCGGAGGGTCGACCCGCTCACGTGTCGCACACATGGTACAGGGCGGGGAACGCAGGTGCCTCCTCGCAATCTTACCGGGTGTCTGGATCCACATAGTAAGTTAGACACGAACCACTACAAGAACACTACCGGAGCGATTGCAGAGCTGATCAAAACAAAAACATATTATATAGGTATTCCTGCCTACTTGGACTGAACGAGACCAGAGGTATTGTGACTCCGGCGGCTGGCCAGCCTGCCTATGCCATGCCAATGCCCGTGCTATGCTGCCGCTTGAGTGAGCCACTTTTCCATTGAACGCTGATGATGATAATGAAACCACTTTTAGATGTAAGAAATCCTTCCCGCAATGAACTTTTCTGATGCAATATAACAGGCGGTGGCTGCTTTGCCTGGTATTGGACTCCAGGCTCCCTCGCTAATGCAGATGTCCATAAGTCATGATCGTGCTTCGTGTTACACGCAAGGAAATCGGCCGTTACTCGTCGATCCATCCGCGATCAAGTTGAAATAGAGAGAAGCTTTCGTCGGACGCCAGCGAGGAACACATCCTCTTCCAAGCGTTGGAAAGGTCCTTCCTCCTCCTTCTCATACAAGCCGGTGCTGCCGTACGGACCCTTGCCGCTGGAGCCCAATGCATCGGAGATCAAAGTGTTGGAAGAGGTCAACTGTGCTAAAGAAAAGTCGCCGTGAACAGCGCTGAAAGAAGGTTCGAAGATGCAGTCAGCGAAGAACAATTCGACGTAGAGGTCCTTCGGAATGACGCTCTCGACACGACGGCGAATAAGACGACGGGACTGTTCGAGCAGCTTCTGGAGGTGGTCTGCGGCTTCCTGTGTTGAACGTCCGTCCTCATGGCCGCACAAGTGGAGAGCTCGCACCTGGAGGTCGCCAGCCCACTTGACATCTTCGTTGGCGAAAAGAGCTGAGCACATGGATGGCAAAGAAATCGACAGCGTCTCTAGCTTTGGGCAGCTTCGCAGAAGCTCGCACAGATGCTCTGAACCACTTGGAGATCCCGGATGTGGGTGCCAGAAGCCGTCCTGCGAGCGTGGACTATGTTCGAGAACTCGGAGTGTCTTGCGCGCAGCTTTGACGATAGCGACTACTCCGTCAATGGTGATGGTCGAGATGCAGGTCATGTGGAACTCCTCGAGCCTGGTGGCAGTGCGAGCGACGGCATACAGGTCAGTATCGGTGATCGGCATGAAAGTAGTGTCGCCGAAAATCTTCAATCTTCGCAGCTGACCGAAGTTGGCAGATTGAAGTGGGCTCAGATCAACCTGATTTCCTGGGTCGGAAGCTTGCTGGGACGTTGGATCCACCGCCTGAAGCTCCAAAGACTCAAGAGGCTTCCCGCTACCTACGAGCAAAGACCGCCATGCCTTTGCATCCATATGCCGAATGGTAGTCCACGGTAGCGAGACAGACACGAGGTTGGTGCAGTTCCGGAGGGACTCGAAAATCAGCTGGTCAGTCTCGGCGGTGTAAAACCCATGGAACCACATGCGCTTGATTCTTGCTGCGACTTCCGGGTACTGGGTGAACGTCTTGACAGTCTGCTTGAGCGACGAAAACGGGTCGCGGTAGACGGCTGTGCCAGTAGGACGCTCAATCATCTCGTACAGTGAGTAGCTCTCGCGGCGGGTTGAGAGCTCGGCCCATCGCTGCAGGAAAGAGTTAGCTGGAGGCTCGATCAATCATCCTAGTACTTGTGACTCACCTCACCACCCTTCCAGCGACGAACGTAAACGTCCTTGAGCGCGTATCCCAGTGCCCACTCGTGCCATTGCCAGCATACAAGACGAACGGCAGAAGTTGCATCCCACTTCAGCATCTCCGGCGGTACAGGGCCCCTCACATAGCGTTGCGTCGTGGGCTTCTGAAGCGGGAGCTGGGCCTGGGACAGGCCAAAGGTGTAGGTTGGGCCATCGCGAATATTCGCTTTGGCAGTCTCCTCTAGGATCTTGGAAAGGACTTCGTACGGGAACTCGTTGATGTGCATTGAATGTGCGCCGACGAGATTGTAGGGTGACTCTTTGTCTGGCAATTGAAGGAGCAACTCGTAGGTATAGCTCCTATGTGCTTGTATGTAGTGCAAAGTAGATCAGTGAATCTAGGTTAGTCGAAGTTCAGTGAAGGTGTGAGGTCAGCGGGCGAACGTCACGTCTTATACTTGCCCCAGATTCGCCTCGGACCCAGAGAAGTTCGCAATTTTCAAACAAAGGATATGGAAGGCGTGGTACGAATTGTTAGTAACAGTTTCCCCAGTTGAGCAGTGGCGCCAAACCCTCGGACCCTGGCTCCGTACGAGAAGGCCAAGTGGAGCGCTAAAAATGCATCATGTGAATGACACCATGAGGCCAGTTAATTGCGGTGCCATTCCAGCGCACAGCACGAGCGCTCGCTGCGGAAGATGAGTCGTTGTCTGATTTGAGGTGAGGGCCTTGCTCGCTTGTCGTCATTCGCTGTGAGCCAAGGCCGGTAGAACTAGCCTAGCGAGCCGCAAGACTCAAAGAAAGGACTTTTGTGCCAAGCTAGCTGGTCACGAGTTGCAGCAAAGCCGATTATCTGAGGGTAACAGATTGATCATTTTGACACATACATTCGGCGAACGAGGAAAGACAGCGCGCTCGTGGCCAGGTCTTGCAAGCTGACTGCAAGCCCGAGCAATCGGCTGCTAGCTAGCCCAGTGCCACTGCTGCTTCAGTTCCTTCGACTCCATTGCCGCCTTGGTATCATCCGAATCACGAAGTACTGTTCAAAGCTCTGGAGTCTCGGGCATAGCTCGCATGGTGTTGACGAGATGGAGGGATCGCAGTGATCAGGGTGCAACCGTGAACGGAACTTCTCACCCATGTACGCACGCTTTCTCCCTGCTGAGATGGTCTGCACACTGGCAGTGTTGAGTGGAAGAAACGTCCGATAGCAGCGTAATCCATACACAATTCTTGACTCCCTCGGGCAATCTGATGCGTGTCAATTAGCCTCGCGCAAGCTGAGTGCTCCCAACGAGGAGACTGCCTGTCGTGTCATACACCCAAGTGGTGCCGACGCTGGCCGCCAACTCAATGCTTCGTCAACGACTTCGTCCAGGAGGTGTTGGTGCGGAGGTGGCTTGCAACCAGATGTGCTTGCACTTCATGCATGCCGACCGGAATCGTGCCGCATCGGCCTTGCTACATTGGACAGCGGCATCGCGCCTGCTTCTGGTTCCTGGCGCCTGTCCTCGGAAAATGACATCGCGAAACTTTGCGCCATCGCCAATACATTTTGCACCTTCACCTTCACCAGCCATCACTTTCAGTATCACACCGCTGTTGTGGTACACTGAGCAGTATGGCCGTATCGGGCATGAGACGTCACGCAAAGCTTGTCAACGGGAGCATCACTTTGCATACCTTCAGTCCGTCAAGCAAACGAATGCTAGGGCTGCATAACCTTCGCATTCGTCGACAGCCCGTCTTATCACACAGGGTAGCTACCGTTCCTTCGAAGAGCATACGTTCCCTCGATTGCACAAGATCGCGTTACTCCGCTTTGCCCTATATTCTGTTACGTTTGGGAAAGCCAGGGCTGCTTCCCCGCCATCAAACCGTCTCAACACCTTCAACGCCAACGCGACGTGCGCTGCGGCAACTACTTTAGGCCCTCACGCTGGCAGGAGGCTGCGTACATACCATTCACGGCCAGCATGTCCAGAATATCAACCTTGAGAATAATTTCGGTCAGCTCCGCATCTACACGCTAAGAATGGATCGTTCGCAGCATGATGTGTATCCCCGACTGCTTCAAAAGAGGGTGTTCACCTCAGCTCAGCCAATTTCGTTCGTCATAACTGCACGGATGCGTCAATCTATTGCAGATTGATTGCGATTCCTACGCTCGCACAGCGTCATCATGGGTGTTGCTCCTGCTTCACACCACCAACCAGCACACGGTCCATTGATGAAGCGCAACGTAAGTCAAGCTTCTCAACCTAGGCTTCTCCGGATTTCCTTTGAAATTATGACCTAAGAGAATCGCTTTCCCCGCAAAACCGTTACGGACCAAGTTCTGGGGAGCCTGGCGAAGCTCCGGCTCGTTTCAAGCTTCTCAGCGCTAATCGGCAGAGACATGCGAAGCCCGAGATATCGCAAATGCGAGAGCAACGATGGAGATGAAGTCTTTCCGTCGGGCGCTAGCAAATGCGGCGCATCGGGTATACGCGCCTCAGCTGGTGGCCAACCTAGGCCCGGTCACAGGATCACGAGGCTGTTCACCTGCCACCTTTCTTTCACCGAAGCGCCGACTACACGCCTGACTGCCATCGTGACTCTCTTCCTCAGCTTCATCTCATCGGCCTCGGTTGCCGTGGCCTCCCGGACAGCGACCTCGCCGAGTCTAGCGATTTCAAACATTGCCGCGAGCACTGCGTACCCAGTTCTACCATCGCCCTCTACTATCTGGTGACTGTTGCTCTAAACGCATTCTACCCGCCGGAGCCCGTCATACGGACGTGACGAGCAAAAGGTATCCAGTGGCAACTATGATATAGCCCTAACCAAGGATTGTTGCGCGTTCTCCTCCCGAAAACATCCAACCCGAGTGCAATCCTGTCGGTGCAGGGGACGACACTATCTGGTGCTTCCACCACGCTTTACTGTTGAGCTGCTTGTCAAGGAGCTGCCATACGACCTGTCTTTCTTCCAAGTCTACTCCGTTGACGCCATTGTTTGCTCGAGGCCGTACTGTTCCGCATCTTCAACAACATCGTCGCCTCACCCGTGCTCTGTTGTCCTACCGCCGCGACGGGCTGATATCTCTGTGGAGCCTTGGTCGCAGTATCGACACTAATAAAAGATTCTCAAAAGGGAATTGCGATCCCAGATCCGACTTCGATCTCTTTTCGATGGCTCAACATAATGGCAGCGTCGGTGATCGAGACCTGATATAGTTGCTGACACCAATGAGGACTCCAAGGCTTATCAGTCAATGGAAGTACAGAAGTATATGGTGAGGTCGCTTTTAGGTTTAACTGCGCATAACCGTGTTGTCAAGCCCGCGGAAACTTTTAGGTGGTGCAAGGTGTCGCGTGCTCTCTGTCCGAAGATCGGCGACTCTTGTATACCGGGGAAACGTAGACACAGGCACGTTAACATTCCGGGTGAACATGTGTGATACTTTCCACTCACGGTCTAAGATCTAGTTCCCGTCCAATCACACGGTACGGAAACGGCAGAGGAACCACCATCTCGCCCACTCAAACTTGGAACAGTGCTTCTTGCAGATACCGCAAACTTCGAATATGCGACCAACGAAGTGTCTTGACGTCTCAGTATCTCGGGTGGTTTTCGTGTGTCCACCTCGGCGCCACTCTTAGGCTTCTTATCGAAGGGACACTCGTTCTTCAACGAACGCGTTCAGGGGTCCCCGTGCGTAGACACTGTAAAGCTCTACAGGAGCACTCCAGCACGCAACGCGCGATTCAGTGAAGACTCACTTCGCATACTGAAGCGCACCCAGAGCACAAAGAAGAGTTGTTCGAACTTTTTCATAGTATACGAAGTCAAGGCAGTCGTCATTGTCATCATTCATTTCATTTCATATATATCAAGGGTATCATATAACATCTATACTCCCAACATCATCCACCTCAGCTCAAAAATGCATACACTCAAAGGCTCCCAAATCGCCCGCACCTCATCTAGCTCTACGCCCCGCTTGCGATTCCACGTTATTCGCATGCGCAAGCAGATACTTGCAGCAAGTCAATGTGTACTTGCACGCCTTCGTCCAGAGCTCCTCCTTGTTCATGGTCAACTTGATGGATTGGTCATGAATCCTGTCTTTCTTGATCTCGTAGGGCATCTTGACTGCGCCTACCCCGCCTGGGCCTGTACTCGGCGTTGGACTGTTCTCCACGAACTCGCCCAGTTGGCGTAGACACTCGAGAAAAGCGACCATAGCGGTGTCGAACTTGCGATGCAGGAAGCCGAAGTTGAATGGTATATCTCCGCTAGAGTAGAGTTCGAGACGCTGCTGTTTGATCTGCTGTCCAGATGTCGTGGAAGCGGTCGTCAACCGCGACTCGTTCGTCGAGCCAGTGACTTCGTTCTTGATGATTGTGCTTGTAGAGCCCATAGGTCGCAACTCATATCCTTGGAACTTGTAGCCTAAGCGCTCGGCAAGGGTGGCGAGGAGGAGTAATGTCTGGCCCCACGCGGCGTTTATCTCGTTCCATTCCACGTGGATATTTGGGAGGCGGCCGAGACGGAGACCGTTTATCGTCGCGAAGTGGTTGTCGTGGGTGATGTTGAAGGTGTCATTGTATACACTCCTTCTTTGTAGCTGTGTTAGAATCTGTGTATCGTGCGCATGCTTCGTCGTCAGCGCATCGCGCTCGTTCTGGAATTCGGACAGCTTGATCTGGAACGCGTTCCGATCCCTCCAGAAATCGCTTTCCGTCTGATCAAGCTCTTTCGCCTCTGCTTCTAGTAATGCGACCTGGGCGTCGAGTTCTGCTTTTTCAGCTTCAAGAGTCTCAAGATTCTTGAGGGCGGTTGCTTCGTTCCTCTTTGCCGCTTTTAAGTCTGCTTCCGCTTGTTTGATCTCTTCGCTCGAAGGAACGTCGGCGTTGGCGCGACGAAGGTAGTCAACGTATGCGTCTCGTTCTCGTGTCGCTACACCAAGGCGCTTTGTGAGGCCGTCAACGAGCATTTCGGTGCACTCAACGCAGATGGGATGGTCGATGTCGGAGCGTGCGGACAAGATTTCAAACATGCGGTTCGTGGTCTCCATGCCATCCGCCATGCTGGCACCTCTTATGCCTATCGTTCCTGTGACGCTTGCTCTCCGTGTCATCTCCACCCTCGCTGTGTCCGCCTCTTCCTTGCCCAACTGTCTCTCGGCTGCCCGGGCTGCGCTTGGTGAGGGAGGGTCCAGCATCGACTCGGACATGTGGACGTCCACGAAGGACATGGCTGGGTTCTGCAACCCATGCTGGCTGAATCTTGAGGGAGGCACGCTGCGCTTGAATGTGGGGTTTCTGGCGGACTGCAGAGCCGTATCGTAGGTTTGATGGCGGGCGGATGGGTACGTTGGACGAGACTGGCGGATGGTATGCTTTGCTGCTGGCTGTCCAGTGACGGTGGAGTCTAAATTGCGAGTGAGAAGCAGCTCAAGGCGTTGGGAAGGAAGTGCTACCTGTCAGAAGCTTGAAGGCAGCCGGGTTGAGCTGGTCGATAGAGGCATCTATCTCGATGGGCGTGCGGCACTTCTGGCAATACAGCCCAGACGTCTTCTTGTCGTTCGCCATGATGCTACCGTTGGGACATGTTCTGTGTTTACATATGCGTCCTGGGGTACTTTGGTACGTCAAGCAGTGCCTAAAACGAGCGAGTGAAAGTGCAGCCGATGATCATCTGCAGGCACGCACTGACGAGCACGAGCACGAGCACGAGCACGAGCTTCTGTGGCTGCATGGCCGCTGCCGTTTGGCCAGGTGCCGGGGTCGATGGCGGGGAGCTCTTAGCGCCGGGCGCGTCCCAGCCTCTTTCGCTTCGTGCCATATACACAGCGACCCCTCGACCCTCGAGAGCCCAAGCCTCCAGCCAGCATGACGGCCAGCGCGGGTGAGCGCATGTCTTCGCCTTCCCAGGCGCCCGCGATGGAGCCGCTTGCGCAGCGATTGCGCCTGCACCGATCGGTCGAGGTCGACGAGTCGAATCCGGACTACATTCGAAAGAAACGGGAAGGAGAGATCGCACTGAAGAACTCGTTCGACGCCATCATCGCCAAATACGAGAAGATGCCCGAGTCTGCCAGCGATGTAATCGATATGAGCACGGGCAGGGTAGCTGTGGACAATGGGCATCTCAGGAGCATACAGAAACAAGATCCTACCATGCAAGCGGCGCAGTTTCTGGGGAGCTTTCTGGAGGACAATCGCGGTATAAATCTGGACGACGAAGATGACTGGGACGAGTTGGCGCCCGCAGAACTATCGAAGCCGAAACGAGACGAGAAGAATGGCTCTAAGCTGGTGGATGAAGATACACGTGGGCCTCGGGACGCTGCAATCATCGAAGAGGGTGGCCAGCCGGGTGTCTCACCAGCACAAGGACCCGCCGAATTAGTACCACAGACGCCTTCAGCCGCTCTAGCATCGATTCAACCGAGTCCCATGCCCTTCACGGTGCCCTTGCCACAGAATCCGCAGAGCCTGCTCACGCCAGAGGGCCAGAACGCTTTCATCCTGAATCTGAATCTGGCTATGAATCAATTCGTTACAAACACGATGGTAAGCGTCACCAACATATTTGGAAATGCGGCTGGTCTGCCCATGGTCAGCGCGCCTACTCCTCAGGCTGTGGTCACACCATCGAATCCCCCAGCCACTGAAGATTCGATAAGACCTGGGGCAGACCCCAAGTGGTGGTTCCCGCCATTGCCCCCGAGGGCTCCTCGATCTTCACTCGCTTATTCCAGTCCCATACCCGCCGGAAACTCCGAACGGAAGAGGAGGAAGTCTTTCGACAAGCCTTCAAGGAGTAGTCCAAGTAAGCGTCGAGCTATTCAAGTCGTGTCCGTCGAGATCCCGGCAGAACAAGTGGACGCGCGAGCTTCCGATGTGCAATGCGTCGTGGAACGGGAAGAAAATGTGGAGATCTCTCTTCCTGCAGTCAGAGTCGCAGGGGAGTCTCGGCAACAGAAAGATAGGAACGCGAAGTACAAACTCAGTCCAGAGGAGGACCTGTATCTCATTGAGCAGCGGGAAATTCACGAAACTCCATGGAGCACAATTCGGCAGAGCCGCGAGAAGTGGAAATCCTGGCCAGTCCATGCTCTAATGAATCGTTACACCAAGCGCCTCAAGATCAGGAGCCAGAACACAGCCGCCCTACCAGACCTGGAGGCAGACGATGTGCCAGTGAACCAAACCCCAGAAATTGGTCCGCAACAGCCAGAAACAGCAGCACCAGAAGACGTCTGGCAGGTGCCTCGTTCACCCCAAGTACGGCCTACACCTAGAGCAACGAAAGTCTTTTCCTCGCAGGTACCGAGTCCACGCGAGCGGTATGAGCAGCTACTTACTCCGACTTCTCTCGAATCACCTAAGGTTGCACACGAAAGTCCCGTCACGGATGACGAACCTGTTGTTACGTTAGACGCAGACGACGACTTTGGTGCCCTCGAGTTGGCTTCAGCTTCACCTGAGATACCAGAGACTCAAGAGCCAGAAGCTCCGGATTTTGCTTCGTCGAGCGTACCGCCAGAGGATGCAATTCTCCCTTCTGTCGAGTCGGACGTCCATGTCTCCGTTGACGACGTTGGGGAAGATGAACAGACGGATGCTGTCGAAGCTTGTACTGAACCTTCTCAACTTCAGTCGTTCGCAAAGCCTGCACCGAAGAGGCGTGGCCCTGGACGTCCGGCCAAACCAAAGACTAAGCACCAGCTGCCCAAACTTGATGATCCCGCGATCACATCGACCGAAGATGATATTGATACGTCGACTCCTGCACAGCCAAAGCAGCGCGAACAGCAGAGATTGCGAAGGTCAAGCGTCAGCCGTTCTCTTATTCTACGACCCACCCCAACACCGATAGACGACACCCCCGACGAGCTCGAGCAATCTCTACAACCTCCCACTCCTGAGATAAAGCAAGAAGAGACCACACCGCCACCCTTCTTCACCGCCCTGCTCAGTACGCCGAAGTCGGCACCGCAGCTACCGCTCCAAAACTCCTCCACCGCCAGAGCAACACCGAGATCCGACAGGCAGAAGCGTCTATACAATAACAGTGTGAAGGCTATGTGGGCAAAGCGAGGCAAGACTCCCGCGAGGAAAATGCAGTCGTTGAAAAAGGCCAAGAGCATGCAGGATGTGCGGTCGAGGTTGGTGGATGATTGGAGTGAGGACGATCTGGCATAGGATTATCGTATCGGGGAGCCTCGGATCTATCACGCTTTTCGAGGGATAGGCATAGCTTATGCATGGATTTGCGCGATGGTATATGGTCTTGTAAATCTTCGTATGATACCCAGATATTCCTATCGCACGTTTTGCTTCAAAGACACATTTCTTATACAGCAAAGTATTAGTTCTTTCCATACTAGGCCACGATTAACAACATAACACGATTCACAAAACGGGACTTGAAGAGGCAGACGCGAACATATCTTTCAGGTTCCTCTAACACACCAAAACTTTTAGTCCCCAAGATAAAGCCCCACCTGTATTACATTGAACAGAAACAAACAAACGCATCGCCTTGCGTTAGTGAATAGATGGTGATGAATGGTCGTGACTTCGTCAGGGCGCTATATACAAACAATGGTTCGTGTTCGGCGTCCCTGTCGAGCACAAAACCTTTTAAAGATCAACAACTCCTGAGCAACTTCCTCGTCTCCAGACTCCTGCTGTTCGATGCCGCGGCCCGTCATGAGGGAGTCTATGGGCGCGGTGAACAGACGTTGACTGTGATTGATTATGGGCGTGAACCAACGAACTCGCTCCAAGAGCGCACTTCTGATGGAATGCCTTCTTCCTTGGGGAGCTTCTCGCTCATGCATTGGGCAAAGAGGACAGCAGTCTGCGAAGTTGTTAGCGATATTGCAAGGGACAAAGTCATGGTAGGATGCTCACCTTAGGCTCCATGAACAGCGGTACACCAAAGTCAACGGCGTT
The DNA here is from genome assembly GCA_010015825.1 of Lophiotrema nucula. NCBI lineage: Eukaryota > Fungi > Ascomycota > Dothideomycetes > Pleosporales > Lophiotremataceae > Lophiotrema > Lophiotrema nucula. Next base: position 779,363 of record ML977317.1, on the reverse strand, counting down.
CCTCCTCATCACATAATCCTCATCGATCAAGCTGCTTGCCCTGAACTTAGCCAGGTTGAACACGCCCCGGATGTCGTACTTCTTGAACACATCCCTCAGCGCACGCTTGTCTTCTACTGGAAATTCAATGACTTCGACCGTTACACCTTCAGCCTTGCTCTCGAGGAGCTGCTTGATGTCGTTATTGGCAGCGTAGAACTTGTAGCCGAGCGGGTGTATATATTTCGCGATCTGAACAAGAGCTTCGGAAGTAGACTCGCCGCCGAAGAGAAGACCCTCGCCTGGTTGCGGGAGACGGAAGTTCATAGTCGATTGCACAGATGCCCAGTAAGCTTCGATGAGGTCTTTGCCAAAGCAGGCCATTTCACCAGTTGAAGACATCTCGACCCCAAGGAATGGGTCAGCACCAGCAAGACGAGTCCAGGAGAATTGCGGAACCTTAGTAGCAAGATAGTCACGCTCAATTGCCATTAAGTCGACAGGCTCAGGGACCTCGCGGCCGACGAGAGCTTTGGTGGCGACATCGATGAAGTTGGTACCGAGGACTTTGCTGACGAAGGGGAAAGAACGAGATGCGCGGAGATTGCATTCGATGACCTTGAGTCTTGGTTCGCCGCCCTCAGGGTCCTCTTGCTTGATGATCTGCATGTTGAAAGGACCAGTGATGTTCCATGCCTTGGCAACCTTCTCAGCGATAACCTTAACCCGGTCTTTGATGGAAGCGTCAAGATGGACCGGAGGAAGGACGAGGGTAGCATCGCCAGAGTGGACACCTGCGTTTTCGATGTGCTCACTGACAGCGTGGACAAGTAGGTTTCCGTTCGAGGCCACACCGTCGCAGTCGATTTCTTGGGCACCTTCGATGAACTGCGTGATGACAACAGGGTGATCTGGAGACACATCGGCGGCAGCAGTAAGCTTCTCCTTCAGATCGTTCTCGCTACGGATGACGGTCATTGCAGCGCCAGAGAGGACATAGGACGGGCGAACGAGCACAGGGTATCCAACAGAGTTGGCGAACTTCTGAGCCTCCTCGTAGGATGTGAGTTCCTTCCAGGCTGGCTGATCGACGCCAATGGAGTCCAGGATCGAAGAAAACTTGTGGCGATCCTCAGCCTTGTCAATGTCATGAGGATCTGTTCCGAGAACCTTCGCTTTGCCGTCTTCTTGTAATTTAAGAGCAATGTTCTGAGGAAGTTGGCCTCCGACAGAAACGACAACACCGCTAGCAGACTCCAACTCATAGATGTCCATGACACGCTCATAGCTCAACTCTTCGAAGTATAGCCTATCGGCAACATCGAAATCAGTGCTATAAGTCTCGGGATTATAATTGACCATAACAGTCTTCTTTCCAAGCTTGTTCAGAGACATCGTAGCGTTAACGGCACACCAATCGAACTCGACAGAGCTTCCGATACGGTAGACACCGCTGCCAAGGACCATTGTGCCATGATCGTCGAAGGTAACGTCGTGCGAGGAAGCGTTGTAGGTGGTGTAAAGATAGTTGGTGTCAGCAGGGAACTCAGCAGCCAGGGTGTCGATCTTCTTGACCCAAGGTCTGATGCCGAAGCTCTTCCTGCGGGCTCGAACTTCATTTTCGGTGCTGTTGACGGCCTTGGCGATCTGCGTGTCCGAGAAGCCCATCTTCTTAGCTTTGATAAGGATCTCTTTCTTCAAGCCGAAAAGGCTGCCAATGTCTTCGAGCTCGCGAGTCATGTCAACAATGTTCTGAAGCTTATACAAGAACCATTTGTCGATCTTAGTCAGGTCATGCACTTTATCGACTGAGTAGTTCTCGTGGAACAAAGCTTGGCCGACAGCGAGCCATCGACGGTCAGTCGGGTTCTTCAGGGTGTCGTCGAGATCCTCGAACTTGTCTCCTTGGAAGCCAAGGAATTTGGGATCCACCTGTCGGCAAGCCTTCTGGAAGGACTCCTCAAAAGTGCGTCCGATAGCCATGACCTCGCCAACAGACTTCATCGAGCTGCCAATGTCTCTCTTCACGTTTTGGAACTTGCTCAAGTCCCAACGAGGCATCTTAGTAACAATGTAGTCCAAGCTAGGTTCGAAGTTGGCCGTAGTCGTCCTTGTCACCGCGTTTGGTAGTTCAGGCAGAGTGTGTCCAAGACCAATTTTCGCAGCAGTATAAGCCAGGGGATAACCGGTCGCTTTCGAAGCCAGGGCCGAGGAACGAGACAGACGAGCATTAACCTCGATGACCCTGTAGTCCAAGCCATCAGGCTGCAGGCAATACTGGACGTTACATTCGCCTACGACGCCTAGGTGGCGGACAATCTTGATAGAGGCCGATCGGAGCATGTGGTATTCTTCGTCGCTGAACGTCTGACTGGGCGAAACTACGATACTGTCACCAGTATGAACACCAAGGGGGTCGAAGTTCTCCATATTGCATACGGTGATGCAGTTGTCGCTTGCGTCACGGACGACTTCGTACTCTGCTTCCTTCCAGCCCTTCAAAGACTTCTCCACGAGAATCTGGGGTGATAGGGACAGCGATCGAGCTGACAAGTTCCTGAGCTCTTCTGCGTTGTTCGCGAATCCTGAACCAAGACCTCCCAGAGCATACGCAGCACGGACGATAATGGGGTATCCTACTTTCTCGGCAGCGTCCAGGGCTTCGTCGATGGAGGAAACCGCGATCGACTTTGCGATTGGGATGTTGATTTCATCCAGAGCACGAGCGAACAGATCACGATCTTCACTGGTCTCCAGAGTCTTGACGCTAGTTCCTAGAACCTTGACCCCATACTTCTCGAAGATACCAGCCTTGTTCATGTTTACACCGAGATTGAGGGCAGTCTGACCACCGAAGCTGAGGAAGATGCCATCCGGCTTCTCTTTTTGAATCACATATTCGACGTATTCAGGTGTGACCGGGAGGTAGTAGATTTCGTCGGCGAGCACGTGCGAGGTTTGGATGGTCGCGATGTTCGGATTGATGAGTACTGAGTGGACACCAGCCTCTTTCAAAGCTTTCAATGCCTGGGATCCTGTTGTCAGAGTAAGTATGGACATGATGTGCACTGGCACGTGCAATTTTGCTAGTGAACATACCAGAATAATCGAACTCTCCTGCTTGACCAATGCTGAGACCACCACTACCGATGACCAGAACTTTCTTGACATCCACCAGGTCTCGAGCTCCAGCAATCACGCCGCTGTCCAGGTATGCCTTTGCATTGGGTGCCTCCTGGGTCTGGTTGAATGTTGCGTGGACCTTAGAGAAAGCTCGAAGCTGTCGGTGTACGGGTGAGTCATGTTTGCTCTGGATTGAAAGCAAAGGCCTGGAAACCCGCGACGCAAATGATCGAGCGGCTACGGAGGGGGCAGAGAGGCGGCATTGCCCTGGGAAAGCTGTCGCGCGACGTGCCAGACGCCCGCAGAGAGCCATAGCAGGCGGTCAGAGGCAGCTGGAGGAGCTTTGGAGCTCTGTTGAGCCGCCAAAAGCAGGTATGGAAGGGTCGAACGCGTCCTGGGGAAGTCGCGGAGGATCTAAAGCGTGCAATTGAGGCTCCCTCGAGCTTCTCCTCTGCTGCACGATGTCAGAGCAGCTTCTGTCGAAATTATTTCGTGTCGCGGGGGCTGGCGACCTCCAGAGCTGCAAGAGGGCGTCGAAATTTCTACGATTCGCCAATCAACGCGCTTCCGATGCCGCTGAGGACTGATAAGATATCGCCGGCGGTGAGCGGGCAGAACGCTGAGCTGCAGGGAACGGTAAGAGTTGTGTCAAAGAGCCAAATGCTGAAAGGAATGAACCTCAATTGTATTCTACTTGGAGCAGCACAGCGTCTGCTCCATTGGTTTTGTTGCTCGACGCCTTCTTCTGCACCTCGCTGCAGCTAACAGCAGTGTTTTCACGCGATCAGACCGATTCCCGGCGCCGCAAGTCGAAAATGATCTTGAAAGAAATTTTTTGAGGATGCACCACCGTGCATGGGTTATTGCATCACATCCGCCGTGGAAGCGGGGACAAGCCTATCAATCCTAGTCCTAGTCTTTGCATAGTCACAAGGCGACGCACGCAAATTTCCAACACCGGCAGCACATCGCATTTTCAGAGACCAATCAGCTTCTAGGCGCCTACGGGTGGACTCTCATCCTCGTCCCTTGGCCTTTGCTCACTTGTGTTGCTCTGGAGCGCAGTTGCAGACCTTCATGCTCAAGTATAAACATCGCACAGCTTGGATCGAGTCTATTGTGAGCTTTGTGGATGGACGTATAATTACTCAAGAAATGGGTGCCTGCATGCGGAGTGCTTGCGCCATAGCGAGTGATTACAGTACGGGGTTGACGTTTTCATTTATGTCTTCTTCTGCTTCTCTGCGGCGGCGTGTCGAGTCTTGTACTCTCTCGGACTCTCAGGACTCTTCGCTGTCTCGCCTCGCAGTCGACCCAGTATCGTAGGCTTTGTCCACATCCCAACCTTAGCTGCCCTTGCCTTCTCCTCGGCATCGCGGTATTGCTGCTCGAACTCGCCAAACTCAGAACCGGTCTTTGCCTCGTAGACAGTCGCCAGGCCACTCCTCAGCATCTCCAATCCCACATCTTTCCTCAGCAGCCAATGGCGCACCAAGACTTGCGCGACGACTCTGTCATATTGATCGCGTCGGTAGATTACTACTCGGACTCGTCGATTGTGAATGTACTGTGTTAGCCATTGAAGGGCTTCTTGCGAATATGGTTGCGCCTCTCGTCCCCAGTGGGCCAGCTCGGGTGCGTCGACACCAGCAATCCGGATATGAATCTAGAGGAAGATGAGAAATTGCATGGATGAATGATTGGTATCTTGGTATAGATAGAGCAGAAACACACCGTCTTGTTCGCCAGCCCTTCTCTTGTGGTAGGCACTCTCTTCCATGGCAACCAACCCCACCCAGCTAGCTTTCCACCAGGTGTGTGAAACAATCTGAAATTGTCCGCATCGCCAACACTTGTGACTCGACCAAAAAGACTTCGTCGGCGGAAGTAGTTTGGCTTTATGTGGTTGACGCTGGGTATGCGTCGGAAGTAAGACTTGTATATGCGCAGCGCCGAAAGTGTCGTCACCGTGAAAACAATCGAGGGGAGGAGTGTGCCGGGCTCAGACAAGACGTTGGACCAATCCGTCGTTTCCGCGCTCTCAATCCATGAGGAGGGATTCAACCTCTTCTTGTCATCGTCCTCGCCTGACCAAGGCCATCGCATTGTTGATTGCGCGAACGGACAATGTTGTCATGGGAAGCTTGGAGCTGAGCTTCTGGCGCTCGGAATCAAGGATACGCTTCCGAGGTGGCCCATGCCCATGCGCTAGTCTCACGTGTTGAGCAAATGCACTGCCGGAGACGCAACCAACATCTTCAGATGGACTGGATCCAATGCTATCTGTATACGGAATTTACAACGGAATCTACAACAGCCCTTGAACTTCTCCGCTAGGCCCGCACCAGTGACCCCGAATACTCTGAGCATCCTAGTCCGAGCAATCGCATCGACTCCTTGAAACTGAAGCATGTGCAATTGTCAGAGCTCGCTACCAGATGTGTCCGTGATGCCTTTCGTGGCCCAGTCTCATGCGGATGAGATCCGACTTCTAGGCAAGCGAAATAGGGGCAGCTATAGCTACGCGATAAACTCCCGAGTCCCATCGCTTTCGAAGCCTGACTGACGAGTGATGTCCGGATACATGCTCAATATATGGGTCGTACGGTATGCGCGACAGTAGTCCGGGCCAGCTAGAGAGCTGATGAACAATACAGTGTAATGATTCTGTTTAATAGTCAGCAAAGCTTCAGTACTGAAGAACTACGCGGCGTATTGTGTTGGACGAGATATGCGGTCCGGGTCATGCGAGGGACGCTTACAGCAGAGTAGAGGATCGCGCCGTTGCTCTAATCAAAGATGGGTATATGGCATGCTAGTTAAGATCTTTTCAGTCAGTGCGTGCGATCGTCCATAAGGCTGGTGGCCCTCAGTAATCCCATCATACCCAGGTGTGGCGAACGTATACTAAGGTGGGGGCGGCACGTATGGCAAGTCGCAGGACTAAGCACCATCGTGCTACGATGCTAGTAAGAACAAGAATAAAGAGAGAAGCACAGTATCGACGGGTCATAATCAGACAGGACCATTCATGGTGGGGTATGGGTGGTGAGAGAGTTGGCTTCAGGATCCGTTCCAGGCGGGTCCTTACCGATGGGGCTAGCCCAGATGGCTTGAACGTCGAACATCGACCCTCGAGGGGCTGTTGCAATTCCCACACTATCCCATCATTCCACAGAGAACGAAATCCTCCATTCTTCAGTACTCAACTTTGTTCTATGGCCGCCTTTTCAAGTAGCACGATATCTAGGCGATCGGTTCACCCCGACCGGTAGTCGAGTTTTCCATTAGCGATCAGGTGGTCTGCTTTCCTTGGAGGACCCACCATGTTCACTACCTTCTCTGCCACGCCAGACGCCGATGCAATCGACGAGAGTCCCTTTCTTTTCGGCCACAGCCACGATGACCTCCTGTCGATATCGATGACACACGAGGGCACGCATCCAAAGCCTCATACTCCCAATACGGTTTCGATGGGGCTGAGCGGGTTCACATATGGGCAATACAGTGAATCAAATCCGTCATCAATCCACTTTGGGGATGGACTCTCTGAGCCCAGTGGTAGTCATATGAGTGCCAGAGAAGATCGCGATGGTTCTACCTCAAGCGGATATGTGAATGGGCAAGAACACGGTCATGCGCCTTCTCCGTTGCAATATCCTCATCCCCTTCGACACTCCCTTCTTAGTGATTCCTCAACAGCGGCCGGGGTCATCTATCCAACCGACATCAATTCGATTGCTGCATCACATACAAGCAGGACACCGCCAATCAAAGTAGAGACACCAGATACGCATGTCAAACAGATGGGTATGTCGCATTTTAACAGCGCTATCAAGAATGACGCAAACAAGTCGTCGACTCCTGAGCTATCTTTGCGAAGAAAGAAGTCAAATTCCCAAAATCGTTCGAGCCCAAGCCAGATAAAGGGTAAAACAGCCGACTTTAGAGCCAACTCATCGATACCTGCCGAGATGTCATGGGCGGAGTTCGCGAGACAATGCATTCTAGCCGCCGAGAGTTCGCGACTCAATCCTTTCTCTCTGCATCCGGGTGAGTATAAGCTTCTGAGGGAGCATATCACTCACGCCCAGGTCACAATATATCTGAACATTCGGAACGCTATACTCAGGCTCTGGACGCGAAATCCACTAGTGCCTGTCACGGTCGAGGAGGCGTGCGGCTGTGCGAGAGAGAAGCGATACTTTGGACTTGCAAAAGTGGCATATCAATGGCTCTTCAGGAACGGCTACATCAATTTCGGTTGCATCGAAGTCCCGAGCACAGCGAGCGTACCTCCACGGTCGAGAGGTAAACCACGATCTCAACGAACGATACTTGTCGTAGGGGCGGGTATGTCAGGTTTGGGATGTGCCAGACATCTAGAAGGACTATTTGCCCACAACGGAGAGCGGAGTGGAGACGGTGACGAGATGCCACCAAAGATCATCGTCCTTGAAGCTCGACCACGTGTTGGCGGCAGAGTGTACTCGCATCCTTTGCGCAACCAGAACCCCGCGACTATTCCACGTCAACATCGATGCACGGCCGAAATGGGAGCGCAAATCGTAACCGGCTTCGAACACGGCAACCCACTGAACGCTCTGATCCGCGGGCAGCTGGGCATACCGTACCACGGTCTGCGTGACAATACAATTCTGTACGACCATGACGGTACAGTAGTCGAGAAGAGTCAAGATTCGTTGGTTGAGAAGCTTTACAATGATGTACTTGAACGCGCAAGCATCTACAGGAACAAGCCGGCCACTTTTCGGACCGTTGAAGGTGACCGTAGCTTAATCTTATTCGGCCGCGATCCGAGCGATTCTGGTGGAGCATCGATATCCACTTTGGAGAATTCGAATATGCCGCTACCCGCAAACGCGAAGGCCACGGCTTCTACGACGGAAGAGAAACCTTCGAGTGGTGTGGAAAAGCTAGCCGGGAGGGCTTACCAGCTGTCGGCTGGCTTCAATCCGAACATAACAGCAGCTCAGGCTGCAGTGACAATGGGGTGGCAGCTCAAACCAGGAGCCTTCACTGACCATTCTATCTCATTAGACGCGATCGCGAAGTCCTCACTATATCCTACACTCGGTCAGACCATGGACGAAGGCTTAAGACAATATCAATCCATGCTAGGTTTGAAGCCCAAGGATCTCCGACTGTTGAACTGGCACCACGCCAATCTCGAATATGCGAACGCCGCCACTGTCAACCAACTCAGTCTGAGTGGTTGGGACCAAGATATCGGCAACGAATTTGAAGGAGAACACACAGAAATCATTGGTGGCTATCAACAGGTACCCCGCGGTCTCTGGCAGTGCCCCTCGAAGCTCGATATACGGTTCAATTGCCCGATTAAGACAGTACAATACAACGCTCAACCTGAAAGCGCTGGGAAGGCTGTGAAGGTAATCTGCCGAAATGGGGAGGTTTTTGAAGCAGATCGGATAGTACTCACGACGCCCCTCGGTGTCCTCAAGTCTGGATCTGTCAGGTTCGACCCTGCGCTGCCCGAATGGAAGCAAGCCGTTATCGAGCGTATGGGCTTTGGGCTACTCAATAAGGTGAGTAAAGACAAAAGATATGATGCTCATTGGGTCTAATCTCCAGCTAGGTCATCCTTGTATACGAGCAAGCATTCTGGGAGCCCGATCGTGACATGTTCGGGTTGTTGAACGAAGCCGAGCACTGGGAAAGTCTCAATCAGCACGATTACTCCAGTCGGCGAGGTCGCTTTTACCTCTTCTGGAACTGTATCAAGACTAGCGGACGCCCTACACTCGTTGCTTTAATGGCGGGCGATGCTGCTCACTATGCTGAAGCCACCTCCAATGACGAGCTCATCAAAGAGGTTACAGGTCGTTTGAAGAAAATGTTCGCGCACAAAACCGTTCCTTTACCCTCTGAAACTATCGTTACCCGATGGCGCAAAGATCCCTTCGCTTGCGGCAGCTATTCATACGTCGGTCCCAAGACGCAAACAGGTGACTACGATGTCATGGCCAGACCACATGGTCCACTACACTTTGCGGGTGAAGCCACGTGCGGCACACACCCAGCCACGGTTCACGGAGCGTATCTGTCAGGTCTGCGCGCAGCATCAGAAGTGGTCGAGTCTATGATGGGCCCCATTCAGATTCCAAGCCCGCTCGTCGAGAAGAAGGTCAAACTGGAGCATACTCCTTACACAGCCAGCCTCGAATCCAAGCGCAAAGTCTCAAATGGAGTCATTGGCCTGAATGGTGTTAAAGTTGAGGACACCATCACCAACGGCACGCCCGTACCAACCCCAGACCGAACCGCGCGCCAGCGTGACGAAGACTATGAAGCCTCGATAATCGGTGCAATACTGAATGAGATTGGCGAGCGTCCCATTAAGCCTGGCCGTGCTGGAGTCAATCCGTTCCTACTGTACACGAAAGATTATTGGTACATCTGCAAGGGAGAATGCGACGAATCGAAGCGGAAAGCATCCGGTGACCCTAACGCAAAGGCATCGAGGGAAGAGATTCGCGTAGCTCTTGGTCTGCGGTGGCGGACAGAAAGCGCAGAGATCAAGAAGCCATATCTTGGTACGTATAGCCCGCGATACCGATATACCTACGACTGACCCCAATGTGTGTTTAGATCAAACCCAAAACGCCCGCGACGACGCCGCAGCCTCCGCCGCTTCCTTCAAAGACCGAGTAGCCACCTGGGACCAAGAAGCTGCCCGCATTCGCCGCGAATACATACGAAACAACCCGCCACCTGCTGGCATTGAGGAGCTCATGAATAGCAGGACTGCAATTGAGCTGGGCGCGGGCAAACGTCTGAGGCGGATATAGGAGTCTGCCAGCCCACGGACGCAGTCACTGATACATGATGTAGAAATGGATGATGCAACGGACGACGGATCAAGCTCTTTGAGTTCGGTACCTTCTGATGCATTCTATGAGGACAGGGACAGCTCCATGTCGCCGAGCTCGATACCTTCGGACGCTTTCGGTGGGTAGGAGAACGGCTCTTAGATCACGGTCAGGGTCGTATGGGGTCTTTCCTTACCAGCGGTTCCTATGGGTTTCACTTTGCATTACCAGCGCGGCATTCGCATTAGTGACGGCGTTACTGGGTGTGTGTTTTTACCTTTCCATCCTTCCATTACCATCAGCAGGTGCGCGGTTCCAACCTCGCCTGATAGGGCTAGGTATACGGTCACATGGGTCTGTTATACTTCTGTCGGTTGAATCAATAACGAGGGGGCCTAATAGCACATGCTGGAGCTGTGTCAAGATGCTGCCACTAGCTCCGGCACCCTTCATGTGTTGTCGAAGAGTAGGAGAGACGGTGTTGTTAGGAATTAATCAAGCCTATCTACTCACTATACTTTCACGTCTTGTCTGTTGCGCTTATCTAGGCCCGGTATGGAAGGGTTCATTGGAAATCCCGATTCCATCCAAAGGATAGTTGTGAAAGCATGGTGGTGAAGCGCTTATTGCAGGTTATCCAATGTTTAGCTAGATCCCATAAAACGACTTCCCCGTCTCCACAGCTTCAACCAAGTCGCACACAGTGATCAGCGAGCAGCATCGCGCGAACAGAAACAAAAGTAGCAAGCCTTATAATCGATCTTTTCCCATCCAAAGAGGCACAGTCTGAAGAGATTCCCGAGCTCAGAGTTGCCGGGTAACTTTACGGAAACTTGCTGGATTACGCAAGTCACATCTCTGTTACATGACTCATGCAAGATGATAGGACAGCACGTAGCTTCTACTTCGAAGGAGTTGGCACTGCTACAAGTGTGTGATACATTAATCTAAAACTTGACAGGACGGACATGTTAAGTTTATAAAATGCTGGTAAATATAAAGAAGAACAGCAGGGACAAACACCTCAGTCCCACAAACCTCTAAAAGATCCTACGCTGCCCTAGGTGATAAAGATCCATAGTCACAGCGTACTTTATGCAACCAATGAATTGCTCTGAATAGTGTTGAATAAATTCGATAAGATTGGCAGTGATAATGAGCATCAACGAGTCGAAGCTCCGTACCTCTACGCAGAGCTCCCAAGGCTCCTTTTGGCCCAAGCTCCGTAATTCAAAAGCTCACATGCAGGAGCGCCTGCCAAAAAGATGTCGGACGCCCCCCGATGCCCGTGAAAACGCCACTCGCTATCTGCTAACCATAACTCCAACAGAGAAAATCGTACATGTACCGAGTCACTCGTGCTCTGCGGCCCTAGGTCTTGCATACACCAATGAACGCACTCGATCCCTCACGCCTATCCTCCCACTAAGAGAACTTCCACCGATTGCCGCAGTTCATGCACTCGCAGAAGGTTGTCATCGGTTCATCGGCGGACCTCGTCTGTGCCTGGCTGTACGACACCATCTTCTTCTTGCACTTGCCGCACTGGAACTCGGTCGAGATGGCCCTTTCTGCTTGGGCGACCATGGCCTGGTTCATGTTCTCCTTCTCCAGACGAGCATCTTCCTCGCGGCGTTCAGCAGACTTCAGCTCATCGTGAGACATGGTGACGAAGCGCTGCGGGGTGACCTCGCCCGACAGTACGCGCTTGCGTAGGCCTGGATTTGACTTGTTCTTCAGATTTTGGAAGAGAGAGCGCATCTTCTGTCGGTAGCCGTCTGTGTTCTGGCTACCGTTGGTTTTCCAAGCCGCAGCTTCCACATCTTTGGCGATGGCGAGGACGTCTTCTGGCACTGTCTACATGTTAGTCAAACTCAACCATACAAAGACACATCTTTTAACCCACGCTCGTCCGTCATCAGCGCCAAGCCGTCGTACATAAGCCGAATACACTGGTCGCGCGCTTGATCGCCAGTGGCCTGATAGTCCACCTTGTCCGTCTTGTGGTTGCGCGAATCCGGTGGCACATTGTGCTTCCTCTTACTGGGCGCAGGCGAGGCGGTACCGGAGGGTGGTGCTGGCGAGGCTGTCCCATTCGCAGCCCTCGGCTTCGCGGCGACTCCCTTCTTTTTGACTTCCTCCCTCCATCGTCCTACTAGCTCCGTCGCTGCTTTGGCCACCGCGGGGTCTTTGTGCTGCCGGAGCCGGTTGACTGTGATGCCAATCTTCGTAGTGCGCAGGATATCCTCCGTGGCCTTCACGCCGCTCTTCAGGTCGCCAAGGAGCTTCAGGATAGATGAGCTGGGCTCGCTCTCGTCGATGGCTTTGGTGATAGCCTTGCCTCGGAGGGCGATCTCTTTGGGCTCCATTGTGGAAGGAGCTATGCGCGGGGCACGGTCGCGGCAGCAAGGTTGGGTTCGCAGAGGTTCTTCGAGCCTGGCGAGCACAGAGCGCTCTCAGCGGAGATATACGGCGGCGAGCGGGAGCTTGTGGTCGGTGGAAGCTGTTGGCAAACGGAAACTTGAAAGCTTGCCGTCGTTTGCGCCTTCCAAGGCCTGCGCCTAATCCGGACGGCGCTAGTGCTCTTGGCAAGGAACGCAGTTCGCGATCGTGGAAGCTCTCAGAAGCCCCAGACTCCATCGCGGAACAGACGGACGGCCCCGACAACCCCCAATCGCAATCGCGAGAGCTCGATTTTCAGCTTCAGCGACAAAGGCGACTCTGCGCATACACTATGGCTGAAAACGCGCCACCGGCTGGTGCTGGAAGCGCAGGAACGGACGCCTCGCGTGGCATGCCGCACTATGAGCGCCTACGCAGGGACCTGAGAGAAGCTCTCCAGAAGAAGCGCCAGATTGACGCAGCTCTGGTATGTTGGTCAAGATAGCTGTCACACCTGAGCTGGTACTCACACGCGGGGATCAGGCTGCAATCGAGGACAACATCTACAGGCACGAGACGGGCTACCTGGAAGAAACAACCGCGGGCAACATCATCAAAGGTTTCGACAATTACATCAAGGGAGCTACCACGACCAGCACGGCCGGCGGTGCGGGTACCGCGACGCGACGAAAGGCCCCGATCAGCGACGTGGACAGGATATTCAGCCGGAGCTCAGCGAGCTTCTTGAGGGTGTGTATACGGCTCTCAACTTGCAACAAGAGAAATTGAAGTGCAGTTGCTGATCGTCTCGGGCGCAGGACCCTTCAGCGTCAACGCCCGGCTCCACGCAAACGACCCCGTCCCATGCGCCCACCCCAACCTCGTCGTTTCCCACACGCGAGAACAGTCAGCCGACATCGAATGGAGCCAATAGAGCCGCCATGGCGAACAAGAAGAAGAGGGCGACGGACGACGAAGACACGGATGGGAAGCCGTCGAAGAGAGGAAAGATCACCTACGGCAGGGAATGAAGTGAACTTGACTTAGCTTGCACATCCTGTCAGCTCGTTATGTACAGCATTTACTAAGGGAGGTATGCACCGTATCATCCCGATGAGGAGGACGAAAATCTATACGACGCGAATAGGAAGTCGGGCCTGGAGGAAGAACCATGGTCGTGCAAGATGCATCTAATGAAGGACGTGTTCAAAGTGTAGATGGAATACCTCGACTCGATTCGGAAGACGAAAGGTAGTGACCACAGATTGGTCCCACGCACGCAAGATACCGGGCGGTAACAGCGACGCAAGCACTATGTGTTATTGTCCAGGCTGGAGTACTTCGGTTGGGTCGTTTGGGACAGAGCTCTCCGTAGCTAGACACTGAAGCTGGCGGTACCTCACCTGCTTTCCAAAATGCAGCCGAAGAATGATTGTCATACAATTGTACCGTATTGAGCTAGCCAGTTAGTGAATTATTCAATTGGAGGATGTGAACGGAGTCTATCTCGAACAGAGATAGAGTACCACAATGTCCATCACGGATAACATTCTGTCCGGTTTCGCTTTCTATGGATCGCGCTTGGGAAGCGGTAATAAGGCCTCTCAGTCTATTGGATATGCCCTCGTGCTTCCGACGTCGCCTCGAAGAACGGTTACGCCATACAGTTGCGCCTTGGCGTCCGGAGGCGCTCCGCATGAAGCTCTGTCATCTCGTTCGAGGTGTGTGTGCAAGTGGATCAGGCCGAGCGAGCGCGAGAGGGGTACGTATCTCGGGTCGAAGCAATGACGACATGCTTGAACTTCGCTTGAAGGCAGCCGGCGTACTTGTACGAAAAGGCGCAAACGGCCCCCTCCGGCAAGCATTGCTTGTAGGAACCCGCCCGCACCTAAGAGACACAGCCCAGCGTGCTATGCTGAGGAACTTCGGGGTACGAGTGCCCGACTACAGAGATAGATTAAATTAGTATACCCCGCGCAGTGTGCATGAAGAGTGACGATCCTGGGCGCTGTTAGCTGACCACATGGTCAGCAAATAATCCAGGGTCCAGCGATGATTGCCCGAAGCAGAGCCCATATTGCGAGATCATCTGTGCATGGATCCCGTGCTTTCTGGTCGTCTTCCAGAAGCCGAAGAAGGTGATACGTTTGGAAGACTGACGACCGCCAGCGGAATTGCCCCTCGTAAAGCTGATCAAGGTGAAACAGCCTAGGGCCGGAGAGGCGTAAGCCTTGCCCAGGGCTTCTCCGTGTCCACAGCTGCGCATATATGGATAATAGGGAACAGCGAAGGCAAGCGGCGGCTCGTTAACCATATATCGACCGCATACTTGACGGTTGATGACTGATGAACGGACGTCGTGGCCCGCATCGTTGGCTTAGCCCACAGAATCCTGCGGTTGAGGACAGTTGGTCTAGCGGTACCAGGACCAGTTGCTCGTAGTGGCGAAGGAGCCTGCCCGAGTTTCGTGCCTGGACACGTAGGCAGAAGTTGATAGATTGAGGCAGTTGGATACAAGCGGTGGCAAGAAGGGGATGTGTAGGTATCTGTATGGTCGAAGTGAAAGCACCTGTGATGGCATACTGAATCCTGCTGTCGGCAGTGCTGCGCCTGTGTTCAGCCTTCGTGGTATCGAATCGCGGAGACAGCACGCCTGACGAGCCGGGGAAGGTCAGATCGTAACCCTTCCCGCCCAACCCTGCGCACCTTCGGGAGGCGAAACAGCTAAAGAAGGAAAATGAAGCATGAAGCATTCCCAAAGCCCGGCAAGCATGTGATTTGAGACAGCTGTTCAACCATCCATCTTCCTCGTCTCGCGGAGCGCACACCGACAGCGGGGAGGAGATATGCACGGGCAAGAAGCAAAGCGCGCCAGCGATGATGGATGTAACCCCCATGTTACAGCCGGAGAAAGCCTCCCAATCGCAGACTGCTCCACTCAGAAGCCGGGGAGTAAGGATCCAAGAGGAATAGCGGCTCAATTCAGGGTCCAGAGAGGCCAAGCCACCAACGTCATTTGTGCAGCAGACGACCAGCCGCCCCGACTGCCTGCCAGTTGTTATGCCGGCGGGTGCGGCAGATAGGGCTTTATGCTGACCTCCCGTAACGGGCGCCCTGAAGCGCCCCAGGTGGTCAAATGACGATGCGGAGCGATGATGGCGCGAGGCCGGCGAGCGCCGCACATCTCAAAGTTCACTCAGGATTGGGGGAACGATGGCGCGTTCATGGTATCAAGTTCTATTTTGCCGTATTGCCTGCGTGACCCAGAGGAAGTGCGTCATCTCGTCTGCTGAAACGATGAAGCGGGTATTCCTCTATCTCGTAAGCCCTCGACTTCTGATGTGAGAAGTCGCCTCAGGGCTGTCCAGCAAATCCGTGAATCTCCAAGCTACTGTACAAATGTGATGCAGCCGCGTCGACATGAAGTCCGACAGCGTTGCTAATGAGGGTCTAAAACATTAAAGGGTATAGTGAACGATTGTGTGCTCCATGCAGCAGGAGGCTCTCGAGATCGAAATGCGAAAATGCGCAAAAATGAACATGAAAACAACTCAGCCGAACCAAAACGCGTGATGGTGATATACAGACAGACGAGAAAATCGTCCGTGAAGGGGAATCGTAAAACCCAAAACGCCTGAAGGGCTCCAGCCTCTTCAACAAAGGTCATGTGGAGCCCGGGATATCGCGAACCAGCGATCAGCGACTGATAGAATAGTAGAAAGTTCGTCTCAGCTTTTCGTAAGAGGGTCCCCAATCTAACATACCCAAGCAGGAATTGCTGTGCAAAGCAGAACGCAACAGTGGATATCTCAAAGACAGACATCAAACGAATCGATCAAAAAAGGCAATGTGAGGATCCTCAATGCTGGTCCGGTAGACTCAACCGGGTCGTCAATCGCTCGAAGGTGATCGGCAGGCTACTCTTCGGGCGAGGGATGATCATGACCTTCGCCCTTATGTACTTTGCGGTGCCTCCTCAGGTTGGAAACAACAGAGAAGTGTCGACCGCAGCCTTCAACTTCACAAGCAAATGCTGAAGAGGGTTGTCAGTACGTATATCGCATTGTCTTTCGGGGAAGTACATACGCTTCTCGCCAGTGTGGCTGTACATGTGTGTCTGAAGCGAGCTTGGGCGTGTGAATCGCTTGTCGCAGATCTTGCACTTGTGCTTCTTTTGCGAGCTGGAAGAGACTTTCGAGCTGAACTGACCCATCATGGACTGTGGAGCTGGAGGAATGTTCGCGCCCATCAGCGCATTGGGTCGCGGCAATGTCCGCGAGTTGGTGAGGTCGACGGACTCGGATGCCGAGCTGTAGTCCGTTACAGAGCCTTCGCCGCCGTAGTACGATGGGTTGTAGCTCGCTGACGAGATTGACGAGTGCGCTGAGTGCGTTGACGGAAAGCCATACGAGTCGGTCGAGCTGCGACTGGATCCTTGATTGCCATAGATATTCCTCGGGGTGATATCCGCCTGGCTCAAGGAGACCATGCCCCGACTTGCGTCGAGCGCGTCGCTGAAGCTGTTTCGTTGCGCTTGAGAATTCATTCTGCTGATGTCAACTAGTGAACTTTGGCGTTGCCGCTGGGATTCGAGGGCATCGTCATAGAACGTTGCTGAGGGTACTGACGGATGAGAAGAACGACGGGTGGTATCCTGCGGGTACGATGCATAGGGGCTTCGTGTGCTTGCGCCATATTCCACCTGAGAGTAAGGAGCCGAAGTGGGTGCGTACGTGTTTGTGTTTGGAGAAGCAGATGAAGCATATCCACCTGTGTAACTCCGCGACAGTAGATCTTGCGACACATCTAGTAAGTTTTCTGTTGCGAATGATCCATCCGGGAGAGTAATACCTGATCCTATGGGAGGAGCTGTCACCGAGAGGCCATGATAGGGAATGGCAATGCTAGTCGGTCGCTGCACTTGCTGTGGTTGACTCGTCGCGTGCGTCTCAAGAGCAGAAGCGTTTGGTGCAATCGAGGTAGGGTACATCTGCTGAGGGTTCGCCCCAGGTGCCGACACCCACGGATTGGTGAAGTGCGGTGCCTGGTAACGCAGCGGATCGTAGCCCATGCCGTTGAGCTGGGACTGCTGACGATTGTCGACGGCCATTGCCATACCGGGAACAAGCAGCAGAAAGGGAGTGCCTTTTCAATTGAGGATCGAAGGAGGTACAAGCGAACAAAGAGTAGCTATCGTGAAGGCACGTAGCTCGGTGTATCCAAGGCCTGAAACAGACGGTTCAAAGGGAAACGTGGGGACAGGCGATCACTGGCACGCAGACGTGGGATCTGCGGGTCTTTTGAACTCCAAGCTGACACTGGGAACACCCGTCTAGAGGCCTTCCAGAGGAAGTAATGATAGTCGCTTCGGGGTGTCGATCGCAAGACCAGTACTAACGAGGTGCCGTGGCAATGGACCAGAGAGATTGAGTTTTCGGGCTCTTCGGTTGCAGGTGACGGGATGGCAGGTGCTTGAGCGTTTCAAATGCAGCGTAAAGTGTGGAGAAGCTGCTTGAGCTGTCCTCCCAGCGGGCGCAGGGGCGGACCGCAGTCGAGGATGAGGTGCGATGCGGTGTGGATGGGTTTCGGTCGGTCAACAATGTTACTGGCTAGCAAGATGGGAACCAGCAACAAAGAAGAAGTGATGTGATGGTAGACGATGATAAAAAGAGTATCGATTTACTGACCGCGGTGCTTAAGCATGCGACGGTTTGGTATTGAGTGAGCTTTCTGAGGCAGTGAATGTTGATCAGCGGGTATCAATTGGGGAGGGCTGATTGATAAATTCGGGGCCCTTGGTTTACGTCGTTCGAATCACAACACATTCATCATAGGCTGGAAAGCCAAGGCCAGGAGCGAGCAGGTTCGCTCAAGCGTAGCCACCACATCCCCCCCGGACACGCTACGTGCAGGTGCAGGGCTTCAGGCGTCGCTAGCACCAGGATTGCTCGAGGCTGCTTTAGGGGTGTGGGGAGGAGATTGGACGCCGCTCTGAAGCCCGGCACGTCGAGGGGTGAACCGCGCTCAACCGTAGGAACTTGACACGGCCGACAGAGAAAGGTGCCAAAGCTGTCGCGTCGACTGTCAAGCAACCGCTCTGCACCAACCAAGGTCAATCGAGGCCACACCGGGCCGCCAGTTGCGTCCCATCCTCTGGCAGTTAGCAGCACAGAGAACCACGGGTCCAGCGCCTGGCAGCCCACCTTGCCCCCGGCTTCAAGCATTCATCATCTCTGCGTGGCTGGCGAATGACGGCGTGGTGGACAGCGGGAAGAAGGGTGGGCTTTTTGCCTTTTGTTTTGGCGTGCAGCCACTCGAGCACAGGCTTGTAAGGGGCCCTTAAAGGGCATGGTCAACTCCAGCCCAAGCTCACTGTCCCCTTTAGGGACTCGGCGGCCACTGAAACGGGCTCGTATTAACCCTGTAGTAAGCCAGCCTAACCGCAGTAAGCAGGACGGCATTTTGAAATCTTGACAGCGCCGCGATTTTAGGGGAGACATTTGGTGTCTTAATTCTCCGGCCTGATAGCCCACGGGTACCGCGGCCGTGCTCTGCCTGCTCTGCATTGATCCACCGCAATGCACTCTCACCTACAGTATATACGGGGGCATCGGCCGCCCGCGCAATGTTGACCGTGGTCGCTTCTTGCTCAGGATGCCATAGTTGTATGCTTGCACGTTCACTGCAGAAGCATCGAAGCGCTGTCGGGCTCGCCATGTCAGGTTCTGCGACAGGAATCGGTCCGCTGAGGCATCACTGCCTCCACGAATTGCGTAAGGAGACTTTGATGCCATCCCTTCTCTGGCTGGTCCCTAGTTCATGGGACCATGTATGTACCAACGTCAAATTCCGCTGCGCTTGCGGCCGTGGAGGTCTCCACGCAGCCCGAAGTGAAATTAGCCTCTCCCCTAATCGGTCCCTGAGCAGCGCGTTTGATCGCCGACTATGTTGCTTTTTGCAGGAAGACTTTGTAGCTTAACCAGATTGCTGTCCTCGCACTGGTCACGAGCTGAAGACACAATCTCGGGACGAGTCAAGGCCGTTCACAACCGCTTGCTGTGTGGGTGTTGAGCCAATAGAGCGCGTCTCGATGGTTACCTGGTGGGCTTGCCGGTGTACCTGCCTGCACAGCACATTCCGCCCTCCGCTGGAGACCTGCTGCTGCTTGGCCCAAGTGCTCATACCCTCCGCTCCAAACCAATAAAATGATGTCAAAGTCGTATCTGGTATTCCGGTACGTAGTCCCGCCAGTGCAGGAGACATGGGACGCTATTCCCATCCGGAGCCTCGAGGCCCGTCCTGGTCGGAACTCACCCAGCAGTAGGTCTACAGGCGTGCTGTTGATGACGATGGGGGTCCTAGGTCCTAGTTTTGATAAATGATGTAGGGCCAAGACACTTTCGCGCTCTGCTCGCTGACAGCCTCCTGTAGGATGGGTATAATCGTTGCAGCCCTCAGCTCATGACGACATCAGGGTACACTTGGTCTCCGCCGCCGGGCGCTCTAGCAAGGGTGTGCGATGCACGGTCCGGCGGTGTTGCTGGCCTTCATTCGCCAGGTGCGCAGGGCTTGTTTGGACGCATTCACAGCCAAGCCAAATAAGCGGGGCGACCGTTTTGCTGGGTCCAAAGCATGCAAGATGACGCTAGCTGGAGAATTGGACAGAAGTGCGAGCAGGCTGCGGGAGATGCCCATGTCCACTGAATCCTGGCTCCGCTTTGGACAGGTCCCAACACGAAAGAGACGTCAGATTCAATGAACGCATGACGGGCGACTGCTGCGTGGCCCCGCGCGCCATCGTCGACTTACTCGTCCACCAGACTGAGCTGTATCCGAGGTGGCAGCTGCTGCGAAAAAGCACTCCGCCGCCTCACCGCTGTATGCGGCAGCGTTTGTGACTGGTCGCTGCTCAGAGAGTCAGGCCCCTCCCTTCCACAAGCCTTCTCCGCCGCTTCATGCAGGGCAATGAGATCCGAAGTCGTTCGCTCGCCATTAGCACCTCTGCTGGGCTTCGACAAGGTTTTGCGCCGCGATATCGCTGATATTGGGCTTGCCACAATGACACGGCTTACCCCTCCCTCCATCAGACTCCGTTCTTTGGGCGCAACCTGCCTTCGTGCCACCTCATGGGTCTCTCACTCCGTGCTGCATCCGCCATTTGCTTGCGCAGGCCGGCAATGGCGTCAAGGCCGTCGACTTTTAGCGCGGGCCTCACCCTTCAACTGACTTTACAGTCCTGTAGATGCGGGACAGGTCTCTCCAATCAGCATCCCCTGCCTCGCCGACGTGAGGGCCTCAAGCCAGGATTGATGCACTCGGCATCTGAAGACTGAAGACCCTGCGTCGTCTGGTCTGCCAGATAACCATTAGCCGCTGGTCTTGGTAGGGCACGAGTTCACACCATGACTCAGCGCCCTTGAAGCCTGATGTATCTTATTCCCGCTATGGCAGTCTACCAAGCTGAAGCGCAGCATCGAGTGTGGAGAGACAGTCGCTAGGTAGGTAGCTAGACGACGGTAGAAATGCTATGCTGAACTGTGGAGTACCTACAGCCGCGCCGTTCAAGTAGGCTTGGATCATACAAACTGCTCCAGTTTTTCCCCCGCCTGCGGTTAAGATTCCATCACTACTAGTGTTAGAAGGGGCTGCTTGGATAGCTTTGCTGTGTCTCTGCCCGCAAGCTTGGAGAACGCGCGCTATCACGTTAGTCAGTTGATACCTCATCTTCGTCCTAGTAGTCGCGACCATGTTCTCGGTACCTAAGTCATGTGAGTATCGCGCAACATCGCCGAAGGAAAATTTGGCCGAGACAGAAGGAAAGTTGAACGAGCCAATATTGCCATGTGTCAGTTGTATGGTTGGGTTTATCATTTCATCTCTTTGCTATTGCTTCAATATTATTTTCTGCCGCCATCAACCATGTGCTGCAGGGAAAGCTACTCCAGACGATACCGTCAATAGTGAACATCTCCAAGAGATTGGTAGGTTGCCGCTTTTGGTGTGTTGTGCATCACACACAGAAGTGCTTCCAAGACGCGATGTGAAGATCTCAATCACATCCCTACTGCATACATGCACCCTGCCCCAGAAACGTTGAAGTTGATCTCAGCATTTACCTTAACCATCCAAGTCCTTACCAGCATATCCTATTGAATATTAGATGCGTTATTGAACGGTTTGGGCATCTTCAAATGATGGCGTCTTTAGAGCAAGAGTTTAATTCGATGTCCTGTTGTGCGCGCGCATTACGGCAGCAATTCCTACCAAACTTGCGCCTGCGTTAGTGGCCATTTGTTCGCCTTCAACCAGATAGTAGAATGTAGCTGTCTTGACGAATTGCTGCCACGGATTGATGCAGTGCCTGTTGCGTTCACAAAATGAACATGGGTCTATCCAATTGTATCGCCTGTGTATCCAGAAAGAGACTAAACCCGTGGCCTCCTGTGACCGCTGCTGCATGAATGTACTGTGCGATTTCGGGATCTGACAACTTGTCCAGCGAACGCCAACGCTAAGCCGCCAAGGGAAATCATGAGGCTGCTGGTCGCCGACCATCGCTCTTGTCGTGATAATCTCCCGTGCTCTGATTTTCCAGATTGAGCCGCACTATCAGTCGAGAATTTGTTGAACATGTTGCTCTAGACTCTGCAAAGCCTCTGTTGTCTGCCATGTCACGGCAGACAGCAGCAGGGGACAGCGGTAAAAGGCATTGAAGGGAAAGGTGTTTGATGTTCCCGTAGTCGTCCAACGATGGTGATACCGAAACCAATGGGGTGTACTCCGTAGGATCCATCTCGTAATGACTCCCCCCTTGTCGCATATGTTGCGATTCCAATATGCGGAAGATGCCATCTACATCTGTACACGAAGTGGATTGGAAGTCGCTCCAAGATCTCTGTCGATTGGGCAGTTACTCCAGCACCAATTCGATTTCACCTCAAAAGTCTTGGTGTCACCGTCCTTTCACTATCTCGGTGGCCTGCCGGGGACGGCCGAGGGTCTCCTGTCCTGCTATCGCTCCGACTACGGGGCTCCAGGGCAATGCTGGAAAATTGATCGGGTTCGTGCGTCGAGTGAGGGTGGGTGGGTTCGGCCTCCTGTTCGTGCACGAATTTCTGGATATTCTCCAGAGTCAGCGCATGTGTCGGTCCCTCTTCGCCCCCCTGAAAGTTAGGATGGCGGTGAGCCTCCGAACCTGAGAGAGACATGAGCTTGTCATCCCGTAGGCTGGAAGCCTTCTCCTCCGCCTGTATTCGTCGCAAAGCACGGTCTACATCGGTCTCGGTGGATTTGGCCAAGGTCGCCTTGCTCTCGAAGTGCAGGCGGTCAAGCTCAGCCGTCAGTGCGGGCGATGGCGCCGTTGTTTCAGATTTGACCGAAACCTCAGAGATCTGCGGTTGATCGTTGAGCTTTCGGGCTTTTGCGCCAGGGTGTGTTGATGGGGCCGACGGGGCTGTGCCGTGCTGATCACCCTTTCCGGATACGGGAGTCTTGGCGGTCAACTTGCGCTTTCCTTCGATCGCCCATTTGACGAGCATCCTCTCGAGCAGCTTGCCCTTGACCGGCTTCGCTAAATAATCCTGCAAATCTCAGCATCTCCGGAATGTCGACAGGGCGTTGAACAACGATGGCGCTCTATCGACCATCGCGCAAGGGGTTCTTACATCCATGCCGGCCTGCTGGCATTTCTCCTTGTCCCCATGTATTGCCGATGCAGTCATGGCAATAATGGGGACATCGTGAACGTTGGGCATATCCTTGAAAGGGGCTTGCGTGCGGATGGCATGGGTTGCGCTGTAGCCGTCCAGTATAGGCATCTGCAATCTGTAAGCAACCGCGCTTTGCGAAAAAAGCCACTAAGATACGATTCAACGGTGTAGGTTGATCTTGCAGCGCGTCTGCCACTAATGCAAGTCTTGCTTCTGTGAACAGCGCGACGTTTGATAATACCCCATGCCCGCCCGTAATGAAGGAATGCAGCCTGGAGATTTCGCCTACCTGAACATCCATAAGGATAATTTGGGGCCGCGGGTGAGAACTTGAAGATTCCTGAAGCAAGTAATCTAAAGCCTCTTGCCCGTTCCACACGGCATTGACAGAGAAATGAAGCTTCTTGATCGTCTTGAGCGCAATTTGCTGATTGATTTGACTGCATCAGAAGATTAGACTTTCCATTCATGCTTACATCGCAGCAAAGACCAAACTTACTTGTCCTCAACAACGAGGATGTGGATCTTTTCTCGATCCTTTTCGGATAAGTTGATCAAGTGCTCCGGGATGCCGTGGCTGATAGGAGCCATAGCCGCAATCTGCAATGGAGACTGTCAGTATTCGTACCACTGAATGTTGGCCTCGGCTCGAAGTGCCTAAATACAGTGAGCATGTCTAGCTGGTGCCACACGTACTTTCTCAGCTGCAGAGTCGCCTCTCCCATGAATTTTCCTTGGGTTTGAGGGTCCAGTGGAATTTCTTGGGGTAAGAGGTGGGGTGTGATCTTCAGAGCTCCCGCAAGATACCGAAACATCAGACTGCAGCCGATCCGGGATCGAGGCAAGATCGATCAACGGCGACCCATCATCCTGGTACGGCGCTTTGTTGAATGGAATGCTGAAGAATGCTGTCGTTCCCTGCCCTAACTTGGAATTGAGGTCAATGGACCCGCGCATCAATTGTACCAAATTCTTGGAGATCGTCAACCCTAAACCAGTACCACCAAACCTGCGGGCCGTTGAGGAATCTGCTTGACTGAAAGGCTGGAACAACCTTTTGCGAACTTCTTCCTCGATGCCGATGCCTGTGTCTTCAACCACGAAATTTACAGTAACTGTTTCTTTGCTTTCTCCAATGATAGAAACGTCCAACCGAACCGAGCCTTCCGAGGTAAATTTTATACTGTTGGTTAAAAGGTTGGTCAAAATTTGTCGAAGCCTGCCAGGGTCACCCATTACTCTCAAATCTCGTTCCACTTCTGCTTGTATAGAACTCTCATAGGCGATGTTCTTGCGTTGTGCTGCGAACGACATCATCTTGTTGACATCACGTAGAACCACCGATAGGCTGAATTGAACCTCCTCCACGTCTAATCGACCCGATTCCACCTTGGAGAAGTCCAGGATGTCGTTGATCACTGCCAATAGACCGTTGGCCGACCGTTGAATGTTTTCTGCGCACTCCTTCTGTTCCTCGTCCAGGTCCATATCCAGTAATAGGTCACTCATTCCAATTACTCCAGCGATAGGGGTTCGGATTTCGTGGCTCATGTTGGCAAGAAACTGAGACTTCATCCGCGAGGCCTGCGATGTGTGAGTATGAGTAGTCCCTTGACTTTGCAGCACCTGTAAATCCTGGAACAGAGGTACTGTCGTGTTGAATCCTCGAGAAACGTACCTCTTTTGCTGCTGCTGCATTCGCTAGCAGCCGTGCATTTTCCTTTTCCTGCTCTCGGAGACGAATCTCTCTATTCATCAGCTCTGTGACGTCCATTGAGACGCCTATTACGCCGTCAATGAATGACTCGCCCTCAATTCCTCCTATGCGAGATGTGCTCCAGAGGGGGACCAATCGAGTTCGATAATAGCGACCTTCCTGCACGTATTTCTCAACAATTTCGTCAGTGGCGGACCCGCTGAGGATTTCTTGGATAGGGCGCTTCCAACGCTCTAGCTCAGGTGCGTAGCTTTGCCTTCCAAAGAATTCGTAGATGTTCTCACCGATAGCTTTATCAACGTCCTCGTCCCTCCATTTCATCTCGCCTTCGAGTAAGATTATTTCGCTGTTTCTGTTCACCGCCCATAGCGTCACTCGAGCATGCTCGATAACACGAAGTAATTGCGCCTTAGTCTGCCTCGCTTCTTGTCTCGCCACTACCAAGTCGTGGATGTCAGTGCATGTTCCAAACCATTTCACAATCTTGCCATCGTCGTCGTAGAATGGCACAGCTCGCCCGAGCATCCACCGCCATTCGCCATCGTGTCTTTGACATCGATACTCGGTGTTGTATTCTTCGCCCGTTCGAAGCGATTGCATCCATCGCTTGCCAGTCGCTGTCATATCTTCGGGATGAAACGGCAACTTCCAGCCTTCTCCGAGCGATTCCTCGACAGTGAGACCCGTATAGTCGTACCTGAAAATGGCAGAATCGTCAGCGTATACAGTTCAGCAAATCTCTCCAGAAGTGGCATTGTGCCTTACAGACACCGTGACCTTCTGCGCCCCAAGATTACGAAACCGAGATCGGTACCGGTGTGTATAGCCGGATTGTACATACCACCGTTGACTGAACCAGTCATGCATGCCATCAGGTGTGGTTGTCCACACCATTACAGGCATAAAGTTGGCAATATACTCGAATTGCCTCTCGTTCTCTTCCACTTGTGCTGCAATCTTCTTGGTATACTCTGTCACATCCTTGAACACCACGATACCGCCTAGAAAATCTCCAGTGACATCATGCACAACTGTCTCTCCTGTTACGTCAAAAACTATCTTTGTTCCAGAGTGGGGATTCCGCATTCCCACACGTCGACCATCTATCCGCTGGCGGGTGCGACAAAGCTCAATTATAGGAAACTCATCGATCGTCAACTCCCGCTTAAAGTCCTCGGTATACAGAGTATACTGAGAAAGGTAAGCTCGCTGGTCGCTGGATGTAAATTTGCCGTCCTTTTTCATGAACTTGAGTAGGGCTTTGTTGGGAATGCCAAAAGTCTCGTCTTTCCACATTGCATACGCCGGCATGTTGATTGAATTGAGTATCGCATCTTTCATCTGGCTAGCTTTCTGAAATATTGACGCAGATGATGAGATGTCGTGGTTGCTTCTCAATGGCGGCCCACGAGGCGGGAATTCGGGTCGTTGGAAGGTTGGCGTGACTGCCTTTGATGCAAGATTGGAGTTGGTGCTAGAACGAGGACCAGATGACGATGAACTCGAACCTGAGCTTCGAGACTTGTTGAGATGATACCCTGTACTCGTTCTTGTCACGATACGGCTAGTCGGGCGGGAGTTTGAACGCTGATCCACCGGGCTTGCACTTGTAAACGTGAGGGTGAAGTATTGCGTATCCTCGATATTCCATACTGATATGATCATGGTAGCCTGAATGGCATCGTGCATCAGTGAAGTCTTGTCCGGTTTAGGCTCTCTGCCGTTGACGCTTCGGCTTAACGGTGATACAACAACATCAACGGAGACATCATGTACCGTCGTCCTCGCCAAATTTGAGCTGCTAAGCTTGGGAAGCAATTTCCTCTCGGTAATAGAGCGGTCGTTGGTGACGGGTGTCGCAGTAGGGGTGCTGCCACCACTCTCGGATGCAGATAAGGCGTCCTCGTCGCTGTCATGACCGTCTCCAGTAGTTGAATCCTCAAGAATCGAGTCTAGAAAGTCCTTCGTACATGTTAGTATCTACAAAGTAATGGGTCGGAACATATGGTCTACAGACCTCCCATGACACCAGTATAGGCGAGCCATTTTGCAATATATCAACGCCAAGTTCTGCTATGCTCTTCCCATTGAGAAGCTGCGTAATGGAAACTCCTTCGCCGATGGTACTCTCGAAATCTATCCCGAGTAACCTTCCCAGGGCTTCGTTTGCGAGAACAACGGTTTTCAGCGATGACAGTACTAAGAGCGGTATAGGGAGGTATTGCAATGCGGTGAGGGCAGCCATAGTGGTCGATGGGGATTGCAAGCGTATCGACAATGAATCGTTGCTATGGATTGAACCGGGTGAGGTCGCAGGCGCCGAGGCCGCCCTGTCCTGCAGGTTGAAGTACCCGCCCGCATTTTCGGCCATGGTGGTGCAAGAGGCTCCAGAGTCGGAGGCCGCTTAGCGACACAGCTCAGAAGTGAGTTGTATTCGAACTCGTGCGACCGTTTCCGGCCACAGCTCGTATCCGTTGTAGTGGACGGCGCATAGAATGGCGTCGATTGGCTCTTCCACTAAGCTGAACACCCCAGGAACGCCAGAACTCCAGCTATGCAGCAGAAAGCAAACATCGATTACTCCGAAGGCAGCCAGGCTTTACGAAGCGAGTGAGAGGGTTGAAGGCCGCAGAAAAGCTCCGGAGAGTGTGGTGTTGTTGTAAAAGAGGTACGGCAGTACTAAGGAAGTCTAGACGTGCGTAGCGTCGATTGCGGAGGTTATTCTGGCTCAGCATTTGTCGGAGGGGCTCGGCAATATTGCGCATACCATGTCGAGGCCGCTTTGGGATCGGTAGACGAAAGGAAGCGTGTGAAAGAACAAGGTTAGGCTGAAGCAGCTCCGAGTATCTTGCAGTAAGGCTGGACTGAAGAGTATAGGATGCTGAGCCCTTGAATGGGAGCGGAGGCCAGAACCGAAAGCGTTGCGGTTCCAGAAATTGCGGGTTAGCAGTGCTGGTATGACGTTGATGGTCGAAGACATCTCCATGAAAGCCAGCAGCGTGTGCCAGGCCCCTGCGAACCACTTAGCGATGTTGGAATCGTTCCGGTGCATCACAATTCGATGGCTCGAAGCAAATTCGACTCAAAAATCGACGAGACGGGCATGGAGGACTTTAAGGACTGGCAAGGCCCCTGGTCGATCCAATGTCGATCACCCCACGATGTTTCGAGCATCGTGAACATTTGATATAAGACAAATCCACAAAACTTCACCGGAAGCACTCGTTCAAAAGCCCTTACCACGCGTACCATACTTGCAGAGCCCGTATTTGCCGTTTGTTGCGCACAAGAAGCTTATGGTGCGGGTGTTGAAGCCGAATTGCGTCCTTGAAGCATGATGGCCACACCCATGCCCAGCACCTCGAGATCGAGTTCTAGAGCTCTAAATCGGGAAGCTCACGTGGTCGCTTAGGAGCATAACACCCGGCCGTGGCTTCTGTAACACAATCCCTCTTACCTGTTCCTGTTAGGTAGACGAAGATTTCTGGATGTTCTTATATTGACTCATTGAAATCTGCTTCCAACAATGCAGTCAGTCTAACGAATTTGACACACTTCACTCTACTACCGATCCGAAACACTACAAAGGAGACCACTCAAGTATTTCACGCCCATAACATGACGCACTCATTCTTATGTCAATATGTGTCATTTCTGGGGCCTTGTTTTCTGCATTATCTCTTCAAGTGATCGTTGCTATGCATATGACATGTGCAGTAGACAGGTTTACAACGATGGGATCAACACTTTTCGACAGAGATCTTGAATAGACAGTAACTTCAGAGTATAGCCTAGATGAGAAGAAGCAAAACAATGTCCTCACTATTCATACCACTCAAGATATTGCGACCTAGATATTCTACAAGTCCCTACTATGAGAAAGTCACTTCAAACCTGGGCTTCACCTGCGGCCTTACGCTGTCACGTGCCCTCTTAGCGTACTAAACCTCAGAACGACCACCTATCCAAACCAACAACACTTCCGAGATCCACACAACGCCGCCAACTTCAACCTACCGCATTCCCCTCTCTAGCCAAAATGGTGCTCTTCGGTCTCGGCGGCCTTCTCTATGGTACCCACAACCCTCGCCCAATCCCCAAATTCCCAAATGTTAATTAGGAAACAGTCTTCGTCCTCCTCACAAACGCAATAGCCATCCTCTCCGAAGACCGCTTCCTCGCGCGCAGTACGGATCCCTCCTACACGTTCAAACCTTAGTTCCGCATCCCACAGCACGCACTAGCTAACAACATTGTTGCAGTCGGCTGGACAACCGCCGCTGACCCCGGGTTCGGCGGACGAGACGACGCGAGTGTAAAAGCGCGGCTGATAAACCTCGTGTCCTCTGTGCGGACGCTGATGCGGAGTACGTATACGCGAACCTCTTGCAATTTGAATATTGGGAAGGGCGACAAAGATTATGGTACTAGGGCGTGAAGCTGACAAGAGGATAGTACCGCTGATTGTGATCAATACGTTTATAATCATCTACCTCCTGATCCTGGGATGAGGGGGTTTGGCGACTAGACAACACTTAGCGCATAGGAGTGATGAGCCTGGGGTGGCAGGGTGCAAGAAGACAAATACGAATATTGATGGCACAACCTCTGCCTCAATGACGTCTAGGAAGGATGACAAGAGATGCGAAAGCATAGGATACGCATTCAGATGATACCATGAGCATTAGCGGGCGTTATTGGACTGTGGTCACCCACACATCACCTAAGAATCAGGATAATGTCTCCACTATCAGTAGCCCGCTGTACAGTACTCATGACATCAAGAGTTGATTTACGTGGTAGATGCAATGTATACATTGCTATGAACAACTACGCTTCTCCAAAATTGCACATTACCATGCGCGCAAGCCGTCTCATGCTTCATGCCTCATGCCAAGAATGACCATGTACGGTCATCAATCAAATCGAGACTGCAGCTCGTCGAGTGGCTTCCAACGCCACGCGGTACCTGCTTTTCGTGCCGATGCCCCTTGGCACGTCCCGGAAGGTAAGGAATATGCACATATCCGCGCCAAATATACAGACTCAAGTGAGAAAAATGCCCAGAAGGAAGAGAAGGCAAGGGCACTTTATAGATGGAACGTGCTCTTCTTCCGTCCAAGGCTGAACCGATTCTTCGACTTCTCCCTCTCTCCCTTGTCCGGTGTACCGTTACCGTGATCCGCCTCTGCTCCCGTTGTCGCTGGGCTCTCGTGCTCGGCTGCATCTGCTTCAGACTTCTCCTTCGTCGATGGCCAGAACTTGGGCTTGTGCCGCAAGCTCATGCTAGTATGGCGGAACCTGCTAAGGCCGCCTTTGCCTGCAAACCCATTCTCCTTGTCTTTTTCCGCTACTTTCTCATCGTGGACGTCCGTGGGACCCTCATTCCTGCGTTTTGCCGCCTCTTCTTTGGCTGATAGCTTGCTTGCTTCCAATGCAGCTTTCATCTCATCTTGCTGTTTCTTCCAGTTCTCTCTTCTTCTTTGCTCTGCTTCCTTCAGCTTCTGTCTGTTTTGCTTCTCAAGCTCTTTTTCTGCTGCTTTCTTCTCTTTCTCTGCTCTTGCCTTCTCAGCCTTATCCTTCTTGGCCTCCAGGTTGCTCTTCCTTGGACTCAGGACCGGTATGCTTGTCGCAGTGTTTTCAAGCGCGTTGTGCTCGGTTGGTGGGACTGGCGGGGCCGTCGCCGCGTGGTTAAGGCTGGCGAACTGATCATCCTTCTCTATTATTGGTGTGGTCGCGTATGCTAGAGGGTGAACATGACCATTCGGAGTTCCGTTGGACTTCGTGGGTGAAATTGGTACGGGCTCTGCAGTTCTCTCGGCTGCTTGAGTGGCAGCAGCAGCATTCTCAGCCTCCTGCTCCTTCAACATGGCCTCCTCCGTCGTTTCCTGGTAGAACAATACGTAGGCGCATGCTAGCACATTCTCTCCACCGAAGAAGTTCCTCACGTATGCCTTGTCGACCGGCTCTACCATCTCATCGTCAAATAGTAACCAGCCTCTGTCTTGCGTCTTGATGATCGACACATAATGGCCATGATATGGGCCACCCCCGATGTGTACCACGACTGCGTACAGTTCATATAACCGATCTGGATCCTCTGCGTCATCTGTTGTGTTGAAAAGTCGAAGGTAGTAGGGGTAGTTGACCCGGTGGAACAGCTTCTGCAGCCGCTGCAAATCCTCGGTGTATTTAAACCTCTTCAAGTGCAAAGCTAAGATCTTCGGTAACCGCTTGATCTTCATCCTCTTCTCCGCCTCTTGCAGGCCTCCACAGTTGTCGCAGTGGAATTTGTTGCGCTCACAAAGCATCTCCTCCTCTGAAAATTTGCGCAAACAACTCGTGACTGAAGAGTGCTGTTCCAGGTCAACTGACAGGTCCAGGAACGCTTCGTCTCTTTGTGATGTGTTTTCACACGTGAGACACCGTGTCTCGGATGTCAGTGTGCCCTCGAAAAGTTCGTGTACCCATCCGATGTTGTTGTGCGTTATCGTGGCGGACCGGTCTGGGACTACTGCCCCTGACGTTACAGTCAGTGCTTGGGAGTCCGTCTCTGTATGGCCATTCTCTGTTATGCGATTCTTCGAAAACTGCTCCACGTTCTCCACCACCTCATTCAGCAACAGATTCAGAAACTCGTGAGCGTCTTGATGCATTGGCGTTCGAAACATCTCGTTCTCTCGTCGCAGTATTTCGAGAAACTTGTTTGGACTAACGACACCCATCCGTGACCTGTGTGCGATGACTGCCTCAAATATGTCCTTCAACGAGGTGAACAGCGATTCGGACATGCCGTAAGCTTTGGAGTTCTCGTAGTCCATTGTCAACACAGGCCCCGCTGCCATAGCCATCTTCTTCTTGTACTCGGGCGAGTCCTTGTTGTCTTCTGGCTTCTGCCCTTGAGCATTGACAGTTCCTCCTGGTGTCGTTACTGGTTTCCTGGGTGAGGCCGTGGTCGGGCTCGATATGGAGTTCCTCCCTTTGGCCGTGTTTTGTCCATTTGGGAGAGGCGACAGGTCGGTATTCAGTCGCGGCAAGTCCGATTGCGCGGGCCGCTCGAGGGCTTCAGGTGGGGATCGGGAGGGAAAGTTTATGACCTGTTCTCGGAAGGGCACCGAGTAGTACAGGCATTGCACTATCGAGTTACAGTAGCTAGCACATGATGTAAGTATTCGATCGCCATCCGAGATGCAGGAATGTCGCCGTACCATGTGCTTCCAAACTGTACGCATTGGTGCGATTAGCAATCGGACTTCAGCGCCGCGAGGCATTTCGGGCTGTCTGGACACCTACATTCTCGAATCCAAAGAACTTGTCGCTCCCGTCAGCGCGTA
Source organism: Lophiotrema nucula (assembly GCA_010015825.1). Taxonomy (NCBI): domain Eukaryota; kingdom Fungi; phylum Ascomycota; class Dothideomycetes; order Pleosporales; family Lophiotremataceae; genus Lophiotrema; species Lophiotrema nucula. The sequence continues at coordinate 747,265 of ML977317.1, read as the reverse complement.
TGGGCCCTGCATCTTGGAGCAGCTTCTCTAGCGGAGTCGGCTGTGGCGCGTTGGGGTCTTTCTTCGTGGGGAGATTGCTCGATGCTGGGCTCGCCGGACTCTATGTTGCGCCGCGGTCAGCCATTGTAGCACAGCGCAAGCAGCAAAGACATGGAAAGTACTCACAGTGCCCGCCTTGAACCTGCCGAAGAACGAAGTCATGGTGGTGGGCTATGGCTTTGGCTGGGTTGCCGCAGCTGCAGTTGGCGTTGCGAGAACGCTACGCAACAGCGCCGAGATTCGCGGCAAGAGCAAGCGGGTCGCGGTTCCCCAGGTTGCGCGGGGCGGCGTCGTTCATGGAGAAATGAGCAGTGGAGAGCGTCAAGAGAGCGGGTGCACCTGGGAAGGCTGGCGATGCAGGGCGGCATGGACAGCTGCTAATAATACGGTTCGCGCCAAAAGATGTTTCACGGCCGAAGACCGAATCCGCTTGACATGTCCCAGGCGCATGGGGTCCCAGGTCCCGCCAGTAGGGTAAAAACAGCCCCACGAGCATGAACGCTTTCGCCATTCGCTCCATTCACCGCGTTGACATCCCCCGCCCTCACGGTCGCAACCACACCATTCACGCACACCTCCCTTGCGGGTTTAGAATCTCGGTCGGTGCAGACGAGTCGATAGACAGGCGCCCCTGCAGAATCGAGCGATGTCCCAACATTTGGAGGCTAAATGTCCACCACTCATGCACGCGCTCCACCGTTTGCTTCTAGAATCAAGACCGCACAAGCATCGTGGCGGCTGTCTTGCGCCGCCTCATGAGCTTTCCTCCGTGACCTGAAGAGCCTTCTTCGTGACAAGCGATAAGTAGTTTCTTGGAGTCCTACGGCTGAAGAGCAGGCTCTTAACATGGATTTGTACATGCACTTCCATGCCGTAAAGGCGCGCACTACCACGCCGCAGGTGCTGCGATGCCTGGTGGCGCGTCTTGGCTAGGACCGCATGATGTATGCTCGTTTCCTGCAAGCAGATGTTGCTGTCGTAGCGTGAGCGTTTGGACCAGTCGCCAGGATACCTTACCTCGGCCACGGTACCTCTCTAGGAAGCTCTAGGTGTAGCCGGCTCGGTAGCCCTACAATTCCCGGTCAAGCACAATCAACTAGACATGGCCCGGGCTGCCTTGCTCTGTTTAAACGGTGGGGTCTCACATACCTCATGTTTGTTCATGTAGGCCATGGGAGAAGTAAGATGCAGAACATCCTTTGCAGGTGATTGTTGACGTCAACCCGTATTCAGTTCCTCCACCTAAATTACTCCAATGACCTTTTCTTGCAGCCAAACCAGAACTAGGTTCATGTTTATCCATCAAACGAACTTGCAAAGGACCTCTCAAGTCCTAGGTAAGGGTAAGTAGGCACTGTGGAGAAGCTTGCAGAGGATATGCAACTAGTTTAGAGTCATCCCTGGCACTCCAGGAAACACTGGGCCCCACCATACCTCATCACATCGACTATGGTAATTCGCCCAGAAATTCTTCTTCTACGATCCTTCCTTTACTAGAGAGCTCTGGAGGGGACTCAGCCTCCACTAAGTAGAACTCTTCTGCTAGTAAATGCCGCTTCGTAGAGAGATATAGAAGCAGTACTGTACCGAGACGCAAAACTAGGTTGCAGGTACGCGGTTACAGTATCAAAGAGGCAGAGGAATAACTGTGCAAGGCAGACATGCTTGCATTCACAATTCTTTAGCCGGGGTATCGCGTTCGAATAGAAGAACTCCTCATAACATACAACTCCATAATTTTTCTCCCCGACTTCCTCAAGCGGGTCGAGCCTCTGCAGCGCCTTCTCCAAGCCACTCCGCGCTCAAGATCGCATCAATATCAGCCACCGCTTGTTGCAACCTCTGCAGTCCCTCCGCCATCTGTTCGTTATTTAGTTCTCCATTGCCACCTCTCATGTAGACATCTTCTTGTGACACAGGTCTGTCTCCCTCATTTATGACTACGGCCTCTCTTCTCCGTCGCCGCAAGTCTTGCTCCGACGTCGTCCCATGAACTCTAGTACCAGGTCTTCGGCCGTACCAAGGGAGGCTGGGAATATCGAAGATGTCATTTCGGTATTGCGTTTGATTACGCAGCCTGTGCACCACGCCATTTTCGTCGAGTAGCCTTAGCGTGAGGATTGCTCTGTGCTTGACACCCTCATCTTTGCTCTCCAAGTCCTTGAGTAGTCTCTTTTGCAATTTCGGATTCTTGAAGAAGCGCTCGCACAGGATCTTGGTTGCAGCCTTGCGTATCTCGATGTTCTCGGAAGTCGCAAGGGTCTGGAGAGACGAAGTCTTGATTGAGTCTTCTTTGTTGCGTTGGGATGAGGGAATTACAGGTTTGGGAGGAGGCGTGTGAACTTCGGTGAGGTGGATGATGTACTTAAGGCTGTAGGACACGCCTTTTATGGCTACGAGTGTGAAGACACCTGCGTATATTAGATGAGAATGACATTAAAGAATACGGACAATATACCTATACCGACCCATAGCCATCGGTCTTCTATTCTGGGCGCCATGTTTGGCGGTTCATGCTGGGTGAAGAGACTCAGCAGTTTCAAGTCATGGTGAGCTTGAGGTTTCGAAGTGCTTTCGGTGAATGATGCTGCGGGAAGCTGCGCGGGGCAGGGATTACAGCGACGCTAACGGCGGGCGGTGAACCTAGCTTTCTCGAAATCTTGGCTCTCCAAAATTTCGACAAGAGTAGACGTGAGTGTTGCGCGTCCACATTTTCACGTTTCTGGGCATTTTCTTCAAAGTAAAGGCATCAGGGATTTGCCTGAAGCTTGGGTCTCAATATGCCCCCGTCCCAGCTGAAGCGGCTCAAGTCATCTCTCCGCGAACAAGGAATCACTGGCCCGCAAAAGTCGAAGAAGCAGAAGAAACAGCAACGAAACGCCGGGCAGGACCAGCGAGCACAGAAAGCGGCTGCGCTGGCATCGATCCGCGAGTCCTTCAACCCGTTCGAATTCAAACACCTTGCGCGCCCAAAGAAGTTCGATTATGTCACCAATCGCCCAGATGACACGAAGAAGGTCCTCGGACGACCCGGCGTCACGAAGAGCCAGGGTGAGGAGGCGAGAAAAAAGACGCTGCTACCAGAAATGAACAGGAGGAACAAAGTTGGTGGCATCTTGGACCGAAGAATTGGCGAAAACGACCCTACAATGAGCTTAGACGATCGCACGATGGCCAGATTTGAGCGCGAGCAGCAGAGGAAGAAGGGCGCCAATGTTTTCGACTTGGAAGAGGCAGATGATGGAATTGATCTCACCCATGGTGGTCGGTCTCTAAGATTTGACGATGCTGGAGAGGCAGAAGACTACGATGCCGCGAGTGTTGGGGGTTCGAGTGATGGTGAAGACGACGGCTTTCTGCGACAGAAGAGGAGGCGAGACTCTGATGCAGGTGAAATGGACGGACTTCCTGAGGAAGCGGAACAGCCTGAAAGAAAGAAGAGCAAGGCAGAAGTTATGAAGGAGGTCATCGCTAAGTCTAAGCTACACAAGTACGAACGACAACAGCAAAAAGATGACGATGAAGATCTCAGAGAAGAGCTCGATAAGGGACTACCGGACATTCTCGCTGCCCTACGAGGGCACATCAACAAGAAGCCCGAGCCTCCAGCACCACCGAAAGAAGCGCAGTTAGTTAATTTTGGTATCAACCCTGACAGACTTGCGTTACTGGACGGCAAGTCGAGAGAGCAGGCCGATAAAGAATACGATACAAGAGTGCGCCAATTGTTGCAAGACCAGCGAGCGAAACCTACCGAGCGCACCAAGACAGAAGAGGAGAAGGCTAAAGAGGAAGCCGAACGGCTGAAAGAGCTGGAGGAGAAGCGAATGCGGAGAATGAGAGGAGAAGCTGAGAGCGAGTCAGAGGAAGACCCAGAGCCAAACGACGAACAGGACCACTTTGAAGGAGACGTGGATGACGCTGCCGAATTTGGTTTTTCATCAGCTCTACCCCAAGGCACTCGACCACAAGGCGTGGATGATGAAGATGATTTCCTCATGGACGACGACCTTGTGGCCAGCGACTCTGAAGCCGATGTCTCAGATGTCTCTGAAGACGAGTCCAATCAGGATAGTACTATGGGCATGGATGATGACGAAGAGTTTCTGAAAGATGTTTTGCCAGAGAAGAAGACAAAGACCAAAGCTACGAGTGGTGTCGTGACGATCAACGCTGATGCGGCCTCTTCCAAACTCGCTTACACGTACCAATGTCCTCGCTCGCACGAAGAACTTCTCGTAGTCTTTAAGGATGTCTCAATCGCTGACCTTCCCACCGTCGTTCAGCGTATACGTGCTCTTTACCACGCTGGGCTACACGCGGACAATCGGGAGAAGCTCACAGACTTTACGTGTGCGCTTGTCGACCACATATCTTATCTTTCGAATCGGAAACCTGCTGCCCCTCTTCAGGTGATCGAGGCTCTCATCCGCCATATACACTCCATGTCCCGGGCATACCCTTCCCAGATAGCGACTCATATTCGCCAGCATCTGAAGCAACTACAAGCTTCGAACGATCCGACACCTGGCGATCTCACCATCTTGACGGCGATCGGCACCATATATCCTACATCTGACCACTTCCACCAAGTGGTAACACCCGCCATAACACTCATGGCACGCTGGATGGGTCTCACATCTCCCACAACGACGCAAAATGTCGCAACCGGAGCCTACATTGGGGCCCTCTGCCTCCACTATCAGCGCCTCTCCAAACGCTACATCCCCGAACTCATCCGCTACACCACTCTATGCCTCAAATCGTCCCACCTGACCCCAGCGCTCGTGGCCGCCCATACAAAGAACATCCTCACCGCTGCAGACCTCTGGTCCACCACACCAGCCTTCATCGAGATCTTCACCCCCCTCCTCGCCCCCCTGAAAGCACAAAAACAAACCCAACCACTCCAACGTCTGCAAGTCCTCCTCCAAAACGCAAAACTGCACCGCCGCCCGCAAACCCTGCATTTCCACAAACCGCTCCCAATCAAGCAGTCGATACCCAAATTCGAAGAAGCCTTCGATCCGAATAAACACTATGATCCTGATCGTGAGCGCGCTGATGCGACGCGGTTGAGGAAGGAGTACAAGCGGGAGAGGAAGGGAGCGATGCGCGAGTTGAGGAAAGATGCGAATTTCATTGCGAGGGAGAAGTTGCGGGAGAAGAAGGACAAGGATAGGGCGTATGAAGAGAAGCATAGGAAGCTCATCAGCGAGATTAACGCTGAAGAGGGGCGGGAGAAGAACGAGTATGAGAGGGAGAAGAGAGCACGGACACGGAGATGAGGAATCTCCTGTAGCCAACGCAATAGCAAGAGGAGTAAAGCAATGCAAAATCTCGAAGTGCTTTCCAAATATTTTTCTATTCGTATACAAGTGATATGGGTATTTTCTATGGGTTTTGGAATCCAACGCCCGTTAGACTCTCATGCAAGTGGAGTCATGCATCTATTTACACAAAGTAGGGAACGTTAAGTGTGGAAGGGGTCACTCCTTCTTGGGAGTCGACTCCTGAGCTTGTTGCTCTTCCTTCTCCCCTGAGCTTTCTTCACGAGCTCGCTGGTCCTGCTCCGCTCGCTCGGAGCTACCAGTTCCAGACGCAGTGTCGCCGGAGCTAGCTTCTGCTTCCATCTCCTCCTCTTTGATTTTCTCGCCTTCCTCGATAGCTTGAGGCTTAGGTTTGTCGTCCTCGTCGATGTTCTCAGTGTCCTTGGGCGAGGCAGCAGCCTTGTTCTCGTGGCCTTGCGTTTGCTTGTTCTCTTCTTCGATGAGTTCTTGCTGCTCCTTGAGGACCTCGAGACGCTGCTTGTTGGTTGCGGCGCCCTTAGCTGTGTGGACGTCAAGCTCGACTTCGTGGAAGAGCTCCTCTGGAATGCTCGACAAAACGGACTGGAGAGCTTCGATTTGCGACGTCATTTCAGCCTCCTTTCCTTGCGCGTAAACGAAGGCATTGGAAAGGACTAGAAGGGTTGAAGGTACGCCGTACTTCAATCGGAGGTCCAGCCATGCTTGAAGGTCCTCTCGTAACCGTGCAGGTGACACGCCATGTGTCCTCAGGCCACGACTTGCGCAGGCAGTCTGGAGCTCTGGGACGGAAAGCGAGTTGACGCCTTCGTAGGAAATAGCGCGATCATCGCGCTTAATCTGCCTCATGCGAACACGAATCTGGTAGCGGAGAAGATTGTCGGTGCCAAATGAACCCAGGTTCATGTACCTGCAAATGGCGACAAGCTGTGGCCGGGAGAGGTTGTCCAGCGTCAAATCGTCCTTGAAGATTTTGCAAACTTTGATAACGTCTTCATGAGAAGGCGACTCGCCAGTCGTGCGCACTTTTCGAAAGAAGTCCGTGAACTCTTGAGTTTGGAAGTTCTCCGCCGATACGGGCAGACCCGTCTCCTTCAGAGTTTGTCGCAGGAAGCTGCTGACTTCTTTCCTTGTCGATCTGAGGGTCTTCGCTTTGGCATCCTTGGCAGATTGCCCTTCATACGTGCTAGGAAGGAGGTTGGGGAAGAGCTTGAGAGCTATTGGAAGGAGCAATTCGGCGAAAGGAACAATCACGAAGACCGAAAATGGGACCAAGCGACCAAGATCTTGGACCGTGCGGCTCAGCTGCGTTTACTTGTCAGCGCAAGTCCATTGGACAGATTGGATTCAAACATACTTGTCTGTGCTCTCGTCGCGTGAGCTCGTAGCCAGCTGCCATCTTCAGCGCCAATTTCGAACTGATTCTGACCTCGGTTACGAGCAGTTTGGTTCCATCCCAGTAGTGTGCAGCTTCCTTCTTCACCTTTTGCCATATTGTGAGCTTCTGCTTCTCTTCCTCCTTCTTCGCTACTGCTTTGTCCGTAGCAGCCTTCTCCGCTGCTAACTCCGACAGCGTCCGGGCTTCCTGAGCCTTCGTCTTGGGATTGGCAGTCGGCACGCCCTTGGGGATGCTGACGTCCGGGGCCTCTGAGCTTGCCGATTTTTCATTCGGTTTCTGCTGTTCCTCTTTGGGGAGGGGCTTCTTCGCTTGCTCCGTGTTGAAACCCGGAGGCGGAAAATCTGCATTAGGACCAGACGTCGAGGTTTCGGTGGCGTACGTGCGGTTCGGAAGCAGGATTGCAATGGCGGGAATATTCTTTGGGAGGGCCCGATGAGGTCTTCCAGCTGTTCTGATGCCTGCTCGGAATACAGCTGGAGCTGCCCGCGAGGCAGCTCGACTGACGTACATATTGCGCCGAAAGCGGAAGCGTAAGGAACGACAGGGGGTGGGATGGCAGCGAGCAGAAAGGCAGCGAGCCTTTAATACAGCGCAGTTGACGGCAAAAACAGTTTCGATGGGTGTTCGAGATGTAATTGTAGTGGTGTGAAGGAGCGTAGTAATGGATCTGGTGGTGTGTTATGCTAACTGGAGATTTACAGGGACCAGTGGCGGCGATCCGGCCCTGGGGGCTTGGCGTACGCATCCGCCCGCGTCCATGGGAGAGGACTTCGACACGCAATCGCCGCTCGCGGGCTGCCAGAACATAATCGAACGCTGAGCGTTGGCACGACGGTCTGCACGCATGCAGCCAGCTGAAGCGCTTCTAGACTTGGTTTCTGTGATGCCTTGGGGATACGGCCTTGGGGTACCAAAGTTCTCAGAAATCGACAGGGCCCTCCAACAACGGTTAGGTACATGTTCTCCGGTCGGCTCCTGTGGGCTCGATCGTCCGAGCTTAACATCGGCGCTGGAGCGCCCCTCATCAATCCAACAACATTTCTCTACGGACTCTTCCTCTCTACTAGGTCGACCTCATCGGCCTAACGGCTGCCTCGCCTCTCATTTTGTGACACCCTGTGTGCTCCTTCACGTCCCTGCAACATATTCTTAATCACACCTCCAACTCTACGAACAATGCATATCCGCTAGTTGCTCCGGTCTTGATCCGAAGCCTTCGGCTTCCACTCCTAACGCGACTATTCGACTGTGCTTGCTTGGATACCCTTTAGACCGCTCAATTCGTATCTTTAATATCTTCCGGCATGGCTCTTGCAAGGGCAGCAAGGATTATTCTGGTCGGCGCGCCTGGCGTTGGGAAGGGAACGCAGACCGAGCGTCTGATGAAGCAATTCCCTGATCTATCCTCTATATCCTCGGGCGATCTGCTCAGAAAGAATGTGAGGGAGCGAACACCTCTTGGTACGTGCAAGTTCCTTGATATCTTAACGCAGCTAACAATGTGTAGGTATCCAAGCAGAGTCCAAGATGAAGGCCGGCGCATTGGTGCCGGACAGCATGATTCTGCGACTGATCGTCAACGAACTCACAACCAGAGGGTGGATTACGGACAGCACAATACGGCCCTACACGGTCTATTCGAGCTCTATGGCAATGGCCATGGACGATACGGTCGATTCAGTCTTCATTCCGTCGGAGCTGCGGACATCAAGATATACTTATTCGGAGCTGCCTTCAGCATCCTTTATCCTTGACGGCTTTCCCCGGACGGCGACGCAGGCCAAGCAGATTGACGATATTGTCCCTATCAATATGGTGGTCAACATCAACACACCCAGCGAGATCATCATCGACCGGATATGTAATCGCTGGGTACATGCACCATCTGGCCGGGTCTACAACACGACTTTCAATGCACCGAAGGTACCCGGCAAGGACGACGTCACAGGCGAGCCACTTACGCGACGGGACGACGACGACCCTGAGGTGTGGAAGGCGCGTCTGAAGCAGTTCAAGGAGACCAGCCAGTCATTGCTTGAACATTATGACAAGCAAGGCGTTCTGTGGACTGTGAATGGGAACAGCAGTGATGAGATCACGCCCCAGATCTTTGACGAGTTTGGCAAACGCTTCGGCGCCCTAGTTTGATGGTCATGTGTCTTCTATATGTACGATTGAGGTCCTTTGCGTTCTAGCGGTGAACAGGTCTCGACTTCGGTTGGATCTCTGGCTGGCGTCGCTCGTGCTTTCCTTTCACCGTTTGTCATGTGTACAGGCTGCCACTGTGCCCGCTATTGTACATAGCTTTGCGAGTGTAGCGACTTTTCTATGTAGTATATTTCTAATTCAGACTTCTCTCAAAGACTTTGCATCTTCGTCATGAACACAGGCATTGGAACGCGTCACTGGTTCGATACGAAAAATGTACTGCGCTGGCAGAAGGGCGTCCAAGCTCCCAGTGTTACGAGCCACAGCCCCTCCAACCAATCGAGCGTCTCTTCCGTTCCCGACGTCACTCCAGCCAGCTCAACACCAACTACAGCATTCGACGATCGCCAACCTCTGGACCACTGCGAATACGACGACTTAGACGACTTTGAGTTTCTTACCGGCGACATTCCCTCTGCAGACGCCTTGCGTGACCTGCCCACTGGACAGATGGCAGCCGACTTCTCAGAAGGGCGCCTGGAGACGATTGTCGGCTCGCCGCAGAAGGAGCTTTCAGGCACGAAGGATGCATACGTCTCATATTTAGTTACCACAAAGGTCAGTCCGCCTATTTCGAGCTTGGGGTCAAGCTTCAAGAGTACCTCAACTAATGCGCCAGGCCACAGTCCGACTACCAGTCCTTCCAGCGCCCCGAGTTCTCCGTCCGACGCCGCTTCACAGACTTCGTTTTCTTGTGGAAACAACTGTCCAAAGAATATCCGCAATGCGCCGTCCCCCCGCTACCAGACAAGCACAAGATGGAGTATGTGCGAGGAGACCGCTTTGGGCCGGACTTCACCCATCGTAGGGCACATTCGTTGCATCGTTTCCTAAAGCGCATGGCCCTGCATCCAGTATTACGACGAGCACTCTTATTGATCACATTCCTTGAGTCGCCGGACTGGAATCAGCATATGAAGAACAGGCCATCGCGGGGCAGCAGCATGTCCGATCAAGGCGCCGGCACTGGAGGCATCATGGACTCAATTGCGGAAAGCTTCGTGAATACATTCACCAAGGTGCACAAGCCAGACAAGCGTTTTATTGAGGTTAGCGAGCGCGCTACCAAGCTCACGGAAGACATGGGGCAAGTGGAGAAAGTCACAGTTCGAGTCGCAAGGCGGCAGGCAGACCTCGAAACCGACTATGCCGATCTCGCAACCCAATGCCAGAAGCTTGTAAACCTCGAACCCGGTGTCGAGGGCCCGCTCACATCTTTTGCATCTTCCGTGACCACCACATCACAAGGCCTGAAGACGCTCAAAGATCACACAGATCAGAACTACCTCACCAGCCTACGGGATATGGACGCCTACATCCTCGCACTCAAGAACCTGCTCCGGACGCGGGAGAACAAACAACTTGACTTCGAAGCTTTGACAGACTATCTTGCCAAAAGCGCCGCAGATCGCGACCAACTAGCGTCCTCTCACGGCTCCGGCATGGGCGCTTCCGGCTTCCTGCGCTCCAAAGTCGAAGACCTGCGGGGCATCGACCACGAACAATCGCGCCGCCAACGTCTCCGCAAACTCGAAGTCGAGATCGAGCGTCTAACGGGCGAAGTCGAGGGCGCAAAGAAAGCCACCGAAGCCTTCGACGAACATACCGTGAAAGAAGTAACAGACTTCGAGAGGATCAAAGCAGTCGAGTTCAAAGACACTCTTGGAGATCTAGCGGACGCACATATCGAGTTCTTCCAAGGGACCATCGAGACGTGGGAGAAGTTCCTGGAAGATATGCGGAAGGAAGAGGATGAGAGGAAGCAGCACAGCCAGGATGCTTAGGAGCTCGAACAGGCTTTTGCACTTGCTCTCAGGAAGAAGAAGACTTTTCGGAAAACTTTTGGCCCGACGCTGCCGGGGAGCTGGATCGACTCAAGAGGATCGGAGAACTGAGCACGGATCGTGGAGGCTGAAGAGCTTCGCTTGTATGGCTATAGATGCCGCCGAGGGTGGCTGCGATGTAATTGTTAGGAATGCAGACTATGCTCAACGCTCTATCATCTCTACTGTGAATTCGTTCTTGGTGTGTATTCTTGCGCTTCCGGGGAGCTGAATTGAAGGGATCCGAGAATTGAGCATTGGGAGTGGAAGCTGAAGAGCCTCGTACGTATAAATACTTATGGATTGTGCTGATGGGGTGGCGATGTAATCGTTAGTACAATACTACGTTCAGTGCTATATTACTGGTTTATTAGAGCGCGCCTTCCTATTCTGTTCTGACACCGCTGCTCCTGCCATGTATACCAGGTGTCTCCTTCCAGAAGAGTGGGGAAGTGGTCTGATGGAGTCCACACGCGCACCAGATCTTGGTAGTAAGTCGAAAACAAGACGTCATCAGTTCGTAAAGAGCTACAGACAAGCTCGCTTCGTGGGAATGGCGTATCTGAAGTATACCAGCAGATCTGTTACAGGACCAGAGTAAGCAGTGCGCACTTTTAATACTCCACCTCGAGGACTATTCCCAGCTATGCAGATATTTGAAGATATTTGAATGCTGAGGCAGATATATCAATCTCTTTGACGGTAGGTACCACAGTATAGTGCCGACAGGAGGACTTGCAAATAGACGTTCATGCATTCGCGACCATATCTATGGAAAAGGAAATCATTACTGTCATCTACGATACATATAGCCACGTCCTCCTCATAACTAGAGTCGTACGTGACCGTATCAAGATAACCAATCAGATGATGAAACCCGCAGCAGATCTTTCGATTACAGAACGACCCCGTGAGGTAAAGAAAGAGAAAACACAGAGGCCAGCATCCGCCGCACTTTTCTAAACTCGCAGTCGCAAATCTTTTACGAGTGAAACCACTTTGCACAGGAAAATGAGACGAACGCCGAGATGCCATGAATGTACGGACCACCATGTCCATCTCGTGAGACTTTTGTGTGCGCGAAAAAGGGATTGTGGGACGTCGACCGACCGAGCAGGCGCGTTCCGAATTAGATTATTCCTCTAATAAGCCAAATACCAGCAAGAATAGCGGGCTGTGGGTATCAGAGGGTCGGGACAGAATCGAATGTTGGCTTAGATGAGGTCGGCAACGTTCATTGGCATTTCCTCGATCTGGGTGCTGTAGAACTGCTCGATCTCGCGCATCATACGGACATCGTCAGCGGTGACGAAGTTGATGGCAACACCCTTACGTCCGAAACGACCACCACGACCGATGCGATGAATGTAGTTCTCGCGGTTAGCGGGAAGGTCGTAGTTGATGACAAGGGAGACCTGCTGGACATCGATACCACGGGCGAGGAGATCGGTGGCGATAAGAACACGAGACGAGCCAGAGCGGAACTCCTTCATGATGATATCACGCTGTGCCTGGTCCATGTCGCCGTGCATCGCGGAGACAGTGAAGTCGCGGGCGGTGAGCTTGTCAGTGAGCCAGTCGACCTTCCTACGGGTGTTGCAGAAAATGACGGCCTGGGTGATGGTGACGGTCTCGTACAAGTCGGAGAGGGTGTCGAGCTTCCAGTCCTCTTTCTCGACAGCAATGTAGAATTGCTTGATACCTTCAAGAGTGAGCTCGTCCTTCTTGACGAGAATACGGACGGGGTCGCGCATGAACTTCGTGGTGACCTCAAGCACGTCCTGGGGCATCGTGGCAGAGAGCAGAACGACCTGAGTGGACTGGGGCAGAAGCTGGAAGATGTCGTAGATCTGCTCAGTGAAACCGCGAGACAACATCTCGTCGGCCTCGTCGAGGACGAACATCTTCATCTGGTCGGTGCGGAGGACACGGCGCTGGATCATGTCCTGGACACGTCCAGGGGTGCCGACGACGACCTGGGGTCCTTCCTGAAGAGCCTTCATGTCGTCACGGACGGAGGTACCGCCAATGCAGGCGTGGCACTCAACGTTCATGAAGTCGCCAATAGCGACAACAACCTTCTGGATCTGCTGGGCCAACTCACGGGTGGGGGCGAGAATGAGCGCCTGGCAGGCCTTGATGTTGGGATCGAGCTTCTGGAGGACGGAGATGGAAAAGGTAGCGGTTTTACCCGTACCAGACTGGGCTTGCGCGATGACATCGTGGCCTACAAGATTTCGTCAATATCCGAGATGCACCTGAGAGATTTCAGGCGACTCACCCTTAATGACGGGCATGATAGCGCGCTGCTGGATGGCGGAGGGACGCTCGAAACCGTAGGCGTAGACTCCACGGAGGAGCTCAGCCTTCAGGTTCATGTTGTCGAAGGAATCCGTGGTCTCATCGTAGTTGGATTCGATCTGGCCTACAACGTGCAGCGGTTAGACAGGGCTCGGAATAATTTCTCAGGCGGAAGCGGTTGTCGCGACGCTCCCTCTGTGAGAGCGCGAACGGAAGGAGCACTCACCCTCAGGCACATCCTCGAGTCCCTTGTCAGCCATGATTGTGCTAACGAAACCGTGCGACTACAGGCGCTGCGCTGTAGTCTGAAGAAACGGTCGGGGCGGGGCTGATAGCGGTGGTGATCCTCTGGATACCGCCGCTTGTGAATGTAAAAGTTACTGAAAAGCTAGATACCAGATCCTCGCGCAGAGAATCAGAAAGTATCTAGAGTAGTGGTGTTTCTGGTGTTGTGTTGGTGTGATGTTTGGTTGATGAGGGAGGAAAAGGTGTGGGCGCTGCGTCCTTAAGAACGAAGTAAAACTTTCTTAGTGGGATTTTGAGCACGGACCAGCAGTAGCGCTGCACTGCAAAATTGAGGCAAACTCTACGGCATCGCCTTCACTCGCCGGGCCACACGTTATGACTCCTCAGAGTTTGCCGCCTGTTAGAGCCTTGGACCGGACATTCACAGGTGACCGTGGTAATTTCTGAATCCTCTGGCAATGGCACCCGGGGCGCTTCTGGACCACCAGCCCGCTTGTGCCGATGCGCGACCCTCGAAAAAGATCAAAATATCGACAGAGGCAAATATCCTCACCGACGATGCAGAAAATGTAGCAGCTGCAATTCCAACGCATCCGCTGGAAATCAAACCCTCAGGCAACGCCTATACAGCTTCGGAGAATCTCAAGACACGGTGTGGCGCATTCGCAAGGCTACCAGACGAGCTTCTGAGCCACATCCTTGAGTCATTCGAAGCTGACGTCTTGATCCGGTTGGGAAGCACATGCAAGGCTTTGTATGCGTATACTCGACTCGATGAGCTATGGAGAGCTCTATTCGTAGCGTAAGTGACAGCAACTTTTGTCGGGACTTTCTCAAGAGCCGATCGAGTCACATGAACGGGGCGGTACGGTAGAGGTATACCGCACTAATACTCGCACTTGCACAACTTCTATACTCGTTTCGCTGGTGGGAAACAGCTGAGAGACACCCTGCCTCAGCCCCCTAAAGATGTTATACTACACGTTTTATGGGTACAGAAGTTATGCAATTGCGCGAGTTTGTACGGTAGTCAGAGTCATACCATGAGGCGTGACAATTTGAATGATCAAAGTTGTATACAGCCTCGGAATATCTATGACACTGTTCCTTTGTATCGTACGAACCGGCCTTTGTGACTCATTTGTTACGATTAGAGCAATCCTTCCTTGGTTGCCTCGAATTCGAGCTAACGAGCAATCAGGTCACCCTCTGAGAAGTTCGTATGGCGAGGAACTTGGCGGGCAACTTTCTTAGACATTCCAGAGGACAAGGTTACGTCCGTCAAGTGCAGGAACTTGTTCTCAGATGCACTGTATCGGCCTTTTCAATGCGCATCAACTCCGCTAGAGCCCTTCACTTCCAAGATACCACCACAGAACGCCATACCCCGGCTGACAAACCTTACGTACGAGGTGTACGCTGAGAAGTGGACAAACTCTCCGTTCATCCTCACCGAGCCCGTAAAAGAATGGCCATTATACGGGAAGTGGACTCCGGATTACCTGCTGGTGACACATCCTGATGTGAAGTTCCGTGCGGAAGCTGTGGACTGGCCTACGAAGAAGTACATGAACTACTCCAGCAACAACAATGACGAAAGTCCGTTGTACGTCTTTGACCGAGCTTTTGTGGAGAAGACAGGCATTGCAGTAGGACGAGACGCACCCAATGCTGCATACTGGTCGCCTGACTGTTTTGGGGAGGACCTTTTCGATGTTCTGGGAGAGCATCGTCCAGATCGTCGATGGATGATTATGGGTCCAAAGCGGAGTGGGAGCACTTTCCACAAAGACCCTAATGCTACGAAGTACCTACACCCCAATCGCTACACATATCGTTATGGCTAATGATATCCACAGCGCTTGGAATGCGGTTCTCACAGGGTCCAAATACTGGCTTATGTTCCCTTCGTCATCATCGCTTCCACCACCACCTGGGATCATTCTGTCAGAAGACCAGTCCGAGATCACCTCGCCCCTCTCTATTGCAGAGTATTTGCTCACTTTCCACGAGCTCGCTCGCCAAACGCCAGGCTGTCGCGAAGGTATATGCTATGCTGGTGAAGTCCTCCACGTTCCGTCAGGATGGTTTCACCTTGTCCTCAATCTCGAAGACAGCTTAGCTTTGACCCAAAACTTCGTTCCACGCAAGAAGCTTGGTGACGTCCTTGGCTTTTTGAGGGACCAGAGGGACTCAGTCAGCGGCTTCAAGGATGAGGTTGCTGACCAAGCCTACGAGTTATTCGTGGAGAAGTTGAAAGCGAAGCATCCGGAAACTCTAGAGGATGGACTGCAAGAGCTGGAGAGAAAGGGAAAGAAGGGGAGGGGCAAATGGGAAGAGTTGACCAAGGGTGATGAAGCGGAGGAATCTGGAGGCTTTAGCTTTGGATTTGGAGGCGACGATGACGATGCTGAGGTTCCTTGAGCGCGATGGTAGCCTGCCATATCCAATGTGTTCCGAAATACATGTACAAGCACCAATGTGGAGCATTTTGACCTGGGAGCGCTACAGCCAGTCGTGCAAGAACCCTGATACGTGGTTCTTCGAGAGGGGAACGCTTCTAATTGATAGACCAGACTCCAGCATCTCTTTCATTTTACTATGCTTACTGCGCCTAGCAAGCATTGTTCCTGAATCCATAACTTACCCAGCAAGTCTGGAGTTTTGCATGGAGGATAATTGACCGACAAAGAAAAACAATAGCACATCCAAGTACATAGCCAAACCAAGAGTACAGGTTGACGGCTTTCGAACTTATGTGTGCCTTGATCACGTACCTGTGCTCAAGATGTGCGGTCTCATTTGCTGAGGCCATCTAAATCCCATTGCCTCGGCCCTGATGACAGCCCCTCCAACTCGAACATCAATCAATGCCTCATCAGCTTGAGGATGCGCTACACCAGTATGGATCCCCAACCCCCCTCCGAACATGCTCTCACAGTCTTCAGCGGTAGATATGCCCCTCTCAGACTGCCGATTGGCACTTGCTAATACCCCAATAGCAAGCTCTCGCCCGTCTACGCGCATATACCCCACCACCGACGCAATGGTATAACTGCCCGCTCACGCGACGCGCCGCTGTTTTGATACTGCTGTTTCCGGATAGCCATGGAGAGCTCAAGGTCGTGCTCACGATGCGCGCGAGCACATTGCGCAGCTATGCTGGGCAAGCCGCGCTGCCGGGAGGTACGTCTGCATCCACAACCGCCATCCTCCTCAAGTGCATAACAAGTACTAAAAGATAGATGAACAGGCAAATCAGACACCTTGAACGAATCGCCCTTCGACACCGCCCGCCGCGAAGCCTACGAGGAAATCGGTCTCCCACCCACCGACGCCAAACTGCCCCCAGGCTTCAAAGTAGAACACCTCTGCGAGCTCCCCGCCAATCTCGCGAAGACTGAACTCGGCGTCCGGCCCTGCGTCGCGTTTCTGTGTCCCTCCTCCACAAATCCAACCGAATCCGCGGCCGAGGCAAACGCAGTAGAAGACAAAATGATCCCGCGCCTCGACCCAAAGGAAGTAGCTGCCGTCTTCTCAGCGCCCTTCCGGAACTTTCTACATAAGAACTGGACATCTGACGGTCCAGGACCCGTCTCGAAGAATGGCACACCGCACTCCTGGTATCGCGGCTCCTGGACAGACTGGCACGAGTCCCGATGGCGAATGCACAATTTCTACATCCCGAAACCCCCACCATCTTCCCCGTCACAGATCCAATCCAAGTCCCCAAGCTCCTCGGAGAACCCGCTAGACGATCTGACGACATTTCGGGTCTTCGGCATGACGGCGAGGATACTAGTTGATGCTGCGAGGGTCGCGTATGGCGAAGAGCCCGAGTTTGAGCATAACAGTCATTTCGGAGATGAGGATATGATTGCGAGGTTGTTGAAGATGGGGCGGTTGAGTGAGATTAGGAGGAAGGGGGAAGAGTTGACGAAGGATGTTCTGAGGGAGGCCAGCAAGATATGATGTTTGTGATTGAGGGGTTGTAGAAAAGCGGCCCGGAGTAGGGGTACGGATACTATAGTTGGATTACCCTGTGGGAGCGCCTCGTCTATCAAATGCCACTCAGGTGGGACCTCGTTCGAATGATCTCAGCGCTTCAAGAATTGTAATACAATATCTGTACTCCCGTTCCTGGAGTACAAGCTTGAGAGTAGGCTAGATAGATGGACCAGAACTAGATCTTCGAAGTTATTCAGCAAGTCGAATACAGTGTCAGTGCAAGTGCAGCACCTCATTCATCACGTCACAATCACAAAATACAAAACAGTGAATGGTGGTGTTTGTCTCAATCGAGACATGCCTCATCTTACGGAGGACTTAAAGATCCATCGAGGGAACTTTGGGTATCTACTAAAATACAGGACTCCTGATAATGCCATTCCAGCTATGCCATGCGACTTCTGAAAAAAACCCAAAGAGAGGAGAGAAAACAATCCAGAAGGCCTTCCAATGCAGATAAGGAAATTTTCGATCCATAACTTCAATCTTTCTCGTCTTGATAATATAGACAATGGGTGTCGTTTGGCCATTCTTGAATGTTCGGTGCTTGAATGCCCGAAGGTCGGGTATGCGTCAGCGTAAATGCTGTCAAGGTCATGTACTTTGTATGTGTGAGTACACCAGCGGCGTGTGTGTTGTGGCACCTTTAGATGGTGGTAGGAACGACGAACGCATCGGCCGGAAGCGTAGCGCGCTGCTCATTGAAGAGAGCCGCAGCAGCTTGGAGATTCCATCCGGCGGTCGTAAGGCAGTGTCGCGAGTACTCGGCGGTCATGTTGGTCTCCTGACTAACATAGTTGACCATTGCCTGCTGCGCGTTGCTGAAGTACTGTTGGAGAGCCTCCGGGTTGTCGAATTTGGGTACTTCGCCGGTAGAGGCAGCCAATTTGGCAGCGATCTCGGCTTCGGTGCGGACTTCCTGGCCGTTCAAGAAGCGTAGGTTGGGGTACCAGCTTAGGAGCTCCTTATCCCAGCCCTCGTGTGAAGTGAACGGGTTGCCGGTAACGATGAGATGTTCGAGTTGCCGGAACTGGCGTTTCCAGGCGACGAGATCCTTAGTGCTCGAGAACTTGTTGTTGGACAGATCGAGGTTCTTGAGATCAGGGAAGGTGTGGGCGAGGGTCTTGACCAGTTGTAGATCTTCGAGATTGTTGTTGTTGAGCATGATGCTGTGAAATGCCTCGCGTTTCTGATCCGCAGTCGTGAAGCGCTTCTCCAGTATAGTTGTGAGGACAGGGAAGAGTTTGCCCATGCGGGTGGTGGTCTGGAACATGCCCGCGCCCGAGAGGCCCTCGTCAGATCGCAGATCCGAGAGGTTCAGCAGTTTCTGGTCTACGCTGTAGCGGCGGTCGAGAAAGGTGTGGAATAGTTCCATCGTGCTGTCAGTGCCTGGGGAGGACTCATTGTTCGTCGCGTCATGCGGGGAGGTCGAGCGTCGGCGGGTGATGATGCCTTGTCCCTCGATGGTGAGCTTCTGGCTGCCATGGGTCTCCGATGTGAAAGAGAAGCCGTTGATCTTGCTGAATGCCACAACGTTCTCTGGAAGAATGCGGATGTACAGGGTCCTGCCTTCGACTCGAGACTTGATTATGATTGGCGAGCCCTTTGAAGCGTTCGGACTGCGCTTGGATGCATGACGCTCCAGGAATCCTGTCAGTCGCGGGATGTCGGTTGCATCGGTCCAGCCGGTAACTTTTAGCTCGGTGAGGGTGCTGTTGTTCTTCTGAATAGGCGTGCGTGCAGGCGAGACTCGACCAGCTGCGCCCATGACGACGTCGCCGTCGCGATCGGACCGTCCCCGGTTTCGGATACCGCTGAAGCGACCGCGGGGTGCTGAAGAAGCGACAGGCATGTTGGACTCGAGTTGCGGAGATGGTGGAAGGTCGATTTGCGAAGCGCTGCCGCGAGCAGTAGGACGGTGGGTGTGGAAGGATTGAACGGAGCGCTCAAAGGCAGATTATGAGAAGGAGCCTTGGCGCTAAGCCCTAGTTAGCGATGGTGAAGGCCCAGGTGTGGAGTCGGGAGTCATGAATAGGAAAGAACGTATTGTGCAGAATCGGGTTTGGGCCTCGTTATAAGCTTGAAACAGTGACTCAGGAACAATGTGACGCTAATTGCGCACAAGGCTGGGACAATCGGCTGCGTGTCTTTGATTGTGAAAACGGTTTTACACGGCCAACCGCATCACCACACGCCGAGTTTTCTTTGGCAACAGCAGCATGAGAGTATCCTGGCCATACACTCCGCGCGAAGCACCTCCAGGTCATAGCATGAATCTTGCTTGTGTACCTCAGGAACTCCCAGTAGCCTTATGTAGGCACTTCTTGGGGGTGTGGAGTTCTCGGCGACTCCCCAGATCATTGCCAGCAATCTTGGTAGATGAAGCAATGATCCTACATGCTTGGTATCTAGGTCTCATGGAGGACTTTCGGCTTCTGGAAACCATATACCGTGTGTATATTCCTCATTCTTGAAAAGCGCATGGGTTTGATACGTTCGTATACAAAGATGCGCTTATAGAATCTAGGAAGAGACCCTTTTCACAGTCCGTAATTTGTGTTTGACATGACTGCCATAGAAATAGGAGGGTGCGGTGCGAAACGCTGTAGAGCCACGGCAGGAGCGGGTGAGCCTTCGGGGAGCGTCTCAGATAGGCGGAAAGTAGACAAGCGACGACTTCACGCGGGTCGTAATGAGAGCGTAAAGTGAAGGCTGAAGAGTCTCATGGCGTTGCTCGTGTAGTGCTCGGGGATGGCGAGGAAATGGATGAGGGAAGAAGGTAGAATCTTGTAGGCGACTTACATTACTTCGCGGAGGGGTCGTGGAATGCGTATCTCGTGCGCGTTGGTATATGATGGCGAGATATGTTATGGTGCTCTTCTGCTTGAAAGAACAGTGCCTGAAGAGAGGTTGCAGAGGGGGGAAGGAGGATGTTAAGTAGTCAGAGCGTTAGGTGATGCTGTTTCGGTTAAAGATGCGTGCTGAACGCTAAGCCACCAAGTCAACCAGGCAGCAACCAGGCAACAATCCGACAGCGTTGTGTTTGCGCCATATCTCATTAGACTTTTCAAGGTCGTGATGGGCGAGGGGCACTGGCGAGGCCCGTTTCATTGCATATAGGATGCAGACGCTTGATTCCAAGCCTGGCAGTTCAATCTCGCCTCTCTTTCCCACCTTCCAGGTCGGAGTCGAATCTTTGAGTCATCCTCAGACAAGCGCTGCTTCTTCAATTCTATAGGTAACATGCTTCAACCAGCAGCCTTCTTCTTCTTGTCCTCGATACATTCCACATTATCCTCAGGTATGTCCGAATATGTCTCCGTCAGGTAGTCGAGAATATCGTCGCTCAAATCACCTTGTACGGTAATCTCTTCACCTCCGCCTGGAACCTTCGTCACGCTGCTTCCTGTCGCGAACTTCTTGCCAAAGTCCTTGGCGACTTTCTTGATGTCGAGACCGAACTGCTCCAACCCTTGTACTGCCGTGACGTACTTCCGCTTGTTCCGCTCGATTCGCTTGATCAGGACTTTCGAGGTTGCGCGCTGTTCTTGTGCTTTCGCTTCGGCCGAGGCAGCTTTCGCGGCTTTCTTCTGGGCGTCCTTTTCGGCTCGTTTCTGAGCATCGAGGGAGAGTGCTGACAGGTTCTGCTCTATTGCTTCTGAATACACACTGTGTTTTAGTAATGACCAATGGAAACGCGCATGGCTAGAGGGCGGACTGGCGGTGTACCTTGTGAATATAGCTTCTCATGCATCGCCGGGTGGTTTTGCTCAAGCCATTCTTCGCATTTCTTGACCGTGCCACCGAACTCGCAGTACTAGCATGTATGTTCAGCGTTGCATTCTGCACTCGCGTATTCCCCGCTTCCTACCTACTTCAGGTGGTAAAGAGCAGACTGTCTCCAGTTAGCATGTCAGACTATATGCCAGGTCCGCGCACTAACCTCCACAGTAGACGACCTTCTTAGGGAATTCGGAAGATGACGAAGCCTCTGCCATAGCTAGATAAACGAGTACAGTGTATATAAGAACTAAGGTTAGTACGTGTTTGGTGGGTGCGAAGTAGGGACATCGTTCGAGGTTCTCGCGAAGCATTCAATTCTATGGTGGGGCACATGGCGGGGTAGCTCTGCCTCTCACGGACCTCGATGCTGTGAAGGACTTTACGATACGGTCACACGTCACTCCTAGGATAGTTCACTCGCTCTTGTTAAGTCTGATCCTAAGTCCATTCGTCTATAGCGTCTTTGGTGGAGATTTTAGCTGGTTCTCCAGAATGTTGATCTTAGGGTCCATCCGCACTTCAATCCAGTATCCTCTTAGGAATCTATACCGAAGAATACCCTCCAATGTCTTCCACGCGCTTGCGACTTTTGCTGTGAGACCTGTCTGCTTTCCAGTCTCTTCATCGGCTGTAGCAATTGGCCTACTCGGTGCCATTCCACCCTTCTGGCCCGGCTTTAAGACTCTTATGCCGCCGAATCCGTACTCAGTGTGGACCACTTCCCAGCTACCGATGACCTTCTCGGGTCGCTCTGCTAACACATAGTCGAACCTCGACCAGAACATTGGATCTAAGAGGAGTTCTGGATCTTCAGTCTTGTCATATGTCCAGGTCCTCTTGTCCTGCAGATCCTGGGCTTCAAGCACGTCTAGGATCGTTTGCGGTCCATCGTGGCTCTCTAGAAATCTCGTCACTCCGGTCTGACATGCAAGATTGTCAAAGAACACTTGGAAGTGGCGTTCGCTTAGATGATCGATGTTGTTGTGAAGATAGTCTAGTGCTGCTCCTCCTGGATAGTTGAGGCTGGAGATAGCCAGTACTGCCGTTGATGCAGCGAACGACAGTACGACTGATCCGAGTACAGCAAGACTTAGAGTGCCGTAGATGAGGGACTTAGCCCGCCGCGTCCATATCCAGGAAGCACCGGCAGCGGCAACTGCAGTCAATCCTGGAATGATGTAGATGATGAACCGCCATTCCTTGTGCGGCAAAACGCTGTAGACACCAACAAAGCTGAGCAATGGTATAAGCAGATCCAGGCTTCGTCTTCGCGTCGATGCGTTCAGGAGCGCAACAGGAATGCACAAGAGGTAGGTTAATGGATTCAACATCAAGCGTGGGAGTGCATTGGCGAAGTAAAAATGCCATGGCGAGACGCCCCATTCGGCAGAATGACCTTGGATCGTGTTGTAGTAAAACCCAGTCCATTCTGGCCACAGTGGAAATGATTGCCAGAAGAACGAGTCGATCGGGATGGTGGTAAGTAAACCAATGACAGCTCCACTAAGCCCAGCAGGGATAATAATCTTGGGAATGGAGATACCCCGAGTTACGAACAAGTAGATGGTGATGGTTGCCACCAGTATGGCAAGTTCGGACCTGAATATTACACCAGATATCGTCAATAGATACAAACATAGCCGGTACCCTGTCGGCACAGCGGTGACGCTCCACGGCATGGCGTAAGCTTTGAGTAAACTTCGCAGAGCAATTGTGCCTGTCCAACGTTCAGCATGATGAGGGTGTAGTTCTAGACTTCTGCTTACTGAAGACGAGCGCGAAAATATTGGGAAGCGTTCGTGAGGCATAGTAGATGATATGGAACTGACTTGCTTGAAAAAGAGCATACCAGATCGCGGCACTTGTACCGAAGGCCTGCTTGACACTGGAGGCGAACCACATCAGAGCAAAGCTGTTCAACAAGCCAAGAACTGCTCGGACTATAGTGATACATCAGAAGGTTTCAGCAGTCTCTATTTGCTGGGGTTCACATACCGAGCAATTGGAGCCCAGCTCCAGAATGGAAAAGCCCTGTCCATGGCCTCGAGAGACCTGACAATACCAATACGCCAGCAAAGGTTCGTGGCACAGATCCTGGGAACGAGACATGGTCATAGTTCGATGCGAAGAACTGGGCTGTATTTTCTGTGGGTATGCCGTGTATCAAAATATCATGGATTGCCTGGATGTTGAACGATTCTTCGACCTTTGTGTACGGTGACGCGAACAGGTGTATCAAAATGAATGTCGGAATCAGAAGGTAGAAAAGCACCTCGAGACGTGCCATTGCATCGAAGCCTTCCTCCAAGTCTATCTCTTGTTCTTGAAAGTGTTGAAATTGGAGACGGTGAGACCTTGTGGCTGGGAAAGGCAGGTGAGAGGTGGTAGGATCATCACGTGTAGCGAAACACTTCGCGTCCGCACGTGCCTATACCTCCAGTTTCTCCACTGCCACCCACACAACAAATGGAGCTTTCATCGCTCGTCGTCCCTTCAGTCTATGCGCTCATTTTCTTTTTAGCATACTCATCGCAAGCGCTCTTCTTATATCTGGAACCGCATCCGCTAGAAAGACACCAGCTCATCCGCTTTAACCTACTGTTAGTTTGCCTACTGATCTGCTACACAAGATCGGTGAATGCGGACCCGGGGCGAATACCGAAGCAGAAACAGAACGATGACAAGGACGAGAACGAGAACGAGATAGTTCAGAATGGCAAGCAAATTCGCCAAAGATGGTGTCGGAAATGCGAGGCTGTCAAGCCTCCGAGAGCTCATCATTGTAAGGAGTGTAAAAGGTATATCCTCCAAATACAGGCCTGTCATCTCCGTCAAAACCTCGATCCCAACGTGCTACTCCATATCTCATGCGCGGTTTTATCATATAAACACCTTTTGAATTGCTGTTTCAGCGTTCCGCTTTCAACCAAGCCTAACCGCTCTACAGATGCGTACCCAAGATGGACCACCACTGCCCCTGGACCTCAAATTGTGTCTCCCACACCACATTCCCGCACTTCCTGCGTTTCCTCTTCTACGCCGTAGCATCCATGCTCTACCTCGCCCACCTACTCTGGATCCGCTGCGCCATCGTCTGGGAGAACCGCAACTTACCCGCCTACCTAGGGCCCAGCATGTTCCAGCTCGGCCATCTCTTCTTGCTCCTCGTCACCAACTCCCTCACTCTATTCGTCTTAACCATCCTGTTCGTGAGGAATGTATGGTGTCTAGCCGTCAATACGACGACGATCGAAGGCTGGGAAATTGAGCGTCATCGCACGCTTGTTCGGCGTGCCAGAGTTTTTGGAGGCTACCTAGACGGTCCGGATGGTGCTAAGGTTCGCATCAAGAAGCAAGAGTTTCCCTACGACATCGGTATTTGGGCGAACTTCAAGCAGGGCATGGGCACCAGCAACATTTTCGCCTGGTTCTGGCCTCTCGCTGCATCGCCGCCTGTAGAGACAGGCATCGAGTTCGAAACGAACGGGTTCGAGAACGCGGATGTGACTTGGCCACCGCTAGATCCGGATCGATTGACTAGGAAGTTTCCGAAGGGGTTCGATAAAGCAGAGGAAGCATTCACGTATCGAGATGATGGGCTCAATGATGAAGATACGATGGCAGCATTCAAAGCACGACAAGATGCCGACTTGATAAGGAGACGGAAACCTTTCGCTGATCGTATTGAAGCGAAGCTTGCACAAGAGCGCAACGCTCCACGTGAGGATGGCTCTGGATCTGATGCCTATGATGAAAGTGAGGAGGAAGCGGAAGAGCGCGGCAGCCGAAGCGGCGAAGAGGGATGGAAGAATTCAGAGGGTGAACGACTGCGCGATTTTGGTGTCGACGAGGACGTCGAGTTCTACGACGAAGAAGATGACCTTCCCTTGAGCGAACTTCTTGCGCGTCACAAGGCTAAAGCTGCACAGTAGCCACATATACTTCAAGACAGCCAAATAAACACCGATGATCATCGTACATAAGGAGACTGTATATAACAGAATATATTAATATGAATATCTTGAATCCAAATGCCCGTGCCTGCCACCCCATGGATATCTTGCAAAAGAACGCGCGAAAAAAGACTAAGCCTAAATGGACCGTCTACTTCAGAGGGAATAATCGTTTAGAATGCATCTTCGTTAGGGCAGGCCGTAACATCGTGTCCCTCGCTCTCGCAAAGAGCGCACCACTTGTCTGGGTCCGCTACTGTAGCACCCTTTGGTGGCACAAGGTTCGCGTTGAAGGATGGTATAGGCAGCGGCGCAGTTGGTGCATTGCCTGGAGACTTCGTAGGTGTCCTAGCGTTGGGCACAGCTCGGTCTGAGGAGACAGAGAGATTGCGGAAACCTTCGATGACAGCTTCTTTGCCGCTGTGTTTACCGTTCTCTTGCTGTTTGGGGGCGCCGTCATTGCCCATTGCTGAGCAGTTGAGGATATCGTGGCCGCCGGTCTCGCAAATTTCGCACCAGAGGACGCTGCCGTCTGCGGACGATTGGGCATCAGATTCGATCATTGGCTCCAAGGTCTTTGGCGTCTCACGTCTAACGTGTTGCGGTGAACCTCTCCAGCTTACGACTGTTCCTTTACTGTCCCTTCCTGAAGAGCGTTTGTCTTGCGTTGCGGTTGCGGTGCGTTCGGACATGCCATTGCTGATTACACTTTCACGCTGCTCATGGACGCCAATCTGCTGTTTCAGCTTCTCGATCTCTCGCTCCAGTTCTTCTTCGCGGTACGCCTTGCGTTCGACGAGGCCCCTTAGTTCCTCCTTTTCGCGCTCGAGGCGGTCTGCTTTCGTCTGAGCTGACTTTAGCTCTTCTGGATTTGAGTATGAGCCTTGTCTGGACATGGGCGACCGGCTGACTTCTTCGGGTCCAGAGCTAAGAGAGTGGATGATCGCTTTTAGACCTCTGATCTCATCGTCACGCTGCTCTACTTCTCTTAAGCCAGGACTGACTGGGCCATCAACCATGGCACCTGCACCCTTCAAGGCTGCAGCAGCCTTTTCCCGTTCTCGTCGCAATTCCGATCGACCGCGTTCGACTTCGCCTCGAAGGAACTCGACCTCACCTCGCGCTTCTGCCTCCCCTCTTCTGGCATCTTCAAGGCCTTCCTCTAATTCTTGCACGAGCTCTTCCAGCTGCTTAAGCTGTCGCGCGACGCTTTCGACATCATCGCCCCTCTCCTGAAGTTCGCGAACTTCATTTTGTAGCTCCTCTACTTTCCTCTCGTACACGCGCTCTGTTTCTGTGCTGGCCAATTCCAGGGTATCTATCGTACTGCGAAAGTCGGCGCGGTGGTTGTCAAACTCGGCTGTAAGCAAGGATATCTTCTCGTTCTTCTCGCGCAGAAGTGCTCGTAATTGTGCGACATCGTTAGGTTCGATACTGTTACTGCGGGTAGGAGTCATATCCAGGCCTTCCTCAGGTAAGAGATTTGAAATCTCAGACAAGCTTGTTTCCATTTCGGCCAATGATGCGGCTTGCTGTTGCAGCTGCTTGTCGCGCTCTTCAAGCATCTTCTTCAGCCGTTGTACCTCCTCTTCCGCCTCGCTTGAGCCAGGACGTCGACTCTTGCTGAAGCTTGTCGTCGAGCTGTTGCTCGTCCGTGCGACTCCTGTGGGGGTGACTTCGGCGTCCTCATCGATGGTGTCATGCTGTCCCAGGCGCGAGTTGTTGCGCGAGTATGGTCGTGGAGGGCCCGGTGTCCTGGGTTTCTGGAAAACTCCTCCTTTTGGTCCCGGGCTGTTGAACCTAGGCGGGCCGATGGCGCTCTTGGAAAAGGCATTTGGCGTCACCGGCGCATTGCGGCCCGGCGTAGGAGCCAAAGATGGCTGCTTCCGGAACGGCGACTCTGGTCGAGGGAGGGACGGTCTGCCTTTGGGCTTGAAGACAGGACTGGGTGCACGAGCCCCTGGCCCCACCGACTGCGAGAACTTGGGTATCGAAGGAGTATCGGGGCTGAATTTCGGCTTCTCGGTGGTCGAGAGACTGAAGCTGCTGGCAAACGCCGGCGTCGTGGGCGTGGGAGGGAAGCTGTCCGAGGACAGTGTTGCGGACGAGCGTTTGGTAGCGCGGTGTATCGGAAGGAAGATGCCAGAGCCAGGAACCGACGTCGTGAAGTAGCGAGTACTGCGATAGCACATTTAGTCCCTGCTTGCACAAGCCAAAGTCAGAACTGCTCAGGAGCTGCATACCCTTCAACGTCGCCGTCGTTCTTCCCGCGCGGCGCATGTTCTCTGCCCAGCTCGACACCTGCAAAGACGCCCCTCTTGCCGCGCACGCTGCCGATGAACTTGACCGTGCCGTACATGCCGCCGGGCACGTCGACTGTGTCACCGACATCGATTTCTTGGCCATCGCTGCCCATCTTGTTGGTAGGCGTCGTCTGGCCCAGTAACGCGTTTAGGGATGCTTTGCGGGCAATTGCAGTGCTCGCAGCGAGCGCGAGGTTCGGCGAGGAAGCGGTGTTGCTAAGAGACGGCCGAGGCGGGTTGAGCCTTCTCGGTGTTTGTAGTGCCATTCTGGGCCTGGGTTTCGGCTGCCTGCTTTCCTGTTAACGTTGCGTCTGTCATAGGAACCTGAGACGTCGGGACCCTTGTGCGACGAGGATGGCGGTTTGTTTTGGAGAGCTCACGCTCGTGCAGGGGTCAATAGTCGAATAGATTAAGTGTACATAAGCGGGTCTCACCAATCATGTTACTGTGCCATCCCATTAATTCGCACTGCTATGCCTCCACGGTCGACAGTCTCCTGCCCAGGTGTCAGAGCGTGTTTACTTCTGTCTTCTTTGCTCGCGTCGCGCTGCGCGAATGCAACTACGCTTAGATCCCGTCCAGCCAACGTGGGTCAACCCAGCAACGTAGCTCTACATCGTCATGGTACAGCAGGAGCCCACCCTAACGAACATCAAGTACAACGTCAAAGCAGTAGGGTAGAGCAGTTCTGCATTGGTATTCTGTGTTGCCGAGGGACCTCCGGCAAAACTTCGAAGGTGGTTGTTGACTCAGTTTAGTCGTTTGCGCCATGGGCGATTGGAGCAGAGCGTCTCAACGCAACGAACCGTCATTGTGGCTTTCCATCGGTTGGCCACCAACACCTGAAGCTCTCCGGGACGCTCTGAGCGGTCTAGAAGTCTATTTCGTGTTCCAAGTGATGAGAAACCAGATTGACGCGCACTCACGTGATACGCATTCAGCCTGCAGCCCTCGAGCCCGGAAGAACTGAAGGCGCTTCCACTGCGATCAATAGGCAACCTCGATACTCGTTCACGAACGGCTTCAGACAACGCTCTCAGGTCTTTGAAGTAAATGTCGATTATATGGGTTCAGCTCGACGACATATTACCGCCGTATTCTACATGGGTATTTACTAGCCAAAAGCAATCATCTAAGGTACTCGACAACAGTCTAGAATGGAAAAGCCGAATAGACATTAGGTGGTGTGCAACCAAAACAAGACTCCAAATGCTATGCAAGTCCAAAATGCTACACAATCATCAAATCTGCGTCGCAAGCCCGCCCTCTACCAGTAAGTCATGATAGGACCGTCCTGTGTCTTATGCCACTTGATATCCGCAGAATCCCCAACAGGCGCCAGCTCAAACGAAACAGAAGGGCTTTCTCCTTTAGGATCCGCCGGAGGGCAAGGGAACTGGAAGTCCTCCTTCTTTGTAGACGGGTCGTGAGGCACCGCCCATCCTCCACCGACAGCCTTCATGCGACCAATGAAATCACCACGGTAGTTTGACTGCGGGTCGGGGAGACCGTACCCTACGATTGGCTTCGTGGAGCGGAAGACATCGAAGAGGACGCCGTCGCCATGGTACGGGTTTGGGCCGTCCATCTCGAAGACGAACTCGCAGGTCTTGCCGATGTGCTTTGAAGAGGTGTAGAAGTTCACGAGCGTGGTATTGTCTTTGTTGGAGCCGAGTTCGCGGTATATGGATCCGTCTACAATATCGTACTCGATGTGCCCAGTGGAAACAGTGTACGTAGAGGTAGTGGCGGGGTACTCGTAGGTGTTGGAATCTTGGGGCCAGGGAGTGGGAATAGCAGACGAGACGGAGAGGAAAGTGAAGATGGCAGCGACGGTGCTGGCGGTGAACAACATTTTAGAGATGGCGGTGTCTGGTTCGATGCAATCTGGGTTCGAACGAACGGAAGTTGTTTGTAGTAGAGATGAAAATAAAGTAGATATTAGGATATGGTTAGCGAGAGACCGAAGGAGATTGACCAAAGAAAGGACAAGGAAATAGTAGGAAATGCAAAAATGATCTTTGATGCTGTGATGTTGTGATGATGAGAGATTAGGAGCTTCCTACATCTTCTTATATACACATCTTGATGAGGCAGGCAGATGAACCCACAGTACTACCGTCCAGGCTTATTGCACCACCTGTCTTGGAGGAGCTTGGAAATCAGCATTAGGGAGTCGTCGCTGAGGCTCATTGGGGCGCAAACTCGTGATGTCTACTCGCAGCCTCCACTTCCGTTGCTAGCGCGTATGGTGAAAGTCCTCCAAATAGCGTGATCACGGACCTGATACATGGCGCAGGCATAAACGTAGGGACCTTCGTGAGATTTTGACCAGATCTTTGGCGGATTGTAATGGCTCCGATTCAGATATCGTGCGAGAAAGACATTTCAGCTGCCAAGTGCCAAGGTTCTATTCTCCTGCCTTTGCCCAAACTTGACGATAATGTAAGAGAAATCTGAATATGTTCAGTCTCTCGCTTTCAGAAGGAATCTTGGCCCTCGTCGGGCACATTCAATCTAGTCTGTCGTGACTATCTGTTCTAGATCAAGTTTCTTCCTTCATGTCTTCTAAGCCTCTGGCTCGCTGTGCAACCAAAACATCTCACGTTCAAGGAGCAACGACCGGAATCATACGATCAGCAGATTCCTGATTTCCGCATTGATTGAAGATAGTAGCAAATGTATCGCTGCTCACGCTCAATCTGCGCATTTTGTGTTGTCACCCCGATAGGACTTTGAAAGTCGTAGCACATGCTGTCCATCTGGTTTACTCTCAGTTGATCATGCTCGTTAGCACACAGAGCACTATAGGCACAGCCGACCCTAGAGGAAATATTCATTGAAGTGCAGTCTGATTCGAGTAAATCTGAGGAACAAATTGAACGCTATTTTGCGTACCGATACCCCGCGGCGCGAGTTGAAATCCATTGCCTCGGCACGACGGGAAGCTCATCCAGCAACACCAACTTACATAACAGAACCTCTTCCGTCGACACTATGCTGATCAGAAATTGCATTGCTTCACAATGGCCGGTGCCGTAAGACAGCCGATCGACGTAGCCTCACTCGAGCGCTACATTGCCTCCAATGTTCCAGAAATTACCCTCCCGATCGAGCTCAAACAGTTCGGATATGGACAATCGAATCCAACATACCAGTTAACGGACAAGAAGGGGAAGAAATATGTAATGAGAAAGAAGCCACCGGGGAAGCTTTTGAGCAAGACGGCGCACAAGGTGGATCGAGAGTATCGGATTATACATGCGCTGGAACAGACAGATGTGCCCGTTCCTAGGGCGCTGTGCCTGTGCCAGGACACAAGCATTATCGAAACGGACTTCTACATTATGGACTTCTTGGATGGTAGGATCTTCGAGGATCCAGCGATTCCAGGGGTTACATCTGAGGAACGCACAAAGATGTAAGACAGAGTGAACGCTGCGTTGCGCCGATGTCAAAGCTAAACTGGGGCATAGGTGGCAGTCTGCCGTGACAACTCTGGCAAAGTTCCACAAGGTAGTTCCCAAAGGAGTCGGACTCGAAACCTACGGCAAGCCATCAGGCTTCTATAATAGACAAATCGCGACATTCAACACTATTTCAATAGCACAAGGCGCAGCCGTGGACAAGGAAACCGATATCCCAGTCGGAAAGATCCCACACCAAGACGACATGGTAGCCTTCTTCTCAGACCCGAAGACACAGCCAAAGGACCGCAGCTCCTTCGTTCACGGTGACTACAAAATCGATAACGTTGTCTTCCACAAGACAGAGCCTCGGGTCATTGGTATCCTCGATTGGGAGATGAGCACCATCGGCCATCCCTTGTCCGACCTCAACAACCTCCTAGCACCCTACTTAACCGCTTCCTCTGAAAAAGCCCAAACTATTGGTCGTGCAAATACTGCCTTCCAACCAAACGCGACACCAGGACTACCATCGAGAGATCAATGTATAGCTTGGTATACAGAGACGGCGGGCTGGGACCCGCGACCCGATATGACCTGGGGCGACGCCTTCTCGACGTATAGGTCAGCGATTATCATGCAGGGTATTGCGGCTCGGTACGCTGTGAGGCAGGCTAGCAGTCCCAATGCGAAGGAATATGGAGCTATGATGACACCGTTTGCGGAGATTGCATGGGACCTTGTACAGGAATACAAGAAGGGACATGAGATGGCACGGTTATAATGTTGTGTTCCGTGAGTGTATGCTACTAGTTCCAAGCAGAGATTTATGGCGCTGTCTTTCTCCAAATGTCCAACATAGATTTGAAAATGGTATCTTTTTGAGTGCGACCTGTGATATGCTCTGCCAGCCGTATGTTTTAGCTCTGAAGTAACTACGAGCAGGGGACAGGGAGCGTTACCCTATAATCCTCCATAACGCCTGTGAAAAGTTCATCTCCGCTCCATGCTGTCTGGCTCTACTTGTGTCTTCCTCCTTCGTCGGATCACCAGTGATGGACGGGACTGTTGAAGGACAGTTTCGCCCGACATGTCGAAGGCCGAAAATGGACGAGGACACTCTTGGAGTGCTTGCGAAAGGGGAGCAGTATGCCTTCTCGAGTACAATTCGCAATCAAGTGCGCTTAACGCCCACCCTTGTGATGGTCGTCTGTGTTGATGCGGTCGAGTGCCTGTAGACATGTTAGTGCATTGAATCCATCGAGGGCAGATTTGGGATACAGACCTCTAGCATTACGACCGCGTTGCCTCGAATGACCACCATGCCAATCCTATTCTTTTCACCTCCAGGCTTCTCTTCCAGCGCTTCATCGAGAACGACATTGAGGTAGACCTGGTGAGCCGTTAGCGACTGCGTACGAGGTGTGAATGATGTTGAACTTACGTCGTAGCCTCTCAATATCCCCATGACCTTCCGGCCGCCGTTGAGCTGGACGAGAATGCGTTTCTCAAGGTACTATGGAGTCTGTTAGCATCCATATCGAGAGCAGGTATTACGAACAACCACTTACTTTCTTCAACTCGGGCTGTGCTTGAGGCATTTTCGTAGATTTCTCGGCCGGTACGTCTCACGTCTCAGTGTTGAAGCGGTCCGGGGAATTGTGCTGCTGGAGAATGAGTTGCGATTTCGGTAAAGGCAGTCGCGCAGTAGACTGATCGTGAAGCTCGTAAATTGTGCCTGGCCTTGGCATGATCCGTGCACCAATCGATAATAACTTTGGCAGCAACACCCTTCCCAATAACTAACTCACACAATGAAACGTTCAGGCTCAAATCGAATACCCCGAAAGATAGGGAATGATGACGAGGGCGAAGAAAGCAGCACAAACAAGTCTCAGAGCGCTGCGCCGAAAGCGCAAGCAGGTAAGTCCTCCCTTACATCGTCGTTGCCTGTCCTGTCTGACGCATTTAGGAACTTGTCGCTAACTGATCGCGTAGACCCGGTAGTGAAGAGGCCGATATTTGGAAAGAATAAGAAGCGCTCATCGTTGAGAATCTCCTTTGGACCAGGAGATGCGGAGAACGATGGCGAGGATTCGAGCGACAGCGCTGTGGTCACACCCAAGAAGTCAAACCTCAGTCGCATCGCT
Organism: Lophiotrema nucula; assembly: GCA_010015825.1. NCBI lineage: Eukaryota > Fungi > Ascomycota > Dothideomycetes > Pleosporales > Lophiotremataceae > Lophiotrema > Lophiotrema nucula. Next base: position 714,339 of record ML977317.1, on the reverse strand, counting down.
ATAGAGAAGAACGCTGCACGGCGGGCGGCCTCACCCTTAATCTCTGAGATTCCACGCCCGAGTCTAGACGAGGACCGACCCTCGTACAGCAAAGATGTTCTTGCTGAGCTGCGAAACTCGACACCCTCAACCCCAAAAGACCTCGATACGGCGCCGCCAGATGAGGATGAGCTAGCGCTAGAGAAGTTTGACATATCGTCCAAATTCGGCTCCACGGCTACTCTCTCGAAAGAGCGGCCATCTGCTATACCTACCGAGGCCGAGATACAAGAAAAGAAAGCGAGGCGCGCAAGATTAGCGCAAGGGTACAACGCAGAAGATCCCGCCGCAGCCCGTGAAGATGACGACTGGGACATGCAGGATGACGATGAGTTCCGTACGAATAGGAACGAGATCACTCTGCGGCCTAAGGACAAGTACGAAGAGACACGACTCGTTCGAGAAGATGAAGACATTGCAGAAGGGTTCGAAGAGTATGTCGAAGATGGGAACATAACCCTGGGCCGTAAAGCGGAGCGCGAGGCGCGAAAGAAACGACGCGCCGACATGGCATCTCTCATAGCAGCTGCAGAAGGCTCGGAGGAGGATTCGGACGACTCAGAGGCCGAGAGGAATGCTGCATACGAGGCAGCTCAAACCCGAGCAGGAACTTATGGCAAGCGGGGTCAAGAGGACGAAGACAACAGAGAACCGCCAAAGGCTCAGCCAATACCTGACTTGAAGGAGGTGGTTGCTAAGCTAGACGCCGATGTCACTGCTAAGGAGGCAAGAAAACAAGCAATTCTGAAGCAACTTGAGGAGATCAAAGAGGAGAAAGTCCGCATAGCCGAGCGGCAACAATACATTCAGAAGCAACTTGAGAAAACCGGCGATGAATATGAGAAACTACGGCAGGACGCAGGCATGCCTGCTCTTCCGGCGAATGGAGTCAATGCGCCGAAGCAGATTGAGAGGGGCTTGGACAGTCTGGGAACCACGCCTGTGCCACCACGGAATAATTCTGAAGACGACGAAGAAGATTATGAGGACGTTGAGACTCGTGTAGGCTTTTCGATGTAGAGTAGCGTGATACCACTGTTTGCCTCTCCGGGTTCCCAGACCTGGCGCAGGGTCTACTGAGAATTTGAAGTGCAAGTTCTGAGAAGATTGCTCTTAACTTCTGATGGGAGCACTATCCCTTCATATCCTATACACTATTGTACAATTGATGTTCGTTCCTTTAACTCCATTTCTGCGCTCCATGAAATGCATTCAGCGACCCACCCTTCCTGGCATTCTTCCCTTGTTATCACGAATTCTCATCGATCTCTGCCCACACCTTCTCGATTTGCTCCCTCTTCTTCCGCGCCTCCTCACGATTCAGTCTCGTCCGCTCGAGTCGCTGCGCCCTTAAACACATGTTGACCTTGTATTTCGCGTCCGTGCAGTTGCCGCCTACTTTCCAGAGGAAACCGCGTGCGTGGCATTCTTCGAGGGCTTGTATAACGTCCGCGCAGTCTAATAAAGGTCAGTGGCGTCTTGAAGATGCGGGCCACGGGTCGGGCGCACTCTTTTGATTTTCGAGAGTGTGGAGATGGGGATGCATCTTGCTTGTGCGATGAGAGGTCAGACAATATACGATTCTGATGCGTGAGGCGCCAATTGGCTATGCGACTGGAGGCTCGGTGGTGTGAAGTTGCCCGCCGCGGGAGGTCACAAGCTTTCGTGAATCTGGTCTGTGCGCGGAAGTTCGACGATCGATTTCATAAGAGGCCCCGCCTACTGAACTCGACACTTCGACAAAATCACACCATCATGGCTTCACAACAGTCGCTGAAGAAACAGCAAGGTAAGTTAACGGACATATGTCAGGTGAATCGAGAATAACCAGGGTTCAGAACTGCAGACGACATATCAAACCTACAAGAACACACTACAAACTATCGCGCAGAAAATTGGTGATATCGAGCAAGAGACGGAAGAGCACAAGTATGACCCACATTGTTTGCAAACTTTCTTATTCGCGATTTCCAAGTTCTCTCCTGTCTTACACCGCTATTTGTCGCGAGTCAACTTGCATGCATTTTTCGCCCAAGGCTCCCTCCTCCCTCCTCTCTCTTCTCACCGCTCCTTAGCCCACATGATGATGTATTCTTACCGAACGCCAGGCTTGTGCTCGAAACCTTGGAACCACTCTCCGGGGATCGGAAGTGCTTCCGCATGATCAATGGCGTCCTGACCGAAAGAACGGTGAAGGAGGTGATACCAATTCTCAAGACCAATTCGGAGGGTCTGAAGAAGACCTTGGACGAGCTAGTCAAGCAATACAAGACTAAGCAGGACGAGATGGAGGTCTGGAAGGTACGCGAATCCGGCTGCAGCATCAAACCGTTCCATCTGTCGTGATGAGGGTAGACCGTGTCACTTTCCCCTTCAAACAAGCTGACTGTGTCTTACAGAAGAAGAACAATATACAGGTGGTTCAGCAGCCCCAGTAGAAGGGAGCATGTTCGACAAGGTATTGAAAATGCAAGCTGCCTACGGCTGTCACGCCAAGCCCACATGGCATCCGGGACCGGGACACTATAGCAAGCTCACGAACGATTACGAAGTGCTAGGGAGGTAGAAACTTTGGTATGACATCGGGTCTCCCGTTGCGGATCGTGAGCATCCCACACCAACATGGAAGCTAGGGAATGTAGGGGCAGAGTGCCCACAGGCATCTTATCGTCATTACGCAGTGCCGTCGATGATGGTGTCTTGATCCCTCCCGCACTAGCTGGGCATGCAGAACGATGCGTTGTACTTGATGTGGCAGACCCGGGATTGTTCAAGAAAACATCCAGTGCCGTATATTGGGCAGTAGCACAGCAGAAATGAAGCATAAGGGCCACATTCCAACCCGACCTGACGTTCGTCAATGCATAGTGGCGTGAAATCTACGTCTTTGGGCCTACGCATCTGTATGCAATGTCGAAGATGGTGCCGTGCGGCCGGGATCTGACAAGGCTGAAGAGGGCGTGGCTCAATGGCTGCTGCAGGATGTGTTGGCGTTCAGGCTAGGTCAGATCGCCCGCCCTCTTCTGCATCCTCCTCCCGTGAATATGGGCACGGAGCTCATAGGATACCAGCGAGGATAGGGTTCTCGGGCAGGGCGAGCGAATGGCAGCATGATCAGTGGCCGAGCCTAACGTCAGTTCGCATCAAGATGTCGTTGAAACAAGGCCGCAATGAAGTCAATTTACGAGAGCACCACCTTCAGGAACCTATTCCGCTCACCACGTCGGCAGCGGGCAAGGATGGGTCAGTATGCGTCTCCCACAGCCCGCGGCCAACGCACGAGGCCTGAAGACACCCGAGAGCTGCAATGACAACTAACCCCCTCGATCGTCCCTGCGGGCCAGCGTGCTAGCAACCCGGCCAAAGTGCTGACCCCGTCTTGGGGTGGGGAGACAGACGCGGCAACCAAAGCAAAGAACGGCGTGGTGGTGGGGAGGCTGCAGGCTGGCATGTTGATAGAGACGCTGATATAGAGATGAATTCGAAACCCGTTGCACACGCGAGGTATAATGGCCGCTCGATAAGAGATCCAATAGGAGAAAAAAGTAATTAAGGTCGACCAGAAGGCCGTAGGGCAGTCGAATGAGAGGGAGCTGACCACCATCACGCGCATGATCGCCACCCAGCCCTGTCCCGACGCGCAACCGCTGCCGTCCACGGCGCTCGGGAGCTGAAACGGGCAGCGAGGACTCGAGGACTCGAGCAGCGTCCAACAGGCTCGCGGAGGGCAACATGTGGGCGCGAGGACGCAGGCTGGGCGACTGGATATGCGTTTCAAGTCAAGTGCAGACGGACGGCCACTGGCTGGGGGCGGTCGCTCGCTGCGGAAGCGAACAGCGGGGGAGCTGAAAATGCGGCCCCTCAACGAAGCGCATCGGGCTGCCTAAAAAATTCGGGCTGCGCGATTCGCTTCCGTTCGATTCTCACTTTGCGCGATTCGCTCCCCGTCCGATTTTCTTCTCCCTAACACCGCCTTTTTTGCGACCGCGTCCTGACTGGCTGCCACGGTCGCGCTCGAGAGTTGCGCCCAAGCTCCACGCTTCGAGCTAGCATCCTGGTGAGCCTCCCGCATCCCGCCGCCTGCGCGCCCGCCATTGGCCGGTGCGCGGCTTGTTGTGCTTTGTCGCGACGACGTCGACGCAGCTCATCAGTTTAGATTGCCAACACTCACCTCCGCTGCATGCTGCTGCTGCCACTACTCCCAATTGCTCTCTCGCCCGTTGCCCGCTAGCAGCTGCATGCCGTCCCACCGCCGGCGCACAGCACCGTAACAGCCCGTGGACGTCGCACAAGGTGTCAAGCTGCCGTGACAGAGCCCTCCGCCGTACGCCGCCGCTGCCCACGCCCGTCTGGCAGGCTCGCAAGCAGGTAAGCCCGCTGGGCGCATTGGGGGACGCTGCGTGGTGCCCGTCTGGCCCCAATTGCACTGCAACCGTCGAGTAACGCGCTGCCAGTTCACGCACTCTGCACTCTGCACTCGGCACCCTACCCTCGCCGCCCAGCGCTCCCTTGCGCACACCGCGACCGCCTGCGCCCTGGTGCTGCCTGCATACGCCGACTGCGAGGCCGTCCGGACGTTAGCCTGCGTCTGAAAGCGCATGCCGCTAGCCCCATCCACCGGACACATCAGTTACACAGTGGTAGTGGTTGTGGTTGCATATTTGGCCGCCAAGCCATCGCAGCAGCATCCCACTGACGTGGACGCCAGCGAATAATTGCAAAGAGCGCCAGCGCACACAGGCTTTCCAAGCACGTCTCCGGACTGCAGGCGACCGAATAAGAATGTCTTCCACTCCCCCAAAGAAGGAGGGCGTGGAACCTGGAGCTCAGTCGCCTGACGATTCGGAACCGCATATGGACAGCAGAGAAGCTCAGGAAGCACAAGCGCAAGGCGGGTACGAATTCGAAGTCAAGGAGCAGGATCGATGGCTTCCAATCGCCAATGGTGGGTCCCTTTTATTTGCACTCTCCTTCGTTCTGATTTGCGCGTCGTTTTGCCTCCATCTGCACGTCGACGGATTGCTGCCACAGGCGTCGCTGGAATTCCGCGTCTTCCCTGAGCGCGCGTCAGAGCCGTTTCTGCGCCGAATCACAGGCTTCTTGTTTTCTCTCCCCAGCCAGTCAGGGTGCTTGTGTGCCTGGACAACGGCGACCCTGCAGCCAGCGTCATGTCGTCCCCTTCCCCACAGTCCTCGACGTCGCCGCCACAGACCACTCCCAAAGGCTCAAACAACTCTGCGTCGGATGCTAACATTCGCAACTTTGCTCCAGTCGCGCGAATCATGAAGATGGCGCTGCCCGACAACGCAAAAATCGCCAAAGAAGCGAAAGAGTGTATGCAGGAATGTGTGAGCGAGTTCATCTCGTTCATCACCAGCGAAGGTATGTTTCAGACCCTGCGCGCCGCGAAGCCGCCGCTGACGTGGAGCTCCAGCATCCGAAAAGTGCCAGCAGGAGAAGCGCAAGACCGTGAACGGGGAGGACATCCTTTTTGCTATGACTTCGCTTGGCTTCGAGAACTATGCCGAAGCATTGAAGATTTACCTGTCGAGGTATCGCGAAGTAAGCTGCTAAACTTTCCTTCCCCCGTCACCCCTCTCATTTGTTGCCTCAAATTGGCCAAAGACGTATATCTGAACTATTGGTATTGATTGGTGGTACGAGACCCTCCTCGCAAATCAGAACAAACCACCTACCGGCGGGGCCTATGCAGGCGGGGCCAGCGGGGCCAACTCAGGTGCAAATCCCGCCGGCAGCTCCTTCAGCCAGGGCGAGCAACACAACAACGTTCTGAGCGGGGACACGGAGATGGGCGAGAACGACAACACGGCCTTCGGGTACCCGGTGCACAACGGCAACGGCGCCACCGACTTCTAAACGCCGCGTCCGGGAAAGGAGGCCAGATTTGGGGTAGCAGATCGAGAAGAGACTTGGTACTGGCCTCCTGGAGACATCTTGGTCACCGGAAAAGAAGGAGATTGCGTGATGATCAGGCGAGTGAACGAGGCTTTGGGGATCAGAATGTATGAACGAAATGGTGGCGAGAATACTATGGAAGGAAACTTGGAATCTGTCTTGGATACAACTGTAAAAGTGGGAAAAGGAAGGGATACGGAGTAATGACTGACTTCTTGGGCCTGGTCAATGTAATAGTACCTCTTGGGTGTACCATCTCCAGGTTGCACGAGTCGGTCTGGTGCATGGAAATTTCTTCACATCTGAGATTTGCGGACCATGGAGCGAAATGGGACACACATCAATCTTGAATTCTCTCTTACTAGTAGGACTAGATTTCTTCTCTGCTCACGCGAGCCGGCACCCACTCAACCCCCTTAATCGTGTCTTCTCTTTTGTGGCTTGTACGTAGCTCGGAGATAGCAAATAGTGCGTTGATTATCCGCCGGCCATGTGTTTGTACTCCCTGATCAAAACGTCCCAGCAACCCTGATTCGTTCAGGAACACATGCTCCACGTGCTGATACACAGTGGACGTGGTCGTCGATGTCGAGCGCGTGCGCGTGCGTATGCGTATGCAAGTATCCGCTCCATGCTCTAGCGACAGAGAGATTCAAGGGGGCCGGGGGGGCGATTGGCTCTGCAAGATGTAGCGGGTCTTGTGAACTCGTGGAGACCCGGACTGGTACGGGCGTAAGAAGTGGAGTTGTTGTGCTACTTTGAGAGACGATTGGTTTTGATCATAATGGTGCGATCCCATTGGTGTAGATTTGCTGGGTAACTTCCATATCTTGGAGCTATGCTCATAGAGTATCGAAGATAGAGGCAAGGAGCAGCTTTTTAAGTACTGCAATTGGTGCTGCTCGCCTTCGAAGCTGTGCTACTTGCGAGACATGTTGATCAAATGTAGACGCAATACTTTGAAGGTTAGGCCTACAAAGGGGGTAAGCAATGAGACAGGTGTAGGTTCGCGGAGCTTCTTATATTGAGATGGATAGCTGAAATAGAACTTTTCTCATGATTCATGAACGACTCCAACATATCATACACAATCTAGGATGCCAAACTGCCCAAATTACCTCCCAATCCATTTCCTGTGCCCTAAATCCTCTCGTTCTCTACTCCTCATCCTCCTCATCCTCCTCGTCCTCATCCATCCCCTCCGCAGCATCGACTTCAAAAGTAGGCGCCTGATCAATCCCCAAGTAACTATCACTGATCAAGAACAGAGTCAACTCCTGCTTCCCGGGCTCCGGTACTGTGAAAGGCACCTTGGTCTTCAGCTCCCTGCCCACGGTCACCTTCTTGATGCCCATCAAGGCCTTCGTCTTCTGGTCACCAACTACGAGCCAGAAGTTCTCGCTCTTGTCCGCTGGGTAGAAGGGTGCATGGACCTCGCTCTTGGGCTCGTCATCTTCGTCTAATTCGCGGGTGATGACGACGTTGAGCATTGAGGGAGCGTTGGCAGTTACATCCTCGGGGTCTGCGACTTCGAAGTTGAGCTCGATGTTTGGGTAGAACTCATTCGTGAACGTAGCTGCATCGGAGAGTTGCTTGTTGTCTAGACCGAGAGCCTTGATGAGCTTAGGATAGTCCTTGTTCTCATCGGGGTCCATGGCTTCCATGAACTCGTAGATGTCGTTGACCCCGAATTTCTGAGCAGCTTTGATGGTGTCATTATCGAAGTGTGGAATCTGCTTGAGAGGCGAATCCTTCTGCCACATGGCTTGGACGACCATTTGCGAGATCTCCATTGCGCTCATGGCATTGAGGTGACCTTCTGATGAGAGGACATCGACGCTAGCGCTGAGTATGTTGAGCACCTTCCTAACAACCATCTCTTGATCTTTGGCCAAGTCGATAGGGAGCTGCATTCGTGAGAAGTGGGCTTGTAGGAGAACGAATGCCTTGAAGTGTGGTGTCTCGAAGCTCGGATCCGCCATCTTGTAGGGAACGCGGTCGTAGATACGGCTAAGGATGTGCTCTTCGTGGCGCCGGATCTGTATGTTTTCAAACTCAGAGGCTGCTGTAACAATCTCGAGTATGACCTTGATGCCGCTCTTCGCGTTCAATGAAAGCATGAGCGTCTGCATCGTGACGAATGAGATGTTGTAGTATGCTGCAATCATACATGGGTTGAGCGGCGTAATGGTGTCCTCTTCCTCGTCATGTTCGATAAGGTTGGCATCTGTCAGCTCCTTCAATGTCGTTTCGACCATCTCTGAGAGATGAGCGCTGAGACCTTCGTGTGATGTGTCGTGGAGATTGTAGAAGCTTGGATTTGCCAGGAGGCGGCGGTAGAAGTAGGTGTACGTTGACCAGTCTACAGCTTCCTGAGTGGACTCGATCGTCTTCGCACTGATCTCAGCAACGAAGGCATCGTGCAGCAACGAAGGAAGAGAGCTCTCTACGGGGAGGGCTTCCAGCAAGAACTTTTTATAGTAGTCTCGCTTTACCGCCGGAACTAAAAGAACACCTTTGGCATCCTTATCTTTGCCTACTCTACCTGCTTTGCCGAACATCTGCAGGACCTCGTTGATGGGGTAATCGATATACCGATGTTCTCGACCATCAAAGAACTGGGTATTCTGCACTACAACTAGCTGAGCGCTGCTTTCGATTTCCCAGCAAGAGTCTCGCGATACGATCAGGACCTGAATGGCTCCTTCACGGAATAGATGTTGAACAGCTTTCTTGTCGAACGGAGTGAGTGCTTCATGGAAATAGCCAATACCATGGGAAAGCGACTCAGCAAGAGCCTGTTCGTTGATCTTGGCTAGAATGGGTTCGATGTCCTCCAATGGTGCGTATAAGAAGCGGTCGTCATCGTTATTGGCGACACAAGCATCGTACAAATTTGAAGCCGACGCACGAGTCTGTTTCCGATTGGGAACGAAAACGATAGCTGGCTTGTCTGGTGAAAGTTGGGTGATGGCCTGATACGTTGGCTTCGCCATGGCAATCATCAAAGACGGGAAATGAGGTATGGTGAAGGACTGAATCCTCAGGTCTAGAGGAACCGATCGGATGGTAGGGCTGAAATTGAAGATGGTGTGCTTGTTGGCGCCGATCCACTCGCCGATATCGCGAGCATTGGCAAGAGAAACGCTGAGTCCAACGGTGCGCATCCCCGATTCGAGCTGCGCTGCCATAGCAAGCATTCGAGAGATGACGGTCTCGTAGACATGCCCATTAGCACCACCCAACATATGGAGATCATCAGCAATCAAAAGAGCAACACTTTGGACGTTCTTCCGTCTCTGCCATTGTCGTGAAATGACATCCCATTGTGTCGGAGTTGCCAGGATGAGATCGCCCTTCTCAAGCAATCGCAAATCAGCTGTTGTCTCTCCGGTGAGCTTGACAATGTCCTTGCCACCATTTAGACCCGACAGGCGAGCGCTCCAATTCTTGTGCTGATTGTCTACAAGCTCTTGGAACGGCGCGAGATAAACGATGCGTCCGTCATTGTTGGAGGACCAGTGGCGGAGGATGGCAAATTCTGCGCAAAAAGTCTTGCCAATACCTGCCGAGGCACCCACCAGAACATTGTCGTCCGAACCGTAGAGAGAGTTGAAGACCTGCGTTTGGACTTTGTTGAACCTGCCAACATCCCCATACAGGGCTTGGTACTCTCGCTTTTTCAGAGCTGAGATGGGCAGAGGCTGCAGTTCAAGAATTGGTGTGTGCGGTGGGAACTTCGCTGGCAGGATGAGCTTTTGGAAGGAAACAGCTAACCTCGTCTCTGCGCCCATCCATCGGTCAGAGACAACGCTGATGAAGTAGTTGGGTGGCATTGGCTCAGTAATCGGGACTGTAAACTCCACCAAGTGCTCTTTCACATCTGATGTAGCATAATCCTTTCGAAGGATAAATGTGTCGTGGAAGAGGATCTCCTCGCCATCACAATCCTCGACAAGAATCCAGAAAGCCTCAGCAGCTCCGTGAAGCGCGTCGTCCCATTCAAAATTCGGGGTAATGGTAAGCTCCACGCGGAGCATCGACCTCGTCATAGGCTGAGGGGTGGCTTCTAGCTCAACTCTGGGAAACTTCTGGACAAGTTGGCATACCATCCTTCCGGCTTTCGGCAATCCCAGAAGCTCGCTCATGTTGGGTGGATCAACATCAAAATAACTTGACCAAGGAACGTCAATTCGCTCCGCCTTCGCAATGACATCACGTGGGCAGCTTGGGAACTGTCTGAGAGGAGACATGGTTGGCCACATACGCTTCTCTGCCATCTTGCACAGTTCTAGGGCTGTCTTGGCTACTTGGGCCCAACCCTTCTTGAGACAAATCTCAAAGATCGCTCGGAGGATACGTCCCGCTGATTGAGTCACGTAGACGAGATCAGCCATGAGCGCAAGGCCTTCAAGCTTCAACCGTGAGATGTACGCTTGAAGCAGGACATTGATCTTGGCCTGAGGCTCCTCAACGCCCTCTTTGACTGGGATTGGCACTCGGCCAAGGAGCTTTGCGAGCTCAATCTTCTCATCCTGCCGTACTGGTATGTACTTGAACTCCTCGCTCAGGGCGAAGATGCGGAAGAGCTCGATCTCGCTGATCGAAGGCTGTATATGTAGGTTGTAGGTGGCCATGGAGTTATGGGTGATATAATAATGCGACGAGATTCTCCCAAGCTCCGTGGACTGTAGCTGTCCGGTCTTCTTATCGTACTTGATCAGACTACAGCGTTCGAGAACAGTAGCCGCAGCATGAATGAGGTCGACACGTCGCTGCTCTAAGGCATCGTCGTTCTCATATTCCATGCCAATACCATATAGGCCAGGAGAACGCAGCATGCGGACGTAGAGGTACGTGTACCCCAGCCAGTCAACGCCTTCGTCGCGGCTGCGCACATTGCCAAGGACAATCTCTGCATTCAGGTTGTCTGCCAACTTACTCATAAGTTGGGACTCGATAGGCAACTGCTGATTGAGCAAAGATAGGTAGTACTGTATCTCAGCTTGTGTAGTGATAATGATTCCTTCACCGTATGTATCGTACTGTGGGCGACCCGCTCGTCCCAGCATTTGCAAGACATCTTGTGGACTCAGCTCAACCCAGCTACCCTTCTCAGGTGAGTACACTTGGGTGCCTTTGATGATGACCGTGTGGGCTGGAAGATTGACACCCCAGGCTAGAGTTGCAGTACAGACGAGAACTTGTAGGGAGCCATCGGAAAACAAGTCCTCGACGGTGGTACGATCCGCCCTAGACATACCAGCATGATGGATACCGAAGCCGTACTGCATCAGCTCCTTCAGATCAGTGTTTTGAACCGAGTCTGATTCTTCTCGGAGAATCTCACGAACAGCGGAATCTGTTCGCAAGATCTGGCTGATGGTGTCGTTTTCGAGTGCTTTGTCTTTGATGTATTTGGCAGTTTTGGCGGTCTCTTTCCGAGAGTGTACAAAGATAAGCATCTGGTTCCGATTTTGGCCAACCTGTTCCAAGACCTTCGTATAGCACACATCGTTCATAGTCTTAAGCTGCTTAATAGCTTTCTTGTCCGTCACACCTACGAATTCCTGCTTCAAAGGGCAAGGCCGGAATGTTCCGTCAAAGTGGAAGAGGCCGGATTCCGTGTCAACCCTAAGGAAGCTTGCAACATCGCGATAGTTGGGCAATGTAGCGCTGAGTCCGACAAGACGAACGGGGTCACCAGTCTGCTCAGTACGACGGATTGTCCTACTGACAATGCTTTCCAGGACCGGTCCTCGCTCATCGTGCAGCAAATGGATTTCATCAATGCAAATGAGGCGTACAAGATTGATGTAGCTTGTGTCTGTGGCCTTGCGCGTGATAACATCGTATTTCTCTGGCGTGGTGACAATGATCTGAGTCTCAGCAATCTGTTGCTTTGTCAATTGGCGGTCACCAGTGAGTTCAGACACCTTTATCCCATAGGGCTCTAAACGCTTGCCAAAGTTACCAACTTGCTCTGCCACTAGGGCTTTGAGAGGTGCGATGTAAATGATTTTGAAGTCATCTAGAGCAATCTCTCCAGTCTGAGGATCGCGGTGCTTGCCTATCTCACGTAGCATGGTGAGCATTGCAACATTCGTCTTGCCAGATCCGGTCGGGGCACAGATGAGCATGTTGCCGTCATCATTGAAAGCCTTTGGATAACATTTGGTCTGGATCCGGTTGAGTGTCTTGTTGGAGCCGAATCCTGGTCTTGCCCATTCCGGTAGTGAAGATGTTGGCAACAATGCAGGCTCGTTAGGGTCGCGTTTTGCCTTTGGCGCAGGTACATGGATCTCTTCATAGCCCTTGAACTGTCGGCGAGTAGAGCCTTGAGGTAGCTTCACGCTAGGATTGGTCATGAGGTGGTTGCCCTGATCGAAGACGAGATTGTCCAGGTTCACCAAACGGCCAGATGGCTGGAGGTCGCGGACCAAACCATCCTTTGGTGCATCTGTCATTTCGCTGTCCTTTGAGGCGTCGGGAATCTGAATGCCTTTGAGGTCAAATTTCATTCTCTTCCCATCAGATGTCTCTTCAGCGTCTGTGCCGGCTTCACGAGCGTGCAATTCGCTGAGGATTCGCTGTTGGCCGGCAGCTTTCATCTCTCGCTCAACGTCGGCTCGTTCGTCCTTGTCCTCCGCCGCCCGCCTCCACCTGGTGACCCAGACAATTCGGTCCCTATTAGAAATGAGTTTTGCGACGAGTTCATGGTGTTCATAGTCGAATAGTTCCATAAGATCGTTCTCTATTTCGCGCAAGGACTTGTCTTCACCATCTTCGGATACTCCAGACATAATGTTGAGCGCATCTTGTGTCTTCTCTTGCTGCGTGTGAGCATCTTCGTAGACTTGTCCGATCTGGCGCTGCAGCCAGAAGGCGTCAATCTCATGGACTGGTACGAGCTGATCTGATCCGTCTCTTCGGCTAGTGTCCGCTGAATCGCCCTGTATTATGAGCTCTTCGGTTCCGGCAACACCATCCCCTGCGCCTTCTTCCCCATCGCCCAGTTCTCCTGCGTCAGGGCCGTCCGGTGTTGGCTCGTCCTCGTCCGATGTATCACCGTCGCGGACTTCGAAGGTCTGGGGCGCATCCTCGTCGTCCTCGTCCTCGTCGAATACCACTGCAACGCCCTGGTTCTCCTCAACACCGGTGCCATCGACAGCATCGGCGTCTTCGCCCATCTCCTCATCCTCGTCTTGCGCATCGTAGTCTGTGATCTTCTTCCCCAGGCTGACTAGCTCGTTGAACTCTTTCGAGCCCGTTGTATTGCCGAGCAACTCGTCGATTTCCTTTTTCTTGTCCAGGTCCTTCTTGTTCTCATCTTTCAGCCATTCCAAGACCACGTCGGCGGCGCTCCGTGTAGTAGCCTCGTCTACGTCGCCTAGGTTCTTCGCGACGATTGTAGTGATCAGCTCGAATGTCGCCCTCGTGGCAGGTGTCCGCGGCTTGTAGTTCAGATCTTCGACAATAACAGCCTGTGCGCTGGGTGCTCCGTAACCGCCGTCGCCTCGCTTCCTTTTCCGTTGTTCGCGCTCGAGAACGTCGCTGCCTTCGCCGATGTTCCCTCGCTCAACATCAAGAGGGCCTTTCGGCTTCTTTTTCTGCGACGGCGCATCCTCGCGCGCAGTTCGCGATCCCATATCTCTGACAGAGATGCGCCCAGCAATTGACTCTGGGTCACCCGTCTGTTCGTCTCCTCTGCGCGTTACGAAACGACGGTCCGCCTGGAGAACCAGGTTGGACATCGCCGAGTACTTAAACTGCGCGAGGTTGTTATCCCCGCCCCCGCGACCCGCCATGATGAAGGTATTTGTCCTGGTAAACCGGGTAAGGTCGTGGTATGCAAGATTTCGCGGAGCCTACCGAACGTACAGAGTTCGGTACAGGCTGGAGAGAGTCGGGGTACCGAAGGATGGGTAGGAAGAGAGGTGAGGCTGGGATTGGAAGCGTTCGACATCGAGGGCGGGCGACGTCGAAATCTTTAAGAAGCTTGGGCCACGACAGGCAGCCGCGTCACGTGCCATTCCTGCCTAGCGAAGTACTCTGGAATAGATCGGGATGAGTTCACTCAAGCGATGCTCTGCTTGGGTTTTTCGTGTGAGATGTTCAGTTAAACATGTTGAGCCAGTGTTCTCTTCAAATACAACGAAGCGCCCTTGTAGGGTGGTTCAGTCATTCGCATCGCTATCAAACAGTGGACATGGGTACTTCTCCAATGGAACCATCGCGAATCAATCCGCCTTGGTACTATCCGTCTCAATTTGTCTCTCGAATTGTGCCAAGCGTGCGATTTCAACTTCATTACGTAGCAATGGTGCAAAGAGAAAGCAGCCAACATCGCAGAGCGCTGCCAAACTTGTAATAAATGTCAAAAACATCGTGCTCACCCTGCAAAGCTTCACAGTATCTAATCTGCCATGTTGGAAACCCGACAAATAATCAATTAGGACGCGCTCCCTGCTTCTGCAGGCGCTGTAATTTGGCTGACTCAGTGAAGGAGGCCAGACTGATGTTACGTACAAGACTTCGTAATCTCACTTGTTCGTACAATCTAAAGAGCGATTGGGTATGTCTCCTGAGAATCCCAAAAGGCAACTTCAGCAATTAATCAAACTTCCAGAGTAACCACCCAAACAGAACCGGATTTCAGTGTAGCCGTGACGCAAAACAAGCAAAAGTAAAGAGGCCGTAGGACGATGCGAAGACTCTACGCACCACCAAGACTGGTGAGGTTCAGACCCAGTTCCGCCAACGCCGGTCCGACATTCAGATCCAGGTTGATCGTATTCGACTTGATGGCCGCCTCGTAGTACTCAAGATGCTGACCATCCTTGACACTCGAGTTGCCGACGATGCTGAGAGGTAGAATAGCATTGTTGTACTTTGATGTGATCAGGGTGATGACGGTTCCCTGGTTGACGGTGCTCTGCATGGGGAGGATGTTGTCCCCCGGCTTCAGAACCATGTCTGGAATGAGCGAGTAACCGATAGACTTGCCGTCTACGGCGAGGTTCATCGTTACGTTGCCGAGCGAGAGGGTCATGACGGAGGGATTAGGAACGGAGACATTGCCGATCATGTTCGAGCCGTCGGCAAGGTTCTTGTCCAATATCTTAATGCCGGTGATGTTGAGGCCTTGGAGTTTGTTCAGACCTATGGAATTCGTTAGCACTCCGATAAGCTGCAGATTTCTATAATGTTCTCTTGCCTTTCATAGTGACTACTTTGTTGTAGTTGACGTCAATGGCATGCAGTCCGCTCTGGTGAATCTTCGTCTTCCCGTCAAAGTAGATATCGAATGATTCACTGCCCATCACTACTTTGTTGTAGTTGATAAACTGTTCCATGTCTGCAATTGGAACATCTTGGTCAACGGTGATGTCTGTCGATGCCTCTGCTTTGGTCTCTGGAATATTGAGATAGACAAATGGTGGGAGATCTTTGAGAGACAACGACGCGTTGAAGCCTTCGATTGTTGGGTGGAAGGAACTGCTTGACTTTGCTACGGATACCAACTTCAAATGCACACTGTTCGGAGCGGGGTTTGAAACGTCCTGGGAGGTGACCTCGAGTGTTGATTTGTTGAGATCGTGTTGGGCTTTATTAGGTATAGCAACGTATACGCTTCGAGATTATTAGCAATGGTGTGGATTGAGGTCAGGGATCAAACCTACACCGGAAGTGTGATTACAAGGACGATGACAGCTATGACAAGCAAGTCTACAGATGTATTAGTCGAGTACTCGTGTGATCGAAAGCCGCATTGCTTACCACACCACCAAAATTTCCTACAGTGATTCTTGAACCTCCCACCACCACCTGGTTTTGGTGGATACAACGTGTTCATCACTCCGCCTCTTCTGGGTGTTGCTGCTACATATTCTGGCTCCTCAGCTGCGCCTGCACGATGGCCCTTGACCTCCTCCTGGGTCGATGGACGTCCCGGTTTGTCGTCCATTTTCTAAGGTAGCGCGTGGCGCAGATGCCTTGGTAATGCAAACAAAGAAGATGAGATTGAACGAAGTCACAAGACTGTGAACCGTAACCCCAGAATCCCCAGATCCAGAAGTCCAACGTGGAGAGCGGGGAAGGGTGTTCGGTATAAGAACACGAAGATCTGGCAGGAGCACATGAACGCTGATAAACGAAAACGAGCTTCTTTGAAGACGTCCAGCATGACCAAAGGGGAACCCTCCGAGCGATCTCTCGGAGACGAAGTGGCGATGGAACTGCCCACACTGAGAGCGAATCATCTACGTTGAACGTAGCCGTCAAGGGAAAGACTCTCCGAGATGATTGGCATGACCCTGGATCGATACCGCTGCCGAGGCAAGACATTTAAAAAAGCGAATGCACATGCTGGCTACCGCCCGTATATCGTGGCTGATACGTGCAACAACATGACCCAAACAGCATCTGGTTGGCCGCGCACTCGCTTCTTGAGTCTTCAGCCCCGGTGTCGAGATCTGAACTTCGGCTGCCCCGGGTGCATATCACACGGCGCAAAGGGGCTCTGCGTATAATTAATGGGAAACCTGAGCACCGGAGCGAATGGATGACATTCAGACAGGGGTTCAAGAAAGTTGCTCCGAGCGGATCGTTCGACGTTAGCGCAGTTGTTCTCCACACCAAAATGATGATCTAGCCAGTTCAGGATTCCACCGCGCCGCAGCCGCCCTTGTCCCGGGGTAAGACGATCCAATCCAGAGTGACGGCTGCCGGTGTTGGATCTACTTTCAGAAAAACTCCCCTTCTGCTTCCTGCAGGCACACGCATCTTGAGGCAGTCTCAATACAGCAACTGTGAACCCTAATAGTATTGATGATGCATGAGGCTGCCGCTCTTTCTTTCACATGAACGTCTATTAAGCCGAGCGTATCCTTCGGTACACATGTGAGTGATGGACTGTAGGGGTAGTGCTGTAAAACGCCTATGTGTGACCGCCCTATCCCAGCCAGCTTTTGGTGCAGAGGAATGTCTATGAAAATGGCGTTGCGCTCGTGTACGTAGAGACCGGGTCTGTCTTTGTTGGCAGTGGAAGAGAAGTCGAACGACGGGTTGATTTGAAATGGTTGCAGGGGTGATCGCAAATATCCGAAGGAAGAGCTGCCTGGTCGTGTGATCGTTACATTCGTATAAAGACCGTTGCGGCGCCGATTGGTAAGGGCTGCGGTGAAGGCGAGCCCGGTATTGACTGTTCGCCACCCAAGCTCGCTGAGAGCAAAAGCGAATTACGGTTCCGTAGTCTGAGCCGTGCGATAGAAGAATGGAAGGAATGACCGCTAAGGGCTTCGAGTAGAAAATTGTAAAGTGAATGTAAGGCACAGGCACGGTTCCGTTGGTGCACTGTCCGCCAAGACTAAAGTGGGCCTGAAATCGAAGCTTTCCTTCTCTGCAGGTGCAAGCGCGCTGTGCCTCAGTGATCCGCACGCCTAACGCAACCTCCATCGAGAGCAACTGACGAACACAGGATTTTTTCGAATTACTGAACCTCCTGCGAAAAGCATCATGGCGGGATCCGATGATGACGATGACTATATGAACATGGTTTTCGAGGAAGCCCCAAAGCAGGAAACCGCACTGCAGCGGCGCATGCGCATTGAGCGTGAAGGCAGAGAGAGAGGGCGTATCAAGTCAAAAGCAGAAAGGGATGCGGAAGCCGAAGCTGCGCGAGAGGCAGGGTTGGCAAAGGAGCTTGACTCCTCCAACAAGGGCTTCAAGATGATGGCCAAGTTTGGATTCAAGAAGGGTGACACACTTGGCAAGTCTGAGAATGCTCGCAAAGTGCCAATTCACCTTGATATCAAGGAAGATAAGGGTGGGATCGGTTTGGACTCTGAGAAGAAGAGGAAGTTCCGCGAGCACATGGAGAAGGCAGAGCAGGAAGCCAAGCGGTCCAAGGTTGAAGAAGGCGACTATCGAGACCGAGTCCGACAGGAGAGAGAAGAGAAGAAAGCAGAGAAAGAGTTCTACAATGCCCAAAGAACGGTCGAGCGCCTTCACGAGCAATCTCTTGAGCATGGAAAGTTCACTGAGCAGGACGTGTCCAAAGGCCACTCGCCAAAGAGCGCAATGTCCGTCCCACTTAAGGAGGTCAATGTCGTCTGGCGCGGCCTGATTCGACATCGCCTCGAGAAACAGCGGAACCAAAAGCAGCAGCGCGACCTCAAAGACAGCCTTACAGCCCGACTCCCAACATTAACAGATGACGAAGAAGACGAAGACGACAAGCTAGCACTAGGTCGTGAGGCTGAGGTTCAATTGCTGGATCCAGAAGATGAAGAGGATTCAGAGCTTGAAGAGTTTGACGCGTTGTCCTTCTCAGACCGCCTCGAGAAGATCGTATTGTACCTGCGAGAGACCTACCACTACTGCTTCTGGTGCAAGCACCAGTACGTTGACGCAACACTGGACGGTTGCCCTGGCATCACGGAGGAGGATCACGATTAGGGCTGGTCGTCTTGTAAGTATTTGACTACTTGCCACACTATAGTGATCCGTACTGGTGATAAACCTCCAGTGACATGGGATACAACAGTACAAGGAAAGACCCATATATTTCGATCAATATCCCCTACCAATAATAACATCATCACAGCCATCAGCTGATGATACCCCGGAACCACAAAGTCATCCCAATAGGAAAGGACGCCCCCGGCACAAAATCAAGAGCGTCGGATGATCATCTCAAACATACTTCTATTCTCGAGTCCACTCATAGAACATATACTGCCGTGACTAAAACACGCCAATGTTCGACTGCGCTCACCACAATGGAAGCCATACCGGGGCCGTAGTCTGAATTGATATAATGAAGCATTCAACTCTCATTCACCACCGAGAACACAGTCACTGCGCCATGTGGTAGCGTTGACTCTTTAGCAAGGAATCAACCTCGCTTCGACGTCGTTTCCAATAGCACCCCCTTTCTCAAATCTGAGCCTATTTTTCACGAGATTTCGCCACCCACCTCGTTCTAATTGGGAGCGTAAGGACATAGCCTACGAATGTAGGTTACCTCGACATGGTTTGATGCTGACGCTTTAATGCGCTGCTTCACATTTTCCTCGCTCCATTTGTGCATCATGTCCTTTACCTCTTTTTCCGTGATCAGTACGGGTCTTGACCATTGTCCTCCAACAAAGGCCCTAATGACGCGAAGTCTCTCTGGTTCGCCGTCACTTGAGCCAATTACTTTCTTCGAGATCTGCAATGCGATACCAGCGTCCAGCCTCGCTATGTCTGTGTAAGCAAGGACATAGATCGTCTTGAGAGAAGGAATGAGAGCAAAGTGATGGATGTTCTCGTCTGTGATGTGGCTATCCCAGATTTGGAGTGTTGTGATAGCGTTGACCTGTGCCGGAAGAATTCCCGTCCTCTGACTTCCTATATCAGGCGGGGGGGAGACCGGGTTCAACGACCATGGCAGAAGGGCGGTCTCAGAGTAGATTTGGCGGCACACCTGCAAGAGGTCGAAATACCTCTTCTTGGTTGGGCGATAGTGTTTGCTGAACTCTTCACGAATAGCGAAGATGTATGCCTTCATTGTTCCGTGAGACAAGCGCAGCCCGAGTCTGATCCATAGGCCTCCTAGTGCGTACTCCCATATTTGAATTCGAACCTCAGCAGGGAGCCGCAGTAGTGGCGATTGCTGGGAGTTGAATTGCGTACTACTCAGTTGTCAGTACATCAGGAAAAGCTTTCTCCAAGGACATACATCGTGATCCATTGACCTCGAGGTTGAGGATTCAGCATACCGTTCGGCAGCTTGGGTATAGTTGCTCGCTGAGATTGTGCCATGTTGATGGTGGTCTTGTATGTGAGTGTAGACATTGGGAGGGGATTTCAAAGGGGAGAAGTGTTGGTACTCACCCAGAGTTTTAACGAGAGACTCCAGAGAGGTAGGGGCGCGCTAGCGTGTCCAGATCGAAGTGAGTTATGTGGCTGCAAGTAAAAGCAGCCTTCGCGAAGTTAGATTCCGCAGCATTTACTTTGCACAATGCACCCACGAGCAATTTAGTCAAACAGATAACCGTAATGCATACATTGCTCGACTCTCTCATAGGTTGCTCTGAGAGCCTACGAAAAGATGAGCTGTACAAGCGCAACCAACTCAACTTGCAACATCATTTCCTACTTTTCGACCGTACGGAAACTCCCCATAGATGAAAACGACCTCGACTCCATGCCCAGCCACCTCTTTGATGCGTCTCTGAACATTTGCCCGACTGTTCTCATTCTCGACGATATCATCTCTTGGAACAAATTCGGTAAGCCACTCTTTCTCAAACCGATCCCATCTTCGGATCTGGCACTGGTCTCCATTGGACTCTACGCCCCCGGCTGGCATCACTTGCACCCACTGATAGTCCAAAAACTCCATTCCTGACCAACTCATAACGTACACCTTCTTGATGGCCGGTAGTGTGCTGAGAGCCAAGACTGACTTCGTCATATACACCCAAAACTGGCAAATCTCAATCGCATTGATCTGCGCCGGCAAAACGTGATTGAAGTCCTTCCAGTTCTCTAGTGCCTTTTCCGATTTGATCCAGAAGTGGTTTATAGAGAACGGCAGCAGCGCTGTTTCGGCGTAGATCTGGCGACAGACAAGTAGAAGGCTGAGATAGTGAGGTTGGAAGTACGTGAAACGAAGGCCGTCTTCCATCTTTTGGGTGAGGTCACGCATCTTTGCACAGCGAATTTTTTTGATCTCGTAACTCTTTTTTTTCAACTCGCTGACGACGATGTGGAGACCGCCGAGCGCGTAGACGAAAATGTGGTTGCGGATCTCGCCTGGCAACCTAAGAAGTGGAGATCGATGCTTGTTCCGATTTGCACTATTGTGGTGTCACTGTGATAGTTCTGGTCTGCATGCTATAAGGTATACTTACATCTCTCGAGCCAAAACTCCAGGGGCGGGGTCAAGCATGCCGTTGGGACGCTTATCAACCATGTTGGCGTTGGGTTTGGGTTTTGGGTTAAAGTGCCAGCTGCAACTTCACGTCGCGGGATCTTCAAGATTAGCCGAATGGCTTTTCAAGCTATGTAATTGGTCGAGTTTTCGCCCTTGTGCAGATGTGCAAAGAGTGATCATAGGTGAAGGAAGGGTGGTGATGCTAGCTTCACGGACACGTGACGGGTAGGCAGAAGGACGCACAGACATCCCTCGTATTAGTAAGACTGTCACCCAATAAGAGTGATATAAAGCACACCGATGGATAGCTGAAGCATTGAAGTTTACCACCAGTAGGGAGAAGAAATTCTTTACTACAGACGAAACCCAAAATGGGAAAGGACTTGTCCTTAAATCCTAGACAGCCAAAACGAGGTGTCGTATAGCCCCTCCCCTGTAAGTCGTCCTTTGCTGGGGTAAGACCGAATGGGGAGCTATACCACGAGACTATCAGGTAGTCCGGCGCAGATTCCCAATACAGAAAACAAAGGGAATGTGATAATGTGAAGTGCGGACCCTAACGGGGATAGAATAGCTCAGATTCAATTTTGTAGAAGTCGGCGTCTTACCTCATGTACGCTGCCCTTCTTAGACATCGAGCAACTATGTAGATCGAATGAATTCAACACTTCTTCCGGTCACGTCTTTGATACGCCGTTCCACATCGTTTTCGTTGATAACCTCTCGCTTGTTAGACCATCCCGTCTCCTGCACGTGGATCTGCTTCAGGTTCGGGAACAGCATCAAATCCTGAATCACGTCGTCTTTCGTCAAATCATCCGCCCAGAACTGCATCATGGTGACAGCGCCAATCTGCGATCTGAGAACCTTGTTATATTCATACCAGTCCTTCATAGTAGTGTTGTCCCATATCCAAAAGCAGTTTGAGGCGAATGGTAGGAGTGCTGTGTCGGCGTATATCTGGCGGCAGATGCACAGGAGCGCGAGTGTATTACTCTCGAGATGTGAGCATTCTGGCATTTCATCGATTCTAAGCGTTTGGAAATGCACGTATGGTGTTGAATGCCCTGTGTGAAGCCCCACATATAGACCACCAAGAACAATTCGAAAGATGATGTTGCGTATCTCGGCAGGTAGATGTAGTAAAGGCGACCGCTCTGCGTTCTTGCGATATCTGCTGTAGTGAGCAAAGATCCAAGACTGGTAAGAGTGACAGTTCATTTACCTTTCAACGTAGATGCCACGCGGCCGACCGTCGAGCATTCCATTCGCTTGCTTTACGACCGTGCGGACCTTGAGCTTCACGATCAAGGACATTCTGGACTTGATGTTGGAACTGGTACTGGTACTGGCGCTGGCGCGGGTCTCGAGTTGCTCCATGTTGCGACCAGATCGCGGCGAGAGTTGAGAAAAAGAGTGGCGCGGGGGTTAAGGCGCAAGAAATTTAGCGTTTGAGGTCAGCCGCGACCAAGTCGGGTGAAGTGAAGGTCTGGTCAAGAAGAGAAGGATAATGACGTAGGCATAGTTCACATTCACTCACCGTGAGTGAAGTCCTACTTTCCCAGAGTGCCTCAGAGAGACCGTCCCATAAGGTATCAGGTGATAGAAGACCACCTGCACCGTGTCACCAACCACTGCCTTAATCGCCCTCTCAAGCCCCCTCTCATTACTCTTAGTCTCATCAACTTCCTCTTTAGAAATTTTTCCGTGCCATCGATCGTAGTCATCTCGCATGCTGACATTGACATACACCTTCTTCAGCCCAGAAAGCAGCCTCAATCCCGCAATCTTTGTCTCCCCATCAAACAGCGCCCCTTTCTTAGCGCAGAACTGGACTGTCGCTATAGCGTTCAACTGCGGCATGAGAACGTTTTGCTCGTCGATAAGACGCTGGAGCGATGCTTCTTCGATGAACCACAGCACGTTGAGTGCGAATGGAAGCAAGGCTGTCTCGGCGTAAACTTGCCGACAAGTCTGTAATAGAGCAAAGTGGCGTACGGATTGATATCGCTGAAGGGTTTCACTGAGTTCGAATACACTGTACGGGTCCTTAAACTCGGATACACCGAGCTTGGATGTCATTGGGTCGATTTGGATCTTCTTCCCACCGAGTACGAGTGTGAAGATTGAGTGCCTGACTTCGGCAGGGAGTCGGAGGAGTCGAGAGTTCTTGGTGTTCAGCTGGGAGTTGGAGAATGTTAGGCGGCTTCTACCATGATAGCTGCGCACTTACATTGACAGCGATGGGTCCCTTGGTCGAGGATCAAGCATACCATTGGGAAGGAGAAGTAAGGCATTTTCGACACCATCAGCTTTGCATTGGTCACCCATCCTGGGGTTTCGGACAGATAATCATCAACTATGATGGAGGACTGTTCGTCTCTTGTTAAAGTTAGCATATACATGGCTCCTTACAAATATACATCCGTGCATCACAGATTATCGAATCGCGTAGAGCATGAGCCAGATAGGAAACACAAGGAAACTTCAAAAAGAAACCGGACTCTTGCAGTTTCAGGGTATATCGTAAGCAGTGGCTTATTCCGCCGTATGGAGCAGAGCCGGCGTGGAGTTGGGTACGAGCAAGCGCAAGTTGCGGACGAAGAGCGATTGGCGCAAACAGACATGCACCTCGTTTAGGATGATGTATGGCCTACGCAGTGCCATCAAACAGCTTGTTATGCTCGGCGGCCTCGTAAGTAAAGATGACCCGCGCCTTTCCACCCGTGCCCTGCCTCACCGCATCTTCAAGCGTCCGCATATTCCTCTTCGTTGCTTCGACATCCGCCGGGGTCACAGCTTTGGATGCCTGATCCGAATGATTGGAAGAAGTCTCCAGCTCTGGGAATGTGTGACTCTCTTCGAAGTAAATGTTGATGTAAACTTTCTTTAAGCTAGGCAAGTAGCTCATCGCCTTGATCCGACCGTCTTGGTTCTGTAGCGCGCCTCTGATGGCGCAGAATTGCACAGCCGTGACTGCATGTAGCTGCGCCTCGAAGACCTTATGTTTGATGTCCAAGACTTCCATTTCGCTAGTAAAGGAGAAAGTGTTTAAGGCGAAAGGAAGTAGAACAGTTTCGGAGTAGATCTGTCGACACGTCACGAGGACTTCGACGGGTCTGATTGATCTGGCGCGTTCGAGGACAATATATGGGTCTTTGAATTGTGAGATTGCGAAATCGCTGTCACCCTTCTCCTCGGTGCCATGAGGACGGTAGTAAGATGGTGAGTGTATGGCGACCTTCTGCCCCCCTAAAACGTATTGGAAGATGTGGTTCCTGATCTCGGCTGGTAGTCTCAGAAGGAATGACTCCTCGACATTGCGTTGCATTCTGTATCTGTCAGATCAGACGTAGCAAGAGTATTGATGGGCTCCATACATTTCAACGCATTCGCCTCTAGGCCTAGGGTCCAGCATGCCGTTATCGAGGACTCGGAATCGCTCTAGTTTTCGCGCTCTCGATCTAGTCATTGCACATTTGGGGGCCTTTGCTTTGCTGCTGTAACGCTTCGGCCGTGGTTTCAGAAAGCGGTGTGGTCGAATATGGACAGCATGGCAACGACGTCTGTGCTGTGCGACGGCCATCTTGTCTCGAAGGCTGATGAATGTAAGCCTTTGCGGGATTCTTCAAAATAGTGCTCAATTCGGCCGTATTCTAGAAGAGAGATGATGGAAGATTACAATGTGAATACGCTAAGTTCCTTTACTTATTCGAAGAGAATGTAGGGAATGTGATGGATGCCTACGGCATGAAAGCGGGGCACGATTGCGATGGGGGCCGTGCAGACCTCCGAGCCACACCATGATTGATACATCAAATTATGGAACATCAAGCGCATAAGCGCACGTCAAACTGTATGATACCATCATTTGAGAAGTCGAATCTACGCTATTTCACAACGACTTCCTTAGCAACAGCGTTGCATAGTTCAACACGCACACCAGCACCGGTAAGGACATGAATCCAAAGTCTCTGCGTATCACTCAGGCGATCATTCTCACTCTTCACCTCTGCAAATTTTACCTCTCCTTTCCACGCCTTACCATCCAAGCCTCCTTCGTGAATCTTCCATAGGAACAAGTCTGGTACACCACCTCCACGCTGTCCATACTCTTGGCTCATGACTTTGCAAATTGTGGACAGCTTCTCACCTTCAAAACAACGCGCTATCTCAAGGAGGTCGTCGAGCTCAAAGGACCAATCTAGTCCAACTACACAGGTTCGTCGCTCATGATGCTGATCGTACACGCTCTTGATAATACGTGGAGCGTCGCCGTTGGAGATTTCGTTTAACCTTGCGTTGATCTCCGAGATCCTAGAAGGGAAAAAAGCATCTGTATGAAGGTCGAGCGGGCAAGTTTGGTAAGGTGTCTGGAACACGTTGGGTATGTACGTGAAGAGTGCATCAAAGAGCAGGTATGCAAAGAGCGTGCGAAGGATGCCGCCTTCAGAATGATAGCCTTTCCAGCCTTCGTCCCGGTAATGCGAGAGACACAATTCCTCCACGGAGCACTCGCCGCCTTCACGAGGGTCTATCCATATTGTTTTCGCTCCTCGCCTCCCTGAGCTTGGATGAGGTGAAGAGTTGCGGCGGGAGAGGGTGGGTGTTTCACGCTCGATGCGTGTTCCTTGGACAATAACCTCGACAGGCGCAGCTAGGCGGACATGGCCGAAGTCGTGCTGCAGGCGTTTCGCAATTTTGAGACTCTTTTCGAGTTTCTGGACACGCTTTTGGAGGTCGTAGTGGTGGATAATATGAGTTAGATTATCTTGTAGTCCATCTTCGCAGGTCTGAAGAGCAACTCTCTTCCAGTGCTTCTTCTTGACTTCGTCGTCCCTCTTGTCGGAAGCGTCAATGAACGCCAGATAATGCTCTTCTAAAAGAGCTTTGCGTTGATACCAGGCGCCCCGCCGTGAGTGGTGGAAAAGTCGCTGTCGTAGAAGCTCCGATAGCAGCTGATGTTCGCGCTCATGTTCTTTCCGACGCGCCAAAACGCCAATTGCTTTATGGATGATGCGGGTGTATACCCAGGCGGGCGACAAACGGCGCAGGTATGCTCCTTCCCCGCTCATGTACAGACTCTCCTCCTTCTGTTGCTCTTCTCGCAGAAGCACCTGCCATCGCGGATACACTTCTTCAAAAGTGTCTATGATCTCCTGGTAACTCTCTTCTGCCACTCTGCCATTAAACTCCAAGATGTTATCAATTCGGAACTGCGTCCGTACTGAGGCCTCGAATTCCAACAATGACGAGCGTGATGAAAAGATGTTGGCTGAGCGGGAGACAATGTACTCTGGGAAGTTCCATCGCGCAATCTTTGCGAGGATGATGGTCGTCAGAGACTTCTCAGTCCATTCTGTCGAACGGTAGAAGACGAGATGAACGCGTTCGAACAGCATCAACGGCGCTAACGACAGCCGTATGCAAGGCCCTGTTTCGTTCATAATCTTTCGAGTGAAGTGGGCATCACGGTTGGCATCGATGCTCGTGTCTTGGAATGACTCGTCCGATTCATTGTCGGGTGTCTCCAAGCCCGAGGCAGATGACCGCCGTGACGACTCCGTGTCCGACCTCTTCAGTCCTACGAATCCAAGACCAACTTGCTTCTGGCTCGTCCGTCGTAAAGCGTGGAGCAGCTCTTTCTTGTTCTTCCCTTGAACTTTGGCATCTTTCGCTAAGATTTTCAGCTCGTCCAACCGCAACAGCGATGACGCCTCCTCTAGAGTGTGTATCTCATCCTCTGACCGGTCTGCAAATGTGAATGTAGACTCCAGAGTCGTCCCTGCCGGTGGCTCAAGCTCTCCTGGGTGTGCTTCCACTTCGGCTGATGACTTTGGAAGACTCATTATCTGCTGTAAGGTTTCGGCGGCAGCGTTGAGGTCCGATATATCGCTATGGTAGCCAAGGTTCTTTATGCGGTGCCATGCAGAGGTCTTGCGGAGGAAGAGTCGCACATATCTATACCCAGGTCTCGCGTTAGGTGTGGACCAAAGCCAAAGTGCCAAATTGTCTATGTGCTTACAGATACTGCGCTTCGTACTCTAACGCCCTCCAGACACGGAAGACCCCCATCTCCGCCTCGTCAAACAGATGCCACTCATCTTCCAACACAGTGTCCAGGGCCAAGTTGAAGGCATCAACGTACAAACTTGACCGGCCTTTGACCCATTTGCGTTCTTTCAGCCTGCCCTCAGCATCCCTTGTGTCTTCATTCTGAGATGCCTTGAATGCTTCGTACTCTTCGATGGCGTCTGCATCCGTCTTCACAGGCGGCAGTGCACTCTCTAAGTCTGTCTTCCTCTTCTCCTCATGCTCCCCCTTCTCTATGTCCTCGTCATCCTCCTCTGCGTCCGAGTCCGGTATCTCGCGGTTGCCAAATTTCCGTGCGAGCAGCTTTCGCGGGCTTGCGTCATTGAGTCGGCGGCGCTTCGGCGATCGATCTTTCTCGCCGTCGAAGTTGGTGGACTTGGGGTGCTTGATCAGCTTGCCTAGCATGGAGTTGTGCTTAGAGGGACTGCGAGTGTTGAGCGCCATTGAGTGACCATGGTGCTGTTCGGGGCTGAGGTCGACCCCTCCGCCTCCGCGGCGGCGCCAAGTTCAAGGAACGCGAGAAGCACGCGGTGCACGTGAGCACTAATCTTGATGTGGGTAGGTGCGATGAGGGATGACCATCGAGCTTTCTGGTGGCCTGCGCATCTTCTAGGGCTCGGAAGCTTCGCCCTTCGAAACGCCTTCGATCTGTAAAGTAGGTGTAGACTGACGTCGTAGCTACCTTCGTGGCAGCCCATGATTCATGGAAACGTTCTTGACAGCAAGCGTCCTGATAGTCACGTCACCCTCACTATTCAAAACGAGATGAAATAGCCAATATTGGCCCTTGAAGGATTCATTCTCGATATTTAAAACTAGCACTTGCCAAAGCCTCCATATCACGCAATGGCGTTCCCTCATGAGCATCCCACTAGAGCTTCGCCTACACATTATCATACTTGGTCGCTATCGTGAGCTTTGTGGGAATACAATCAAGGACCCTACGAGCTGGCAATCCCAGGCTCCGCAAGAAGCCACCGAGGCGCAGGATAGTCATCGTAAAGCTCTGCTTGAGCAGCTTGGCCGGCAAATTGCAGGAGTGGATTGAGCAGGTTGATGGTGGCGTCGAGCGCTCAAGGCATGTCATTTCAATCAAGATCCGACCCAGGATGTAAGTTACTGAAAGTGGTGCTTCATGTTCAGCCTTTCCTCGTCCATACATTTCCTCAAGATTGCATGTTAAATCTCACGAGAAGGGATGGAAGGACTCGAGCGAAAATTGAATGTCTGAGAACACGGCCCCAGCACGTTTTTTCATTACACTAGGCATGTATTCAAGACTTCAACATCCTTTCAGGCATAACCAAGCATGACAGACACTTATGACCTACCGACGTCATGCGATTGCTAGACGATTTAGACGCTCTTCGCCAAAGCAGTGTGTCGCGGGATTCCAATGAACCGCTTCTGCAGCGCATCAATCTGAGCTTGACTCAAGTCAACATCGACCCGTCGACCATGTCAAAGTTGATAACACCAAACGACCCAAATATACAACTCACGAATATTCCTCAGCAGCACCTACTTACCTGCACAGTCACAAATTGCAAGACCACATTTTTAGGGCGGGATTCCCTCACGACCTGGCACGATCTAGCTTGTTCGTGGGTTCAGCCGAAGAAATCCATTCCGCTTCATTCAGGATAAACATATGTCGAATTAGGAAAGAGGAGATGACTGAATGTACTTTTAAGTATCTAGGTTTGGCACGGCGTCTGAACAAACATAACATGTGGACCAAGGGAAACATCGAATGTTTCGAAGCTTATCTCTAATCGTAAATTTACTACTTCCGGACCACAGACCGAAGCTCAGTCCGAGGTGGAATGTATGGCTGCACCGTTTTCCGGATCTGCGTTCTCTGTTCAAAAGCGTACGATAACCCAATGATTTTCGCATCGATGAACCTTGATCCCAAGAAGCTAAAGCCGAAGCTGCGACTTCTTAGTACACGCATGGTCAAACCCAACAGCTCATACGACTTACGGGATATTGGGAGCCGCTGAAACCAGGCCATCGGCGTCGGAAACGATAGATTGGCCAGACGGCATGGCTCCGATTGGAACAGACACAATTGGCGCACCGACAACCGCAGCCCAGTCCCACGAGAAATGAGATGGTAGTATAACAGCATCGAGATGGTGTCGCTTGATCGTTCCAAGTAAGCCTCCTTCATCACCGTAGTAGAGGCCTTGTTGGTACGCCCGCCAGAAACCATACTCCGTATTGTTCCAATTCTGCAACGCTGCGTCCCAGAGTTCTGTGGGTTTGGCTGGATATCCCTCTAACGGGCTGGCCTGAGTCCACCGGCGCAATTCGACCAAGTTCGTAATGTTGTGCGGGTTGTAGATCAGCTGCTTTAGATACTTCTCCAAGTCAATCACGAAATCAGCACCCATGATTTTGGCACTTAACAGACTGTCGTCGATGAAATGTTGGGCCGCCGGAAAGTCAGTGTTTTCGAGGATGATCGCGCCAGCTGAACGTAGAACATCCAATGACTTGTCAAAAGCCTCGATCATGGACACTGTGCTGTTGTTTGACAGGAGTGAAATCACATTGCGAGGTACGCCCAATCGAGCGCCTGCAAGTGCGGAAACTTTGCATGCACCAACAAAATCTAGATCGGCCTGCTTCGGAATAGCAGAAGTATAGTTGTCCAAGGGATCAACGCCCGCGATGCTCTGTAGAACATATGCAGAATCCTTTACAGTTTTAGTTATCGGGCCAATGGTATCCATATGCTCGCTGAATGGGAATTACGAGATGCCGTGATGTTAGTCCGACAGCTATGGATATTTAGCAATATAAACACTTGACGGCCAGACTCGTACATACTTGGTTTCATACCGACAATGTTATTGTAATTGGCGGGATCTATAATGGAACCATCAGTCTCTCCGCCCAGGCAGATCGTCGCCAATCCTAGCCTTAGATAGTTAGTTTTGATTCGTCGCTAGATGGGTTACTTACGCAGCTCCCACCGCACTACCGCTCGAACTACCCGAAGGATCTTGGTGGGGGTAGAAGGGCCCGTAGGTTTGTCCACCGTAGCCTGACCAGCCGTTACTCGAATTAAGTGATATTCTGAAATTGCCCCATTCGCTGGGATTCGTTTTCCCCAAGACAATGGCTCCCGCTTCGCGAAGCTTTCTTGCGACCGTAGAATCGGTGGGTACCTTGGCTCCAACGAGTGCGTAGGATCCAGCTGTGTTGTTCATTTTATCGTTTGTAGCAATCTTAAAAAGGGGTTGCGTTAGCTCAGGCCGGCTGAGATTCTAAAAGGATGATTGAGATGAATAAGGAGGCAAGGGGGAAAAAGGTAAATGCTGCATTCCAAGAAACCCGAATGCTGACTGTCTAGCGTGTGCGCAATAGGACGCTACCTTTGGTTGAAGATAAAACTTTTAACTATTCTCGAACAGAAACAGCAAACATACCGTGTCCTTGATCAATATAGGGATTCCATGCAGCGGACTAACATATTAGCGAGAGCCAATATGCATATGCTGACGTACTCACCCACGGACCACACCGTTTGAACGCTCTATGTTGAGCGTGGACGCAATAAACAAGGCATCCTTGTTGATTTCAGTAACTGCGCTCAGAGCGTCGTTGACTGCGTCGATTCGAGCAATGTAGGCCTATTGAACAGTAACGTTAATCATTTGCGTGGCTTATCGAATAGTGCTGAGATGACTTGCCTTGACTAGATCGACGATATATCTTGACTCGACTTGAAAACACCTAAGGATTGGGAACAATCAAGGTAAATTCTAATGTGCAGTACGACCCACGGGGATGAGACACATGCGTGTATAAAACCAATTCACCTCGTCGAGCTCCGAGCAACAGTCTAAGCCCCATTTTCCGCATGCCTACTTTGCATGGTGTTGGTGAGGGCCTACAGAATACGCGGCTTCACCGAAGGCTAAAAAGTTGTGGCGTCGCGGCAGGAAGGCGGAGTCATGCATGAACGTCTCACCACTTAACAAGTGGCTGGAACAGTACGCCAGCCTAATTTAAAGGCCTTCTTTCTTCTCCACCCTACCAGATCAGGCTGCGAAGCCCTATATCCGCTCCAACAATATGGCTGCTCGCAACGCTCTCGTCGTCGATTCGGAACCCCTCCGCTTCCTTGCTCCTTACGCTTTACTAACGCTCGGTAAGGTGCGAACAGAGGCCTAGGGCTTAGCTTGTTGAAAGTCTTCAAGGAACACAGATACAACGTCTTTGGCACCATTCGACTACAGACACGATCTGATTCTTCGTTCAAAGATGTAAGGTACACAATCTGAATGCTCGAGACGTTTCAGGAGTTAAACAGCATCAGCTGGAAGCAACCGGGGCGACCATTATCAACCTCGACTACCTAGACGAGAAGAGCATTGCTGCTACCGCCTAAAGCTATGGCAATAACCGCCCTCTCGATGTTCTGGTAAATTGCGGCGGCATCGAAATGTACCCAGAGAAGTGGCTCGACACTACTGCCGATGTACTAATCTACAAGTATCATATCATAACCGTGGTGCGTACTACCGTCCGCCCAACCTCTCCTTATCTCACATACATAGGGCCCATTTCTTGCCAGCAAGCGTTTCCTTCCTAGTTTGAAGAAGAGCAATTTTGGCAAAATCGTCAACATCACCTCCGAGTGGGCATCCATCGCAGGTAATAACAGTCTCTAATGTTCAGTATCGACTAAGTTGCTGATGATTAGAAAGCCAACGATTGCGGAACATACATAAGCTACCGCGTACCCAAGTCTGCACTCAATGCACTTGGTACCTCCGTCGCAATGGAGCTCAGGGCGGCCAAAGAGAATATCGCTGTTCTGTGTGTTGATCCGGCCACGTCCCGACCAAACTCAGACGGTGTGATGGAGACATCGATCTAAATGACTCAGTGCGCGGCATGTATGAGCAGATCGAAAAGGCTACAATTGAGGACACAGGTCTATTCGTAAACTGGAGAGGCCACAAATGGCCATATTAGTACATCCCTCCCCTGTATCGGCTGTACTGATAATCAGGGTACTTGGACCAGACGAAAGAAATCATGTAGGCTATAGTCATGAATCAATTGCACGGCGAACTGCTCTACTATTATGTATCAAGCCCTAAGCAATCCTATGGTAATATATCTAGCCACTCAAAGTCCGAAGAATTCGACTGATACAATCGCCAACCCTTCAATTCCAGCTCGAAGAGAAGGCTCAATCTCTAGTACGAACCTCGGATTATGATCGAATGGCAAATCCCGAAGGGTGCCTTCCTTCTCAGCCTGGTCATATTCGTCTCTCGGAGTCACACCATAGTTCCAATAGACGTATGGGATCGGCTTCTGGCCTGGTGGGTGCCCTAAAAGGACGAAATCATCTGCAGTGATGTCAAGATTCATCTCGATAATCTTCTTTGGGGCATCATCGCCGTAGAAACTGCGTAAGGCTCTGGTGAACCTGGTCGTCGCTTCTTCGTCATTATCAATTGGTGGGCAGCTGGCAGAGGTCACGATCCGAGGACTCTTGGGTGAGTTTGCAGCCCGACATTCTCCGTCGATGATGCGCTTGGCTGCCTTGACCGCCGTATCCTATATGTCCTTGTTGAAGGAACGAATGTCGAGGGTGAAATCGGCAAATTCGGGTATGATGCTGGCGTCTGTTCCGCCGTGGAGATAGCTACAGGTGACAGCACAGGGCTCTTTGAAGTCTATTTCTCTGGCAACAATCATCTGCAAGCGTGATACAATGCACCTTGCCATCAAGATTGGATCGATACCTAGTTCGGGTGTCGATGAATGGGTACCTTGCCGTAAACACGAACGGCCAGTGAGTCGAGAAATCCAAGTACCTGACCTGGCTGGGTTCCTATGGAACCAGCCCTCGTGGGGACGGCGTGTTGGCCCAACACAAAATCAGGCAGCGGTATCTTATCGAAGAGGGCGTCGTCAATCATAGCCTGAGCGCCAAGTAGGCGCTCCTTACACGGCTGGAGCGGGTAGATAAGGGTGCCGAACCAGGCATTCTTTACCTTGTGTAGGAGGTCTGCCGCGCCCAATAAGCTTGCTATATGCATATCGTGGCCGCAAGCATGCATGACTGGCTTAGTATAGCCATCTGCATCCACCTGTCTCACTTTACTGGCATACGTGAGGCCCGTGTCCTCTTCCATTGGCAAAGCATCCAATTCTGAGCGGAGCGATACTGTCTTTCCCTCTCTGTTGGTCAAGATGCCGACCACTCCGTGGCCCCCAATTTTTCTCTGTACATGGTAGCCGAGGGACTCGAGATGGCGGGCAACCACACTGGCAGTGCGTGATTCCTAATCAGGGAGTTCGGGATGTTAGTAGAGGTCTTTGTGGATTACCCTATATTTGTCCAGGGCGGGGAAGGCTTTCTTGAACAGGTCCCGCCATTTGTCGAAGGAGAGAGGAATTTGTATGTCGACTAGAAGGTTTATTGACGCTGCTGAAGAGAGGTAGGTAGAAACGATGTAATGCTCGCGGAATGTCCGTATACTGTAGGCTCCAGGACTGTTCTAGGGCCGTCAGCAGGATAAAGAGGTGAAAGTTACGGCGAGGCCACGTCAAGTCGCTAAGCTTTGTCTGTTCATTTGACTTATTTGGTTGCGACAAGGCAGAAAGGTTGGACATCGGGAGCTCCCGTCGATACCCCACCTGATAGTGTGTTAGCCAAGAGTTCCGGTGAGGAATAAACTCGGTCCAATGATGCTTGTACAACCTTATCCCGACGACTTTATTATTCGTCTTTGTCCCGTCCCACATCTCACAATATGGAAGGTAGTATTACCCCTCTTTCGTTCATCCTTTCTCGTATCTCATGTGCGCCTTCCTGCTTTTTATATATATGTGAAGCAAAACAAGCCGTGAAAGAGTAGATTTGAGGTTTCTATCGTATGAAAAGCACTTTTAGCTACTATCAAGATGAATCATCAAGAAAATGATGTTCTGATTGTGTGATTCAGCGCCGGCGAAGAGGTTGCGCATATGCGATATGAATCGTCGACTTCGAAGGAAGTAAGGGGCGCTCGAATAATCATCGCGGTCTGCTCGTTCGTGGCGTTGAGAGAGGCAACCTTTCCCCAAACAAAAGCAAGCAATGAGGGCCGTATAATATGCTGTCGCGAAGACCTCCAGGATTGCACATGCCAGATGCGCTCGCGTTTACTCCTCGTGTGACACCGCCGCAGTGATGCTCTTTGCCGGAACCCATTGTCGCAGATAGTGGAGAAATAATCGTTGGAATTCATACCGCTTGTCGTCGAATGTCAAGACATTTTGTGGTGTAGCCCCCTCTCTCCAGGCACGCTCTATAATATCTTCCCATTTGATACTCAGTTGAAGGGTTGGAAGCACCTTGAAAGACCTCAATCCCCTTAGGATTTGGACAATAGGCGTACAGAAGTTGTTATTAGTATAATTCATGAGCTTCATCGCACGGTCAATGTCGGAGGTAGTCGGGAGGCATTCGAGAATATCGAGTGTGAACTGGAGCTGTTTGAGCGACGGAAAGGATGTTGATAGAAGGAGCATTGTGCTGTGAAGATCTTGGATGATTGCGCGAGCCATCATGGCTCTTGCAAGTCCGTCGTCTTTTAAGCTCAGAAACATGTGGTCTTGTCGGCGAGAATAAGGGGATAGAATCTTCCGGAGGTAGCTGGTGACATCCTGTTCTCGTTGTGGCAACTCAAGGAAGCCAAACTCGTCATATCTCCCGAATGGGATCTTGTACACCAAGCCTTGTGCTGTGAGCTTCGAGATGCTTATCGCTTTAATCCGCTGTCGATCAACTGCCTTCACCTGCTTCTTGAACTCTCGGATAACGAAGCGAGCGGGTTTCTCGTCGTCCACAAAGGTAATGCAAAGGCCACCAAAAAGGATCTCCATCGCTTCGCATTGCGTTTGCTTGTTGGTGAGCAAGAGGCTGATGAACGGTGGACCTCGCAGTCTGCCATTCTCATCGAGGCTGAATTCGACACCGCCGTCTTTCAGTGCAAGTGCTTCGGCGTATACCATGCGTCGTAGTTCGAAAGGAAGGTCATTAAAGGTGAGCCGGCTTTGCTCGGTCCCGGTGGTGCGGTCATCTGAAGTGGCGTTTGGCTCGTTCATGCCGTTCAAGGATAAGAAGAGCTGTAATGGGTGGATTATAGAAGGGAAAAATGCTGACAGGAAGAAGATGAGTGGGAGTTTTGCAAGAAAACGGCAGGTAAAGGCGGAAGCAGGATAGACGGTCCTCTCTCACCTGACCAGGAGCGGTGTATTTACGCTCTCTCCGACAAACTCGTTTTCAGCGCCAGCATTCTTTCTTTCTGCTTCGAGCTTGCTCATGCTTCCGAGACGAGGGTACGCACACCGTATTACGAATCCTGAGGTGCTGTAATTGGGTAAACGAGATGCCACCTAAGTGGTGTTTGATAGACGAAGGGCTCCCGCAGCATAATGCAAATATAGTATCTGTACCCCTACGGATCGGGAGTACAGAGAATGAGGCCATGCGCCACTGGCTCCTTATTGAAGTAATCGGTGCCACATGGGTCAATTGAGCATCGGTGAAACTGGGTTGGTCGAAGTGAAGGCAAATGTACGGAGGTCTGGCAAATATCGTCCACAAGTCAAGCCGCTGTTATCTTAAGGTTCGGAAGTTGTTTCCTCAGTTCAGCAAGGAACATTCCCCTCAACTGGCCAAGCACCTCTTCGGTGAACAGACATGTCTCACAGTGATTTGAAGGCATGGGTTAAGAGTTGGACAACGTTTTTCATTGTTGTCGCCGTAGTCGACATCTCTAGAGATTCTTCGCCAAACACAAGCTGATGATAAAGCTTGTCGCCCAGAACTGACCTCCTGTAAAGATCGATAGGGCTATTCCCTCTGTAGGGGCTGCATGTATATTCCCGATCCCGAAGAGTGTGCTTAGGAATGCAGATCGACCTGATCCTACGCTTCCTGTTAGCTGGACATTGGTAAGTTGGCGCTTTAGCTTACCTGTCCCGCTTCTCGGGGCCAATTTTGACGAAGGCACGCAAGACGTCACGCGGGGACTGCGTCCCGTCTCCCAGGCGAAAGTGGCAGTGGCTGAGAAAAACGTCCATCGATTCGCGTGATATCTGTCAATTGACCAGAATCAGGCTATAGAAGGTCGAGCGAGAGGTCCATTGGAGTCGATCAGCCCCCGTGGTCCGGACAGCGTTGAGCTCAATAACGCGACTCTCGCTATCATCACTTAGGGTTTCGAGATAAATTTGGTGACGAAGTTCCGAGGGTAGCTTCAGCAATGGTGAGTCCTGCATACTGCAATCTTGGAGGGTCTCGACTTGATGAGGAAGATATGGAAACCGAGACCCTTGGAACGGTCGGGTCGCTGATGGTTATTTGTAATACCGTTGTTTGCGGCTTGTCAACCCACGCGGAGAGCTTGACGGCTTGTACTACGTTCTGTGCGATAGCCAGATATCTCAATAAGAAGATACTTCAAAAGAAGGGTCGCTTGCGGGGGTATCTATCTATCAAAAAACTTCCGTTCACAAGCAGGGTTCGAGCGACCAGGGTCCTTCCTTGGCACCAGCCCAGCCCCACTAGCTCGAAGTGCGGCCGTTAAAGCTCCCCGCGCATCTCCGCCATATGAGCCATGAGCAGACAGCAGCAGCAGCAGCTCCATGTCGCCAGATGAGCCACAGCGCGTGGCCGACGAGCACAGGCAGGACGGCCATGCTTCCGACGAGAATGGGGCAGAGCGTGCGCCCGAGAAGAGCGACGAGCAGGAAGCCGCGGCTGCCATGATCCAGCGGAACTATCGCGGGTATAGGGAACGAAGGCAGTTGGCAGGCATGGGTCTGGATGCGGATGCGCGGTGGTCAGAGGTACAGAAAGCCCTCTTGTTACTCCAAACTGTTCTTTTTCACGTCTGGATGGCTGTCCTGCAGTTTGCGCATGCTAATCTAAGCAGGCAATCAAAGAAGGTCAGCTGTCCGCGCGGTTCCACTTCCTGTATACGCGATACTGAATCCTCTCAGCACGATGGCGAAGCTCCACGCGACCGATGTCCCGCGCCGAAAGAGCACGCTACGAGGCCACCCTCACTCCTCCAGAACGCAAGCGAGATCGAGCGGGCTCCGAAGCCGCGCGACAGAATTGGAAGCGGGTCGGCCAAATTGCGCGGCGAGCTGGCACCGATGACCCGGAAGAGGACACTGCCAACGAGAATGAGCTCAGCCCGGAAGAGCTGGAGCAGCACAGGAAGAAGAAGGCTGAGCAGAAAGCCGAGCGGGAGAAGATGGCCAAGATGATGGACCTACAGTACTTCCTGGAGATGGTGGACCAGAAGCACAGGTATGGCTCGAACTTGCGGGCATACCATGAGCAGTGGAAGAAGTCGAGCACGCACGAGAACTTCTTCTACTGGCTCGACCAAGGCGAAGGGAGGAACGTGGAGCTACCGACTGTGTCGCGAGAACGGCTGGAGAAGGAACAAGTGCGATACTTGTCGCGAGAAGAGCGCATGAGCTACCTCGTCAAGATTGACAGGGAAGGTCGATTGTGCTGGGCAAAGAATGGCGAACGCATAACAACCAGCCCCGATTTCAAGGACAGTATAGACGGTATTGTTAGGAAAGAAGACACTGCACCAGCGTTCGGTTCTCACGGCCAGTTGGACGGACCAAAGAGCCCAAGACGGTCAACCATGTCTTCCTTGTCGAGCATCAGCTCTTCGGACGCCGAACACAGTGATGTTGAGGGCCAACATTACGTGAACCACGAGCTAGAC
Organism: Lophiotrema nucula; assembly: GCA_010015825.1. Classification (NCBI taxonomy): domain Eukaryota; kingdom Fungi; phylum Ascomycota; class Dothideomycetes; order Pleosporales; family Lophiotremataceae; genus Lophiotrema; species Lophiotrema nucula. Next base: position 676,584 of record ML977317.1, on the reverse strand, counting down.
CAGGCCAAAGGAATGTCGAAGATCAAGTATGTGTCCGCGGCAACGATCCTAAACCACCTGCTTCGCGGTTCTGTTAAGCCTAACTCGTGGATATTTGTAAGTTGTACGTCGTTGAAGCTACCATCTCAGCTAAATCAGCATCAGGCCGTGGATACCTCCTTTAGGCTGTATATCGGTATCAAGCAGTCTGGTGCATTTCAGCACAGCTCCTTTCTCCATGGCGCTCGGATACTGTCTGCAGGCCTCATCAAGATCAAGAACGGTCAGCTCCGCCGCCTATCGCCACTCTCTGGTCATTACCGGCCACCGACGAAAAACTTCCGGGCGTTCGTGCACTCTCTACAAGACAATGGGGTCGACATGTCACGCGTCTCGATATCTAGGTCATATGCGGTACTAGTTGGCTTGGAGGCTTACGTGAAGACACGCAAGAAGTTCAAGCACGGCGTGGAGCACGTACAGAATACAGAGACCAAGGTGATGCATCCCGAGGAGGCTAAGAGGAAGGAAGAGGAGGCCAAGGACAAGAGTAAGAGCGCTCAGAGAGAGCGTCAGATACTCGCTGCTAATGCAGAGAAAGAGGAAGCTGCACGCAAAGAGAAGAGCTGGCACCGGCGTTTATGGAAGAGGCTGTCCATTTCTTCTGGCAACAACGACCTTAAGAAGGTCGAGGAGAAGCGAAGAAAGAAGATCCTCAGCAAATCAGGTGAAGATGTCGAGAGCGGGATACCGCCTGATGGGAAACGAGAACCGCCAGCTTGAGTTGGGACGGCGCAGTCTGCATGAAGCTGCATTTGGATACGGCGTTGGTGCATTGCTAGCCTTCCATTCTTGTGATATCCCGCAACCGCCTTGACTGGCTTCCCGTGTCTTGCTCCACGATAGTACAAAGACTTAAGATATGCGGCTTGAAGCACTCCGGAACATTTATGAAAGCCTAAGCGTCCTAATGAATGCTTGATGAACCGGTACGGACGACTCAAAACATGGCAGGAGGCTGGGGTCCGCTTAGACTTTCCCTCTGACATCATCTGCCCCATCGCCATCCACGGTACGTCCACGTTACACTTTGCTTTTACAGAAATCTAATTTCCAACTTCTGGTACCTTCCGCCAGGGGAACAGATGTGACAAGACGACAGATATATGTCATCTCATCTCGCCTGCTCAGGAACAGGATTCGTGGTGAAACGGCGTGCTTTTCGGGAGCTGTGCCGGCTTGCAAGGACCTGCTATTCCGGACGGCTCGAACACCCAGACAGTTAGATTAGGGGCAAGTGTGCCGCAGCCTGCTTTGATCGTGATTGTTACGCAGGGGCGGGATGCGAATTCCATGTCTGCGATCAGAATGCGGTAACGCGGTCACATCGCGATGCTCAGGCGGTTCAGCAGGTGGGCGTGATCGGCGCAGCTTAGTCCCGCCGTAAGCGAGCGTTGCAGGGCCGCTGCTGGGAATATCCCGGCATAGCGGGGAGCTTGCGACGTCATCCGTTCTTCATCTTCGCGACTTGACCAGCTTTGTGGTTGGCATGTAGCCTGCTGGAGGGGATCACCACATTGCATGAGACACGCTGATAGGTTGGCATAGATGTGCGGCCTCAGGGCTTCATTTCGATGAGCAGCTTGTGTGGGGACCACCGCCACAGCGCTGTCGATCGGGCCTGGCCTCCACGAACTCGTTACCTGATGATGGTTGGGAGTCGCCATGTGTGCCGACTGGACTGGAGCGGAAACTCACGATATCAGACGAATGCTGCAGCCACCTGCAGTCAGCCGTTTGGTGCCGTGGTGGTGAAAGGCTTCACGATGCGCCCAGTAAGCTGTTGAAGCTCGCTGTTTCAGGAAGCCAAATCGAGAATGTTCGTCCATCAGACATCGACGCCCGCACCCAAACTTGGCATCCTGCATCCTGGCCATCGTCGATTTGGCCCGCATGCCAGCCCAGCCACAGCTCGCGAGAGGCACTCATCCGCTTGCATCGCGCCAAACAGCTCCAGTGCTCCCGTCTATGGAGCTGACGCCCCGCTCGAGGCTGGTGTTGTGACGCAATGCTCTCACCTTTGGTTGCAGCTCCGTTGCACACACTGCTCCATTGGAGCCCCAAAAACAAGTTTCGCTAGGCTACTTGCCATCTTTGCGGCGCGAGCTCCCCCTGCAGGTAGCTCTTTGAGCTTAAGATATCTACGTCATGCTAGCAAAAAGTTACCCATCCCTCCCCAGTTCTGTCATAAATCCCTACCTGCATCCCTCCCCCGTTTTTTCTCTCTTCCTACTAAAGACGAGCCATCGTCAATTGATATATGCCAGAAAACTCATCCAAAGATTACACGTACTACTCATTCCCCCCAACCCCCAACAGAAACTCTCCACGCTCCACACGATCACGATCATTGTCATCTCCAGCTTCGGCTACTTCACAGCGGACACTTAGAACCACCAGAGAACCACTTCCAGAAGAAGACGACAGTATGCCTTCCCCAGCAGCAGGAAAGGGTGACACCCCCCGCACCCCAACCAAGCTCGGACGGAAGCCACAGTCATCGGCGCCAAAACTGGGCAAGGCCACCAAGAAAGCCGAAGAGACAGAGTCTAACCCGGACCTCCCCTCGCGTCCGTCGGAAGAGACTCTGCGCGAGAAGGCTCAGGATGCGCCCGAGAACGTGAAAGACACTAAGGACCAAGCCGAGGAGACCGCTGAAGACACCACAGAAGACACCACGGGCAAGGTTTCACAAGCAGGTGACGAGCTCGAGCAAGCCGAGCCCAAGCCAATAGAAGAGGGCGAGGACAAGGCTGCTGGCGCGGAAGAAGAGGCCGAAGAGACTGGCGATGACGCGACACAGAAAGCGGGTGATGAAGCCGATACCACCGAGAACACTGAAGATGATGCGACAGACGCAGCTGGTGACGCTCCAGAAGAAGGCGAGGAGGAGGACGACCAGGAGGAAGGTTCGGGTGCCCTGAGTAGTGCGCGCGGACTTGCTGGGCGAGCAAAGAGCTTGGCTGGAAAGAGCACTGAAGACCCGGCTGGAGCTGCGGAGGAGACTGCAGACGACGCTCAAGACACTGCCGGCGAGGGGGTCAATGGCGCTCAAGAGAAACTGGGCGATGCCAAGGACACTGCCGAAGAAACCGTCGATGACGCCAAAGACACCGCCGAAGACACTGCCGACGATGCCAAAGATACTGCTGATGACGCCAAAGACACTGCTGAAGACGCTACCGACCAAGACCTCCCCGATACTCCAGAGCTCGACCTGTCCGTCCTGAAGGGCCTTGAAGTGGACGAGGAGGGCATCGTCAAGGACAAGGACGGCAACCCAATTGGCCGACTTGTCGAAGGTGATGCCGAAGACCTTGCTGGATACGAAATTGGTGACGAAGGCGAGATTCTCGATGACGATGGTGACCTCGTCGGTCGTACTGAGCTCCTCCCAGACGCGGCCAAGGAGCAGCTCGACAAGGCAAAGGAAGGCGCAGAAGACGGCCCCAAAATGCCCGATATTAGTATCTTGAAAGGTATGACATCCGATAGGTCTGGCCAGATTCTTAACGATGATGGCGACTTTGTCGGTCGCTTGGTTGAGGGCGACCCAACCCAGATTGAGGGTATGGAGTTCAACGAGAAGGGCGAAATACTCGACGAGGATGGCAACGTCATTGCCCGCGCGGAACTCCACCCGGATGCTGCCGACCTTGTCGACCAGGACGCGGACGAAGAAGAGGGTGAGGAAGGCGAGGACGGTGGTCTCGTTGACGGAGTTGCTGATGAGGCTGGCGAGAAGCTCGAGGACGGTGAAGAAGCTGCTGAAGGTGCCGTTGATGGCGCTGAAGATGCAGCTGAAGGCATCGAAGATGAACTGCCTGGCGTTGAAGCTTTGGAGGGCATGCAAGTCAACTCCGAAGGCGAGATCGTCAACGATGATGGCGAAGTTATCGGCCAGCTCGCCGAAGGCGATATCGATGATGTCAAGGGCCTCACTGTCAACGACAAGGGCGAGGTCGTCGACTCCGAAGGCAACGTGCTCGGCAAGGTGGAACTTGCTGAGGGTGCTGCCGACAAGCTCAAGGAGGCCGCCGCCGGAGCTCTCGATATCCGCATCTTGGAGGGTCTCAAGGTCAACAAGAAGGGCAAGGTCCTCGACGAGGAAGGTGAAGAGATCGGAGAGCTCAAGGAAGGCGAAATCAAGGACGTTGCCGGCAAGCCCATCAACGACAAGGGCGAAGTCCTCGACAAGGAGGGCAACGTCATCGGCAAGGTTGATGTTGTTTCTGGCGAGGCCGCTTTTGAGGCCATGAAGCAGCTCAAGGAAAGGCTTGGCGAGGTCGAGCCTGAGGTCAAGGAAGTTGAAGTCTTCCCCGATATCGATACCCTCGAGGGCTTGAAAGTCAACAAGAAGGGCCAGGTTTTGGACGAGGACGGCGAACCCATTGGCGAGCTCATCGAGGGCGATGCCAAGGAGTGCGCTGGTAAGAAGATCAACGAGAAGGGTGAGGTACTTGATAAGGACGGCAACGTCATCGGCAAGGTCAAGACCCTTCCTCAGATGGTCGAGCAAAAGGTCGAGGAAGCAGAGGACGCAGCAGAGGACGCTCAAGACGCCGCCGCAGACGCCGAGGGAGCCGCTGAAGATGCCGAGGATGCTGCTGAGGAGGGCGGTCCAGAATTACCACCCCTCTCGATCCTCGAAGGCCTCACGGTCAACAAGTCCGGCAAACTCATTGACGACAACGGAACTATCGTTGGTGAGCTTGTTGAGGGCGACGCGAAGAAGCTCTCCAAATCTGGTATCACTGCCGATGCCGAAGGTCAATTCTGGGACAGCAAAGGCCACGTCATTGGTCGTGCTCAGACTGTTCCTGTCGAGGAGCCAGAGGAGGAAGCTCCCTTCGCTGGTCTCGAAGGCCTTCTTGTTACCAAGGATGGCTACGTCGAGGACGAGAATGGCAACCGCGTTGGAAAGGTTGTTGAAGGCGATGCCAAGAAGCTGGTTGGTCGTTCCGTCGACGAAGACGGAGACATCCTCGACAAGAAGGGTTCCGTTGTCGGACACTGCGAACGTTGGGAAGAGGAAGAGCCCGAGGAGGAGCCTGAAGCGGAGCCTGAGTACATCGACCTCTCCAGTCTTGAGGGTCTTACTGTCAACAAGCAAGGCAACGTCATCGGCAATGAGGGTGTACCCGTTGCACGTCTCGTCGAGGGCAACCCCAAGGAACTTGTCGGCAAGAAGATTGACGGCGAAGGCCAAATCTGGAACGATTCCGGAAAGGTCATTGGCCGTGTTGAGCTCATCCCTCCGAATGAGCGCGAGTCCAAGCCTGAAGGACCTTTCGCAGGTCTCCAGGGCCTCCGCGTCATCAAGGATGGCCAGGTTGCCGATGAAGACGACAACGTTGTTGGCACTGTCGTTGAGGGCAATGCTAAGCGCCTTGTTGGTCTGGCTGTTGATGAGGATGGTGACATCCTTGACAAGTACGGCAACGTCAAGGGTCATGCCGAACCTCTCGAAGATGAGGAAGAAATTCCTGACGACCTATCCATCCTCGATGGACTTACACTCAACAAGCAGGGTTACCTGGTTGATGCTCAGGGCATCCCAGTCGGTCGTCTCGTTGAAGGTAGTCTGAAGGACCTTGCCGGACGCAAGTCCGATGGTGAGGGTCAGATCCACAACGACACCGGCAAGGTTGTCGGCCGCTGCGAGCTCATTCCCGAAAATGAGCGAGTCAACAAGCAAGAGGGTCCTTTTGCAGGCTTCGAGGGGCTACGCGTTGTCAAAGACGGTTTCGTCGAAGATGCCGATGGCAACAGGGTTGGCCAGATCACCGAAGGCGACCCTAAGAAGCTCGTCGGCCACTCAGTGGATGAGGATGGCGACATCATCGACAAGTATGGCAACGTCAAGGGCCATGCCGAGCCATACGAAGAGCCTGAGGAGGAGCAGATTGACCTCAGCTCTCTAGAAGGTTGCACGGTCAACAAGGCAGGCAACGTCGTGGACTCCTCTGGTACCACCCTTGGTCGTGTCGCAGAAGGCGACCCATCCACCATGATCGGCAAGAAGGTCGATGGCAAGGGTCAGATCTGGGACAACGCTGGTAACGTCATCGGTCGCGCAGAGCTTGTGAAAGGTGCTCCCACTGGACCTGAGGGTCCATTCGCTGGCTTCGAGAGCACCTCTGTCACCAAAGAAGGTTACGTTGTCACACCTGATGGCGAGATCGTTGGTCGTGTGATCGAGGGTGACGTCAAGAAGCTTCTCGGCCACAAGGTCGATGAGGATGGCGATATCAACGATAAGAACGGCAACGTCATTGGCAAGGCTGAGCGTTGGGAGCCAGAAGAGAAGGAACGCCGTATCAATCCAATGTCTGGCCTTCGCGTCAACAAGGAGGGCGAGGTTCGTGATCCCAACGGTGACGTTATTGGTCGCCTTACTGCTGGTGACCTCGGTCACTGCGCCGGTCTCGAGATTGACGATAACGGCTACGTTATCGACAATGACGGCAACAAGGTCGGAGAGGTCACTCTCCTTGAGAACCTTGTCGAAGAGGAGGATATGTCTGAGGAGGAGCTGAAGAGGAAGGAAGATGACGAGCTCGCCAAAAAGATGGCCGGAATCTGTCAGCAGACGCTCGAGCGCATCCAGCCGGTCTGCAAGCAGATCACTGAGGTAAGCTTTCTTCCACTCTTGACCATTAATGCATGTCGCTAATCATATTACAGTACATCGAAGCCGCAGACCGCACCCCACGCGACGAACTCGACGAGGAGGAGCTTGTTAACAACGTCAAGCCTCTCATCGAAGAGTCCTCTCGCATCCTCCAAGAATGTAACGGCTCACTCCGTGGTCTCGACCCAGACGGTCGTATTGCTGCCCAGGCCAAGGGTCGCTCGCAGACTCAAGAGGCTACGCCAAACGAGTACCGTCTTGCCGACCTGCTGAAGGAGCTTACGACAACTGTTGTCACCACCATCGACAACGCGAAGAAGAAGATCGCCGACATGCCGCATGCCAAGAAGAAGCTCAACCCACTCTGGGCCTTGATGACGGAGCCACTGTTCCAGATCATCGCCGCTGTTGGTCTCTTGCTCACTGGTGTTTTGAACCTGGTAGGCAGGCTGCTGAACGGTCTTGGTCTTGGTGGCCTCGTCAACGGGCTGCTTGGTGGCTTGGGTATCGACAAGCTGCTCGGCGGTCTCGGTCTCGGCTCAATAGGCGAGATGCTTGGTGGTGGAAAGAAGAAGGGCGAGAAGAAGGGTGGAGGCGCGAAGAGCCTACCCATCGTCGGTGGCCTGATGGGCGGCAAGTAAACAACTCAACGTTGTTGCTTGAGCGTTGGAGATGTTTCGCATTTATTGCTTTTGGATGAGATTGATTTGCATTGCTGGATGATACCACACACTCAGCAGGGTCGCCTTCGACCTTTGCCTGATGGTCGGGGGGCTTGACGGTAAGGGTTGATGGTGGCCGCTACTGGTCAGTGCCATTACTCTGGTTGTATGATGTTACGATGGATCGTTAGCTTTCCTATTGGTTTCCTTTGTCAGGGTTGGATATGCTGCGGCAAGTCTTTATGTGTCTTACCCTTCTGCTCTTTTGTCGCATATGGAAAATGTGGCTTCTTGTATGGTGTTCTGGTTGATTTCGGGTAACGGACCATCACGGTCATGTTGTTGTATGATTAGATAGTTAGGTAATGAACTCTGCTACTTCAACTCAACGCTTGTCTTCAATTGCTCCTGTGAACTACCATAATCATCAACTTTCTGACAGTATAGTATATACCCTCACATGACCGTTGCGCAGACATCGTCGATAGATCCAAGCTGTCCCTTCTTCCTCCCATACCCAATCCCGCTACTCCAATGATGCTGCTACGTCTCGTTAGCTACTCACTCCCATCAAAGCATACGCTCAAGCTTTGAGCTTCACCTTCCCAGGCACTCCCACGCCAGGCTCGACGTCCCTCTGCACCGCAACCGCTGCTCTCTTCTCCTCCTCAACCCTTCGAGCAAAAGGTCTCAGATGCGGCGGATACAGCCTGCTCACAAACCGCCTCATCCAGCTCCGCCGCGACAGCCAGCGTATCGCAATAGTACCCGACGCTCCCAGAAGGTACATCAGTCCGTAATCGAGGACGAACAGGATGAAAGATAACGTGAAGCCCATGGAGCGGTTGTCGGCGGGGATGATGTATATGTCCAGTAGCCGTAGGATCGGGTTTAGGATGTTGGCGGTGAGGGGGCAGAGGAAGGGGTTTACGCAGGCTATTGGTGGGCCTCTGGGGTAGAAGACGCCCATGTTGGATAACAGATGCGGAAATATGTGGATTGAGAAGATTCGAATGTGGGTGGGCCGATATAAATCTTGCTTCTGAGGAGATCGATGTTCGTAGTCCTAGGCGTTCATGCTTGGCTTGGCTTCGCGCAGGTGTGCTGTGTCGAGAAAGGATATTGCCAGACTGTTCATCAATTGTGGCGTTGGTCTTTTGGGAATGCGAATGCAATGAGGACAGCGGTAGTATGGATGTCGCGAGGTTGAACGATTGGCTGGTTTTAGGCGTCCAGCTGGATTCGGCGTCGCTTAGCGGTGCTGTCCAGTGTTGTGCTTCACTGCGGTGGTCGCACGAGCCTAGACGGCGAACACTTACGCCTTCATCCGTGAAGAGTGCGCTTGTGATCAGAGACGATGAAGATGCTGGGTAAGATTGATGAAGTCGCAACTCATGAGGTCTCGGGTTTCGGAGTGCTTCGTTAAAGTGCGCCACAGCGGGCGTTGGCGCAGGCTAATTTCAGGCTGCAGATCCGTCCCCACGAACACCATCCATGACGAAGAGCGCTGGTAGAGAGAAGTTGTCTTGTAATGGTGGAGCCGTTGCATTTAAAATCCTCTGCTGTTGATTTGCCCGCTAAAACAGCCGCTGTTTGCTATGACGGTGGTCATAGCTCCAGATCGTATTGGATCCTTTTACTGCTGCGCCGCCATGTCTTTTAGGCGTCAACTTCGAGCCTTTCAGCTCCCAAGTTCTCTCATTCATAGCGACACTGTAGTATTGGCAGCTCAGTCATGCCTCCCTCCAGATTCGTCTCTCGAATGTGAACCGAGACTGACAAGAAGGTAGCACTGATATTTGGTTATGTCCAAATGACAAGCGTCATCCTCTTTGTGATCTGGCTCATCTGGATGATCAGGAGAGACTTATGAAGACAAAGAGCAGCGGCCCATGAGGCCGAGAAGCAACGGTATTGCTCTCTAGAGGTTCACTAGAATAAGAGACGGAAGCCTAGCGAGGATCGACGAGAGTCTGCTTCAGCATTGAGGGGTGGAGGTTGAAGATCTTTACACCAAGACCGACTAGAAGGACCGATTCTATCATGCTGTCAGCACACCTCAAGCTTCACTTCTCACCTAGCTGCCTTCTTAGCTACACTTGATGGGTGTATCCGCGAATCACGCAACCTTTCCGTCTCGTCCCATTCTTCTAGGCACAATGAGCACATGAGCATTCGAACCATGGAATATCACGGCTGCTACTGAGTATGGGGCGGTTCATAAAACATAAAGCAGCCACGACCTACTCCTCCTCCCATCTTCCGAGGCTCGACAATCGACGAACCTAGGTTGCTTCTGATCATCAAGCAATCTACTTTCTTCCCCGCTTACAATGTCTCCGTCAGATGCTTTCTTCATGCAATGCATGAACAAGGCACCTTCTTCTCGACAGGGCGAACGTGAGGGATTCTGGACTCGCCTTCGTCGCTACTCGATCGGAGCGAGGGACAGTGACATGCTTGTTCCACAGTTGAACAGGTAGGATCTTTCATACGAGACTTAGGAGCGTAGCTGACATTGGGCAGGCGTAATTCCATTTCGAGCCCTGTCACCGCACTCACTGAGAATAAACGCCTTGAGAGGAATTCTTCCGAAGACAAGAGCAAATGAGCGGGGTAGCACAAGGCTTCGTTGATCTTTGGTCACCATCGTAGCAGCAGGCAAGCATGTGAAATAGTTGATCTTGGTATCTTTGATGTACCCCGCATTGGTGTTGCAGTTATACTTCTCTTCATACAGTTAGCTCGGCACGTGTTTTGGTGAATATCTGGGACGCTAGTGCAGAAAGACTTTCTCTGAGGTTGCGACCTGCTGTCCAGGGTTATCGGACTTGCCCCGCGATCAATGATAAATTCACAACCGTTCAAGGAGCTATTTGTTTTAGTGGGCCGAATGGTCTCCAGTCGTGGTATCTCTAGTCAAAGTGCCTCCACTAGAGGATTCGTGTCAAATCGATCACGGTAGGCTCGCACTGAGGCTCCAAAAGCCAAGCTAGGACTTGTTCAAAAGCATAGATCACTCGATCGAGTTGCGCCAGGGTTGATTATGGACATGGGAAAGTTTGATATCGCATGAAGGGGAAATTAGTGCGGCCCGCATCAACCAATCAGACCCTAGAACGTCATATTCTCGCCTCTGCTCCAACCTGCTTTCAACACTGCTTTCCCACCCGGGTCAACCCTCGACCAAGCAACCGGATGCCACGCAGCTCGCGTTTTCGATTGAAGACGTGTCTTCGTGAATGATTTGCTGGCCTTTCGCGAGCAGCGATGATCCCCGTTACCCGCCTGGTGCGAATATGGCTTCGCGTCACAACGCCCTGCAGAACTCCTGTCAATATTCGAATAATCCTTGATTGAAATATGTCTCCTCCTGTTTACCTGCATATTCTCCGCGCGTGTTTACCAGCCATCTGGGTATGACGTGTGTAGGCAATTTCGCAATATAGACGTAAGTTCGCCTGATAGATGCCTGAGGGTTATAGCATGCTTCTGGCTTGTCTTTCTTGAGCACTGTTGTTCCGCCAACTTTTTTCAACTTATCAATGGGTTTTCATGATTATTTCTTTTACTTCAATGTCCAAGCCGGGTCAACCCGCTTAGAGGAATGGATATCTCTTTTGACGCTTTCCCTGGCTCCACTCCTTGTTCACATCATCGTCGGCGTTCCTCATCCCGTACATTTGCACGACCGACCACCATCATGGCACGATCGAATCGTGCATTACAATCCGACTTCCATCATCTGGCGTTACTTCGTCATCGCCGATCGTCGCCTCCGTTCAAAGAATTGGAATGCCTGTGATATGGCTGCAAGCAACGCGCTGTTCTGGACCGCCGACGGGTGGGACGGCTCAGAGACCATGATGGTCAAGAGCAGGATATACTGCGAACGGCGGCCGGAGCACGCTCGGTTGCGATTTTTCTCCTTCACTGCCGGCAAAACGCTCATTATAACCGCCCAAGGCATCCAATCCATCTCCTTCATCCTCGGCGCCATCACTAGCTTCAAACGCTTTTACGTCAAGTTTGGCGTTCAGAACGTGTTCTTTCCATTTGCTGTCCTCGGACTCCTTCGGCTTGCTGCGGCACTGTGGTTGACGGAAGACTACACCTACATCGAGCGGCAAGCATGGGAAAGTGAGACGGAGTCTCGCCAGTCTACCGACTTAGAGAAGCTCAACAACACGTCTAATACGTCGCTGTCTTCCATCGAAGATCAACTATCGCACATCGCTGATGCGCGCTTCGTCCCCAGAAACGGTCGGCGTGGACTCACCTGGCGCATCTTCATACTCCTCTTCATCGCCTGCCTCTGGCTCCTCCCTATCATAACGATGCTTCCCTTCCGTTGGAACATATACCTCACTGGGACCCTCTTTGCGATGGGTATCTTCTACTTCATTTTCTTAAGCGTCACATTATTCAGCACCGCAGCGTGCATCTTTACACACAGAAGCACATCGACGACATTTCCATACGCAACAAAGCGGTGGTATAAAATATATACATGCATATTATTCCTTTTAATGGTTTCTATGGTTATAATCGCGATGATGGAAAACCGCAAAGCACCGTGCGGAGCATACACAACCTATCCACCAACGATTACGAAGCCTCACGACTTTAATTTTGACGAATTTCTTTGTGGAGGAACGGGCGAGGGGCCACTTTAAATGATACCCTGGGTCGACGCACATAACAGCGAATTTAAAGGATGGCATAAGGATGCCTTGAAGAACACGAACATATGTAAGAACACAAACACAACGGAATATAAAACTTCAATATCATAGTTGATCCGATTCTGTGGCGTGCTCATCGTAAACATAGCCTAGAGGCCTAGGCTTCTAAGCCTCGTGGTCCATGAGTATAAGGCCATCCAAGAGCATTGATGTGGGTGATGCTGCTTCCTGCGATCTCATCTGCCTGTTCGCACAACTCATCTACGTCCCAATTCGCCCAAACAAAGCGTCCGTTAAGGAATTTTGTCTTCGGTTGTGCAAGCCACACCAGGAAATGTGCGGGCAGTTTTTCTGAAACTAATTAGTCCAGTATTTGGCAGTCGGATTAATACCTAGCGACTGGGTTTGCTTACCAGTGTCATAGGGCAGCCCGCTGAGTCCAGAGTCCCGAAGCATCTTAGTGTCGATCACACCAGGTTGTACAGAGCAAGCAAAGAGATTCGGATTTTCAACAGTCAGCCACTCTATGAGTTTAATCTGCGCGGTCTTGGAGGTCATGTAGGCGGACAGACCAGGTACCATGGCGGGTTCCAAGACGACACCTCCGGCTGTGACAGCAAGCATAGAAGCGCCTGCTGGGTTTGCTGTTGGCAGGAAAAGTTGAGCCGCAATGAGAATCGCCTTTATGTTCGTCTATAATGCTGTCAGCTATATTCGATGCTTGGACGAGGATAGATGTACCTCGTATGATGCCCACCAATCGCTCATGGAGGCCTCGGAGATGCTCGTCGGTTTCGCAATATGCCCTGCGTTCAAGACAAAAACATCCCATGTGCCGGCAGCATCCACCACTGCCTTCATCTGCTCGGCATCTGCTACAGAAGCTGCGCATACGGCGCTGGTGCATTTTCCTGAAGGCAAGAGCTGTTGTGTCTCCAGTAGCGTCTTCTGCGTGCGCCCAACGAGCACGATGTGCTTTGCACCGGCTTCCGCGAACGCAATCGCAGTTTCACGCCCGATCCCACTTCCCTATTATAAGTTAGGCGACGAATCGATGCTTAGGTGCTTGAAGACTTACTGCACCAGTGATGATCACTGTTTTACCGGCTTGGCTATTGGTTGGCTTTGTTGGGTCGATGGATGGGTATGTGTCATTGTGCCAAGTTGGCGTGACAGATGGAAAAGGTGGCTTCATGGCTAGGTCGTATCGTTTTAGGGTGGTGGTGTGCAGTCAATGTTGGCAGGCCAAAGCGTCAGATATATACACCCTTCTCCCTGACTGCTGACTAAATGCGCATACCATAGGGCTGCAGCGATCGGCAAGTCTCGTATACACCCTGGCATAATCAGACCCGAGTGTAGTAATCTAAAGGACGGTCATGGACCAAGAACTACTGAGCTCGCAATACAAAATGTGCCAATGCTTAGACACTTCTAGGGTGGCGCTGATCATAGCCAGTCATGGGTAAATCACCTCAGTAATATTGCATGAAGCAAAGCTGCAGCTAAATGATGACAGCCCGCTGTATGGGGGAAGAACTCCGGGCCCTCCATATTGTGCGTCAACTCTCTGCGCCTCAGAAGTGTTTAGTTAGAAGCTGTGGAGAGTGCTCGGGGAAGCTTTAATACTCATACTAGTGCACCGAGACTTTTCACGAGTTTAGGAGAGGACGTACGGATAGCAGTCTGTACAACTACTTAGGAGCCTTTCAATCTTCAATTACCACGCAAACTAGGACCTCACTTCGCTCCTTGTAGTGCTCCTACATTACCAACCTGAGTCGATGTCTGTACCCCGACTATGCAAATCTTATTAAAGGGTGTTGGAGAGAAATTCCGATCAGAATCAAGTTTGAGAGTTTTGCTTGAACGAAAGAGTAACGATTCCAACGAGAGGAGCAAGCGTCGCACTTTGAAACTGGTGGGTCTAACCGTTGCTACCCCACTATCTCCGAACCCCACTTTCAAGGTCTTCAACAACTTCCGTCTGGAATTATCCGCAAGAATGGATGGTGCTAATCTCAGCCTAAGAATAGATGGATTAGCGTGATTCCATTGATTTTGTACTCCCTTGATCAGCCCGTCTTTGGGAGGCGAAGATCGTGATCACGAGACAATCCCTTTTCGTGTCACGCAGTTACCCTCGCCTTATCACGGAAAAGGCACTAGCTTGTCAGAGAGCAAGCCCCAAGAAACAGATTTGGGAAAGCACAAATGCAGTGTGACCAAATCGAAAATCTAATAAATGCAGCAGTCCCGCCTCTTCCTCTCAATTCCACAAACCCTCGCTCGCATTCTAAGCACGCCGAAAGTTCTCACAACAAGTCAAGCAAGATCACACCTGAAACACTACCAAAATGACCAAGGACTCGTCTACCGGTTCTTCGGGCTCCGGCTCGTCTGGCAACTCTGGTAATGGCGGCTACACGACCACCGGATCCGGCACCAACTCTCAGGTAGATTCTACGTCCCATCATTGTACTTCATATACTCACTTGATGATAAGGGCAACCATTGGTGCTCTCGTGACTACGGCTCTTCTGCCTCCAACTCCAACTCCAACTCCAACTCCTACCACTACTCCAACACCAACGGCTCGTACTACTACAGCAACCCCAACGGCTCCACATACTACAACGATGGCCAAGGCAACTCGCGCTACAGCTCAGGGAAATAAGTCACTGCCGGGCTTCCGACGCTTATAGTTCAGGGAAGCAACCTCAAAGTAGGACGGAAGATGAGGAATGTGGTCATGGTTCAGGTCTCACGGTGCACCCAATTAGCCACTTGGTAGCGTTGGAATAACAAGCCATTTCACATGCAGTCAAAGCCACCTATTGAAACATCGAATCTTCAGTGAGCAGCTCTTCGTGCTCAAAACACTGACTTTTTATTACAGTCGTACACTAAGAGCCTCCATGATATGTGCGTTCCGATTGGCGCTTTTGTAGATGACTCCTCGCTCCACTGCACGTACCCCCAATACTTTACTCACTCAACCATCAAGCTCGCAGTTCTTTCGCCCCAATCGCCTCGCAAGATGAATAACAATACTCCGAGATTGGAAGATAATTCAAACAACAACAACGGTGACGGACCTTGGCCAGCAATTGGAACCAAAGACGCCATTCCAGAATGGCTGCGGGACAATGACTTCATACTCAATGGTCATCCACTGCCCACTTGCTCGTATCGCCGCTCTCTCCGTCTACTCTTCTGTCGACACATGGAGACCGTGAATATTTGGACGCATGCCATTGGATCGATGGTTCTTGTCTTCATTGGATTCACCTTGACCAAAAGCTCGCCAATTTCGACGGCGCCTTGGCTGAACTCTGGCGATAGGCTTGCGATCAACTCATTCATCTTCCCAGCCGCGCTTTGCTTCGCACTCAGCGCAGTCTTTCACACCCTGCGCAGCCACTCCTATACTGTTCACCACATTTGGGGCAAGATGGACATTCTTGGAATATGTCATTATGCATTCGGGGCGGGAAACATCAGCAATCTACTTCATCTTCCACGACAACCCCACCCTTCGACAAGTCTACTGGACCATGAACACCGCGTCAACCCTGGCAGCAGGCTTCGCTCTCTTCGACACTGGAGGGGGCGGGAGTAGGATGAGGACACTTCGTAGTAGCGTATTTGGTCTCCTTGCGCTCTCTGTCATGGTCCCAATATTCAACGGTATCTGGAACCATGGTTGGGCCTACTCCTGCCAGGTATGGGGCGCGCGGTGGTATCTTGCCGAAGGACTAGTGCTACTATATGGCCTGATATTGTTTGCCGGAAGGATACCCGAAAGACTGAGACCGGGGACCTTCGATATATGGGGCCATTCGCACCAGCTCTTTCATATTTGTACTATGATGGGGGCTGGGTTCCATCTGATTGCCCTCGCGGAAGGAGCCGAACATTGCAAGCGTACACTATCCTGATGTCAACTGCCGAAGCATTCGCACTGCGTGTTGCCGAGAAAAGCGTTTCTTTATCTTGTCGGAGTGGGCGTACGTAAGGTTCAGTTGTAGTGCGGATATAAGTTGCCGGCAGTCGGCGGAGGGCTTTTGACTAATTCCATCATTGCCACCAATAGAGCTTGGCTTACGGGTGGGGCGTATGGGTTCGAAAACCTAGAACTTCATACCTCGGTAAAAAGCTGGGCGACTTTTCTTTGTTAAAGATTTCTATATAGTCGTCAATAGGGTACCGACACACCGGTAACGTGGTGAATCCCAACGCTCTGGACGCACGGACACCGCCAACCGCCACAAGAACAAACGCATTCGGGTATCGACAGTCCGGTTACCGAATCAGTGAGAGAATGCAAGCCTTTTCACTGTTTGTTCCTGAAGCAGACGAATACTTCAGCTTCGAACTCGAGAACAATGTACCCCTAGCGGATCAGTATGCGAGGTGGCTCGAGATCCGCCTAGCGAGGCCTGTGGTCGAAGCCAGGGAGAGCCACACTACGAAGCCGACGTCACATACCCTTATTGCGGAAGCCGATCCCACCGTGTCCACACTCTTGGCACTTCCTACAGAGCTTCAACTCTACGTGCTAGAGAACCTGGATGACCTTAGCCTTGCGAAAACTGCTCTGACCTGCCGCCACCTCTTCGATGTCGCCTGCCACGTCCTACCGAAACACTACCTCCGCAGGCTTGCACCTTGGGCTGGTAAACGGCTTCTTTGCATGACGGAGAACACATCCGCCAAAGACGAACTACCCCAGAAATTCTTCGAAGAAAGCACGGTTTCGAGCATCAGAACCCGCATTGCGACAAAACCTTGTCCCTGTAGCGTGAGTGGAGGCCCTCTTGGGGTCACCAGCGACAAACGTATCGCACCCCTCCTCGAAAAGACTTTCAACCGCATCGACGATGAGAACATCTGGCTTCCCAATTCGTATAGCACGAAGCAGCAGGACAGGTCCAATCGAACATTACTTCGAAGCCTTCTGAGCGGCAGCCGTGTAGGTGTTGCGAACACACCTTTTTATCCTCGAGACCAGCAATGGATCCTACGCAACCTCACCACCAAAGAGTATGTTCGTGACGACGTTATAGCTGCTCGACGGGGTACAGGCCCTTTCATCGTGAGCGATGAATACGGTTTCGGCCAGATCGTGCTATCGCGTACGAGTTGGGGCAGACTGGAGCGATCTAACTGTTTCGAAAAGTTAGACGACAGGCCAGATAAGCAGGATCTTCATCGTGGGGTCTGGGCAGGCCACGCTTTCGACATCGTCACCGTCGGCATGCACGAAGCTGAGACCAAGGAGGAGGACGACTGGATTGATGTAAGCGAGGAAGTACATGCGGAGATGCTGGAAGCGATATTTGGTGAAGGAGTCTGTTGAGGGGAGGACGAAAGGACCTTTCGATTTTGGGTAGGGGGAACACATCCTCGAGGCACGCCAGGTATGAATCTTGACTAGACGAACCACTTCAGTAGAAGTCTTTAATTGTACACAAAGCGGCCTGTTCATAAGTCAGATGACGGATGATGTACGTTAGATCGAGGTATACCTAATATTAGGGTAATGTACAAACTGAATCAAATAATCATGGCCATATAAATTCCCGACACCCGTTCACCAGATTCTATGAAGTCCGTCGTCCAAGCTCTTCCTCGTCCTTCTTCGATCCAACACTGCTCTCCTCATCACTGTCACTCAATAGGCCTTCTACGTCAGTATCTTCCCATTCGCGTTCTTGCTCCCATCTCTCTTCCCGTTCGTGCCTACCGCCCACCTTGACGTTGACAAACAGTACCCACAATCCGAGGTCGTAAACAATCCTGCAGACACCAGTCGCAAGGAATGCCACCCAGAAAGCACCACTACCGGCCAACAGACCAGTAATTGTTGGACCGACACTCATTGCCAAGGTCCTCACCATACTTGTGATGCCCATCACACCAGTCCTTTCTTCTGGCTTGACAACAGCTGCAATGAAAGCTGTTCGTGGTGCTTGGTCCATGCTGTTCAAGGCAGCACGAAACAACAAAATTGCGACAGTTGGTCCCACAGACGCTGGAAGAGGGACGAATGCTGAGGCAATCGACGACGGGAGATGGGTAAACACCATAGTGTTGATCAAGCCAATGTGCTTTGACAAGGGGCCGGCAAATATTGAAGACACAGCGCAGAGGAATTGCGAGGCGGAAGTGATGTCTCCAAGAGTAGCTTTCGAAAGTCCGAACTTCTGCTCAATGTAGTAGTTCATCAGCGAGTAAGGCGTCATACCATCGGCAAGCGAGTCAATAGCCAACAGGATCCAAAGCTTGTACATGATGCTCCTCGTTGGACCGGAGATCTGAGAGAAGTAGCCCTTCTTCTTTGCTTCTTTGACTCGCAGTGTCGTTTGAGCCGTTCCAGCAGTGGCTTGCTCAAATCCATCGGTCGTAGTAGGCGTCATGGCTTCCAGCAGTACTTCCTCTTCCTCGCCGTTTCGGCGCACTTCTGCCATCTCTTTCTTCTCTCCTTTCACTTCGCATCGAGAGCTTAGTCCTAGAGAAAGAACGCATCCAATGACCCCGAAGCCAGTATAACACCAGAAGAGGACATGGAAGGCATGTTTCTGGTCCCCGGAGCTTTTCTCGACCCATTCTACTACGCGGCCTGCTACTTCGGTCCCAATGGCTCCTGCAAGCGTCGTGGCAGTAACGTACCAAGTCAGTACATCGCTTCTTGTCTTTTCATCTGTCAACCCAGATAGCATGCTCTCTTCAACTGCACGGAACGGCCCAGCGTCAGATCCAGTCACCGATATGACTCCGATTACAGCGGCGAAAAGAAGGATCCAGAAGTTTTCAGACAATGCAAAGGCCGTGCCAGCAAAGACCATCATAACACTGCCCATGAAGATGATCTTCCGGCGGCCTACTTGGTCCGCTACTAGCGTAAGTATGAGCGAGAGGACGACATCGCCAAGCAATGTAAATGTCATGAACAGTCCTATCCGAGTATCTGGAAAGTCGAGGGCGGCAAAGAAGAGAGCCAATATTAAGGCTGGAATGCCGGCTGCAAACATGCGAAGACATCGCAGAATGATGATGAGGTACGCATCTTTTCCGGTCGCGTTGAGCGACTGTACGCCGAGGAAGCCGGCGAAGCGAGACAGTGTATTAGGCGGTGCCATGCGTCCAGTTCGAGATTCCAGAACCCAGGTAAGATTCCAGTGTGTAAATTGCGTGTTGCACGAGACAGGCCAAGCAATGAAAAGTATATGAATCTAACAGTCGGGATGAAGGCCGCCTCGCCTCACGTAGGGTGAGTTTCTCGCCCGCGGAAAGCTCGGCACATCGCTGGCAGCTGCTAACCGCATGTCTCTTGCGTGCATAGCGAATTTGAGGTGAGGCTTGCTGGTTGGTCATCGTCGGGGAAGGATCGCGGGCCGATGTTCGGTCTCGATATCGGTCTTTGTTCCCCGCATGGCGACGTCATTCAACGAAGCGATTGTGTGACATCGATTGTTCTTTTACAGCTGCTTACACTATAAGCTCTCAGGTACGATCTATTACTACAACAGTCTTACTCTATGGTCTCGTTACAGCATTCTTGTATAATCGCGTTATTCGCGATTGACCAGTAGACGACGAATTGACGGTCTAGTCGTCAACCTTAGGAATGGACAAAGAACGAAGATCGTGTGACATCGAAGTCTTACGGCTTGAGGGCTTATCTGAATATCATCTCAACTTTAGTTATAGTTGCAGAACACTATACTGGGTATGCTACTGCTTCCTGAGACTGGCCGTACCCTAAAGAAGTCGTCATGCCATTGACAAGGCGGTACCTCTGCCGTGCCACGTCAAGCAAGCAATTCAGTTTCGGTACTTGCAGAGTTGAATGATGATGAAGCGCAATGTATCCCCCAATCTAGCTGACATGATCCCGTCGAATAGTCACCATATTTGCGTTGATTCTCTTCTTTTCTTATACCGTTGGACAACCGCCAAACATAACAATCCGCCGAAGTGGCAACAATGTCTATCATATCCTTCCTCGACCCTCTTCTTGAAGTTCGCCAGCAAATCTACAGCAATATATTCGAAAGCCACGACATTGGGAATGATCGCACCGTTCGAGTCACTTTAGGAAAACCAATTATCGCTCGCTTTGACCATGGCATGGAAATCAGAAATACGATGCTCGTTAATCGTGCATTGAGCGCAGAAGCTGAAGATTATCTTTTCAAACACTGCCTATTCGCTCTGCAAGACACAGAGAATCCTTTGGTATCTGCGAAGTGGGCATGAGGTGCCTGGACAGCCGAGGCCGATGTATGAGATGCCGGGGAGGCGTGATCCGTGAGGCCGATATGGAACTTGTTTATGAATTGGTTATCGCTCCCACAGTTGTATGTCCGCAAGTATTTGACAGTGAAGCAGCTGCTCTAAGTTTTTGACAGACGGACACCACCAATTTAATTCTCGAATACTGGGTTTCAGACGTCCCAGCTGCTGACGTTTCTTCTCCGGCTCTTAGTCAACGTTGTTTAAAAGTTCCCCTTGATAATCATCTCCAACAACGCTCGGCATTCTCATTGCATTCTTGATCCTCTCCTCCGTCAACAAATATTCCTCGGGCGAAGCACCCTCCTTGACCACTTCCTGCCCAGTTTTGTTCTCCAAGATCATCTTCACAACAGCTTTAGCACATAGAGGCCCATTTGGCAGTCCATGACCAGAGTAGCCTGCTGCAACAAACAAGCCCTTCTCTCCCGGCACTTCTCCCACCCATGGTCTGTTGTCTCTAGAGTATCCTTGAATACCAGACCAAGAGTACTCGGTTTCCAGCTCATCAAAGCCTTGAGTGTCCCCTGGAACCTTGATCGCTTTCAGAATACTCTTTCGAAGGTACGCGACTGCATCTGGGTCCACGACCGAATCATCTGCAGCATCGGGACCGATATTGGTGAGCTTGCTATCATAGTGGGCACCGCCGAAGATGAGATGCATTTTGCGATTTGGACCGGGAGCGTACGGTCGTTGAATCAGGTAGTCATCCTCATCTACGTCTTTACCTGCGTTAGGCGAGTGTGCGATCAGACCGTAGGAATGCGACAGCGTCTCAGGCGGCGACTGCTCCTGTTGTGGAGGAATGAGTGCGGTCACATGCCCACGAGCAGGTACAATAAGCGGCGAGAAATCGTGCAGTAGATGAGAGGTGTAAGCGTTCGTTGCGAGGATGACATTCGTTGCCATGATGCTGCCCCTTCGTGTTTGAACGCTCCACTTACCACCGTTTCTCGATATGCGGTCTACTGGCGTGTTGGTCTGGAGATTGATAGACTTGGACTCAACGAGTGACTGCACCATGTGTGTTACGGCCTTGTAAGGCCACAGAGTGGCAGCAGCCTTGTTGACGAGCGCGCCAGCGCAGCCTTTTTGCAAACCGAGCGCAGCCAGTCCAGCGTCGTCAGTAACAACTTCTATCTTTGCGCCTACTTTGGGATCCTCCTTCTTTAATTGATGTACCCTGGGCAAGATTTGGGCAACGCTCTCTTGAGTCCAGAACGACCGCACAGCATCGAGAGCACGATACTCGCACGGCACGCTGTTGTCATGAATATACGAGGCCAATTCGTTGGAGCCCTCGATCTCAAATGCACCAATTGATGGACTTCGAGCATACGGGAGAGGCTGCAGATGCCCGCCGTTCTAAAACACAAAGAGTCAGTCATCTTGGAAGTGCAAGGGCAAACACGACTGCTCCTAAACACGAAGCAGAGGAAGTTCGATCAGAAACTGGAGATGATCCATCGAAGTTGTTATGCAGAGGATCGAGGAGACACATACCCTGCCAGTCGCTCCCGAGCACACCTCTCTAGCGTCCAAAGCTACGATGCGTAATTTCATCCCACTTTCGGCGAGATACCGCAGAGCACTTGCTCCTGTGATACCAGTACCGACAACAACGACATCTGCCTCCGCTGGCAGTTCTTCGGTAGTCCTATGCCCAAGTAGTATCGGCTCAGAAAGCCAAAACGACTTGCTCGAGTCGGGGCTGGGCAAAGGACATGGAGCCTCCTGAGTGGATGAGGGTGTCATTCTACGTCGATAAATATTCTAAGGAGATGGGTTCGTGGTTCGTTTCAAGATGGGTTGTATGAGGAGGTGTAGTAGTCTAAGTCCAGTTAGCCTCGAGCCATGCCTCATATATATTTATCTACTTGGGAATGCTAGGAGGGCACGAAATGTGAGGCACGGCGTTCTCACAATCTTGTGAGGCGTCGCCCTAGATTCTCGCCATCTGCGGTGACAATCTTGGTATCCCATCTATCATCGCTAGTAGGCACGTTTGCCTTCTTCAGTCTGCTACGCCCTCGCCCTCCGCCTTCCTACCTCGCTTCCTGGTCCTGCTTAGGGGCAAGAATCAGGTGTGCTCCTACTGAGACCCGCTAGATGGAGTCGAGTGAGATTTTCCTCAAGTAGGATTCAAAGGATGGCCGGGCTGCCATCTGCACCCCCACTCTGTAAAGTGTTCATATGGGTACAGCCTTGTTTCGTGCAGCAAACGAGAAAGTGACGAACATGATTATGACACTCAGAATTGGACAAACGGCATCGTGTTAGGAACAGAACCCAAAGAAGCTCTCAATTCTGGGTATAATGACTGAAGTTATCCTTCCCCACACGCTAATACTGTTCCTATCGTAGCGTCGGGAGATAAGATAGCACTTGCATGTGAAACCAGGGCAACTCGATGGCGTTGTCGCACGACATCCTCTGTCTTCCTCTTGATTTCTCTTTCGAAGCATCATAATAACTCTGCCACTGTTGCTGCTGGCGGTAGTCACTAAGTGGAACGACCCTCTGGCCCACTTCTGTTGTTTTCCAATTGCATCAACTACAAACAGCGTGCTGCCAGACATCTCCACTTTGTGACTATCGCCCGCAGCATCTTATTGATATCACAATGGCGTCGGGTCCACACAACCCTCCTCAATCACCCCGAGAACCCACCCTACTCGACCCCTCCCAATCGCTCCCCTCTCCCATCTCCAGCCAAAATACAGGCCGAAAGCGCTCTCGCTCAACAACGCCAGACGAAACCCCAACGCTCGAAGCTCCCTCCCTGCCAACCCCAAAAGCCTCGCCGAACAAACGCCAGAAGAAAGAAAAGACCGCCTCGCAACTAGCCAAAGAAGCAGAAAAAGCCGCCGCAAAGAAAGCCAAGGAAGACGAAAAAGCAACTTGCGCAGAAGCCAGACGTCGAGCTACACAACGCAAAGCCGCCGTCGCACAGCGCAAACAAGCCTGGAAAGACTGGTGCATACGCACAACGTCTACGACGAAAAACTCACACTCTCCCAAGAAGAAGAAGACGAGGACACCTGGCACACGACCCAGAAATGCAAAGACTACTACAAACTCTCCCCCGCCGAGCTGGCCTGCCTCCCGCGCCTCGAGAAGATGAATCCGCAGAGCTACAAATTCGCGCCGATGAAGTTATACCGCGTGCGAGACGTCGCGCGCCTTGCGTTCCAGAAGGCGGCTGTGCTGGGAGGCCTGCCGCATGATGACGAGGAGGAGCAGGTGCTGGAAGTGGGGAGGAGGTTGTTTGAGGAGGAGCATGGGCCGCTGGAAGGATTGGCTGAGAGGAGGGAGGTCGAGAAGGGTGAGAGGATGAGGAATAGGGAGGATGGAGGGGAGGATCCGGGTGAGAACAATTTCTATATGGGACCATGGCGTAGTCATTCTGGCAAATTGCTGCATTGAAATGTCGACGCGGTCTCGCAACTGCTTCCGCACGCAGCACGAAGCGAAGAACGTAGAATAGGGCAATGGTCCTCAAAGGAGCTTTGGGTTTGTCGACTTGTTGTCATTGAGTGGACAAACGTTGTAACCCAATGATCTGTAAGGTATTAGTTGAAGTGGGTCTGTTGATACACCACCACTTATACTTTAGACCCACTTCCCTAGTCTCCACAGCTAGCAGAAGAGTCGCCATCTGGGTCAGAAGCACATCAGCCAATCTCAAATCCTAAGAAAACATCTCAAATTAGCGTAATATCAGTAATGCCCTGGGTACGATGCCCTCCAATTCATCACACTTAACCCAGCCTATCCACCCCCAAAATCCGATCTCCGAAACCAAAAATTACAGGTAGCCCAACATGCAATCTCCACCGCACTTTTTAAACGCCGTCGCCATGACTTCTGCGAGAAAGTGATGGGAGAAAGACGGAGGAGAAGAGAAAAACCACCGTCCAATGCAAATGCAAGCCAAACATATGCACTCTACACGTTTGTACAGTCCGCTCCTCCCCGAAAGAAAAAGCGACCTTTTAATATCATATACAAAGAAACTATGACTGTGGTGATTCTGCGTTGTGGTAGTTCATACCCATAATCGATCCTCTGCCCTCGTTAACATAGCAACACGCTCATGCCCTTCGGTGTTGCTGTCCTTGGTTGTGTGCAAACCGCGCCGCTGCCTGCGCTTGGTCGAAGCTCGCGCCATACGCTTGAGTGACAGGCTGTTGCGGATTCGGTTGCTGCATCTGTTGCTGCTGTTGCGGCTGCTGTACAAAATACGGTCCCTGCATTTGTTGTGGACTCGGTGTACCCCAGCCTTGCATGCCCGGCATCATGGGTGACATTCCTTGCTGTGGGAAATAGCCTTGCTGTTGTTGATACAATTGAGGCTGTCCTGGGCTTGAATATGCGTAGCCCACTGGAAGACCCTGTGGTGTACCCATCATTGTCGGCGTGAAACTGCGCTGGGCTTGCTGTGCCTGTGCCATCGCCATTTGTTGCATCTCGTATGCTTGACGCTGTTGCGCTGCCATTGTGCGTCTGTCGATTTCGGCTTGCATGGCAGCAGTGTGACGATTAGCCTTTGCGGCAGCCTTTTCCTTGTCGCGATGCTCTATGTAGGCCGTCAAACCAGCCGAAGATGGCCTCTGACTCTGTTTGGGGTTCTTTGACAAGTCGATGAGGGGAGTGCCGGTAACACGAGCGACCTGTTCCTGCTCACGAGCAGAAAGAGAAGTAGGTCGCTGGTCGAGCAACGTCCCCGCCCCACGAGATTGGGGTCGGCTCAGCGGACGGCTCGGTGGACGGGCAGGCATAGCTTCTGGTGTTCGCTGAAGGTGAGTCCAATCTCCCGACGGTGTGCGATTCATAGGTGGAGGTGTATGGGACTTACTCCTTCCATGAGCATAGGGGGACATTGGCTGATATGGAGCAGCTGCACGATGCTGAACCCAATCTTCAGGATCGAGCTTCTTCTGATCGGACTGAGCAGGTGCGGCAGCCATACCAGGCTGCCATGCAACACTCCGATTATCTGAAGTCTGAGGTGAAGAAGATGAGCTTCGCATATGAGTAGCAGCTATCGGCGTAGTCCTGCCAGAAATGTATGAATGCCGTTTCTGCTCTTTCTGCTCATTTGGGGAAGGGGCAAGGTTCTCCTTTGACCGCGAGAAGCTGTTGTCCTGAAGTGCCTGTGTCATCGTTCCGCTTGTGCCCGGCCGCTTGCCCTCAGGGTTCAAGGAATAGGTTGGACCGAAATCGATCGTGGGAATATCAGCTTGTGTTGCGTTTTGCTTAGTGTCAGGCTTATAGTGGGCGTCGCCGACAACGACATCCGACTTGGAATTCAAATCGGGATTACCGACGAATTTGAGCACTCCACTACGCGGCCGATCTTCGCGACGTTCTGGGAGCTTTCGAGGTTGGATCTCCTCGCTGATTGTGCTTGCGTAATCTGGTGTTGACGTTGACACTGCATCGTCATCATACCGACTGCTAGATTTACTGGGATACCTTAACAGGGATGAGTCCGAGTTGTCTAGGTTATCGAGGGCTTCGGGATCGATTATGTTGTTTCGTAAACTGCCGAGACTTGAGCTTGCTATCGAGCGATTGTCATATTCCTCTCGCGAGGACAATGGAGACCGACCTGGTACTGGCTTACGATTGATGCTGTTTCCACTACCAGGGCGCTGGCTATGTGCAAGCTCTGCGCTGGGCTGGAATGGAGGCATTTCGCCGTGTTCTGGGACGGGCGGCGCGGCTGGTTGAAATGTCGCTGATGACTCTACAAATTCCGGCTGCTCAATATAAGGAGAAGCCGGAATAGTTGGCAGTCTATTGCCGGAATGACCAGAACGGGAACTGTGTGCACTCTGAAGATACTGATCAGCCGGCATACCGCGAGCGTTACCTTCCAAATGCATTTGATTCCTGTCATGATCACCACTTCGCCTGCTGTGCAGGCTTTCTTGGCTCCTCCACGCTGCAGCTGCACCAGCGGTCGCGACACCGGCTGGTAAGGGCGCATTGGTTGCATCGGCCAACTGATGGAGTGTTGCAGGGTCCATTTGCGCATTTGGCTTCATCATTGGAGGTGGTTGCCACGGCTGAACTGGAGGCCTCTGGCTCGGGGCATGAGCAAAAGAGGGAGGCGAAGCGACGGGTCCGTAAGGCAGGGCAGTGGCCGGGATCTGAAGCTCTGGTAGATTTCGAGCATCAGGACTGGGAGCCTCTGAGTCAGAAAGAGCATCATACGAGTCTTGATGCTGTGGGGTGTCATTGAGAAGACGGTGCTCCGGCGGAGGTGGAGGGTTGTCATAGCCAGTGTCTGCGTTGACACCATGTGCCAATCGCGACGGAGTATCCGCGTGATACTGCTTGTAGCCATTGGCTTCAGAAACCGAGCGCTGATGGCGAGGAGTAGCAAAGGGCCCGGTCGGAGGTGCCGAGTCAACTCGCCTGGGCCCTGGAAGCTGATCCCCAGTTCGCGTCGGAGAGGACTGGCGAGTCGACGGCTGGGATCGTATCGAGCCACGCTCCTCGAACCGCAGAGTTCCACTCCTGGAGGGCGGCAAGCTGGCGCGACTGACGGTATTTCTTCGGCTGCCGGTCCTGCTACGATCTCTCGGATTGGACAGCATGCGTTTCGAAGTCAGGTCCTTCAATTGCTTCCTCCACTGCCTCTCTGACCAATTCTGGCTGCCTTCCGTATGTATGAGGCTGACCACGTCCCACATCTCCAGATAGCCGTAGCGACGGTCCGAGGGCATTGCGAACATCAAGCCTCGGGTGTCAAGCACGTCAGAAATCAATTTAGCGGGGCGACCGTAGAGATTGAACGTGTCGAAGACCGGGAATAGGTAGCGGAGCATGATTTCGAAACCAGACACTGCGGGGTGCGTTTCAGGCATGACGAAGACGAAGCCCTCGGTCACAGACTCAGGCGTGGAATGGATCGTGATCTTGCCTTCGATCTTGACCAAGGTTGATTGATCAATGAGCGGTTTTGACTGCGGGTAGATGGCATATGCGGAATACGCTTCTGTCACGGTTGCAATGGGGCGCGTCTTCTTGGTGATTTTCTTTGTGTCGTAGAACTTGATGTCGCCCCTCAGAACGACCGGGGTGCGATTGTAGACGTTCTGCTTCTTCTGCGTCTTCTGCAGCTTGGCATATTCCTTCTCGTCCGGCGGTGAGACAACGCACCAGCAGCGGCGCCAGGGAGTGCCCGCGCCAAATCGCACCCGCGCCCAGTCGTCATGTTTCGGGCGTTGGCGGTCTAGGATGGCGCGGATGTTGTTCAGCGTCTTGCCCTTGCCCGCAATCAATGCGCCGGTGTACGCTTCCTGCAGTGTCGTATGCTCGTACATGGCCAGCCGGATGCCCGCGGTCCACTGCGTGAGGGAGTTGAAGGAGTTGAAGTGGAACAGGTACTTGTTGCTCGCAGCGGTCGAGATGCTGAGGATGTTGTCGAGCTTCTTGCCGTCGCTGAGCACCATGGACGGCATCTGCGCTGGTTAGTATTGTACGCACGCTATGGTGGAACCTCTTACCATGTGAATCGCAGCGTCCGTGAGATTGATGAATGTCGGTAGCACATCCGCGTCGCCTTCCACGGTGTCCAGCTCACTGGCGTCCCAAAGCGACAGGATGGTGCCCACCAATTGCGCGAAGCATTCTTGCCACACCCGATCTGGCGCCGGACGGCCACCTGCAGCACGGTCAGTGTCACCCAATGGGGTAACGTTGAATATTCACATACGTGAGTCGGTGTCGTGGAACTTGAGGAAGTAGCCCTCCTGGTACAACTTGTTCGAATGACTGTTGAGGAACATGAAGATGCGCTGCAGCTCCGGCAGCGTGTCCTGGCTCACCTCCATCACTGGAGGCTGGTATGTCTGGATCATGGACATTGGGCGCGATGACGGCCTCGAGTCTCCCCGGCCCTGGCCTCCCGGACTCGGCGATGCGTGTTCGTAGTTGTCGAAGGCGCCCGTGGACGCGGCGGGGGTCTCATAAGCCATGGGCTGCTTTGCGGTAGGAGACTGCGGAGCGGGAGAGGAGGTGTTGGAGTTGGAGGCCGTTCTCCTGTGCGGTGAACCGCCTCCCCATTCTGACATGAACGACAGGACTGCCATGGTCAGCGGCTGCTACAGACAATGAAAGCCAGGAGAGTGAATGCAGGCCGGCGGTGCTGCGGAAGGGAGTGCGCTGCGTACCTCTCTTTGCCCGAACCATTGTAACCACCGAGCGGTAAGCACTCCTGCAAGAAAGCGCGAGGTTCCGCTGTGCAGCGCGTCCTCAGGACTGGCGGCGCGTGGTGTTGATTCTGATAGACAGGCGCAAGCCACGGAAGGCGCGGCTGGCCGGCTCGAAGCTGGAGGCAAGGGCAGCTGGACACAGGGGGAAAGAGCACAGAGCGAGCGACGAGATGGTCGGTGTAGGCGGTGCGAGGGTCCCAAAAGACAGAAAGCGCAGGACTGCGAGTGCTATGTACCGTGGAAAGAGCGGCAGCAGCAAGCTCGGCGGGTTGCTGTGATGTTGCGATGCTGGCACCCTGCCTGCGGAGACTGGAATTTCTGGGCAATGACGACTAGGCCGCGGCTCGCGAAGCTAACTCAGATCCAATAAGCAGGGCGATCACCCAAATGCAGCGATGGTGACGTTTGTTCGCTGGAGGGCTGGACGGACGCTCTGGCAGAAGCAAAGTGAGGCCCCGCGCGCTCCCCTTTATTATGAGACTCGCCGTGGACGTGTGGACGTCGAACGAAGTGCTCCGCGAAGAGGAAGTTGCTCCACTGCGGCCCGGCTTACGAGTCCTTGTTCAGCTCGGGACCCTTCGTATCCACCCGGATGCGCATCTCTGATGCTGGTCGAAACAGGCTGGTGGGCAGCGTCTATGTCTATGGCTCGACCTGGCGACTGGGGTCATACACCCAGCACAGTTTGGGCCACGATGGCTGTGCAGAACTGCTTGGC
The DNA here is from genome assembly GCA_010015825.1 of Lophiotrema nucula. Classification (NCBI taxonomy): domain Eukaryota; kingdom Fungi; phylum Ascomycota; class Dothideomycetes; order Pleosporales; family Lophiotremataceae; genus Lophiotrema; species Lophiotrema nucula. Next base: position 647,314 of record ML977317.1, on the reverse strand, counting down.
AGGACCGAAAGCGCGAGGCATACCTGAAAACGGCAAAATGTGTACAGTCAGAACGCACTGTTACGCGTCACGCCCGCGGCGACTGCAAGAGTGTGGGGCGCACAGGCGATTGGCCAGACATTGCACGTCATACCGCCATGTCTCACGATGCGGCTCTTGAGCGACAGGGCTGCGTCCCTCAGGGCACTGGCTGGAGGACAGGGTACCTCGACCAGCCATCCCTGGCAGCTTGGGCTCTGTATAGAAGATGTGCTCCGCTATGAGGAACACACCGCGCTGGACTGGACACACCAATGTCCTCTTGAAATCACTTGAGATGGACTTGTAGCGCGCAGGTCTGGGCCGAAATTCAGCGCAGTACCGCCATTCCATCTCCGAACCCGTCATCACAGAGCTGCGCATGGCCGAGGGTCCGCGATCCGGCTGGGCCGCTCTCTGGTGATGCCAACTTTTGACAGACGGCTAGACGGCGGTGACAGACGGAAGATGCAGGTGGTGGAGGTCGCGGAGGCCAAGCGCCTTGGAGCTCGACGCGCTAGTCTCAACACATACTAGACACTTGATCTGGGCGCTACAGCTTCAACATTTCGTCCTGCTAGCTATCAGATGGAATTCGTCACTTCACCGCGCGCACACTCTCCAATCGCTCTCGGGCACGCCCTTGCAGCCGAGACTTCATATCATACTTGCGCTCAAGACTTTTGAAGCCGGCTTGGCCGAGCGGCTTCGCCTACATCAATGTTCCCAGCCTCTCATTGACCCCGCGTTCTGATGGCCAAACGCAAGGGCGACGGCGACGGCAACGACTTGCCTGCACATGGTCTCCCAGCCCCCGTCTCCTCAGGGATCACTTCTACCCGGCCGACGAAGAAGCAAAAGACGGGCACCCAGGATTCGAGCGAAACGAATGCGAATATATACCAATCGAAAACATGGTTCAGACTCGAGAAGGAAGGCTATTGGAAGGGGCATTTCAGTGTCAAGAGGGTTGCAAGGAGGCATAGCGTGACCGATGGACCGAAACTATACACGCAGAAGTCGCCTTTCAAGAATAAGGCAGACGGTAAAGACAGCCTCCCGACCGCCTACTATGAGGTTGATCCGAGTGAGTACTGGGACAAGTTCCGCCCCTTTGAGGCCTTCACGAGTGAGTACCATGACTTGTTCTTGGCTCGATTTCCGACTCTAAGATATTGTACGAGTGCACCGTCAGCACTTCAAGGAGGGCGATTATGTTTACATCAAGAAGGATAAAGCCACGGAAACTGAATCTGACGCAACGATCCAAGATTGGGTGGCGAAGATTCTTGAGATTAGAGCTGGCGGCAAGAAGCATGTTTTCATCCTCATATACTGGATGTATCGTCCTGAAGACCTTGGTAAGAAAAAGAAGCACATATGGTAATGGGACACACTAACCGTGAGCAGTGAGGCAGCCCCAGTCAAATACACATTCTTCTCTTTACTAATCGTTATCCCATCTTAGTGCACCGGCCGGCGACCATGCCATGCGAGCAACGAACTCATCGCCAGTAACTATATGGACATCTTACACGTCGAAACCGTAGATGGCCGCGCAGCGGTTCAACATTGGACCGATAAGCGCTCGGAAAATTTGGAACTAGAACACGAACAGCATCTCTTCTGGAGACAAACTGTCAACATACCGCCCAATGGCGTACACAAGCTTCACCACATCTCCAATCTGCCTACGTATTGTCGCTGCAAGTACCCATACAATCCCCTTGAGGGGAGCCTTATCCAATGCGGTCATTGCAACAAATGGTTACATAGTAGATGTCTAGAACAGGATGCCGTCCGTAAGGCATATAAAAAAACCTATCCGAGAGATTATTCCACCATCTACCAACGCGACTATACCATTGTCCATCAAAAAGGCGCTTGGAACATACCCGCCTCCACGGCACGATACACGGCCAAGTGCACAACCGACAAAGCAGGAAAATCGCGCCTTGTGCTCCGAGAATATCATGGAGACGGCAAAGAGGACAGTGAATCGCTTGTGCCGTTGAAATGTCTCAGCTGCTATCAGGACCTTATCCTGGCGGAAGACGAGGATGAGGATGAGGGCCAGGGAGCGTCCAACACCCAGGGTTATTCAAACGACGTTTCCGCTCATCCAGCCGCTGCGTCTACCACAATTCCCGACACAATCGCAGCTCCGACGAAAGAGAGTAGCTCCAGTACCCAAAACTTAGACAGCGAGCAGCAAGTTCTGGACTCAGACGAAGAGGATGCTGACGAGGGGACCGATTCGGGATTTGAATCCACGCCAGACGATGCGGCGGACAAAATGGCTGGATTGACAATCAAGATTCCTCTCTTCACCCCTGAATCGGAATTGAACTTGTCTGTACTACTTGGTATCAAGTCCCGTGCGAAGCATTCTCCCACGCCATACCCAGACGCATAGAACAAGCCGTCGCCCTCATCGAAAAAGACCTATACTTCAATTTAAGAGCCTCGTCCTTCGACTACGCACCGAATAGCCGAGCGATGAAGACTCTAGTTCTAATCCTGTTCTCCCGGACTACCTTCTACCCCTTGGATATATCCTTTATGCATTCTTAGAATCTGCTAATCGGATTTTAAACACTCTTGCTTTGGCACGCGTCATAGTCCAAATTAATCCCCCGCATTTTCAGGAGTTTGCATACTTTATCTGCATATCGGTATTCTACATGGCTGATTATTCTCCAACGAAACGTTGTTCGCTTTGAACGTTCAATCTAAAGGGGAAAAAAAAGGAACGGTTGGATCATGTTGTAGGGAGGCGCGCCGATATTAGAGTCTCAGCGTCTTTCTCCGAGATTACTATCCACGCCCCGCATCGAAATGCCAGACCTTGTTATCCTGAATAATTTAGACAATAGTCTATAGAGAGAGAGAGAGAGAGAGAGCTTTTGGCAGTAGCGTTGGGTACAAGATAGCACCGTATCACGATACTTTGAAAGTGCCGCAATCGTTTGAGATAAGATTCCTACTTAAGTAGTAAGTGTCTGGTAGACGAAGAGCGCTCTGAAAGTATACTTCTACGGCATCTGTACCCCTACTCCGGAGGATATTTGGTATCCCATCCCGCATCTATCCCCCTCTGCATCATTACTAAGCTTTGCTATTGCAAGCAAGGTGACGACGAGGGCTAGCACGTTGAAACGATGAGTCTAACGGACTCGAAGCATAGTATTGGTTATCCGGCAAATTCATCACTACAAGCTCTGGGAGAATGTTAACAATGCAAAAATGATGAGTTTTCTGTGTAGTAGTAGGTGTATCATGCTATCCGTCGCTCCAGCCTCCAAAAGAGACCGGGCCTAGCCCTACCCAATGCCCGCCCGTGCCCATGCAAGCAACAGTCTATCGAAAGTATACTCCCCAACCCTGACCCACACACCACATCGCATTTCGTCAGCACCCTCCGCCACCCTTCAAACCCCACGTCCTCAATCCATGGTACTCTCTACTCCGCCAACACCGACCGCAGCATAGCCAAGAAACTCGGATGCAGTTTCCCCAGCTCCACAATCGGAGGTTTCTTGGGCTCGCCTGCCGTTCTCCTGAGCTTCTCCTGCGTTTTCGCGCGGCGTCTGCGCTCGGCTTCGATAGGGTCGCCAATATCCTCGTCATCGATTTCCGACTCGTCGTCCTCGTCGTCTTCCTCGTCGCCGAGCTCTAGGTCTTGGATGTCGAGCTGTTGTATCGTCAGTGTTGTATCAGAGGGGAAGAAGAGGACGAGCTTTAGGGGGTTGGGGATGACTTACCTCATTCAGACCGAAATCACTGGTCTTGAAGCCACCCATACCGCCAAGGACACCTTCCTCGTCGCCACCGCCAGATGCCATCTTCTGTCGCGTCTTGTCTTGGTGCCACTTCTTCCTCGCTGTCTGCCATCTGATCAAGCTGTTGATCTCTCTGATAGCTTTGTTCTTGTCAACAAGACCCGAGTCCATGCCACCCTGGAACAAGGCGTTCATATCAAGCTTCCCTCCACCTCGCGGTCCATGCCTCAGGTACTCTAGTATACCTTCCAACCAGCCCATCAGCTGATCGAACAAACCATTGTCATGGATATGCACCTCATGCACGAACTTGTAGAAGTTGTCTTCATGGCGCGCACACAGGTCGATGAAAGCTTGGACAGTCTGATTAGGGTCCGCAGAGACGTCTTGGCGTTGACAGGATTCTATGACTTTGATAGTGTCGTCGACGAACATTGCGAAGTCGGTGATGGAGTTGTAGACATTTGCGGACTTGTAGACGCGGACTAGGGGTTCGTAGAAGATTGTGAAGAGGTCGCGGAAGAGTTGAAGGGTTGTTGGCTAAGTAGCTATCAGTTCTGATTTTTGGGATATTGGAAGGATCTTTGTTAGGTTGGGTCTTACTTCTTCGATGATCTGCAGCATCATGACCTTGTCTCTCTGCCTCATGCAGAGCTTGAGATACTGCTTGAGGTGTGCGAACAGCTCCGCGCCCGACCTGAGTTCTTCGTCGATAGCCTGACCAGAGCCATTAGTACTGATTGAAAGGGCGCTAAAACTGCTGGATTTTCTGCTCAAACGACTACTCCTCACATTTTCTACCGCATTGTTCCAGGCCACATATGCGTTGAAGACCTTCTCCACTTGTGCTGTGGACAGCTCCGGCTGGAAGTATTCGGATCGAAGAATCGTTACGACGACATCGACGTTGTCGGAGGCGGCTTCCTGTCGTATTGTCGCCTTCACCTCTTCGTCTGCGTCCACGAAGGCTTTAATCTTTGAACACAAGACATCGTCTTTGATCTTCGTTGAGCCCAGGGTGTCAATGGACTTCTGAGCAGTTCGAACACCGTCGTTAATCGCCAGGCCGAACATTCGCTGGAGCAGTGATCGAGCGCCAAACGGCTGTGCGAGGAAAAGATCAAGGACACCACTCATGACGGCTGCCGGATTTGCTATCCTTATGACGTTCTTGAGCACTGAGTACGGGACAAGTGAGTGAATGCGCTTCAGCTGGGCGAAGAGTTCTGGCGAGTTGTCTTCGGCAAGGAACAGGTGGTATAGGGTAGCAGCAACTTCTATGCGTAACCACTCGGCGAACTTCTGATATTCGGGCTTGAGTTCTGCAATCGTGTTCTTCGCTCTGATCTCCTGGAACAAGTGCGACAATCCGTTGGCTTCGACGATCTCGCGCCGGAACTTCTCCATGTGGATGTCAAGCTCAGCTGCTCTTTTCCGTGCGATTTCGTAAAACTGCTTTTGCTCTTCTATGCGCTTCTCGTCCATCCCTTTGCGTCTTTCTATGTCTTCCTCCTCTTCTTCGTTGATTTCTATCGGGTCTCTCGTGAGGAAATCCTTCATAGCATTCGAATTTGCAATGTTCTCATTCTGCAAGAACGTGCGGAGGAATGCTCGAAGAGACACGCGCTGCTCCTCTCGGTACAGCACCCGAGGCGGTTGGTACGCCAACTTGTCGCTAGAGGCTCGAGGAGATCGACCTTGGCTCTTGCCCAAAGACGTCGCAGATGCATTCCGTTTGTGACTACTGAAGATGTAGCTTCGGAGTCCGCCTCCACTATTGTTTTCATAGGGCTCGGGCTCTGGGCCTTGGGTAGATACTGACGATATCGAGCTGGCATCGTCATCCGCCGAAGAGGCGGTGAGGAGGCTATCCTTCTTGTTCTTCCGCGGGAGAGGTGCGAGGACCTTGCCCGGCAGCTCCAGCCTTATCCGTTTATGAAGCTGTACGAAATCTGCATAGCGGCGTCCGACGTAAAACTCATTATTGCCGGATTGTTTTACCCGTATGAGGTATTCCTGATATTCATAATTAGTCGACCAAGATCCTGTGCTTCTATGTGGTACTCACAGCGTGCGTGTGGTATCTGAGGTGCTTCTTGACAGACGTGGTCCGCACGCCAGCAACATTGATGTCCCAGCCATTTATGAAGTGACCCTCAGGCGCGTTGATAGCTAGGCCGTTCTGGCTGGCCCCGCGCTCCACAATTTCCATTTCAGAAAACCTAATTCTCTCCTCGTAGCCAGATGCGGTAGGTATGCCGGAGACCATCATGAGCTCGACAAGCTTTTCAGCCTTCAGGGCCAGTTTCCGCCTCTTAGTCTCTTCTAACCGATCTTCTGAGGACGAAATGTGCTTGTTCGCGAACGATTCTAGGAACTGCAGCCCGGGTTACGGTATTAGCTACGTTCTCCCACTCGATTCAACATATGCACGCCTCGACGTACAATTTGTAGCTTGTCCTGCCAGAACTCCTTCTCCTTGGCCTGGTCCAGGAACGGGAAGTTGCGAACGTGGTGTACGAATATGTAGCGGAGGATAGGGAGGTCGGAGTCTTCTGGCGCAACTTCGCCCACGTCGGACTTGAACGGCGCGCCGAAGCGCTGGAGGGCGGTTGGAGACGAGAGCTCTGCAATCTCGTTCTTGGTCTGCTGGGATATCAGTTCGCGCTTGAGGTCTGCGTGCAGGTCAGCATCGTCCCAACAGCGTTGCAGTGGCCGGGAGCATACAGTGCTCCTGCTTTCCGGTCAAGATAGACCCCTCTGGCGGCACCGACATCATGGAGAACTTGGAGTAGTTTGTGTCGTTCCGCGCCGCGCTCGGTCGCTCAGTCCGGTCGTCCTGAGGCCGTGGCTCGCCAAAGCCCCGTACTGAAGGGCTGTTGTCCATTGTTGTAGGTTCGACAGAGCCATTGAGCTTGAGGGCTGGCGGTCCGTTGCTCGTCATGGTGAAGGGCGCCGCTGAAAAGTGATAGTATCCAGGGGCGAGACCGGTCCTGCTATTAGGTTTATAACGGGCCGGCTCCGGTTTCCTAGCAGCTCGGAAGCAGAACGCGTGGCTATGACGAAGGTAGGGCTTTGTGGCGGGAGCTGAGGCTCTTCTGCATCTGGCGCGCAGATTTGGTGTTGAGCACAAGACAAACCCTAGCCTGGCGTTCGCGCCGCCAAGGTCAGCTGGAGAATGCTATGGAGAGAGGGTCGAGTGTAAGATGCAGCGTGTCAGAAGAGCACCACGAGCACCTGGGCAGGCACAGGGCAGGGGAGCTAGGTAGAGTGTGGCTGCGCCGTCATTGAGACACGAAACTGCCTGCGCCCCAATGCTAGTCCTGCGACTCACTCGCAAGCACACTTGTCACAGAAGGATAGCACGGCAGCTGCGCAACTTGGCAAGTGCGACCAAGATTCAGCTTCGAGGCTGACTTGGGCGCTGTGTTTTGACACCAACATGATGCGATGCTCCCCGCCTGCCCCTCCAAAACGTCGGAGGCCCACTACGCTCGGAAACATTGCCGTCTTTAACGTGAACCAAGCATGACAGCGTCTCGTACGGTACCTGCGTTCTCACTGTGGACAATCACTCAGTCTCAGGGTTACCTATGATTTGAAGTTGGAGCTATATGACTGCATATCCACACTGCAAGGGACAAAGGCCTTGATTTTGACTCCATCCTCGCAAGAGACTCGAAAACTTGGAACCGTAAGGTTGCCAAGCGCCCAAGTCGAAACCAGAGGCGGTCGATACACTAACCCTCCCAAGACGCCATTGCCAGCCCTATGGTGAACCCCAGATTGCTTGGCCGAGACATGCCATCAAAGAAACAGACTTCCGCAACCATGCCGTACATGAGATGGCTCGCGACAGGGACGCACCGCTAACCACTCAGCACTCAGTAGTTCAGCTCACCGTTTCCACCGCTACCTACTGCATCTAGGTCCTCGTAGCTCTTGATCGAGCGTCCCTGGGTAGACTGTGCAGGCCCGGGTCCACCTTCGCCAAAGCGTAGACCGCCTGCTCGGTTGCGTGGGGGAGGTGTCAAGCGACCACCATTGGCGGCGCGAGGGTTGCGCCCATCCCGCTGTTGTCGATCATATGGCCCGGTGCGGTTGTTGAACCGATGACCCCCTCGTCGATTGGGTCCAGCCTGATGTCCATCTGGGCCGAAGTTCGGGTCAAATCCCATGGCAGGATTGAACATGCCCGGTATGCCAAACCCATTTTGCACTCCATTGTTCGCGAGACCAAAGGGCATATTAGCCAAGTTGAAACCACGCGGGGTCCCTGCCGCCATGTGGTTACCCATCGGGAAATGGCCATTGCTGTTGGCGTCGCTTCGCGATGGTGCAATATGTGCAGGGTCGAGCACGTAGCGGTTGACGAGGCTGATCTGGGTTCAGTTAGCAGAGATATCAATAAACACACACTCATCGTGGACTTACGTCTTGCACTTTGCCCGCATACCACTCAGCGTGGCGCTTCTCCACGTGCTTTCGCCAAAAGTGTTGGCCCTTGAACAGCTTGGTACAGTCTGGGACCTTGCATCGCCACTTGGACTCGTCCTCTTGCTTGACAAATTTGACCATTTCATCCTCGATGGCTTCGTCTGCTGGTTTCCCGCCAAGCTTCTTGATGTCGACGTTTTCTGGCTCCAGAAGTTGCAGGAGCTTCTCTTCGTACGTCTTCACCCAGTTGAAGGCTCGTTGAAGCTGTTGCTGGGTCTTTCCGCTAAGCTTCGGCCCCTTCTTCTCTTCTACAACAGCCTCTTCTGATTCACCTTCTCCATTCGACTCTTGCTTCTTGTACGGGAAAGCTGAACCATTCGCCGTGGCCCGCGCAGTAGCTTTAGCGGCTGTGGTCAGGCTAGATCGAGGACGTCGAAGATGACCACCGGGGCACTTGCGGATCAATTCGTGGACTGAATCGCTCTCGAAGACGCAGAAGAAGCAGAAGTTGTAGACACGACGAAGGTATTCGATCAACAGGTCCAGCTTCTTTTTCTTCGCCAGAAGGTCCTCGTCGTCAACTTCATCATCAAGCTGGCCCTCATCGTCGTCGTCTTCCATCGCTTCATCCTCTCCTTCCTCCAGCTCTTCCGGTTCTTTCTCCTTTCGGGTGGTAGTCGGAGCGTTCGCAGGTGGTTGGAGCCAGCCCTTTCCACGTATCTCTTCCACGCGCTGATCAATCTTGGCAACTCCTGAGTAGCCGTCTCCAAGCTCGTTGTCCATCTTGGCTGCCAAACGCTCGGCAAGCTGCAGGTCGCGCTCTATCCTCTCGGGTGCGGAAAAGAGATCCCACAACGCTTTCTTACGAGGGGCTGCAGGTGGCTCATGGATGCCCACATGACAGGTGAAGTTGCCGCGAACATCGTCCTCCACCGTCTTGCCATTGAGAGCCTCGAGGGCCTTCTGGGCTGTTCCGGCTGGGGCTGTTGGGATTTCAGGTTCGTCCCTCATGGCGCCTTCTTCATCGTCCTCGTCACGCCCATCGCCACGACCCTCAATAGCGATCGGCTGGTCCTCGCTCGGATGCAAGATCACCCATCCAATGCGATGGCACTTCTTGAGCGGATTGGGATCGCTCATACTAAGCCACTTGTAGCCACCTGGGCCTTCTCCAAGGTGCTCTTTGCAGAACTCCTCAACTTTTTCTCGGTTGACCGTAGGAGCGATGGTCTTGATAAGAAGCGTAGGCTGGAGGGCAGCTTCGTCGCGCATCTCGCCTCCTTTGCACGGCAGAAGATCACCAACTCCCAGGACTTCGTTCGCGGCTGTAGTCTCGCCTTCTTCTTTCTCCACGATGCCCCCTGCGCCATTGCTCTCGTTCTTGTAGATGCCTTCTAGGGTGAACTCGTCGAAAAGGCCCTCGTCCAACTGGTGCTCCCACTCAGCGTATGTGTTTTGTCGATACGCGTTGAGTTTCTCGTGGAAGTTCGTCGCGTACTCGGGATCGTAACGCTCCTTGAACCACTCTTCGCCCTTGTGCTTGTCAACGAAGGTCTTGGCCATCTGCACCTGCAGCTTCTCCTTGTAGGCATCGTATGCAGCTTGTATCTGTTCCCGTTCTTTGCCCCGTTCCTCTCGAGCTTCTCGTTCGCCTTTGACGACTGGTCGCCGCCCGCCATTCCGAGCGCGTTCCTTCTCTTCCTTGATCGTCTGCTCAACTCGCCACCACTCAGCAAAGTAGTTGAAGCCGACTTGATACTCGAGAGCCATCGGGTTCGGAACAGGATTGACGGTGAATTGCGGGGTGTATGAGTCTTGGCCTGGGACATATCGATCGATACCAGCTTGAACAGGGGGTGGAGATGATCGGCGTCGAGGCCCATCGCGAGCACGATAGTCATAGTCTCGGGAGCGATCCGGTTGGTAGCGGTCGATGTTCTGTGGTGATCGAGAACGGCCACGGCTCTGCCTGGCACGTCGGTCACCTGAACCTAAGAACTGTCAGTCTTGCATCGACAGATAGGCTCAAGAAATAAAGCGCTAGGCTGCAAAGGTGAGCTTGTTGGTGAACAAGGAGGCGTACCTGGGGAGCGTCGCCGATAGGAGTCGGTCGGGGGCCGGGACTCTTCTTGAGGGCTGTAGTCCGAGTTAGCATCATCGAGTTTGCAGTCTGCAAAGATAGATGTACCTGTAGGAGTCCATCTTGGAAGTCGAGGGTGCAGTTGGTGGGTCTATGGGAGGTGGTCGGGAGAAGAGCGCAGTCAGTTTGCTTCCCGATCAGAGGGTGACAGCGTTCAAGTGTCGAGAAGGGAGTGTGACGGCCGGACCATCAGCGCGGAGAAGCCAAGACAATGCTTGCTCGAGCGCAAGCCTGCCAGGCGGGTGGGATGCGGGAAATTGATAGACAATCGGGCAGAGGAGCTGTTTGCCATGATGGCCTTGCGTTAGAAGCGAACGAACAAGAGCAGGACGAAACGCGATGAACAAGAAGCGTGCGGAATGAAGAGAATAAACAAGCGGAGGCCGTCTTACGATGCAGTTAAGCAAGCGTAGCGGCTCCGTAAGAAAGGAATTGAATTGAGAAGCTGAATGGTAGGGCGGTAATCAAGGACCGCGATGATGAGCAAGAGCTACAGGCAGCGCTCGCGGGAGGGGAGTGAGAAGGGGAATGCTGGACAAGACAAGAAGCGCTTGCACTCACGATGTGCTAGAATGGGTTCCTGGTCCAAAGAGTGCCAGTTGCTGAGCCCGTGGTGTAGTCAGAGAGGTCGGGCAGGCGCGATGGGTGTCCTTTGGTTTGACGCTAGGAAGGTACTTGGCGCGGAGCTGGAAAGCGCGACCGTGCCTGCGCTGCGAATAGGAAAGTACCCGCGAGCGAGCCGAGGCCGATCGGTCAGGTCAGGCCAGGTCAAGTCGTGCAAGATCAGGTACGAAGCTCCACGCGTTCATAAAGGCATTGGGTCCCAGTGAATTCCCGATCATTACGCAGAATCAAAGTCTTCAGCTTCCATTCACGAAGCTCTACAACTTTCCACAGAGTCAAACCCCTTCCACCAAGGTTACTCAGCCATGACGACGTACATACCTTCCATAACCCTTCCCCAATTCGTGTTCGAGCAGCCAGCAGTCGCAGTATTACTCCCCGTGTTGTGCGGCACTGCAATCGGATACTCCACTCGTCCAAAGCAGACGCAGGCAACATATCGAACACTGAAGCAACCACCGCTCAACCCTCCAGCATGGGTTTTCGGTCCCGTGTGGACGGCGCTCTACGCTACTATGGGCTACACCGCGTATAGAGCATATACAACAGGAATCTCTTCATTCAACCCCGAGACTGTTGCTTTGACTAAGGTATGATCTTATGTAAGTATATTTTCAGATCATTGTATTGACCTCTTCAAGCAAGGCGCAACGCTGTACACCATCCAACTCGGCCTAAATCTGATCTGGATGCCTCTATTCTTCGGCGTCGGCCGCCCAATTGCAGCAACAGCCGACATCGTAGCTCTCACAGGTGTTGTAGCCTATTTGACCAACATCTGGGGCCAAGTTGATTCGGCCTCTGGATGGTTGCTGGCACCATATTTGGGCTGGCTGAGCTTTGCTACATATCTGAGTGTGAGTCAGGTCAAAATTGAGAGGCGAGAAGAGTATCTAACGCGTACCTCAGGCTGGTTGCGGATATCTGAACAATTGGGACTTCAGCAACACCAAGATTGAGTAGAAAACATGCAGATGCCATGATATTGTATGCATTACTGTAAGGGACTAGGGGTATCATGCTGTAGCAAAAGCTATCTTAAAATCAACGCCATATGATGCAACATGAAAAAAATCCAAACCCTTTCTTCGAACTGAGAGGGTAAATCATAGCTCGTCAAAGAGCCGTAGTCTCGGATCTTCGTCCAAGTCAGGAGCAGACTTGGGTAAGAGTGTCTCTCTAGGAGAGGATGTGCTAGGGAACGTTTGAAAGAGTGCCTCCTTGGCAGCTTCCGGAATGGGAGCCTCGAAAAGCTCTTCTCTCGAGCTGAAGTCTAAGGAGTGCCCGTGCGACGTGGCATGTATTGGTTTGAGCTGGTGAATGAGGATGGCGATGACACAGAGGCCGAGGATAGTTCCCAGGATGCCCCACAATACACGAAGGCGTCCTACACGACTGTCAGCAACGGGGCAATATATCTGGATATATCATGCATACGAGATGTCCTGGCCTCGTTTTCGGCCTCAAGCTGTGCTCTGGCATCAACTTTGGACCTGGCTTCCGCCAATCTTGTAGTCAACGCATTGGCCTTGTCCCTTCCGGCTGTAATCCGCTGCTCCAGTGCTTCAACCTGCTCTTGATGTGTTTCGAATTTGTTGAATCCCTCGAATTGCCCTTGTATGTCTTCGGTGAGGGCTGTAGTATCGGACTGGAATTGCTCATGCAGCTCCTGAGTCAAGGCTGAGAGCTCCTGCAGGCTACCAATCGTCTGCCGCAGTACTGCGACCTTCTCTAGTATTGAGTAGTACGTGTCGTCGAGTCGGCGAGAGGTCTTGAGCGACTGCTCCGAAAGACCTTGGAGGGATGCACGAAGCTCACTTGGAAGATCCATTGTTAATAAAAGACAGAGCGATGAAGGCATGGCATCATACTTTTCCCTAGCCTTAACCCTTGCTTGCTCCCTTTTTACGTCTTCCGGTCGGACCGGCTTATGCGCCATTATATAAACATCCCCCTCCCCAGAATTCGTGGCTCCATTGGCGACAACTTTACTCTCCCGCCTGCTTCCATCTGGGCTGCTCCTACTGCTTCTGCTAGCCTGTTTCAGCAGATCTCCAAAGCTCGCTGGCGGATGCAGTTGTATCGCGCTCTGTACAGCTTCCTTCGCATCTCTCCTCCGACTGCCATCGTAGTGGTGGTGGTTGTGCCTGTGGTGGTGATGGTGTAGGCCGTGGCGCAGGTGCGATCGCTTTGGTCCGGCTTCAGGATCGGTGCTCACGCGCGGCGGAGACGTTGGCTGGAAGAGGTTGGCGCGAAAGGGCTGCGGCTTGTACTGGTTGAGGCTTTCCATGTCATTGCGGTTGAGGTTCTGCCGGGGAAGATTCATAAGTGCAGGTCCCTGCGCGCGTTCACTTGATGTTGCGTCATTAGCGGGCCGCCAGTCGCGAAACGGCTCGATACTTGCACCATGGATGCTCGCATACGACATACTCAAGTCGAGACCGTCGAGCCGCATAGTCAAAGGTCTCAAGTGGAAGAACGGGTTTCGACGATATAGAGAATCATATCTTCTTCAAATGATAGTTTCATTTCGACCATGGTCTATCACCTCAAACCACATGTATCAGAAGGTAAGTACCTACATTAATGGATCTATGTTTACAGAAATCTGTTAAATGAATCAGCTGAATTCCCCACTAGTTTCCTATACAGCTCCTTCAGTCCTAAATCTAACTGTTCGCTACTTTATGCAGATATAGCTGCAGCTTAGGTGGGGCTCAGTGATAGCCTTACCCACCGCAGTTCAGCTGCACTTCCTATGCATCCTTCGATGTCCATGGCACCAGCAAAGCACGCATTTCGACGATGAACATTGTCGCAACTCAAGAGCCTGGTGTTCTGTGTGCACGATGTCAGGCTCTTAAGCTGGATAAGTTCATTACCCCAGGGTTCTATGGGCCTCGACGCATTGCAAATGTTACGTCTGATTCAATCCAGGACGATTGCGCACTCTGTAGCTTAGTTTCCGAGTTCATCACGACACTTCAGGCCAAAAGAGAGCTAAGGACTAATGGCAACACTCCGCCTGACGATGCGGTATCTCTTATGGTTCACCGTTACAATGAAGACTGGAGAACTAGACAGCATTATTGGGAAACGGTCTCTCTCTCCATCAGCACAACACACTCCTTTGAGCATAATGTCTGGCTCTTCCCAATGGAACAACCACCGGCACCGACGCCGGAGAGGATGTATGGCACCGGACGCATGATCGATGTGGCTTCGGCAAACCTTGACTGTGCTAGAGCGTGGATCCGTAACTGTAAGGAAAACCACGATTGCCGCAGTCCTATTGTTTCATCCTTGAAGACGCCATTGAAAGTGATTGACTGCCAGACTCGTCGCGTCAGGATCCTGCAAGCCAATGAGTCCTATATCTGCTTGAGTTACGTTTGGGGTCATGCGACTGTCAGCAACAAAAGTCACAATTTGGAGCTCCCAGAACAGATACCTAAAACCATCGAAGACGCTATGTGGGTAGCTCTCGAGCTTGGCATACCTCGGATATGGGTAGATCAGTACTGTATCGCTCAGGATGACTTGGAAGAAAAACTGAACACGATTGCTGCGATGAACCAAATATATGGAAGCGCAGAGCTTACCGTTATAGCGGCGAGTGGCGATTCATCCTACGGCCTTCCTGGAGTTCGTGATACGCTACGAAAAGAACAGCGCTTTGTACGAACAACATCTTGTACATTTGTGGTAGCTGGTGACATCTGCCAGGAGATTCGATCCTCGCGGTGGAACAGTCGCGGGTGGACCTATCAAGAGGGACTGTTGACACCTCGCCGACTGGTCTTCACCAAATCACAGATGTACTTCCAATGCGACGAAATGCATTGTCTCGAATCGTTGACCGGCGGTCTCTACAATCCATCTGTACCGGATGACCGAGGGCTCAAATTCTTCCCTAGGGTGGGAAGTGGTTTATCACTCAACGCCGTTCATGAGCTGATCATGGAGTACTTTCCACGACACCTATCTTTCGGATCGGATAGCATCAATGCTCTCGAAGGGGTTATGAATGCCTTTTCGGATCAGAGTTCAAATGCGAGGGCAGGAGACACACGGACGAAGCATTTCTTCGGCATACCATGTTTTCAATATACCAATAGCTCATACAATGCGACAGGCCTATTTGCCGATGGGTTGCTGTGGACAGCTCAAAGCCCGGTCGCGCGCGTAAGCTCGCCTATGAATAACCCAGAATTTCCCTCTTGGTCTTGGGCGGCCTGCAAAGCCGCTCATCCATCCTCCACAAATTATCTCTTGTTCGACTACATTTGGAAAGGAATGCTACATCAAGAGGATATAACGTTCCGCATTAAGCATAGCGGTGGGAAAGAGGTGAACTTGGACGAATTGATGACAAGTTTCGAAGCAGCAAGATACACGGAGTTCTATCCTTGGATATGGGTTACAACCTGGACCATCGGCAGCCAAATTTCTGTTGAAATTGATGAGAGCGGGGTTGATGTCCCGCAATTTCTAGGGATCGTTGGAGAGACTGTAAATTTGGACGAGCATCCAAGTGACGAGGGTGAAGCGACTGCACTCTACATGGGCGTTCTCCATGTTCAGCCGGAGCCTATGTTATCAGGAGCTCTTCCCCCCTCTCCCGAGGATAGACCTCAATCGTCCCCGATATCAAGCAGATATACAGAGGACGAGGAATATTACCAAGTCATGTTCTTACTAGTACGCGAAACAGAGCGGGCGGCTTTTCGTCGTATTGGTTTGTGGTCCGTGAGAATTGGCTGTGCTCCGGCCAACGCAATGAGGGCTTTGGAGGAAGTGCTCAAGTTGAAGAGGAAGAGTCGTGATGATACCTGGAAAAGGGCAAAGTTGCGTCTCGTATAGAGAAGGAGCAAACTTTGAGGCTTTGAAGGTCTCCAACAACCATGATGCAAGGTATAAAGCGGTCGATTTCTTAGCCCCTCGGGTTCGGATCTGGTCATGGAATTGCAGGACGTTGTGGTTTCATTCAGAACAATATCACTCACTAGTGCCTTGTATCGATCACTGTTTGTACCTTAATACTTTGATTGTCTTTCATAATTGCTCACACCCCTGCCGTTCGGCACTAACACTTGATGTTATCTAGCGAAGCTCATCATTGCTGACGATCGGAAGAATAGTACTAAGGTTGGTGACAACCCGGGAAACTCTTCTGCTATTAAATGGGACAAAGTGACCGCACCCATGTCAACCCTCGATGATCAGACCTCGCCATCCGTTGCTTTTGCGATATGAAGACAAAGGATCTGGAGCTATTCACATGATATGCTTGTCTCGTGCTCTCTTAATTCAAAGTGCACTGCGTAAAGACGTATGCGTGCGCAGATCGATATTGTCCAATGACTTAACCCCTTCAACGACGTTGATGCCGCCAACGCCTTTTTCCTTCGATTCTATCTTCTGGGCCAGGACCTTTGGGTCAAAGAACAAAGGTTCATCTGTGCGTCCCAAGATTGGAACCATCTCTGCTAGCTTGCCACGCCAGAAACCATACGTTGCCCGGACATTGACACGCATGCTGAAGCGGCGAGAAGTATGAGTAACAACGAGGGGCACCACCAAAAACGATGGAATTCCATAAGCGTCAACCGAATTTTCCTTGACGGTGACGAGCAACTGATTTCGCCGCTGACCGGTGATCGTGGTCTTCACTGTAACAGTGCCCTTCTCATCTTTCGAACGAGTCTGGTTCCAGTGTGCGTTAGCACCGATGCCCTGCCACCCGGTTTGAAGGCCTGCGCCGAACTCGGTAGACACGGCTTCGGTGGAAATAGGTCCTTCCCAGCCTTCAGGGCCGGGGTATGTCTGCGGGATTGAAGGATGATTCTTTTCCCGGTGCTGACGAGCACCTTTTCTCTTCAGTTTCGGCTGATCCGTGAGTTCGGCTTCGGCTGGAGCGTCCTCCAAAATAATGCTGATTGTAGCAGATCGAATCCTGCTAAGCCAGCTATGGTTACTACCTGGAACAATAAATTGGAACTGGACTCTCAGCAAGAATGCAGGTTCGTCGTTATAAGTGCCTGCAATGATGGGTCGCCGACATTCGGACTGCAGAATAGTGGAAGAGATGGCGGATGAGATTATTTCGCGTGGAACCGAAAGATCCTCCTCCTCATTGGTATAACCAGACGAGAGCTCAGACTCATCATCTTCAATCGAAAAAGTGAACGACTGGACCAAGGATTTGTCCAGCTCGATACCTTCGGAGAGGGTATCTTGCGCGGGGATCCCGGTAACACTGACGGTGAGTAGGTCCTTGGCCTCTACGTTCGCTTCGAATGCTAGGGGCGGCGTGGTAGCCATGTATTGAAACTCCTAAAGTGCCAATTTTCAGAAACTGAGACAAAAATGATATATTTTGCAATAAGTTGCAGTACCCGGTATTTGAGAATAAGAGTTCGTGGGGGCCGAAGCTAAATTTAGAACTATCAAAACAAGGCACGAAATATTGTAGGTTGAAAATGCATTCTGTCCTTAACAGCCCTCTGGTATTTCAGTCTAGGCCGGTCTGCTGCAGCCATGTGCAACCATGTGGCGTTTTCCCGCTTAGGAGCTGACAAGTTGGAGCCAATCATTGGTTCTTTAGCGTGCTAGATCTCGATGTGTTTTACAAAATCTTGCTGTGTCAGGCAAGGCACTCGAAAGGCCAATGTGATCAGAAAGCGGCAAAGCCAGGGTAAACGATGAAAGCAATGTGCAGCTGGCTTCCCTTTAGCATACGTTCGGACACCCTATGAACGCTGAGAGAGGCTCACAGTGCAGGTCAGCTCAACGGTACATGACCTATCAACGCGCACACAAGCGCAAGAGCATTTTCTGTGGAAAAAATTAACGCAGCGACTTGCTGCGATACTATTTAACGCTCTGCCTTGAAGCTGGCCACCATCAATCAGACCCGTCAGCAGTCTACAAATGCAGAATGCTGTCTCCGACCTACCTGGGAGTCAACAAATCGCTATATAATACACTTTCTTCCGAAGCAGCTGCCCACCTCGAACGTGCAATCTGGCTTAAGCATACCGGAGAAGTTGATGCTGCAAGGTCAATCTTCCAGGTGGGATTGAAACCGCTGGAACATGTGCCAGTTGTCAGTATCGAACACGCAGACCTGGAGTTGGAAAACGTCCGTTGGGGAAAAGCCTGGAGGATTCTCGACTCAACCCTGAATGTGCTGAGAGAGAAATCTGCAGACCTCGATCTGCCCGAGCACCGACTGCTAGCGTTGACGAAGGCGATGCTTGGGGTCAGACACCGTGGAGACCTCAAATCTGCCGCTGTGGAAGTAGAACGGACAAGATTGTGGCTCCAAGACCTACCTGTAACGGAGTACAGCGATATCCAGGTTCGAGTGCTTGTCCGTCGATGATTGAGATCTCTAACACCTGTTGCTAGATTAGCTGCATCCGCCGATATGTAATGACATACCTATTTCTTCGTTTAAGTTCCAAATACGAAAACTCCAGGGCAGAGCATGTTCCAGTACCCAACGCTGAACGGGCGGCTTCGGCATCTCCCACAGCTTGGACTGGTCTTACCGATCTTCGGCGCTCACTCGTCAAACGAGGAATGTTCATGGAAGCCAATGGCCTGTTCCGTGTCGAATTCAATCGTATTCCGCTCAAGAACCGCGCAATTGCAGCGGAAGAGTTTCTGGCCAGTCTTTCCGAGCTTCCCGCCTGTCGCGGAAAGGACTTGATCGATGCCGTTGTTAGGTTACAATGGGCAACCACGTACGTCCAGCTCTTCGAATTGAAGCGTGCAGAAGAAGAGCTGGACAATTCGGAAGCCGCAATTGGCCGGTGGTGCAGCGAGGTCAAAATTGTCAGCAAGAGTGAAGTGCCACATTGCACTAGCTTGCGATTCGAAAGGCTGAAGTTGATTGATGACCACAAAGCCAAGTTGCAAGCGGCCGAGCAGTTCATTGCCGATATGGAGCCAATGGCCAGCGGCAAAGCTGGATGTGCAATCTCAGCTGCTTCAGAATCAGCTTTGGCGCTGTGCCAGAGCACAGGGAGCATTGAGTATCTGGAAAAGTTCTTTGCTTTGCATGAAAAGCTTCGGCATTTCGACGAAACGGTGTCAGAAGATCTCAGTGACTTGGTCTTGAATCGCAACACGCTCTTTTCGATAACATTTGCGACCGGAATTAATGTTCTAAAGTCCTTGGAGTGGATTGAAGGTTTCCTGAATACATACCCTCACTTTAAGTGTCCTAACGAGCTCGAGCAATTGCATCGACGGCAGGCTGCGTTGCTTGGTAGCTTGCAGCGGCCCAAAGAAGCCAAACAGGCAACTGAGGCTGCCGACAAATACAGCTCTGAGGGATCTGCATCTGCACTAGGAAACTGGTTACACTTGAGTGGTAGCAACATAATCGCGCCTAGGTCTGGAGCAAATGGTTCGCACAAGTACGACTCCGAGGACGATGAAGTGGTGTCATTTTTCGTGCCATGGGCCAATATAGTGGGCGACCAGGAGAAGAGAAGAGAACGTGTTGTGGAGCTACTCGTCGAGTGGGCGCTCGAAGATGTCGTTGCCGAACGATGGGCCATGGAGGATGTCCAAAGAATTTTAGGTGTGGAAAACCTGCAGCTGGAACGCCTCTGCGGTGTCGAAGAAGCGACGGACAAAGACGAGGTCAAGAGCCAGTGTTGTGGAGCTGTCGACTTGCATCTTTTTCCTCCCTATTCGAGGTCTGAGACTCCGCAAGAAAGCAGATGCGCCCTTATCAGCAACTGGCTTTGCAAGCCTCCCAAAGGCCAGCGCAACCAGCGGTTGTTTTGTTTGTTGATCCTACGAGACACCCGCCAGTTCTACTTTGGAGACATAAAGGAATGGGAGCTGCAAATCAAGGAGATAAACTGTCTCCTTGAGCTCTATCCAACATTACCTGGGCAAATGCGTGAGATCTGTCGTGTGAACAAGGGCGTGTGGTTGGCCGAGCTGTCTTTGATTTTTGTGGTAAGACTGCAAGACATTTCCATACTCGACGATCCGACTGTCTACAAAATGCTACTACAGGCTGAAGAGCATTGCAAACAAGCGATCGATGAACTGGGGAAAACATCTCAGACAATGCAGATTGCCATACAGCATCGGACCATGGCGAGCATTTGCCTCCTCAAGATCCGACGGTTGGAGCGAGCATTGAACAAAGCGGATGCAGATGCTCAACAGTCTGTTCCACAACAACATCAACAGAAAGAAAAAGAAGTTACCACATCAATTACGGCACAGGGCGAAATCCAAAAAATTCGTCATCTTGGGCTTGCCAGCGTCATCGAAGCCGATAAAATACATACAGCCATAGAACTGGAGGCTTCCTGGAGTGGTGGCGTCCGAGGTGTTGACGAGAGACAGAGGGTTGCAAGGTATCATAGTAGTTTCTGGAACGTGCACCTCGCCATCAGCTTGCATCTCACGGCAACCGTTGAGATCACAGATGAAGCTGTTCAACGAATGTGGTCGTGGGTCCAAAGATACAAGGCGCGATCTTTGTCCAGGACCATCGGCATCGGAAACACCGACCCGGCAGGTTTGAAGGACCAGATTATGGCCTCGGCGGGGAGTCGCTCCAAGTATGAGGAGATGGTTCGTTTGCAGAAAGAAATAGCCAGTGCAAAGTACGGTGCAAAGTTCGATCTTCGCCAGCGATTAGACAAGCACTTGAGCAGCATGAAGGAGGATGATCTTCTCCGGCGCTTGATCAATCTTCGCGAAGGAACACCCCTTGGCTTGTCTGACATTGGTGCGATTGAGGCCGAGGTTGGATCTCCTATCGTATTGGTGGACTGGTTCTACATGACTCCTTTTTATCGTGGTGACAAAGGGAATCTGCTCCTCTTCACGGCACGAGCTAACTCCCACCCCACCATGGACATACTACCAACTACCATGGAAGCTGTGGAAAACTGGCGCATCCAGTACCTCCAATCCAGGCGTCTCACCCGGGATACTGCCCGGCCAGAGTTCGACAGTGAGTTGGGTGGCCTGATCGCGCCCCTTGCTAAGCACACTAAGCCGGAAGACATTCTTGTACTCTGTCCGTCGACTACTCTGCACAAACTGCCCTTGCACGCATTGTTCTTGAATGGAAGCAGCAATGAAGGCGTCCAAGTGCTCATTGAGCGCAATCGAGTCGTATACAGCCACAGTCATTCACTCCTCCGCTCGTGTGTATCTGCAACAGAGCAAGCGCGAGTTTCTCCAGCTCCAATGCGACCACGATTCATAGCTGGCATTTCCAAGGCTCACGCAGAGGAGTACAAGAGAAGCCGGCAAGGAGGAGACTACACCAGAGGCCGCGCGTGCATCACGGATCTCGCTGGATGGTTCAACGAGCCAGCGATGCTAGATGCGGACGCCTCCAAGCAGGATTTTTTAAGAGAGGCCGCCAAATCGCGGTTGTTGCATGTGCATACGCACTGTGAGTGGGATTCAAAAGACCCACTGGACCACAACGTGCGCTTTCCCGAGCTGGATCCGGAGCTGGTTGCTGCGGCGCCACAAGACTACAAGCTCACGGCGCGCGAAGTCTTCGACATGCGTCTTTTGCCGGGGACACACATCAATCTAGTAGCCTGTCAAGGTGGACTGACTGAGGTGAAGCCGGGAGACGAGGTGATGGGGCTCGTTCCCGCATTGCTGTATTCAGGCGCTAGCTCCACGATTTCAACATTGTGGAGTATAGCGGATGGTAATGGTTCGGCATTCTCCAAGTTCTTCTTCCAGGCCTTCCTTGAGCAGTGCGAAGAGCTCCACGATGAAGTGGATCCGAACGAGGCCATATGCTTTGTGGATGTTGCTGAGGCATTGCAAACGGCAGTTGTCAAGATGTGCAAGGCTCCGGACCAGCCATTATATGGATGGGCAAGCTTTGTAATGCATGGGTACTGGCGGCTTCCACTTTCCCGGTCTGACATCGAATGGCTGGCAACCAATGTTTATGACAACGTGCCGTTCGAGGATGAGGACTAATCCTTTCGGACCGGTCGGATAGTCCAATGGCTTTGGAGTCCTTAGCAGTTGTTGGAGATTGTCTAGATCACCCGGATTGCGCAGTTTCGGCCCGTTTGAATGTGCCCGTTGAAGCGGTTTGCCAGAGTCTGCGAGGCGGTGCTTCGTAGCGGTGGATCCTATACTCCTTTGCCTACTCATAGCTCACGTTACACCCCTGCGTAACTCACGTCTCAAAACAGAAGTGGACTTTATGTGAGATCGCTTTGTCGTATGACTGCCGCTATATGTACATCTCACTTTTTGCTGATTTCTCATTCAACTTTCTGGTGCTCTTCTTGAAACTATAGTGAACTACGATTGGCCTTGTACGAACACACACACACGGCGGAAATATCAAGTCCAGCCTCAACAACTCAAAGTTATGGACGTCCTAAAGCTACGTTCAGTTTTAGACCAAACGAAGTAGGCGCATTGTGCTCTCCGCCTTCTTCAAGGGTGAAATTAGCTCGTTACATCGGTGTGGCAGTCATTGGGATGTCAAAAAATGGCTATGAATCTTTGATCAGTATTGTCCTTTCAGAGTGATTTTGAAGAGACAAAATGGCAGTGGTCGTAATGAGAGCTTTTGAGCGACTCACGTTAACTCGCCAAGCTTTGTTTGGTCATTTAAATCCTCTTGTTGTAGTGAAAGCCGTCATGGATATGGATATAGAACGAAACGGCCTCGCTTCACGCTAGCGCATCCTTAATCCCTGCCGAACACCTCAAGACCGAGGATTCGCTGTACTGTGCCCCTGTGCCCATTACGCAACCACGACGCTACGTCGCACGCGTAAACACATTGCGGCTTTCTTCTTCGCTGGAGAAGATGCATCGCCCGCCCTGAGCACACCTTGAAGTCGACGATGACCGGCTATGACGACTATGGCATGCCCGTCGGAGCATATGCGGAACCGGAAAGCCTCACCCACCAAGCGTACAGAGTCGCGCGAGCCTTCGTGATATACAGAGCGATACCAGCGGCGCAACAGATAAGAGGGAGCAATTGGAGTTGGAGAAAAAGCCTGTCGCTGGTCAAGGTGTTGATTGTGGTGTGGTTCATCACTTTATACTGGGGAGAACGGAGCGTCTTCAAGGGCAGTGTAGACCACTGCCGGTGGGAGCAGTGGGAGAAATGGGTATGCAGCAAACAAAAAGTCAGAGGAGAAGTTTGAGGCTTACCGGCGCCGTAGGACGCCAGCGCGAACCCGCATAGACTCATCTTCGTCGCCGACCCACAGCTAGTGGACCCTCACACCTACCCCGGCCGACCATGGCCTCTCGATACCCTCACTGTTAAGCATACCGACCTGTACATGCGCCGAACCTACTCCCGCATGCAGAAAATACTATATCCAGACACTGTAATCTTCTTAGGCGATTTATTCGACGGAGGAAGAGAATGGTCTACACGGACGACGACGAGCCCTGAAGCGCAATACCGGAAATACGGCGATAGCTTTTGGCTGAGGGAGTACGCTCGCTTTGGTAACATATTCTTTGGCCATTGGGGTGATGGTGGCTTGCTAACCAGACGCGGACAAGAGGGCAGAAAGATCATCAGCAGTCTACCTGGGAACCACGACTTGGGATTTGGGAAAGGCATTCAGTCTAGTGTGAGGAAGAGGTTCGAGGCATACTTTGGACACGGAAACAGGGTCGACGTTTTGGGAAACCATACATTCGTATCGATCGATTCGGTATCATTGAGCGCCTTGGGCCAGGAGAATCCAGAATCGGTGAAAGAGCTTTGGTCGCCTACAGCAGAATTCTTGGGACAGGTCAAAGGGCAAAAGCAGAGACTAGTGCACAAAGAGCTCAGGAGGCAACAGGGTTTCAAACCAGATCTACTCTACTTCCATGACATTGTAGAGTCGAGCGAGCTGCCAAAAGCCCAATTACCGCAATTTCGAGAGAGCGTTGCAGAGTTTCCTACGATACTGCTCACCCACGTTCCGCTATACCGTGAGGAAGGCACGCCATGTGGACCTCTACGAGAACACTGGCCACCAACTCCACCCCCAAAAGGTCAGACCGAGCCCCTAGAAAAGGATGACCGCAATGCTATTGCCGTACGAGGAGGATATCAATACCAGAACGTCATGCACCGCGATATTACGAAGGATATTGCTGAGAAGATTGGAGACCTGCAATACGCATTTTCGGGAGATGACCATGATTACTGTGAGGTAGTCCATCGCAGCTATCCCTCTGCTGGGAGCGGTATCCGCGAGATAACGGTGAAGTCGATATCATGGGCAATGGGAGTCAGGAAACCTGGTGTTCTCATGGTCAGCATGTGGAATCCAGTTGACAACACTGGCAAGCCTTTAGCGACGGACGCGAGCGCACCAACCCTACAAACGCATCTCTGCCTACTTCCAGATCAGCTTGCCATCTTCATTCGCTACGCGACACTGTTTGGTCTCACAATCATTTCTTTAGCCATACGAGCTGGGCTTATAACTAGCGGGCGGATAGGAACAAACTCGACAGCACATTCGCCCATATTACCTACAGCAGAGCATGAGAAAGAGAAGGCCGAGCTTTCACATCAAGCGAACGACTCCTTGGACGCTACTTCCTCAAACTCATCCACATCTACGGAACGCGCACACCTCCAAGTCCGCAACGCAGGTGCTCGAACCCGAAGCGTAAGCCCAAGCGCAGGGTACGCACTCCCAACTCCTCAGTCTAATTACGCCTACCCGCTGATACAACACGCGGGATATTATGGTGCAGCAGATGAGAGCAAGATGGAGCCAAAGTCATGGTCAACGAAGCCTATGAAGAAGAAAACGAAGAAGACAGGATGTGGGCTTTTTATTCAAGAGTTAAGGAATACCGTGTTCTTTGTTGGGGTCCCGGTTTTTGCATGGTACTTCTGGTTGATACGGAACTGAGCTGGCATGAGAGTGGCGTTCGCTGGTCTGTGGGCATCGACTCCCGTACAACGGGTGGCTCTACTTGTAGGATAGCTTTGCATATACCATTCATACTTTCCCTTCGGGCCAATCTCCGGACCTGGCCCTGGTAGCAGTCACAGCAAAGGTGAACTTCGACCCTGCTGCAACTTACCCAGCAAAATCATGCCCGTCCCCCGCCAAAGCTTCTCGAACTCCGCAAACCCCCGCGCCTGCATGAACGCGCAACATCTTGAACGCCACAATACAGCCTTCACAAGACATCTTGGGTGGGTACCATACCTTCCAGCCTTAGTCTCGCTACATATCTCTCCTCGCTCATGAGACAACACCAAGAGCTCCACAATCCATAATGTCCTCTCCACCCCCACCATCCTCAGACGACGCCCTCCTCGCGCGCCTAAACGCTCTCAAGAAATCCTCCGTATCCTTCGATACCACACCACACAGCTCCATCACACCCTCGACGCCCTCCAAGACCGATGATCTAGCTGCGCGCTTCGCGAGACTAGGGTCCGCTTCCCCTGCTTCGTCGCCAAATCCGTTAGGATCAGACGGTGGTGCTGCACCCACAATAGCACCTGGTGCTTCAAGCTATCTCGAAGGCGTAGCTGAGGGAATTGGAGGACAGGACGGGGCGGAAGGCAATGTCGAGGATGAGAAGAGTCTAGAAGAACTACTATCCGAGCTTGGTGGGCGGGAGAAATGGGATCTGGATATGAATGATGAGAAGGATGTCTCTGCGCTCTTGAGAGATGTGAAGAGTATAATACCGCAGATTAAGAGGGGGAGGAAGAGGGATAAAGCAGGTGGTGTGGGAGAGGAGTTGACGGATTGGGAAAGTGTCGAGGTTAGTGTGGATACTGGGACGGTGCAGAAGGTTGCGGATGAAGATGGTGGGGGCAAGCAAGAGGAGGAGGGTGGTGAGAAGAAGGGCACGGAAGAAGAGGAAGCAGATGATATAATAGCACGCGTTATGGCCGAATTGGCTATAGACAAGAAGTACGGAGACCCCAATGAACCCTCAAGAGACTCGGATACCGGTTCAGATACCGGCGACCACCAAGACACATCAGAAGAAGCCAAAACCACACCTCCAGGGACACAGGGAGAAGATTCGAAAGACGACGAAGAGAGCCCCTTCACCCTCCCCTCCGCCCCCACAGACCTCAAATCCCCCGAAATACCAAAAGACGACCTAGCAAAAACCCAAGCCCTCGAAGACGCCCTCACAGCCCGCCTCGCCGCCCTCAACAAGCCCAAATCCCAAACAGACTCCCTCGGTCTGCCCTCAGCGCCATCTTTCTCGCCAGCCAAAAAACCTCCCGAGGTCCAATCCAGCATCAAGAAGTTTGCAGACGAGGAGATCGAGACGTGGTGTATAATCTGCAACGACGACGCGACGCTGCGGTGTTTGGGCTGCGATGGGGATCTGTATTGTAGGAATTGCTGGATGGAGGGGCATCGAGGGGAGGGCGCGGGGTATGAGGAGAGGAGGCATAGGGCTGTGGTGTATAATAAAGGGGGTGGGTTGAAGAGGGAGGCTGCTGCTGCGGGTTGAGATAATGCGGAAGGGTAAATGATCATACATGAGATATCTGGGACAGGGCCAGAAGTCGCCAAAGCGTGACAGTCTACAGCTTGTGGGTGCATACTGGCAGATCATCTGCCGTGGTGTGCGGCAAGCATATATAGTGGCTCCTGAGGCAAGATGACACGAAGGGAAGGATTGAAGGCTCGAAGAGCATGCTGTGACGTTGACGCTATCAGGGTATCTGTAACAAATGCAAAAGGCAGCCTTAACCGGCCGACCGCTCTCGAAGTGGCCAAAATCAAACGCCATCAAATGCTCGCTGTGATGTTGCTGTGCTTCGAGACTCATGCGTAGCAAACCATAGGTGTCTGTTCTGACCCAGTCCACTCACTTCTATTGCGGCAGCTTCGCGATCTTCTCCTCCAGACCTTTCACCCAGTCACCGACCACCTGCATGTTCTGCTGCATGCTGTCTTCGCAGGTCTTGATGTCTTTCTCCACAACCTCGAGTGACTTCTCCCACTTCGTGATCTCATCTTCCTGTTTTGATTGTCTGTGCTCGAGCTCCGTCAAGACCTCATCCGCCTGCCACGCACTCGTATGTACCAGCCTCAGTGTCCTCAACCTCTCGAGCACGAGAGGTAGAAGCGGAGACAGCTTGTCGATGGTAGGTAGCGTGCCATACAGGGCATTGACTTTCGCTTCCTGGTCCGCAGCATACGGTTTGATTTCGCCGTTCGGAGCAGGCGTGCCTTCGTTCCGCAACTTCTTCAGCTCTTCCGCATCCGTAATCATCTTCTTGACCTGCTGAACCGCAGCTTCTAACCCCCCCGACGAAGCATCTGCCACCATACCAATCGTCTGCTCGAGCTTCTCCAGCGTCGCGAAGACTGGGAATGGTGCCTTCTCCCCCAGCTCCGGCATTGTTCCTCCTTGGAGACCCAGCGCGTTCTCCAGCCCATTAATCCTCTTATCGAAATCCGCTGCCTGGCCTAACACAAAGTCCAACTGACTCCTCTGCACTTGGCTCCCCGGCAGTGGCGGCTGGTTCGTAATCGCCTTCTGAATCCTCAGACTCGGTTCGAACGGCGCATAAGTTTGAAACTTCTGTATCGTCTTCTCGAGCAGCGGTTCCGCGCCCCTGACCCCGCCTCTGCGCGAAGCGTAGATAGAGTCCACTTTGTCACTTATGAATTCCATGACCTCCTTCGGATCGCCCTCCTCAATCTTAGTTTTGTCACCTGACTTCACGCGATCCTGGTACTCTTCTTCTAGCTCAAGGAGCTCACGCCGCACACGCATTAGCTTCCTGCTAAAGGACTCCTCGTCCTCGTCTCCTCCGCTATCTTCACCAAGGACGTCGCCTCCTCGCCGCCGCTGTCCTCCTCGTGTTGATGTGCGGTACGAACGTCTCTGCGCGCCGACGCTGTCGGAGAAATCGACACCTCGTGCGTCGACCCGCGAAGGTTGGAATCTGCTCCTCGCCGAGTCGGTCTGGAAGCGTGTATGTCGTACGCCGGTCTCTTCATCGTTGTCGTCCTCTGAGGATTCGGAGATTGTGGTCGAAGCTTGAATGGTAGATACGTCTTCAGCGAGATCCGGGGTTTCGTAGACGTCGGGCGCGGTGTCGATGCCGGGGAGGCTGTCGTATTTGGGTTTGGGCGCTTCTGCCATGGTGAAGGAGATTTGGGGGGGGGAGGTGGCAGCGGCGTGGAGTGAGCAGCACAAAGGGTTGGGGAGAGTTCGGGGCGACGCGTTGTGAATGTTGAAGTCGCGGAGCTTTGAGCAAGTCCGTGCGCCACCCGAGCTTCAGAGTTGCTGGGTAACTAGATCATATTTCCCCAGGAGTTTGAGAAGCTTTAATTTGCGTAATGCCTGGAGCACTTCATGACTTGAGCATTACTCAGATTAATCTTGAACAGTACTTTGTAGCGCTTCCTATCGATCAGTATCAGCTTCTATAACCAGACAATCGTTAGAACAAATCTAATCCCAACCTAAGGGCAATGTCTTGTTGATTTGAATTGAATTTTGTGTCTAACCAGTCAATCTGACGATCGAATTGCTAGTTTATGGTAATTGCAATGGAAGACACTGCCATCGTATCGAATTCCCACCAATACAACCAGACGCTGAAGAGCAACTTTACCCTCTCGAAAGAAGCACCAGTTCGCCAAGTAATTCTTCTCGACCTACTTTCCGAATGTCTATAGAATTGGAAGCCAAATCGCTCAACCTTGTACTCTGAAGGTTCTTCCGCTGGCTGTTTTGCGTTCTTTCTCTTCGTTCTCGGGTCTGGCTCTGTTCAGAACTGCAAAGTCATTAGCATGTCGTAATTTCGCGTTATACTTCTCAACCTACCCTGGAGGAAGTCAGCCGTCCGCCTTCGCATCCTTGAGTGAATGTAGGCTTTTGAAGCTTTGATGTGGTAGTGGAAGTAGTCGCGGAAGGTCTGGATGTGCGAGATGACATCCGCGCGCCGCTGACCCGCCAGATGACGAGGGAATAACACTGCTCATGTTAGACTTTGCTCAAGTGCTGGAATAACAACACCAACCGAAGGTAACGTAGCCGATCTGATTGGACCCAGATCTGTCCACCCCTGGTACGTTCTGGAGCTCCAACGGAGGGTCGTTCCTGAACAGCACTTGCGGCGCATTCTGTATGGCTCTTCTACGCGCATCGACAAATTCTTGTAAGAAGACCTTGCCAAAGATCCGGTCCGTCTCTTCTCTGAAGACGGTCGAGAAAATGACTGTGACTCGGTCGTGGCTGGCCTTGATGTATATCGCTTCCTCTTCTCGGTAGTGGATCGCTCGCACCTCCCCGCCTTCCAGGACACCTTGCGGGGCGGACTCGGACGTGTACTTTGAAGCTTCTTCCTGGAGATGCTTGAACTCGTCAAAAGCTTGCTCGAATGGTGCGGCCATAACATTCCGCTTCAGCAGGGAAATCCGGCGTATCAGGTCTTCCTTCGCGTCTGACAGATGATCAGCACAGCTCTATTAACTGCCATCCCAAGCTATGGTACCTGGATCATCCGGTAAAGTCTCCAGGTCTACCTGCACCGAGAAGTCGTAGCCATTCTCTGGAGCAATGCTGAAGGGACCATACTCGCGCTCAAGTACTTCCTGTGCCCCATATTGTACCAGCTCCGAGAAGCACTTGATGGCTATCGAGATGAGGATCTTGGTTTTCGTTTCGGGAGTGGAGATGTGGAAGGTGACGCCGTCGAAGTCAGAGACTACTTGGTCAATTGAGACTGGAGCTCCGCTGCGCAATGTTAGCTTCAACTTGAGGGCATGGGCAGGCAGCGGGGTAGTCTGTACCCAGCAAAGCGCTCTCTGAGCAGCGACTCAATAAGAACGTTCTGGTAGTCGAGTAGAAGCATATTGGCGGTGGACCGACGTCTGTGGAGGAGGGTTGCGCGGCGCCGGTGGGTACCTGGAGGTGAATTGACGGTCGGAGGTGCTGGATGATGTGCGTCGTGGGCAGGCGCGGGCAGAAGTGGCTGTGCGTCGTGGCTGAAATTGTGGGGTTGCGACTCCAAAAAAGTTTCGAGAGACAAATTCGTAAAGTTACAACAGCTGCATTGCATGGGGCGCATTCCCGGAAAAGGTGCTAAAATGATCGCATAATCTTCACTCAGGATTCTCACTCTACCTTGTGTTTTAGATACCCACCCCGTTCGCTGAGGCGACACTATGGTTAGGTCGTACAGGTCGGTCGCTCCTACCTTTCTAGCTCTGATGAGATACTGATTTGAGAAGCAAGTACGAGCAGACCGATGCTTTCGGAGTGGTAGCATCGGCGACGTCGAACATAGTCTGGACCCCAGAAGGCGTCACGCAACCCGGATCGAATCGACCCTCTGGAGCTGGACGAGCATATGCAGCTGCAAATGAGGAAGTGCTCTGCTGGGACGTCAAGAAAGGCGAACTGCTGAGCCGCTGGCGCGATTCGACATGCACAGAAGAGGTTACTATAATATGCAGGAGCGGGATAGACCCAGACATCTTCGCCGTCGGCTACAACGATGGCAGCGTACGAATATGGGATTCCAGAACGGCGACTGTGGTCATGAGCTTCAATGGACACAAGTCTGCAGTTACAACACTTGCATTCGACCAGTCCGGCGTGCGGCTAGCGAGCGGTTCGAGAGACACGGATATCGTCATCTGGGATCTAGTTTCTGAGGTTGGACTTTTCAAGCTCCGAGGACACAAAGGGCAGATCACTGGCCTACACTTCCTACAGCCTTCGAGTGCTACCAGCGGCGATGAGGTGAATGGCGAAGTGGATACAGAGCAGACTTTCCTTCTCTCCACGAGCAAGGATGCGCTGATAAAGATATGGGACGTCAACTCACAGCACTGCATCGAGACGCATGTCGCTCAAACAAACGGCGAGTGCTGGGCATTGGGCGTGTCGCATCATGGTGGCGAGTGTATGACAGCTGGTAATGACGGAGAGTTGAAGGTCTGGGCAATCGACCTTGTCGGACTTCGCAACGCTGGCTCCTTGATTGGCGAGGGCACAGAACAACAGTATTTGCAAGAGCGAGGCATTCTATATCGGCAAGGCAAAGACAGAACATTGGGCATAAGCTTCCATAAGCGATCCGACTACATCGCGGTATATGGAGCCGAGAAAGCTGTCGAGATATGGCGAATACGGACAGAAAGCGAGGTCCAGAAAAGCCTGGCTAGAAAGCGCAAGAGGAAACGGGAAAAAGCTAAAATCGAGACGAATGGAGATTTTCAGGCTCTAGAGGAGGTAGCAGAGGAGAAGATCAACGTTGCAGACGCAGAGATTGGAGAGGTAATCGTGCCCTACGTTACAGTGCGAACAGCTGGAAAGGTCAGGTCCGCTTCCTGGATGCAGATCAAGGGTTCCAAAAAGCTGCAGCTTTTAGTAGGAACGAGCAACAATCTGATCGATGTTTACGAGATACCACAGAAAGGGAAGTCGAAGACAGAAGATGCACCAGAATATACCAGAACCGTATCCGTGGAACTAGCAGGACACAGAAACGACATAAGAGCACTTGCGCTGAGCTCAGACGACCGAATGCTGGCATCAGCATCTAGTGGAGGTCTCAAGATCTGGAACGTACGAACGCAGAACTGCCTAAGGACACTGGAATGTGGCTATGCATTGTGCTGTGCTTTTCTACCTGGAGACAAGATCGTGGTAGTTGGCACCAAGGACGGCGACATCGAACTTTTCGACATCGCAACATCGTCGCTACTGGACAAGATAGATGCACACGAGGGTGCGATATGGACGCTTCAAGTCCATCCAGACGGCAAGTCCCTCGTCACGGGGAGCGCCGACAAGTCAGTCAAGTTTTGGACCTTCGAGATTGTGCAAGAGGAGATACCAGGAACGAAACGAACCACACCACGCCTTAAGCTCGTACAATCACGGATCTTAAAAGTAAACGACGATGTTCTCAGCGTTCAGTTTTCTCCCGACTCTCGATTACTCGCCGTTGCGACGTTGGATAATACTGTCAAAGTGTTTTTCGTCGACTCCTTGAAGCTCTTCCTCAATCTCTATGGCCACAAATTGCCAGTCCTGAACATGACCATCTCCAGCGACAGCAAGCTGATCGCAACCTGTAGCGCAGACAAGAATGTACGAATCTGGGGGTTGGACTTTGGCGACTGCCACAGAGCGCTCTTCGGCCACGATGACAGCATCATGCAGATTGTCTTCATCCCTCACCCAGTCGAGCAAGAAGAAAAGCACGTCTTCTTTTCGGCGAGCAAAGACCGCATGATTAAGTCCTGGGATGGCGACAAGTTCGAGCAAATCCAAAAGCTGAAGGGACATCATGGTGAGATCTGGGCCATGACAATCTCACGGACTGGCGATTTCCTAGCAACAGCATCTCATGACAAGAGTATAAGGATCTGGTCGAGGACAGACGAGCCCATCTTCCTGGAAGAAGAGCGAGAACGCGAATTGGAAGAGCTCTACGAGAACACACTGGCTACATCTCTCGAAGACGACGAACAGCTAGGCGGCGAGCCAGCTGAAGCAGTCGCCGCCTCGAAGCAAACCATAACCACACTCACAGCTGGAGAGCGCATAGCAGAAGCGCTAGAAGTCGGTCTCGAAGACCTCGAACTGGTTCAGCAATGGGAGATTCAAAAGAGAGCCAATCCAAGCATCGCACCACCACAACGCAACCCACTCTTCATGGCTCTCGGCAACATCAGCGCTGAGCGACATGTGTTGAATGTCTTGAGCAAGATTCCAGCCGCTCAACTGCATGACGCTCTGTTAGTCTTACCCTTTGCATCGTTACCTCCCCTTTTTACTTTCATCTCCATATGGGTACAACGACAATGGAATGTGACACTGACCTGTCGTGTCCTCTTCTTCATGCTCAAAACGCATCAGAAGCAGATTGTCTCTTCTCGCGAATTGAAGAGCACATTGGAAGGCATGAGGAACGACTTGAGGGGCATGCTGGGGGGAGTGAAGGACCTGATTGGGTTCAATGTCGCTGCTGTACGATTCGTTGGAGAGAGGGTGGATGAGAACAAGCTTGTGAGACTGGAAGATGTGGAGGCACAGGAGGAGAGAGTAGGTAAGAAGAGGGCGTTTGTTGATGTAGCATAGAGAGCATTGACGGTACCTTTCAAGTCTATGACTTTGCCACGCTGCGTGAGTTCATGACATTTCGGCGTACCATGGCTCTCCACAAGTAATAACTTGGTTCGTTCAATTACTCTAAGACTTAGTTCGCTCTTCTGGGAGAGGAACCGTAGGCCTGACATGTAGCTTGACGACCTCGTATAAAGAATACTCAAGGAGGCGCTCATACTACAATCCGGGCTTCAACATAATTTGTGCTGATAAAGCCTGGAATATCCGCACCTGAGATGAGGCTGTGGGTGCTCGGGATCAAATGGCCCGAGCGAAGCTGCGTACCTGAACGCGCTCTGTAACAAAGCTGTTCGCAAGTCATAAAAATCCATCAATTGAATGATCGTTCGATCTTCCTCCAAAGGATCTTACGATACTTCGGACAGAGTCAGAGAATGGCCTTGCAAAATCGGAAGTTCCGGCCGCAGTGATCTGGAGGTCGGACAAAAGACCGCGTCGGCGTTTGACGAGCATTACGCAGGCGGCGCGCGGGGAGTCTTGCCATGTTGGCTGCAGAAGCATGCATTTCCTGCAGTAATTCGAGTTCCATTTCCTTTTCAATGTAGAGATCATAGAGTTGAGCGATATTTGAAGTCGGCAAAAGCACCCTCCGGCTCAGCTGGGCTTATGAGGCGCATCAGGTGGCCAACCGTCTTCACATGCGCGCTTTCTCCAGACTGCGAAACGCGGAGAGATCGCCGAAAAGCTAAGCGGGCGTCCGCCGACACCAGAACTGGGGCACATGACGGCGGGCTGGGCTTCACATGCTGCGCAAGGAGCGTGAACGGACCGCTGGCTGGACTGCCAGTGCTTTAAAAGTCGGCGCAGTGCATCACAAGTCAGAGCTGAACCGAGTATGAGAATCGCCCGCGTTCCTACTGGCCGCACTACCCCAGAGCGTCAGGCCTAGTGCATTGTCAAGAGCCGAGGCAAAGACGCCAGCATCGAAGCCGTCACCACCCTCACATAAAACCCTTTGACCGCCGACACGCTCCCGGCATCCTCCAAACACCTTCCTCCAAGAATAACACACAAGATGCCTGAACGAGTCATTGTTGTCGGCGCGGGCCTGTCCGGCCTGTCTGCAGCGCACACCATCTTTCTGAACGGTGGCAATGTGCTGCTCCTCGACAAGAACAGTAGGTTGAGGAATGCACTGTCAATATGAAGCCTGGTCTCACCTGCTGCAGACTTCATGGGAGGCAACTCCACCAAGGCCACATCCGGAATCAACGGCGCCTTGACAAGGACGCAAGTAGACCACAAGATCGCGGATAGCGTCAAGCAGTTCTACGATGATACTCTCAAGTCGGCTAGAGACAAGGCCCGACCGGATCTGATCAAGGTGCTCACCTACAAGTCCGCTGCGGCCGTCGAGTGGCTACAGGATGTGTTCAACCTCGATCTGACGCTCGTTTCACGATTGGGGTATGTCCGATGCGCGGAGGACCTTTTAGCAAGTACTAACAGCTATACAGAGGTCACTCACACCCGAGAACGCACCGTGGCCACGATGCCAAATTCCCCGGTATGGCCATCACATACGCCCTCATGCAGCGATTCGAGGAGCTTTCCGAAGCTGAGCCGGATCGCGTCCAGCTCGTCAAGAAGGCGAAGGTCACCAATATCAACATCGAGGGCAACCGAGCTACTGGTGTCACATACCTTTTCAACGGCGAGGAGACCACAGTGAACGGTCCTGTCATCCTCGCAACCGGTGGTTACGCTGCCGACTTTACAGAATCTTCTTTATTGAAGAAGCACAGGCCGGATACGTTCGACCTGTCAACCACCAACGGCGCGCACGCCACGGGTGACGGACACAAGATGCTGATGTCAATCGGCGCCAACGGCATTGATATGGACAAGGTCCAGGTACATCCTACTGGTCTGGTAGACCCCAAGGACCCAACAGCCAAGACAAAGTTTTTGGCTGCTGAAGGTACGAACGTCCATCATAGTTCCTCAGCTCATCAGCTAACATGCGCAGCTCTCCGTGGTGAGGGCGGTATCTTACTCAACTCTAAGGGCAAGCGATTCTGCGACGACCTCGGCCACCGTGACTACGTCTCCGGCATGATGTGGGAAGAGAAGAAGAACGACCTCTGGCCCATTCGTCTCGTCCTCAACTCCAAAGCATCCAACGTCCTCGACTTCCACACAAGACATTATTCGGGCCGTGGCCTGATGAAGAAGATGACCGGCAAGGAGCTCGCGAAGGAGATTGGTGTTAGCGAGAAGGATCTCCAAGAGGAGTTCCAGAGCTATAACGCCATTGCTAAGGGCGAGAAGAAGGATACGTGGGGCAAGAAGTACTTCCACAACCTGCCCTTCGACATTTCGGACACCTTCCACGTTGCTCTTATGGAGCCTGTGCTCCATTTCACCATGGGCGGTATCGAGATCAACGACCAGGCACAGTGCTTGAACTCGGAGGGCAAGCCCTTCGACGGCCTGTTCGTCTGCGGTGAGCTTGCTGGTGGTGTCCATGGTGCCAACCGTCTCGGTGGTTCATCACTACTCGGCTGCGTTGTCTACGGTCGTGTAGCAGGCGACTCAGCATCCCAATTCCTGTTCAAGGAAGCACTCAAGGGAGCTGGTGGCTCGGCCGTTTCGCGTCTCGGCCAGATCTCTCTCCACATCGACCCATCACAGCCTGGCAAGATTTCAGTAGAATGGGGCAATGGCGCCGGCTCGGGCGCATCGACACAGGGTGGCGAGTCAAAGACCTCTCAGCAGTCTCAACAGTCGGCCGGCCCCGTCATGAAGGGTGACAAGGGTGACTCGTCGGAACCAGGCAAGGTCTCGAAGCCCAACAGCACGAAGGACTTCTCGATACCCGACAAGGAGTTCACACTTGAGGAAGTCGCTAAGCACAACAAGAAGGACGATCTGTGGATCGCAGTAAAGGGCATTGTCATGGACGTAACCAACTGGACAGACGAGCACCCGGGTGGACCCCAGGCTTTATTCTCGCATATGGGCAAGGATGCAACGGAGGAGTTTGAGATGTTGCACGACGATGAGGTTATTCCCAAGTATGCGCCTGAGATCGTCATTGGAAAGGTGAAGGGACAGGAGGTCACGCTTGAGTATTAGCACAAAACGGCTGGGACACTTTTGGTTCATTGTACTTATATGCTGTTCTAAGATTGAATGACATTCAAGGCATTTTCACGTTCAGAGTATCCACCTACCGTCTTTCAGCGTACCATAAGAGATATCTTTGTCTCAGAGCTCAGACGAATCAGAAAAAAGAACGCAAGCTCTTCATCGTTGGGCGAAATCAAACTCATCTCATTCCGCGATATGCTATGCTACGTAATGCATCTGCTATCTGAGCTCCATGCGCAAATTTCACATGCTACCCTTCTTGATTCCTCAAGGTCGCCCGTAGATGCTCCCGATACCCCTGCCGTTGTATTCTGTAATGTCTCGACTAATGACAAGCAGCGCTCTTCGTAGGCGGCGAGTTGCTGAAGAGCATGTATCCGACGAACGCACCGACGGCGACGGCGAGCATAATCCAGCCGTTGTATGTCATGAACAGAAGCCTACACGCAACATTCATCAGCTACTGCTACACCCTTTCCAGAAACACTACCTCCTCTTTTCTCGGAAGGGAAAAGGAGGGAATGAGGACGACTCACATGATGAAAAACGAGTAAAAGACCTGTACGGCGTACAGGATGGCTTTTATAATCTTCATCTGCTGCTCATTGGCCTGGCGCCCGGCCGGTCGTCCTGGGTGCAACAATGAGCTCGATTCATTCGATATGTCTTCGCGAGGACTCAGCGGTGGTTCTCTAAATCCAAACCCTCATATCAAGATAAGGAAACTCGTCTACCTCTTCTCTTATCTCTCCACGCGATTCCCTTCATGTTTCCCGCTTCAACTCCCACCGTGAAGCTGATATAGTATGAGATGGGGGGGACTCACTCAGATCATCACCCGTCCGTCGCTCCAATTGTACTTTCGAGTACGCATCGTATCGGCGTGTGAGTTCTCGGACGGCTTCGTAGCCTGCGCAGAGGAGCACGATGGCGAGGAGCGAGTAGATGAGCGAGACGGTGCCGGAGACGTGCCAGCCGCGGAAGACGATGCAGAGGTCCTTGGTCGACCAGGTGAAGAGCATCTACATTGCGATGGAATCGTCAGCGGGCTATAAAGGGTAGTGTGGTGGAGGATTGCGTACGTTCATGTTGCACTGATGGCCGTGGCCGTGGTCCATGCCCGGCATGTCGTGGTCCATGTGTCCGTGATCCATGTGTGAGTGATCCATATCGTCTAAGGTTTTCAGGAATAGAATGCCCTTAAGCTACCAAGGTAAAGTGAAGTGAAGAGATCTGGTTCAACAGCCGTTGCGACAACTGGACCCTGGTTGATGTCGCACGATCCCAGCACGGGCCTCGCTCGGAACGCGGGGCTCACAGGAGCTCTTTCGCGGCCGCGGCACGGAATCCATGATGAAAGATTACTTTCGCCTTCATGTTCCGGTATAAGTTCCAACCTTTTCCTGAGCGGTTACAAGGATGACTTTACGATAACCATGAATACTACACGAACAATGCGTCCTGCCATTCGCGCGTTCCAGCGCTCTGTTGCGCGACCGCCACCTTCAGTACGAAGAGCTCCGGCAGCAGAAGCAGTACGATGTCTATCAAGCACAAGACCTAGGCAGGCGCTCGCGAGTCCGTTGAACATTCCAAAATGGTACATACCACACTCCATCCCAGACCCAAGCAGCAATAGCTCACATACACGACAGGGTCACAGAAAACTCGCACCTCCTCAAACCACCCGTGAACAACTACCTCGTCCACAACTCCTCCGTAACCGTCATGATCGTCGGCGGGCCCAACGAGCGCACCGACTACCACATCAACGAGACCGCAGAGTGGTTCTACATGTACAAAGGCGGCATGCTGCTCAAAGTCGTCGACGACGGTGCCTTCCGTGACATCCACATCAATGAAGGCGAGATGTTCCTCCTGCCTCCGAATACACCGCATAACCCGGTCAGGTTTGCGGATACGGTGGGCATTGTGATTGAGCAGAAACGGCCGGAAGAGAGTGTGGATAGGTTGAGGTGGTATTGTCAGAGTTGTGGGGAGAAGGTGCATGAGGCCAGTTTCCATTGCACGAATCTGGGGACGCAGATCAAGGAGGCGGTGGAGGCTTTCAAGGCGGATAAGGAGGCGAGGAGGTGTAAGAAGTGCGGAACTATCTGCGATACTGCGCCGGCAAAGAAGGCGTGAGATGGGTCCTCCAGGCGTGTATATATAACGAGGAATGTATATTAAGAACGATGATGGTATGGAGGAGGAGCTATAAGCCTTTCCACATCATCTTCGCGACGTGATCCGTCTTCTTCCTGCTGGGCTTGACGAGGCCGAGGTACCGTAGCTCTGCTAGTGCTCGTTGGAAGAGCGCCCTGGGTCAGACGTTAGCACTATGCATATGCATTAAGAGAATGAAAGGGGTAAGTGTTAACTCACATCGTCTTAGACTCGTCATCTTCTTCCTCCCCTCCGGCCATGGCGTTGAAAGCAGACCACAAGTCGGCAGCGTTGATGACAGACCCAGATTCGACGTATAACTGATAAAGAATTGCAGTAGCCGGCTGAGTACTGAAAAGCGCCGCCTCTCCATCTCGTGTACCCTCACCACTACAACACTCGCAACCTAAGTAGTCGTGAGGAGCTGCAAGAGCGCGCTCAACGGCAAAGCGTGGTTTCGGCTGAAACACTTCTGTATGCGGCGACTTGAGATCATACATGAGTATTTCGATCAGGAAAAGCTCTTTCGGGTCGATGAAGGTGGTGTTGAAGTACTGATCCAGCTCGTCCTGGAACTGCGCAACAAGTTCGGAATACGCCTTGTCTTGCTCTGACAGAGCAGCTTTGTGCTTACTGAGAAGAACCTTTTGCGCCACCACTGTTGTACGGAGGGTGTCGTTACGAACGTCGTGCTGTGTCTTCAGAACTGCCCCGTCGTTCTCGCTGATCATGACGTCCAGCTTTGATTGGTATGAGTCCAGATCAATTGGGAAGTAGGTTTGCTCCAAATCTTGCAACGAGCCTAATAGCTGAAGGAACTTGTCTGATGACATCCTCTTGACCGATAGCATCATCTCGCGAAGCATTGGCGAGTTGAGCATCTCTCCTGAGGCAGCCTTGATCCAGATTGACGATAATGGCACCTTCTGTGATATTTGGAGAGATTGCCGGAGGCGTGTCAGGACAAGTGCGGCTCCACTGATTGCATTCAAGATAGCTTGACCAGAAGTCACATTTTGAGTGACTTGATCGAATAGATACTTATCAGATTGAAGAGCATTGCGGGCGTCCTGTGCTCGTCCATCTTCAAGCATGCCTCCTACCCATCTGAAGTTCGTCAGCATTGTACAACGCCATTGAAAGGCGACTCACCTGCGAAATGAAGGCAGATTACGGACAGCTTCAAACACGTCCGGAGGCAAATTCTTGACGGCGAGGTCATCCCTCAGAAAGATGCTGGTGAGGTTCGCGTAGAAGTGCGACATATATGCATATTTCAGCCCGTCAAAGAAGTCTTGCACATTCTGCACATGGTCCTTTTGCCTGTCAAGTATGCGTCGGCTAATGTTTGGTCCAACACGTAACGCAACATCAGTGCTAGCGATTGTTGTGCTGAAAAGCTCCTCTATGATCTCATCAGATTGGGTAACATCGAATTTTTCGCCTTCTAGGTATCGGAGAGCATTGCTCGAGAGCCGGTCCTCAAAGCTTTCTGCGGAAGTAGCAATTCCGAAGAGGAGCACGAAAGGCAGCCGATCGAGCCAAGCACTATAGGAGGTCAATGCTGATCTGAAAAGCGTTCATGCCTACTTACTGTAAAAGATCGATGAGCTCGCTCAAGACATGGGAATCGAATGCCTCGCTATCCTGTATTGCTACGACAATAGTTCGATAGTTGATGCTCCTTTGCCATTTCTGGAGATGCCCTAGGTCGAAGTCAAGTAGTCTGGGTCCATTCCGACTTGGACCCGTTGTTCGGCCCAGGTCGTCATCATCGTCGTCATCGGCGAGTGAGGTTGCCTTCTTGATAAGATTTTTCAACAGCGTCTTCAGATTTGGACTTTCTCCAGAAGTTAGGACGAGATAGGCGCTGTTCGTACTCTCTTTGACCTGCCGCCCTAAGCGTTCAAAGTAAGGTCCATGAGATGCAATACTTGGGCCGGCAACGATAAGACCTGTTGGGATGGACGCTCGAAGCTCCTGATCACGCTCGGCAGCTGCCGCGACGAAGCGGACAATGTTCTCCTGTGTAGCTTCGTCTGCCTCCTCCAGAGTGGTCTAATGAAAGTCAATGTATGATCCAGGTGTGGAAACTTTGAGACATGCCTGTATTCTGGTTTCCTGCTCTGCCCATATCTCGCGGAATGTCTGCAGTCGCTCTCTGCGCAGGGAGTGAGGATGCCCCTTATCGGTTTTCTGGCGCTTGGCCGGTCTCTCATCAGACTCTGGTGGCGTGTAGATGTAGCTTCTCTGGTGCTCCATCACATGTAGTAACAGAGCTTGATGGTAATCCCAACAATTGGGTTGATAGTAGCAGGGATGGAGAGTTCGAGGTCGCGATTTCTCTCACGCGCTACCACGGGATTTCGCGAAATGGTCCGAGCGCTACAGAACAATCGACTGTTCTTCCCCTTAAGATCTAGCAACCATCTACACGATCTCGTCCTGCCACCTCCTCAACATCCGGAACGTTTGCTATCAAGTTAATCGGTTTTAGACAACCGAAAATACATCTTCTCAGATCACCTAGCTAAGCTCAGCCTTGTTCCTACTAGCACATTGATAGCTGTGCCTGAGCTTCATTGACAAGCTTTCATCATGTCGGCGCTTGCTCGATGACAACGTGCGAGTTTTCAGGAGACATAGGCCTCGAAATTGCCGATTTTCAACATTCATATCTCGCGCGACACGGTTTCAAGGAAGGATATCTCGTATCCGCCCCCACGCAGATCTAGACTTGTCTTAACCAGCCTCTTGCGTTTTGACACATTTGATTGGCGATCCCTTCATTATTTTCTGCACTGCGCCTCCTAGCTCATCAAATACGAGACAGCCCAGCCTCTAGAACTTCACACGGTCGGCAAGACTGATGTCGGCCTATCATAGGCATGGCTGTGTCGCCCCCAAATACACTGCAGGCGGGGGAGGGCAGCCTCGCGAGACATATGTACCGGATTGCTGCCTGCTCGTCGCCGTTACCTTAGTTCGCACGCTTACAACCCCTCGTATTCCCGTCCTTAGCGTTCTTGTATCGAGTTCAACTCAGCTACTCTACGGGCTCAAATTCAATGTAGGTTTAGCATACTACGGATTGTACATACCGTGACCCTGGCGCGATTGGCCTTGTGTATAGCCCAGTGAGTCCCTGTTGATTACTAGTGGAACTGCACTAAAGAGTGCTCAGTTTCGAGAGCCATGGCGCAAGTTGCGAGCACTTGTCCCGATAACGATATTTGCTTCAAATTGAATATTCCAACAAACACAGCTAGCTCTGGTAGTGGAAACTTGTTTTTTCAATTATCCGCGCCCAGCAGCTATGAATGGGTCGCTCTCGGACAGGGTACTAGCATGGTCGGCTCCAACATATTCGTTGTCTACACGTCGTCAGGTGGAAAGAATGTGACAATATCGCCTCGGTTAGGGACGTCTCATATAATGCCAAACTTCAACGACGCCGCGCAAGTAACGTTACTAGATGGTTCAGGAGTTTCCGGCGGCAAGATGATTGCGAACGTCAGATGTGAGGCATCTGACACACTTTTTGTAGTATACTAGAACGGCTAACGATTGTCCAGGCTCCAATTGTGACAGCTGGGATGGTGGAACTGCAGACTTCACAGCTGGCTCAGGCGACTGGATTTTTGCCGCACACTCATCAGGAGGGTATGTTGTACAAGCTTTTTCTACTATGGCGCATTGGGGGGTCCTGAGCTAAGTGCATCGCAAATTCTTAGACCGAAGGACTCAGACGATCAGTCCGCAAGTATTCAGCAACATGACACCCAAAATGCGTTCAGCTGGAGCTATGCCAATGCCAAAGGAGGCGACAGCATCAACCCGTTCGTCAGCTCCAGCTCAACCTCCAGCACCAGCCCGTCCACTAGCCCATCGTCATCAATAGACACCACGCTGAGTTCCCTTGCGACGAGTACCACGACACGATCTCAGCCGACAACATCGAACACCCACACCAATGCTAATAATGGATCAGGTGGTCATTCCGGCCTCTCTTCCGGGGCAAAGGCAGGCATAGGAATCGGTGTGGTTATGTTCGTACTTCTACTCGTCCTTTTCCCATTCTATGTTCTTCGACATCACAAACAACAGCTAGCACGCAAACAGAGACCGCACGAGCCAACGCAAGAATACCAAAAACCCGAACTTGATGGACGAGAAGTGCCAAGAAAGGAACAAGAGCTAGATGGGCGAGAACTGGTAGTGAGGGAGCAAGAGCTGAGTGGGCGAGGCGTAGTGGCAAATGAACCAGCGACATCTGTGTCTTCTGAGCTCCATGGTGGCCCAGGTCGGACTGCATATGAGACCATATCTGACCCTCGAGAGCTTGCAGATACTGCGAGACGCGCGGAGCTAAGTGCCTCACCCCGTCCAGTAGAGGTAGGCACACCCAGCCTACATTCGCCACAGATCAGTTCCTCTCAAACTCGTGCGATGCCGAATCCCTTGCAAGATGTGGCTCAACAACCGGACACTCCTCAAGTGACAACGAATTCAGATCAGCTAAAGAAGCTCATGGATGAGAAAAGGAGATTAGAAGAACAGATAAATAACTTGGAGAAAGGGGGAGACTCATCAGCCAGTAATACAAGGTAGCTTCTATCGGGCTATTTGAAACACATTGAATGCATTCTCCCGTTAACACGTGAGCTAAGAACGTCGCAAGCTTAACCTCATTCGACATAGAATACCTCCTCCGTCTGTCCCCACCACCCTGGCCCACTTGCGCTCCCTGTCGCGCCTTCCACAGGAGACTCTTGCATCCCATCAGTCATCCGCCACCATTCCTGTACCTTCGGATTATCGGCCATCCTCTTCATATCCTCGTCGAAGCTGTTGCCAACGTATTTGAAGCTTGCGAAGAGTGTTGGTCTAGGTTCCATGCTCAGGTAGATCGAATCTAAACCAGTTAGACAGAAAAAAAGCAGGAGAGAAAGAAGAGGTTGACTATACAATCTTTGATATCTGAGTCTTTAATTTGCTCTAGGATTTCTGGCCATACTGCTGCATGGCACTTCTTGTATTCGTCAATGCATTCGGGTCTGAGGTAGAGCCATTGCCCGATTCGGCGAGGACCTTGGTTTGATGTGGCCATACTGCTTAGACCTATGGAGATTTAGGATGAGAATAGAAACTGGATAATGCTGTAATAACTGCCTAGGTAGAGACTTATGATGGAGAGGTTCGGCGCATCCTGGACCGAATGTGGAGCATAAGAGGGGATCTTTTGACTTTTCCGTTTTGGGACAAGTGCCGATCTGCAAAGACTCGTGTCGAGCATTGGTCGCAACTTCTGTATCCCTCAGGACACTACCCTACATCTTTTCTCTCAAAACAAACATATAGTATGACAAAAAGAGTAATCCGGAGAAGGGGCACAGATACCCTGTGAGACTTTTGGAATTTGGATTAGCCTTGTAGGAGCGCCCAAAAAGTTAAGTAAGGTTCCACCTTTGTGGTAATTGAGATTCGAAGTGCTTCTGATATCTGTAGCCCTACTGCTGGACTTGACTACACGTCTGTAATGTGATCATCTTTCGAGAAGATCGGTGGCGAGATAAGATGACCGACTTGACGGCCAAGACGGTATTTCGGTCCGGTCCCCGCCAACATACCGAAAATCTTCCTGAAGCTCCAGCAACATCTGACCTACAATGCGATCTACGAGTGATTGCAAATGTGAAAATGACTCGACGGTAGAGCTGAAAGGCTTCGAGAAGTGAGGCGACGCATGCCTGCCTTGGACGTCCAAGCTTGAGAGAGTAAGCTACTACACGAACGAGCCAGTGAGAA
The DNA here is from genome assembly GCA_010015825.1 of Lophiotrema nucula. Taxonomy (NCBI): domain Eukaryota; kingdom Fungi; phylum Ascomycota; class Dothideomycetes; order Pleosporales; family Lophiotremataceae; genus Lophiotrema; species Lophiotrema nucula. The sequence goes on along the minus strand of ML977317.1, from coordinate 603,088 downwards.
TCAACTTCGATGCGTCAGGCGATTAATCAATCATATCTCCATGCTTGACTCCGCAGAAGTCAGCTCAAAGCGGACTTATGAAAACCACCGAGATATTAGCTATTGCAGGGAGCTGAAGGGCGGAAGAAGGCATGCAGAAGGGCGGGCTGAGGCACGCGGATGGACAAGGATGGCAAAGAGATAAAAGTATGCCGTTGTAAGGCAGAGAAACATCGTAGATCGCACAACGAGCAAAGAGCACCCTCGTCCTTTATCGAAACCATTCGAGTCCATCCAGAAGCAATCAACATGGCCGTTTACCTCCTCACAGGTGCCAGTCGGGGCATTGGTCTTGAGGTTGCTCATCAGCTTTCCAACTTACCCGACTCGACTGTCATCACCCTGGTCCGCTCAGTATCAGACAATCTCTACAAACTTTGTCAGACACAGAAGAACATCCATGTCATACTCTGTGACATCTCATCTGCGGAGTCACTCGCCAGACTTGGCGCCTCCTTAGCAAAAGTCCTCTATGGCGGCGTCACCATCACCCATGTCATCAACAACGCCGCAGTATCAGTCGGCACCGATTCAAAAGCACTCAAGCTCTCCGCCGAAGATCTGTCGAAGTGCATCAATACTAACGTGCTCGGCCCGGCGAAGATTGTGGAGACCACACTGCCAGTTCTTGCACCTGATGCACTTATCGTTAATATCAGTTCCGGCATTGGTTCTCTTCAACTCGTCTCAGATGGTACGATTCCAAATGGTGTTACAGCATACAGCATTTCCAAGACAGCGCTCAACATGCTCACGGTTCACCAAGCACAGGAGCTGAAGGGCAGAGCAAGAGTTGTGTGCTTAGACCCCGGACATGTGAAGACGGACATGGGAGGCGACAAAGCTATTGTTGATGTAGCAGACAGTGCAAAGGGTATCCTGGCCGTGCTGAAGAGTTTGGAGGGTGTGAAGACCGTCGATATGCAAAGTGGGCGGGCGCGATTCTACAATTTCCGAGGTGAAGAGGTACCTTGGTGAATAACCGATGGAACCCACCTAGCTGTGTTGAGGTGGAGGTAGGTCATATTCGAAGCCATTCATTACATAAGGCCAACTGGAGTAGGGATACAGATACTATATTTACATTATCCCATAGAAGCGCTTCCTGTATTCAACACTACTAGTAGGGTCTCGCCCAAACGACTACAGCGCTTCAAGAATCACAATCAGTAATCTATACCCCCATTCCCGTCCATTCATATCTAAAGACATCTGTGTGGCGTTGAGTGTCTCTCCACTCCTTCTACCCGTTACTATCACTATTACTATTCTCTTCGCCAATATCACCGATACCCTGGATGTTCTCGACAGGTAAACGAGCCTTCAAAAGATCAACGAATCGCTCTTGTAAACCCCACCTTGTTGCATCATCGAGATTCAAGTCGAAGTGCCTATCTTTCCTGAAGAAATCGCTCCAAATGATCCTTACCTTCAGGGCCCTTGGGTTTTTGAACCACTTCAAGTCTGCTAGATGTTCAAGCATGAAGCACATGCCTCTCTGATCCCATGCGTGTGAACATTGCGTCGCGATCCGTGACCAAAGAAGCCCGGGACTCCATGCTGTCGAGATACTCTAAGGAGTTTGTTGTCTCATCGGGTACAACCACAATCCCAAGGATCCCACTTTGCTCTTCGGAGAGTGACGCCGCTAGTACAACGCCTTGTATAGTGTATCTTAGAAGCAAGATTCGCTTTACGCACGCCCGCATGTCAGCATCCCAGATATCGGTCAAATGTTTAATGAGGAAGTAGTGAGGTCGGGAACTAATAAGTACGTAGCGGAAGCCGCAACTGGCTAGATAATCTTGGATCGTCTGGTAAGCTTTGTATCCTCTTGGCTTAGATTGTAAAGGTCGAGTATGCTTAGAGTGGGGCTGTAGATACCTCTAAATCTGCCTAGTCTGATAGAGATATCGCCATCTGCTGAAAATTTTCCCTTAAAAATCAGCTGTTGGAGCTTTCGTGCAAGTGGGGAAGGTTGCCTTGCAAAAGAGAAGTCGATACCCATTTTCGAAAGAGGTGGTGAAGATATCGCAATGTTAGGCGCCGCACTCAAGAAGTTGAGCAACTTCCGACATCTTCAAATAGAGGGGTTTGTCCAGCCCAGATGCGGCTTTGGCTGTCGTAGCTGGGGTGCTAGAGCTCTCTTGGACCGAATGGGTCTTATCATTGATGGGAGTGGCTCCAAGCGAGTTCGGAAATGGGGAACCGTTGTTTACGTGCCAACCCACGAACCAGGACCATGGAATAAATGGAGGATCAGCCCAGAGTGTCACCCGCTCGTTCTTCCACGTTGCCGCGTGCTGGAGGACAGACACGGGAATCCTATTCAGACGAAGGATATATCACGTCACTACGAAGTAGCTATACGAGCGCTTCACTCACTTCAAGATCGACCACGGACCTTGGATCTGCATTTTGGCAAGGTTGAGACCACTTCGAAGAAGTCCCCACTCGCAAACTTAGGCTTAGAATGGCAGTTCTACAAGGATCGAGTTCGGAGAATCTTGGTAGACCACTAGCTCAACCTAGATTGGGTGCAATCATTACTACACAGCTGCTCCAGGCTTGGGTCCGTGAGGCTTCAAGGCCGATACAAGAGTTTCCACCATGCTAATTCCACGTGGAATATTCTCAAACGTCTGTCCCTGAGTAGCTGTAAAGTAGACGAGTACTGGTTGCACACGCTCTTGGAAGGGCACTCAGCGACACTAGAAACCATTGAAATCCTTGATACCACAATGGATTTTGGGGACATCGGCTGGTCCAGAATCGCGCCACTTTTTCTCAATATGTCACGCTTGAAGCACCTTCGACTTGACCGCGATACCAACAAGCATGTAGAGGAAATGAAAACGGTACTGGCACTGTGAGTGGACACACCACTGAATCATAGATACTGGTTGGTTGTGTAAATTTTTAAACCGAAACCGTGAAAGGAGTAGCAGGCGTGTTGCTTTTATTCAAGGAATGCTCGAAAGAAAAGGGAAATTCGTTTTAGAACCTGTTTTAATGCAAAGATTTGTAAGAGACTTGGTAAGCAGGGGATATTGCTAGAAACATACTGAAATTTTATTAACAATGAACCTATTGTTCTGTTTGAGCCGTGCCGTCATGTTCATAATCATGTCTATCAAATCGTGTCAAATGCTCTTCATATGACTGTCCGTAGTCATTTTCGTGTCTCGCGTCATTCCATAATATCCGGAAGATACCCTCCGAAGTCCTTTCCCCGGTATTTTTTCCGAGCCTTCTTAGACGTGGTGGGCACAAGTCCGCGGGAGCGTGCTGCTGGTTCCAACTCCCGCTGATACACAGTTCGAGTGCCCTGCCGCGGTGGCTGATCGCCCACTTCCTCATCGGGAGCGAGGTCCATGTTCTCCATGAACATTTCTGTCAACTCATCGACTGATACCGGCGCTGTATTGTGTACCATCCATGCTTCGGATGGTCGCAGGCGTCCCGAGCTACTATTGCGTTGCCTAGATGATGTCCTATCGAGTTCAGTGGTCATCGAACCAGTCTGTTCATTGACATCATCAATCCACATACCAACTTTCGAAGGAGATGTCCATACTAGCGATCCACGTGTGCGCTCTTCGTCGCTGTCGCTGTCACTATCACCATCGCTGAATAGTGGCTGTTGATGGGTGTTCTCTTTGGCGCGTGCTTGCTCCACTGTTGGTGACTGCTTTCGCGATGGCTGTTGTGGCTCCGTATGCCTAGCATCATCCTGTATTGCTAGGTTGGAAGCCGGCTGGCCCGTCAGTGACTGATCATGTAAATGTGTGTGGGGCTCACCCTGAGTGCCATTTCCCACTTCGTGAGCGGATCGGCGCCGTCCCTGAGCATACTCGCCTGCTCGCACACATGCTGCCATCTCCGATCGCATTGGACGATTTTTATCGTCGACGCGAGGGGATAGGCTTGGAGCTGGCTGCTTAGTCGTTGACCGAGCACCTTGATCTTGATGCTGTTTCTGGGTGTAGATATCCGCCGGTGCAGTCAAAGGATGGCGCTGTGGCGAGTCCGACCAATCCTCCTCCGGCACTACATGCCTATCGTAGATATACCGACCGCGATTTCCATGGCGTTGTCGAGCTGTACCAGCATCTAGGCGACGGTGATACTCATCGCGACCAACTTCGACGGCGTTCTTGACGCGGTCTACAATTCCCATGGTAGAATGTTTGTGGACTATCAGAGGTTGTGTCCCGAAAGGCTGGTGCTGGAGCTGCTCTGAGGGATGGGCGACAGACGCGGATGCGGATGCGGTTGGCGACGATCGAACGAGGAGACGAGACTCAACTTAACACGCGCCTTCCGACGAGTTTCCTAGATCTAAAAGGTGGATTAGTTAGTCAAGAGTCGACCGCAAGAGTGCGTAGAGAAAGGGAAGAATAGGAGGGTGAAGTGAAAAAGACCTTATATGTACATTGTGTTGTTCATCGACAGTGTTTGAGACCAGGCACTGTGCCATAACATACCTGAAGTGGTTGAGGAATAGTGACAGTGAATACAGCATGTGGTAGAGGATTGCAGCGGTGTTGTGTATATACATTAGGGTGATGGCCGAATTGAGACGGTATATAGATCGCGACGGAAAGGGCGCGTGGTGTTGGGTATGCACAACGCAAGATGTGTAAAGGGGCGACAGACTATGGTTATAGTGGTTGAGTTTAATGGTGTTGAACTAGACTCTTTAAGCCATCCGACGTTTCCTGTCCTGTCTTTCAGATCATTCAAGCCTGTCAACAAACCTGATCCAAACAAGATCTCTTGTTTCTGTAAAGCACTATTATTCCACATTAGCACAAGCACCAGGCCGAAGAGAGACAACCCACCAAACTCAGTACATGTACCTCCACCTCCCATTCCTCCGATCCGTCAACCCCTTCCAATTTTCCTCATCCACCGCTCCAAGGCCACCCGCTACCTCTTCCCCCTCGCCAACAACCATCTGCAGCCTGTCCCGTCTTCTATTCTCCCACCAATAATACCCAACAAGCACCCACATACACACCGCAGTCCCAGCCTCCGTAGCCATCGTGCCAATCTTCGCAGGCAAATAGTCCGGCGCATCTTTCGCCTGGAACATCATAGGTCCAATGATATTCCCAAGCCCAAAGCAGAGAGCGATGAGGTTGGCTGCAAAAGAGCGCTTCGTATGACCAGAGATATTGACGCTGACATAGTGGTACACGAGCGGCAAGGTAGCCGTGATGCTGTTGATGAGGTAGATACCAATCAGCGCACCTGCTTTGCGAGATCGCGAGAAGCTATGGTTAGGCTTGTTAGGCAAGAACGAGGTCAAACTTGCACCAAGCGTAGCGACAAGAGCGCAGACGGAGATGTATAACCATCTCCGACCGCCTTTCGTATGCCGAACTGCTGTTGCGGCGCAAAGGACTGTGATGAGGCCAACGATGCCACCGGGCATGTTGAGGAGGGCTGCTTGCTTCGAGGTGAAGCCCATGGATCTTATTAGGGTGGCGGAGTAGGTTGAAATAATGCCGGAGCTGGAGGCGAGCTGGCACATGTTAAGTCCTGTTGACCCAGGGATTGTGTTGATGACTTACACATATTGTAGCGACAGCGAAGATCCAAATTTGTGGATCCAGCAGCGCTTCCCATACTTCTTCAATCTTGAAGTTTTGGCTCCTGATTCCTGTCTTATTGACCGAGACGTGCTTCAGTAAGCTCACTTTCTCAACATCCGTGAGGAAGTGCGCTTCCATCGGCGTGTCAGGGACCCAATACCACGTCGCAGCGCCAACAACCAATGTCAATGCCCCAAAAACAACGAACATCGCCCTCCATCCGGCCAACTTTCCATTTTCCATGAACTGGAAAGCAAAGCTGAACAAGCCGCCGAAGACCGCGGCCCCTCCGGAGCCAAATGCCCAGTATGCGTACCGTGGGGCAGCTTCTTCTTTAGTGAAATATTGCGCTGTGATGGCTTGGCAAGAAGGCAGGGTGGTAGCTTCGAAGATGCCAAGGAGGATGCGAACGATGAGAAGGGTGCTGAAGGATGTTGTTGCTGCTGCGCAGGCTGTCGCGATAGCCCAGAGGAAGATATTTAGGGATAGCCACTTTGCCGCTGGAACGCGCTGGAGTAGATATACTGGTCACCGTTAGATATAGGGTCAAAGCTGGAGATTGGAAGTGGGTCTGCTTACTGTTTGGTAGCTCTGAGAGGATGTAGGCTACGAAGAACGCTGTCGCTACGATCGTGAAGTCGTTCCCATGTAGATCGAGGTCTTTCGGTAGGCCCATGACGGCGGCGTACTTGTATCATATATCTTTAGAGGGTGCTTAGCGATTGATGGGTTAGTCGACTTACATTGAGAGCATACTTGTCCAAGCTCTGAACCAGCTGGCAGCAGCTCAGTATAGGAAAAATGTGCCAATCAACTTTGCGACGAATCGATCTCAAAGTGACCTCATCAGTACTAGCATGTTCTTGATGGGTCTCTAAGAATGCCAATGCCTCATCGAGGGCTTTGAGGTCCAACGGATGTATTGAACGAGGGGTGTGGGAGATGAGCTCCGTTGTGCCTTTGACGCTGCCCATGTCAAAGTCTTGACGATTCAGATGCTCACCTAACAATAGCTAGTAGACTACCTGTTTTATGGTGCACTGTTTCCCGAAAGCAACGAGCAATGGCCTAGGGCTCTTCAGCTAGCATACGTACTCCATCAGGAAAAGCAAAATCAGACCAGACTCGATCGAATGTCGAATGGCAACCGCCAAGCTGAAGATTTGGCGCTATCGGAAGTGTTGTGGCTTGTAGCCCGCCCGCCGTGTCACTTGCCACATCTGAGCGAGGTCGTTCATTGACTGCGAAGTCGCTCGAAGTGAGACACCCCCGCCCTTGTGATACATGCTGTGGGAGCTCGTGGTGTTCGTGTCTTCGGAGTCTTTCGGGACGTCTTTGATCCAAAGGTGCCACACTGCACGTGTGGACTAGAGCGTACACAGGTGATGCTCCTACTGGTGAGCAAATACCATGAGCAGGAACCGATCGGAATGGCCGAGGCATATGGTTGGCCGACTCGCTGAAGGCTGGTTGCAGAATCGCAATCGAAAGTGTCCGATCGTCCGATCGTCATGATGGGAGATCCGTCTGCAGTTGGGGTATGCCATCGATTGCAATGGCGTATAGAGGGCGCCAGTTTGGACGCAGATGTGAGTGAGACAAGGGAAAGCTCGCTGCAAGCTGACGTCTCTCACAATTTGTCTTAATCCTTCCCTTGTAGCTATAGTTAGTGTCGCTTGTGCGATATCACTCTCCAAACAAAGTATGGGCCCAGAATGTTGATTTTTGAATTCCTGATAAGGTTCGATATGCCAGTGTCGCCGGTCGCTACGCTAATCGTTCTACCGCGATATACCGCTGATCATCTCCCTCTGTGTCTGCCTATCCCGGTTCGTCTGGCTGAGTGGTGGAATACCTAAAGGTCTGTCAGCAAACCCATCTCCCCCTTTTCGTCTCTTGTTCGTACTTCTCAGGTCACCAACCACGTCCTTCGCTTTTCCGAAGTACACCTCCTGCAAAAGATTACGCATCTTGAGCTCCATGTCCTCCACCATCTTGCCAATGTTGGCGACGTGCGATGTGTCGTCTTCTACAGCCATGTCCTGCTCGACCTGGCGCACCATGTTACCGGAGAGGTCGAGCCCGCCGAGGGCCTCCGAGTCGGTGCCTAACGAGAGAATGACAGTGGATGTGAGTTTGTAGTGAGCGGTTCGTGCGCGGTCTTGGGCTTCGAAGACATGGATGCTGTCCCAGCTACCGGTGGTTTTCGGCGAGGAGGATACAGCTATGAGGTGTTAGTCATGCAATTGAAGCCGTTCAATAGGTGAACATACATTTCTTGAGCAGCACGCAGCCTGCGAAGCCATCGTCCATGTCCCAGAGGTACACGCTCGAGATGCCGCCCTCAAAGTACCTGCCCTCGTCAGCCCATGCGTCAAACACCTAGAGCCCTTCAGAGCTGCGGGCAGTGCCAGCAACAAGCACCTACAGCTCCCGGTAGACATCAAAAGCTTCATTTGCCTTCACCTCCATCTTCCTCGTCCTATCACTCGGCGTGACACCCTCCCCGTCGTCCAGCGGCGGCTCGAACTCGTTGCTCCATGGGCTCCGCCAGCTGTCTCCATCGCGGTTGTAGTCGCAGCACAGGAAGTCGCGCTTCGTTTTCGAGCACTTCTTGACCGCTAGGGGCGTATCCACGGATTCGAGGAGGTCTTCTGTGAGGTCAGGGTTCAAGCTGATGAGATGGTCGACGTTCTTCTTGACATCCTTGGGGTTGAGGCGGCGGAGGAGGTCGCTGTGCAACGTTAGATAGGTCCGAGAGATAGGTAGAAGGCTCCTGGAGCTTCAACTCACAGCGCGCTATCTATTGGGTCGGCCATGCTGCCGATTGTGCTCTGGGAGACGGGATATCCAGCAATCCTGAGACTTGGTGCCTTTGCATCGCCGGACCCCTCCAACGGCGCGCACGGGCCATCCCCCGGACACGAGTCGGGATCGCCGTAGACGTCGCCCATCTTTGGCTGGTTCCCACGCTGTTCCTGACTTCAAACCCTTCGTCTCCAGTACCGAGTTAGTAATTGCGGAAGCCCTCGCATGAGCGGAGTCACAGGAACGGCAAGAGCTTTTGAGGCCTGAATGGAGACTCTGACTCGACGCAATTGCGACTTTGACCACAGTCGTGCCTTCTATTCACTGTGGGCTACGCCTTCCCTACGCTTCGAAGCTTGATGCTTTCACTGGCTCGCGAGCGCTTCCACACTTGCACTGAACGCTCAACCAGCACTTCAGTCAGCTACGAGATTGCTCTATGATGCAGTCGAAGGTGCGGCAGCCAGGTATCTCACATCGAGCAGTTGCTAGAGTGGCAGCTCGCTATCTCAACAGTGACTGCCACGGCTAATTGCATGCTTCATGCTTCTGCCTGACGCCACACGGGTACTCAGATGACAACTCATAGCATCCATCAATTTATACATGTCTTTCCTGTCTCGGGTGCTGTCCATTGGAGGTGGCTAGAGTTCCTAATGCATCCCGGTGGACCTACGGTTCCATCTGTTCCAGGCTTCACTACTATGTCCGCTCAAATCAGTGGACCTTCATTTCTTTGGTGTCTCTCTTCTTCGGAGCACCTTTGTCTATCGCATGAAGAGCGCTTCAGTACCCTACGCATCGCTCTGGCTGCACTCATGTTGTCTGCTGATCTGCTCCCGCGAAGCGATACGGCACTCTCACCATGGCAACAAGACCACCCATGCGACACAAAACCAGGCAAAGACGCGACGTCATTCGATGAAAGTCCATGTGCCCCGCTGTTCAGCTATTCTCACCTCCATGCTGGCCGCGCATAAGCCTTGTGAAGTTGGGTGATGAACTTCACCGATCGCCTTTTTCTTACACTCACCTTCACCTCAACTAACGTCTCCCACATTCATATATTAGAGTGCCACTTCCCTCTGCTCTTCGACTTCTTCCATCGCGCTCAACAACTCCACACACCTTACACACACGCGAAGCTCTCCAGCCACATCAATCCTACCCACTTTCAACAGCCATCAACAGTCAACCGTCACCATGTCGGACACTAGTTCTGCTGCTGCTCCCAAGTTCAGCGACCGTGAGCTTCAGATGCTCTCTTGGGCCATGCAATCCGCCAAGGCTCCCCCAGAGGTCAGCCAGCACCCTCAATACACATCTACGCTATACTAACAAGTTTTCCTGATCAGATCGACTACGACAGGCTCGCTACTTTCGCCGGCATGACGAACCCTCGCTCTGCTTCCAACGCATGGGCCGTCATCAAGAAGAAGCTCTACAACGGTGCCCCTCCTGACAGCGTTGCTACCTCTCCGAAGCCAAAGGCAACCCCGAAGAAGAAGGCGGCCTCTGCTGCTATCACCAACGGTGATGCTGAGGGTGGCGACGAGACTCCCAAGAAGACTCCACGCAAGCGTACTGCCCCCAAGAAGGCCGAGGGTGAGGGCGAGGATGGTTCACCGAAGAAGCGCGGTCGCAAGCCCAAGAAGGAGGCTGCTGATGAGGAGGACTGTGAGTTAATACATAGCAGTATCTCAAAGACCTTCAAGCTAACGTTTACTCAGCCAAGACCAACGGCGTCAAGAAGGAGGAGGTCTCCAGCCCGAAGGCTGTGTCTGCTCCCGAGCCCAAGGCTGATGCCGAGGGCGAGGATGAAACTAAATTGGTCTAATGGTCTGTCTGCTCGTCTTCGCTGTGACTGTTCTCACAGGGCGCTCACACTGAAGACATCAGCCACAGCTATCCATTTTAACAACTCTTGACTTTTCGGCGCATAGCGCATGGCATATGGTGTTTGTCGGCGTTCATGGATCGGATTAGCACGCGACTCTCTGGGCGTTGCTGAACAGAACCATGATATAATGGGTGATCTCACGGCTATCTTGGGTTGGCATTGGAGCTTGGTGTTGGCACAGATGATCCCTTTGGTCATCTGTCGTTAGCCCTCTATAGCTAGCAATCAATACCATATTCTCATCAAAAGTACTTCTCAGGCAGTGACTGGAGGCTCGCATCAAAAACTGGGAGCTTACTGGCACGTAGCATACGTTTGGGTAGAGCCATGTGTTAAGTGCTGAAGCGCCTTTAATACACTTTACAGGCTAGAACTTGTGCTCACATATCGACCACAGACACAGTCTGCCCTACTGCAGGCTCCCGCGCACTTGCTGGACATCCAATGACGGGTAGCTCGAAGATGGTCTGTGCTCAAGCTTCATCTGCCAGCATCGCTCGCAGGTACCGTACCAATCGTGAACCCATCGAAACGACATCGCGTCTTGAGAGCACCACAGCATATCCCAAGCATGCCCTAAGACGATCCGAACTCAATGACCCGTTTTCATGACCCGTTGCAAGATCGGCCCTGCTCCACTCTACCCAACATGCCACGATCATCTCCATCAACCGCGATCTTGCTTCTCGAAACGCGATGTGAGCCTATTATGTCGAACAGCATCCTCGTTCCGGGCATTCGGTAATTGTTCCAAATGTTCTTTTTCCTCCGTGGAACCAACGTCTCTTTGACGACGCATCTCATTCCTCCTCCAGTTGAGACGGGAGAACCGCTCGCTTAGCACGCCGCCGATGCCGATCCTATAATCACGACATCGAGGGGTGCTATTTCGTATGCCACTAAACAAGAGTGCAACACAAAAGCTCACAAATAATGACACTCTACCGCGGCATTACCCCAAGGTATGGCGTCCGATAAGCTCGCGGCTGGTGCAATGCAGGTATCAGCCCAATCATGGCAAGCAACGGTGCCGTAATGCTTGAGCAGTGGGCTTTCTGGGGCTGTCTTGGACGAGCTTGGATGGAGGTGCCATGAAATTGCATCATCGGAGTAGCATGGGTTGTGGTACGGGACGTTTAAAGATGTTGTCTGCCAGTCTCGTGTCAATGCTGGGATAACGTTCGCAGCCTTTTTCAACTTACTGCATCTTCAGCACTACCGATACCATGGCCGAGGAAAAGATAGTCGATCCTCCCACCAAGCAGCGGGGCGATGCGACACCGAGCACTAGCAGTGAGCTTGAGGCTCTCGCGAGTGGAAGTGTCAACGAGAAGAAGCTACTGAGGAAGCTGGACACAAGACTCTTGCCAGCCGTGTCAATCTTGTACCTGCTATCGTTCCTGGACAGAAGCAATGGTAAGAATGGGATGAATTGACACTCACTGAGATCGAATAGCTGACGACTGCAGTTGCCAATGCTAGACTCGAGGGTCTTACGACCGATCTGAAAATGACCGGAAACCAATACCTGACCGGTCTCACGTTGTACTTTCTCGGTTATGTTTTGTTCGAGGTACGATGAAGCACCTCAGCCATATATTTTGAAGCTTACAATGAGCAGATTCCCTGCAATATCATTCTCAAACGGACAACACCGAAATTCTGGCTTCCAACTCTGACCATTGCTTGGGGTGTCGTCGCGACTTTGATGGGTGTGACCCAAAACCTGAGTGGCTTCTTCGCCGTCCGCTTCTTCCTCGGAGTGACTGAGTCTGGCCTATTTCCTGGAGTCGTCTACTATTTGTCGATGTGGTACAAGAGATCCGAACGGCAGTACCGCATCTCGCTCTTTTTTAGTTGCGCCTCGCTGGCTGGAGCTTTCGGTGGAATCTTGGCCTACGGTATTTCGCAAATGCGAAACGTCGGTGGGTATCACGGTTGGCGATGGATCTTCATTCTTGAGGGTCTCGCAACCATTGTGATCGCAGCTTTAGCGTATCTCTTCATCAGCAACTACCCCACGGCCGTCAACTGGCTCTCTGATGATGAAAAGTCCTATATCCAAGCTCGGCTGAGGGCAGACAGCGACTCGACTAATGACGAGCAGTTCTCCTGGGCAGAAGTCTGGGTCGCCTGTAAAGACATTAAGTGCTGGCTCTACGGGTTCGGTTTTCATACCATGAGTCTACCCCTGTACACACTCTCCCTATTCCTGGTATGTCGAAAATCCTACCTATCTGCAGAATTCATACTTACAGCAACAGCCGACCATCATCAAAGATATGGGCTATACTGCCGCTCAATCACAACTACTCACTATTCCACCTTACGCACTCGCCACGATTTTTACCGTCTTCTGTGCTTGGTATTCGGAAAAGCTCGGTAGACGCGCTCCATTCATCCTATTCACATCGTCTCTGGCCATAATCGGTTACATCATTCTCTTGGCCAACGAGAATCCGACCAAGAAGCCTGGCGTCTCCTACCTAGGCACCTTCTTCGCAGCCGTCGGTATCTACCCCTCGGTCGCCCTCGTTCTCTCATGGCCAGCGAACAATGTGTCGGGTCAAACGAAACGCGCAACAGCCAATGCGATGCAGATCTCGATCGGCAATTTAGGCGCTGTTATTGGTACCCAGCTGTATCGTCCTAATACGGCGCCACGTTACGTCCTCGGGCACTCGTTTGCTTTGGGCTACCTTGCTATGAATCTCGTTGTAGTCAGCTTGCTGTGGTGGATTTTGAAGCGGGAGAACACGAGAAAGAGCGCCCATCTAGCATCTAACCCGAGTACGAAGGGTTTCCATGACAGTGAGGAGGATCTGGCGGAGGGCGACAGGCATCCAAGGTGGCTTTTCAGTTACTAAAATGGTGCTGGACGTGAGAAGAGAAATTATTAGCCAACCTGCTAGGAGAGCAGATATCAGCTTTCGCAAAGTTGCGTCGAGTACGCTCAATGCACCAAATACCATACAAAATCTGTTCGTTGTCTCCCTTTTTTTGTTGAAGACAAATGATTCGCTAATCGCATCGCATCGCATCGAAGCTTTTCCGAGTCTTGAGATAGATTGTCTACCCCACCCTGCATATTACCCCAGATGCTTGAATCAACCCCACAGCCTATGTCGACCCCAGTCTTTCATCTGGAATGCTGTTGAACATCCGGGCTACTACGTATGCGACCAATGCGATACCCAGCTTCATCGAATAGTAATTGCTTTGAGGGTCGTTGTGTAACCTACCCCATACTATGCCACGCAACCGTTGAAGGGCGGACCACAGATGCAAGATGTCTTCAATGCATTGTCGACAAGCTGCTTCGTTGCATAGGCAATATGTCCACCAAGAGTCAGCCACCACCGACCCAGGCAACAGCTGTAAGTTCAGTCCAGCTAACGAGTATGCCATAGCTAACTTGCATTCTCAGAAAAGCATGATGCCGAAAGCACTCCTCCTAGCCCTTCCCCTCGCGATCCCAGTAGCTCTCTTCTCAACTCAAATTCTCCCATCACTCTTCCAGACCTACCTTTCCCAGCAACCCCTAGTCGCAGAGCCTACCATCGCCACGCCGGAGAAGGAAGAATGGTCGCTCGAAGCATGCGAAGCGCATAAATACACCTCCGAGATCGTCTCATTGGACCCATTAGTGATATACATAAACAACTTCACAAGCTTCCAAGAAGCGGAGGATTTGATCAAGGCAGGGTGAGCATACCTGGCCGCTCCATTACCAATTCACACCCACATCCACTCAGCCGCTGATAACACCAAATCAGTGAAGAAGACTTCGAATCCTCCTTCATCTCCGCCGCCACAGGCCTCAAATATGTCACAGGCCGAACCTCCCAATCAGCACCCCTAGACACCGACTTGCCCCTCGTAGACTGCATACTCCACCGCGCACGCACATTCGTGGGCTCCATGCTGCAGCCCTACGAGCCCTTCTCCATACCGCAACTCGTGCGCTACTTCCCGTCTCAGAAATACGATCTGCACACCGATTTCTGGCCACAGCACCAAGTCATGAACGACGGTTCAGGAAGGCTGTTCAATCGCGTAGCGTCCTTCTTCGTCTTCTTACGCGATAATTGTACCAATGGCGAGACGTATTTCCCGAGCGTCTCTGTTCTCGACGATGATGCGGATGCGGGCGGTCGTCTCTCCTCACTCGACAGTTGGGCAGGCAAGATTAGCCGGGGAGTGAGGAAGGATGGGAAGGCTCAGGGCGTAAAGTTCAAGCCGATTACTGGGAATGCGATATTCTGGGTTAATATGAAAGGGGAGGGGAAGGACGCGGTGGGCGATAGGAGGGTAGTACATGCGGGGTTGCCGGTGGGCGAGGGGGAGAAGATTGGGATGAATCTTTGGCCGAGGAAGTTTTATGGGAGGGAGGACGATTAGGATGGCTGGACGGAGTCATGGTTGCGAACTACACCAACCCTTTCGATGGTTCGTAGGTGGGTAGCAGGTTGATGAAACGCGTAGGCACATGATGCGAGTCAAGATGGCTGCACTAGCTCCTTGTTCTATATAGCGCGTGGTGTGGGGAAAATGCAACCTCGACGCCCGCTCGCTCCTCACCGCCATTCCTCCTTCAATCTATCGTCATGGGAGCTTCACACAGCAAGCCTTTTCCTTTTCTTAGACTCCCGCATGAAATACGCGATCAGGTTTACACCAACCTTCTGTGCTCGTTCGATGCTCTCCCTCAAGATGTCCCAGACAGCAACGAGAAGCCGCTCGACAGGTCCCGTCGCGAGGTCGATGTCTCTATACTTCGCACGAACAAACAAATATATCACGAGGCATACGAAGTAATGGTCAAGAAGAATAGATTCATTCACGTCATGTCCTCAGTCCCAAATTACTCGCTCGTGGAATCCTTTCAGGGCGCAGTAGTACCAGTTGTCACTGTCAATGATACACATGCGGGTCAATTTATGGGTTATTCCATCCAAGTCATTATGTGTATGGCAGATAAAGAGAACGTGCCAAGCCATGGTGAAAAGCTGGGCGTTATGTTGCTGGGTCGCGACGACAAAAGCGTATCAGCTCTTTGCGAGGCTCTCATGAATTACAATTACTACACGCGGGCTCTCTTCGTTGAACAGAATTTCGTCGTAACTTTCATACTTGGACGTCGTATTACGAGGAACTTGATCATCTCCGAGGACTACTTCAGCAAGAACAATCAGCAGTCGTTGCTTCAACCTTTTCGGTCGCAATTACGAGGGCTGAGGTGCGTCGTATTCATAGGCGTCTCTGATGATCTCCAGCACTCAGCGAGAAAAGATATCAGCGCTGCTGATATAGCTCTCGAGACAGAGAAACTGCTCGATGAGGTCAGCACAGCAAAGGAAGAAGGTGGCCTCCGCTTCAAGGAAGGATCCCATCAAGCCGCCATCGTCCAATGGTAATCCGGTCTCGATAAGATCATCTACGCACGGAAAGTAGATGAAGCGCTCGAATCTTTAAATCCTCTATTTCGATTCCTGACAGCTCGGCCATCGCCCACTATCCTATGAGATTGTCATGACATGTAGGTGTTATAAGTGGGCAAGTCGAACCGAGTGAACCGCATCGAAGCACTCCGTCCTCAATTTTGGTGCGGAATATTATTGTTGGACTCATCGCAAACGATCTCGACGTCTTCTGATTTTCAAAGACTAGGGGATAACGTGTTGAGTTCTCGTTTCTAAGCTCTTAGAATATTGCGGACATGCGCTAGTCACATTTGGCTTTTGTATCGCTACATGTGGTACCACGCGTTGCCCTTTTGGCGTAAGAGATGCATGTGCTCTTGAAATCTACGTCTTCAATATATAGTTTTCGGTGTATCCCTAGGATCCTGCGACGGTTTAAACTTTATAATGAACATATGCTGTATTCACATTTGATTTGAGTGTCGCACTCAGGAATCGCTTTGAACACATCATCGATGTCTCTGTCATTTTACAGGGTATATGTACATGCTGTTCTTTCTGCATCACTTTTAGAGGCACATGCAAGGATAACATAGTGGTAGAGTATCGCTTGTCTTAAAACAATCTTAATCGCCTTGTACATAGCGAGAGTGTTTGTTACTTTTGAAACTTAATTATTACGTCTGTATGTTTTCGTGATACTGGTGCATTATGCATATTGTAGCGCGCACAGCATTTTGGAACCAACTGTGATGGTAACATATGCTCTTGGACCAAATAGTAACATAGTAGGCCAAGGAGCGACCTTTTGTATATCGCGTCTCCTGTCTACATTAAGTGAATGTCAACATTTGGCAGCATTCAACTTCAAACTATAGTTTTATTCTTTGCATAGATGTAGAGAAACTCTGCAACCATTCATTGCCTTTTCTTTAGCGACTCTTCCCATCAATCTCCTTGATCTTCAGTCCCTTCAAGTCCACATCCTGAAGCATTCTCACGTTGACAGCCTTCATTGTCGCCCACGGTCCCTCATCGTGGCTTCCAGCAAAGCAGGAGCTTCCACACGACGGACAGAAATAGTGGCCGTACTTCTTGTTGGCCGAGAGATGCTCCTACCATCCTATCATTAGCGATGTTGTCATGAAAGAAATAGCGTTTGGCTGAGGTCGCGTACAGAGTATTCATCGATACTCCCTTTTTCGAAATTGATAGCGCTATCATCGACGTATGTCAAGATGTAGCCATTTCGAGAGCAGATGCTGCAATTGCATTCGAAGACCTCGGAATCGGCTAGTGGTGGAGAACATGTAACTTCATATTTGAAGCGGCCGCAATGGCATCCGCCAGTGTAGGTCTGGCTTGGCTTGGGTGAGGAAGTGTTGGCGGGGGTCTCGATGGCGGACATTGTGTTGAACGTTTAGAGGAATGAACAACCTGGCTAGAATGCTCGTAGATTATGAGCTGACAACGAGGGTCGCAAGACTGGCTTTATATGCCCCGCATTTCAAAGGACCTTACCGAAACTCCTGCGACAGGCTCTGCGCATCTCGTATCTTGTTTCGCCTTATGCAAGCCTTCGCGTCGAACAACGAGTCACCATCGCGCTTTGCAGGTAGCGCGCAGGCACCGACGCGAAATCAGGTGAATGGCGTCGAAGTCGGCGAAGTCGGCCTTAACAATACGAAAGCGAGCACAAGGCGGGTAGGACATCTAATCTGTTATATATGAAACGTCTATAATTTCCTGAGGTAGTCCTAATTACAAAAAATCTTGGGTAACTTTTAAGCTTGTTTTTTTTTATATTGTTGCATTCAATAAGTTTGAAAGTTGAAAAATAAACATTACATCCTCAAAAAATTAAGTTTCCTTATTCTCCGCTCCCAGAATAACTGGGGACCTTTCAGTAACAATGGATATTACAGCCGAACGTGATGGAATCAAAGGATGCCGCTTATTGTATCATTCTGTCATGAATACTAAATTTATATAGTTGGCAAGTTTTACTATTTATGATGAGACCGCACATTCTGACACGTCATTGGTCCGTACTCAAGCTCAAACACGGCACCCCAACATCCGATGTTAGTTAATCAAGGCAGTGGCCAATTGCGCAAGCTCCGAGCAGGTGGCGGATTTTGAAGCCTTGCTGACCCGCACCACGAAACTCGACGCCACAGTCAAGACCTAGTTCGCGAATGCAACATAGCAAGAGATTAAGGATGTAACTCCAGTATTCGCAGCCTTTGCAGAAACAAATCCCGAGTCTGTCGATCTCACGTATTCCTCAGTGTTAGACGAAGGGTTTCTTAAAGATCGAAGAGTCATCATGGTACACGACAAGCCAGAATATATCACACCATATGGTGAAAAGTGGGAGAATTCTGCTTACGATACTCGGAAGGACTTAAGAAGGGTGACTGTATGGGAGGAGCATAGGGGTTCCGTTTGAGGAGCGGATCATGTGGGCACGGCGATGTGAGGCATTGGACCACCGATGGAGGCGTGGTTGGAGGAAGTTGAGAAGGTGGTGAGTGAAGAGGTTAGCTCTTATAGGAAGCTTGATATGTGATGGGATGATATCGAGGAAGGCGGCTGCCAACAGAACATAGTCGAATGAATATGTTCGTTCATTCGATATACGGTTACACACACCGTAGCAGAGACTCTGGTCTCCTTAATAAGGATAGAACAGGAGAACGAACACATAAATTGTATCAGTCATCTACAAGGGGTTCAAACAACTAAACGAGAACCCACCAAAGTGGTGATTGAAAGCTGAGTTGCTCCCAGAAGATCAGACAGACTATCTGTACCTCTCCTCTGAAAAGCGCAGTCAACATCGCTGCCGTCCCAAGCCAAATTTTGAAAGACATGGTTAGTTCAGCTTGTAGGGGGTGGCTTAGGAACTTGTCCAATACCCATTTTCCGTATCTGGGCCGCGTAATACAACTAAAAACAAAGTTAGCAGACATCGCAATATCATGGTGACAGGCTTACTGTGTCCATGCCCAAGTTGATAAATTTGATTGGTAACATCCTGACGAACCAATTGCCAGTGACCTTCGCCAACTCAACCACTGCATCAATGTCCTCAACATCCATATTGAGTAGCAAATCTTTTGGCAGATGGGGGAATGCGGCAGCCGGCCTTCCGATGCCAATCAAGTCGCAAGAATTGCTCTCAATCGCTGCCTCCATCCCCTTCCGACTCCTGAAACCACCAGTGACCATTAAGGTGACGTTCGGATACCGTTCTCGGACAGCTCTTGCGTAGTCGAGGAAGAAAGCTTCGCGCTGCGCAGTCCTCGTCGAGCCAGGATTGTCTCCTTCAGCAAAGCGCACATTCTCGTAGGTACCGCCACTAATCTCAATAAAGTCAATCTGCTCTGCAATGATGAGGCCAACCTGCTCAAGTGATTCTTCAAGACTCTCGGCGCCACCAACGTCAGCAGAGTTGATTTTCAGACCAACGCAGAATGACGTTGGCACTGCTTTGCGGACAGCTCGAATGACCTCAATGACGATCCTCGCACGCTTCGCTGCTGTGCCACCGTATTCATCGTGGCGCTGGTTCATTTTTGGCGAAAGGAACGAGGACAGGAGGTATCCGTGCGCAGCATGGATCTCGACACCCTTGAACCCAGACTCGTGAGCAAGTTTCGCTGCTGCTGCAAACTGCTGTGCGACTTCTCCGATCTCCTCGACGGTCATTTCTCTCGGGGTTCCGAAGACCATCGAAGAAAAGAGACGTTCGAGAGGATTGTTACCCAACTTGACGCCTATGGCCGATGGCGCAATCGATTTGCCAAAGAAGCCTCGCCCACCAGTGCCTCCGAGAGCCTGACGGCCAGCGTGAACGATCTGGACGATGCCTGCGGTATCTTCTCGCTGTGCAGCCAACGCCCACTTTGTCCATGCATCTCGAGTCTGTTGGGTTACTGATTGTGGGACGGCGATTGTATCGTCGGCTTCGCGATATATGGCGGACACTTCGACGTTGCCTACGATTAAGGTGTTAGACAGGCTAGCTGTGGTGGACGCGCTCGGTATACCTGTCAGGTTGGCGCCCCATCCTCCAGAAGCCCAGCTAGTGTAGGCTGAGATGTATTTGTCGCCCGGGTCTGAATGATCAGACATATTCTCCGACATTGCCGCCTGCATCGGTAATCAGCAGTGGGCATGTTTACTGTGCTTCCTGCCATGACTTACTTTGGCGAGCCGGTTTGGAATCGTAAGCCCGCATGGTAGCTGGATTGGCGAAGCTAGGACTTGGGACATTATTGCGACGCGATGCAAAGTCGTGATGGGTGTGGAGGGAAAGACTTGAGGAAGAAGCTTGCAGAGAGCTTGTCAAGCTGATGTTGGAAATTTGATTAGGTGACCAGTAGTTATACTCGATTAATATAGTTTGAAATAAGTTCTGCTGCGCCCTTCGCTCGCATCGCCTACCTTTTCGGCTATGTTCTGACCAGAGATAAATCCAAGGAGCGCCCTTATCTTCATGTTTGAATGCCTTGATGCGATCTTACGCGCGAAACCTGGTAGGCGTTCTGTGGAATTCCGCAGCCTTAAGTGTAACGCCTACGGATGGATTGCCAATTGAGGACCAAATGAATGAGTCACCGCGCGCGTGAGGAGCGAAAACACATGACAACTCATTTGTCGTAGGTGAAGTCGGACGAATACCCATATGAAGTCAGGCATTAAGGCTCACGCTTCATTGCCTGATTGAGCCGCGCTGCATTTGTCGAGCTTACTAGTAAGCCAACATCGCATCATTAGCTATGCCTTTAACCAATGACAAATGATGCGCGCTAGATGGGAATCGTAATGGAGGAGCGATGTGGGTGCTCTGTGAGAGGTCACGTGCACTGCCACCGCCAACTGAAACAGGGTTACCCATGAGGTATTTGTGTTGAAGATGCAAGCAAACGCTTCAGGGTATCATTACAATTCTATCTAACCTCAAACTGCATGGCAAGTAGTTGTGACGCAACCTTTGACCGACCCACTGCTCCCACTATGCTTTGTGTCGATGCTGGCTCGACTCTGTTGATCGGGTGATGGCGGAAGCACACCTAATTCGAGTGCCACCGGAAGCGGGACGTGCAGCTCCTTCGCACTAGAAGTCCGCACCGATATCTCTGTTTCTTGATAGATCTTAAGAGGCTCAATATTCCAGGCGATGCGCTCTTGGCTCTCTGGTCTGCGCACACTTCTATCTTTGCTCGCTTCCGAAGGTAATTTCGTCCTTGGTGCATTACTCTTGAATGCGGAGTGCGTGCCACGAGAGCGTGATTGTGTAGCGTAGTGTCCCGTGCCGTATGAATTGTGGCTCCAATTGTTGAGGTTGAAGATTCGCTGGAGGACCGGCCAAGTCAACGGCAAATTGGCGCACAAAATCGCAGTGTAGGATTCTCGGAGATACCATATCGTCCATTCGACGCCAAAGGGGTGTGTAAAAGAATAGTACTTGTTCAATGCGGCTGCAATAATCTAGATATCATCGTTAGTCAATGCCTAAAGAAGGGTCCAGCGAAGCGCCTCACGGTGAATGTTCCAATCATAAAGACACCACCCAGGATGGCCTTATTCTTCGCGGGCAGCTTGACTTTCCAAAGGAGCGGTAAGGGAATAGCGATGATCATGAGATCTGATGAGATATTGAGTACAGCGTTTGTGATAAGATGATTGGTCGCGGCGGAGCACTGAGTGCTCTTCGGTGGGACAGCCCAGTATTGATTGAAGGGGCGACACCATACCCCCAGGTACAATATCTCCATCAACACAAACCCCACGGCAACGTAGATTACGACTGCCTTCACGACCTTTTGTTGCGGGAGAAGAGCAGTCATGCGGTTGTACAACAACAGTAGGCATGCCTTGACAAGCCAAACTGTTAAGATCTGCATCTGCTCCACGACAAGGACGAGCTTCGAGCCATATACCCGATGGTTGATCTCTGCGGCGGAAAATCTTGAAGGGTCGTCGGTTGGAGCTATGAGGTTGCTGCTTGTATGAATAATAATGTGCATGACAGCCATGAGCACAGTATCAGTGCACTTGGATAATTATCAGCGCGATTATGCTTCGCAATGAAGAGGGACACCCACCATGGCACCAACTATGAGGTAGTCATCTAATTGAAGCTCTTTCCACGACCCAAGGTGAAGCCTTCTTGACAAGAGTCGCGTAGATACCACAGTCCAACAGAAGGCATACCAGATCGCGGATTCTGGTTCCAGGATGGACATAATTGATGGTGTTCGCGCGGCGAAGACGAATGAAGATAGGATGGTGTAGATCAAAGAGGAAGACTGGGAATCATGCTGGAGGAGGAGAGTTGTACAACGGAGTGAGTCCGAAAAGAGTCATCCCCACTAGGAGGGAGCAGGGAGTGATATGTGTACCCAGCGATCGAGCTCAAGCCATACCTCATCCCTCGAACCCTCCCAGAATAGTCTAGAAACCCATACCCAGCGAGAAATTTGAAGTAAAGCCGCGCACGTCTCACAAATGACAGGGCCCACAACCCGCTCTATAGTTTTCTCGTGCATATTTCGCCTCGAGGCAGGGGATCCACATGTCCCATCACCCCGCTAAGTGGACAGCCGGTTGACCCAAGTGATTCTAAGCTCCTTGCGCCATCCTAAATCTGCAGGTCCCTTGAGCCGAGATCGCCACACGTGGGTTTTGGCCTGTGAGGCGTTTGCATGGTGTCTTGAAGTGCGCCGATGGCGATGGAGATACCTCGGAACTACTTCCCGTTTTAGGAAGGTTAGACGCCGTCAGAAACTTTTGTTGACTTTCGCACGTGGAAAGCGCCGCAGATGCGTTCCAGGGGCACAGCGTGATAGAACGATATGCGTTTCAGGTTTTGACGATACATGGGAGAGCGAGGATATGTCGTCCAGGGATTCTCATTCGTTTCGCCTGGTAAGCAGCACGCGGCACCTCTTATCTGCGATACATCATCGCCTCAGGCTTCTTGCAGCTCCATGACTCGCTCAAATATGTCTCGGGTAGTTCTTCGCTCAATATTATCTAAGCCTTTGACGCCAAGCGTGCAACATCCGAGGATCAGGAGATCAGCTGCGGACGATCAGGCGTCGAAATTCTAGCATGCAACTTCATGGAGTACGCCTGAAAACAGCTCCCGGAACGGGGGTATAAATACTTATTACGATTCCTGAAGTGCTAGAATCAGATAAACGAGATCCCACCTGAGTGGTTTTAGTGGAGGAAGCGCTCCTACAGAGTAATCCAAGTGCCTGTACCCTACTCCGGGGCTCCACCCTCGGCGACACCTGAGTTTACTGTTGAAAGTATTCCAGATAACGACATCGAAGCCAGCGATCCAAAGAAGGACCGATGACACCACGCCATCGCTCGCGCCCGTGTCTTTGAAAGTGCACGACTCAAGCGACCGACAGCAATACAAAGGGTCCTTCGGCGAGACTTTTGGGGTGAACATGCCGTGACCCAACTACCGAATACATTGCCTAGCAGTACGGCCCGGCACCGAACAACATAGCGTCCAGTCCGCTGGCAACCAGGCCCAGATAATGGGACAGCCTTTGGTAAAAGAGTCAGAAGGAGTTTTGGTTCGTCGAATTAAACCTCTGCCTGCCACGTTGAACTCGGGCCAAAACCGACCGATCCGCTGACAACTTCATCGAACTGCTTAAGCTAATAGAGGCTCACGACTCCTGCCATTATATCAAGGCAAGTAAAACACGTGCCCTCCCGCTGCGGCCTTAAGATAAGGGTCGGCGCCTCGAAAGTACTCGTCTGGATGTCTTACGTGTCAAATGATGTTGAGTTCAGACGGGCTCACAACGAAGCCACCAAGAGTATGAGAAGCTCGACGCGTCACGGCCTGATGGTGCGTCTTGAGCTTAACAAAGATTGGCGACGTGGGCGTCCACCCTACCATCGGTGATAGCGACCAGGGATCAACCTTGAAGCGTCATACTAGAATTATTGCATTCGAATACCGTATATGGAATACAGCATCAAAAGCTACTCACGTGTTTCTCGTCCAACGACCCTTACAGCAGTAGCTCCCGACCCCATTGGCCAATCGATTCTTAGTCCTTGTCTACGCATTCGCGACTTTCAAGTCCTCTTCGCTCTTATCCTTCTCATTTTCCAGTCTCACAATCCGCTTGTTGTTCTTCATACCTGTGTCTGTGCTCTTCGTGAAGAACGCTGCAACAATTGCTGCACCACCAAAGCCCAAAGCACTCAGGTATGTCATCTTGAAAGCCTGAATATACGCAAGCTTGACGGCAACTTGAGCAGCGGCTGTGATCTCAGCCGTGATCCCAGGAACGGCTTTGTACGCAGCTGCGGTATTGAGAGCTGCAGCTTTTAGAAGAGCGGTCATGTTTGAGAAGTCAGGCGCAGCGCGTTCGATCTCGCCAGGCAGGCTGGAAGAGAAGGTGTTGTTGACAATCGCAGTATAGATCGCAGTGGCGACGGAACCACCTAACAATCTAAACGTTCCAGCAAGTCCGACTGCACAACCACTGTCCTTTGTTCAGCCACACGATCGAAGTCAAAGAGCAGAAGTCTTACATATCGTCCTTGTACTCGTCACCTAGGCCCAAGCTGATTATAGCAAAGCTCATCAATTGAGGCGCGCTGACGCTGATACTGAGGAACACCAGGGTGGCTAATGCTTGGGCGTGATCACCCAAACCAAGCGTTGATAGTGACCCGATGAGGGCGGTCTCAGCACACATGAAGAAGACAAGCTGCCAGCGTTCGTACCCGATGCGGGAGCATACAAAGACGAGGAGTAGACCTGAGGTGACCGAGCCAAGAGGAATGATTTCCGCGTACAGGCCCTTGACGATGGGATCCGGACCGGTGTACAAGAGCTGGGACTGGCGCGGCCATAGAACGTTCATCGAGTCTAGCTTGTTGTTAGTTGTATCTGCGAGCATCGATCAAGGAACCGCCACGTACAATACAACATGCCACCCACGAAGCAAACAACATAGATCATGGTGACCTCCCTCCACTTCTTGAATAGCCTCGGTGGCATGATAGGTTGAGGTAGATCAGCATACACCTCCCAGAATCCGAGGCTAATCAGACACAGTGCGCCGACGACAATAGGACCGATAACATGCCCAGAGCTCCATGGGTACTGTCTGCCTCCGTAATTGATCCCAAGCAAGAAGAGAACACAGCCAGCCACGAAGAGGAAAAGGCCCACGTAGTCGATCTCCTTGATGAGCTGTATCTTGGTCTTGCCGTCGTTCTTGTGCTTGGTATGGAAGGTTGGTGGGAAGTACGTAAAAGCCATAACGATGGCAAAGAATCCGTGGAAGGCGCACACTGAGAAGAGTAAGCAATGTCAACATACAACCTGAGTACGATGTACTTACTATACCAGTACGCTCCTCGCCAGCCAATTGAAGTCTTAGCGATGAAGGAATACGCGACGAGCGGACCAAGCTGGGATATGATACCCAGAAAGTCGAATACGCCGATAGCCCACATCCTGTATTTATTGGGTACGATCTCCTGGCAGCATGCATAACCCATTTCTTGGAAACCGGAGCCGAGGCCGAAAAGTACGCCAGAAGCGATCATTTGATTGATGCTCTTGCCGGTTGCGCCCACGATGGTGCCGATGAACGAGATGCATGCGCCTGTGATCATGAAGTATCGCCGGCCGAAGATGTCTATTGCGCATTAAAGTCCGCTCCAGCACTAGGACGAAAGGAACATACCTGAGAGGCGTCCACTGATGGAGATAACAAAGGAAGCACACAACGTCTGGAAGGGTTAGAGCGGGAATGAGGATACAAGGAGCAGACACCATACCCATGATACTGTAATCCAGGTATAATTCGGATTCGGACCCAACTCTGCGTTGATGTAGGAAAGAGTAGTAGATGGAATGAGTAGCGTTAGGACGTAAGCGTTGTACTGAGATGCAAGAGCCTATCGATTTATAAATATACGCCGGAAAGGCCTCGAGGGATCGTACTGACGAGGAAAGCTAAGATCGTCTGCAGGTTCATTCTAGGTTCCAGCTCTGAGGGCTCGAAGCACTGTGCTTCTGCGACATCGTCCACCGTCACAGCCTGGGCAGCCTCCTTCTCTTCTTGGATAGTGATCTCGTTGCTGGAGCGATTCATGATGGATAATGCACACGTTTCCAATAGAGTGGCTGTTGGTATTGGGGTTGCATAAACCCCTGATGATCACAGGACCTGCAGCCTTATATACATCCTCTTTCCCATAGCTACAGCCCTTTATTCAATTGGCCACCCTCTTTTTCGATTCCGGGTAACGTCAAGCCGATCTGCATATGCGCTATACGTGGCGAGATGTGGAGAAAGAAAACCCATGGAGCCGGAAGTCTGGAGAAGTTCGATGGAAACGCTCGAAGGTTGCATTAGTGCAAGGCCAAAAGCTGGGGTAATATATGCGAGCCAATGATACAGGTATGCATCGCTCCTCCGCCATAGGATCCACTGTCGAGGGCGATGGCCAAGACCGGAAGTTGTATTTCCAGGGAGCGGGCAGGGAGGAAGTCGATCAGGAAGTTCAATTTCCGGTTGGGACAACCCGATTGTGAATACACACCAATGCGCCGCACCAAGACTTACAGGTGTTATCACATCACCCCGCGAAGAGGTGGTACAGATAGTCTACTTTACTACTCAGGAGCACTTCAACCTCTAAGAACTACTATAGTAGAGTTTCTCCTAACTGCAATAGTACTCCAGGATAATTAATACAGACTGCGTATCTATACCCCTACACCGAATCTTATCTCCGTTGTCGAAACTGGTATGTATTAAGCATATCTTAGCCTTTCTTCTTGCTACGGGCTAAGCTCTTTCCACCTGTCCACTCGTAAGTAATCCCTTTCCACTCAAATTCCTTGAACTCCGGTTTCTGACACGTCCCTTGGTAATGCGGAAGCTTCGCACCGCATCGATAACAGAAAACCGTTTGACATTTGGGACAGAACATGCTGTAGCAACCTTCCGTCTTGATGTATGCTGTCGCGCAACTCGGACAATATGCTCCAGTCTCATAGATATATCTGATCGACTTGATATCAGCTATCCTAGGTGCTTTTGGACCTGGAAGGTCTACGACATTGCAGATCACTGCGTCACCATGCCACGAGCGGCAGCACATGATGCAGAAGGCGTAGTTGCAGTCTTCGCAGATTGCAAGGCGCTCCTTCGTCTTCTCAGTGTCGCGCTCCTTGGTTCGGGACAAGTATCGCTGGAAGACGTCATTCGGATTCCCGATGCCGTGACTTAGAGAAGACTTGTGTCTCAGCAGGCTAACGTCTATCCTTGGGTAATCTTTGTCTCTCGCTACTCCTTTGCAGCCTTTCCGCAGGCACCATATCGTGGTACTATCGGCGCGTAGGGCGTTCCTGCGTAGAACATCGACGTAGCGCTGTATTTCCGATACCTCCAACCCAATCTCAAATAGTTCATGAGGCGTCAGCATGCTCGTGTAGTCTTCCGAGCCTGCGTTCTCTTGCCCCTTTCCGCAAGTGTCGGACAAGATTTGACCATGCGCAAGCTGCCTTCTTTGATGGCAGTCTTGTAGAAGCCTCGAAGACACTCTTTACAAAACACTTCCTCACAACACTCCATCTGATAGCAGCTACTCCCTTTCTGCGCACTCAGACAGATACCACAATCAAAGTTCTTAGCTTCGAATATCTCTCGTCGCCTCTCTATGTCGTATTCCAAAAGGAACGTCTCAAGATTCTCCGATACTTCTAACCCTCTCGATGATAGACCGAAAGCCGACCGAGCTTCTTCCTGTAGCTCACTTATGTAGGAGAATAGGACCTGAGAGTGACCATATTGCTCCCATAAATCAAGGAGCTTTTCTTGAAGAATGTGCGAGGTGGCGTCTGGAAACCAAAAGCGCTCCGTGGATATCCTTACTAATGGCGGGCTCTTTGAGGGATACCCAAGCGGCAGTGACAGCATAAGTTGAAGTGGTGGTAGGTGTGACACCTGCTGTCGAGCTTGCGGTCGAGAATGGGAGTAAGAGTTGGCTAATGAGGAAGACTCGAGGGTGATAGGCGAATCTAAGACGACTGGTATCCCTATGTGAGCCGTGAAGGACGAAGTGCCGATTGCTGCTTCATCAGAGAAGATAGCTTGCAGAGTTTCGAGCTCTTTCAGTCGTTCATTAGTATGGAGCGAACCAAGTGTAATAGCTGCAAGTGGTGGCATTTTGCATAATGCTTTGAGATCGGATTACACTTATGGTGTGTTGAATAGGAATTGATTTTTCATTGATTCTACAGAGAGGGAAGGGCCTAGGTCTTTATACCTAAGCCCTCTGGCGCCAAGACAATATGTAGTGAATCCCTCAGGATCACAAGACAAGGATCCATAATCAACATGATGACGAACTTTTGGCAATGAAAAGGGGATTTGATCGGGTTCTAGGTGAAGAGAGGTGGCTATTAGATGGTGGGGTGCGTCCTCTGGAACCACAGTTACTTTCGACCTCACAGCGTTATGACTGTGATGGGTTGACTCATCGGTACATGAGTCTACACGACATCGCTTGCTCCATTTCAACACACCTCCATTAGGCAGGCGCTTCGAATTTGTGGCTTTGAAGTGTTCAGAAAACGATGCATTTCGCTCTGCATGATGATCATCTTTGCGCTCTGATCTGCCACATTTTGTTGCTAGGACGTCTTCCTCCCGGAGCGGGGATACACATAGCATATTACAATCCCTGAAATGCTACGACCAGGTTATAAATACCCCACTTAAGTAGTGCATAGTAGTCGAAGTGCCCCTGTAATAATCCTACGGTATCTGTACCCCTGCTCCGGGCGTCCGATCTACGCGAAAGAGTTGGACCGCGAGCTTGTTGGCGATAATTTCAGAAACGAAATTGTCGCTTGTGGGACAGGATCATACAGTGTTCCTTCAATGACACAATCAACATGTATCCCAGCTCCTGGCTTGAATTTCACTCGATTCTTCGCACATTTGACGTTCATCTCGGCCAGTATGTCCATCATAGCTTCAAAATTCCAGCCTCCAAATGCTGTTTCGATAATCGTAGGGGCAGAGGTTGAATTGACTCGAGCGGATATGTCTGCACCGTGCCGTAGAAAGGTAAGAACAAGCCCATGCCACCACTCGGTATTGGAGGTGTAGGACGTATCCAGCATCTCTAAGGGTGGGGGCGCACATAGTTAGCAAAGTGTTTTAGATGGTATGTGTACCCCAACCATACGTACGTAGTAGCTGGTGCCACGCACTCATTCCGCAGGCTCCAACAGCATTCGGGCTTGCTTTGTGGGAGAACAACAGATCTATCATTCGAACGTCCTTGCGTTGCACTGCGATAGTCAACAGTGTACAACGCCTTATCTCTCGATTGATTCTGAACGATCGCTGACACGCTTTCGCTTCAACATAGTTGTACAAGCCGTGACAGAAGGCGTAATCGAAGAAGGTTGAGGAGGAGGTATTATTGTGATACCAGGTTTCGCAACATTGTGTGGTTTTAAGACTGGAAACCTGAGAATTGGTCCAGAACTTCGTTTTCTTCCGTCCGATAACTTGCAAATTGACTGCTTTTATGGCTGCCGAATTCATCTTATCAAGGAAATGGATTTGGCGCACGCCCAGTGCTTCTTCCGCTTCGCAAGCGTGGTTTACGCAGCCTCTGACGGCATGCCAAAAGGAACCCATCTGATCCGAATTCCCATGATGAAACGACCCCGTTTTCTTGATATGAAGCAGATATGTTCCGCATAAAGTGACGTGCGGATTGAAGTTGGGATCAGCTCCAGAGGTGATCCGCTCCCAGATATCATCTCGCGCTAAGAAGTCTTTGACAGATCGATGTAAATACTGGACTTGAGCTGTTTCTGGACTGAAATCAGTAGGTGTTGGTTCGAGTAAGCCTTTCGACCGGCTGCTAAGTCTTCTGCGGGTAGTCTCAGCTCGAGAGAGGCGCTCATCAATGGGCATCGGTACAGTGTCCGCCTGCATTGCCGTGTCGAACCCATCTTCAGCAAATGAGAAGCAGAGAAGTGTTAGCGGTTTGGGTTCCGCAGCATTCATCAGCTGGAATAGGATAGAGGCTTGCTTGAAGTAGAACGTATCAAGCTGGTCGAGAATCTTCTGAAAGAGGTCCTCAAGATCTGACGGGAGAATAGAAAGCCGTGTACACAAGTCTTTCATCGTGTCCCCGTCTCGAAGACCGTCCAGCAAGGACCTCACAACAAGAGTGACCCAGAGAAAGACGCCGTGGGCTTTCTCGGTCACTTCGTGTATCAAGAAGTCGGCGTCGCTAGGCTCGAGGCGTTCCAGTACCTTAAAGCGTTCGCTGGATCGCAATTTCTCAGATACATAATTGACAATATCGGCCTTGGTGAGAGCTTCGACTTTTAGGCGGGGACGATTGTTGAAGGCTTCCTCAAAAACTAACCAGGGACGGCTCGCTACGCACAGTTTGACTGTATCATACTCGGAAAGATCGTTGATGAATGCAGAAAGCTGGCTGTGGTCGCCGTTGAACTCATCGAGCCCATCGATAAAAAGCAGGAAGGTATGTTCACGGCTCGTAAGCAAGCCTTTGAACGCTTTGGTCAATTCTTGCCATCGCCATTCGTATGGATCACCACCCCAGAGTTCATAGTTGCGCCAGCTGTCAGCGAATGCTAGCGGGATAAGCGATCGATGCGAGCCCAGGATCTGGAAGAGCAGAGTCTTGAGTAGGCCTTCTTGCGACATTTGAAGGTCAGTGCCGGAATTCCAGAAGTAGAATCCCGCAATGATAGACTGCATATCTGGACACCACTCATCATGGTAGCTTCTCGTGCGTTCTTCGGTGAACAGATACTTCATTAACGTCGATTTACCTGCTCCAGGTTTGCCCGTGATCCAGTATATGGGTTCGTTACCTCGTAGCCACTCAATATAGCTATCGAATGTAGGCGTCTCCGTTCGAGGCTGAAACACCCACTGGAAGGTGTCCTGGTATGCCGTCGGTATACGCTCGTGCCGATCGTTCATTGTCTGAAACTTCAGCCGCCGCAAGATGTCAGCTTCAAAGAAGTCTCTGCGTTGCTCCACGGTATATGTGGAAAGCAGTGCTGAAAAGTCTGACAGTCCTTGCCCATCATTAGTCCTCCACTCCTTCTTATGCATTGTCTCGATCAAATCTTCCTGCCATCTCCGATTTTCGGTGATAACGCCAAGAAGCTGCTTGCTCACATCCGCAGAAGACATGGATTGAACATTCTCGATCCTATCCATCTTCTGTCTGTAATTAATGTTAATGAAACATTTTCGCTATCTGAGTATTGCCACTACGAACCTGAGGGTGAACAAGAGTGTTGTGTCTATCTGCTCACGATATCGGCCGAGTCGCAGAGAGAGCTGTTCAATGTCTTTCTCGCTCCATACGGAGGCTAAAGCCTGCCGAAAGCTCTTCCATTTGCGATTCTTGGGCCCCTCAACCCTCAGCTTCGAGATCATTCGGTCAAGTTCGTCGGCGACTCGTACAC
Organism: Lophiotrema nucula; assembly: GCA_010015825.1. Lineage (NCBI taxonomy): Eukaryota > Fungi > Ascomycota > Dothideomycetes > Pleosporales > Lophiotremataceae > Lophiotrema > Lophiotrema nucula. The sequence continues at coordinate 571,765 of ML977317.1, read as the reverse complement.
AGTCTTTGCAGAGGCTGCTCAGTTGCTTCTCGGGATCGGTAAGACCATATGTAGGCTTCTTGCTGAAAGCTCTAAAACCCGTGCAGAGTTTGCTAAGACTCTTGGAGATGGTGTCGAGCTCATTCTGTGCGACGAGGCTGCCGTCGACAGACGCATATAGCTCGCGGCTCTTCGATATGATGTCACCTGTAAATTGGACAAATTGGACGGCAGCCGCAGCAACACCAAGCGCTGTAGTGACTTCCATATTTCCCCAAATGAAGCTTCCAGGGAGTCACGGAACTCGAGGCACGTATCATGAGGGTGGCCATCTGTTCAACGAGGCTGAAGCCTTCCGATACGGGTGCGGCTGAGCGGCCGAAGCTATCCTATCTGGGCATTATGGCGGTTCGGCCAGAACCTCCCACAATGCCCCAATTCCAGACTTTGAGATGGTCATTGTCGGATTGTGATAGACATAATTTGTGAGGGAACGCGAGCGTTGATAGAAGAGTAGGGCGTCGACCAAAATTCGATTCAGAGGGTCCCAGCACCCTTCCAGCCAATCAAAGCGAGGTTGCGAGTCACAACCCCATCTAACTCTAGGGCCTATTTACGACTTTTGAAGTCCTACTTTGAAATTAAATCGATTTCAGTTCAGGTTCGAACGTACATACATCGGCTCTCTAAAGCCGAAGCCTTTTTCCATCAGTCTTTACACCTTTCTTATTAATTCTAAATCACCCTCTCCTATCCCGAATAGTTAGAAGCACCACTCCTCGCTCACCCCGACTGTCAAGTCTATCGAGAGGCAAAAACCGGCCCTAGTCTAGAAAAGTGCACTGTAGGACTATATCCAAGGGAGACGTGGGAAGCATAGAAGGATCGAGAGCCTCGATAGCACGATCGCAAGGCGTGGCAAGATATCAACGACAGAACGACTCAAAGTAACCCGGCAGTTCCAAGATTATGCTACAACGCTGGTGAGCTTTTAGTCCTGATACAGCTCCTGGGGCGGGGGTCTATTGATACCGTATCACGGTTGCTGAAGTACTGTGATCGGGTAAACGAGTTCCTACCTAAGTAGTTTTTAGTGGACGAAGTGCTCCTGCAGAGTGATGCGACTATAGTATCTGTACTCCTCCTCCGGGGTTCAGTAAAAAGAGACTACTCGTGCCCGATCAAATGTTCGATCAAATGTTCAAACACAACACCATCTCACTAAGGAACCCATGTAGCACAAAAAGAACGAAGACTGGTATCATCACGAATCTCAATTTTGCCTCATCCCCAGGCGCCTCAAGGAGGCACCTCTACCTACGTAAACAGGTGCTACAGAAACTCCAGTTTTACCCAGACCGTTGTAAGCCTAGGAGTGAGACTCATTAAGGGCGGCCGTAACCGTCAAGCGTCGTCAGAGGCATAAAGTACACTTACTTTTCCACCATCCTTTGCATGCCGGAAACGTAGGAGATGAAGGGGTAAGGAAACCATAGATCTATCAGCAATGCCCGCAAAAGGAAAATGATCTCGTCGTAGTGCCCTGCACTTGCTCGCACCTATCCGCCCCTCCGGTTAGAGTATGACATTTAGCGGGTAGCAAATGCCTTGGTGACGACTCTCTTGAGGGCCAGCTCCTTCTTCTTCAGATCATCAGCAGGAGCATCCTCGATCTCAAGCTGAGCCATAGCGTCGCTGAGCGCGGACTCGATCTTCTCCTTCTGGCCACGCTTTAGGCGGATAGATGTGGTTGGGTCGGAAACCATCTCCTCAACACGAGCGATGTACGACTCGAGCTGTTGCCTGGACTCGAACTTCTTGCTGAAAGCCTCATCGGTGGTCTTGAATTTGGCGGCCTCGTCGATCATCTTCTCGATCTCGCCTGATGAGAGCTTACCAACAGAATTGGAGATGGTGATGTTGGCACTACGGCCGGAGGTCTTTTCGGTGGCAGTGACTTTCAGGATACCGTTGACATCGACTTCGAAGACAACTTCCAGAACCGCGTCCCCTGCTTTCATAGGTGGAATTGGAGCAAGAGTGAACTCTCCCAGCGAGGTGTTGTCTTCGCAGTTGACACGCTCACCCTGGTAAACGGGAAATTGGACAGTCTAGTTCGAGTTAGCACCAAGTCTCGAATCTTAAAGATGAACGCATTGTGGTGGCTGGAGGGAGTCAGGACCCCCATCCCTGAGGGACCTGTGCAGCTTCGCGCGAGCAAAATCCCTCGGTGACCGTTTCTGCTCAGGATTACTCACCTGTTGATTATCTGCGACTGTGGTGAAGGTCCTCTTCTTGATTGTGGGCACAGTCTGGCCACGGGGAACGACGGGAGCGAAAATGTTGCCCTCCATGGCGACACCCAGGGAGAGTGGAACAACATCGAGAAGGAGAAGGTCAGCAGTGTCGGCGGAAGTGGCCTTGCCAGATAGGATACCGGCCTGGACAGCGGCACCGTAAGCAACAGCCTCGTCGGGGTTGATGCTCTTCTCGAGCTTCTTGCCGTTGAAGAAGTCGCTGAGGAGTTTCTGTATCCTTGGGATACGGGTAGATCCACCGACAAGCACAAGCTCGTCAACCTTGCTCTTCTCAATAGCGGCGTCCTTCAGCACCTGTGCTACAGGGTCAAGAGTGGCGTTGAAAGCCTTGGCGTTTATGTCTTCGAAACGGGCACGAGTGATGTTGGAGGCGAAATCTTCACCGTCAAAGAGCGAGTCGATCTCGACCGTGGTCTGCGTGGCGTTGGAGAGGGTTCGCTTAGCACGTTCGCAGGCCGTTCGGAGACGACGAAGGGCACGGGGGTCGCTGGAGATGTCTACAGTTGCTATGTCAGTTTGTATTTTTGGCGTGCTGCTGGGATCCACAATGTCGTTCATAGCGAGTCTTATTTGGATATGAAACTCCACAGGGTGCACATGAAAATTCCTTTTCACCACGGGCAACTCGGCGAAGATGTAAGGCTGTCTCTCGATGCTTCTCCAGCTCTCCTCTACTTGTATAGGCCTTGTCGCAGAGTCCACAATAGTGAGTCTTGTTGGCAACAGCTGCATCTCGCTTCCTCTTCTTGCCGGGGTAGCGGACAGCGTTGATTTTCGTACGATGTGCAGTGAATTCCGGGGTAGGGTTGGCTCTCTTTTTTGCGTTGTCTGCTCTGGCCCAGTTCCGATTGTATTCTTTCCGCTGTTCCCGTCTTGCTTCATTGAGTGTATGCAGCTGCTCAGGCGTGAGGTGGAGATCACGGACACGTTCGAGAAGTGGGCTGTGTGTGCATAATCCATTCCAAGGCAGTTCCTCACGATTCCAGATTGAGTTGTCGCCAAGGTGTCCATAGTTGCAGGTTGTAGACACCATACACCAGAAAATGGCTGAGAAGGCGGCTTCAAGAGCAAGACAGACTGCTTGAACAGAAGGCCGGTTGGGAGGCTCAGGAATAGGACAGTGAGCCAGGATGACGCTATAGCTAAGTACGAAGCCATCGTCGATAGCGTCCAAGATTTCCTGAGAGACAGCATGGAGAAGTCGATAATCCTTGAATCGAGCTCGAAGACCAATATCTGAAGGCGTGGCAGAACCGACATAGAGCAAAGGAAGATAGCCAGGCTTGAGGAAGACATGAAGATACAGACCCCAAGACTTAGAGGGTACTTGCTCTCGATCTGTGTCAATGTTGAGGCTGACAGATGCAAACCAGGCGAGCGAAGGAGGACCAGACCGGAGGAGAGACAGAAGACCAGAGCAGAACAGGAAGCCAGCAGAAGCGAACACAGATACCAAGACATCCTTGACGGGAAAGACGTGGTCGAACTGAGGGTTGTGATAGCTAGGGTGTGAGAGAATATCCCAGGCAATGTCGAGCAGGAATGCCGCCATGGAGGTGTGTGGATGCAGGATATGGAACCAGGCGGCAGGGCCTTATCAATGGTCCCACCATACTTACGCAGTTGCCGTGGACGTGGTTGGAAAGTGCACCCTGGGTTGAATAAGGAAAGAGGACTTACCTTTCTTGAAGCGCTTGAGGAACTCCTTCTTGAAATGATCAAGCAGAGCCGAGTCGAAGTCAGAGCCACCGAGATGGGTGTCACCAGCAGTAGCCTTCACAGTGAAGACACCACCCTGGATGTGCAGAAGAGACACATCGAAAGTGCCACCACCCAAATCGTAGATGAGGACGTTCTTCTCCTTCTCCGACTTGCCAGATCCAAGACCGTATGCGATAGCGGCAGCAGTAGGCTCGTTGATGATACGGAGGACGTTGAGGCCGGAAATGGCACCGGCATCCTTGGTGGCTTGTCGCTGGTTGTCGTTGAAGTAGGCGGGGACAGTGATGACGGCCTTCTCGACCTTCTTGCCGAGCTTGGTCTCAGCGACTTCCTTCATCTGCACAACTGTGAGCTCGTATCCTTTACGCTAATCGTTGTGAATCCTACCTTGCCGAGGACCATGGCGGAGATCTCCTGCGGCGAGAAGATCTTGGCCTCACCCAGGTACTGGACCTCGACCATCGGGTTTCCGCCCTGGTCGATGACCTTGAAGGGCCATGACTGAATATCCTTCTTCACCGTCTCGTCGTCGAATCGTCGACCAATCAGGCGCCTGGAGAAGTCAGCATTGGTGGCTTCATGGCGCAAAGTCGAGCTTGCTTACTTGACATCGAAGACAGTGTTCTCCGGGTTCATAGCGGCCTGGTTCTTCGCGGCCTCACCGATCAGACGCTCCTCCGAGGTGAATGAGACGAACGAGGGAGTGGTAAAGCTACCCTGCTCGTTGGCGACTGAAAATTACTGTTAGTACAGGCAGCTCAATCGCGGCGGTAGTGCGAACATACTGATCTCGACATTGGTGCCCTCGTAGTTGGCAACACAAGAATAGGTCGTGCCTGGCGGTGAAGCGTTAGCGAAAAGTCCAGTACACGCACGATCTCGAGTCGCATACCAAGATCGATGCCAATGGCACCCTCGTAGACTTCGTCACTCATGATGGATATTGTTTTTTTGTGTTGTAGGGAAAGAGAGGAAGTGTGGGCGAGGAAGGTGCGAAGGCGGTGGGATGAACTTAACAAAATGCTCGCTCAGCACGGGCCGCCTCTTGAAATTTTGAACGGGAACGCCAAGATTTTGGATACCGGTGAATGTTTTCGCCGGCCTATCGCCGCGGCTAGCGAACTTCACTAGAGGTGCATCGAAGACCTTAACGGTTTAGGGCAGAGCATCAGACAGTATCCGCCATACGTTTAGACTAATGAAGCTCCATTGTCATACAAACGATGGAAGTGCTAGCCAGTATACGAGCACCATTCCACCAGAAGCCTTCAGCGAGCCCCATTATTGATCACCTACGAGAACGGCTCCATGTATGATTATGGATATCTTCTCTGCACAATATGTTGTCAAAACAGGGTTGTTTTCATCAGCTGAGCAAGGTAGCATATGCATCGCTTAGTGAAACAGCTGTGCTCAGAACTTGTTCAGACATATCAATATCAGGTCTTGACAAACTCATGACAATTCAAGTCAAACGCCCACACCAAGCCAGTCGTAAACCAACGCCAGAACCTAGCCATGCATTACCATATATACCCAAAAATCCAATACCACCCTGATACGAATGTCCAGCTGATGTCATCTCCTGCCCAAAACAACTCAATAAGTCGTCCTCCTCGTTGTGTTACACCTGGTTATCATGAAACACGAAACTAATGTCCCTCGGCCTTTGCGTATTGTACCGCACAAAGTTCTCGTCTCCTGGTGGCCGTTCCTTCTTCGTGTTGCTCGTCAACATGCTCTGCAAACTGACGCAGATAGACTCCACGTTATGGACAGGTGACCAGCCTTGACGATCGAGTAGGTCGAGGCAGATGATGCCGTTGGAGTAGACGTGCGGATGCCAGGGTATTGGGGTCGTAGGCGTGCGGAGGAAGGTAACTTCTGGGGCCTACACCAATGATGAATCAGTTTAGAAGCTAAAATGCAAGGAGGGATCGGGAGGTTGTACCTCGATAGGATAGCTCTGGCTAAAGCTGAACTTCAATCTATACACCTCGTCCTTGTACAGCGGATTGTCGTCCATGACCCGTATATCCATCTGCCATTCTTCGAAGTTGTCGGCTTTGACGAGCGTTATACCGGGAGGGAGTTTGTCTTGTAGCTAATTCTCAATCAATATGCCTTCGTTGATTGCGTTGATAGGGTGTTATGTACCTTTAGAAGCTCCTGTGTAGTGCTGTTAGCTATGCGACGCGAGGACATGTGAATGAAGTCTTACCTTTGACAACCGCTTCGACGCAAACATCTTGCTTCCTTCGCCTGCTTTCAGGCCTTCTCGTAGATGAATGGTCCTCCTCTATTATAGCGATATGAACGTTTAAAGTTCGGCGTGCTGCGATTAGGACGTGGAAGAGCGATTCGGTAGGCTTAGGGTGTGCGGCGTTTGCGGAGGGCGAGGACAAGGCAGCAGCCCTCCCGATAGGTCTCTAGGGCGGCGGTAAGCGTGTACTAGGGCTAGTAAAAGGCGGAAGGTCCAGATGGGATTGCGCTTGTCTAATATGTTTACAGGTGTTTCAGTTGCATAGGATTGCGTGTAACTTGAGCCGTGCGTTTCCCTGAAGTGACACGCGCGATGGAGGGGTTTGACACGTGATAGCTCCCTTGCTTGCTCGAAATTGTCACCCCGAAATGCTACTGGGCCATTTAGAGAGAGCTCTATAGCGAGTAAAAATCTGTGGCCATTGCGGATGTGATAGCGACTACCATCGAGACGTCGCGACTAGACGCTTTTCCATACCCAAACCCAAGTAAAGCCCTTGATATACACAGTCAAGCTCCAAAGTCGACCCTACCCATAGGAAATATGCTACTATAGACTGCGAAAGACAATCTTGAAAGAACGCTAGGAAACCTTTAAAATGTTATGTTCATGAATAGAAAGCTCCCTTTTGAAAGGAATCAACTCCCATATCTTCCGCCTTCCCTTCAACCTTGGGTGCTTTCTCCGGGACCTTCGCGTCGGTCATAGTGCCAGTCCTGCTCCCTGAAAGGCTGGTGCTGGTCATTGTCTGCGCTCGACTTCCTGCTGGGCTTCCAGCTTGACTCCCACTGGTAATCTGAGCCGGCTGCTTTCTCTGGATGACTTCCAGATATGGGCTGGGAAGATAACCCATCCGACCGTCTCGCGACCTGCATCGCCACCATTCTGATGGATTTCCCATGGGATCTGTCTTGCTGAGTACGGCAACCATATCGCCCTTCTTCACTGCTAAATCAACGCCATGGACTGCGTTCATGTTGGTGTCCGGGGTAAAGTCGAAGAGTAATCGGCAGAACTCGAGCTTGTTGGGGTCAAGCGGCTCGGCGCCGTATGCTTGTGGGTTTTCTGCTATCCTTCGCTTCTCCTCCTCTTCTGTTGAACGGGCCATAGCTTTGATAAGCTTGCCCATGAGCCATGGTAGACCGAAGACAGCCACCATAAACATGATGAATGGCTTTTTCGACGGCTTGGCGGCGACTGGAGAGCCGTCTGCGTGTCGCCCTTGGAATGCAGCAAAGCTGGCGGGCGTCAGCTCCTTTGAGGACGCAGGCGGAGGTCGTCCTGTTAGTTTCGCTATTGCTGTTCGTATCCATCGCATCAATGTGAAGATCCCAAGGACTGAGCCGAGCGTCTGCTTGAGAGTGCCGAACTGCTCGGCAACTGATACCATTGCTGGGCATAGTGTTAGCGCTGCATGTTATTCTAACAGGGTGAAGAGACCTACCAAAAAACGATGAATGTGTTGCCATATATGTGCTTTCGAGCATCTGTGCAAAGCCACCGAATGCGCCGACTATGCTCTCGATGAGCTGGAAAGTTGCCTGCGTGCTCTGGCTGAACGACTGTGTGAGGCTTTGTGGGTTGTTCGGGTCGCCGGGCATGCCCATCCCTCCTCCGTACATGCCTCCCATGCCCATTCCCATGCCCATGCCTCCATACATGCCTCCCATACCCCCGTAGCCACCGCCATACATGCTGCCCATCCCCCCCATGCGGTTGTAGGGCGACGAGTACGAGCTGTAGCCTCCGTAGCCGGAGCTTAAGGGAGATTGGTACCTGTTCGCGTTCATGCCTGAGTAGTTCGTGGCGTTCCTATTCGCGACGGAGCTGAGCGCATTCGGCAGATCGGGCAGCGGTGGAGGGTTTGAGGTCGAAGTTGCTGTGGCTGTAGTTGTCGGTGTTGCTGTGCTCGAGGAGCCTGTGAGCCCTACATCGCCCGTTAGTCTTCGGTCGCTGACGTCTGAAGGGCCGCAGAACTACTCACCAACTGAAGCGCTGGTCTGGCCGCCGCTACGTTCCCACGGCTTAGGTGGCGATGGTGAGGCCATCTCTCCCGTTATCGCGTCTCACCGACCGTCATAAGGGAGTTGCCGGCAGAAGTGAAGTGTCTGGCGAAGATATCGCAGGACTTGACGTCGGCGCTATCCTCAGGCGATGAGGCTGGGGTCCACCAAGCGAATTTGCGGGGTTGGCCGGATTTGTAAACAATGCACACCACGATCGAGACTCTATATGTCAATTCTGAGCATGTGATAATAGCGAAGTGATTCACGAAAACGTTGGAGAAGAGTTATGGGGTCGTGGAGAGAGGCAAACGCAGATGGATCCGCGGCCATCGGTCGGAAGCGATGCGCTCTTTGAGAGCCGCGGCTACGAACCTCGGTCTTAAGGTTTTCCTTACCTAGCTTTCACAAGCCTGGCCGCCGTCACGAGTCAGCCGGAATTCTTTGCCTCTTGGCAACCATATGCAGGTGCGACGTTGAATTATTATCAGGACCTGAAATCATCGACTGTGGGAACGAAGCCCAGTTTGGAGACTTTCTTGAGCATTCAGATAGCAAACAATCTGATCAAGCCCAGAATCCTTGTCATGACAAGTTGATAGATTACTCAAGTCGCTGGGTAAGTTATGCTATCTAAGATACACGCTTCTTAGTGACTTTCAAGTCCCTATCCCAAACAGCGAGTGCTTGTAGCTGTTGGGATCGTAAGAGATGATATTCTCCATGATGCTTGAATCTAAAGTTGAAGAGAAATCAAAGCTGTCGTCTAAGACCGTCGCTGTAATATTGAGACGGTGAAATACCACCGCGAACTTGAGTGTTCGCGCAACAGGTCGCGCGAAGTAGTTAGAATCGCCTCCCTCGATGTTACCCTGTCGATGAATCGTGGACTTCGCTCGCTCTTCGCCTCGTCCAAGCACCTCGAAAGCATCAAACTCTCCACAGCCAGTCGACCAGCAAGAGCACGGTATGTTGTTCTTGTCATTGCCGTACTGCAGTGTCCGGGGAATAGCTGCGTTTAGAAACCACCATGCTGGTGCATCTGAGAGCATACCTTGGTCGTTGCCATAGTTGTCGTAGTGATCCATCTGGAACTCGATGAAGAACGCCTTCGATTCCCCATCCCAGCCATGATACTGTGTTGACTTTGGGCGAGCATACTCGCAATCGCCGTTGCACGCTTGAGCAGTGAAGCCAGCTATCTCCGCTTCTGATGTTGCTAGGTTCCCACTGAACGGTGTACTGTCCGGCATGTTTTGCCTGCCGTTGCTGGAGACATAGCCCAAGGAGTTGCCGAAGGAGTAGTCAAAGGTACCTGACTTACGATCGTCGCCCAGATTAGCAAGAAAGGTGATCCCGGAAGCCTGAGCTGGAGCATTCGATGTGTAGTATGCTACCTGGCTCCATACGGCCGCTCTTCTGGATATGTCGTTCTTTGATAAAGCTGAAGGATAATTTGACTCCAATGGCGAATATGAAACATCGCTCGGCTCACTGAAGGTAGGGTGAGGGGTGAAGTATGGATCTAACATTGAGGTTGGCGTTGGCGATAAGGCGCATGTGCACGACGGCGTGGGTCGAGGTTCTGAATGGCAGGGCACCGATGGTGAAACGGATTGAGTTGCGTTTGGCGCAGGTATCGTACTTGTGCTCATTGTGGTAGATTGCTAGGAGCATTGTTAGTCTGACTCCTGTCCCTAAGGTCTTTCAAACCAACCATTGTACTGTTGCTACAACACGGACCCTTGACAAAGACCGTCGTGGTTACCGTAGCTGTCGTCATAGAAGAGCAATTCTATCGCCTTCCGAGACGTGCGCTGCTGCCATCTGGCTGTTGAGGCTCAAGTAGTTTTGATAAGTACCGACTGCGCTCATCAATGTCGGGTACATCATCCTTTCGCTTGAGGGCAAGCTCCTCAGTAGAGCGAGATTGGCTGCTTGGAGTCATCATGTCGCCCGGGAAGTAGTAGACCGCGATCTGGGAGACGTTCATAGGCCCGCGCAGATGCATCGAAAGCTAGAGGTTACACCTTGTCAGCATAGCTGCAGCCCAGCGATTGCCAGGACGTCAATTTACTTCGCCGAATAGCGGAGTCAACGAGCCCCTCCCAGAGTACGACACAGGCGTATGTGAACAAAGTCCAGTGGACGGGTCGACGCCAGTGGTCCGATTGTATGTCCCAGATTGGCTGATGTTACGGTAGGTGATGGTCTGGACTTCCGAACAGTACCAGTTGCCATCGTCAGCTTCCATGGCGGTGCCCTTGCAAAGTTGACCCGACGTCATGCTCGAGGCGAGCTGACCAAACATCGGCAGGGCCGCGTATCGAAGAACCTGGAATCGCATGATTGGTGAGGATTGGAGTTAAGAGGTGTTTGCAACGATCAATGCTGATGAGGGCCTTATGATATCTGGAGACGGCTTGAACTAGAAAATCTGGTCGAAGCGGTTGTGAAGATGACTCTGCTAGCTATTGAGATCTTGCGGGGTAGTTACGGGTGGCTCGCGCTGAATCGGAGACAGATAGGAAGGGACAAGGAGTGTGTGCCAGGTCTAGGGCTTAGAGGAAGAAGGAGCTGCTGAAACAGGACATCCGAACGGTCTTGCGTCGGGTTATTGGCATTGAAACTATATAAGTCTCTTGAATCCTTTGCACTTCGACAAAGATGGAGGCTCTCCCAGGTTATTATAGAGTCTGCTGTAATGTCCTTTCTCATAAACCCGAAATTAACTATTCAGCGTCAGCCATATATTCGATTGCGACTTGACAATTATGCAGCAAGAGACGAAGGTTGTCAGAAGTCCGTTTAGATCATCACCACTGCAAGCAGGGTTGACATAAGAGGTACCAGAAATAATTGTATTGGAACAGTTCATCATTTGAGGGTCAGGGCGAGAAGGCGAATGGAAGGTTTCAAACTTACGAAGTATAGTCATTGTCCGGGTGAGGCATGCCTAGATCTTGAGCTATTGATTTATTGAATATCATGGTAGTCGAAACGAAGTTCGTCGCAAGGTGGAAGCGCGTTGGGAGTGAGAACGCGAGGTCGAAGATTTCATCGACGCTTCGACGCTAACGATAGTCTTGGCGGTCCGTGCGCACAAGCGAATTTCGACTCTCCCACTTTTCGACTTGGACTCTCGACGCCGCGCAAAAGAACAGAACCACCAGCTCTTCCCACACCCGCCGCCGGTACGATCATTCACCATGGGACGACTTCACTCCAATGGCAAGGGCATAGCGTCCTCTGCAATCCCCTACTCCCGAACCGCCCCCGCCTGGTTGAAGACGACGCCCGAGCAGGTCGTTGATCAGGTACGAAGCATTTCTCTTCCTTTGACAATCATATTGGAAGCTAACAACAATCTAGATCTGCAAGCTCGCAAAGAAGGGTGCAACCCCCTCGCAGATCGGTGTGGTGCTCCGCGACTCACACGGCATTGCTCAGACCAGAGGTAGGACATCTCCAGTTGCAGCATCGGAAGCTCGCGTTGACATTTTGCAGTGATTACAGGAAACAAGATCTTGCGCATCTTGAAGGGCAATGGTATGAACACCTCCTTCATATGAAACCGCAGAGTCGACAGCAGAATGTCTTGGAAGAGTATCTGCTTGCGGTATACAAATTTGGATCTCTTCGGTGAAAGCTGACGAGATTCCTTTTAGGCCTGGCCCCCGAAATACCGGAGGACCTTTACGTACGTGTTGGAAGTACTGATGCAAAGTGAAATCTGTACTAACATTCTGGCAGATGTTGATCAAGAAGGCCGTGGCTGTCCGCAAGCACTTGTCGGGCAACCGCAAGGACAGGGACTCCAAGTTGTACGTACTAGTGTCTAATTTTGGTATGGGTCGTCGCTAACAGTTATAGCCGTCTGATTCTCATCGAGTCCCGTATCCATCGTCTGTCCCGCTACTACAAGACTGTTGGTGCCCTTCCCCCAACCTGGAGGTACGAGAGCGCCACCGCCTCTACCCTCGTCGCATAAGCGCATAGTGGCTGTGGTGTGGTGTGGATTGGAGAAGAACATGCACTCAGACGGAGTTCACACGGTCAATGGATGCTTCTTCGGGTTTACATAGCCTTTCATGGACGGGCACGGTCTGAAATGAGCAAACAGCATCAGGATTGATAAATCATTGCAATTTGCTCCCGATTGCGGTGTCCCTTCAACGTGATGTACCTCCAATACTCGACACTTTGGGTATCTTCCTGCGCGGATACATCCTGATGTGATCATAGACTTTTGAACGCCGTCCCATGCATGACCATGTCTAATTGCTGCGCTAACGACGCGTCTCATGCCCTAAATTGCGCGCCGCCTTCACGATCTAATGTCGCGTATCCCACGAAATGCAGGCTCATGTTGCTCCTTCAAGGACCCTCAATCTCCAGACTCTTCTGCGCCAGAAATTCGCTCAGCCACTTCAACGGCTTGTCAGGCCTATCAACTCATTAGCGGTCTCTTCAACCCAATTTGATAAGGAATGCTCACTCCTGCGTGACAAGATGCTTCATCGCCTCGAGCAAATGCGGCGTGACATTCTGGTTCAGATACACCCTCGTCGGACTCCCATGCATATTCGGCACCGTCGGCGCCTGGCTCTGCTCCTTCGCCTGCGGATGCGGACTATTCCTTGTCGGCGTGTTGACTGCCGCTGGCTGTGGAGTTGGAGTCGGTGCTGCTGGAGGCGCGGCGGGTGTTGGCGTTGAGGCGGTTGTGTGCGTTATGTGGGGAGGCGATTGGAACGGGTTTGGAGGTAATTCGGGGTGTGATTCGGCCATTTCTACGTCTGCGGCGGGCTCGACGATGGGTGTGCCATTGGGGATTGGCGTAATAGGGTCGGGAATGGGCGCTTCGGGTATGGCGGGCGCTGGGTTTGGTGATGGCTCTGCCATGGTGTTGGGGTGTGGTCTGAAGGGTGGAGAGAGAAGCAATTGAAAGCTCTGTGGGAGGATGTTGTGACTGTAGCTTCAAGGCGTTGTATCGAATCGTGGGCTCGAGGCGTGGGCGGTTCGAGATGGTTTGGACAGGATCAGAGATCGTTTACAATTAAAGGAAGCAGCTTGGTACAGAGAGTTGTCTGCTCTTGTGAATCGTCGCAAAGCTGTGCATCGAATGTTTGGAGTTGAAGCTCTGTGCAAGTCGCGCGGTGATTGGCTGCCGTGCATTTCTCAGCCTTGCACGTGAGCTTCGCCGCCGCCTCGTGCCAAGCCATCTCCAAACTTTCCATCGCCCTTCGCGGTACCCCATCCTAAACAACAACGCTCCCATATTGCCACACGTACAACTGCCCCATCAAGGGCGCGCCTCTCACTGCGACAAGGAATACAGACAAGACATTTGAGCACCCAACAGAGGCGCCAACATGTCTGACGGTATGCTCCCTTTCGCCCGCTCGCCAGGACACTCACAGATAGCTAACTCGACCGCAGCCGTGCAGCGCAGGTCGGGCAAGAAGTCCCACACCAATGGCCAAACTAACGGATCAAGCAAGGCCTCTCTCACCGAGGCATTCGACAAGACTCTCTACGACGGCGGCGGCGGAGACAAGTTTGCCGGCTACAACTTGTCTATCGCAGCTGGCGATGACGACGACGAGGAGGCAGGCGAGCTGAACGGCCGATCGCTCGTTGGCCAGTACACCGCATCCAAGTCGCAGCTGAATGAGTTTGCCCATGGCGACACTGCCGAGGCGGACATCCTCATGAGCCGCGAGCAGCAAGCTCAAATAGCATCGCGCGAGACTGACTACCAGAAGCGACGTTTCGAGCGACGACTCTCCCCCGAGCGAGCCGACGCTTTTACAGACGGCGATACCAATGGGGCTTCATACAAGGATGTCATGAAGGCGCGGGAGCTGGAGAGGGAAGAGGAACGGGTGCGCAGGGCGATCGAAGAGAAGGAAGCCAATGGTGGAAATGAGGTCCTTGATCACGTTCCTACCCTCAAAGATGGTGTCGCTTCCGAAGTCAAGGGTGACAAGACTCCGCCAATTGAGAGAAAACGCAAGCGACGCTGGGATGCTGAACCGGCTGCCATCGAAGAGCCAAAGGCTGCGCCTGAAGTCAAGAAACCCCGTTCTCGCTGGGGCGAGGCGCCAGATATGGAGGAGAAGGACGAGAAGATGGACGAGCCCACGCCTGCTGCTGCCCCGGCACGCTCTCGATGGGATACTGCTACAGCACCACCGGCGGGCTCCAGCGCTGCTTCCAAAGGTGCGAAGACCCCTGGCCCCTCTGCTCCTGTCAACTACAGCTTTGGAACGGATATCTCTTCTCGCAACGCGCCCCTTTCAGACGAGCAGCTCGACATGATGCTTCCCACGGAAGGCTACAAGATCCTGGAACCCCCGCCCGGCTACGAGCCCGTTCGCAAGGCTGTCGGTGTACCTCAGCTTCCAGCTGGCTACAATGGTTACATGATCCCAGAGTCGGATGCGAACAGCAGCATGCTCGGCAAGCAGCTACCCACTGAGATCCCAGGAGTAGGCGACCTTCAGTTCTTCAAGACTGAGGACATGAAGTACTTTGGGAAGCTCGTAGATGGCGCTGACGAGAATGACATGACTGTCGAGGAATTGAAAGAGCGGAAAATCATGAGACTGCTCCTGAAGGTCAAGAACGGAACACCGCCCATGCGAAAGACAGCTCTCCGACAACTCACAGACAACGCTCGCCAGTTCGGACCCGCAGCCTTGTTCAACCAGATTCTTCCCTTGCTGATGGAACGGACATTGGAAGACCAGGAGCGCCATCTACTAGTCAAAGTCATTGACAGAGTGTTGTACAAGCTTGATGATCTTGTTCGACCGTTCGTCCATAAGATCTTGGTGGTCATCGAGCCCCTCCTCATCGACCAAGACTACTATGCGCGTGTCGAGGGTCGTGAAATCATCTCCAACCTCAGCAAAGCCGCTGGTCTCGCGCATATGATCAGTACTATGCGTCCCGATCTCGACCATCAAGACGAGTACGTTCGAAATACCACTGCCCGAGCCTTCGCTGTCGTTGCATCAGCCCTCGGTGTCCCTGCTCTCCTACCCTTCCTCCGTGCTGTGTGCAGAAGCAAGAAGTCATGGCATGCTCGTCATACTGGTGTCAAGATTGTCCAACAGATTCCAATTCTGATGGGTTGCGCTATCTTGCCGCATCTCAAGGGGCTTGTGGAATGCATTGGCGAGAACCTCAACGATGAGCAGCCAAAGGTGCGCATGGTCACAGCTCTGGCTCTTGCTGCGCTTGCCGAAGCTGCCAGCCCGTACGGTATCGAAAGCTTTGACGATATCCTGAACCCTCTCTGGACTGGAGCTCGTCGCCAGCGCGGCAAAAGTCTTGCTTCCTTCCTCAAGGCTGTTGGCTACATTATCCCGCTCATGGACGAAGAATACTCCAACTACTACACCGGCCAAATCATGGAGATCGTCGTCCGGGAGTTCCAGTCTCCAGACGAAGAGATGAAGAAAGTTGTTCTGAAGGTCGTCTCTCAGTGCTCCAAGACCGCCGGTGTCACGCCTGTCTACCTGAAGGACGAAGTATTGAACGAGTTCTTCAAGCATTTTTGGGTTCGACGTATGGCTTTAGACAAGCGAAACTACCGACAGGTCGTAGAGACCACAGTTGATCTTGCTGATAAGGCGGGCGTTGCCGAGATCGTCAGCCGCATTGTGGTCAACATGAAGGACGAGAACGAAGCCTACAGGAAGATGACCGTGGAGACAGTTGACAAGATAGTCAGCACCCTCGGAGCACACGACATCGAGACCCGCCTTGAGGAACAGCTTGTCGACGGTATTCTCGTTGCGTTTCAGGATCAGACTGTTGAAGACCCGATTGTACTCGATGGTTTTGCCACGGTCGTCAACGCTTTGGGCGAACGCACGAAGACATATCTTCCACAGATCGTTAAGCTGATCCAGCATCGACTAAACAACAAAAGCGCTGCAGTTCGCCAACAGGCAGCGGATCTCATATCACGAATTACTTTCGTCATGTCAAAGTGTGATGAGGAGCGTTTATTGATCAATCTTTCCTCGGCCCTCTACGAGTACCTTGGTGAAGAGTACCCGGAAGTCCTTGGATCGATTCTTGGTGCCCTGCGTGCCATTGTCACTGTTGTTGGTCTTCAGCAGATGCAGCCACCCATCAAGGACCTGCTGCCGCGATTGACACCGATTCTTCGCAACAGGCACGAGAAAGTTCAGGAGAATACTATTGACCTCGTTGGACGTATCGCAGATCGAGGGGCCGATTATGTCAATCCGCGTGAGTGGATGCGTATCTGCTTCGAGCTGCTTGATATGCTCAAAGCACACAAGAAAGGTATTCGACGTGCTGCTAACAATACGTTCGGCTACATTGCGAAGGCTATCGGACCGCAGGATGTTTTGGCTACTCTACTCAACAACCTCCGCGTCCAGGAGCGCCAGTCTCGTGTCTGCACAGCTGTCGCCATCGGTATCGTCGCAGAGACTTGCGCTCCTTTTACAGTACTACCTGCTCTCATGAACGAGTATCGCGTCCCGGAGCTCAACGTCCAGAATGGTGTTCTCAAAGCGCTGTCCTTCATGTTCGAATATATTGGTGAAATGGCCAAGGACTACGTCTACGCGATCACGCCTCTCCTCGAAGATGCCCTCATCGACCGCGATCAGGTCCATCGTCAAACAGCCGCCTCAGTCGTTAAGCACTTGGCGCTTGGCGTCGTAGGTCTCGACTGCGAAGATGCTATGGTCCATCTCCTCAATCTCCTTTGGCCGAACATTTTCGAAACTAGTCCCCACGTCATCGATCGGATCATCGAAGCTATCGATGGAATTCGCAACGCTGTCGGCACTCCCTTGGTCATGAACTACGTTTGGGCTGGTCTCTTCCATCCCGCGCGAAAAGTTCGCCAGCCATATTGGCGCGTATATAACGATGCCTATGTGCAGTCAGCCGATGCTATGATACCTGCTTATCCAGACTTCGAGGACAAAGCGTGCCACAGGCACGAACTAGATATCTTCATATGATCGACAGAACGTAATGGACGGACACTTGGGGAAAAACTACGGTATGTGGGTTACTCAGTTGGCCGCTTTTCATTCTTCGTGCACACATGGGTCTTGCTACCCCATATCATGTATATTTAATTCGTTGCATGGGACGGACATTCTATAGCGATGGGGCTCTGCTTAGGTTTCTCTTGACGAGGCGTTAGGAGCAAAAGATACATTGCAGAGGGCGGAATCGGTATGCAGTCAATGCAGGATTTGTAAGTCCACCCATTGCTCTTCTTACAGAGGTGATGAAAACTCCATACAGCGTGCCGTCGACAAAAGTTCGGAAAGAACACAACCTGGCCAATCTACCACACCATGCCTGCCAACACCGATATTAAGCCCCAAGGAGTCAAGGTAGGTCAGATGCCGTGCCGCAAAGATAAACCCGGTTGGTCTTATGTTTTTAGCCTCGTCTTATCGCTTCGCCACAAAGGCAGTGTAATGGTAGGTTATACGCAAGTGCGTAACTTCTGCCTTCGCATTTATACCTTCGTGCGCATTTCAGTGTTGCATGTGCGACCATATACACCAAACCCTTGTTCCTATTTTCGTCACTCAGCTGCGGGGTATCGCAGGATCGACGCCAACGTTCTAGAATAATACGAGAGATTGCAACAAATTGAGCGGGCTTACTTCGTGTAAGGTCCCCCCTGTGGTAGGCTACCTGCAGCACATGAAACATCGTATAGTTCTCATGCGTCTGCCTTACTTCGCCTTTTCGTATCCGCTTAGAAAGTTGTTTAACCTTTGAGATATCCCCGCGTTCGCGCTACCATCACTACTACCGTGACCTTGGACTTTTCGCTATTCTTATTCTCCTCGTGCTTCATGCTAGTGTTTGAGCGTGAGTGCGGTAGAGATTATAGAGGAGAATGATCACGGTTACTAGGAGCTACTCTGTGAGGGTCTCGCCAACCAAACCAGAGGAGACGTGGGATCGGTTGCACCTGCCAGCTGTCTCCAAACCAACGCGGCTACCATTGAGGGATTACACGAATGTTGGATCTCAACGACACTCTAGGAAGGACTCGAAAGAACCAATACCAAGACTTAGTCTAGATTCGCAGCTCCCTTCGGCATCGGCGCATGCTCGATCGCAATCAGACACCACTGCTCTACACGCACACCAAGTCACATTACCTTCACAACAACGAGCAAGACCGATATCATTGATCGCATACAGAGCTACCGAAGGCAAACTACCTGCAAAGCTTGCAAGTTCAAGGGGACTCAAGCCTAGTAACCAGACGAACTTCTCACGCCCACTCTCAATTGTCTCGCCAACTATAGTGCCCGGAGAGCAACTTGAGCAGAATGCAAAATCACCGCCGGTAGTGACAGACAAACTAGATTTATCTCGAAGACTCCCTACGTCCACTTCGCCTACACGAACACCAACACCATTGGAGTTCATACCGCCTAGCGTCCTTGCAAACCATGGAGGCAGCGTACGTGTACGAGAAGCAGAGAAACGCCGAGCAAGAATCTGGGAGTCACTGCCGTTCACGTTCGGTCGGATAGGCAAGAGGAAGCCCCAAGAGTCAGACAAACGTCGACCTTCAGCAAGGGATCATGGTCCATTTGGCAGAGCGATGTTGACCGAGTCGAATCTGCGGCAGCTTGAGGAGCGGGTTGGTACGCTGCCCAAGGCTTACACTATCAATTTGCTACCGACACCCGCACAGTCGCCCCTAGGCAAAGATAATCCACGCTTTGCATCTTCAGCACGAGCAAAGACTCGACATCTGCCAACGCCACCAACCTCACGTCTTCGGTTCGAAGTGCCTTCAACGAAACCTTTAGTGGCACGGAAAACCCAATCGCGGCCAGATAAAGCACCACCTGTCTCAGTCCGCAAACCTCTCCCTAACACCCCTGCCATTCGGACTTCGGTGGAGATCAGATTCAAGACGTCCCATCGCGTTTGTGAGGTCTGCAAGGACTCGATACGAATCGAAGCCTTTCCTGCAAGGCCAACGACAGCGAAATGCGCCCACCCAAGGAACACATGCACAGACTGCATTCAGAAATGGATCGAAACATGCATGGAGACTAAAGGCTGGGACCACTGCGTATGTCCCGAGTGTGTCGAGAGCCTCGAATACCACGACGTACAGTACTTCGCTACGCCTGAAGTATTCTCACGGTAAGCCGCCTTTCCTCCTCCCATTCCCGCCTTTTTCCACTATGAAGTACACGTAAGCTTATAATCATCGATAGTTACGACACCCTCTCCACCCGCGCAGCCCTCTCAACAATCCCCTCCTTCCTCTGGTGCCAATCCCCCTCCTGCCCCAGCGGTCAAATCCACCCCTCCTCCACCCCCGTCCTCACCTGCATATCCTGCGCGCACACATACTGCCTCAACCACCCAACCTTCCCCTTCCACTACTCGCTCACCTGCTCGCAATTCGACGCCTACCTCTCCAGCACCCCGACCTCCTACCAAAAAGAACTCGAAGAGAAGAAAGGCGCAGAACTAGTCAAGGAGATCGGTAAACGGTGTCCGAATAAAGAGTGCGGATGGTGGATCGAGAAAGCGGAGGGGTGCGATCATATGACGTGCTGGAATTGCCAGTTCGAGTTCTGCTGGGAGTGTGGGGCTGGGTTTGGGAGGATAAGGAGAAATGGGGGCAAGTTCCATAGGTTGGGATGTAAGTACTATGGCTGAGAATGGTTAGTCTGGATGGATCGGGTTGGAGGGCTTTAAGTGTGTTGTGGGCAGGGAACTCCAGCGAGTCCTTGCGATATGAAGGAGGGATGATAGCTTAGTGTAGAGAAAAGGTAGGGAAGTGGGGACATTGGGCCTGAAGGACTTCGGGGCATTGTGAACGGTGACTTTGAGCGCGTTCTTGTGATATGAAGGGCAGACAACAGGTAAATATAGAGAAAGGGGCGGAGGCTGTAAACATTGAGGCTGGAGGGCTTTAGACCATCCTAAACAATAGGTTTAGTTGTATTCTTACGAGTTATAGGAGGTATTAGGTATTTAGTTAGAGAAGTAGGTAAGATAAGGCTAGATAGCTTTAGTACTCTATTTTAAGATAATACTATTAAGATTATTTAAGTTAAAGGAAGTATCTACCTATAATTTAGATATATAAATTATTAACTATTGTCTAGAGGCTAAAGTGCTTTAGTTTATATTATAGATTTTAACTTATTATAATATTATATTGTAAAGATAGTATCTTACTATAATACTAAGGTTTACTATCTAATTTTAATAAGCCTAGAGGGCCTTAGGCTATAATCCGAGTACTAAATATCAAATTTCTTAGTATACAAAGAAGGTATTCTATTACAATATTAGTTCCTACTCTCTACTCTACTATGTTAAGTCTAAAGTCCTCTAATATATTAAACGAGTATCTAATCTTACTGATGTTGGAGTACGAAGGAGCTATCTTACCACAACATAGACTTACTATATCTGTATTGTTATACAAGCCTAAAGTGCTTCGGTATACGAATTAGGCGTTAAATGTCTACGTTCTTGAGACGTGAAGGTGGCATAGTATAGTATCAAATTCAAGCTGTTGAGAAGAGAGATGTACCTATCATTAAGCCGATCTAATCTGTCGCTCTATGATTGCTATGCCAGACTGAACTATGCATACATTGTTACTGGTTAGACCGCAGCCATCCATCACCAATTTTGAAGCCTCCAAACACCAAAATCCCGTCCACCGAGATGTGAGATGAAGGTATCTGGGTTTGTCAGCTAACAGTATGGTACTAGTAGGAAATAAAACGTACGCTATAGGCCATCAACCTTCAGTTGTTACGCCTAGCTCCTCCACCACCGGCAGCAGCCCCTTGACCGCCGCCTTGCTGCTGGTTGCCGCCGGCGACTGCTCCTTGACCGTTGCCCTGCTGACCTACCTGTCCCTGCTGGTTGCGACGAGCAACATCCTGCAGTCCATGGCCGACTACGTTCTGGTTGCCGACGATGGTGACCCCAGCTTCAATGTTGATCTCATAGTTGCGTGGATTACGGTCACCGGCTTGCGTGCGCATGTGTTCTGAGGTAGCGACATCGCGGATGGTGCCGTGAGTGATCTGGCCAGCGTTTCCAGGGCCGGTTCCGACGATGCTGCCATGGCCGCGAACCTCCACACCGGCACGGACATTGATGCGATAGGTGATGTTCTGGTTTCGATCATCGCCGGAGGACGAGCGGTTGTTGGTACGATCAGCCATGCCGAGCTGATAGGCGAAGAAGAGAGCTCGTGCGGCAGCGTCGAGGTCGCGATTGCGGGGTGAACCAGTGCCACTGATAGACCTAGCTTGCTCAGAGTATTGTGGAGGTGAACCGAAAGGGCTTGGAACTTCGTCTGTGGTTCCTCGATCAGCTTCCGTTGGTAGTGGTGATGGACGTGGGCGTGGGCGGTTGTTGCGGCTAGAAGAATGAGAAGCGTTTGGGGTCGCTTCACTGGACATTGGATCAATAAAATTCTTAGTTGCCTAACGACCTGAGAGGTAGACATTGAGGGGTGGCAGAGCTCTTATAATAACTGGAAACCGTTGCCTAGCGAGTGAGAGACGTGCGCACTTACCCCGATTTGTCCACTCCAGGTGATGGTGATAGAAGCAATTCGGTGATAATCATCCAAGTGCTTTAACCACAGAAACCGAGACCGCGACGTTGAATCTTGGATACCTTGATATGTCTATTGAATTGAATGTTTAAGAAATTGAGCGGTGCAAGCGGCACAATGAGTTGTCCTGACACTGGAATTCGGGCTGAATTCTGACCGGACTGTGTTGCTCGCTGTCGCGTTCGGAGGGCTTTGTTCGAAAGTTATGGATTGGAAGGGGGAAGAAGAGAGAGAGAGTAGTAATTTATACTTCCTCCGAGGCCCTCTAGTGAAGTTGGGGGACAATACAGTCACTTGACTTGGGGGGCATGCCTAGAGGAGAGAGCGGCGATCGAGAAGAACCTGATTCAACCTAACGTCGACTATTGTCCTTCTAGGTTTATTGAAGTGACATAGTCTTCGCCTTTATCCAAACTCGGCCACAGCGCCCTTCTTTCAATCGATGGAATCGGCAACGAGCTCCGAAAACAGATGAGGTCCAGGGTAGTTGCGTCAAAATGTTGGTGGTATTGGACCCGGTTGATGCTTCTGTACCTTGAAATTAGTTTACGCAAAGCCATTGAGCTTGGTGAGTCAGAGATACGGTCATAGTGTTCCAACACTTCGCTCGGATGCGACCCTGGAGAGTTCGTTGATACCGGAATAGCACTCTCGAAGAGGCATGGGCATTCATGCCTTTTCTTGGGTCGTCTTGAAAGAGTGTAGTGCTCTATATTGGCTAATGAGACTATCGGATTCAGTAGGGGAGTTGTCAACCATTTACTCCTCCTCCAAATCCTCGTCGTCCAAATGCTCATCGTCTAGTTCCTCATCCTCTAAATCCACATCGTCTAAGTCCTCATCGTCGAAATCCTCCTCATCTAATTCATTATCGTCATCATAGTCATCATCATCGATACTCTCTAGACGAATGCCATTCTCTGCAAACGACTTGTCCATTATGCTATACGGTATCCAGCTGGCAGGCTGAGCCGCCAAATGCGGCTGTGTGTCCTCGTACCTCACTTGCTCCTCGAGAATAAGACTCTGTAACCGGTTCATTTGCCCCGCCTTTGCAAGGGCCAGATCCAAAAGGCATACGATGAATTCCTCCTCGGAGATGCGTGTTTCCGGTATATATACTGGCATTCGAATTACTTCATCTTTTGGAACGTGAAAGAGCTATTCATTCAATTAGCTAAAGGTGGAGACGTAAGAAGAGCGACAAACCTTCAACTGCTCGAGGTTCTTTGGGAGGAGCTCAGTCCAGCCTCGCCAAAAGCCCGGAGTGTCCGAAGTGAAGAATCGTGTTTGGCTATAGCGGGTGAACAAATATCTGAAAGGGATCTCAAGCTTGCTTAGTTGTTCAAAGCTGGAGAGCTCCACTGGACCAGCTGGTCGCACTATGCGCAGGCCACCCTGGAAAAGGAGTTCTTTAAGTGATTTCTGAACGGGATCCAACACCTCAGCGATCTCACAGGAATCGATTTGACTCAAACCCTTATCTTGAATGTTGAGTCGTTTGAGACACCTTGGAAGCATCAGAAGCTGCTGCAAACTCTTGACGGGTATATCGGTTGGCGATAGGAGGAGGTTGGTAAGCGTAGAACTTTTGGGAACACATTCACCTAGCTCGAAGGGTAGTGCTCGCGGTTTCGTATTCTCCCTTATCTCTTGGCAGTAGAGAGTCTTGATCGCTGGTAACAGCATGCATTTTTCGACCTGTTCAAGCCTCACTGGGGCCAACCACATCACCGATCGAAGTTTTGGAAAGTCCGCCGGCACCTCAAAGCAAAAAGGAAGATGATAAACTCTATCATCGACAGGGTAGAGTGAAGTTGGGCAATAAATAACAAATTCGCGAAGGCCCCTGAGGTTACGGATGAAATTGTTGACCTTGATTGCACCCTCTTCGAGATCTCGCTTCTTGATCTCAAGGCTCAGGTAGTAGACCTTGTTCCACAGATCTGGACGTCCTGATAAAAGGCGATGGAAGGCGTCGAACCGGGTGGACTGCGAGTCCATAGTCGCGTGGCGTACGATCAAGGGTTGCGATACGTCGCGCAATCTTCGACAAACGAGCGATACAGCACAGAGGTCGCGTGGCTGGGGTGTGAGGTTACAAAGCATCTCGTCTAGCAGCTCGTTGCTCAACGCGAGAAGAGACATGGTTGTAGTCGTCACGCAACGGCAGTTGTTTGATGATGACGATGGTGTAACCCAGAGGGATGATAATAGGAAGTGGTGGGGTCGTAAGGTGCCGCTGAGGGGATACCTAAGCTGTGCCAAGAAGCTAAGCTATTTCAGCTCGAAGCTCTGTTGGGAAGCTACCATTGGTGAGAATGTCGAACTTCGATTTTCTGGTCCATACATAGGTTCTGCGCTATCTATAGTTGACCAGCAGAGATGCTTCTAAAATAGAGTATCACCGACATCAATCTCCGTATACCCACCACCTCGGTTCAAATTGATCTCTCTGCTTCCTTCCTGACACCAGAGCAGCACCGCAGCTTCACTGCCAAGATCCTCATACTCCACTCTTACTGTTCGCTTCTCCTTATTCGTCACCATACTGATCTTCGCAGCTGTTCCGTTCGCTCCCTCCCCGCTGTAGTATGTGAAGCTTGACTCCTGTACCTCCCAGCTCGGAAAAACCTCTATGATGAGAAAAGGCTGCCAATCATCTATCCACTTTGCATTCCCTTGGTAGATGTCGCCGCGCGGAATGATACCGCCTTGCGGTACGTACACGGGGACACTTGTCAATGGGACTGTAACATTCGCTGTCGTGCCTGCAGCGTGAACCTCGCGTTTAGAGAAGTAGTTGAGGTACTTCTTGCTCTTTCCGACTGGGAAGTAGACCGAGCGAGAGCCACCTGTTGTGACTATTGGTGCAACCAGAAATTCTTCCCCGAAGAAGTACTGGTCATTGACCTCCCAGGTCTTGGCGTCCTTTGGCGTTTCGAGAAACAATGCGCGGATGATCGGGAGTCCGTTCTTGGTGGCTTGGTGGGCATATGACTTGATGTACGGCGTGAGATCTGCGTGTAGGTTTGCAGTTTGCTTCATGACGTCGACAGTCGACTGGTTATATGGTGGATACCATGGAGTATGATTTGTTCCTAGCATGAGTTCGTAAACTGGTGAGAAGGCGCTGAACCACATCCATCTCGCCCATACTTCCGCACTCGGTGCCAAAGCACCTTCGCGGGTATAGCCCCCTGTGTCAGATCCCCAGATTGGAAAAGCGATTAATCCTGAGCGAATACCAGAGGCGACGGTGTAAGCGAGTCCTGTGAAGTTCGCGGCGGAGTCCCCGTTCCAGACATGCGTGTATCTTCGCGAGCGATCTACGGCCGAGCGGGCAAAGTTGTAGAAGTTGGAGGGGCCGAACTTTTGTACCATGGTATCGTATACGAGCTTTATAAAGATAGACATTTGTTCGTTCTGGACGTAATCTGGCATCTCTCCTTCCTCCCCTCTATCGATCTTATAACCCTTCACTCCCACGCTTGGGAAGTACTCCAGGTTCGTCTCAAAGTAGTCATATGCTGCGGATATGGAAAGATTCAGAGCCGGTCCAAGACCACCTGCAGGGTTGTAATTATCGAAAAACCATCCATTCTCGACAGAGGCGTTCCACAGCTTAGTGTTCAACGATGTATTCGTGTTCGGCGATGCGCGGTTGGCGACCCAAACTTGAAAATCAAAACCGTAGGCTGTCAGATTCTTGAGGAAAGCTTCCGGGTCTGGGTATTGTTTAGGATCGAAGTCAAAATTGCCCCAAGATCGATTGCCAGTGCCGTAAGGTCTGTCTGCGAAAGATGATGTTGCGCGTATTTGATTATAGTAAAGGTGATTGACAACGTCCTGGACGTTTTCCGCCGCATTAGACACGCTGCCATGGAAGTCCAGTGTGAAGTCATCGGACCAGAAGGTCGGTCCCAACCCAGAAGTAGGTGGCATCTCAGACCTCGCTGACAGCTCGGTGTATTGCTCGATGATCGACTTGAAGTCGTTCTTTGATGTCGGAAGGATGATATAATATACTAAATCAGTGGTGTTGAAGATGAACTGTGCTTCTCCTGCTGTTTTAAAGTCGTACGATCCCATCTTGAGCGTGTCTGTGTAGACGCCGTATCCAGCAGACGTGATGAAGAATGGAGCTCGAGCATTGGACCAATTGACTCCAACATTGTTACCGACGCCCTTCAGATCGAACGATATATTCTTGTTCGTGATCTGATTATTGAAAGGGTATTCCCACACACCGTAGAAGTAAGCATCTTCCGGAGTCGTGAATCTGGCGCCGTGAAATGCAGAGGATGTGTTAAGCGTGACTTTCGCGACGGTAGGCGTAATGAAGCTGTAGGAAAGACCTGACGTTGCATTGACGGCACTGACTGTCGTGTTCTGATTTCCAGTCAAGATGGCGGTATTCTTCACGATCGTCTCGTATCCGTCCAATAATTCGAGACCATTAGATGGCGTGAGCTTGATGGTGTATGTGGAGAAGGCTGCAGGTATCAAAGCCCACAGGCTCACCATCAAATTCCATCGAGCCATCACGAGGTGTTCGGATTGAAGAAACTAAAGAAGCGTACCCAGGTACACGGTAGAGATCACCTACATCATATATCAAGTCGTTCCTGATCGCCGACGCGACCAGGCACGGACATCAATCTACCGACACGACACCGTGTGCGATGCGTGATCCACGCCTTTTGAGCCGTCAGCGGCCATGCTGAGCACAATTCTTCCGTAGCTAGTCCCTAGCGTTTGCATTGTCATACCAAAACCGTATGTTGGAGCTTGCGGAGAGAAGGGCGATCGTTGTTCCCCGCATGAGGTGGAGACATGGTGGATGGTTCGGTGACGTTGGCGGGGCCGAACTATAGGCTAAAAGCAGGCATTTCGAAGTCTTTGCTGCACTGCGATTGCAATATGAGCGTCTTGGTAAACGTTCGTCAATATTGTTGTCTCATGGGTGCAGAGGTATTGCATTATGAAGTTAAGCTTCATTGTATAGTAGTGGTTCGAGGCATCATCCCTTGGCACTCGTCCATCTCTCCTTCAGTGCACCGATACATTTTGGAGTCTGAAGTCCTCATCCGCTCCAGCTCATATTCTTCTGTCAATACCTTGCACGCTATCTTTGCCGTATTGAGCTATAGAATCCGAGGTCTAGAGGCGTTTTGTGGGCTCGCGTAGTTTTTTCTGGAGCAAATTTGACACGATTAACAAGTCTTCAACCATCCTACATCTTCCGAAATATCCTGACGATGAAGATCCTGAGATTTTCTTGGCAGGCTATGATATCTCTCTTCGCATCAAGAGCATGAGTGGAGTGTTGTAGTGGCGACCCGAGTCTGCATTTTTTTACTCTCATCCTTATATATAGATGTGTTCAACATTTCCTTAGCATCATGTCCACAGGTCCAGAGACAGTCTAGTCGATAATCTTCATATGTAGTACACAAGTTCTTTTCCAGATATATGTTCGGGGTACGTCAACGGGCGGATACCCGATTTCAGGCCTCGAATAGATATTGTCGTATGTTCTCGTCAAGGCCTTCTTCCTCGACCGTTCTTCAGTTCTCGCATTCTCAAAGTTCACCGAAGAATAACGTGCCGAGCCGATCGTACAGTTGAATTCTCTCTGGACATGTCTGTGGGCCCCTCCAGTCTTGATAGATCTTGGGCTCATGAAGAATTCTGTAAGCTGCTTTTAGCATACCCTTGAAGAAAGCTCTTTCTAGAAGATCGAGATCCAAGTTAGTTTCCATAACATGTCTGCAAAAGTCGTTTTGTGTAATGTCCTTGAATGCAGCTACTCTGTACACCCCTCTTCCAGATCCTATAGTAGTGAGGATATTCGATACTAGTTTAGCCCATGGCAGTAGATGACCTCATTTCTGATATCAATACGCGGTATTGTAGCATCGAGGTTTGTTCTTAATATAGTTGGAATTTTTTACACGACCTTATCACTCGTAACTCCACTTGATTGTATCGAACACTGTTTTCATATATGCGGAGGCGATCGCAAATTAGATCGCAAGTGCATACCACTGTTCCTTTGTTGCAATTAAAGTCGATCTGATCGCCCAAGAACATGCAGGTGTGGATGTGGACTTTTTGAAAGAATGAAGTAGTGGTAGAGATTGATTTTATCATGCTTTTGAATGCTTGCATATTGAGCGGAATTTTCTTTACCTGCATTAAAAGAACAAGAACTACATTGGTGGACATACTCAGGGTCTGCTAGAGCTGGAGATTATTCTCAACAGCATCGAGCGACTCAAACTCGCTTTCTAGGCATCACTCGTAATTATCATTGATTCTAGTAATAATAATACGAGTGTAGATCCTAGTACATGGGTTGAAGCGTACAAATGTTGATTCGGAGTCCACATATCTACACAGAAGTCCATTCCGTTGACTTCATAAGCCGTATAATCAAGTTCTAGAGGCGAGTTCTCATGCCCATGCCGAGTACGGCCTTTTGTCAGTCAGTATTATCTAGCTGTAACTCATGTTCTTGGTATTTTTGAGTTGAATATTAAGCCAAATTCAGTATCAGAACCCGTTTTGAAAATGCTCATCATGAGTTTCAAGATTAATTGATTCCAAACATCAGCTAAGTTATTAAGATCTTCTGGAAGATCTACATGTCCTTTACATACGAGATATTCGGACTTAAACTGGCTACATGAATATACTCTTCAAGAGTTTTGAAGTCAGGTATAGATTCAACGGGTTTCAAGATCATGCACAGCAATTCTATAACTTTTGAGAACTTCTGCCGCGTGATGGTCGCGTCAAAGTATTCAATTGACATAGCAGCAACTCAGGTAGGATTTCGATTAATATTCTAACTCTCTCTCGACGTTGGACACAAAGCCTGACAGGTGTCTACATGATGACGAAATGGGAGAAGTTTCGAATATAAAGATAGGAAGACTACAGTCTTTTCAGCAATCAATGGCAAGGGTTCTGTCAAGAGTTTCGAAGGCATTGACCGCCGCGAAAGAAAATTCTAGTAGAACATACAGCATAATTATGTCTTTTTGTATTACTATTGTGACCTTACCCCTACAGACTATTTGAGGTAAGACTGAAGGTTCATGAACGATTGTCCCGTGTACTTTTGGTCTGTATAGCAGTTCCAGGACAGCTTCACATCCACCTTATAGCAATGGTGAAAAATTTAGATAGTAGAATCAAAGAGAATCCACGGTAGTGTTGCTTGAGGAGTATAACTATTAGTAAGCTCATTTTATATTTAGACATATAGTTTTTGAGGTAGAGTTTTGGTAGGCAGAAGTCCGAGAAGTTTGAATATTACTCCAAAATTGTTCTTGTTCTTGTACCGCAACTGGAGGATTTGACCATTAAACGGTCTCAAAGCCTTTTTAAGTGTACTCTGAGCCCATCTCAGTACTTCCATATGTAATATAAACCGAGTAGCATGGAGATAGAAGTGTGCGGCTTTCGAAGGCGCGGATCCGCGGGAAGAATTAAAAGAATTAGGTAGGACTTAAAACTGTCTGCCGCTTTTATGAGTAGTGTACAATGGCTCACATTTATTCCTCTTGGGCATTGTTCTAATATAGCGCTAGCATGGTATAGAAGCTCTAAAGATCTGGGCCCTGACGGCGAGCTATGCATGTCCATCAGTGCTAACATTTTACTAACATTCCGTTGAGTGAAGTACGAATATTAGGAGGGTTTCGACGTCCAATCATCATAAAGTGAGACCCTGATTGGCTTTCCAAGGTGCTTCTACCAGACTGATTTGAAAGTACAATATCTGCAGCAATCTCGGCTGGACGTTTCGCACGGGTTGAATCTAGTATCAACATGGTTGACGACCCCGCCTGATTCTGGGGAACGTATTGCTTGGACAACAGTAAGGCTTCTAACTTTTCATATACTTGTGTTGTGAAGCCTGTTAAGTCAAGTGAGGAGCATAGACGCTCCAACCAGAGGATCTTAATACTCTTATAGTTCCTGGTACAAATAGTTTGGGGAACTTTGACTGCATGGCTAGGTTTGTAACCGAATCTAATCTAGCATGACCGCTAACCGAGTACCTAGCGATTATTTGAAGAACTGAGATTGGAAGTAGAACGGTGCATGAAATGGGATGGTGCTGGCTTCGATGAGTAGAATGGTCTGCATATGTCAGGTGGGTAATGTGTGTTCAATAGACTTTTTCGGAGACAAATCAAAATCGGAGTCTAAATAGTTGAAGTATTGACATACTATAGCTACTTTCTAATACCTAGTTCCAATAGTTATAATGATAGTCGTAGAATAGTGCTTTCTCCAATTTTGGATTCGACTACGAAATATACACGACTTCGTGCCACGACAAATTCCGGTTTGCTGTTGTTTAGGTCATTCTGAGTGATTCTATAACCTTTAAAATATTTGAAGTTTTATATAACAGGGATATTATACACGGCCTAGAACGCTTATTCTAACAGAACAGTTGCTCGGACTCATCCAGAGTTCCAAGGTCAATTTTGAGAACAAATTGTGATATTTCCGTACTTTTTTGAAGCTTTGAAAGCAACATGTTCGCTCTTATTCGTGTTTTCTAGAGGGAAACGGTTAAAGGGGTAGAGAAGAATATAGCACTAAATTTACAGCATCATAGGGTCCGAGTTATTGTTTTGTAGATACTATCTTCTATCCTCTGCAAAATACCCATCTAGTATGCTGATAATAGTTTTTAAACTTGCCAGGGGTCTCGTATCTGCATTGCGAACTTGAATCTCGGTTTTATCAAGTTACTTTCCAAGTCATAATCCAGGTATGAGGAGTTCCTTATCCAAGTCTGTATCGGTATGATCGAAAAGACTTATCTCTTTCACATGTACATATAGACTTTGATGTTTTTATTCATTGAAATTAATATCTCTAGTAGAAGATACTAAAGAATGGCATAAGGCTTCTGCAATGTGCTTTTGAAAGAAGTAGCGTAGTACATTAAGACGCGAACATATCGATTTTGGTACAACTTTATCTAAAAGTTTGGTCGACATCGAGATTCCAAGATAGTGGTTTTTGTGGAAGCAAACGTCCGCAAAGGAAGGAATACATGTCTGGGAGTCATCCAGTATATTGAGAAGTCTCATGAGACATGTCGTACAGTGGTATATTAATTCCTCGGTTTAGTTACAGTAGCTTTCTGGACATAGAAAACACCCTTGCTTGCTTCTGAATGATACACATTGGACCTTCCATCCCCAAACTCTGAATCTGCAGCATAGGCTCCACATCTTCTCGTTTTGAAAAAGATGTTCATTCTAAATTTCTGAAAAGTGTTGGGAAGTAAAGAACCTTAGATTGCGAGTGATCGGGACCTTTATATCAAGGCCAAGCGCATCGAACTTGAGTGCCTGAAATCCGAAAACAGGTCGCTCTTGAGAACATGACTAGAGGTCTTGTGTGTTTTGAAAAGGACGAAAGCCATGGGTTGATTGCAGCAGGGCTTGCACCTTGCATGCGGTTGCACGCTCAGAAGTTTTGAAGACGTGCTGTAGGGAATAGCGATACACCAAGGGTTCCTATGGAAGGGGGTTATATATTAAGGCCGATTCATCACAGTGTTTGCATCGATTGTCGTATGCGCCTCAACTAAGAAGGTCAAATTGGGTGCAATTACTGCACTCCGTACAAACACTCAAGCTCCATTTATTCAAACGGGAGAGAATGCGATCATGAACGAGCGTCCTCCTGACTTCATATACAGGAAGGTCTGAAAGAAAGACATGCATCAACATCATCGAGCTAATAACAGGAGACGCCATGTAATGCCTGCGTAACAATACCCAAAATTAACTACCCAGAACGCCGTCGCTTGCTATCCAACCACCCTGCAAACGCCCATTCAAACGGAAAGAGGAGCTCATACCAGCACATCGCCACCAAAACGTCCTACAGTGACCCAATCGTGCTTCTTGTTATCTTCGAGTTGCGGCCCGGTCCAAATGTATCCTTTCGGATTCTCAAGGCACCCAATACCGCCGCCAGTGATCCAGCCCTGGACAATCGAATGGATGAACTCGAGTTTCGCGCGTAGGGAGTTACCCTCCGTGATGTCCTTGTATGTGTCTGCTTTATCAACTGAGCCGTACAGCAGCTGCTGAAGCGAACCATGCAGAATCTCGCGATCGCGGATGCATCGCCAGGGGACTTCGCCCGTCTCTTTGAGGAGGATGGAAGCTTCCAAAGAGAGGCAGATGAACTTGCAGTATCCGGCGTCGGCAGAGAACACCAGTTTCGTGTGGTCGGGGAAGTTAACCTGGAAGGAGCCGTCCACGAATCCCCACATACCAACGTTTCCGAAGCGCTGGTAGAACTTGACAAAGTTCGTTTGCGATGACTCTCGCTTCCTGTTCCGGCTGTCAATGCCCAACTGAAGGCACATGTACTTGCCGAACTTCTGCCAGATGCTCTGAATGGCTTCTCGGCGGGCTTGGTCCATCACTTCAATCCTTGAGATTCCCCTAGTCCCTGAAGGATCTGCGTAGTATTCGATCGGGATGTGTCCAATGTAGTTTGCATCTTTCGCCAACTTCTTCAAATGTGAGTACCCATCAACGCACACGGCAACGGTAAACGGGTCTTTCTCAGTTGCTGTACAGATGGTCCCGACGCTTCCGTCCTCCAGAACGTATCCGACGCCATGCTTACGTGCATAGTCAACCCATTTCGTTACGAAGGGGAGCTGTGTTGGCTTCTCACGCGGAGTGTTTGAGGGCTTCCTTTGGAGCGCGCGAGCAATGTTGTCGCGGAATGCGTAAAGGTGAGCCAAGACGGTATTGGGATCAACAGAGAGCTCGTTGCTAATGACTCGGAGCGAAGGTGGAGGCATAGGGGTTGTACTCGCGGGTGTAGGTTGCGGTGTCGGGCGTATCGGTCGTTGTGTTGTGCGAGAAGCCGACTTGTTCACTCGCAAGGGCTGGATGTCGGGTTGCGTGTCCTGTTGTCGGCTGAGAACATGCATAGGTTGCAAGTCGGTCAAAGGCTGTTCCCTCTCCGGAAGCGCATCCTTTGCTGAGTTCGTGCGTTGAACAGCAGGCCGAGACTCTCTTGGAACCCTCAAGGGTACAGTTCGAGCAGTAGCTGCCGTTACTCGATCCGGATTAGAGATCTTGCGGACTGTTCTCATTCTCGTCGGCTGCTTCTCTGCGACTCTCCTTATAGGTTCAGCCTCTTGCACTGGCTCTTGATTTTCTTTGAGTGTTGGCATGACTTCCGCCCTTCTTGGACCTCGCGCTGGACGTCCACTCGTGCGGTCGTTCGCAGTAGTTTCCACTAGAGCCTGGCCTTCAGACGAAGATTGATTTTCCTCCGTGACATCACTGAATCCTCCTGCCGCCGAGAATGGCCAATGTGTACGTTCTGGGAACGGCAAGTACACGGTATCTGGTGCGAACGGTATGTTCGGTTGCTTGCCAGACTCAATCTCCTTCTGGCAATCGCGCGCCACCGTCTTGTTCCTTCGACTGCCGTAAGCACCAAAGGTCTTACCCTTCTCGTACTCGCCAACAGCTGAAGCCTTGCACATGGCGTACCATTCCTCAGTATATCCTCGTCGAATTGTCGCTGCGGTTGGGGGTCGTATTCTTGACCACTTTGGGACGCGAGAAGTGCAGACGCTGTCAAGTTGCAGCGGAATATGGCCTAGTTTGAAGAACGGGTGATCGACGATTTCATCGGGGGTCGGGCGGTCGTCTTCAGGCACAAGGAGGAGCGACACAATATCGCGCAGGTCGTCCGAGATGTCATTCGGAAACTTTGAAAGATCTGGCCAAGAGTACTCTCGCGCCTTCAGCTTCCTATAAATGTCTTCTCGTTTAGCAGCATGGAAGGGTGCTCTACCGACAGCGAGGGTGTACCTAGCATTGTAAGCAGATGCAAATTAGCAGCGCGTGTGGCACCGTCTCACATCATGATGCCAATGGCCCAGAGGTCGACCTTCTCATCATGGCCCTTCCCAGTCTTTTCCAACACTTCTGGCGCCAGGTAGTTGGGTGTACCGCACATTGTTGTCCGCCGAATAGCCCCAAAGTCACTCTGCGAGACCAACAATGCGGCCAGTCCAAAGTCCCCGACCTTGATGTTCATGTCCCGGTCTAGGAATAGGTTCCCAGTCTTCAGATCTCGGTGTACGATGTTTCGTTGGTGAAGGTACTTGATCGCACCGCAGGTCTGGATCATGAATCGACGAATCTCCGGCATGGTGAAGTATTTGCGCTTCTTGATGGCGTCGGCAAGGGAGCCGTTTTCACAGAGCTCAAGAACAACATAGGTACTAGCTTGGAAGGAGAAGGCTCGGTAAAACTCGACAATGTTCGGATGAGATAGTTTCGAATGTATCTGGAGCTCAGTAACAAACTATGATGCGTCAATAACATAAACAGAAGAATCAATCCAGGCGTAATCAATACCTTTTGCGCTAGCTTGGGCGGCTCCATCCTCGACCTGACGATCTTCAAAGCGACTGTGCTGCTGCCGAGATGCTCATGCCCCAGCAGCTTCGCGCGATGGCAGATGGCGAAGCCGCCTTTGCCCAGCTGCGGACCCGTTTCATACTGCAGTCCTTCTGGATCGCTCACCACCGCGGGCGGGGCATCGGCGTGGACTGAGGCGGCAGACATTGGGATGTTGGGTGTCGAGTGCGGGTGAGCTGCACGATGCTCTGGTGTTGGAGTTCCAAGCGAAAACAAACAACTCGCCTAGTTGGCAAGGGGACGTCGGCAGCCAAGACAGACCCCTGCCCGTCTTCTCGAGGTGCTGCAGCTGTAATGAAAGCTACCCACGATATTAGAGTTGCGATAGAATGCGGTCTGCATTATCTTCGCGTTCAGAAAGCAGTTCATGACTCTCTTTGGTTACCTAGATATCTGTTGTGATTGGTCCCAATGCGGCCTAGCGCTGAAAGTCGGCGGACCATCCGAAGGCTGCCTCAACCTGCTGCGACTGCCATTGAGCTCCGAAAGCTCTTCAGCCCACTCTGATCGAACATATCTCGATGCGATATTCCTCGTGAACGCGCAATCGATGCGCTGACCCCTCGATGGAGCCCACGCCGTTCCTCAATGCTTAGATTTTCCTCTTCTCTCCCATCTAACGCTCCGTTCATTTTCAGCTGCAATGTCTCTCACACTGAAGATCACCTCGCTCTTTGTGAGGACATTAGCGAAACCGCTCGCAGTATGGGACTCCCTTGCTTTGGTCACAGCTGTTGCTGACGCGTCCCAAGAATACCATCAAGCGCAATGCCCGCGAACACGAACGCTTCCGCAAATACTGCATCGGCTTCGCGCAAGGTCTCCACCGAGTTGATATGCGCATGCGTCTCGGCCTGCTACAAGATCCTGCCGTAATCGAGAAACAAATAGCGAAAGAAGCTGCCGCGGTAGAAGCTGCTCGGAGGAAGGACCAAGCACCGACGGTGAAGACGAAGGAGGAAACAGAAGCAGACGCTGCTCTAACACACAAGGAGCGAGAGGAGATTGAAAAGAAGAAAAAGGCAGCTCTGAAGCCGCGGATACGGCCGTTGTCAGAGGCGAAGGCTATCGAGACTGGCGCAAACTTCGTCGCAGAAACCTTCATCTTCGCGGTCGGCATTGGTGTGATCGTGTTCGAACAATGGCGGCAGAGGCGGAAAGCGAGGAATCAACGAGATGATATCAGGGAAGACTTGGAAGAACTCCAGCAAGAGCTCAAGGCTGTGAGAGCAGAGCTAGCGGAAGTCAAAGCTAATAATCAGGCGAATCCAGGTGTGATCAGTCGTCTGACAGGCTGGGGAGGAAGCACACAACCTCCCGGTGGACCAAATGGCTCGAAAGAGTCCAAAGAGGCTATTAGGCAGGAGATAGAAGAGGTCAAACAAGAGCTGGTAGCAGTGAAGGTCAAGCTAGAAGAAGCAAAGGCCCGCCAGAATGCGTCATCGAGGACTGTTCTGGGCTTGTGGAAAGACGACCGGGGCACACCAGCAGAAAAGCAAGCTGCGAGCACATCAAAATTAGCCGAAGAGGAATCGCCAGCAACGTGAGCCGACCACTCGAAATTCGATTCACCAGACTGTCGTGCGACTGCCTTGTACAGCGTTTAGGCAGGTCTTTGGACGCATCGCATTGGATATGCTTATTCTCCTCTCAAGATACCCATTTCGGATTAGAAATAGCCGGACTCGCCTTTAAGCCCCGCTCAATGTGATGTAACTGGTGTTCTTGGAGTTCGCAAGGTTCTTTCGCAGCCTCACAGCGAAGCTGCTGAGTTCCTCGAGAAACCTATACGATAGTAAAATACTTGTCAAGGCATATTTTCACTCTACACTATTTTGTAGCGTGTCGGCTGTCTGTTTCTAATTACTCTTTTCTACGCGCTGGGTCGCTCTTTCCGGTTCCCAAAAGCCAGGAAGGTGCGATGCCCGACTGCCCTTGCTCTCCTCCCTCTACCATCGATCACTATTCCCCACTCAGTGCCTCAAACACACTCATTAAGACGACATCTTGTCAGTCCATGCAGTTACCCAAAGTATACGGCTGCTCCGCGCGCACGATGTCACGATCAACCTCAAGAGCAGATGTGGGTATCATCACCCTGACATGTAGAAGATGGCTCACAGTGGCTCAGAGTCACGTCTCTTCTTCCACATCTACCCACGATAGCACTACTACCAGCGACATTTCACCTATCCCACAAATCGATGGCCTCAACGATCCCCGCCACAAGACCAACCCTGCCGTCTCGAACATCATCGCAGGTACTCAAAGCTCAGCGACACCCGTCCCTCCTAAAGCACAAGCCCCACCAAAACCGTCATCCACCAACGCCGTCGAAGCGCTCCTTCCCTACTGCACAGTCCATACACGCCTCACGAACGAGCAAGTCATAGCCGTTAGCGACGTTGCTGGTAGTCTGAAGGAGCTGGTTATGCTTGCTCTCGGAGCTACTGTTGACGAAGGTCAGAAGGAGACACTTGAGAAAGCGGTGGGTGTTGAGGCGGCGGACGGGATTATGGAGTTTTTTAAGGATGAATGGGTTGCTGATATGTGAGTTTGATGAGGCAATGGAGAATGAATTGGTGGAAGGCAAGTAATGTTTTGCGGATGGTATGATGGACGCGTCTTGAGCGGACGGCGATTTACAAACTTGGTAGACATGCCTAGATCAAATGTTCTCCCGGTTGTGAGATTTCTGTGCTTGAAATTGTAATGAAGGCCTCTGTAGTCGATCATACTCGTCCGCGCCTTCGTCGAACTCCGCTACCACAATCCTAAAGAAAGCTTGTGGGTGCTACTCGTAATCGTCGAATGGTTCATCGAGCTATACGCACCCATGATTAACTTACCCAGCAAATTTTGAGCAGCTGATACTTCAAAAGCATCAAAAGCAGGGATCGAAGAATGTGTACCTTACAAATCCTCGTATATCGAAGTTGCACTTAGCAAGTGAGCACTCTACAGAGGTTTGAATGCCAATACTAGAGTATAGAACAGCAACCACCAATTACAAGTTGCTGCTACGGCCCCCAATAACGGTTTTTGAACATGCAAAATTGACATCACGTCCCTAACATCTCAGCCTTGTGGCTTCAGCCTCATGAACAGCACAATCCCTTCTCGACTTCCAAGACATCCAAGTCCATCGTGATCCCACTATAAGATTCATGACGGACAGTAAAGTTCTCGTAGCGATCGTCGTACTACTCGTCCTATGTAGCACTGCACAAGCCTCAAAAAGGTTCGAGGACTGGTTCTGGTACGACAACACCTTCAACAACATCATTCGCTATAACTGCTCCACCGAGTACAACAACTACATCAACCACCATGACAGCCGGTGGTGGGCAGGATGGCCGACGTACGAGGAGCCGAAAGGCGAGAGAACGTACTGGAAATATCTACATCCCATCCTGATCTGCCTGCTCGACACCACGGACGACCTCAACAAAGCGGAGATGGCCAGCGCGGGAGTCCTTCTGGGTCTCATGCCCACAATACTAGCGTACGCGGGCTCGAATCTGACGGAAACGGCGCTGTTGTCGCTTCGCCGCCCGGTGTTTGCGTGCTTGTTGGCAATTGGATCGCCGGCTGTGCCGCCATTGAGGAGCTTCACGCATGAGGATGTGCCGAAGATGTTGACGAGGCGGAAAAGCGGGATGACGGTGAATCTGGCGACGCCTTCGTGGGGCGTCAAGACGCGAGCTTTGGTCGTCGGGATCGAACTCGTTCTCGTGCTCGCCGCGATCGGGAATGTGTTCTATGCGAGTTACGAGTTGGGTGTGAAGACAGTCATCTCGTGGTCTGGAGACGTGTCTTATCATCCGCTGATGTGGAGTTGTCTTACTGGGGGAGTGCATATATGGGGTTCTATGGTGCTGAGGCAGGATGTCGTGGAGATCCATGCGTCGCGAGATAATATTGGCCAGAAGATGAGAGTGTGGGTGAAGAATGAGTTCACACCCTGTGCTGCGCAAGATACTCCGACCGTCCTCAAGTACCGGCCGGATACGTTTCGGTTCCTCTTCGTGTCGTGGTGGGCAGCGATCTTCACACTTGGACATTACATTTACGGCACCGTGTAAGACTGCCTATCAGGCCCATCATATGGTACGGGACATGACTGACTGTGGAATAGTATCTTCTCGAGCATGCTGTTCATCTCCGTTCCAGCGGCGACAAAGATTCTCGTCAGGTTCCTGAGCTCAACACTATGTTGCCGTATCATCGTCACTTATGAGCTTTCAGGGATGCGTTATGTATCGCAGAAATTCCGAGAGGATACCGCGTCAGAGCTGCAAGAGAGCGCTGTTGGAAAGTAGGATGACATTTCCGAGGCTGGTGTACCTTTCCGCACTGATATTGAAAGACTAAATAAGCTCAGATAGGTAAAGCGTGTGCTGGAGAGGCCCAGTACCTTAACGCGTCTTCTCGTGTAAGAGTGTCTTTGTATTCTTATAGTATAGCCATGATTGATACCGAACGTTTCGCGATCGCGACTGAAGCCTTTCGTGAAGGTTAAGCATACCAGACCCTGACGATGCTTATCCGCGGCTCCAAGTCGCCTATTGGCTATAGCGAAACAACCTTCAATGTAAGCTCATGTCTGCAATCCACGATTTTACGTGTTCCAGCCAAGACTGCCGCTTTAGGAACTTTGAATGATTCAGTGTTGGGTTCGTGATGTGTGTACGTTTGAGGAAAGCAGGTGCAGGACATGTCGCTGTTGTCACGTTGCGAAATTAAAGCGATAGAGCAGAGTAGAGTAGAAGAGATCGCATTCCCAGCAGACAGAAGATGTCCTGCTGGTTTTGTATGTATGGATGGAAGCCGCTCGTGTAAATGCCCAAATAACGCCAGCCACCGGGCTTTCCCGCTATGCATATCAAGTACAAATCCACCACCAGATGCTAAGTCGGAATATAGACTCAGACGCTCAAAGCTGCAGGCATTGGTGCGTCTGCCATCGAGTTGGCAGGCTCCAAATCCGCATGTTGTTCCGGAAGCTTGACGCGCTTCGCATCTCGACTCTCATCTGCTTCATCTCGATTCGTCTGAGTCTGCTTCTGCCCCTTTGTATCGTTCGGCTTTACATCTTCCTTCACCCTGGCCCTTTTCGTGGCTCTTGACTCCCCTGGAGGTATGCCCAGCCGCTCGTCAACGACCTCTGCTTGCGCAAGGAAATCATCTACATCTT
This sequence comes from Lophiotrema nucula, assembly GCA_010015825.1. NCBI lineage: Eukaryota > Fungi > Ascomycota > Dothideomycetes > Pleosporales > Lophiotremataceae > Lophiotrema > Lophiotrema nucula. Next base: position 532,126 of record ML977317.1, on the reverse strand, counting down.
CCAGACCTAGTGCTGTGATGACGTCCCGGTAGCACTTCGAGCGGTTCATGTCTGCGTATGCCTTCACCTTTCCAGGCATCATCTGACCCAGAAGGTACTTTGTATTGCCCCATCGGTTCTCGACCTGTAGCGCGAATCGCATGTACTCCGTGACAACCGTTTTCCATTGCGATTTCCACTCGTGTGGGCCTCCTGCTGCGTCGGATCTGAAGCAGCTCGGATTCTTCTCAGCTTCCGTTGCGATCATGCCGCCGTCCACTTTGTATTGCTCGGCGAGCTGGAGTGCTTCTGCCCGCGAAGTTACGTCGCCATTCATCAGACACGCGACACCGGCTTCGCGACAGATATCGGCAACCATCATCAGCTGGTCCCTGATTGCCCGTTCCCTTGGTCGCATGGGTGTTGTCCTGCAGTGTACCGTCAAGCCTGTGATGCCCGTAGCCACCAATTGTTTGACCAGCGCCGCTGTGTCCTCAGGCTTATCCAGTATCCGTATCTTCACACTAATGCCAATCTCGTGTACCTTGCCCACCTTCTCCACCAAAGCCCTCAGGATGCTGCATAGCAGGTCTGGTGTCTTCAACAACGCAGCACCCATTCCTCCCGCGGTCGAAAACGGCTTCGGGCAGCCAGCATTCACATCGATGCCAGCTACATCTGGTGCGACTAGCGATGCCGCCTGGACAGCTAGATCTGGGTTCGCGGTGCCGATCTGATAGATCAGGCGTCCTTTCTCGAGCTCGGGGTGTATCCGGTAGATGACGCTTTCGCGGTTGTGAGGGTCTAATGTCGGGTTCTTGATCTTCGAGGTGGGAAGGCGAGAGAACTCAATGGTGGACGTGTGTGGGTTCAAGCGCCGAGCCGTACCGATCATTGCGCGATCGATGGTTTCTGGTCCTGTCGAGTGTCAATTTCAAGGCCTAGGAAGTTGCAACTCGTATACATACCCCACACCAGGTCTGCGCCATATTTGAGAGCCAGCAACCGCGAAGGCAGTTCGCCAGACCTCACCATAGGCGCAAGAACGACCTTGCCCCGGTAATCGACGCCATTCTTCGGGATGGGGACGCGCTTTGGTCCAGGTGCAGCCATGACCTTTCTCAGAAATTTGATGGAACCTCTCAGCATCCCATGCTAGAAGTGGAAGTGGTTGGGGTAATGTTAGGTGGGGGAAGCAGAGGAGACCAGAGGAGTCAGGGCGGAATTTCTGCCGTCTTTCACCGCTGGCGCACCTCGGCGCGTCAAAGGGTTTTTGCGGGCCGGCGCTGCACCTTGCAAGATCTACACGTCGTATCGGAATCAGAATCCGAAACCGCATTTAGAGATGGTAAGGACGAATTATATACTTTCGTACAGTAGGTGGGCAACAAGACAAAAACAATCACTGCTTTCGGCCCCATTTTTGTCTACCACTGTTTTTCTTTTGCAGGAATTGCTCTATTTTTGAACGTAGCTCCCCGTCTACAGCTCCATTTTCCCTTGACAACACTAAATCAGATATATGTCTACTTTACAGAAACGCTGCATTCTTCCTCATTCTGCCGGAGCTAGATTGCTTTTGTAATGCAGTCCACTATACTCTATGGGCTTTATTTCTCAGCATATGGCACGAAACCGCAATGGAATTGCAGTAAGAGTAGTTCTGAAGTTACATTATCCAGGTGAAGAGCGTCCAGACTGGTGGTAGAGTAACTCGCCCTGTATATGAAGGGTACTCAGAATCCTACGTGATGCGATTGCCTGTTTATTCTGGATCACGACTCCTGTAGAGGTAACGTCGATCTGCAAATAATCCTGTATGGCTGATGATAAGGGCCACTGGATGTGGATATTTTCTTTTGGGATCGTATGCTTGAAATCATCGTGTCTCTCGGACTCAGTCGTGGGCTCAGGCTCTACGCCACATTAGAACCGTTGCTGCTTTGGTCTCGTTGAAAACCCACTGCTCAGCATAGTTTTCGGACTATGCGGATTTCGCGAATCAAGAATCTTGGATCTCTTTCTCTTGTAGTCAAATACCGACTGTCGGAATTGAGGCCAAAGGTCGGATGCTGCCTCGCTATCGGTCACTATGTGGGTAGTCTTGTCAATCATGGAGCGATTCAGCGTTTCCAAGTCATCTTGTGCTTGTTCGTCGACACTTTCCACTTCTTCTTCTCTTTCCTGATCATCTGACGTCATATTGCGAGAAGAGTAGACAATACGCAGGGTAGAGTGGAGATATTCTCCCGAGCTTCACGATGCAGGTGCAGCTTCTCTCCCTAGTCAGCAGCTATGGTTCCAATGACATGAGGTCTACCAAGGTACGTACTATAGTGGTAGCATATCAGCACCCGTTGACAAGTCCGGAAAATCTCCATTCACTTCATTATCGTTGCTATTGCTGCGCCTGTGTGCAGTCAGAGTTCGCCTGCGAATGCTTGGGTGCTTGCGTGTTCCTGACACATCAGCGAGGCTGTGCGCCTGTAGTTGTGGCTAGGGGCCGTTCCGAGCCTACCGTGACGACGTTTGGAATCTTTAGCCCTGCGACAGCTGCCCACTTCCTCTCTTCAACACCGCGTATTCCAGAGGCCCCTTCCCTCGACGATATCACCACGACTACTTGACCTACCCGTACTCAAGAGACTCTACACCTGCACGCTCGCGCCGAACCTCTCCGTTCACGCCAGCTGTTGGCGCGACCTCGATTGTATCTGAACGCATCTTTGGGCAGCAACCATGGTATGGTCACATTACGTTCACCGTGGCGAAAGGCTTCACCTACTAATACAACACTATGTATAGGCGGTCACAAAGCGCGCGGGGCGCAAGAAAGATGCTGGCGGTTCGAAGCAACCATCAGGCGGGCAGCAGAAGGCACAGTTTGCGAAGAAGGCCGTCTTCGAGACAACGCGAAAGAAGGAGGTCGGAGTATCAGATCTTACCCTGATCAGCAAGATATCAAACGAAGCCATCAACGACAACCTGAAGAAGCGATTTGAGAATGCAGAAATATACGTGCGTGCACCCCCGCGGCGCATGCCCCGCGCATACTCGAGGAGGGGGCGGCTGGAAATATGGGCTGATTGTGGTCGCAGACTTACATTGGACATGTGCTGGTGTCTGTCAATCCTTTTCGGGACCGTATGTTGGAGCACCTACCTTCGGCGATGGCTATGCTAACTCCGTGCAGTGGGCATATACACAGACCAGGTGCTCGACAGCTATAGAGGGAAGAACAGGTTGGAGGTGCGACTAAGAACTCCAAAGACCCCCGTCTATTTGCTAATAACTGCAGGTCCCGCCGCATGTCTTCGCAATCGCCGAGTCCGCATACTACAACATGAATGCATACAAGGACAACCAGTGTGTTATCATTTCAGGCGAGTCAGGAGCCGGAAAGACAGAAGCCGCAAAGCGAATAATGCAGTACATTGCAAACGTCTCAGGCGGAAGCAATTCTTCGATTCAAGAGATCAAGGACATGGTGCTGGCCACGAATCCTCTGCTAGAATCTTTTGGAAACGCGAAGACTTTACGGAACAACAATTCTTCAAGATTCGGAAAGTACTTGGAAATTCAGTTCAACCGCCAAGGAGAGCCGGTTGGAGCAAACATCAACAATTACCTGTTGGAGAAGTCAAGAGTGGTGGGGCAGATCACGAACGAGCGCAACTTCCACATATTCTATCAATTTGCAAAAGCCGCATCAGAAAACCACAGACGTCAGTTCATTTTGTCCAGTGAATTCGGGGTTACGCTAACGTCAGTAGAAATCTTTGGTGTCCAGCAACCACAGTCGTACGTTTACACGAGTCGATCGAAGTGCTACGACGTCCAGGGAATAGATGACCATGCCGAGTTCAAGGATACACTGAACGCCATGAAAGTCATCGGTTTACAACAGGCCGAGCAGGACAACATTTTCCGCATGCTGTCTGCGATTCTCTGGATAGGGAACGTGTCCTTCGTGGAAGACGACTCCGGCAATGCCGCAGTCGCGGATCAGTCAGTGATCGATTTTGTGGCATACCTGCTCGAAGTCGATGCTGCACACGTCAACAAAGCGCTCACAATGCGCATTCTAGAAACGAGTCGTGGCGGACGCAGAGGCTCCACGTACGACGTCCCGTTGAATCCTGCACAAGCGACAGCAGTTCGAGACGCTCTCGCCAAAGCCATTTATTTCAATCTGTTTGATTGGATCGTCGAAAGAGTCAACGTATCACTGAAAGCCCGAGGTACGATAGACTATTCGATTGGTATTCTGGATATTTATGGCTTCGAGATCTTCGAGCGGAACAGCTTCGAACAGCTTTGCATCAACTACGTGAACGAGAAGCTCCAGCAGATCTTCATTCAGTTGACATTGAAAGCGGAACAGGAGGAATACGAGCGCGAGCAGATCAAGTGGACGCCTATCAAATACTTTGACAACAAGGTTGTCTGTGACCTCATCGAGGAGAAAAGACCGGCGGGTGTCTTTGCGACTCTGAATGACGCTTGCGCTACGGCGCACGCAGACCCAGCGGCTGCAGATCAGACCTTTGTCCAGAGATTGAACGCACTTTCGTCGAATCCCAATTTCCAGCCTCGACAGGGACAGTTCGTTATCAAGCATTATGCTGGTGATGTCTCGTACGCTGTGGAAGGGATGACGGACAAGAACAAGGATCAACTATTGAAGGACCTCCTCAACCTTCTGGGAAATAGCTCCAACAACTTCGTTCATGTGCTCTTTCCCAACCAGGTCAACCAGGACGACAGGCGAAGGCCTCCGACAGCCGGCGATAAGATCAAGGCCTCAGCGAACGACCTCGTTGCGACGCTCATGAAGTGTCAACCGTCTTATATTCGAACAATTAAACCAAACGAGAACAAGTCACCAACGGAATACAATGTGCCCAACGTTATGCATCAGATCAAATATCTTGGTCTACAAGAGAACGTGCGCATTCGACGCGCCGGTTTCGCTTCGCGTCAGACCTTCGAAAAGTTCGTGGAAAGGTTCTTCCTCCTTTCCCCGAAGCTATCGTACGCTGGTGAATATACGTGGACAGGTGACTACCAAAGCGGCGCGAGAAACATCCTAAAGGACACGAACATTCCTGCGGAGGAATTTCAAATGGGCGTCACCAAAGTTTTTATTAAGACTCCCGAAACGCTGTTCGCACTCGAGACGATGCGTGACCGATACTGGCACAACATGGCTATTCGCATCCAGCGCGCTTGGAGAAACTACCTACGATATCGGACTGAGTGCGCCGTTCGAATTCAGCGATTCTGGCGACGACTCAATGGCGGCAAAGAATTCATTCAGCTACGTGATCAAGGCCACAAGGTTCTTGGAGGGCGAATGGAAAGGAGGCGCTTCTCTCTTATCGGATCGCGAAGGTTCATGGGCGACTACCTTGGAATCGGAAACAAAGGAGGTCCCGGAGAAGTCATTGCGAATTCTGTGGGAATTTCAAGCAACGAAGAAGTCCCGTTCTCGTGCCGAGCCGAAGTTCTGGTTTCTAAACTCGGCCGCTCGAGTAAGCCTGAAGCCCGACAGCTGATCTTGACGAAGCGAAACATCTACCTGGTGAAACAGGTGCTAGTGAACAGACAGGTCCAGATTCAAGCAGAACACACAATACCCGTGGGCGCCATCAAATTCATAAGCGCATCTCAGCTGAAAGACGACTGGTTTTCGATTGGTGTAGGATCACCACAGGCACCTGACCCTCTGGTAAATTGTGTCTTCAAGACGGAATTTTTCACACACCTATCAAACGTCTTGCGCGGGTCGCTGAACTTGAAAATTGGCCCTACGTAAGTTACACGAACATATTGAACGCTTATAAGGCTAACAGATCACAGCATTGACTACAACAAGAAGCCCGGTAAACTTGCGCAAGTCAAGGTGGTCAAGGACCCTGCTGTTCCAAGGGACGACCTCTACAAGAGCGGCACTGTGCATACGGGCCCAGGGGAACCCCCGAACTCAGTGTCTAGGCCCACGCCTAAAGGCAAGCAAGTTGCAGCTAAACCAATCACCAAAGGCAAGCTACTACGACCTGGAGGACCTGGTGGGGGTCCCTCTAAGCTTGCAAGCCGTCCCGCTCAACCTAGGCAAACGCAACCCGTCGCGGCATCCCAGTCACGACCTGTGCCGCAACCAGTGGCAGCTTTATCAAACGGTATCGGTCATGCACGCAACGAGTCGTCGTCATCCACCCGCGCACCACCACCTCCACCACCACCTGCACCTCCTGCCGCACCCCCTCAACTGAAAGAGCCAACTTATAAAGCGTTGTATGACTTCGCGGGACAGTCTGCCGGCGAGCTCAGTATCAGGAAGGATGAGATAATCCTTGTCACGCAGAAGGAGGGCAATGGTATGTATATCCCGAGAACTTGCTGATGCATTCACTAACAAGCTATCAGGCTGGTGGCTCGCAAGTCGATTAGACAAGTCGGCATCAGGGTGGGCACCCTCCGCATACCTGGAAGAAGTGGTCAATAGACCTGCCCCTCCTCCAGCACCACCGGCACCTCCAGCACGCCCCGCTGCTGCTAACGGAGGTCTTCGCGCCAAGCCGACACCCCCTGCTCCGCCAGCCAAACGTCCAGCGGGAAGGAAACCCGCCCCAGGTGCTGCCGCGCGGGACAGCGGGTACTCTGGAAGCGGAGCGAGTAGCCTCGAGCCTGGCGCTAGAGACAGCAGCGGGAGTATCTCTGGTGGTGCAGCTGGTCTCGCCGAGGCGCTCAGAGCACGACAAGCAGCAATGCATGGTCGAAAAGCTGACGAGGACGATTGGTAAACGGAGAGACATAGGTAGTCTATCAAGGCCAATAGGATACGTTCCTGGTTAATGCGAACTTATTTTCCGTGTGCATGAGGGACTGAGGGGTAACTGGTATGTTGATCCCTAGCGAGGCAGGGCTGTGATTAAAAGTTGATCACGTTGGCAACTGTATTTCTCTTCCATTAGACTTCTGGGAAAAGGTTGGATCTCTGGGCGAGGCTTCCAACCGAGCCGAGATCCGGCGTCCTTTAGAAAGTAGACTTGATATCGCCGCTACGAAAGAGGACTTTTTCGACCCATCGGCTCAATGGTGTTGAATCAGCTTGCATACTGTTGGTGTATTGCGACTATTGGACCAATATGAGTGACATGTGATTGCTATAGCATAGTAAGGCGGGCAGATTCCGCATGCTATATCCTCCGATATACATGCATCGACCTTGACTTGACCTGCTCAAGATACTGCACGATCATGCTCTGGTCATGCAACATTACCTCCGATTTGATAGTCGACATTCCTCGGTAAGAGGGAGGGAGTATCTGGTAGCATCCAAGCAGAGTGATAGAGGTCGCAATGAGGCGACGAGCCTCGACCGCCATGCAGTGTCTGAAGGCACATTGAGGAGCTTAGTCTGGTGTTTTGCGATCGTTCGACATAGATTGGTAATTAATCAGCGCTTGGCGGCTCTGGTAGCAGAGGTCACGTTGGTTCCCTTCCGCCCCGTCTATAACGGGATCTAGGGCCGTGAGTCCCGCCAGCGAATCCACACTCCCGCGCCTCCGACGCCAACGCGCACCTCACACAAAAATTTATCCGGCCATCAGAGGCAAGCAAACGGCCACTGGACCGCTCAACATGCATTTTCGGGAGCCTGTGTCTTGACATCCAGACTAGTCTCGGAGCATCCTTGTCCGAGCGCAATCCAGGTCCGCTATCACCGTCTGGCATTTCCTCTCAGCCGTCGAATCAGACTGTTGGCTGCTTACCATGGCTGTGGCAGAGGCTGCTCGTGGTCTGCACGGGATACCCCAATCTGCATGCCCTCAAGGGCTTTGTGCTGCATTTCGCGGCAAATCTGTCCCATATGGCCAGCACCAGCGGGTGGAGAGCCCCCATTCACCCCGCGTCGTCGACTTTGAGTAGTCTCGCCACAGCATGAACCCTGCACGTCTGGATCTGGATGGAGCATGTCGCGGCTCTCTGTCTCGATCGCGTGTACTTCGGTACGTTGCCGTCCCCACGGGCCAATGGCATTGCGGTGTGCGTCGATCTTGCTACGACGTCCCTGCGAGCCGTCACTAGGTACAAGGCTTGTTTCCAATACATCCGGATATTCGACTCTTCTGGCTCCGCATTTGCAGTGCGAGCCATGCGTGCTTTGATAGTCGCATCTGAGTCTCCCGGGTACTAAAAGATGACAATCTACTTCCTCTGAACAGGCAGTTTCTCTGTTCTGTATCTCTTCCTTTCTACCATTTTCAATAGCAAGGCAGTTTGACTTCAGCATCTGGAGAAGTGGCGAGACGCGGAACTCGTCCAGACCTTCCGCCCGCTGAAGATTAACCTTCCCAATCGATCATGACCGATATCCGCAACCCCAGTCCGGTAGGACAGGACGAGGCCCAGGTTGTTGATATAAAGCAGGCAAGCATCCAAGTGCAGACAGTAACGCCTGATTTGACGCCTGCAACCACACCAGAGGAGACGTCACCAGACGAGGTCATGGCTGGAAAGAAAGTATTTGGGCTTGAGAAGCCGGACGACAGAGCTCGAGAGCTGGCTGCCAGCTTGACACTGGAAGAGCAGGTACGTTGCTTATCTCATTTGATATCTGAGGAGCTTGGGCCCCGCGGACACGTGGGACGGAAGGATCTCACATATACCCGCGAGTGCAATATCACAGCCCTACCAGAGCTTGCTCCGACTACACACAAACTGAAGGACCTCGTCCTCTTCATCCACAGTCAAAGCCTACTCTTCTAGATGAGAAATCCATTAAGAGTTTTTATTCGAATCGCCCTCAATGTCACACCATCACCCATCTTCATCATTTTCACACATGACCTCTCGGCAATATAGGCAGCACGTGATACGTATGTGTGAATGGTTAAACTAACAATTATAGATTCAACTTCTTGCGGCAGCCGACTTCTGGCGAACTGTGGCATTCCCAGAAAAAGGCATCCCGTCAATCAAGACCACTGACGGACCATGTGGAGCACGAGGAGAATTCTTCACCAATGGCACGCCAGCAGCCTTGTTCCCCTCTGGGGTGTCCCTGGCATCAACATGGAATGTTGATCTCATGGAGGAGGTCGGCCAACACCTTGGAGACGAGACCAAAGCCCGTGGCGCCGACGTTCTGCTAGCACCTACTATATGTATGCACCGATCTCCGCTTGGCGGGCGGAACTTCGAGTCATATTCGGAGGACCCTTTCCTGACCGGAAAGTTAGCTGCTTCCTACGTTCGAGGACTTCAGAGCAAGGGTGTCGCTGCCACTATCAAGCACTTTGTTGGTAACGAACAGGAAACAGACCGGCAAGCATACGATGCCATTATCGCCGAGAGACCACTGCGAGAGATTTATCTCAAGCCTTTTGAAATTGCAGTACGCGAGGCTGAGCCATGGGGATTAATGAGTGCGTACAATATGGTCAATGGTCAGCACGCAGACGAATACGAGCACACGTTGAAAGACGTCCTGCGGGGCGAATGGGGCTGGGACGGGCTTATCATGTCTGACTGGACCGGAACGTATGCAACTGGCCCTTCCATCCGCGCCGGAGTTGACCTCGAGATGCCTGGACCTAGCAAGTGGCGAAAGCTAGATCAGGTCATGGAGGCTTTGGAAAAGGGTGAGGTCACACGCGAACAGATCGAGCGTGCTGCGGGCAATGTCTTATATCTTGTCGACCGAACGAAGGGCTTGGATGGGCCACCAGAACCACCAGAGAAGGCGAACAACAACCCCGAGACGAGCAACTTGATCCGACAAGCTGGCATTGAGGGTCTAACGCTGCTCAAGAATGAGAATAACGTCTTGCCGATCCGTAACGCGAAGAAGATTGCTTTGATCGGACCGAACGTGAAGCGATCTATTGCCTGTGGTGGAGGAAGCGCGGGGGTCAACCCCTACTATCTCACCACGCCCTGGGACGGCATCCAATCCAGATTTGACGGCGAAGTCACTTTCGCGAAAGGTGTAGACAGCTCAAAATGGCTTCCACTCGCTTCACCGTATTGCACTGCACCCGATGGCCAATCGGGTGTACGGTTAGAGTATTACCGCGGTGATCGGTTCAAGGGTGAGCCCACTGTCGTTCAGCATAAGGCCAGCACAGATCTGTGGCTTTGGGACTCGGCACCCAAAGACGTCCTTCCGGATTACTCCTTCAGGGTCAAAACCATCATTACTCCCAAAACGACAGGCAATCACACCTTCAGCTTTGCATCAGTAGGCCCCGGCAGAGTCTTCATCAACGGAGAGCTGTTCATTGACAATTGGGATTGGACCGAAGAGGGTGAGGCCATGTTCTCCGCGTCTGACGATGTGTTGAAGTCAATCCATTTAGAGGAAGGTAAGCCCGTAGAGTTCTTGGTTGAAAGCACAAACGAAGTTCGTCCAGCATCGAAAGTGTCCGTCCTAGGGCGCAAATATGACTATGGAGGTTGCCGCATCGGCTACCAAGAGGAGGATAAGATCGATCGCCTACAGGAAGCCGCCGATGCAGCAAGAGAGGCCGACGTGGCTGTTCTTGTGGTTGGTCTTGATGCGGAGTGGGAGTCAGAGGGCTACGACAGGCAGACCATGGACCTCCCGAAGAACGGCTCACAAGACCGCCTCATTGAGGCTGTCATTGCGGCCAACCCTAGAACAATCGTTGTCAACCAGTCCGGCACTCCGATCACTATGCCATGGGTGGACCAAGCACCTGCCATCATTCAGGCTTGGTACCAGGGTATGGAAGCTGGAAACGCGCTCGCCGACGTTCTTTTTGGCAACCAGAGCCCCAGCGGAAAGCTTCCGACGACTTTCCCTCGAAGAATCGAAGACAACCCAGCCTACAACAACTGGCCAGGCGAAAACCTGAAGACGGTCTACGGCGAGGGCATCTACATCGGCTACAGACATTACGAGCGTGCAAATATCGCGCCATTGTTCCCTTTCGGCCACGGACTGACATACACGACGTTTGAATACGGCGAGCCGACTATCAACAACACCGTCTTGAGCGAGTCGAGTGATATTACGGTCTCTGTACCAGTCACCAATACCGGCTCCACGGCTGCCTATGAGATCGTTCAAGGGTACGTGAGGGACATCAAGTCGCGAATCCCGCGCCCAGAGAAGGAGTTGCAGGCGTTCGGCAAAGTGCTCCTGCAGCCAGGCGAGACTAAGACAGTAGATCTGAAGCTGAACAAGTACTCGGTCGGGTACTTTGACACCTCGTTGAGCCAGACGGGCGCATGGATCGCCGAGGAAGGCGCGTTTGAGCTTCTGATTGGAGCTTCGAGCGCTGACATCAGGCAAGTACTCTCTCACTCTTAGCTCAGTTGAGCCGTCGCTAATAATCGCGCAGGAAGAAGGTCAGCTTCGAGGTCAAAGAATCGTTCCAGTGGATCTATTAGGCATAATTCTTTCTTTGGCAGCCGGCGTCGAGGAGTCGGAGGAGGCAACTGAGCGCGGAATTAGAGCGCCCTCCTCTAGGGTGGTAAGTCTCATAGCATATACAATTATTAGTATACGAATCGAAACGCCATGTACATGATTGCGAAATGACGGTAGACACAACAGCTGCTGTCCAGCACAAGCACAAGCAGAAGCAGAAGCAGAAGCAGGTGGAGGTACCTGAGAACACAACCAGGGGCGTCGAGGGAGCACGCGAGATCGGCGTGTCGGCGTCGTCCAGCGCGAATGGCTCCTCTTCTCCTCTGCAACTCGCCGTGGTTTTGCCGAGAACCCTGGATGCGTTTTGCGGCCAGCGTCACTCCGCCTGCTTGCCCCATCCATCTTGCACGTATCCAGGGCGTCTGCGGACAGATCGCTCACCTACACGACGCGTACAGCATTCTGCGCGCCACTTTTGGACTTCCATTCGCATACTGTTCCCCCGAGCGCCGCCGCAGTGCCATCGAAGGAGCTGTCCCTCCTGATCCAACAGCTCGAGATCTCCCGGTTGACACCAGCTCCCCATCCAACGCCGCACCCTGCAAGAATTCGAACAGCGCATCTTCATGGGCATCGTCGAGCTTTGAGACTCGTCTGCCCGTCGAGACACGTCCATCCCCGTTCTGTCGCATCCCTCCTTAACGCCGACGCACAGTTGTAAAGCCGAAGATGAATCCAGCGCATCGCGACGGGTGGCCACCTGCGCAACCCCCAGTCGGCGGTCCAGCTCTACAGCAAACAGAGCAAGCCCAGGGACAGACGCCGCGACCGCTGGGCACCTACGGGTATGTCCCCTCCTCCCGTCCTGGCAGCTCGCAACACCACCACGCTCCCACAGCCGTCATGGAGCAGATTGGCACCGAGCTCGCCCGCACTCCTGCTTTCCAGAGCACGCATGCTGACCATGGATATCTGTACAGCTCGAGCAATGCGAACCAGCAGCCATCGTCACATGCGTCCCCAGCGCAAGGCACAGGCCCTGTCCTCCCACCCCCTTCAGGTACGTACCGAACCACACAAGTCGCATTGCTCCTCAGTCCTGACGGGTACTCAGCACCATCGTTCTACTCCTCGAGTGCTGCCCCGTCCCACAACCAGAACCTCCCTGCGCTCCCCGGGTTGAGTGGCGGCCATCCACATGCTTCTCCTCATCAGACGACGCAGAGGCCACCGTCCTCGGAGTCAGGGCCGACCCCACAGGGCCATCCGAGCAACCCTCAGGGGCCGCCATACTCATTGCCGGGCATATCACAGACCCTCCAGCATCAGTCTACGCAATCACCCAACCAGCCGAGCATCGATCGGGAACGAGAGCTCCGTGAGCGCGAGGCCAGAGAAAGAGAGTTGATGGAGTCGCATGCCGCGCAACAACATAGGGCACTACAGCAGGAAGATATGATAAAGCGGGAAGCGGAGGCACGTGAGCGCGAGATACAGGAGAAGCAGCGGCACGAACAGGCGGCTCACGAGAACCACTCCGCGCCAATTCAGATCCACCAGCCGGTTGCTGTGGCCCCGTCGACAAGAACAGTGCATGGGCCGAATGGTCTCCTAAGTCAGTCTGGCCCTCTAGCTGGACCTAGTGCACTCGTGGGACCTCTGAATGGAACAAGTGCGCCTGCTGGCATTTTTGGTGGAGGGCCTGTCCAGCAGGGCGACGCGACGCCCCGAATGCAACACGCTGTGCAGCCGCCGCCACAAGCATCCATGTTGATGCCGTTCGGTGGTCCGCCTGGCCCTATGGCGGCCATGGGCCAGGGTCAACAGCCCATTCTGAACGATGCGCTCAGCTATCTCGACCAAGTCAAGGTCCAGTTTGCTGACCATCCCGACGTTTACAACAAGTTCTTGGACATTATGAAGGATTTCAAGAGCGGCGCGATTGATACTCCGGGTGTGATTGAGCGTGTGTCGACACTGTTCGCTGGCAATCCGAACCTGATCCAAGGCTTCAACACGTTCTTGCCTCCTGGCTACAAGATTGAATGCGGAACCAACGGGGATCCGAATGCCATCAGGGTCACGACTCCTATGGGCACCATGGTGTCGACAATGCCAGCCCCGCGACCACGATCGCCGCCGCGAAGCACTGCTGTCAATGGGAATTCTGCTCCTCTGACTGAGACAGCTTATTACGACTCGGCCCAGAATCGGTGGCCACAGCAGCCGAGGACTCAGCCACTAGAGCCGCAGGAAGCCATGTTTTCGCCCAACAACCGCGCTCTAGGTCAACCCCTTTTTGGTGGTCAGCCAGGCCAGCCGGGTGCTCCAATCTCTCCAGAGATGGCGAATAGAGCACATCCTGATGTCGCAGCCTCTGCTGCGGCTCTGGCGCACCAACAAGAGCAGAGGGGTGTTTCGCAGCTCCAAAATGCGGTGTCTGCCGCTACGGGGAGGTCGATCATGAGCCCAAGTGTTGAAAGTGCTGCCCCGATGGCTTTGAATGGTGCGGGTGCTGCACCTCCTGCTGGTGGTGTTGGAGCTGAGAAGCGTGGACCCGTCGAGTTCAACCATGCTATTAGCTATGTTAACAAAATAAAGGTGGGTTGTTTCGATGAAACATTTTGAAAGAATTCTAACGGTGAATTCCAGAATCGTTTTGCCTCGCAGCCGGATATCTACAAACAGTTCCTCGAAATTTTGCAAACGTACCAACGAGAGTCGAAGCCCATCCAGGACGTCTACGCTCAAGTTACTACCCTCTTCAGCTCCGCTCCTGACCTTTTGGAAGATTTCAAGCAATTTCTGCCTGAGTCTGCAGCCCACCACCGAGCTCAGCAGCAGGCCGCCAGGCAGGCTGAAGATGCTGTCCTTTTAGGTAGTGTAAGGGGTGACGCAGCATACGCACCAGCACCTAACCAACAGACCCCTCGAGCCGATACTTCAAGGTTGCCTCCAATGGGCAACTTTGCACCCACGCCCACCGCCAATCGGGACAACAAGCGGAAGCGTGGTGAGCGGCAAGGCGCAGGTGCGGCCGCCGCGACTTTGCCCACGCCCATGTCGACAGAACCTCCTACTTCTAATATGAGGGGTAACTACGGTCAGGGTACCGTGAATAAGGTCCGTATTATTTTCTTCAATATTGTCTCTGTTATTGTTAAACTTTATTTTCTTGTGCTCTGTCTATTAGGTTTAGCGTGGAGCACAGACCACAAGAGCATTCACCTCCCCTTCTCTGTCCAGCCAACCACTTCCCTTCGTCGAGGCAGGCTGCTTCTCTCAGTAGACATCTTTCTTTCTCATATCACATTACTCATGTGTTCCATCACCTCTGTTTCTCTCACCACGTGTTAGAACAAGCCGATACCTTTTGACTTTTAAAATCTCTTCTTGTTCTCTTCTCATCTCCCTCTCCACAGAACATGGCTATCTCAGGAGCCGCGCCGCCAAAAAGAAAATTCCATGACAGCGACTTTGCGGGAGAAGAGCGACATGCTGACACCAAGAAGCGCGCAAAGACGAACCATGCAGCAAAACAGGCTATCCCAGATGGCCCTCCAGTGTCTCCTACTCTGACTCCCGCTTTGCCTGAGCCTCTTCCGCCAACAACGACAACAAGTCCTAGCCAGGATGAGCTTGCCTTCTTTGATCGAGTCAAGAAGTTCATCGGCAACAAGAACACCATGAACGAGTTCCTCAAGCTTTGCAACCTCTTCTCTCAGGATCTAATCGACAAGCAGCTGTTGCTCTTTCGTGCGCAGTCATTCATTGGCGGCAATCAGGAGCTGTACACCTGGTTCAAGAAGTTCTTGGGTGAAGAGGAGGAAACGACACAGACGCGCCCAAAGATAGTCAACTCACGCGTTTCGCTATCGAATTGCCGCAGCCTTGGCCCGAGCTACCGCCTCCTTCCCAAGCGCGAGCGCGAACGGGTTTGCAGTGGCAGAGATGAGCTTTGTCGATCGGTATTGAATGATGAGTGGGCCTCGCACCCGACTTGGGCTTCCGAAGACTCTGGCTTCGTTGCGCACCGTAAGAACCAGTATGAAGAAGGGCTCCATAGGATTGAAGAAGAGCGACACGACTACGACTTCAATATCGAGGCGTGCACTCGTACCATTCAACAGCTGGAACCGATTGCGAACCAACTTCTGGTGATGAGGCCAGACGAGAGGCAGAACTTCGTGCTGCCACCAGGTCTTGGCGGACAAAGCGAGACTATCTACAAGCGCGTCATCATGAAGATCTACGGTCGCGAAAAGGGACGCGATGTGATTCACGAACTCTTCCAGATGCCCTGGAACGTCATTCCAATCCTGCTTCACAGACTGAAGAGCAAGCTGGAAGACTGGAAGGCGGCCCAACGCGAGTGGGAGAAGGTTTGGCGCGAGCAAACGCAGAAGATCTTCTGGCGATCGCTCGACCACCAGAGTTTGTCAGCCAAGCAAGCGGACAAGCGCCAGTTCCAGCCAAAGTCATTGCAAAATGAGATCCAGGTCCGATACGAGGAGCAGAAGCGACAAGCAGAGATCCAGGAGATTGTCCAGCCCGACTACCAGTTCAAATACTCCTTCAAGGATGAGGAGGTTCTGTTCGACGTCGCTCGGCTCATTCTCACGTTCGCTGAGACCAATAGCAGTACCGACTTCTCCAAGGTCATCCCCTTCGTCAAGGAGTTCGTTCCGCTTTTCTTCGGCATCGATGCAGGCAAATTCGAACAGCGCGTCCAGACATCAGGCCGCGAATCTTCTGCCATCGACTCCGGCGAAGACACTCCCATGTCTGATGAGGATGCCGCGCAAAGGTCGCAGAAGCCGAAGAAGGGCGATCTCCGCCGTGGTGTGCTCGACCCCCTTGGCAAATCGAGGAAGGATAAGGAGAATAGCATTGCTTCAGCGAGCCGAGACACTACCCCGGATGTCATGTCGGCAGCAGATGATGAGGCAGCCGACAGCTCCAACTCGAACACCGCCGTCGAGCGCATGACTTCACAGTGGGTCCAGTACACAGCGCAACCCGCCGTTATGAATGACCGCGAATTCGAGCCCGAGGAGCCGTATCGACGCAACTTCTACAACATGTACGCCAATTCATCGATCTACTGCTTCTTTCGGATGTTCCAGATTCTTTACGAGCGTCTGCTGAAGCTCAAGGAGTACGAAGGCGAGGTGCGCGAAACCGTCACGCGCGCGAAGCACCCCAAGCCAGCACAGGAGCTCAAGATGGTGGACAAGTACCCATCCGATTTCTTTAAGGATACGTCATCGGATGCGAACTACTACCAGCAGATCCTCGATATGTTCCACGATCAGATCCTGGGCGAGGTCGACATGGCGCATATCGAAGAGACTCTCCGACGCTACTACTTGCAGATGGGCTGGCAGCTCTACTCGTTTGACAGGCTTCTCGGCGCGCTTGTTAGAAACAGCCTTGCCGTAGTTAGCTCTGACAGCAAGGACCGGACTTCTGATATATACAACCTGTTCAAGAAGGACCGCGTCAGTGAGAGCACCACACACAAGGCCGAGATCACCTACCGCAAGGCGGTGGAGAAGTATGCTAAGGATGCCGATACCTACCGCATCACCTACGTATGTCACCCCTCACCTTCGTCCCAGTTCAACTTGGTACTAATCGTTGTCCAGGATCCCGCCAAGCTAGAAGCAACAGTTCGCCTCTTTAAGAAAGACGATCCTACCTTCGACTTTGCAAGCGTGGACCGCGTGAAGCGCTGGCGCCACTATGTCGCCTCCTACATGACCGTGGAGCCAACAGAAGACATCGACACTACCCGCGTCTCGCTACCGTATCTCCGCAAAAATTTCCCGAACCCAACAGAAATTGATGATGACCGCCTTGACTATGCGAAGGAGATGGACAAGATCACTATCTCGATCAGCCCCGAGCAATACACGATGAAGTTCATCGTCGGAGAGAAGGGGACCGAGGAGGGCACGCAGTTCTTTGTGCAGAAGGATAAAGTCAGAGCAGGACTTGATGGTGAGGAAGGGAGTAGGAGTGAGGAGTTCAAGCAGCTCAAGGATTTGCGGAAGGATTTGGTGCAGGAGAAGATGGTGCGCAACAACGCCTGGATGAAGGACATCTCTCGCGACGTGGTGGACTCGGCAAAGACCGAGTTCAAACAGGATCTGGAGACGCCAAAGAAGGCTGGGGATCCGGATCAGGAGCGGGAGCGGGAGCGGGATGTGGATATGGTAGGCTAATCGTAGGAGCTATGATAACGGAGGTACTTTTGAAGCTAGATCATCATCACTTGAGCGCACGGATATCTATTGCTAGTCTAGGCGTTTTTGAAGGAGGATACGCAACGGCCGAAAAGACTAGGGTTGGATGTCTCGAGTTTATACTGTATCTATGGGATTCATCTGCTTTTCTTCAGCACACATGAGATAGGTTGTTATGGCTCAATACCACTCATTGTAATACCATGATTTTTCTCACGATGGGCACACTGTCCAAGTAAATGCGCGTTTCAGAAGCGACGGCCGAGCGGAAGCTCACTCCAAGGAACGGAGGGCTGATTCTGGAATCATGACATTGTCCTGGTGTTGAGGAATCAACATGGGCTCCTTGCCGCTGGCTGCATGTGGAGCCCCGCTGTCGTCATGTGGACCCTTGTTTGGCTCACAGCTAACATCACCACTTCGCAGCTATCAGCGCCCCATATCAGCGATTCCAAATCCCGCAGCTCAGCTCCCTTCTACTCTACCTCAATACACTTCAATTGAACACTGGATTCTTGTTTCAATCACCCACAGGCTCTGTTCCAACATCCCCGAGCTTCCGGATACCGTTCAGCAGAAGTACAGCAGGAAGACGAAATGGCGCTCCCCCCCAAATTCGCAGGCCAGAAACTGGTCTCCAGCGCCATCCAACCCGCCGCCGTCCACACGCTCGAATTGTACCTCGACTACGTCTGCCCCTTCAGCGCGAAGATGTTCAAGACTGGTCCGTACTTCTCCTCTTTCCTCTCTCCTCTCTCTCCTCCACCCGTCCATGCACTGCTAACCACCTCTCTAACGCAACGTCTAACACGACGCAGTCTACACGACCCCCCTCCGCAAAACCCTCCTCGACAAACACGGCTCCAACCTCGTCACCATCTTCCGCCAGCAAATCCAGCCCTGGCACCCATCCTCGACCCTGACGCACGAAGCCGGCGTCGCCGTGCTCAAAACCGCCCCGAGCAAATTCCTCGACTTCTCCACCGCGCTCTTCGAAAAACAGCAGGATTTCTTCGACGTCAACGTCGTCAACGAGACGCGCAACGCGACGTACAAGCGCCTCGCCAAGATCGCTGGCAGTGTCGGCGTCGACGAGGAGAAAGTGTATAAATTGCTCGAGATCAGCGATAAGCCGGCGGAGGACGGGAGTCTGAATACGGGGAATGGGGTGACGAATGACTTGAAGGTGTTGGTGAAGATGAATCGGTTGACGGGGGTGCATGTGACGCCGACTGTGATTTTCGATGGGGTGGTTAATGGGGAGATAAGTAGTTCTTGGACGGTGGAGCAGTGGGAGGAGTGGTTGGGGAAGAATGTGGGGGCGTGACTGGATGGAGGGGATGTGAGGGGGAAGTTGTGAGGGCGGTTTAGGGGCTCGATAGGACATCGATCTCAGGCGCCTGAGCAGTAGTGAGTAGACTTGCTTATGTAGTTTCGTTCGCAAAATGGGGGCTATGTACATGTTCTCGTTCCAAACCTTGCGACCATCACCGAAGGCAGGTATGTATACAATACAGCATGCGCTACAACTCATCTACCCGTCCTCATCATCACTGTCAACGATCCTTCGAGCCCTCCTAATCGGCTGTACCAACGCGGCATCATCATCCTCGGACGCCGAATCAACGACTACAGCTCTAGCCTTACCAAACATAACGCCCTTCACCTTGCTCTTGCCCTTCCTAAGCTGAGCATCACTATCGCTGTCGCTGCTCACGATAGCATCGTCATCCGTAGGGTCACTCGTGAAGATCTTGTCCGCTTTCGTCCGTCTCGGAGGCTTGGTCGCTTCCAAAACGGCCTGGGTTCCCCTCCCCAGGCCATTCATACTCGATTTGGGAAGACTTGAAGTAAGCCCTTCGAAGACCTCCTCCTCATCATCTGCGATAAAGCTAGCGAGGTCCGAGTCTTGCAGATATGCCTGGGTATCTTGCGGTTCGTCTGCGCCAAGCGTATCGTCGGAGCCTATGGTATCAGCTTGAGAGGCGAAACGCATATTGGGATCTGTAGGCGGTGGAGACGAAGAAGCACCCTCGTCCACAAGGTCGGAGACACGGTACCTAGGCGTCTTGGGCGTCTTTGTCTTCGCCCTGGCTTTTGGCTGACGGGCTGGTGTTGTTGAAGCCAGTGGATCCTTACGTGGTCTTCCGCGACCGCGACTCGCACATATTGCTGGCGTCTCAGCATCATTCGTTGCAGGCGTATTTTTGCGCGGACGACCTCCGGGCGCCGGGGTGGTAATAGTCTTAGGTAACGGTGCTTCAACGTCCTCGTCCAAGGTCGGTGGGACGTCTCTTGGCTTTTGAGGTCGACCACGAGCAGCAGTCCTAGTAGGCTTCGGTGCAGCCTTGGGTTTCGGTCTGGGACCCGGCTTCGCTTTGGCTTTGGCCGGCAGTGGCTGAGAAGCTGGATCATCATCTGCCCACATCTCCATGTCACCATTCATCAACTCATCATCGAACGAGACCTCCGACACAACGATGTGGCCTTCAGGTTCACCTTCAAGGTCCGATTGAATTAAATCAATCTTGAACTTTGCCAGCTGCTCGCAGTCCATGTCATGCATGCTTTGGAGGGTCTCGACCAGACTTCGTGCCGTCCGCCCCGGCCTGGAGAAGTGCTTCGTCTGGGATAAGAAGCGTTGTCGAGTCGGCGATGTGCCTAGATTCAGCTCGCCTATTGTCTCATCATCATCGTTGAAGACGGTCTGAAACCGGCGCTCGAGGTCCTTGGTCTGTTCCCCGTCCAGCAGTACAGAGTCTAACGGCGGTATCGGGGCAGGGAGCTCGCTTGCATATAACGGTTTCGTCTTCTTCTTGCCGCGAGAAGGAGGTGCGATCTCCTCACCCATTCGGCCAGCGGTCACGAACCCGGTGATAACGCCATCCGGCATGTGGAACTTCTTCGGCGGCCGTTTCGGCGCCCTCCCATTCTTTTTGGGTACCGGCATGAAATCTGCTTGCGAGTTTTCAGGGGGTATCTCGACAACGCGCTTGTCAACCACTGGCTGAACATCTCGAGGGAGGATTCTGCGCGAGATCTCCTCGTGGAAATTGAACTTCGAGCCATCCGCAATCAGTTTCTGCATCTGCTCGTAATTGTCCTTCGCTTTGAGAAAATCCTTCTCTTCCTTGCCCTCCATTTGCAGAAGAATGATCTTTCCTTCCCGCTTTCGTCCTGTTCTACCCATGCGTTGCAACATGCGGATGGGTGAGGCCTTCGAATCGTAGCAGATGATTAGATCTACCTCGCCAATGTCAAGACCTTCCTCGCCGATAGACGTGGCGACCAAAGTGTTGAACGTGCCCTTCTTGAACTTTTCAACAACAGCCTGCTGCTCCTTCTGCGACATACCGTCAGAGTTCTTGGCACTAGCCTGACCAACAAAGACACTGGGTCGAATCATAGGTTTATGTCGATTGAGGATCCGTACTATCTCCTCTGCGCTGTCACGCCAGTGGGCAAATACCATAATTCGTGTTTGCGCAGGAGGAGCACCGTCAGGATTCCTGCCTTCTGCCGCGTTTACAAAGTGGTCCAGAATGGCGGTTTGAAGGAACTCCAGTTTAGGATGCCCGACGAACTCGTCGTCCGTGACCCAGCCCTGAAGCCGAACCATCAGCTTCTTGAAGGCATCGCTATCGCAGACCTCCTTCTTGTACTTGGATTTGCTTTCGGCTGAGCCGTCCCTGAACTCCTTCATCTTTGTGTAAAACGGGCCGATGCCGTGGTATTTCAACAACTCCATACCCATCGAGATAGACCCTAGAATGGTAAAAAGATTGGTCACCATGAACTTTGTGCCAGGGTTAACGCCTCTTCCCTGCGCTTGCATCCATTTCTGACGAGACTGCATGCAGCCGTAAGGCGTCAGGTCTAAAGGGTCCCGGCTATAGAAGGCATTCAGTCCAGCTACTTTGTTGACTATTGGCTGTAATGCCTGGGAGTAGAGGTCCATACACATCACCATCTCTTCACTGTTAGAGAACACATGCTTATCGACTTTGCGCTGATGGACATATTCTCGGATATCCATAGAAGTCTCGGTGCGAAGCTCGATTCGGGAGATGTCAAGGCCATCGATAACTTTCTGGACAGACTCTACATCGGCACCAGGGGTAGCGGTGAGCGCAAGGACGCGAAAGCTTTGGTTGAAGCGTCTCAGGAACGACACGACCTCGACATAGGCATAAGCGCCCGTCGCCCTGTGCGCCTCATCCACGACTAAGAGTACAATCTTCTTTGGATCAGCGTACCCAGACTTCAGATCGTTGAGCATAGTCTGAGGAGTCATGAAGAAGACCCTCTTCTTTTGCCATTCCTCGGCACGTAAACCCGGTGCCACCCCGCCGATCAGCAAGGTCGTCTCGCTCCGTGGAATTCCAACGATACCGTAGCAGGCTTCGGCTTGTTGCGTGACAAGTGGCTTAGTGGGTGCTACGAAGACGATCTGTGCATCGGTTGTCCAGCGAAACCAGTTCAGCATAATCGTCGCAGCAATGAATGTCTTGCCTAGACCGGTGGGCAAAGCGACAAGCAAGTTGTGGAACAGTCCACGTGCGACAATATTGAACTGATAGTCTCGAGTTTTCCCGAGGTTGGTTGGATACACCCATGTCTTCATCGCTTCTGCATCCAGCTTGTGGTGAGTGGGGGCTTCCTGCTTCTGATCGGCGATGAAGTTGTACCGCTTATTGACTTGTGACGGAGGGATTTCGCCATCAACCCCTTCTCTTCCAAATAGGGTCGTCTGACGTAGGCCAGTCTGAGGAGCTACTACGCGCGTCCGTCTTTCTGAGATGAACTCGACCCCACCGCCATGATGCTTCTGAGGGGACGAAGACGACGATGCAAAGGCGTCTGATGGCAGATCTGCAAGATCTAATGCTGGATCATACACCTCGGCAACCACATCAGTACCGGTGGGTAGTACAGGAGATTCCTCAGGCGCTGGTGATGGTGACGGCGCTGTAGGCGACCGTGCCGGTCGAGATATAGGCCGTGACGATATCGATTGTCTTCCGGGAAGAGCCATTGTTTTCATGGCATCCAGCCCTGTCCATTTCCCACTTTGAGACCCAGACGGACGATGAATACCAATGCTTGTGGGCTTCTGCCATATTGCACCACGAGCTTTCCACGGTGGCGAATGCTCCTGTGGCGGTTGAGTGAAGAACGCGACTTCCAAATCTTGGTTGATGGCTGGCGTATGTATCCGATTTATCTTGCTGTTCTGTTTCATTCGCTCCCATATGGAAACCTTGTCTTTCTTCTGCTTGCCATCCTGCAGTCCTTCTCTTCGCTGGGCTTTCTTGTGTGTCACGGGACTTTCTGATGCAGTTGATGTTGAGAGTGACCTGCCATTCCGCTGGTTTGGCGTGTGACGGCTAGATGATAAAGCAGTCCCATGTAAAGCAGGCTCAAAAGCATCGTCGTCGGATGACCCAAGAACATGCTCTTGATTGTTGTTCTGCCTCGGCACAACACTCGAGGTCCTTTCATTTGAGTGGCCGATCTTCCTGCGTTTCGCTGGCCGTGGCGACGGCAGGAATGAAGGCGTGTTTTCTTTTTCCGCCTGGGTGGCAGCCTCGAGGAACGCGGTGTCGTCGAGGTCTCCGAAGTCGTCGCTCTCCATCATCTTTCCCACCCAAGGGAATGCCAATATAAGTTGTGTCTTCGCGTTGCTGGTCGTGTTGATTGACGCGTGACGCAGGTTCGTGTCTAGCGCGTTGGGGCGCAGATTGAGGGGGGAAGGCACCAGCGGGTGGCCCCTCCGCTGGCAAGGAAGTTCCGATGAGCGCAAGAGCCACTCACCGCTGAGTAGACTAAACTGCGTTGGGTAAGTTGTTTCCGCAAATATTGCAGTAATGCCGCCGGCGCCCATTTGTTGGCGACCCCTGGTGGCTTGATGCAATAAATGTGGTCCGTCTCCTCACTGCCCCAAACTTCCTCATCCACGCTTTTCAGGACACTCGTTTGATCCGTTGCATTTTTCATTCATACACTCGCTCAAAACTTTCACTAGCACCATCTAATAGCAATAACCCGGTTACCTGCGCCTCGTTACCTTTCGTACATCCAGTATCACATCGGACACGCGCCTAATCCCCTGTCAGTCGACCAAAGAAAACGCAAAATGAAGTACTCAACAATCATCGTTTCCCTCGCCGCCGGCGTCTTCGCCCTTCCCCAGGACCAATCCACCATCACCAGTGCGCCCGCCAGCGCTGCGTCGGGTTCTCTTACTCCTCAGCAGAGCTGCGCTCTCTACTCGTGCCAAGCTGGCGATGTGACCTGCCAGGCCTCCTGCTTGGGCATCGCTCGTCCCAACTCCTCCCAGGCTGTTGAGACTACCGAATGTGCTGCCAAGTGCGACCAGGGCGATGGCTCCCCAGAGGCCACTGAGAAGTACAGCGAGTGCGTCCAGTCGTGCATCGCCAGCTTGTTCCCGAGTAGCCAGACCGCCGGTCTCCCTGCTGCCGCCTCCGGTGCCAGCAACGCGGCTAGCAACGCGGCCAGCGCTACTGGCGCTGCTGCTTCGGCTGCTTCTTCTGGTATGTAGACGACCAAGTCGCTCAATTGAAGTCTGTCCACTGATTCGGTCCTTCAGGTGCTTCCCGAGCTGCCTCTGGCACCACTGCCCAACCTACTGGTTCTGCCACTGGCTCCGGTGCCGCTTCCTCCTCCACTCCTACTGGTGCCGCCAAGTCGAACAACGTCCAGGTTGCAGGTGCCGGTCTTGTTGGTATTGTTCTTGCTATGTTCGCCTTGTAAATATTGGATCTAAGAGTTTTATATGGTTCGATAATAAGCATTTTGGGCGGAATAGCAGCCATGATGTTGTACGGAGACGACAGTGATACCAATCGCTGCGCGTGGGGTTGTTGGGAGATTCGGTAGCGCATGTTCTACTCATGCTTAATATGCTGTCGCAATTAGTTCCTGGGGCTAATTGAGGATGTATGTACTGTTGGATGGCTTAATTGCATTCGTCAGTTGGCCGTGCTCTATGCAAGCTACCTGTGATGATCGTTGTCTACATATGAGTATGTACTTAGGCTAACCTCGAGTCTTAACATGTTAGCTCTTCTTGCGCCACAGTAGAAGTCATATAGAAGTGTCAGACATGTACGGTTGTAGTGGAATTATTATTAACAGCACGGGTGCTCTTGAGGTGCAGTTGATGTTGTGATGCTCCTGTGACGTATTCCGTAACCTAGCGCTTATGCGGCGGACGATCTCCCACCAGCCGTCGCGGCAGCATCCAACCGCATGTTGCAAAGCACGAAGTACTCCTCGAGGATCATATAAAAGACCGTCGTTGTTTCGATGAATAACTCGTTGTTTCCTGCCGTCATATTTCACCACAACCGTAATAGAGGTAGTAGGGACTGGTTGCTCGCCTGCCAAATTGCTCGTTTCGGACCCCGCGACTTACCCAGCGACTTAACGCGGAACGCCTCAGTCCTATGATGCCAGGAAACAAACGAGGAAAAAGACAAATTTTTCGTACATACGGATTTAATGGAAGCGACAATTGTCGTTCAAGTGGCACCAGTGGAAACGATGTAACGAAATTGACGATTCAGCCTGTGTCATGTTTGATAGCGTAGGACTCGGATTCTTCCAACAAAATGTTATTGAGCCCTAAAGTCAGAGCGAGTAGTGTGTTTAGAGCAGGTCCATGATTTATTCGAGTACTATTCAAAGCCTTGAGGAATTCATCACTCTAACTACAGTATGTATCTATACGTCCAATGTAGACGTGGTGTCAAAAAAACGTCCGTGATGCCATCTCAGTCAGATTCCGGTGACTCCAGGGCAAGACTTATTGCTAGCGCCTGAGACGCCGTGCCCCACCCAGCGCCAGCACTGCACGGCAGTTATCTTGACGGTGTCCACGATAATGGGGGATAACCCAAGCACGCTCCCAAGCAGCAAGATGCAGGCAAATACACGGTCGACTGGAACACACTTAAATCTCTGAATAGAACGAGTAGAGATTCTGCCGTTAGACAACGCAGCTTGCTTGTGCCCGATTTTGATAGGGCCCAAGCAGGCTGCGTGAGGTCTCAGATGACCAACGCTATCGGCTGCTCATATCGGTTGATCTCCAGTACTGGCGTGGGTAGATTCGCGAAGTAAGACAGGTAGACTGAACACCACGAACAACAGGAGGAAGATCACCTCATTGCGCTTCAACATAGTATATGATACTATCCAAGTATGTCTCTCCACTGAACTCAGGAGAAAGCCGTTCGTAGAGCACGGAACACGGTCGAACAGTGGGCGAAGGATGACGGGCTGCGGTCGCTAAAAGCTCGAATGACCACCGAAAATGGAATAGGTGTCTCGGTCGATCGCCCAATAGCAGAAAAGCAACCTCAGACTGCGAATGAGAACCACAGGCCCGAGACTTCTTCTCACTCGCAATCTGCGGGGCCTCCAAGACTGCTCGCAACATAGCGAAGCGCCCGTCTAGCGCTTCTCGTGGATTGCAATGCCGCTACCCTCGCGGACCGCGTGCGTCTGGGCCTACGCCATTTGGCTGCTAGACATGCGACTGCTCAGCATCCGCAAAGGAGGTCGTGGCCAGACATAAGAGAATAGCTGCCTCCGGGGATCTGATATGTACCGCAGGGCAGGGTTAAAAACGGGCCCCCGTTTGAGACTGCGGCGGCGGCGCCCGGGAGCCCAGGTAGATGCGAAGACACTCAGCTAAGATAGTGCCGAGAAAACAGCGAATCGATGACGGACATGCCTGGATTCCGTTCCGTGCTTTCAGCGAGCTCCTGATACATGCAGCCTCCCGCTAACAAACGTTTCGTAGGCGTAACGTCGAGTTGTGTGGGTTGATGCGGCGTCTTTGTCCTGCAGAGCGAGTTGCGTGTCGTTACACCCCTGTACGAAGTATGACCAAATGCGGACTAGCCGGAGCGAGTAGACTTCATCCAGTAAAACCACCTTCGCGTTTCCATCGACGCTCACCGGGGGCCATCTAGTCCTCCCAAGTTTCCCTTCAATCCGACTGGCCTGCGCGTTGTACGATCTCTTTCGAGTGTCTGGATGCCTTCAGATAACATGATGCCCTC
Source organism: Lophiotrema nucula (assembly GCA_010015825.1). NCBI lineage: Eukaryota > Fungi > Ascomycota > Dothideomycetes > Pleosporales > Lophiotremataceae > Lophiotrema > Lophiotrema nucula. Next base: position 505,403 of record ML977317.1, on the reverse strand, counting down.
GAATAGATGTTGTTTGACGTTCTTCTTCGACGCGTCGCCGCTCCATTTGTCGCAAGTGTCCAGCGGCAACTCTTGCTGAAAGTAATTGAAGATGACATCAAGCGATAAGTCATTGAACGAGGATGCAAGCGCGTACAAAAGCGTGGTTGTGGGAATGAATTGCCGGACTTGTCCGCACCATCTTCCTACACGAGGTGCGTAATGCAACTTCGTCGCTGAAATTAGCCTTGTAAGGTTGTGCCACTCCTTGCATCAACAACTGCAGCCAAATGCTTCATACACTCGAAGTCCGCAATAATCACACAGAGAGACAATGACTAGCTCCTGATCTCACTCTTGGACGTGGCTAGCATGAGGTGGCGATCCTTGCATCCTCAATCCTCGGTTGCGGAAAATAAGTGTTGGATACAGCATTCACACCATACCACTCGTTTAACAATCCTCGAAACCGTTTCCGTGTTGCCTAGAGATGCCCGAACGTAGCCGCAGCCCATTTGTGGCCAAAATCTGGTCATCCATGTGAGAAGAGGGCAAGAGTCTCCGATTTGGGCCGCTGAATGAGCCATTCCGCGTCCAAGAAAACAAGCTATAGATGTGTGAGAGGATCCCCCATCGAATCCCCAGCACAAGAGATCAGCATGATGTGCGGGCGTTGTGTGGCATTCTGAGAGGTGCCAACTCTTTGGAAGCGGGATCACATTTGCTATATTACAAGGCCCTTTGCCGAGCCGCTAGTCGTCAACCGCAAGTGAGCCCTTCGTCAGGGCCCAGAGGAGCTCGCTCGCAGCATCCGGCCGATCTCTCTTGTTCACTTACACCATTCTCCCATTCCCCACGCCCACCACCGTTCACGCAGTCCACGCAAATTATTGGGGCTTCCACCATCGACTGCATCAACGTGAACGTCCAGAATTGCCATACGTTCTGTTTTTGCAGCCCTACCCTACCTTTTCGCGTGTTCACGCCTTCTGGGCCTCCGATGCAGCCTTGATATTCGCATTGAACGGGCCTCCCTCAACAGCTGCGCTGACGACGGCCCGCGTCCGCCTCCGGAGAGCCTCTCAGCACCTCCTTGCAAGCGCTCCCCGCGGCGAAATTGCCATTTGCATGGTTAACTCGCCATGGTCGACGTGCGAAATGGCGGAGGCGAGGCGTCGTCCGTCAATCAAGCCAATGCGGCGGCAGCGCACGGCGACGAGCACGCGCAAAGCAGCACGTTGAAACCCACGGCAGCCTCAGAGGATATATCAACACCCAAAGCGCCCAGCAAGGCTTCTTCTACGAGGAATTCAACGCCTGCAGCGGTGTCTGCGGACCTCCGTCAACCGCCGCACATGTCGAATGGCACGACTTCCACCACAGAGCAACAACCGCAGTCGCAACCCATGACGGCCACGACTTCGAATTCGTCGCATGGCTCTGCGAAAGACGCAAAGGAAGCTGCCGCTGCAGCGCCGTACGGGACGCGATCGCGCAACCGCCCTGGCACGTCGCGCCCGAATTATGCTGAGGATGTCGAGATGGATTTCGAGATGGCACAACCCTCGCCAAACGGAAACACGTCTGAACCGCCATCGCGTGGCTCTGTGGCTACGGAGAGCGGGCAGTCGTCGAGTGTGGGTGGAAAGAAAGGTTCCGCCGCTGGACAAGGCACTGCGCCGTGGGGTAATGGCGCTCCCAACCCTAAAGACATCCCAGCAAACGTCAATATTCCCGGCACCTCATCTTTCGCCGCACACCCAAATGGCAACAGCAACAGCCCAGCGCAACCTCCAAAGAGGCGCAAAAATGCCGCGGGTCACGCTGCGAATGGACATCACGCGAATGCGGCTGCGCCAAGCCAGGCGGGAACGAGACGTGCGAATAATGCGACGGCTCCCGCCACCCACGCGCGCGAGTCAAACATGTTGACGTTCGAAAAGACCGGCGCCTTTCTCAGAGATGGCCGATTAGAAGCTGACGATGGGCGGACAGTTTCGGTGAATGGTAAGTTCTGATTTACTTTTCCTTCGTTGCAGCTGAAGCTCCCTTCGCTTCGCTAGCCACGCCTCGCGGTCCGTCGCCTGGTCCTAATTGGGTGTCTAGACCAAATCTATCTCGTTTGCGAGCCGCCAGGAGACCCCTACTATCTGTGCAGAGTCATGGAGTTCATTCATTCCAACAACAATCCAAAGGCTCGCGTAGAGGCTATGCGAGTAAATTGGTACTATCGTCCAAGGGATGTTCAGCGGTACAACAATGACACGCGCCTTGTGTATGCGACCATGCACTCCGACATATGTCCCATCACATCATTGCGCGGACGATGCAAGATACTCCACCGCACCGAGATCGATGACCTTGACGAGTATCGCAAGCAAAAAGACTGCTTTTGGTTTAACCAAGTCTTCGATCGTTTCATCCATCGCTGGTATGACGTAATTCCAACTTCGCAGGTCATCAACGTTCCTGAGAGGGTGAAGAAAGCATTGGATGAGCGATGGAAGTATATCTGCCTCGAAACCAGTCGCGTCAAAGAGTTGACAAGCGCCGTGAAAACGTGCAAGCGATGTGTGGGCTACTGTGCTACGTGAGTACCTTCGACCCTTGCGCATGGAAAACAACCGCTAAAGCAACTTAGAAACGACTCTGTCGAGTGTGCCGTCTGTCACAACACGTATCATATGAACTGCGTTCGACCACCTCTGCAAAAGAAGCCGTCACGTGGGTTTGCATGGGCATGTGGTCCCTGTAGCAGAGCGCAGGAAAAGAGACTCGAAGCTCGTCTCGGAAATGGAACTGAAGATGCAGACGAGGAGGAGGTTGTGGATGAAGAAGAGGAAGACGCAGGTGCATCGAGTGCTTCCAGCTCCAGCGAGACCGACACCCAGATCGACCTGCATCCAGCAACGCAGGCGGAGGTGGCGCTTGCGAAAATGTGGCCTATGCGATACCTCGGTATACACTGCAGAGTCGAGGATGCTTTGCAATACGACGATCGAGCAATTTACCCTCGCGCAAGCTCGCGTTTAGGCCCTCGACATCAAGCGAACGTGAACGTGTGGCATGGACGACCAGTCGAGCTGGTGAGGCCTGCAGAGATCAAAAAGCGCTACGTCAAAGCAGCAGGGCACAAGAAAGACACCAAGCTATCTAAAGAGACTGTTGCTGCGATGGAAGCTGACAAGGCGGAGAAGGCAAAGCGACCGAAATGGGTTATGGACGAACCGCCAGGATACGTGCGCCGTGGTGAAGATCGCACCAACAAAGACAAGGAATGCACCGCTGAACTCATGTTCAAAATGCCTCCGTTGGGCGTGCATTCTGCACGAGGTGAAGACGATGCTCCTTCGGTGACTGAGGCACAGGTAGAAGCTTACATGAAGCGAGCAAAAGCGTTGGCGCGCGACGTTGGAGTTGAACCATGGTCGACCAATTTCTTGGACAAGTGCTTGGCGCTATTCGCTAAGAACAACTACGACCCAGAGGTGGCTCTCAAGCAGGTCAAGAAACTGGATCGGCGGAAAGACCTTCGCGAGCCCGAGTTGACGAAAGAGGAAGAGAAGAAATGGAACGAAGGCGTGGCCAAATACGGCTCAGAGATACGAAGCGTTCGCTTGCATACGAGTAAGACGATGTTTTACGGAGATGCAGTTCGGTATTATTATATGTGGAAGAAGACGCCAAAGGGCAGAGAGATCTGGGGCTCCTACAGCAATCGGAAAGGCCGGAATAAACGGGCCGAAGCGGATGCTCATGCACAGACACAGACACGGCTGCTTGACGACATAGCAGACGATCAGGACGACTCAGCTTTCGATAACGATAAAGCGTTCCAGCGCAAGCGTGGCTTCCAATGCAAATTCTGTAATGGCCGACATTCCCGACAATGGAGACGAGCTCCAGGTGTTGCTCCGGGACAGACAGTCGCGGCAGACGGCAGAGCCAGCAAGGCGAACTCAACAAATGGGTTCGTTCTCGCCCTTTGCCAACGATGTGCAAACCTATGGCGGAAGTACGCCGTCAAATGGGAGAACACCGACGAAATCGCCAAGAAAGTTGCTCAGGGAGGAGGTAAGGCTTGGAAGAGGCGCATCGACGAAGAGCTGTTACGGGAGGTATATGCTGCCACGAATGAAGCAGGTGTTATTAGCGACACGCCTGAATACGTCGATGTCCCTCTTGCTACTGCTCAGGCAGTTTCTGAGCCGCCCAAGAAGAAGCAGAAGACTGCCCCTGGAAGCTCTGCACTCGACAGTGGGACGTCTACGCCTGCCGCAGAGCCTGTTCAACGGAAACTTCCGAAAGAGAAGCCTGCGCCGCCTCCGAAAGCCCCTACGCCTCCACCAGTTCCGGCGCAACCTCGTTTACGAAATTTACCATGCGCAGTCTGTCGTCAACTTGAAGGGCCACGCTTAGAATGTGCTGCCTGTCGCCTGACAGTGCACAAGGCATGCTATGGCATCGAGGAAGTTCGGCACGGCAAATGGTATTGCGACACTTGCAAGAACGACAAGAAGGAGAGTGTCTCATACGTAAGTGATTAATGAGAGCGGGCATGTGCTTGTGCTAATTATAAACAGAACTATGAATGTGTGCTCTGCCCGCACAAAGTTACGGACGTAGATCTTTTCGAGCCACCAAAGGTCTCTCACAAGAAGAAAACGGATCGCGAACGAGAAAAGGAACGCTTGGAGAAGGAGCTCATCGACAAGGCCAAAGACGAGTACCGCCAAAGACAGTTGGATAAGGGTCGTCCACTAGTTCCTCGAGAGCCTCTCAAGCGTACCGCAGATAATAACTGGGTGCACGTCTACTGTGCTCTCTGGGTACCGGAAACTAAGTTCAGCAGCGCGACCCGATTCGACATGGTCGAAGGTGTCGGAGCGCCTACATTGCGGTATGATCCAGTGTGCAAAATATGCAAGACGAACAAGGGTGCGTGTGTATCATGCCTCCAATGCCATGCCAATTTCCACGTTGGCTGTGCGCACAATGCCGGTTATATCTTTGGATTCGATATTACGCCCGTCAAAGCTACCCGAAGAGACGCCATACCGACTGTTACCCTCAACGGCGAGACCGGAACCATGTTGGCTGCGATATGGTGCAAAGAACATACGCCTAAGACGCCGGTCCATCCTATGGTTGAAGATGTTGAGGGCACAGACCTTGTCGCTCTTCAACTCTTTGCAAGGGAGTTCAAACAGGCAGACCTTACCTTGACGGGTACAGCACGCAAGGCCAACCTCGTTGACTTTTCCACTCGTACCGTCCCACAGCCACCAGCACCGTCCCAAAATGGACGCCGGCCCTCCAACATCACCAATCAAACACCGACTTCCGCGCGTGGGAGACAGTCAAATGCTGGTCTTTCCGTCAAGGAAGAAGAGCTTGTTGAGACTTCTGTCCTCAAACCTGAGCGGAAGTGCGCGAAGTGCAACGTCGATGCTAGTCCCCGTTGGTGGAAAGTTGAGGATTCGGTCCCTCCTATCCAGACTGTGTCAGGACAGCCGGATGGTCCTGTGGCGCCAAATGGTACCGAGCCTCGCGCACTGACATCATCTGAGGCTGGGCAACCTACTGATCACAACTCTTCCTCGAATCTATCCTCTAATCATCCTATGACAGACGCTCCTCCAGTCGGAAACCCAGAGCCCTCGCAACTGCGCCTAGACACCGATATTTCTGTCGTTCAAACTGCTTCCTACCTTTGCCAAAAATGTCATTGGAAGAAGATCAACGGCCAAGAAGATACACCTGAACGAGAAAAATCAGCTTCAGTGCAACCAGAGCCCAAAGAGCTACCTCTTCGATCACCTCCAGTACAGCCATATGTGCCAGCTCCGCCTCTAGGGGCGCCTTGGTTGCCAGGTCCAGCTCACATGACAACACCACTTCAGGCGCCTCCACACCCTGGTTGGCATGGCAATGGGCCGCCACACCCTGGACCACCACCTCTTCTCCATAACGGTGTCGGTCCTCCGCCTCCAGGACCCTCTATCGGCCATCCTCCGCCGTTTCACTCGCCTTACAACCACAATGCCCCAATGCATCAGCCAAACGGGTACCCGCCTTTCTCTGCTCCTCCCATGCATCATCAGATGCCTCCCGCTCCACTTCGGGCATCGTATCCACCACCTCCACCTCCGCCTCCTCATGCTAGTGGACATCCGCCGCCTTTGCATCTGAATAACGCTGGCGTCATTGGGAACGGTGCACCTTCACCACGAATGCCATATTCCCCCACACATCCTCATGGACCCTCTTCAACTCGGTCAACAGAAAGTCCTTATACCGCTCCGCCGCAGATGCCGCAGATGCCGCCGTATGCACCTCTCCATCATGGGAGCCCTGCACCGGGAAGCCTAGGTCACAGACCTTCAACACCAAGAGACGCGCTACCCGCTGCGGCGCCGCCAGAGCAGCGGATCAGTACGGGAGCGAGCGCGAGTCCATCGTTACGGAACCTGTTACATTAGACTTTTCCTTGGTTATGTTCTTCTCATGTAATCTGCAAACTTGTCCCTTGAGGACAGCACGGATGGAGTCTTCTTACGGACCACAGATCTATCAATAGAGACGATATTTTTACGTCTCTGGCATGAATGTCACTTGTCGGACGAAAATACGTTTTGACACATTCTCGCTTGGGTTGACCTGTCATATCGTGTGGGCTGGATATCCGGAGTTCAATGGGCACGAACGATACCACACCATTTCTTCTCTTTAGTAGCGTGCATTGTACGGAGAGGCTCCGGCGCAGGGACCTACTTGTATGTTTAGAAGAGCGCATCAAGGATCCGGTAGTGTACGGAACAGTGACGCGCGTTTCGAATTGCATGTGACGTTTGGCGGTGTGGATGAAGATAGATCAATTGAGAGAAAATCCATACATTCAACCTCGGGCCAAGAAGTGCCGTGGAACTGTTGGTGAACACGCGCCAGGCTGGACCACGAAGACAACATATTCCCCAGGTGAGCGGCGGTGGCGATGAGGAATGTAGGTGATGAATGCCATCAACAGCACCACAACACAGGATGCGACGCGTAGATTGGGCAGGAAGATCTGAATCCTCTCCACCCAGTCTTGAACAACGGCGAAGGTAGAATTGCTCGCGATGCTTGGAAAAGCATTCGAACGGCGTCACACGACGTCAATAGAAGTGGACCTGTGCTAAGCTTTCTCCCCTGGCCCCATCCGCTAGCCTCCTGCAAGGGCAACCGAGCTCGCAGTGCGTGCAGCTTCCCGATACGTCCGCGCGTCCAACCCCCAGCTCCAAAGCATTCACTCCAGCCATCCATTCTTATCAGCCACCCAAACCCTTTTCCTTCAACCCCCTCCTCCCACGTCCCTTTCAAGACATCAGTCCCCAAACCTCGGATATTCTTTTGAGGGACACAGTTCTTCGACAACGAATGAAGAGGCGCGGATCCAAAACTTGAAACCGGCTCTTCGACGTTCAACCCTCTTGAGACGGATAACGTGAGACAGGGCGCGAGCTGCGACGGTTTCTGCAACGCCTTCAATTGCAGATTCTCGCTGAGCCACACGCCTCAGATCTACCTCCGTACTGCACCCCGATTACGACTTTGTTTTTTTAGGATACTTCCCGGACCCGACGTTTGGATTTACCTTAAGCCCTGCCGCCCTCCCCTCCCGTCGCCTGGATTTCTTGGCTCGCTTTCTTGGATTGAACGACTTTCCCTCTTTACGCATCTTCCCTATCCGCTAGCTTTACGGTTAATTGTTGTGAGAGTCAGTTAGTGCTCTTGCAACTTCGTTTGTGTGTTCTTCATCGCATTAAGAGCTTGTAATTCAAAATGGGGCTGCAGAAGAGATATTGTGTAGAGTATGTTGATGGCACGGTGGAGTGCTTCCGCGATGGGTTCTGGTACACAGACGTAAGTCCCATAAATCATCTACTTGTAACTGAACTCTTACTGACAAACTGAACAGAAAGGAATTATAATCAAATGGTGCATCCTCGCCGCCATCTTCTTCATTTTCTTCGCCTGGTTCGTCGGAGGCTACCTGCACGCCAAACGAAGAATGAAGAAAGGTCTACCTTTAATGGCATACCACAGGGTTCGTCTCCCTCTCTGCCTTTACTTTCATCGCCATTTACTAATCAAAACACAGTGGCTCGTCCCCTACAGAGAACGCCAACGCTTCAACCAAGTCCCCCAAAACCACTTCACCTTCTACGCTTCCCAACCCTACCAACCACGTCCCGACGGGACATACCCCGAGCCGCCGCCCATGTACTCGAACAACGACGCGCCGCCAGGCTATATCCCCCCGCCGGGCGCGACGAAGATGAATCCGAATCAGGCGTATATGGAGATGCCCCAGTATGGGATCCCGCCGCAACCTACGGGCCAACAACAGAACGGTGTTGTAGGAGGGGTGGGTGATGTGGAAGCACAACATCAGCAGGGGCAGCAGCAACAGTATCAGACGCCGGATTTGCCGCCGAGGCCGCAGAATGCGAAGGTTGCGATGACGAATTTCTTGTCGAGGTTTAGGAAGTGATTGAAATCATGGTTTGGGGATAGATAGGAGAAGGAAGTCGGCAACTGTACATGGGAAAGATGAGGGATTGGGCTATTTGGAAAGTCATAAAGGGTATTTAGATTCGAGAGGGATGCGTGACTGGATCACGACGCTTGGTGTGCAGTATTATTATTTAGTTTAGCTTTGCAGCAATACCCATAATGACGCTTCCAAACCCAAGCCCAAACTCCAAGACGCGCTTGCATTGGTATTGTATCGTACACGGCATTGACCTAGTCTAGATCCATGGCATCGGGATCGCTCTCGTAGTCGTTAGGCATCTCCTCCACCTCATACGTCACATCAACCCCATTGCTCGTCGCATCAGGACGCGTGCTGATCGCTGGACTTGCACGCTCAGGCTCCTCAACGCTACTGCCTTGCTTCTCGCGTATCCTCGCCCGCGCATCTACAATTGCCTTCCTGACCCTGTCCTGCTCCTCCGGCACCGTCAGACTACTCGGCACGTTGTACAGTATCAGCGCGTTGTCCTTCGTCGGCTTCAGCTCGGGGCCTGCTAACACATGTTTCGGTATCTTGGCCAAGTGCTTCTCGATATCGACCAGGAAGACGGGGTTGTCTTCGTCGGATTCGATGTCTGAGAGCTCGGCGTCCAGGTCGTGGATGTAGACGCGGTGGGGTGTGTCTTCTACTTCCATGCCATCGGATGGCGGGGGACGGGGTTTGCGCTCGCGCTCACGCTCGTGTTTCTTGTCTTTCAAGGGAGCGATGGTTTGGGGGAGAGTGTTTGGGACTGCGGACGAAGGCGCGGTATCGCTGGATCCGGGGACGGGGATGTAGAGGCGTGAGGGTGCGCCATTCTTGCCTTCTGTCCATCTAGCTGTCAGCGTTCTGTAACTTGTCTTTGAGGCAGACGGGTTACGACGTACCAAGGTTCAGCAGATCGAAACGTTTGCTCAGCCGCTGCTCGCCCTCCAATTCTCCATCGGCAGCCCTCTTCTTGCCATGAAGCAGGCTCTGCGCGCTCTGTAACGGTTGCGAGCGTGGCGGTCCAAGTGGTGTTTTGGCTTGGCTGTCGGGAGCTACGACCTCCGCCATGCCCATCGCCCCATCCCAGCCGTGTGCCCTGCCCAGCGCGTCTGTTTCCTCGGTCGATCAATCCAGCTATCAGTCAACTCTAGCTATCCGTCGCTAGCCGCAGGTCTGTCTCAAGTTGTGCGTTGTCGTGGAGCGCATGCATCGGGGCAGCTCTGGAGATTAAAAGGACCAATTGTCTGAAGATTCTAGAAGCTGGGAGCTGCCGCGAGCGAGCGGTGGAGGGGCAGCAGGCTCGGCATAGATCCACACACACACTTTCCAGGGACGTTTCGTGAATGCGGCGCTTTGGAACGGCAGCCGCAGCCCCTCTGAGTCACCGCGGGTCGAATGTCTTGAGCTGCGATAAGAGACACCTTTCCTTCGCTTTCTCGTCAAGACAATTACGGCTTTTCCACGCACCTCGCCGGCGCAGTCTCGAGTTGCAGAGAGGAGCAGCTTCTGCTCGATTGCTACCCCACCAACTCAGTTGCAGCGCACGAGGACGAGGGTTGCGCACAATGGCGCTCGCCGAGGAGCAGCATGAATGGGGCGCGAAGAAGGTGCGAGACACCTTCCTGGACTACTTCAAGGAGCGAGGGCATACCTTTGGTGAGTATTCTTTCACCCTTCTTCATCAATGACTCCTCGCTTTCCTCCAAACTTTCGACAACAGACTCTCAAGACGGCAAGAGAACTCAATTGACATGAACAGTGCCTTCCTCCTCCGTCGTGCCCCTCTCCGACCCCACCCTCCTCTTCACCAATGCGGGCATGAACCAGTACAAGTCCATCTTCTTAGGCACCGTCAACCCCGACTCCGACTTTGCCTCCCTCAAGCGCGCTGTCAACTCTCAAAAGTGCATTCGTGCCGGCGGGAAGCACAATGACCTGGACGATGTGGGCAAGGACAGCTACCACCATACCTTCTTCGAGATGCTGGGCAATTGGAGTTTTGGCGACTACTTCAAGGAGGAGGCTATAGGGTTCACATGGGAGCTGTTGACCAAGGTGTACGGTCTGGATCCCAAGCGGCTGTATGTCACATACTTCGAGGGCTCAAAAGAGGGAGGTCTGGAGGTGGATCAGGAAGCTCAGGACCTTTGGAAGAGTGTTGGCGTACCCGAGGACCACATCCTGCCAGGCAACATGAAGGACAACTTCTGGGAGATGGGTGACCAGGGGCCATGTGGGCCTTGCTCGGAGGTACACTACGACCTGAGAGAACCTAAGGACGGAGAGTACAGGAACGCTGCTTCTTTGGTCAACCAGGACGACCCGGAGGTCATTGAGATCTGGAACAACGTCTTCATTCAGTACAATCGCGAACCCGACAAGTCATTGCGACCGCTGCCGAACAAGCACGTCGATACTGGCATGGGCTTCGAGCGGTTGGTCTGCGCGCTACAGCACAGGATGTCGAACTACGATACGGACGTGTTCACACCACTCTTCAAGAAGATCCAGGAAATCACAGGAGCGCAACGACCGTATCAGGGCAAGTTCGGAGCAGACGACCCAGACGGCATCGATACCGCATACAGAGTCATCGCCGACCACGTACGAATGCTTTCCTTCGCCATCGCGGACGGTGGTGTACCCAACAATGTCGGTCGCGGTTACGTCGTCCGACGTGTGCTACGGAGAGGAGCCCGCTATGCGCGCAAATATTTCGAGACTGACATTGGCGACTTCTTCTCCAAGCTGGTGCCGACGCTGGTGGAGGAGATGGGCGACATGTTCCCTGAGATTAAGAAGAAGGAGACGGACATTAAGGAGATACTGGATGAGGAGGAGAAGAGCTTCGCCAAGTCACTGGATCGAGGCGAGCAGATGTTCGAGAAGTACGCTCAGAAAGCGAAGGTGAAGGGCTCGAATGACCTCCCCGGAGACGACGTCTGGCGACTGTACGATACCTACGGATTCCCGGTCGATCTCACGAAGCTTATGGCGGAGGAGCGGGGTCTCAACATCAATGACAAGGAGGTTGAAGAGGCACAGGAGAAGGCTCGCGAGGCTAGCAAAGGTGACAAGAAGGCCGCCGGCATCGTTGTGAAGTTCGATGTGCACGACCTCGGCGCGTTAGAGAACATGCCAGAAGTACCCAAGACCGACGACTCTGCCAAGTATGGCCGCGAGAACATCACATCAGTCATCAAGGCTATCTATCACAACAAAAAATTCCTGAAGAGCACAAAGGAGGTACCAGAAGGCGAGCAGTTCGGCGTGTTGCTCGACAGGACGAACTTCTATGCTGAGCAGGGTGGCCAGGAGTACGATACAGGTCGATTGCTGGTCGACGACGTTGCCGAGATACGGGTAGAGAATGTACAGGTATACGCTGGGTACGTGCTACACACCGGATACATTAAGTACGGTGAGCTGTCAGTCGGCAACGAGGTCATCGCAGAGTACGATGAGCTTCGACGGCATCCCATCCGCAACAACCACACTGGTACTCACGTACTCAATTACGCCCTTCGAGAGGTTCTTGGCAACGAGGTCGACCAGAAGGGCTCCCTAGTCGCTCAAGAGAAGCTCCGCTTCGATTTCTCACACAAGTCTGGTATCTCAGATCCCGAGCTCGCAAGGATAGAGGAACTCTCCACCGCATACATCCGCCAGAACTCAGAAGTCTACGCCAAGGATGTACCGCTTGCCACTGCAAAGCACATCCGCGGTGTACGCGCCGTCTTCGGCGAGACCTACCCCGATCCCGTGCGCGTCGTCTCCGTCGGCGTCTCCGTCGATGACCTCCTCGCCGATGTCCAGAATAAGGAGTGGGAGAAGGTCTCCATCGAGTTCTGTGGCGGCACCCACGTCAAGCAAACCGGCGAAATAAAAGAACTCGTCATCATCGAAGAATCAGGCATCGCCAAAGGCATCCGTCGTATCGTCGCTGTGACAGGCCAAGACGCGTACGATGTCCAGCGCATCGCTTCCGAATTCGGGGAGAGATTGAACGAGCTGGAGAAACTGAAATTTGGTGCACAGAAGGAGAGCGAGGCGAAGAAGTTGCAGCTCGAGCTCAATCAACTTTCAATATCCGCCCTCACGAAGAACAAGCTCAAAGACCAGATGTCCAAAGTCGCGAAATCTGTCCTCGACGAGCAGAAGAAAGCGGCCAAAGAGGAGAACAAGAAAGTCCTCGATTCGATTACGAAATACTTTGTGGAGAACGAGAAAGAGAGGGTCTTGATCCAGAAACTGGAGTATAGCAGTAATACGACGAAAGCTATCAATGAGGCGTTCAAGACCATCTCGGGCCCGAAGAGCAGTTTGAAGGATAAGGCGGTTTATCTTGTTAGTGCGAGTCAGGAGGAGGGAAAGGTTGTTCATGGGGGGTATGTTAGTGAGGTATGTGTCCCCCACTCTCACGGAATAGTCGGATTTCAAACTGACATTTTTGTGTAGTACTTCACTTCCCAAGGCGCCTCGGGACCCGAGTGGGCCAATGCCGTTTCGCAGATCGTTGGCGGTAAGACGGGTGGCAAGGCTGGTGCTCCTACTGCAGTCGGCCAGGGCCAGAATGCGGAGAAAGCCGATGAGGGTGTCGAAGAGGCGAGGAAGTGGATTGAGAAGTTTAAGATTTGAGACCTTCCGTCCGCCGCAGCTCATGACGGCCATGTGGAGGCATGATAGCTCCCAAGAGTGTCGCTGGGAGGCTCGATGTATTTCAGCGACGAACTACCTCACAAATGTATAGATAGTATAGACAATGGATGAAGAATGACAACATCTCGCAAATGCTGGTTTCTCGATATGTGCATGTTTCATATATATGCTTCTTCTTATGTATATCATGTGTAAAGAACGCCAGCCCATGCCATCCCTAAATCTAAATCTCGAGAACTCCTTAGGCTATGCATTCAACCCAGTGTATATATACGCTCGAACACAATTACAACGATGGCTACGACTTCCGTCCTCATAGCTCGTCAGCGCGCGGGATCCGGATCTCCCACCCTCTGGGCGGGACAGCGAGGCCGGCCCAGTAGTTGTATAGTCTGCCGCTTTCCCAGATTATGATCTTGAGACTGCACACACGGATATTAGCTTCATGTCAGGCGCAAAAAAAAAAGGGTGAAGGAGGAGATGAGAGGAGAGGAGAGGAAGGGGAGGGAACGACTTACAATTTCCCCGGTAACTGCATCCAGCTCTTCAACACGAAGACAAACGCTCTGATAACCAAACTCGTCTCAGCGACCATCTCGTCCCAGAACGACATCTGCTCTGGATCCCAGTCGCGCTTGAATTGCGGTAAGCCGTCGTCTTCTTTGATAGGCGCTTGTGTTTTATCTGCCTCGAGCGCGAGTTTCGCTTTCAGAACTTCCTTCTCCGTTTCTGGCGTCGGGAGGGCGGGGAGTTGCCGGGGCACGCCGTCACGCTCGTCGATCATAGTTCTAAACTCTTTGATCGCGTTCAGTGAATGCGAAAGGCGGTCCATCGTGTTCAGCAGCGCGACGAGTTCTGTCCTGCGGAGCGGCGGGTCATTCGACGAATCGTGCTCGTCGAACTCGAACAGGACTTTCAACGCCGTGCCGTATCCGTTGGTCTGCAACTTCCCCCATAGTCGGCACTTGTCGCACCCGACGCAGTCCATCACGCGACTCACGTTGCGGAACCGGTTCCGGAAATCTTCTTTGAGGGAGAGGGTGTCGGGGTCCTGGAACATGATGGTCTCGTCGAAGATTTCTGGGCCGGATGGGATCGCGGACGCGAGACGCAGGACCATGTTCTTCGTCCTGGTATCTTCGACCGGGTCTTCGGAGCAGAAGGAGTAGTCTTGCACGTGTTTCGTGAGTTTGCCGACCGCGCGCATGATGAGCGCGTAGTTGAAGTAGATATTCGAGATGCGGTCTGGAAAGCCGTGGAGCCGCGCTTCGTAGCAGGAGAGATTCGGGCCCCATTGCCCCGTCGTTTGGTTCAGGTAGTCGTAGCAGAGGTGCGTGTTGATGGAGGCGTGCATACCGGAGATGACGCGGTAGAAGACGCGCTTCTCGAGGCAGGTGTCGTCGAATTCGACAGGGGTGAGGCTCCCAGCGGCGGTGCCTTGGGCGATGGCGGATTTCACGCCGGCTTGGAGGCCTTGCTGTTGCATGACGTTGCGGAGCTGGTTCGCGGCTTGAAGTTGTTGGGGGTTGCCAAAGCTGTTGCTGCTACTGCCGCCGAGAGGGGAGGATTGGAAGCTGGATTGGGGCCCGTCGTCTTTAGGAGGCTTGCTGAAGCAGTTCTCTCTGTAGATGGCTCCCCAGACTTGTTGCGCGCCGACGCCTGCATAGCCTGTGAAGCGTTCGGGGTTATCGACCAGCGATACGTAGTCTCCTTTCGCCGTCGCGGACTCGTCTTCAGGGATGCAGTAATCGCGCTCGTCGCACTCATCGTCGTATTCTACCACGCAGTCTTCTGCCACACCCTCTCCTAGACTGCCTTGTAGTGGCTTCTCTTTCCTTTCTCGTTGTTGCTTCTTCCCTGGGTGTTGTGCTGTGGGACCTTCGAGCTTCCCTAGCTCTTTTGCTCTCCACACTAGTGGTATCTCCTCCTCATTCTCTAATGTGTTCACCGCACACGCCACGTTTCCACACATGCCATTCTCGTCGTCCCAGAATGGACATTTCTTGCTGTATAGACTTAACCGGTAGTATGAGAAGAAGTCGGTCTTCTGCGTTATCGAGTGGAGGTAGGGGTGTATCGCATCGTTCAACTGCTCGAGGGTATTGTAGCTCGCGCACGCATCGGACACTATGGCGCCTGGCTCGAACTGCACAGTACGAAGGTTAGAACTCTGACTATGAACGGCAGGTTTGGATATAGGTGAGGCGCATGACGAGCCGTTGCTTACTTCGCAGACGTTTGGATCTGGATTCTTAGACTTGGATGGAGTCGCGTGGCTCGCAGCGTGCGAACCACCCAGCAGCGAGAAGACTGCCAGGTAGAACACGTGCGCTGCTGATCGCATAGCTTCTCCCTTCTCTATCCTAGTCTTCTAAAGAGTCTCCAAGTCAGCAAACGGTCTGCGAAGGGTCTCCAAAGCCGCCAGCATCGGGAATCAGACTTACAGGTACTAGGCGGACCGCAGGCTATATAGGAAGCGACCGGATTACGGTATGCCGGGTTTATTGACACGCGGGGCAAGAGGCCAGATTGAAACACCAGTTGGTTGGAATGCTTGCTGTCCTCAGACTCGTGGTGTGGCGTCGAGCCCTATTCACAAAGTGAAACTAATCAAAGGCCGCTCGGCGCAATTAATGAAAGACGACAAGGACGATTCGCGCGAAGCTTAGTGAGTGCCGAAGGGCGGTAAGCGAAAGAAGCCAGGTGGGTGCTCGCTGGAATAGATTAAAGGGAAGGGTCCGGTGAGGAGAGCTATACTCGGAATTGTAATCACGCTGCCATCGGGCCATGAGCGTTGAGAAAATGTGGCCTCTAGGATGTGGCGGTGCCCGACGTCAGACCGTTGGGTGGCGCTGGACGAAAGCCGGGGGTTCTGTAGGGCTGAGCGCTCGGTAGTCGACGAGCCTCTGCCGTTCATCACGCCATTATCTCTGGTCGTCAATAATCTGTTCGCAGACGAGGCTTACTGGGCAGCGTCTTGTCTCACACCTTCGTAGTCGTCGTCATACCTTGGTCGTGACTGCCATGACAGAGTCAACCAAACCGGGGAATTGGTGGGACCCTTTCCCAGCGCCCCGTCACACAGCGGACCTTATCTCACGCGAGGAGGTTCTATCAAGACTGTCAGATCCTACATTGCTGCTGGTGGATGTACGACGGACAGACTTTGAGGGTGGCACGATCAGAGGCAGTCTCAATCTAGCTGCGCAGAGTTTCTACTACAACCGAGGGCCTGTGTACGACCTCTGCAAAAGAGCTGGTGTCAAGCAGGTTGCTTTCTATTGCGGTAAGTCAATATGATGCCGTATAATAGAGCTTGTGAAACCTGGGAGGCGATTGTTATGTTTGTGAACGCAGTGGCTGAGGAGAATCAGGCTCTTCAAACGGACGAGGGCCTCGTTGCTCAGGCTGGTTCGCAGACATCATCGCTGAGAAAGGAGACACCGAGATCCAGTCCTTAACACTCGCTGGTGGCATCAAAGGCTGGGTGAAAGGAGGAGAAGAGTACACGAAGAATGTGGAAATGTTTGAACCAGAATATTGGACGCAGTTCAATTGATGAAGACTGATTTAGGCGCTCATATGTCTTGTAATCCAAGGGTGAGACTTTTTCTCCGCTAAACTTCGACTGCCTACCTGATGATGGTCACATCCTACATCAGAGCTCATCCACAGCACCTTCCTTCTGAGGTTGAGTTGTAGTATCTGCGAGTTTGCACCGGTCACCTCGGTCGTTGAGTCACTTTCCACTTACATAAAAATGGCACCTTTCCTGTTGGATTTAATCAATATATGTTTGTTCGGTAATACACGATTTCAGCAGGTTTCTCTCTGCTATATCTCTTACGCTTCTACAGTTTGTTTTCAGTCGATACTACCCGCCGTATCCCACAAACTCTTCCGATTTTGATGGCTCAAGGCGCAAGACTTCGGTTGCACTTGCTAAATTCTTTGCAACGTCACGCTCTTCATACCAGTTACGGTCTGAATCCCAGCTTGGCCTCATAATGAGCACCAGATTTCGGAGTTTCTTACCACACAAGGCTGATGTAAGATCGTCGAATTGGAGTGTGCCAAAGTTTACGAGTGCTAGTTTCTTTAGAGAAGAGCTCACAATTGGCAGGAACCAAAAGAGGCCATTCAAAAAGTAAGGCTCGAAGCATAAACGTTTGCTACTTATCGTGAGAGCACTCAAACGCGGAAACTCACTTGGAGGGAACCTTGCCATTCCAGTGCCGCAGGAGCCAGAGGCGCTCTGGAAGTTCAGAGATAATTGTCGCGCAGAAGGGACAATCTGAGTTGAAATGTCGAAGTCTGCGTCGCTTTCATCATCTGCGTCACAATAAGGGCTTAGAATCGGTTCCTCGTTCCTCGCACGAACTTCACACCAAGGCGGTACGTCTTCATGGAGTTCGACAGTCTCACAGTTTTCCAGGACTTGTTTTGTGGTATGTCTTGAGTGTACCGTGCTGAAGGATAACAAGCTCAGCTTCGCGACCGATATGTTAAGGTGTTGAGGGGATATCTCGACACCTGCCATTGCCTGAAGCAAGATGTCTTGACCGAGCAGGATGCCGTGATAGATGTCCGACCACTGTTGGGCACTTGGATAAGTCCAGCATTTAGTTTCAGATACCACCTCGGACAGAGAAGAGTGATTTACATGAAAAGGTTCTTCCATGGTTGGCGTGCCGCGGCGTTTGAAGAACCGGTATCGCTTTGCAACGCCGTTGAATCCTAGAAACTCAACGCACCGCAAGTGCGGAAACCTAGAGAGGCAGTTTCCAAGAAATGTGATCAACTCCTTTCGTTACTGCTCTTCCAAGGAGACGTAATTCTCTTTTACTTTCTTGCGTTGGTGGTACTCCTTGTCCAACGCTGACACATCATCCTCGTCTTCGTCTTGTTCTTGATTCCTAACGGGACGGTAACAACCATCAGCATCGCTCCACTCCACCTTTGGCGACGCCCAGAACTCCGGATACCAGGTCGCGTTTTCTTCTTCGATCTTGCGCCACTTCTTGAGAGCTTCGTCCGGCAATGGCTCCGTGTCAACTACATCAATTTCCTCACCGAGAAGATAAGCCCTATAAGGGATGATATAGCAGCTAAATCGCAGTGTTGTTGTCTTGCTCGCGAACTCCCGGCTATTGGAGATCAGCTCCAATAACTTCATGCTCTTCGGGTTTCGCAAGTCAAAGGTTGCTTCATCGCCTTCATAAGATTGACTACTAAGGCTCCGAAGAATTGACATTGCTCTATCATCTTCTATCAAGTCGATGATTTCTCGCAGAAGAGAATCGTGAATTGGTGTGGGGCGGGCCACGGCAATGCCAGCGGCCTCTGGCGTGTAAGATGTGTTCGATTGATCCATTCAGTTGACGTGTGAAAAAATTCTGCTGACTAGGCAACGTTTATGAGACGGTGCTTAAATGTAATCCCCGATGTCCAAGATAGCGCATTGTACTGACACAATCACTGTCTAAGGCAGGACGCATCCAGGCAAACGTCCACATGGTACAAACCTGACCTTAGCCACTGTCTCTATGAACCATTCCGCATGCGCAGCTGGACTGAGACTCTGGAACATCATGATCGGAAAGGACCAGTGCGTGTCGTGTCTGATATCACACACACCTATTCGTCCTGGCAGCCTTTAGATGTTGAAGCAACCTAGAAAATTCGCAAGTATGGAACAGTAAAACAATAGGACCCTATTTTTACTTCTGCACAACTTGCTACTGTAGAATTGGAGATTCCGATACTCTTAAATCAACTCCGACTCACAAGCGCGGTGTTCGTAGGATTCCGATAGCCCAAACGGGTAAAGTGCCTGCCAAGCAATGCCAGCTACCTCACTTTTGTCTCAGAACCAGCTGATGTCTTCTCGCATCAATAATCACTATATACAACTTATGCAAATAATACCGCGAAGGCAAACATGGGCAGCAAGACACCAGAAGGCCATCGCCGTGGTCCCCACGGTACGATCATCGCTAGTTGCTTCCTGGCGTAAGCTATACTGACACATTAGACAGAGTCGCCAGCGAACAGCGCGAGTGCTGTCGCAAACCCGCCCAAGCAAGCCGCTGCAAGTGGACTGCTTGAAGGTGCACTCGAAGGGGAAGACGAAGACGGAGGAGATGATGACGAGAAGCTCGGAGCTGACCTGAAGTCTGGTGACCAGCATATGAATGGTAAGCCAGCTTCAAAAACCAGCTTGAAACCCCGTCCTTATCAAGCTAATTCTGGAAGGCGAAAAGAGGAAACGAAAGAGAAACAAGAAGAAGAAAGCCAAAGCTACAGTAACACAGCAGACGACTCCTCCAAGGGTTGCACTTGCCAGCCTTTTCACAGATCAGCGCTATCCGGAGGGCGAGCTTGCTGAGTACACCATCAAGGATGACAACCTTCAGCGCACCACGAATGTAGAACTCCGCCACCTTACTGTCGCTCACGACATGGACGATGAGTTCCTGAAGGACTACCGCCACGCTGCCGAAGTTCACCGCCAGGTCCGCCAATATGTGCAGTCGATCGCAAAGCCCGGCGTTTCCATGACCAAGCTGGCTGATGAGATCGAGGATGGCGTTCGGGCGCTGGTCAATCACCAAGGTCTTGAGACTGGAGATGCTCTCAAATCCGGCATGGCATTTCCGACTGGACTTTGCCTTAACAATGTAGCTGCTCATTGGACCCCGACCCCTGGAGGAAAGGAGGCGATTCTCCAATATGACGACGTCTTGAGCGTGGACTTTGGCGTCCATGTCAATGGCCGAATTGTTGATAGTGCCTTCACGGTGGCTTCTAATCCTGTTTACGACAATCTGCTTGCAGCTGTGAAGGCCACCACCAACACCGGACTCAAGGTGAGTGAAATCAGTCTGTACAATGTCTGCTGAGCTAATCATATGTATAGATGGCTGGCACCGATGCCCGTATTGCCGAGATCAGCGAGGCAATGCAAGACGTCATGGAGAGCTACGAGATCGAGCTGAACCGCAAGACCATCCCAATCAAAGCCGTCAAGAACATCACCGGCCACAACATCTTGCGCTACAAGATCCACGGCGACAAACAAGTCCCATTCGTCAAAACGAAGACCAACCAACGCATGGAAGAGGGCGACATCTTCGCCATCGAGACCTTCGGCACTACTGGCAAAGGCTATATGCGAGATGACGTTGGAGTCTATGGCTACGGGCGTAAAGAGAATGTCAGCACTGCTGGTCTTCATTTGAGCTCTGCCAAGTCGCTGCTGAAGACGATCGATGAAAACTTCGGAACTCTGGTCTTTTCCAAGCGGTACCTTGAGCGGCTTGGAGCGAAGCATTACCACCTGGGGATGCGGTCGCTTGTGTCGAACGGCATTGTGGAGTCGTATGCACCGCTGGTGGATGTTGCTGGCTCTTATGTCGCACAGTTCGAGCATGTGAGTACGATCCTACATTGCAGCCAGTAAGAGACACTAATATTATGTTTTACGTAGACTGTTCTAATTCGGCCTAATTGTAAGGAGGTCGTTTCCCGAGGAGACGATTACTGAAGAGTATCAGAATGGTAGGCAAGAATTTCAATTTCTTCCGAGCCTTCAACATCACGGAAGCAACATTAGCAAAGCATCTCAACATGCTTTACACTAACATTCGCTTGGAGAGGAAGCACTTGATGACGACATCATTTTTATAAAGTGCCCAGGGATGAGGAGATTCAATTCGCAGTCACAAGGTCAAAAGGTGCAACAATAGAACAACTTCGTCATTCCTAGCTAATCATTGTCTTGCTTCCTGGCGGTTGGAAATGTGTCCAGGAATAGACTTCCTCCGGCACTCTTTCATGAGTAACCCACTCATCCAAAACAGCTGCCGATAGATCAAAGCTACTGCGCAATTCCCCAACACTCCTGGAAGAACTCTAGAAGTTCTGCTGGATACAGGGTAACGTGACGAGCGGCACCGAAGAAGCGTTCACAATCGGGAAAATTGCCTTCACGAAACGAATTGGAGATTGTGAGTAAGTCCTCCCCTTCGGGCCAAGCGTTCTTTCCTGCTGGTTTAATGACAGGATGGTCCAAATCCAGGCTTGAAAGAACGGTCAGTAAGGGAGTCCAGTCACCCTTCCAGGGACGAATGAGCTCTACATGCTTCAGAGTTGCGAGGCTCTTCAAGCTAGCAATGAAATTGAGGACTGCAGGGTTGTCTACGTTGCCGATGAATTGATCGAATGTGACCTTGGTCAATTCAGGAAGCTCTGATGCGGGGGCCATTCCCAGGGCAGCTGACAGCGTGGAACAGCCATGCGAGCGACGACACGTGAAATTCCGTAAAGCCGGAAAGTTCTTCGCGGTCAGCATGATTTTGGACTTGTCGTCTGGGGCGCCATCAACGTCCATGCAATATTCTAGAGAGTGGTCGACGGCATAACGGTCTAGGTACAGCGTTTCCGTCAGCTTGCATACCTGCTGAATGATCTCCACTGAGACTACTGAGCTGAAGCTGGAGTAACTCATATTGTCGCAAATGGGAGGTGAGAGCGTCTTTGGTTGCACACCTTCCTCGGCCAAAGCTTTAAGGAGGATATAGAGGCCGAAAGGCGCAACCCAATCCGCCATATGATCGATGAACTAGTGTTCACGCTGACCCCGATCCAAGGTCTCCCAGAGCCTCTTCCACCGACCAACCTTGAACTCTGCTTTGGAAAAGTTCAGCCTCGGTTGAAAGAACTCAACACTGCTTAGATGCTTGAATTGCCGCAGACAACCGGCAAGAAGCCTGATCAGGTCCAGCTTCTCTGGTTCGTATCGCGCTACCTTATCTGGAGCCCACTCATCTCCTAGGCGAGTTGTCTTTCCAGCATGAACGCCCCATGGATCCCACTGAAATGCGACGGGAAACCAGGCCGCATCTTCGGCGTACACACGCTTGATATCTTCTTCAAGATCTTCCCAGGAGTGACGGCAAACTGAATATTCCGCACGGACTCCGGCACAAGTGAACTTAAGAGACTTGATATGCTGAGCAGCGCTCTCAGACTGCGAGAGCGCTATCAATTCTCCATGCTCTTTTGAGAGCGAATATTGAATACGGTATCGGCAAGATAGTCGCCGTAGGTATCCCACCCCCAGTCGCGGAAACCGCGAGATACCAAGCGAAGCGTTAGGCACCAGGTCCGATCGATTTCCACATCGCTAGGTGCTGCTGACGAGATGTCGCAGCAGCACTTCAGGATGGCGGTAAGCAGTTCTCCGGGGAGTTCGGAGATAGGACCCTGGGTCTCGGTTGTGTCGATTGAGGAAGGCATATTGCTGATGAGCGTAGATTAGGATTGCAGAAGGAGCGATGCGCGGGTTTCTTTTAATACTATAGGTGAGTCATTGCTGCCGAACAAGGTCGCACTAGTCATACGGTGTGACAAGTTTGACGCTATGACTTCCAGAAAGCTAGTACCACGATTGGGCAATAACAATGTGAACTCGGGCGATCCTGTTACACTGCACTCTTTGTGCCCTCACTTTCCATTTATCACGAAGTCTTCATAAGTAGATGTTTCACCACATACTTCTCTTTTTGTTCAATCTCTTCCTGACTTCCAAACGTCGCACGTCGCCCAATTACACACATCGACCATGAGTTCGATTCACGACTTGCCACGAGAGATCCTGACCCAAATCCTAGGTTCCTGCATTGACAAGACCGGTGAGGGAGACCTCCGTTTCCGTTTGACATGTAAAGGCTTCCGTAGATGCTCAAAAAAAGCATATGCGACACGAGTTGAGTCGACGACCTTCGATATTCGATCTTCTGCTAGCATCAAGAACTTAGTGGACCTTGCATACAGTGGCCTGGCTCAACACATAAAGGCTCTCACATTCACATGTTATGGTTACACGCGTGTCATAACAGACAGCAATGGGCCGATACACGATCAGCTGCAACTCATTGATATGGAAGACCAAGCTTGGTTTCCTGATGTCTTCCGTTTCAAATTTGATGGAATGGTCGAGCAAGAAGACGACCCCATGTTCTCTCAAGAATTCACGCAGTTGATGATAAAGCGGGGTGTGGAGATGGATCAACTAACTCAGATTTTGACAGATTGTCTCCTTCGTTTCGAGAACCTCCAAGCAATAGCCTTCTCAGATCCGAAAGATGAGTCGACGTCTCGACGATGGCGAAGTTTGTACAATATGTCTCATAGGCGCGGTTTTAATAATTACCTTAAGATTGATACCTGGTGTCTAAGGCATGGGCTCGGTGCATTGCTGCGTGCGCTTCAGCGGGCTTGTGTATCGCCTGGACGGCTCTCGTTACCCATTCGGCTTTTAGGTAATTACTATTTCGTCTCGTTGTGCGAGCCTGCATGTTCCTTCCAGGAAATATTTGCTGGGGTCAAAGCCCTTAGTCTCGGTACGGCATGGGATAGCAAGGTTTGGAACATGTTATATAATCATTTCGCCGCCGTGATGAAGTTCATAACGCCAATAAACTTCGCCCACTTGAAGCATCTCGAGATCGCTGTTGGATGGAGGGCGGAGTGTAATGAATTTCTCAAGGCACTTGCCGCCTTCGATCTCGAGACTTTACACGTCAACATAGATGTCACCGAGGAATGCGGGACTGAATGTAATTGGAAAGCCCTTTCTCATCGCATCAGCAAGGACACTTTGTACAAGGCTGCTCAGAAAGTGACCGTGAGCCCTCGTAAGGTTTTAAGTCGCCTTGAGTTGCAGTGGAACTATGGTACAGGTTTAGAGAAGCAGATGGAGCAAGCTTAGAGGCTATTGAATAGTCTGACTTTCGCGAGTCCTTGAAGTACGCTACGTATTACTTTAGTTCTTGTCACTGGAGGCTTCAATATTTGCACCATCAGAGTGCTTCCCTCGTTCATCAACAGAGAAGGGACATTTCATCTACTAAGTGCAGATTGGGCACAACAGTAGATGGTTGAATCAATACTCACAATAATCGATACAATCAACGAACACATCCTCCCGCCATCAGCTTAATCACTACCAAGCAGTGAAGTCCAAGGTAGCAAGTCCAAAATCAAACTACTAAAGAAACTTGTGACAAAATAACAACTTACATGACATAATTACACACAGTCAATACGTTATAGATAGGAATTCTCTCAGAAAGGGCCTCTAACTGGTAAACTTTCTAGATTAAGTATATTTTCCGGTACGCCCCTAAGAAGAATTATAAATATAAAGTAGAGTACTCCCTTAGAGTATTTTAACCTCTAGATACTATATAGGAAGGATTTTATTTGAAGATCACAGCCCTTCAGCAATCTTAATATGGCAAATATACTCCTAGTCTAGGTATAATTAGACTAGGATTATATTGAAACGTGATATCTCGTTGTGTGAACGTAGGTCTCTAAATAATATTCGTTATTTATGGGTCGCTATCCTTCTGCCAACGTTCTTTTACTTTGTTAAAAAACTCAAGAGGCCTTATAGTTACGGATCTAGCCGTACTGTATAGTAAGGTTTTTAGTAGATGTAGATCTAGTGTTGTTTGGTGAGGGATTTCGTCGTACTCTACAGTGTGATTGATGTCTAAGCTTTTGAGGTTTAAGGTTCCTAAGATCTCTAGGACGGGGGTCTACGGTCCTTGCTAACACTTTTTTAAAATAAGGTATCTAAGTTGAGCGCCGTACTGAGCAAGAAACCGCTTAAAATACTTATCGAACTTATCGTAGGCAGAAATTTTTAGCCGGGTCAAAAAGGGAGTATCAGAAAGACTAGGAAGAGGTCCCAGCCCCGGTAGCCTAACCTCGCAAAAATAGGTCTCGAGATTGATGGTCAAATCATGTAGTGCGGGAAAGTTTTGCCTTGTGAGAGCAACCTCATCCACATATGGGTGCTCGTGGTCTAGGCGTACGAGCTCCCATTTGTTCATACACAGTTTGGTGATATTTCCAAATAAGTCTTGAACTTCTGCCACCGATATCGATGTACAGATAGTGTGTAATGAGTGAACAGGTAACCGGACCTCTAAGTTTTGTATGCGGGTGCAACTCACGGCCGCGGCTCGGAGAAGACAGCGAAGGCCGAGTTGTGCTACGGGATGTACTGTACTGCGGACGTGCCAATCGAACTTTTGGATCGAAACAGGTTGGTATTTTGATGGAATCATGATGTCTCTGGTTGCAATATCGAGCTTCGTGTAACGACTTGGTATTTTAAATTGTGGGAGGAAGCAAATGCTCCGGACATTGTCTAACCTCTGTAAAGCAGTACTTAAGAGGCCAAGAAGGTCTTGGGCGCGGCGGTCATTGGCGGCGTCAGATTTCCAAATGCCTGGGAACCAAGCTGCATCCTCTGCTCTCAGGAGCAAATATTCCTCATACAGGTCGTGACCGATATCTGCAGCAGTGATGCCGCGATCGCTACGTATCGTTTGGGCTGGATATTGATCCTGAACATAAGCACACACGAAGGAATAGCTCATTGATCCAAGGAGTCAGCTTGGACTGCTGTGAAATAGAGACCAAATTGCGCATACTGCGGGCTGAACAGATGTCGAAAGTTGTTGTTGTCAAGTGTAGCCCGAGTGCCCTCCAGGAGGCATCACGAAACGTTCGGCAAACTAGCCTGGTGTGAAGAAAACGCGCCTTACGCTTTGAGCCCCTCTTGACACGCCAACGTTTTTCCTTCGGCAGGGCAGTAATGAGTATCTGCTCGAGTAGCTCACCCGGAAGATGCCCAATCGCAGGTGTGGCCGGGTCTAGGAAACTCATTTGGTGGATCGCTTCTTGATAGCCACAGATCGCTGGTTCCTTCTCGTACAAATAAACCGCGGAGATGCTGGGACTATGCCTGAAGTTTCGCATACGGCCCGCAAGTTAGTGGGTATTGTTCTTCGCGCAACGCTCGAGAAGGAGTGATCGCAGTCACTGGCAAAAATTGAGTGATGAGTGAAGAATGGAGCCTGCGTATTGAGTGAACTGACGTGCAAAATTCGGAGGGTTTTGACAAGAAGCTGTGACTCAGATTGTGACACAAAAATCGTCAATGCGTCATGGGTGGCATGATCGCAGATGACCCAGCGCCTCATTGACGATCAACAACAAACAACAGCACTACATCATGAGATCGGTGCAACCACTGTTGCTCTTGAAATATAAAGATGAGATAGTTTTGTATCCTTGTAACATGTCACGATCTCAAGAGCTAGCATTTTTCCGCGGAAGAGCCCCTAGTTTAAGAGCTGCTTACAACTAGCCAATACTCGCCGTCCCTCCATCTGAATCTCTTGCACAATCATTATCGGCTTCACATCTGCTCTCAACTAGTCTCTTGAATTCAAAGGGCTTCAAACCTACTGTTCTTGCTGCATTAAGTTGCAGCTCTTTTGACACATCAGTATCACTCCCATTACGATCAGATAACGCTTTAATCGTGAGCGAGAACTAGATCAAACTTACTTTAATTTATTACTTTTTTTTAAATACTATATTATATTCCTCTTAGAGCTTAAAAGCTTACTTACAGTAATTTTACTTAGTTAATACAGCTTAGCTATATTAAAGAACTAGAAAGAATTTACTTACTTAAGTTCTTAAACTCTATAATTCTCCTTGATGCCATCCCCACTTGCCGTACTTCAAGATTGTGTCTAAGTATTCTTAATTAGGTCAATGTAGTGTGCTATATAAATGTTCTGGAGACTCGCATAGGAAGCTCAGACTCTAAGTCTCTTTGTGCTGCATGGTCCAGTTTAAAAGTCTCCTCCTGCCGATTTCATTTGATAACTTATGAGTAGTGGTGCAAGGAGATATCAGTCTGACACTTGGTTTGGTCATATCCTTGAGCGGGTCAGGTGTAGAGATTAGTTGGTCTAGGATTATTACTCCACGTGTGCCTGGAACCATATCGAGTCGGTCAGCCATCCCAACGACAAAAACCTATATTCATTATGGCTATACGTCTCTCGAACACAATTGATTGAGACCGATCGTACTGTGTGGGCGATTACGAGCTAGGACAGAGGAGATCACCGAGGAGGGATAGGTTATGCGAAGATAATCACATTTCATACTGTATTATGGAGTGAGCTACATGTCTACTTCATTCGAATATTATTTTTAGGAGGTCGACTCGACCCATACGAAAATCCCGATCTCCACTACTGGATTACTCCTGAAGATCCAAATTGATGCCAGCTTCAAACGCTTCGCGCCTTTCATTGAGATCCGAGACATATGGCTCAAGCTCCACCACCTTCGCAGCCTTGGCCAGTAGGGAAGAGTCGATCTCATAGTTCACCATTTCTGGTAAGTTCATGTGAGCGGCCACTTCTTCTGAACTCATACCATCTGAATGGATAGCCAGAACATCCAAATCGAGCTCCTCACCGCAAGTCCGCAGTATATCGCTCCAGGGACCATACCAGCAGTTGACGAGCTCCAGGTAGTTGAGTGCACAGGTCGGAGAGTTCGAGATGGCGTGTAAGAAATCAACAAGGTCGGCGTCGTCTCCCAACTCACTTACTGTGATTGTAGACAGCTCAGCAAGATGCTCGGGAGCAGGCATACTCTCTTGAACTCGCTTGACGGCAGGAAGCATATGCTCTCGATCTAAAAATCGATCTTTATTTCGCTTGGCTTTCTCCTGATATCGATAAACCTGCAGATGCCGCAATTTAGGAAACACGTTCTTCGTGAGTAATACGTCATGGCCTGCAGGCGTGAGATACAGTATGCTCACCGGATCCGCATAATGCCGGCATAGCGCTAGCGTCTCGAGCTCTGAGCATAAATGTTTGTATATAGCGGGTGCAATGTATGACCAGAAGCCGTACAGCTGCTCTCCTCGCACTGGGATCTTCAGATGCTTAGGCTTCACGCGCGCAAGGAACAACGATACGAGCAGGATACCCAGCCCGCGATCCGCACCCCAGTAACGACGGCGACAATATTGCCATTCGCCTTGTCTATGTTGGGGCAGATTGCTGTAGAGTTTCTGCCACCGCGGCGCGACGTAGTCATTTTCTGGATGCGCTTCGAAGCTTGTGCCCTCTAGATTCTTGAACTTCTTGAATGCTTTGGATAGATTGCTCGTCAGCTCGTCAAGTTCCTTGTCTTGTTCAAACATTACGCGACGCCTGCGGTCCTCGTCAGGAGGAGATGCGTGCCCAAATGGATATACAAAACCCAGTTCACGTAAGTAATCACCAAACGGATCCCACTTGTACACCGAAGGGCACCAACCAGCTTCTTCCTCGCGAATGCGAGGGAGTTCGACTTCCACTACGTCGCCGTAGATGGAGAGGTCTTCTTTCGACGGAGGCTTGCCCTCTTTGCCCATAAAGCCGTCTGGGACTACGCAACACGTAAACGTCAGGTGCTTGACGGACTCAGCTAGTTCGCTCTCCGAGAGCTCTACGAGGTTCTTGATGCTATTTGGTGATCGGATGTCGAACGTCGTTTCCGCAAGTCGCTCGACAAAGATCGAATGTGAGCATTTCTCAAACCCCTTGCAGACTTGCCGAATGCTCAATATATCATCAGGATCAATGAATGTATCGCCAAAACAGTACCCCAGTACTATAGTCAGCAGCTCGTTGGGGAGCTTAGAGATTGGGCTGGTCTTACTCTCTTTTGCGATGGAAGACATATTTGGTGCTGATATTGCGGAAGTAGTAGCTATAGAGATTATAATCGCAGATGTCGAAAGAATGATATACTTAATATATCATTAGAATGCTGGCTTTGGTATCGTACAATGTGCCGAGTAAGCTTGTGGCTATACACAACACAGCAAATTCACGATGTGTTTTTGGTTCGTTAGTGAACACACAATGCATGTAGCAAACATCGTTTAATGATGTCTGGCCAACACGCATTTTTGAGTCTTTGAGCCTAGAAAGCTACAACCAGTCCGAGCGACTAACTACTCAAGAGCTCGATGCTACCTTGTCGCCTTTAACACGACATATAACAGCGCCTCGTCCACCTCTCGTTGCAACCTCGCGCACTCGCTAAACACCCCACGCTTCTGATGCGTCTATAATCTCACCCCAATATTTCAGCCTCAAGTGCCCGTTTGGGAAATCTTACGTTAATGACGATGCGATAGTACAAGGGTGTAGTTGAGGGAGGTGTCGTCAGCAACCGACACAGGGCCACAAGGTAAGATTAAGCTCATTTTGCTGGACCGAGGTACTGGGTGTAGGATTCACCTGCGTGCGTGGACCCTGGATTCTGGTTATTTAGGCATCCTGTTATAGGCAAATCAACTTGATGTGTAGTGTGCATCGTAAGTGACATCACTTCGATCTGGGTTGTTTCGTGTAGTACTTCTCCGAGGTTCGTGGATTCTATGCCAGTAGCGTTGATCTTAGACGACCGCCCTCAGTCCTTTCATCGTTCAGATACTACACGACGCGAGTAATCAAATGCGTAACGGTATAACAGCGACAGCCCCAAACGCAGAAGAGATCGCGATCAGGAGGTTTCGTGGCTGCAGGGACGCGCGGTACCTGCACAGGAAGTGTTTCAACAATCGCTGGTTCGGATTCGGGAGGGTACTGCGAATCCTTCATGCTGCTTTCCCCACTTTCCGATGTGAGAGAGTCAGGTAGAGCCAGAGTAATGGTAGGGGTCAGCGCATATGAGAGAAGATAGTGTTGCGTTTTATGTGTGTAGGGGTGTCGTGTTCGAGACGAGATATCGCGGTTGAATGTTATCCGCGCATGCTCGATGAAAGAGCCACCAACGAGACAAGGCGTCCTCGGGTAATAACTTCCACCACCGTCAATGTGAGATCAGGCCATGGAGTGGCGAATCTCATGTTCCTTAAACCGCTGTTTCAGAAAACTGGCTTCAGCAACCTCAACTGCCGATACCGCTGACAAGCAACATCCACCGTCGAATCCTTCGCCTAGACCGGACTCGGACTAGAAAGAAGTTGACGAGATATCCGCGACGCCTAAAGACCCGGAAGCAGCTACGCGGCTGCTCATCCCGCACATGAATCGCGACCTCTACCACGAGGTCTGTGGGTCCAACGAATATCGGCCCGCAAGATCACGTCGTCGTGCTTACCCAGTTCTTTATAAGCTTTAAAAATTCGCAATCAAAGGTGATGGTATCTGGGATCCGTAGCCGGCGAGCTCCGATGACATGTCAATACCTTTCTCGAACAGATCGAGAAGGTCTGTGGAGGGCCGGTACGATAAGGCTGCAGCTCGTCTGGCAAAGCTCCGGTCAACCAATATATTCTTTCGATAGTCTGCAATTGATGTCGTAAAGCAAGGAGAAGGTTGAAAACAAGGTCATCCCATCTGCATGTGTCTTTGCCCAGGTTTTTGGCAATTGCTCGACCCCTGCCACTTTGCACGTCCATCGTCTGTGTCGTAGCGCGTCCGGACTCGGACCGTTGTGCGAACGGCGCACCCTGGCGTACGCTACTCCGCAATTCCTGGCCGCCAGGATGGCGCTGTCAAAACCCTAACGCACAGACGTCCTAGAAATGAGTGCGAGAGGGATCTGTGCGCCGCCCAGCTTCACATGTTAGAAGAGTGGCGACGACGCGCCTCGGGACATTATGGAGAGAAATGGTCGTGATGGACCGATTCCCGAACCCGTGTCAACTTGCTCATCATCCGTCTGCAGATTGTTGCTGCAAGCCACAGCAGGCACACTGCATCTGCAGGTACTTTCCCGCGCGTGAGCCTGGTTTTCGTCTTACCAGTTTGAACACGGAACGACATCCCCAGGTCATGTGCCTGAGCATGATTGGAGCGATGTCGGGAAAAGGACTTTGGAGGACAAGTGTTGGTGACGTGATTCGAGCAATTGAGAGCCACAATGGCAGGGAAACATGTTGGAGATGAGCTCGTGGCTTGACGGTCAATAGTTCTGGAGCGGGGTTCTTAGTACCCTACGATCTGCTTATGATGTGATGGGATGCTTTGCTGTGTTGTCTGGTGTGCTCGCTTAAAACCTTTGCAAGAGACTGTCGACAAACCTTGCGTCTACCCAAGACTTGCTCGTATATCGGAAGCAGAAGGTGCAGTATCCGTTGATTATTGAAGTGACACTCTGCAAAACTTCAACTGGCCAGGAGGAAGGCCCGAAATTTAATGGATAGCTGCAGAAAAGCAATATCTGGGGTGCATGTTGCGTCTTTGCGCCGGCTCAGCACCGGGTACACTTGCTGTGGAGTAAAAGCTCCTAGCCGCTTGCGTAAAAACGTGGAAGTGGGACAACGGCCCCGTTGCGAAGTCAAGCGAGCCGTGCTCTGCGTCATTGAGTTCATACAGAATCCTCCCGCGTGAAGATGGTAGCGAGTATTGTCACTGTCGCTAATCTTCCATGTTTCCGAGAAGAGGGGCATGTTGGAAGACGTCATGCTAGATTGGACGCGAATTTCAACGCAAGAGACGGAGAATAGTGAGAAGGAGAGATCGTACTAAAGCTGAAATCGAACCGATGAATATTGATCCGCAGTAGACAACTGACTAGTATTAGGATATAGCGATTTTGATGGTGATACCTGATCCCATGTAGCGTTTTTCGACCCATGATGGCCCTTGATGGCCTGTCCAATGCGATGCGAAGCAATACTATTACAATGTCCGCGCTGCGGCTAGATGTGTAATGAGAACACCTGTGAAGATGTCCTCATCATGCGGTAGTGGGTGCTACCGTTGATCCCTTGGGCTCGAATCGAATCGGCGATTTGTGCCTCGATTCTGAAAGCAAATCTTCGAGAGAGTGTGGGAGCACCCTCTGGATTTGTCGCACGAATGACTTCTGCTTTCGATAATCCTTTCAAGTGCGCCCTCCTTCGTTTTCTCTGCTCGGAAGTGTGACCCACCCTCTGGTGGTAGGATTCTGAATGTGGCACGATCCGGAGTCTGTCGGTGACCGAGGTGTAACGATCGTTACGCGCGAAAGAGTCTCATCTCGCTCGCTTGTACATCGTTTGGTCGACCATTCCAGTGTTCCCGTGATCCCATCTCCTCTTGAGCCCATCTGGGTAAGCACTAGCAACCACTTCCTGCCACATGGTTGGAGTAACATATGGTACACTTGGTTGCACGTATCCAGTGGACGGTGGCATCTGAGGCTGTGCGCCCGGGATGTTGCTTGACTGTGGAGAAAGGTTGGGCATCTGATAATTTGGTTGAGTGGTCTCCAATGGTGTCCGGACCTCGTGCATTCCTGTGGGTGGGGGTCTTAGCGGCGGAGACGATTGCGATGCGGAGCTGGGAGGAGGAGGAGGCGTACCAAAAGCCACGTTCCATTGACTGTTTCGCATTTGTCAGCATACAACCGATGGTACTGATTTGGAGGACTGGACTTACTCAATAATTCTTTGAGGATTCCATTGCACGGGCTCCTGCATTTGGATTCCTGGAGCGGACTGGGGTTGATGCCGTTGACCAGTAGCCATCATAACCAATGACTGAGCTACAGGGGGAGAGTCAGCCTTGGGATCGTGGTCGGACGCCGAGATAGGTGGAGTGATGGGATGTGCATGATTGTGGTAGTTGATCTGACCTGGTTGATCTAGCGGCGACTGCTGGCTTGGAAGACGCGACCGGTAAGAACCCTCATTGCTCATGGGACTGGATTGCGCAGGTACCTGAGGACTTCCAAATGGGAAACTGGGCTTCAGCTCGAAGGCTTTGGATGTGTCCGCAGAGAACGCCTGGCGGAGGGTGTTGATCTGCTGCTGCATCTCTGGCATCGGCCATGAAGGGGCACAAGTCTCCAATATGCGCATATGCCGCACGAAGAACTCTCTCGCATCATTGTTCAGTTCAGGGTCTGGGCACGTAATCGCAACCTAGCATTGTCAGAGCGTCTCTCCAGGAACTGCCTTGTTCCACATACCAGATGAAGCATTGTGCACGTAAGTATAGAGTATACCGTGAAGCTGATGCCGCGCTGCATGCACACCAGACCAGGCAATCCATAGGTCTTCAGTATCGCTTCCTGTAGTTTGCACATCTTCTTCGCGGCCTCGTAGCATGAAATCATGTGTTGTCGCCACACGCCGTCGTAGGAGTCCGAAAGTGCGTGAAGCTGAGCCCGAAGATGCATGATCACTCCGAGGTAGTGATAACAATGCATGTTGGCGATGTAGTGCGAAGGAATCCATGGGACAGAGCCGTCTGTAGGATAAATGATCTGCATGTCCTCGGGCAGTTCTCGTACCCAGACGGGAAAGTCTGCGTTGTGGCCAACAAATTCGGGATCCAGAGCCCAGTCTGCTCTCTTCTTCTTGAGCTTGCCGTGCATTACTGTCGTCTGCTGGATGTTCTTGACAACGCGAACGAATTGAGTGAACTGGCGAGAGACCTGGAACTCAGCGCTGTCAAGCCCAGCCATTGGTCTAGGCATTTCGAAGTCGACAGTGTCCAAGGCGACACCGAAGTCGGAGCGTCCTTGTCCGATTGTAAGCAACATCACCCAACCCCTCAGAATCAAACTCACCTTGCGGTCCTCCTATCATGATCTCTAGCATGAACAGGGTATGCCAAATCCTCGTCTTCGTCACACAGTCATGCGCCGATGAGCCGCATAATCTGCCCATCTGGTGTGTTTCGTAGTGCTCATTAAGTTCAAGATCTTTCGCCATGGCTACCAAGTTCACAACAGTCATCCAAGAGCGGTAGAAATAGCCTCGCTTAGGAGACGCCTCGCGCGCTTTCAAGAGCAGAACCATCGCCTGCATCGTACTTAAGCGAGGTACGTCCTTGAAGCTCTCCTCGTGTTCTGGTGTGTGTTAGCGAAGGATGAAACGAAACCAGGGACTAGAGTGCACTGACTTGACGCAAGAGCTAGCCATTTGTGTCCTTCTGATGGAGGGTCCAACATGAGCGACGCACAAGCAAAGATGGCCTCAAGCATCAGGGGCGATATCGAATCTCGCGCAGTCTGCCATTGCTGGTAGAAATAGACACGATTGACTACCGGGCAATACGGGTGAATGTTGGCGAAGTAATAGTCGAAGTAGTGCAGTGCTTGCTCTTCGGAGGGCATCATCTCGGGCGGTATCCGAATGGTATGGTCCATACTGGTGAATGCGGGAAGCTGTACTTCGTACTCCTCTTGCGCTGGGGTCTCTGCGAGCGCTTTCTTCTGGTTCATGATGTACGGTGCTGTCAATGTCAGCCTCGGTCGTTCCTTCCACGGGCGATAGTCTCACCTGTAGCTGTGTGGTCAATCTTCAGCTCGCCCAGTGCGTCTGCTAGATTCGATGTAGGATCGCTCCTCCAACTCGTGTCCGATTCTGGAGGACTCATTGTAACGTTGGGAGCTGCAGATTGGGGTTCAGAATACATTTGGTGGGGTGCATAGCTGATGGTCTGGCCAACGACCTGCGGCTGCGGAACATTTGGGTATTGCATGTGGTCCTGTGGTTGCTGCTCCATGTAAGGCGCCGTCTGGTACATCCTCATCCCCTCAGCGTACGTTCCTGATACTGGCGTGTGAATGGCAGGCGACATCTGGGGCAAGCCGTGGGTGATCACATCCGGCCGCTGCTGGTAGCCGTGCTGTTGGTCCACGGCGACTGGCGAATAGTCTACTGGTTTCGTCTCAAGCTCGAACGTTTGGGTGCCGTTGTAGTCCTTGTCGTAGCTAACAGTCGGCGGAACGCAACTCAACTTCAGTCGGATACAGGCAGCGCAAGGCCAGGCATTCGTAGTCGCAGCGTCGCATTTGATCTTCCGTCTCCGGCAGCCTTCGCAGGCTCTCATCACTGCGGGCAGTCAGCATCCTCGTCTTAGCGGGGCAATGGCGAGGCTGATATGGCGCACCTTTCAGGCGCTTGTGCCGGTTGTGTTCGTCTACGAAGACATAATCTACAGACAGCGGTCACTATTCATTCTCTACGGTTTGCGCTGCACAGGGCTCACTTCGCTGGTTCTCCCGCGGCGCCAGGGTCGGCGGCGCAAACGTGAAGCTCTGCATCTGCGCCGTCTGCGGCAGAAGAGGCCGACCGGTCGTTTCTCCGGGCATCTTGCAGTTATAGAATCGTCGTTATGGGCGTGTTCCGGGCTCTTTTATGGCGTGTTTGTCGCCGGACGGCGCGGGGTTGTCACCTGCTCCAGCTCGAATTCGAAGGTTGGTGTTCCGGTGGACGGGCTTCAGCCAATCGAGGCGCAACCTTGGGACGTCGACGCTGGGCTTCTGGACCGCAGGCCGCTGACGAACGGAAAATACGTCCAAGTCCCAGGAAATCGCAAACAGGCTCGATATGAGGCCGCGCGGGCTGCTAAAGTACAGAATCACAGCGGGAGGGAAATCTCCGCAGCGCCGGATGATGTTAGTCGATCAGGGCGCATAGAGAAGGGTGGAGACGACGTATGGCGGGCCAGGGTTTCGACGACTGCACCCTCACAGGGCTCGCGGCGTGGCTCTCGCGTGCAGACGGTGGCGTACGAGACGCCTGGGAGCTTGGATGGCAGGTGCTGGGCGCAAAGGGGCAGGGAGGCACTTGATATGGCGGCAGATGGAGCGAGTATGTAAAGCCTGCTGTGAGGGGAATGGACGACACTTGCAGGAGTCAGGTCGCGCAGAAAACCACCCCGTCAGCGCACCCAGCGGCGTATGAGCGCAGGCTCTCAGTTGCAGACGGGCGATGGGAACTGCCGTTAGATGTTGTGGGGGTGTCTCGAACGACCGCAGGGGTGGTTGACGTCTAGTCAGGGAAAGTCGATAGAGTCTGGTTTGGTTTGGTGTGCTGAGCGCTGCTACTTGGATCCTCGCAGGTCACAGGTCCCTCAGGCTTACAGCATCGCGATCTGCTGCGAGAAGCGCAGCTCTTCTATAATTAAAAGCTAAAGGGGGCCCTTTGCCTCCTGCACCGACTGGGTCCGCTGCCTCCGTCGTACGAGTGTGGCCCCCTCAGCGCAGCGAATCGAGCGCGACCATTGCTGAGGCTGTCGTCGAAGAGCAGACGTCAAAACAACGCGACCGGTGGCGGGAACACTGGTTGCAGGCGGCCAAAAGCAAATCAGGAGAGCTCCAGCTGCCGCCCGTTAGACGTCTCAGACACGCGATTCCAGCATTTCGTCTGTGATAGGCCTGGGCTCGACTAGTCCCAACCAAGCCAGGTCCCTACATTTCCTGCAACTCGATTGTCCCCTGGCGGTGTCAAAGGCTCCTTGGAATGTCTCTAAGAGCCTTTGCCGTGCACCGCCAGCGCCTGTAGTGGGTCTACAGTCCTCGAAATGAGCAGTCGCAAGCTACCAGCCATTGTAGCCGCGATGACGAAGCATTAATCCTGCTCCTGGCATATAACAGATTAGACTCGCTGTAGAGGCGTCCCGGAAAGGGGCATCGTGCTCAGTCCCTCTCTCGCATCGCCTTCACGAGCCTGAGGCACAGCGCTCGTCCATCGTTCAGATAGCTCGAACTGCCCCAAAGAGGAAGGTGCGCATAACAAGGCAGGCGGTTCATCTCGTCTCCTGGAGCCATCGCGTGCCTGGGCTACTGATGGTGCAGAACTTTGCGGCCTCAATTCCATGCGCTGAGATTCGACGCCAGTCCGCCAGATGTTCTGCAGCTCGCACGCATCCAGATTGGGCGTGAAGATGTCTGGTCGGGGGCGATCCTCCTGGCTAGCCGTCCGCCTGGGAGAGCTCGTGCGCTCTCGACCCTTGCTGACGAGAGGTGCCTCGGTGAAGTTAGTCGCTCCCATTGGCTGGGTAGAACAGGGGCTGCTCTGCTCTCACCCAGCTGCAACACCATCTATCGTAGCTCGCATGAAACAATATTCTGCGAAATCATTCCATCATTGCGGGCTGAACGTCGACGGATGCACTATTGCCGATCTGGAGGGCTACACGCAAACTGCCAAGGGCGCATGAATTGTACACGAAGCTCAACAGTCCAGCTGCGTATACATAGTCCATGGCGCTGGAAATAGGACCATCAGGCAGTGAGACGCATCTGGCGTTCCAACCCCACGGCTCGACAGGATATTCGACTGCTGCACGCGAGGTGTGTGGTCGATAAGGCAATATAGATTGCCAAGACGGGTGTAGACTGGTCGATAGAACCATCAACGAAGCCGTCTCAGCACGGGTCTCTACCTACGTGAGTGCTGCGTCTGGCATGGTGCCATTCATAGCCGCATGTGATGGATTTCAATTGAGTGTAATCCGTAGTACGCGCAATTGATACGTCAAAAGATATCTCCTTCAAGAAGTTTCCCAAAGGTGTGCGCTCGTATCGGCTTGCGCACTCCGGATATCTGATCGGATGCTCCCGCCGCAGAGAACATGACAGAATTCAAGACTCCTTCCTTCGGCTCACAAGCGTGCAGCCACGTCAATGGCTGCCAGTCCCAGTTCCTCGGTTCAGTCATCGAAGACGGGCCGGGGTCGCTTCGGTGACGCCGTGTGCCTGAGCGCACGCAGGGAGAAGGCTGATGGATCAGCGTTGATCAGATCAAACAGGAAGCACCCTCGCTTCGTCCTTCCGCGCCGCTATCTTCGAGAACCTCCACACGGTGTCGTTGAAGACGGGCAGGCGTGGGCCGGGAGTGAACAGGTTTGCCCTGCTTTCCACATGTCGAAGAGAGGGCCGCTGCATATAGAAGGCTTGGCAACGCTCTTGACGGGCATCTTGCACATCGCCGCCGTTGCCATTCTCCAGCAGCTACCGACGAAGCAGTTTAAGGCGGCCATGGGGGCCATGGGTTCCTGCAACGTCCTAGCAGCGCATGGCTACGACGGCTCGAGTGCTGCAGACATGCTGTGTCTAACGCCCCGCGTCAGCCGCTGATGGATGGCGAGACGGTCCTGGATGCAACGCGGTTGAGGAGGGCCTGCTTCGGCGCATAGAAGGCTTGTCAGAAGGTTCTGTGCAGGTCGCCGACCACTTCCCAAAGCCTTTGGCTCATGAGGATGGCGGGGATGACCTGCAGGCGATCCCTGGCAGGCGGGTTGGAGTCGTCGCGGACGTCTCACCGAAGACCTAGCTGCGTCTGTCAACCCCACAATACCTCCTGCGCACAGATGCATGAGAGTTGCTATTTGATAATGAGATAACTGGAGTCTCTGCCGGCGGCGGCTCAAGTCTTGCTGACTTCCGTGAGCCGAGCGGCTGTTCCTGGACCCCAACTGTCGCGAGGTCTGCAGGTGCCCCTCCGAGGGCGAGGGCGAGCATGACGATGGCGGGGCTCGGCTTGGCGTGCAGCTGGAGGCGAGGAAAAAAAGTACTGGGTGAAAACGTCGCTTTGCAAGCCACACTGCCACTGTCTCTCAACACAGGATACAACTGCTGGTTCAGGAAGTTCCATACACCCTTCGACAAGACTCCGACCGAGTTTCCATTCCTGCCAAACCGGATCCGCTGCTATGGAGCTGGACAAGGACAACGCGAACCCCACCATCCTGAACCCCTCCGACCTCCCGTCGCGGCGGCGGGAGTTAGCCGTGAAGAAGCGCGAGGATGGCGGCACTGGCCTGTTTGACGAACTGATACCGGCGTACACGTACCTGAACGACCCTTTCGACGGCCCGGTCTCTTCTAGCGACTCGGACGACGACTCGGTCGAGGACATTGACGAGCAGGAGATCTACGGTAAGACGCCCCTATGCTTACCTTTCCCTTATAATTTCTGCGCACTTTTCCCCGGTTGAGGAAGGCAAATGCAGCATTTGAGAGCCGCTCGGCTGACCTGCAGCTCGTAGACCTGATCTCCTCCATCTCTGACCCGGAGCATCCGCTCTCACTCGGCTCCCTGGCCGTCGTCAATCTGCCCGACATCCACATCCAGCCACCTACGAATCCCCTATCCTCCATCAGCACCGTCGTCGTCGAGATTACCCCCACCATCACACACTGCTCTTTGGCCACTGTAATCGGACTTGGCGTCAGAGTCCGGCTCGAGCAAGCCCTGCCTCCGCGCTTCCGTGTCGACGTACGCGTCAAGAAGGGTACACATAGCACGGACGACCAGGTGAACAAGCAGCTGGGCGACAAGGAGAGGGTTGCAGCGGCTCTGGAGAATGGAACGCTGATGGGTGTCATTAGGAGGATGCTGGCTACATGCGAGTAAACTTGAAAGAGCCTCATGGATTGCGACGGTTCCCTCCATTCTTCATGAAATTATTCGGAAGCCCTGTTAGATTACGACTCCATTGGGCGGCGTCACAGTGCATAATCAAACTTTTCTACACTCGAAACGACTGAACTCATGGGAAAAAGAGGACATTCATCTACAAATTCAACTGCTAAGGTGCTCAACGCCGATCGTACTCACAATCCTCGTTTGATGAAACTACTACGGTAAAGGACAATTTTGCTCGTAGCCCTTACGGTCTTTGGTAGCGACCCACTTTTTTTTCAGGATCGATCGAGAATTTGTATAAATCTTCTTCATCGGTGTTCTTCACTACCAACCATCCTCCATGAATTCTAGTGTCCATTGGCAATTTCGGCGACCTCTTGGTCCCCATTTGGCTCGCCTTCGTAATACCGGCGCTGATGTAAATAGTATCAGCCAGATGTCGCGCAATCTGACTATCATAGATGCCTTGGTCGAACAATATTATCTCCATCTGGTACTTGAAATAGATATCGGACGTCTCGGTGTGCGCGACGTTCACCCAGGTAATATTAGCACCGGCATTGGGAAGGATCTTTAGCCAGTCCACGATGCATTTACGGTTATTTTTAAGCTGCTGTAGCATTTTCGAAGGCTCCACGAGTCGCCGTTTCCGAAGGTACGGTGTGAGTTGTGGAATGGGAGCCCTCTGAAACCGAGATCATCTTCGTCGCGCTGGTCTAGAGAGCCAGCTTCCGGCGTAGCAAGGCTGGACACCAAGAAGGGGAGGAGAG
The DNA here is from genome assembly GCA_010015825.1 of Lophiotrema nucula. Taxonomy (NCBI): domain Eukaryota; kingdom Fungi; phylum Ascomycota; class Dothideomycetes; order Pleosporales; family Lophiotremataceae; genus Lophiotrema; species Lophiotrema nucula. The sequence continues at coordinate 465,397 of ML977317.1, read as the reverse complement.
TGATAAGTGCAATCGGTAGCTTTCGGAGTTGCATGTTGGGAATTATGTGATACTGTCTGATCCGAAAACGATTGAGTGAGTTTATTGTTTTATTGTTGTCTGTTTAATAAAGGATTCGATATGTACGTCTGTATTGCTTTGGTTATATGATTTATGAGGAGAAAGACAGAATTTTGTCCCTTTGCAGGAGTATTAACCTCCTGCATGACTGGTCTGTAGATGACTGGTCGAGTATGACTATTTTTTTATAAGTACTTGTGACTGATTGGCTTTACAAGTACATACATGACCTGACGGGGCGAATCGCGACGCGAGTGTACCGTTATTCCCGGAACCTGTCGTACTGCCTATTAAACACACCATGATTCCCCAGGCACCCAACTCAAAGACCGTCCATCTCTTCACAAATCACCCAACATACACACCCTGCACGGCAAAATCCTTCTCCACAAGCCCATCGCATCTCAGCCCTCCATCTATCCCTAATCTCCCCTCACTTACACACATCCCCCCTACATTGTCAACCGCAACCTAATTCTTCCGTCCGATACACGAAGTTCGCGTTCCACGGCGTTCCACGGCATCACTTCCACTTACGGCGAATTTTGGTGCATATCCGTGTTCTAGTGCAACGTTGGTGCGTGTATGCAGCTGTCCCTGCGTCGATCTCCAGCTAGTAACGCAGGTAATATAGCTATATATGGAACGGAACCCGATTGTTCCTGTAGTTTAGTTGGACGGCATGGCTTGTTGGATGGTGATTTTGTGTGATGAGAGGGTGTGTGGGATGGGTTTGTTGGGTGTGGTTGTTTGGGTTGTCATGGTTTTTGTTATTAGGACATGAATGTCATGCTAGGGTTGTGCTTAGAATAAGTTGGAGAAGGATTCTGGAATTCGTTTGATTTGCTTGATTCTGCCAGCTATTTTCCTTACAGTAGAGCTCGTTATCCAATCGACCAGGCTTTTCGAACGACTGCAAGGTGTCTTACAATGTCTTCCTTCGATGTAGTCATTGCATGTGGTGCTACTGTCCATTTATTGTCAGCGCGTCAGAGTCTCTGGCAAAACGGTTGATAGTTTCCGTCTAGAACTTGGTACGCGTGGGTCAGCAGCCCCGTTCTAGCGCATACACCTAAGGAAGGTCTGACCTGGCAAGAAGGTGCATATACGAGCTCTAAGTATGGCCGCCAACTCACTACAACTCTAAGATTGTTAATGTTTAGCCTGACGGTAGCGATACTGAAACATTTGTGCCAGTCATGACGGGCGAGTGTTGTTTTGTGGTGAAGCGGGTGAAGTGTTGGTGAATTGGGAAGGTGCGCCAGGCGATGAGGGGGGAAGGTGCGTGACTGATGGCCAGGTAAGGTAGTGACGAGGGGCAGACTTCAAGGTAGCGGGAGCGCTTAAAGTAGAGTTTGTCTGACATATAGGTATGGCGTTCAGTGAGAGCGATGACAGAAGTACCTACCCGATATCTCGGCTTAGCACTGAGGTCACCACAAGTCCGATTAGGAAGGCACATGACAGTAGAAGAAGCACTACTGTATTATAAAGGAAAATGCCTCGTTGAGATTTATAGCTGTATGACGGGATAGCTTACAGCGCTAGGCGCAGCTTATTGAGTATCTCATTCTATAGGTAAACCGGTCTGTACTGATTGCCTTGGTCTTGGCTACCCAAATATCGCCCACCTAAGTTTCCATTCTGCATCTAGTCGATAAACTCAACTTCAAGATCGGTATAGTCCTCGCGCGAGTACAGCATTTTTCTGCAGCGCGCAGTGAATAGCTTCTCGTATGTGTGTACGTTTGGACCCGTCGCCCACGACGCCAGAACCCATTTCTGAATGTTACTATCGTAGACCTCCCGGTTCGCCAATCTCGATATCCTTATCTTCTTCACGGCACAATGATAGAACGGGCGAAAAGTGCCCTCGAATAGGCTCGTGTTGCGATAGAAGATTTCGATACTAAGAAAGAGATTGTTCATGGTCCGTAGCTGTTCTGGTACACGATGTGCGAACCATGAGAGCATGGTCATCTCGTCCTGGAAGGAGAATTCGTTGTTTGAGTATGGCAGGAACTTGGTCTCGTCGTAGATCTGTCGACAGGTAGCTGCAAAGAGAGACAAACGCTGCCCTGATGGCTTCACTACGAGCTGGCGTTCAGTTGTATTGGTTCCTCCCCATGTGTGATAGGGTTTTGCGCGAGGTACCGTGTCATAGAATGGCCGCCAATTCGAGGGATATGCCACATTCCAAAGCTTCTTCTTCTTTAACTCGGCGACTACGGCAAATGGTCCAAGTGCATGATTGAGTACTCGCTTCGCAGCAGGTAAATACCCATCCTTGTCAACGACCGGATCCTCGGAGAGAATGTGTATATGATGTCCACCTTGGGCGAATCCGAATATAAATATACGGATCTCAGCTGGAAGGCTGAGTAGAAGTGATTCTGCTTGATTGCGTTCCACGATCGCGTTCCTTGGGTCTTCTGGATCTAGGTTGGCCTTGAGGAGCCTGTTTCGGTGACGCTTCACTACATTCCATTCTTCTGATCCAGGCTGAGCGAGTGCAGCTTCGATCATTTGATTCATTGATACTTTACAGTCGCGGACTTTGCTCGTCTTGATCTTTGCGTTAGTAGTGTCGCTGTCGAGCCGCTGCTTCTTCTGGGTAACGTCTCCGGGCTCGTCGTCGGCGGCTCTCTTCTTGTCGGTCTCGGCCTGTAATACAGGTGTGCGCGGATCTGACAAGATGGTCGTTCTCGCCATTATGTTGTAGGGTGGATGAGATTGTAGGTATGATTTGGCGTTTCTATTTGGCGCTTTTAGAAGTCCCGCGGCGCGCTTATGTAAGTCGAGCCCCGGATCTCGAAAGCATTTTCTAACTTCAAAACGGTGATAGATTATTCAGTGAGCGTTGTGTCGCAAAAATGAATTGAAGGTGGGCAGTGAAGGTAAGTTTGGTCTGACTTCTGACCGCAATTTGATCAAAATTGTACGACAAGACGCAATGCGAGGCAGACGGAGGATGTCCAAAAAGCCAGCCAGCAACCTTTTTTTGAAAAAGGATAGAATTGAAAGGAAGAGACAGTACTTGACATGGTGTGCTTGTATGGTGTGTCTACGGGCTCCTCTACCAACCGATACCTCAATCATACCCTACCAGCCTTCCTAGGATCCCTCGGTTTGCTTGGCCCTATGCACTGAAATCTGTTCACGATCAAAAGGTTTCTGTCCGGAGTAGGGGTACAGATACCATTGTGTTACGCTGTGGGAGCGCTTCGTCTACCAGGCACTACTTAAGTGGGTCTCGTTCAAACGATTGCAGCACTTCAAGTATCGTAATACGCTGTTATCTGTACCCCTAGTCCGATCAACAAAGCTGCTTAGATGGCAAAGGCGTGGTCTAGATACCGGGGTATGAAGATTCCCAATTTTCAAGAGTGAGTCGTCTTCTTAGTAGATCTCTTACTCGACAAACTCGATATGGAGGTTATTATTGTCGAACAAGTTCTCAATTCTCTCGATGTACTGCTTCTCATACATCTGCAGAACCTTGTTTCCTCGCACATGTCGTGGTGAGCTTCTCCAAAAGCTACGACGAGCATACCAGTCATAGGTAGTCTTCATCGCCAAGCTGGAAATCTTGATATTTGTGACCCCGGTATGGTGTAGGAACTTCATTGACTTGTCTTCAGGAAAAATAAAGAGGCTTTGCTCGTACCACTCAAGATCGAACCAAAGGGTGTTCAGCGCCGTTTTCTGAAACAATTCCCGATTTGCCAACCAAGTCAACATAGTCCAGGGATCTTGAAAAGAGAATTCGTTCAGCGCATATGGCAGCAGCCTCGTCTCTTGATAGATCTGTCGACAGGCTGCAAAGAACAATCTCATGTGCCGATTGGAAGACTTGATAACCCGTGCTAGGGAGTTGGGCGGACGATCGCTAGTTGGGAGCGGATAGAAGTATATGAGTGGGGCGGTGGTAGGCTGGGTGTCGACATGCTGCTGCCAGTCTATTGGGAAAGCAACATTCCAAAATTCGCTCTGCGCAGCCATATAGTCTTTGCGCGTGTAATGATTTTTCCGATAGCTAACCTTGCCAAGACCAGTGAAACGTTTAGCAGCTGGTAGATAGCCGGTTCCGGAACCAACGACAGGCGCCTCAGAAAGAATGTGAATATGCTGGCCACCTAAGGCGTAGGTAAAGATCATCTCGCGGATCTCGGCGGGCAGGACAAGCAATGGTGACTGGGTGCTGTTGTGGGCTGCTCTGCAGCCGCTTAGCATCGGTGCCCATGGATATTTCTGGTGTTGACCTACCTAGCATTCCTAGATCTTTTGCGTCTGCTTGTAGTATGAAGCTGTTTGGTTTCATGGGCAGCAGCGCTTTCGCTGTCGTCATACAGGTCCTTCGAGACGGCATTCTTCGACGACTTTGACACCCTGACAAGCTGCCGGCGCTTGTTCTTGGTCGATGAAGCATTAGCCGTCTGCATAGAGCGTTTATTCTTGAGTTTGCCGCGAAGCGGCGCCATCTCGGAATTGCCGAAATTCTGTTAGGAGAGGAGATGAAGTGGGGTAATATTGTAGAAGGTGCAGCAAACGCTCGAGGCAGGTCTACACTCCAGCAGTCGAATTGAGGCTTAGCGCTCACGCTAACCACTTGCACGTCTAATGCAGCTTCAACAATAGTAAATGTCGGTCTTAATCGTCCCTTGATCAAAGATAGATCGAAGTGCGCCACAGCTACCTTTAGGTTGTTGAGAAGATCCAGGGCGAGCATCGAGTGAGCCTTATGGGGTGGGTGATCATGTGGCTGACACATTCGTGGCAGGCGCGTTTCCGCCTGTTTTTTTACACGTGCCAGCGACGGCTAGGCTCGAGCTTCATCTCTTGGCATTGGTTCCGGTATTTAAGCAAACCAAATCTCCATCCCTCGGAAAGATTCGCCTCCAACTTAAGCGAATTCACGGACACGTTGTCTCTCTGTACTGTCTCTGGCTCAAGCAAGTAGTTCCTACTTAATATCTTCCTACATCTTGCACACAGACTCGACACATTCAAAGGTTCCCAACATGGCTCCGCATAGGGCTACTAGAAGTTCCTCGAAGACTTCCGCCATCTCTAACCCTAGCGCTCGGGTCACCAAAGCGAACTCTACCGTCGTCAAACACAAGAACGGTCTACTGAACTTGAAGCTGTCAACGAAGTCTCTATTGCATCAAATCACGAAGAAGAACGCCATCGAGTCTCCACTCTTACGTCTGCCGGCGGAGATCCGCAACAAGATTTGGGCGCTCGCCTTAGGTGGACATCGCATCAATCTCGTGTCCGATTGGGACCCAGATGAAGAACAAAAGATCATGACCTTTGTTGCAATTCCAGAGTACTTCTTCGTCTACGATAATCCACCAGTTCGGAGACCCTATATCGAACCAACATTCCAGATCTCTCGAGTATGCCGTCAAGTATACTACGAGACAGCTCTACTGCCGTATCAGCTCAACACCTTCTCCTTCCACGGTAATTATTCCGTTGATGACTGCAAATGTTTTGACGAGTGGACAAAGTCTCGCAATCCAGCACAGAAGAAAGCTGTGGCGTCACTTCAGCCCCCGCGCTCTTATTTCGGACTTTACGAGGCAAATCGCCGAGCCAACTTTTGCGACAAGTTTCCTGGTCTGAAGCGGCTGGATATAACATACGCTTCAGTGTATAAGATGGAAACTCCTCAGTACTTTCACAGCATAAAAGATTTCCCTCAGGTTCTACAGAGACGTAACGACTCAGGGTTTGTTGTTGATTGGGCTGGGACAGAGAAGGGGTAAAGGAATGTCGTGTGGGTGTGGTGAGATTACCCATACTGAGTGGTTCATGCTCCACGCTCTCAAGCATTGGAACTATATCATAACATGGTCTGGTACAGTATAGGTATTTCACGCTTGGGAATAGAAAAATATGGTCGGTATGAATATATTGCATAAACTACACTAAAGAGTCTATTTCCCATCATAACTTGTTCATGCCAGCTATTTGCTGAATGTTTGTTGTCCCCAGTAGTCATTTTGCATAACATTCGCCAGCTTTGCTCTCTCAAACCATCGTGGGTCGGAGAAAGCCTGTGACTTCAATGAGTTTAGGTGACTATTCGCTCCCTGGTACAACACGTCTGACGCAACTCACAAGAGGGCGGACCGCGAAACCGCACATGGGATGGAAGATGAGTGAGCTGGGATTGGCGTGAATAGTTGAAAGGTTTCGTATCTACTTCTCGCGTGGGAGAAATTTAGAGTGGATAATGAAATCCAACGCACCAGCATGTCTAAGGGAGAACCCCTGCGTATGTTGCGATTGGCACTATTAGAAGTGTAACGTCAGGCAGACGCGTTATTTCGTCTGTCGCTGTCCTAGACATAATCAGGCCTTTTCATCCACTGAAAGCGGAAGAAATTAGAAAGGGGTGCAATTCGTTCGGGCTAGATATCGTGACCACAAACTTTGTGTGTTTACCCCATGGCGCTTAGTCAGCAGTGCCGTTGCCTGGGCATCCCAAGGTTGGCGGCACCTTCCCCAATTCTCGCCTCACGCTCCTATGTTATTTATTCCTCACGTCGAATTCAATCTCACCTCCAACAACACCACGCCAGTCCAGGAGACATGGCTCCACGCAAGGATGCTACGCGCATTGGTTCTACAACCAGCACATCCGCCGTCGTTGACTCAACTGCGCGCGTCGCAAAGACTCGACCAGCGGCTGCCGCGAAGCATAAGGATGGGTCACTCAATCTGAAATTGCGCGCCAGGTCACAGCTTATGGATGTGTAAGTTCACCATATGCTTCAAATGCCAGATCTGTAGTGCTCACGAGATATCAGCGTTAAGAAGAACACGGACAGTCCGCTTTTACGCCTCCCAGCCGAGATTCGCCGAATGATCTGGAAGTATGCGGTTGGAGGCCACCATATCTACGTCCACGATCCAAGTCTTCGGCGCGCTCGTTATCCTAAGCTTACCTACCGTGCTACTCTAATGGGCTTCGGTACGCATAGCTTACCAGCAGTTCCACCAGGGTACGTTTAGAACTTAACAGATTATAAGCTGTCGCTGTTGGGAAAATTATCATAATAGATACTAACGTCCTGTGATGATGCAGGTTCGTCACACCGACCTTCTCATTGCCAAAGGTGTGCCGTCAGATGTACGCTGAGACTGCACTGCTACCCTATCGCCTCAACATGTTCGCTTTCGATGCGCCTAGGATCTTCGACGTATGGGTAAGCAGATTTGGGACTCGGTTTTGTAGAGCTTTCTGATGACTTGCAGGTCCGCTCGCGTACACTGGCTCAGAAGAGGGCAACGTCATCGCTACAGCCTCCTCTGCGTTCCACTACCCAAATCATTGACGGCACCCGAGCGGCGCTCTCGAAGAAGTTCCCAAACCTTGAGAGGATCGATCTTTCCGACAGCGCTTGGGGAAGAGTTATATATGCTGATGACTACGGTTGGAGTATGCATAATGAGACGCTGCAAGAAATTAGTGAATCCTTGAAACAGAGCGAGAAGGGTGATGTGACAATTACCTGGTAAAGAGAGAGGATACGGTTGCCGATGGCTTCAGATGGAATTCGTTTCCCTGAGTAGGAAATTGGAGGAATTGAATCTGTGTTCGGAGTCTGACTCGAAGACAGATTGACATAGTCTCAGGTACACTCTGATTGTCAAATTCGAGATTTCTCTTCACCGTTCAAACTTCTATAAATCTTGCGTACCCAATGCTCCATCTGCCTTGAGTGGTTCGAAGCTGCTTCGACACTTACCCCTACATAGTGTGGCTCGCTTTGGGCTGCAGTCATTCTGATTTTCATGGTCGGCTTCAGGATGTCTACGCCAACCATTGGACGTTGAGTCACATAGAGAGGCAGCCTAGTTCGCTTAGGAACGACTACGTTATTCCATAACATCTGAATCAAATTTTCGCGAAGACACTGTGCGAGTTCCGTTCACGCTCTCGTGTAGCCCTTTTTTAGTGCGCAAAGAAGCTCATGATGCCGTTTCGAAGATCCTGTTTCTCCTCCCCCCCCAACCCCCACTACTGACCCTTGGTCCAGTCGTAGTCACCGCGTCAGTCATTTTCTTTCTTCATCGTCGTCAGTGCGGACTTCTCCTCATTCACAGCAGGGATTTAATCGACAGCACAAAGATGGCACAGTATCTGTCACGTGGGGTTTTGGCAATAGTGAGCGCAGAAAACATTTGGGGTCTGTTTTTAAGCTTTCAAATATAACAGAGTTGTGGAAAGATTTTGGGTGCGCATGATGGTCTTAATCAAGGCACGTGACGAGGATGCGGAATTGCGATGTTATGTCATCCATGCGCCTTCCTTTTGTAAAGGCTCACTAGTTGTCGCTCTTTCACTTTCACTCTCACGGACTCAAGCTTCAGGTGTAATGGGATCTGACCGACGCACAGGCCCACTTTCTGTGCTAAGTGCCTTCCTCAACCTCGCTGCTTCCTTCCTCGATATATTCGGCGCAGCTCACTTACACGCCAACACAACCACCACCGAGAAGACAACAATCATCATGGCGCCCCGTAGGCCAGCCAAGCCGGCTACTGCAAGCATTGCATCGGGTAATTGCAAGATCTCTACCGTCATTGATCCCAATGCTCGCGTCACCAAGGTACACAAGCCGAAGAAGCGAAGGGATGGACTGCTCAACACGAAGATTCCCGTGAGGTCGGACCTCATGAAGATGTAAGATACCTCACTCCTTACAAAGCTTGCGTGACTAAAGTCGCAAAGCGCCAAAGGCAATTCCGAGACTTCGCCACTCCTGCGCTTACCTGGTGAGGTATGTATGCCCATTCCGTTTCTACACAAGGGCTCAATGCCACCTCAAGTATTTAGAGACTGACTCACTCTGGCTATGTAGATACGGAATATGATCTGGGTATACGCGCTTGGGGGTCATCGCATCAACGTCCTTGAGAATGACAACGTCGTGTCACATACCTCTCGCCTCATTGGTACGTAATGAGAGCAATGTCCGTCTGTCCACACAATTTTTTTGACAATGTGCAGATGCTCCCAACGATAGCGCTGCATCCTCGCCGACTTTCCAGCTCCCACAAGTGTGTCGCCAGCTTTACGCCGAGACTGCTCTTCTTCCATACCAACTGAACACCTTCGCGCTCAAAAACACCATTTCGAAGAGTGGATGGGTCAAATCACTTTGCGCTGCCCAAAGACGATCCATAACATCCCTAAGGCCCAACTACGTCTATTGGACGGAATATTCATGGTATATCCGGAAACCGATGACGGCTATCTTCACCAACTTGAAGAGCGTTGATGTCACCGAGTACGTCAGGTACCCCTGGGTTCGTATTGAGGATGAATATGGCCGTCGTATCGCAAGCATTGTGGAGAGCATACGTGCTCGAGAGGGAAGCGCACTGGAGGTAACATGCGAGCCCTATGACCAACTTATGAAGGCAAAGAGATCTTAGTGAAGAAGGCCAGTGGTTGGGTGGGCCTCACAACATGTTTGTCGTCGAGCCGCCTTGGCAGGTTTGTGTGGTCTGGAACTTGTGCAGAGGTCCGTTCGGTCTCCAGTCCGTAACGGACCGCTACGTGTACTAGTTATCCAGCCATGAAGCCCAGCTTAGTCTGGAGTTAGTAGCATATAGTATACATGCCACAAACTTACATGTGCCACTGTTGTCGTTTACCACTCTATCCATAATTGTTTCTTCCTGGGTTTTGCGACCCTTTTACCGTACCCATTCCAGAAGAGCTGTGAAGAATGATGAGGGCGTTTTTAAACTGTGTGACTCCTTCCTGATTGATGCACAAATCTGGTTTTCATCTGCTACCCCATATTATATTGACCGAAACATAGCCGCTCCAACTTTGATATCTGAGGTTCGATCCTGTCGACTTGGCTTATTCTATGCGTGAGTTGTCTTGGTACGGGTGCTAACAGTGTTGACAGATAGAGAGAATACGAGAGTGTCCACTTCGGTAACTTCAATAGCAATGACACTACGTTGTGTCGAGTAGGTTTTCACTCCCGACATCAGAAGCAATTCAATTATGACTCACTATATTTGTGGGATCAAAGCTAGCTACCTAAAGCACTCCTACAAGGCTAATTATGCGCAACACTATTAAAGTTCAAGCCAACACCTTCCCACGTAGGATGAGCGAGTTCAGGTCACAGATGGCGGTCAATGCGCATCTTCATAGTTTCGCCTACGATATGCTGACAGCTTATACGCCAATATTATGATCGAGTAAGGTTCCATATACTGTGTATGGACACTGTCTGTACAGAATTAATGCTTTAGATCCTAGGTCAGTCTCGTAGCAGCAGCAATTCCTCCTAACTCATTTCTAGATCCGTGTTAAGGAGGAGTGAGTGATATTGGCCGCTCAGATCACGGAAGCAGCAGATACAAAGAGAATAACAAAACAGGTTATGGTACAAAAGGAAAGATGCCGGATCTCCATGACACAGCGAAGACAATGAAACCAATTCAGAGGTAAGAATCGGTTGCCCACGAATCGAAGCTGTGTCAATGGTTGAACGACCAATTGACCATGTTAAGCCCATATCATCGTAAAGTCGTTGCGCCTGTATAATGGTCAGCTAATAAAGGTGATGGTGGATGGGAAATGATGCATACCGCTTCAAGGCGTCTTGACGCTCTCCAAGTGTATTGACTCCGACTCCGTTGAGGTGTCAAGGTCCAAATGATCCTTTTCCCATTGTTCAAAGTGTTCAGCTGTCTTCGCCCGGATCACCTTGGTGATATTCTGTACGCTGGAGCCAGACATCTTGGTGAGATTTGATGTGCTGGAGGGGTCTGTCGCGCTGGATGAAGATGCTGTAGGGTGGTCGACCGTTCGAAAACAGGGTAGCAATAAGGTTTTACCGTATGAGTCAATCGGAGAAACTTTTACGCCTATCATTTGCCATGGTAACTGTGTTGTGATAATGAAACGGTGTGACCAGATTCTAGTCACGCGAGTCCTTCACTTAGTTGCTAGACTAATCCAGAAATTTCATTTACGACTGTGTATATATACCGTGCATTCGGCAAATTTGAACAGATTCAAGGAGCACTCCACTCTTTGGTCGGTATTGTCATAAAGGTGCTCGGGGCACTCCACCTCGACCCTTTAGGGCACCCAGTTGTGGCGGCACTCCACCAAAACAAATGGGATTTGGGATTAGGACCTTACTTCTAATCCCCCTTTTTTTTTCTTTTTTTCTTTTGGCAGATAGTACAGGGTTCGAATACTAGCCTCGCAAAAGACTGTTTTTGGATCTTTTTGCTGAAACTAACTGACCATTGTGTTTCGACTACGAATGGACTCCATTGAGTATGTGTGGACTCCGGTAAGTCTAGTTTCCGGACTCGAGTATTGGCTACGACATCCTCCTGTGCGCTAATCCCATACCCAGAGGGGCGGTGTGACATCAGCATGCTCGAAACAGATCCTCACAGTGAGAATGTCGCCCTGTAAGTCTAACTTTCTGTAAAATCTCGCGCCCTACACTTATACCAATGTTCTAATTACGAACGGAACCAACGCTTGTCTCCTTTAATTCGCCTACCAGCCGAGATACGGAACAAGATCTACTCGATCTGGTAAGTTCCGCAATCTGGTACATCGCTACATGCTTATGTTCCAAGTAATGATCTAAGTTGATAAATCCCCACTAAGAAATTCGAATCACCACGTTTCTGTGCTTCTTTCAGTCTGTGTATACCTCCCTCCATCTGCATTGGACGTGCTCAGTCTACTTAATCGCCTGGACAGCCTGCCGCTCATTAGGTCTACTTTTCAGCACTCGTGAGACTGACTTCATTGACTTCCTGACTCCTCAGTACATCGAGATGGAGTTCAACCAAAACCAGCTGCACGTGAACGAGCAAGATCGGCGTGCAAGCAAGATTTCTAAAGCCAAGAACATATATGTCGACTGTCATCGTCATGGCGGACTGGCTCTAGCGAACTACTATCCTGGCCTGCGAAATCGATACTAGGACCTGAAGTGCTTCAGATCGCTGTATGACAAGCACCATACAATCGCCCCATATTAAAAACTCATACAGCTTGCCCACGGTACTTGTGATGAGTGGACATAATCCGACTGGATTGAACGACTAAAAATAGCTCCTGCATGTAACTAGCAGGCTATATTGGTTTTACCTGGATCAAAAATTTGAAACTCGATTATCACGGATCGCTAGCGTGTTTAAATGATTAAATCCGTTGACCGACTATGGTACGGTACTTTTCGACCTTTACTTTACTCTTGGGCTGTCACCGGACTGGTATCTGCCTTTCATTCTGTTATTAATAGCGTACGCTGACCAATATATCTACACTATCATTGTTCTCACTATACACGAGGTAAACATCAATAAGGAAAGATCACCTTCATCTGCGCTCCGAGCATACTCTTGCTACTTGCCTTCGCGTTTTTCATTCACCCACTCTCGTTCACCTAGGGCGCCGGTTGGTAAACAGTTTTATAACCCCTTTCTACTACTCTACCCACTTCTTTTCCCTGTACAGACCCTGTGAAAGCAACGCCCACGAACGACACTCAGGATGGCGCCACAGACCTTGAGGAAGACTAGTACGCGAGTCCCCAGCACCACCCCAAACCATCGAGTTCGAAAACCGCGGAAGCGTAGGACATGTGGCATCACAACATCCAGGTCAACCAATACCACGTCCGACGCCCTTATCATGTAATGTTGCACCTGCACATGCAAGTGGCAATAGAGTTGACAAACCACAGCACACAACGCAACCAGAAGTCATCGCCATTCTTTCGCCTCCCTCCTGAGTTGCGCAACAAAGTGTACTCCTACCTTGGTGACAACATCGTTCACTTCGGTTGGAACGCGGAAGGCATGCGGAGTACGTGTGGTCGATGCATACATACTATTCAAGTTATTTTGGCTAATAATCTGCATCCTCACCTTTAGACACCCCAAAGTTCGTAACCTACCCGGTGTGCCGCCAAATCTTCGCCGAAACGCGTCTCCTTCCCATCGCAGACAACACCCTCGATTTCTTCAGTCCAGAACGCTGCGTCGATCTCATCAACAAGTTCGACCCCGAGCAGAAAGAAGCGGTTCGCTATCTGAGGTTCGACAACCGTGCGAAGAACAAGATGGGTGAGCCTACCAGGACGCAGTTGCGCCATGCTATGCGCACCTTGTCAGCTTTGAGGAAAATCACGATCTGTCATGCGCCTTCGGGCTTGGAGTGTGAGAAAGCCAAGGCTGAGAGGAGTTTGAGAGCTGCGCTGATGAAGCCGGATTTGGAGATTGTGTGGGAAGTGAATGCTCTGCTGTCATGATCACGACATCGACTTCCATTCCGGACGATCATGGTGGGTGCAGAGGTTGTCGTGGAGATACAGCCTTCTCTTGAAAACCATGGGCAAATTTATTTTGGAACGTTAGCAAAGCTTGCATTGAAGATTATTGGGGCATATTGAGGAGACTGATATCCTCCGTGCGTCTCGAACGCGTGGTGGAAGTTGAATATACAATCAGAGAAATAATGCGTTGAAATATTGTCCGCTAATGAACCGTGCGTACATCATTGCGGAAGCCACTCTCTGTTCCTCATGTAGCGATATACCGAAGGCTATGAATACATGCTTCTCATCAAGAACTTTAGAGTTGGCCTAGTAAGACGCGATTCCAATCAATATAGTATCGCAAATACAATGCATGCTCCTCCATAGCCATCCGTTGGACTGAAGTACATCGATTTCCGACTACGGGTTCGGCAGAGTGGCTGTGCGCATGCTGACTAATGTCTTGGCGGCGGTCTCGCCTAATCCAGACTGCCACACGAATTTTGGCGGGGAAAGATCTTGAACCCGAACAACGACAACACCTTTACATCGGCCACCCGCACACGTCGTCATCATGGTCAACATTCCCAGTACGCTTCGCATCCGATTTGCTTGGTGCGAGCTGCGCTAATTGAAACAGAGAGTCGCAAGACTTACTGCGCGACCGAGAACAAGCACACCCTCCACCGTGTCAGTCAGTACAAAGCCGGCAAAGCCTCGCCATTTGCCCAGGGCAAGCGCCGTTACGACCGCAAGCAGTCCGGATACGGTGGACAGACCAAGCCCGTATTCCACAAGAAGGCGAAGACCACGAAGAAGGTCGTGCTGAGGATGGAGTGCTCCAGCTGCAAGTCAAAGAAGCAGCTGCCCCTCAAGCGGTGCAAGCATTTTGAGCTTGGGTGAGTACTGGTTGGATTGGATGGTTAGAGCGGGCTGACACTGTAACAGAGGCGACAAGAAGACGAAGGGCGCGGCGCTGGTCTTCTAGGCTGGCTGAGAGGACACGGATGTCTGGGAGTTACGTCGATTTGGTGGAGGTGAAGGCCATGATACATGACAAGGACAGATAGCTTTGGTGCATAAATGGACACGATCTGGTATTCCGAACGGGTTACATACTGGTCTCAAGGCGTCAAGGACTGGTCGCTCTTCAATGTGAACATGTTGAAGTGTGCTTCCGTCAGGAAGTGCAAGCTATTATGCGAATCAACATAATTTCCCATTCGCTCGAGCCAGCTCAGGGTCCTCGTTACGATGAGACAATGTGAAGGACCAAGGGCATCCGAGCGAAGCACTGAAAGAAGCGCGGTCTTCAAGGAGAGTGCTTTCTGCGGCATACCATCTTTGCCAGTTCTTCTCTAAGATGTCCACAGTTCACGCTTTCTGAGCTGGGGAAACATACGTGCTTGTGCGCACGATTGCTTTCACTCACGCGTTCGCGTAGCGCGGCTAACAGGAGACAGTTGCGCATTCCAATCCCTGTTTGAAGGCTCTTGCCTTTCGCACCCTTTCACGCTACAGAAGACAGCCTGCACCGTTGTCAACAAACAACCCTGACACGTACATCGTCGACTTCTAACTTCTGTCAAAGCCCTAATCAGTCATCGCACCATCCAACGCTCGATATTGCTCCACGCACAGGCAGCCTCTAAGTCTACATGATATGGACCCAATGCAGCCTTCCGAAGTCCAAAATTGTCGTATTGCGAGTCCGAACCGTCCTCCAACTTCCCAACGGAATGCTGGATCCGCGAGCAAGAGGACCCTATATCGTAATGTGAGTCCGAGTAAAGTCATTGTAGCTATCACTAGGACGCTAATATGCGTAGCGCGCAGCAGGACTCAACCAAGTCGCCGCTCTTGCAGTTGCCAGCTGAGATCAGGAACGACATCTTCAAGTTGGTTCTAGGCGGCAAAAGGGTCAACATTCTTCAAAGCGCTGACAGAGCCGGATGCGACGTCAGCTTCAGTACTCTCGTACCTGGACATTGGCCTGCAATTCGGGGTATCACATTTCGGGGCGCCCATGGGGGTGAAACGCTAAGCATTCGCTATGTCTGCCGTCAAGTCTATACAGAGACTCATCTCTTGCTGCTTTCGCTCAACATGATCTGGTTTGACAACTACCTCCAAGGGACACAGTATGTCCTGAGACATACTTCCCTCCACGCTGAGCAACTGTGTGCCATTACTACTCTGTACATCCCACACTTGGAGGATCTGCTGAAAGCATCTCCACCGCTCACAACTCCCATGATGAACGTCAAACGCGTCTACGTTCGGTCATACAGCATGTATGCACGAGCAATCCCTCAATACCTGAGTATCAGTACTTGTCCGAACTTCCGATGACTAAAAGGGACGTCCATTACGCCAAAATGAGGGTCTGACATGGAGAGGGGGCACGATACTTAGGAGCACTTCAAACTTCTATTATCACATCAGCGGTATCTTGATCGACCAATCATAGCACTCCTACAAGGATAATTCATTTTGCGAATCGGCATGCTTTCTTCGGGCCTAGTGATGAGCTCTGAGTCTATGTTCACGTGAAGCTTACCTGACGTCGGGCCTTATTTCCGCGCATATAAGATAACGCCCCACGCATGCCCGGCCGCCTTACATGCTCGGTGCTCCTTAGGAACTCTTTGTATGACAACACACAACATTACCGCTCCAACTCCATAAGAATCAACAGCCTTCCTTTAGAAAGATACATGATACTCCAACATTTCCATACAGTATGTTGGATTCGACTCCACAAGGACGATATATCAGACTGTGAGCAGCAAAACCACCTTCACACAAGATTGCAGATTTAACAGCAGACAGTACGGAGGAGAACGCAAGCCAATCACCACTACTACGCCTCCCATCCGAAATCAGGCACATGATATACGAATACGTTCTTGGAGGAAAACGTATAGACATTTACTCCGTTGAGCAAGGCCGACAAAGAGTCAGGATTGGTACGATTGTTGAGCTAGACCACTCTCGCGCGCCGCCTTGGATCTGCCATGATACCGAATATTCGCAGTCCGGCAACTCCGTGCACTACTTCAGTGTTCTGTCTGTTTGCCGACAGACGTACTCTGAGACAAGGCTTCTTCCGTTCTCCCTGAACCTATTTTGGGTCAACTACAGTCGTCACGGACCGGGCGATCAGCTAAAAAGCCTCCAAATGTTCTCATCGCTACAACTCGAAGCTGTCAAGGCAATCTTCTGTCGGTGGTGCGCATTGAAACTGCGCGACGACGGCAGTGTTGACTTGGAACACCTGGTTTCACAAGCGTGTCACTTCCCTCAGCTGGAGGTGATGTGTATTTCTCATCTCTCTCGGAAAGGAGGGGTTTGCTCTACATGCGATGGGGCTGTCAGAGTGCCAGATGGAGACAAGTACAAGCGCGAAGTAGAAGGGCAAGCCAGAGCGCTTATTGGAGACGAAGTCAGAGTCATCTGGATTTAGTGAAGCTGCCAGTCGGCTCCCAGGTGTCAGCAGAGCAAACACTTTGCTATGCCCAAGCATCAGAAATCGAGATATAATTCATAGGGCAGCACGAGCGTGCTAAGGCCGGCATCAAGGGTTGATGCTTCATGGTATGAGTAAATCATGTTTCCAAATGACAGTCTGAAATCAATAAAGCCTATAAGGTCTAGCCTGCTTGACCAGTTGCAGAAGCCCCACACATTATGAATGAGAGGAACACACTGTTCAGATGCATTGGTTTCCATTGCGCCTGGCGAGTCGATCATCGTTATTTACTCAGAAGCACTTCAAGCTTCAATTACCGGATATGTAGATTTTCACTAAAGTTTGGGAAGCCCCTCAACATTCACGATTCAAGCAGGAACAGGGAAAGAGAAAATCGAGAGACCAAACATCCCACCGCGCATTTGGGGCGCTAGTAGGATACAACAAGCGTTATTTTGATCTTGTGAGCTCTCTAGGACGTCGTATGTCTCGTCGACCTCAGCACTGTGCACCAAAATAGGTAAGGTAATTGCTGTGAAGTGACTCTTCAATGTAAGACGCCACATTAGTAATGCGCCTGTATAAAAGTGTTCCCTCGAAGCAAGAAAGAAACCCTAACACAAACTGCTCAATCTCCGCCAACCTCCTAACCTCACTAGCTATTTCACGCTAACACCAGCTTCGAAACAGCCCACGATGAAAATTATCAAAGGCTGCCAAACTTCTCTCAACCTCGTCGACATGTTAGACCCGCAGCCAGACCAGCGAACTCTCGAAATTGCGCAGCAAAACGCCCGAGAGTCACCACTATTACGTCTTCCGGGTGAGATCCGTCACGAAATCTGGGGACACGTGGTCTACGATCCGCGAGTCGACTTCTTCAATTACTGGAAGCGGATCAATAGACAGATGGACGGCTATCTGAATTTCCTTCTTGTGTCACGTCAGATCTACACCGAAGCTAGGTTTCTGCCATTTACTCTCAATACCTTCCATCTAAAACTCGACGACTTGAAGCCTAAAGGGGACTTGGCCAAGGAACTTCCCAAGCTTTTGCCAGCTCAACGCAACGCCATCCGCTCTGCTGTTCATCACTCTTGGTACCATATGTGCACAGAGCCGCCGGATCTACTTGACTATAGGAATTGCGAAATATTCGAGGACTGGAAAATTGATTTTATGCGTCTGCTTCCTGCGTTGCAAAAGATCTACCTCAGTGTCACCTATTGTGAAAGTGGCCATCGCTTTTCCCTTGATCCTGAGAACGGAGGAGGACCTAAAGAGCGAGCTCTTGAGCGGGAGGTGGAAGAGCGAGTAGCGAAGTCGCTGGGTAAAAAGGTCAAGATCTGCTGGTTTAATGGGTAGACACGTGTGTTCCCGGGAGGCAAATACTATGAACAGTGTCTCTCGGTCTACGAGTGAACGGAACGGTGTATCTACCCTTCGCAGTAAAATCTTTCGGTGGCAATAATCTTGCGATGAATCATACGAGCCTTTTGTGGTAGTTGCTGGGTGCTGTATCGAGTAAATCAGAGTGTTAAAAGCGCAGGTACGAGCGATGACGACCTTATACTCATCTACGGAAGGATCTTAAGGACTACCACCCTCTTAATACAATCTGATAGACGCTTTATCCCTAGACGAGAAGTAAGAGGCGTCTCCCCATCCGCCATCACTCTCCAGCATGTTCTCTCCGATGAATATACCAACTCGCTCAAAGCTCGGGGGCAGGTCTGCCGGCTTTTGTCCATACGTTCCAGTGCGTCCATCCATCACTATTTTCGGGTCGTCAACCTCCTCTAGTAGCAGCCCATACATCTTGCCTACGGTGGTCCAGAAAACGGGCAACGCCACTAGTCGTATTCCTCTATCTTCCCCACCCCAGGGTATAATTCTTTGTGAGCAATCTTCCCAGTCATCCGGGAACAGCCTTGCACCGAATTTACATGCCTTCCATCCTTCCCTTCCAGCGTTGTCTGAGTGGTCAGAATCTCCAGTCTTTTCTCGTTCTCCAAATACTACTACCCACCCATGAATATCCTGATCGATTTGTCCATTCTCCGTTGGTCTGCTAAGCGGCCAAATCGTTGCATCAAAGACATGGCCTACGAGGTTGATATACGCGCAGTTCTGGTTGAGATACGCCAGACTCTGGCTTTGAGCATCCAATGTATCTTCAATTGCCAGGGATTCCACAGCTTGTGCTAGTGCCATGCTATCTGTTTCAGGGGTTTGATCTCGCACCGTCCCGGATGCGGGTCCTCGATCCTGAATTGGCCCTAACACGTCGGTGAGTAAAATTGTGATCAACGTCTTTGAGTCTTCGGAGCATCCGGCGATAGCGCCATTCTCTGAAGCAAGGTGGCTGTCGAAGGAATGAACTGGTCCATTGATGCTCGCCCATGACCATGTTGGTGCGAGCCTTTCCTCTCTTGGTCTTGTCGTTGAGTACAGTTTGATTTGACCCGGTGCAACCTCTTCGCCTGCCATCCAAAGTATCTCCCAAGCAAGGTTGTTGTACCAGTGCCCCGCGAGGTATACATCCCTGCCTTCCAGGGCGTGAGTCATTTCTGCAGCTGCTCCTTTAAGAGCAACAAGCTTGTCCGTCGGCTTTGTGAACTGACATCTAGAATACTGTCCAACAAGATGCCCCCAGCTTTCGTAAAGTGCGGCTTTTGGCTCTATACGAACGAGAGGTCGCATGTCTTTATCCTCCTTTGGGGGATTACTTAACACTCGGCCTTCATATGGCTGTATTTCACGGCGTCGCGCTCTGTCCAAAAACATCTTGTACGGGAGACCTTGCACTCCGACAAATGGACGCCCGGTCGGAATCGTTTCGCAGGCATTGCTGGAATGGCACTCCCAGAACACTTGCGTGGACGTAAAATGGAGAATGCGAGGTGACAACAAGCGTTCCTGAAAGACCCATCCTCGTTGAGATAGGGCCGATGACTCAATCTGACTCTCGCACATTGACGAAGGGATCAGCAGACAATCCTTTCCTTGATGCCTTTCTATGCCCATTGAGGCCTGTCCCTCCCAGTACAGACGAACGCGAGCTGGAGACACTGCTCGCGTGTTTCGCTCTGAAAATATTCCCATTGAGCTGTCTCTTGCGCCGGTTGCCGCAATGTTGACTGTAGCATTCTTGTAGATTTCAGCCATCAATGCTGATTGCTCAACCCAGTCCCTTTGGGAGTCTTGCATGATACACATCGAGTCTATCCATATATACCTGATCGACAAAGCCCCCGCAATATAAACCGCATCTTGGAAAGTCTTGGGGAGCTCGGAAACGTCGAAACCATGTTTGAGGTGTTCCGCATTGTTTCTGGTGAATTCTAGCGGTTTCACGTCTCCCCACCGATGGGTAAGTGTGGCATATGAGCCAGGTTCTTGCGAAGCCGATTCATATAGTTGAATTGTTCCTTTTCCATCATGAGTGGCACCAAGGTCTAGCACCCTTTTAGGAAGAAGCTGTTCAGAAGGCCCAATGTGTCGAGCGCAGGCATCGTGACCATCACAGCAGGCTCGGAGCCATGCCCGTGCGAGCATCAGCGTACGGTCGGATCCGGTGCTGGTGTCCAAGGGAAATAATCCATCCACACTCAGTTGGACGTTGAGTCCTTGTTTCCGAAATTCGGTCTTTGAAGGTATCGTCTTAACTTCAAAATGCATAGGAATGTTCACATCGAGGCTTCTATCGTATCGCTCCTCGATTTCGACGTTTTCCTCTGGAGTGTTGGTGATCATTACCTTCGCTCCGTACTTTTTGAAATCTCCATATGTATCTCCTATCGCGATCCGAAAATTGATCTCACACGGAAAGATGTTATGGTCGCAATAAATTGCATAGCCGATTGAGAAACCCTCCTCTTCGAACTCGACCTCTTTTCTTCGGTATTCCTCCCAAATGATGTTGCACAATATGCACCCCACTATCCACCGCAAAACGAAATGATTGCAGCGTGGGGTGATGCCTAAAGTATGGCGATAGGTCATCCCAGTTCACTGGGTGACAGCATTCGAATGTGCGTCGGCACACATCGCATTGTGTGGTATCCATGATCACGAGGTCGATCGACTCGATGGCGGTTGCCAGGGTATTCCAAGCGCGACGAGAACCCTGCTGTTTCTCGGAACGGAGATCAAGTATCAGAATCGAATCGAAAGCTGAATGCCGAACCGAAAACGATGCTGCACCGCAAGTGGACCTTTGTTCACGTCGTACCGCTGTAGCGAGCTTGCACAGTCGCTCCAGGAAACCGACAAGGCTGAGGGAGAACGTTGCTAGTTAGCTGACTAGGGGACCAGCTCTACGAACGTCGTTGTTCTCGCGCGGAACAGAAGCTAGCCGTTCTGATATTGATTTCATATGAAAATGACTCTCCGAGTGCAGAGGGATGATGGTAGTATGGTTAGAGGGGAGATGAAGAGGTTCCAAGGTTGCCTAAAATTGCGGGAACAACTTCAGCCCCTCCCTCAGCCTTGCGCACAGGGCTGAAAAAAAAAAACAGAGACAGCTACAAAAGGGCGTCAATTTATTGATTTATCATAAAGGGAGACTCTTTGGCCGATGTATATATATCAAGGCTTTGCGTAGCTATAGTGGTGTAAAGGAGGAAATATAAAGTCTAAGCCCGTCTAGAGTGTACCAGCGATGGAGCCAAAGTTACCCGTCAACTTGAATAAGTGGAATTCTGTCCTCGCTGGGTAAGCTGAGCAAGGAGTGCTTTTTCCCTTTTTCCCTTTTACCTAGGCAGATATTTAGGGTCTTCCTACACGGCACTACTCTATGACCCAAGTACTTCGCTATTTCCCTACAAACCCCCCGAAGAGGAGGTATAGATACTAGAAGCACTTCGAGCCTTAATTATCAGCAAGGTAGGGCCTTACCTAGCTATTTGAAGTACTTCTACAGGACAGATAAAAATCATAACAAAGTATTTATACCACTACTCTGGGTCTCGGAAATGCAGTAGAATACTCTATAGTACCTATTTTAGATTACGGAACTAATTTCAACCTCTAATATAACGAAATTTACGCAGATATTTAAACCTCATTAGCAGTGTTAACCATGATTAGTCCTCTCGGCTCTGAAGCCGACACTTGTGATGAGTGCAACCCTGGCACTAACTAATGTTTATAAACTGGTATTCTAGACTGCGAAAGACTACCACGGAATTAGAACACCAAAAATATAAAGCCCTAATAGCAGAATGCAGACATTCCCAGGAAAAGGCATTCAGAAGTGACTTTCCGCACTCTAATTCTGTATACATAGACAGCAAAGAATACCGAGGTCAAGGGAAATATCTTCACACAACCCCGCCATATGACACATTGAACAAAATCGAACTATCCCAAATCAGAGACCAGAAATATACACTCTACCTAACTAGCTGGCTAACAGCGCTTAAAAACCGCACCCACTCAACAAAAATATCTATACACAAATAGGACACTTCAGCCTCCCCACACTATGCCCTCTCCCCTGCCCACCATCCTCATCTTCTTTCAGACTAGCTTTCTCCAAACACCCCCGATGCCAAAGATGCCTACAGGCAAACACAACAAGCGCATCTGGTCCCGTACCCTCTCTTCCACTCCCTTCACCAGTTCTAACGCTCCTCCCCTTCCCCTTTCCACCCGCCGCCTCTTCATAAGCCGCCAACCTTCGTTCAACCTCCTCCTGCCCGCGCTTCTCCCACGCCTCCCAGACACTAGCCCCAGCACCCGGTCCCCACGCCCTCTTCCTACACCCTTCGCAGACCTGTCCTCGAGGCCGCCATCCGCGTTGACGGAGCTCGTGGATCTCTGCGACTTGGGCGAAGCCTTCTTTGTCCAGGAAGCGGTTTGCGAGAGATAGGATGGTTTCTTCGAATGTGTATGCTGAGAAAATTTCGGATAGGACGGCGCGGAGGTCTGCCAGGGAGGGCGAGGAGTGGGCGGCTCGGGTGAGGAAGGTGTAGAGAATGCGGAGGAAGGAGGGGTTGCTTTGGGATTGCGTTGCTTTGCGCGTTAGAGATGGGCGGGCCGTGGAGCTTGCGGCTTGAGAAGAAGCTGATTTGTTCGGTAAGGGGACGGTTGCTGAGGCCAGAAGAGCTGAAAAGGTTTGCTGGACGGAGGACCGCAGGGTCATTGTGATTTGTGTGGTGTCGAGAGGCTCTTGGTGTGGGTTGGTAGAAGCAGTGTGGGTAGGGTCGAGCCCAGATACGGCAGCTGATACTTCTTTAGCGAGGGTGACGACCTTGTCCACCAGCTCGAGCCATAGTAGCTCGTCCAGAGCAAGATCCTCTTCTTTCACGTCGCCATAAGCAGACTTGCGTCTGTTGATGAGAGGCTCTGGGGCACGCTCAGCTGACCTTGTCTGACCTTGACATAGCCATATGCCAACTTTTACATACTTCTCGATGTCGTTCAGGAGGTCTGCTATCGCTTCTTCTGTGTTGGCGGCATCGGGCGACTCCGCCGCGGCGCTGATAAGGCCAGTCAGGGCGGTCTCGAGAGTAGCAAGGTGCTTGACCAGTCGATCCATTGCTCGTTGAACAAGCCCATCGCGGGCTAAGAGCACCACGGCTGCATCAATGACACCGCTCTCTTCAAGCGCGGGAAGAACGGGGTCAAGCTTAAGATCCCCTGAACTGAGGAGGCTGACGAAGTCTGCGACATGGGCCTTGTTGTACTTGCATAGTAGTTGCACATATTGCTCGGTAAAGCCCGAGGGTAGGTCACCGCTTAGTGCTTGTCGTTCAGCTGACGGAGGGGCTTCGGGCTCGATGAGAGCTTTGAGATACTGGTATTGAGTGTCTGAGCCTTTCTCCAGCGCATGCAACACCGATTGAAGCAAGTCAGGTGCGTACTGCTTGAGCGCCTGTGCAGTTCTTTGAGGGTCTATTGCCGCTAAATCTTGCGATCGTTCAACAAGAACTGCTTTCACTTCGTTGGTCTGCTTCTTCGTTAATCCCTTGCTAGGTCGCAGGATTTCGCTGATACAATTGATGACATCATCTTTGTCTTCAGTGTCGTCAAGGTAGGTTTCTAGAAGCTTCGCATACTCCTGTGACCCGCGATACACCGTCTTCAGGACGCGATGGAAACCGGCCTTTTCGAATAGTGGAACCAGACTTTGGAGGTTTGGAGGATGATAGACGGACAAGAGGTATTCCGCTGAGAGCTGGCAGTCATCCTTGACAATGGCTGTTGGGTAGTTGCAAAGACCAATGAGGATCTGATGGAGAGAAGTCCCAGGAAGTATTATATGTTGAGGGTACTTGGGCAGATTGCGCGCGACGAACATGTAGAAGTAGATGATATCTTCCACGTCGAAGTTGTCGGTCGTCATGATGCCCAAGAGGGTGTGAATGATGTATTGTCTGGTAGGGGTGAACCCCGGACCATGCTGAGTGCCGTTGACTTGGTGACCTTTTACACCGTCTTGGTCCCCGTTCAGGAAATTGTCCTCGAAAGCTTCATTCAGCATGCTCATGAAGCTCGCTGCATCGAAATCGAGTATGAGTCGTAGATAAGGGAATGGAGGCTCGTCTCCCTTGTCTAATCGAGTTAGAAAGACATCACCTGAGCCCGGAGGCCAGGCCAAATTTTTGCCGGAGAACAAGAACCTGTACATGTCTTTCTTTGCGCTGTGAGCTTGTTCGTCATCCATAGCATCTCCTCCGGGGTACACTCGTCCTGTGAATGTGTAGGCGAGGTACGAGAAAATCTTCATGGCTGAAGTTAAGTAGACGTTCTGTTGATGATTCTCGTGCTCTTCAAAGTCGATGAGCTTTAGTAGTGTCAGAATGTTGATCAGTGGCGTAATGTAATCCCCAATCGCCCGAGTCCAGACGTAAATGAGCGCGTCATACAGGTTGTACTGTTGGCATAAAGTGGTCACTTGGTTGATATCAATCGTGTCGGTGCTTAGACGACATATGATATCCTCAAGCTTCGTAGCACGACCTTCTGAAGCGTAGGAGGTGATCATATCCTTCAACACGTTTGGAGGTATTGCAGTGACTTGCTCGTCAAGAATGTAGGGTTCCAGCGTTTCGAAGAAGACCGGCTCGGCAGATCCTTCCTCGAAAGCCTCGTATACCTCTTCGAAAAGGAACTCTTGCTCGTCCATACTCATGCAAGCGGTGAAGCAAGCGTCAGCAAGCTCTGATAGCTGTTTACGGCGCCCTGTATCTTCGATTCGGTTTTCTGTTCGGGAAAATGTGTACTTCAGTGACGCCGAGATCATCTCCAAAAGCTTCTCTTGAACCATCGCATGT
Source organism: Lophiotrema nucula (assembly GCA_010015825.1). Lineage (NCBI taxonomy): Eukaryota > Fungi > Ascomycota > Dothideomycetes > Pleosporales > Lophiotremataceae > Lophiotrema > Lophiotrema nucula. The sequence continues at coordinate 440,243 of ML977317.1, read as the reverse complement.
CGCGTCTTGTCGTCATCAGGCAAGCCTACTGTCAGCTTATCTGAGTCGCCGATATAGTATGACGTTGCGAGAGTAATAGCAGCAATGAAGTCACCATCTTCCATAAGTGCTAACAATCGATCTGCCCAGTTGGAGAGGGTACCAATAGAGACATCATTGAAACCGAGCAGAAACAATCGACCTTTGTAGGCTCGGAAGCTCATATAAAATGCATCGGCTACCACGCCATGCATTGACGTGTCTTCTTCATTTAGTTGTTCCACGACTGGACGTAATTGCTTCGAGAATAGATCGGAGTGATAGATGTGCTTCTGAATCAGGTCGAATGTGTCTGTCATTCGAAGTGTAGTGTCTTCAAGCACCACCAGGCGCTGGCTGATAGTCAAGACACCCAGCACAGACCGACTGAGCCATTGTACGGCGACGATAGCCTCTTCGCTTCTCCACCTACTTCGAGAGCGAAACCGAAGTTCCGTTGGTTTCTCTTTCTCTGACGGCGGCGAAATGATGCAATCGACTTCCAAAATGGTCAAAATGTTGGACCAGCAATACACTAGTTTGGTCTTTGACACGGATTTATTGGGATCATTGGAGGGATTCTTCAGTTTCACAGCTGGAAACCAGGCCAGACATCCACTCAACGCACTGTGCGGCTCGATCTCTTTCGGCCTCGAAGCCTTATGCTGCGTCTGAGCAAGCGGCGTTGTTGACACGATGACCAACAGATATGGCGTGAGAAGGGCTGTAAGGCCCATATCGTCCGTCGGCTGCTCTACGTTCCCCAGAGGAAGAGGTGAGAATGCAAGGACTGAGCTTGGTTTCCGAGGCTTTTCTAACGACTTCTCGGACAACGGGTACCTTCCTAAAATGCGAGTAACCTTCACGGTGCGCGCAATAGCCCCAAGGCCTCTAGTCGCCAAATGGGAGAAGGCCATGCCGCCATCATCGGCAGAGACCAATGCTGTATGGCGAGTGCCGAGAAATCCAATATGAAGAATGCCAACGCCCGAAACATGACCGTCTTGACGTCTGTCGTCCAGATTCGCTCTCTCGAGAGGCGGGATATGGAGGAAAGGCTTCGCCGGACGGGCAAGCTCCCAGGTGAATATATGTCCGGTCGCATGGCCTCCGGCAACAGTCGAGTGGTCAGCGGATATTGCCAGAGCTGTGACAGGGCCACATTCGATTGCTAGTACCAAAGTTAGACCAGTTGCTCCCAGATACAGAGTGTGGGCAGCTCACCTTTGGTGCCAGGGCCGATGATAGACTTTAGTACCTGCTGGTAGTCGAAGACTAAAATGAAGCCTTTCGACGTGCCAACCACAAGCGACGCAGCCACATTGAGACATGTCGCACGCCCAAAGTTTCGCTTTCCAACCTCGGAGAAGACCTGGCCAGTGATCTTTTTCAACTTGGTCCACCGCACAACCTCCCATGGCGCCTGTGGCGTATCGGCCCCATCATCCTGCTGCTGGAATATTAGGTTACTAGATATTGAAGACTGCCGTGATCGTGCGGAGAGGAACGCGGGGGAAGCTATTCGAGGGGAGCCAAGTGGGGAGGGCGAAAGTCTAGAGGAGAATCTTCGCTCGAATGGTTGGAGGGAGGTCGGTCTGTGAGCACGATGCAAGGAGCTGAGCGAGGCTGGGACGCTGCTACCGGGAGAAGAAAAGGCCGAGCCCTGACAGCGTTAGCTCTAGCATGCCCGCTACTCGCTTCCCAACTGTACCTGTATAGAGGGTGTATCGTCTGGAGTTGAGGTTGACTCCGGACTGCCTGGTCTCCTCGCTGGTGGGCGTATAGCTAGTTCCGATACTGGCTCCTCGTCGTCTCGTTCACTGTGTGATATCCTCCTCGTTGCGAACGATAAGCCGTTGGATCTAGCATCTGGTGTCCCTATTGACTGCACTTCCTCCTCCTCAGCGCCATCTTGAACAGGTGTGCTAGGCTCCTCCCAGTCCCGTAGCTCTTTTGGAGACTCTAAAGCCTCCGCCGCTTCTTGTGCCTCGTCTTCGTTATCCTGGTGAGCGCTGGCATGGCTCTCTTCCGAATCTGAGCTCATGAGGCTCGTGGATCGCAAAGCATCGCTTCACGCGTGCATGGGAAACAGAGCTCCAGATGAACCGAACTAGGACTTGTTTTCCCTCAAATTAATAGGCCGTTGCGTCGGGAAGTCAATTGGGGCGATGTGGCGGGCCTGTTCGCAGTTGTATACGGTACGAGGTGGTATGCCTGGGAGCTTCAGCACCGCTGTGAATACGGAGCTCTTTCGGGACGCGGCAGGGCTGAGATGGTGTGCAACAGATCCTAGACTATTTTTGACGGCCGAGAGGTTCTTGAGGCGCAGGATATGGGATTAGACGCGTGATTTGCCCATCTCGTGCTTCACGACGCCGCAGCAGTTCGTCGATCCGGCTCAACCTCGGTCGCTCGCGAAAGCGAGGAAGTGACGACTGCGAGGCGTCCAAGCTCCGAGATCCACAACGACGGCCGAGCATCTTTTTCACACTACAACTTCCACAATGTCGTCGATAGGACCTACGCTACCCCCGCACCTCTCAAAGAGGAAACGCAGCGAGGACGAAGATGCCTCAAATACCAGATCCTCGCCATCACGGTCGTCAAGTCCCGACTCCAGCGAAAAGCGCCGCCGTGTCCTAGGCCCAGCACCACCTCCTCGTGTCTTGGGCCCCGCAGCGCCTCCCGCGCCCCTCGACGAAATACCGCCGAATCATCCTTCAGAAGACTCAGACAGCAGCAGCGACGACGATTTTGGCCCTGCCCCTCCACCAGCTGGAGCCCAGCATGCTGCTTATGACGATGACGAGAAGCCACAAGCAAAGTCAGCCTTCGATACCGACTCGCAATATGCCGAAGAAGCGAAGAAGGTGCAACGCGATGAGTGGATGATGATGCCGCCGACACAAGACGATCTAGCTGCTCGAATGGACCCAACCAAGATACGCGCTCGCAAATTCAACACAGGCAAGGGAGGACGACCGCCGGCAGCAGGAGGGAAAGACATGGGTACCTGGACTGAAACCCCAGAACAGAAGCTCAAGCGGCTGCAGAACGAGGCTCTGGGTATCTCTGCGCCATCGAGTGCATCAGACGCTGCGGCTAGAGAATCGCGACGAAATCGAGAGCAAGAAGAGAAGGCAAGGAAGCTTAAAGAAAGGCTCGATGGTGTCAGAGGCAAGAGCCTAGTGGAGCAGCACAAGGAGAAGAGTAGTGGGAAGGAGAAGGAAGACGATCCAAGCAAGCGAGTGTTTGATTACGAAAAAGACATGGGCACTGGCATGAAAATTAGCAGCAAGCAGAGGAATGAGATGCTCAACAAGGCCAAGGGGTTTGGAGATCGATTCTCGTCAGGAAACTATCTATGAGCATCTAAACCATCCATCACCGTTTGCAACCACCACTACCTCCCCTCACTGTTTGTGCAAGCTCGATCAAGCTCCCGTCTATGTCTGCGTTGAGCTTTCAGCAGAGCTTGGTTTACTTCCGCTGGACTTGCTGCTCGGTGGTCTCTGTGGAAGGAATTCCACCTTGACCTCACGCCCCATTGTATCCACAATTGCCTTTCGTATGGCGACTTCATCGACCGTTTGGCCCGGTCGCGTCGTGTGCTTTTGCACGACCACTCTCGTTAGCCCGGACAACCGCCTTGTCAAACCTGCATGTAGCTTGAAAGTCAGGCCGTTTTCATTTCCATACACTTTGTAAGTCTTGATAGCTTGGCTCTGCCCAGGAAGGACGTGCTGATATGCCATCCACTTGTCCAAGGAGTCCACTGTGTACATAGTCCAGGCATTAGTCGAGAACGGGATCAGCCTTGTCTCTTCGTATATCTGCCTGCAAACTTGGAGCAAAGTCAAACCGTAGAGCTCTCCGACCGAGCTGGAACGCATGACAGCGATGTATTCATTAATTCAGTGTATCGCCGCCGGTATTCCGCATGGCGAAATAGATTTGGTGACCACCAGGAAGCAATAGTTCCCAGATTCGGTTGCGCAGCTCACCCGGGAGTCGGAGCAGAGGCGATTGTTGCTCGTTGCGTTCAAAACTAGTGGATTGTGAGCGGGAGTGTGCTGGGTTGCAAGGACTCTACTTACATCGCGGCATAGGAACCCCTCGCCTGCGTATCTAGCAGCCCATTTGGGAGGAGGACCATTGGCGGGAACGGGTTTGTATGAGCCATGGTTGTCGCGGTGTTGGTGGCTGTGAAAATACGTGCAGGCGCAGTGGGTGGGGCAGATTCCTTTTATGTTCGGAGCTCGAAGCTTGACGTCACGGTGAAAGCAAAGCTTTGGAAATCGGACCAATTGATTCGCAGACACACCGACTATTTTCTACACACGAGTCGGCACTCGAGTAGACATATTCAGACCTGACCTTTCCGACGGCCGCTCATATCACCATGGTCCTGATCTAGCCCACGTCACCGTGATTCGAGCGTAGTCACCAATCTCTAGGGAACACCACATCAACTCTCCTCCCCGCGATCTTCCTTATCGACTGCCTTACGCGGTCTTCATCATCCGCCACGGACTGTCTCACAAGTACCCTCTTCAGCCCCGGCAGACGCCTGATTACCTTCGCCTCAGTCTCGTCCAAATGGCCCCAGAGCGTGTCGATAACGCAGCTGGTGATAGCTTTGATTTGCGCGGACAGAACGGAATTCTGGCTCTGCCATCTCTTCAGACTGTCAACGCTCCAGAAGAAGAAGTTGTTTGCAGAGAAGGGAAGCAAGGCTGCCTCGAGATAGATCTGCCGGCATGCTTGAAGAAATTTGATGGGGAGGAATACGCTAATCGGCTGTTTGGTATTGTAGTAATAGGCGTAGCAGGTTTTGTGCCAGATTCCAATCTCGAAATTTTGTCCTCCAAGTTGCGAACTCGTACACTCGGTTCCTCAGTTCTGCGGGAAGTTTTAGGAGCGGGGATTCGAGCCTGTTTTTCTCGAATCTGGTTCCAACATCAGTACAGGACTCTTCATACTAGAGACTCACTTACATCTTCACGTACTCTCCCCTCGGCCGCGCGTCCAGCATTCCATTCGGCAGGAGGATGACCTTCGATGGAGGCGTGTCCTGACTGGCCATGATTGTCGAGGGAGTTCTGTTAATTTTAAGACGTAGACTTTTGGAGTATTACAATGTGGGTGTTGATCGACGCAGGAAGATAGAGCCCGAGAGTTGCCTCACCCGACCGCGAGAATTGGAAGATAAGGAAGGCAAGTGGCTGACTCATCATCCGCATGAGGTTGTTCTTTCACTCATTCGTTGCTAGGCAACGCGTAGCGCAATTGCCTCTCCAGCTGACCAACCATTTCTAGCGCAAAGCTTGTTAAATACACTCAACTGGGCACCTCTCCAAATCCCCAACAATGTCTGTCAAGCTTCTGCGAAATGGTTTGCTCGATGCAAGTCCACAAGCCAATCGACCTGAGATGGTCATCCCCGCGTGAGTCCCAACTATACATTTGCTGAAAGTTTACTAACGCTGCCCTATCCAGTCTCCGCTTCCAGAAGAACCGAGTGCAGTCACCTCTCTTACGACTTCCCAAGGAGCTGAGCGACATGATCTACGAACTCGTGCTCGGAGGCCGTCATATTCGAGTTTCGCGCAATCACGTCAAGATCCAGCGCGTTCCACCTGAGGGCACCATGGGTATTGATAGCTGTATCAAAGCTACAGGGACATAGAGTAGAATTATCTGAGCTTGACCATTGTCTCGCGCCAATTGTATATGGACACCGCGCTTCTGCCCTTTCGTCTGAGTATATTCGTCCTCGGGCCAGGATCCGTCCTCGAGGTCCGACCTAGCCAGCGGAGTCTCTTGATAGGAGGCAAGGAGTAGCTCGGATAGAGGGTGCTCCTCGTGCAGCGCGATGCCATTACTTCCTGCTTGTTGACTCATGTGCCCAATCACTCGAGGACAGGGTATATTTGTTGGGCTTTGAACAGCATGGAGAACTTGAAATGTGTTGTCATGAACATCTCGAGTCCGGATCGTAAATGATCGGAGACGATCGAGAAAGAGGCGAGCCAGTTACTCCCGGCAGGCGTCGATGTTACCATTCGGTTCTTCTTGATAGATTAATCTTGAGATGACGCCTGTATCTGCATCAATAGTAAGAATGTACTAGGAAACGCAGCACGTCTCTGCTTTGGTTAGGTTAGCATCCTTCGCATTTCATTTCCTATAGCTAATGATTTTAGTACATTCGAGACTTTATCCAGCTTTGACTGATAGTGGTCTTGCATACCGAGAAGCCAAGCATGCTGCTCTGACAAACCCGGCACACGGCCTGGGGCTTCACAGAACATAATGATATACTAAACACGATCGAGTCTCTGCCATGCTATGCCGTGATCTTATCATCTATCAATATATCCCATTTACCAACTTGATCCCACAATACCCTTCACATCTGCGCCATCAACATCCCACTACCTACTCCTACCCCAATCTCTGCATAAAGACGTGGTACAGATATCGTACCTACATAACTGCTGCTGGAGCCCTTCAATTCCCTACCTTGAACTCTATTGGCGCCGTTATTAGGTTCTGAAGTGTTTCCAAACAACCATTCCGACTGACTTTACGCAGTGCACTTGCACACTCATTGTACAAATTCTATACCTATATCGCTGATGCGGGAGTGCTTCACTCAATCATTGAGGACTCCAGCTGCGCTGTGATCGAGATTTGATTTGAAGTGCTCCTAAACAAGATATTCGACAGATGTCCCTGCGCAGATGTGAATACCCACTTCGCCATTACTCGTAAGACACTATAGGAAATTCGACTTATACAGATCTCATGGCATGAGCTGAATCACGCTACTGAAGTTGTTTTTCTCTTCGCATATGACGTGATGAGCGGGACTTGCTCTCTTTCGATGGACTCTGGCTCAAAGCCGGATACAGCTGTGTTAGGGGTGTGGTAGATCGTATATCAGTGATTGCTGTGGCTGAAAGGCTTGATACTACTATGGCTCTCTTGGAAGGAAACTTTTGCGGCGGCTTAGAGAGTGCTTGTCTCTATGATTAACGTTGATAGATTTGTTTCTGTTGAAAGTCTTACTGCTATCGAACTTGAGCTTCATCGTATGTCTGCTGCTTGTGAGCATTTTATGGATTCTTATTGGTTTAGGCACGTGTATATGCTCATGGTGAGTAAAACTTCTAATATAGAGTACTTTCAAAATTCAACATAACGGTGGGACGAATAACTGGAGCGGAGGAGGAAGGACTCATAGCCTGCCGCTACATGCTAGGTGAAACGCTCACGTCTGGTCACTTGGGCGCCCAGGAGATTCAGGACAATGAGTTGGGAAGAGACCGGAGGCATTGCCGGATGCTCTTGGAGTATTAAAAGTGCGTGTTTTCTTCGCCTAACTCCCAGCATATAGCTCTGGGATAGCTCTGAGCTACTTCGTACAAGTTGAGGAAAATACTGGATGTATTGCAGATGAAGAAATGCCGTCCTGAAAACCAGGCTATTCTGCTCTTTCGAACATAGAACCAAATCCACAGTCAACCATGCATGTCACCTAAAGGCAAAGGGAACCGCTGTTCGTATTGAAAAGGCTGGACAGTGCAAGTCTGAACCGCAAGATTTCGTTAGTCACCGGGGTGCCAGTTCAGAGCCGATTCCTCAGTTGTAGCCAGAGATACGAAGCCTTCAGCGCTGTACCAAAGCCTCAAACAGTAAATTTTACCTCAACGCATTCCCCAAGGGCCTTGTGAAAGTCTTTGCGAATACTCTCAAGCTCTTTCTGGTGTCCTTCAATGTCCTCCTTCCCTAAAGCACGGATCTCAACGCTCTTCAAGCCAGCCAGCCAGTTGACTCAGAGCTGGGAGACTATTCGACGGTATCCCGAAATCAGCGACAGGCGGCAGGCGCGTTTCGTGACGACGGAGAATTGCACTGGGAGGAAATGTCTCCGCCAACACTCGAGTTGACCTGAGCTTTCGACAGCAAAAGTGTTGAGCTGGAAAGGCAAAAGAGCAGTCTCAGCGTAGATCTGCCGAGAGACGAACAGAAGATTGAATGGTATCTGATCCGATTTCCCGAAACTAGTGTACTTCTCGCTTCGGTTCTTGCCCGCAATGTTGTATAGTCTGAGTCGATGCGCACCCATATAAGGTTGGTGCCAAATGAGAAGCCCCTTGATATCAAGGACAAGGCTGAAGATTTCATTCGGGAGCTCAGCTGGAGGACGAAGAAGAGCCGAATCTCGAGCGTTGCGGTCGGCACTGCGCGTCTTCAGTCAACGTTTGTTGCTTTTGCGAAAATTTGCAGACTTACATAGTAACCATATCACCGTGTGGCGTAGGATCGAGCATTCCATTTGAGAATAGTGTCAGATATCCCCGTGCCACATTGCCCGTGGCAATGCTTGGGTCGTTTGCGTCGGTCATCTTCTCGTCGCCTACAAGAATATAAGGGGTCTGACGTAGCTGCCGGAGGTTAGGTGACCGCGGGTGGTTTTCAGGGATGTAAGGGTTGGGGTCCGGGTCTAATATACCCGTGAGTCAGAAGAAGTGGGGTAAGGGTGAAGGCAGGCTCGCTACTTTGGGTAACAGCGGAAAGAGCGGGCTTTGAATTGAAATCACGAACACCTCCATGCATGACATGCAGTGACTTCAGGTATGAATGCAGAGAGCATTTGTTTAGTCTCGTAGGAGTGCTTCAGGTGATTGGACCAGGCTCCACCTTTGTGGTGGTTGAGGACTAAAGTGCTCCTGATATCTATACCCCTTCTCCAGGTATTGAGATACATCATCTAAAAACTACTTCCACATGTTTGCCGGCAAGTTCAACAATCATGTCCTGAAGCTCGCCCTCGAGAGCGCTGAACTCACGATATTGCACCCAGACTATAACAAGTTTCAACCCTTGCAGCTGCTGCATAGTCCTTTGGTCCTCCTCACAGATAATGGCTCTATGCTCATAAGGGCGGACCTCAAGATCAGTGATAGCATTGACCTGTACTGGAAGAAGTCCATGACGATGCCCCTGTTGTACTAAGCTGGTATGTTGAAAGTCGAAAGTGTTGAGCGCAAACGGTAGGAGTGCTGTTTCAGAGTAAATCTGCCGGGAGGCTTCGAGCAGTGAAATAGCTACATGATCTTTGACAGATCCTGGACGCTCTTGGTTCTTGGAGAAGCTGAAAAGCACGTTTGATATAGGTTTGCGAGTTCCATGCGTATCGGAAGCGGAGGACCATCCAACCTCGATGATAACTCTACCAAGAGCGTATATGTAAATTTGGTTCCTGAGTTCAGGAGGTAGACGAAGTAATGGCGATCGTTGAGCATTCTGCTTAGAACTTATCATTGTTAGCTTTAGATCCAAGTGTTGACTAAAAAATTCAAACAACTTACATGAAATTCGATCTTCCTCTAGACTGAGGGTCAAGCATCCCATTCAGGAGAAGTTGAAGGCTCATCGATGGCGGGGTGCTGCTTTTAGATTCGCAAGATGAATCGTGGTGGGTGAGAGAAGGGGCGAGGTTCGGAGGAAACATATGGTGTTTTCAATATACTCCTGTAGACTGGGTAAGTGAGGGTGAAGGCGATTGCTTGTGAAAAGTCTTTACCTGAACAGCGCTATGGTGAAGCTCCTAATTTGACCAGCGAACGATGCGCAATGCGAGTACTCCATATGTATGCATTACCCCAAATATATTCTAAGGACATGTAAAGCGTCAGACTAGGAAGAATCTTCTGCTCACATCCTTCAAGTCTTGAATTGGCGGCGAGGGCTCTCAATGCTTCTGTTTATCCATTATGCACTAAAGAGTAGGTAGCTCTTCCAAAGATCTCCCAATCATCATATCCCGTTGTTTACCCCGTATACCTCCTAGCATTGCCGAGACGTATACACTTGAAAAGGGATGAAAGTCCCAGGCACTACACTGCTGCACATAGAAACCAATAGACTGGTCTCAAATAATAATAAGGTCTTGGATTGATCTTGCGCCAGATATCCATAGGGTCTAGTTCATTATAGGGGCATCATATCCTGATTCTTGTTCACTAACCGAAAGTAGTCAATACTTCAGACGTTAAAGCAGAACACCTGCCTCAAACATCGACATCTACAATCATTGAAATTCGTCAAGGCAACGTGGTGAACAAGATGCAGACTCTCAGTCCTCTTTATTCAATCTCCACTTCATCCAGTCTAGGTCCCTGTGGAGTCTATAGTCTCCACTTTTCAACGCATACCAAAATCCAACAAATCCCGCGAACGGCCATGATGTACCCAACATTTTCATCCAATTCGAGCTCTGCAATTGCTTCCACTGCATTACATCCACATTGACTTTGTCATAGACCGTCGGCAAACTGGTAGCTGTGTACTTCTCCCTCAACGCCTCGTACCACTGCTTATCGTACAGCTGCCAGAACTCATCCTTCGTGTAGTACGTATGCGAGTACAAGACCTTGTGGCCACCCAGCTCAGCAAGTCGAACCTCTAGCTCGCGATTCTGGCGGACGAACGAATCAATGTCCCTGGAAGCTGCACCCCATAGACCAATGTTCAGCATAGGCTGAGGCAAATGATGGTTCTCCTTGTCCATGCTGTAGGGATGGAAAGTCGGCGGATTGACCGCGCGTAAAGGGCAGAGCCACAACGGCCATATATTCAGATTCTGCGATGTATAATCGACAAACTCTTCGACTGTAGCATAGGGAAGCGAGAGATCCTGGATGACGTGAAGGAAAGACATGTTGCTCCCGTGCAAGGCTCGATACATGACGCGCGTGTGCAAGAAGTCGTCAAGCAGCCACCGTGTGACACGGTTGAACGGGAGAAAGCCGAAATATCTGATCGCAGATTCTCCTATCCAGAAGCCGCCTCAATCGTATCGGAACAAGTACTCAGCTACTGGGATGTAATCAACGGAGACGCGATCGATTGGCATCTTCTTTACATGGAGATAGAACCATGGATCCTTTGCTGCACTGAAGCTCTGTGGCACCTTTCCCGGGGGTAGTTCATCCGTCAACTGCCCTGTCATCAGAACTCCGTGTGTCTTCGAAAAGAGAATGCCGTCCACGTAGTCATTAGTGAAGTCCTCGGTTGCTTTTCGAAGGATTCCAATGGTCTCGTGCAACGAGCCGAATGGATGATATGCCAACTTGACGAAGCGTTTCGCTGGCATCAATTTGAGGCGAAGCTTTGTAACAATGCCCAAGGTGCCTATTGATCCTGCAGCTCCCTTGAAGAGGTCTGCATTCTCAGCCTCGGAAGCCGTGACAACTTCCCCGGACGCAAGGACCATTTCGATCTCCGTGATGGTCTCGTCGAAGTAACCGTGTTTGAAGGAACTACTCTCACCTGCGGAACCAGCAAAGCCTCCGCCAACTGTAATTCCCGGAAACTCCTGGAACGATGAATGTTTAGCCAAGCCATCCTTAAAGGAGGAAAGTGATCGTACCATAACGACTGGCGGAATCAGACCATGGCCGAGAGTTGCTCGAACGAGTTGATCCATCGGGACATTGGGCTCGACAATTGCAACTCGAGATTCCTTATCAATTTCTAAGATATTCGAAAATGCGCTGATGTCTACCACGGGCTCTTGATGGACAGGACGGGTGCTGTTGGTTGACCCATGGAAAATGCGAAATGCTTGCTTGCGGCGAAAGAGGGCTGCAACCCTCGTTGATATCTTGGAGACGACTTCTTCATGCGGTGACATTCTGGGAAGGATGGAGAGTTAATGTGGGATTCTGGGAAAAGAGTCATCAGTGGTGAGTTGGAGGGGAGAACGAGAGTGGGGACCAAATAAGGGCCAACGCACCCAGACGCCTAGACCACACACAGGTCTTTGCTGTTGGCGAACCGAGAATTGGCCAGAAGGTGAGAGAAGACAATGGAAGGAGGTGCCCCCAAGGACGAGCCGGTTTAAAAGGGGCTCCGAGAGGTGAAGAGGAATGCTAACACCCCTCCCTCACGGAATGGGGGAACAGATACCGTATTACGACGTCTGAAGTGCTGTATTCTTCTGAACGAGGTCTCATTGATGTAGTGTGTGGACAGTGAAGTGCTCCCAGACGGTAATCCACTTTAGCATCTGTGACCCCGTCCGGGCCTGGAGTATCCAATAGCAACAGATGAATGGTCACAAGCGGTTGGACGTTTGCGCACAGTCGTATTATCTCCATAGTGAGGGCCATCGCCATTTCATCCACCGTATTCTTAGTAGCGCAACTCGAAAGCAAACAGTTCCCACCTCTTTCCCTGTGCGAAGTATTCACAAATTCTACTCCTAGCGAACGAGTTGTAAAGGTCATGAATTGCCGACTAGTATAGGGAAGTGCCCGCTGTATGAGCCCTCCAGATTCTAGTGTAACACTGCTCGACTAGTGGTCCTCGCTGAATCCTTCGTTAGTCTTTGTACGCTTACACGTACCGTGTGTGAGGACGTGCGCTAGTCTGGCTTATCACCTTACCTTCAGGTCCGGACACCGAAGTCGACAAGGCCGGTTGAACGGTCACTATCGCAAGTCTAGAGGCAATCCAGGATTATTGCATATTTGACCTCTCCTCAATGAGCGTCTAATATGCCGACCACGTTCTGATTATTCCCGTGAAGGCGTCGGCGATGGCAATGCTATCGCACGGGGAGAGGGACTGAGACCTTCCTAGTAAGAGGCCCAGACTCCAATTTTGGTACCTGGCATTGACGAGAGATTGGTCTATATCGAGATGACGATAGGGAATTGAGGGTTCAAATATGTTCTGGAGAATGTTCAGTGCTTTAGTAAGGAACCCTAGCACGTCATAGCTCAATCATGCCCTTGGATTCAGTCCCACCGCGACCTGCCGCTTTCTCACATCATCCAGCAATACCGACACATCCTTTTCTGTCGCATCGAAAGATTCCTCAACAACTTTCCGATGCTGCGCACTTCGCGGCTCAAATACCACGTCGAATGGCTTCGGCGCGCTCACGAACCCCGTCGTGAAAACGTTCTCCTCAATCAGCGGCTTCTTCCCATTCTTCGGTTTGATGTTAAACGCCCAAAGCAGCCTTGCAATAGCAATGGCGACTGAGTTCCTCGCAATAAACCTCCCTGGACATACGCGCCGACCGTAACCCCAGTTGTTCACCTGCTGCTGCTTGCCGATCCAGCGCTCAGGCCGGAATTCCCATGGCGCGTCGAAAAGCTTACCATCCGTCCTCATCGAGAGAAAGCATGGGATGATGGTAGACCCTTTCGGGATCCAGAACCCCTTGTAAAAGTCGTCTTGAGTCGTGGCGTGAGGTATTCCGGATGGAACGATGTGGCGCCAGCGGAAGTTCTCCTCGACAACGGCCTGAATATAAGGGAGCTTTTCGAGATCCTCAACCGTCGGCAAACGATCCGGACCAACAATGGAATCGAGCTCGGTCTGCGCTTTCGAAATCCAATCCGGGTACGCACAGCAAGCAAGGGTGAAGTGCTGCAGCGTTACATTCGTAGTCTCGACACCGGCATCGCATAGAATGCCGAGATCCCACGCTACTTCCGTATCACTAAGTTCCTTCTTCTCCTTACTGTTCATGAAGTCTTTGCTCCAGTTCCAAGACTTTCGGTTGAGGGCATCGTTCAGGTTGGTCATATGCAAGTCATTTTCAATCATGAAGAACCGATCCGCGACCTTCTTCCATGGCTTCAACGGTGTAGGGAGATACTCGAGCGCCGGTATCGCGTCTACAATCCAAGCTCCTACTTGACCGGCGTAGGTAAAATTCTTGAGGACTTCATGTGCGGTGAGAAGCTGCCATTCCTCGCCTGTTTCAATACGGAACCCGTAGACCAGCGCATACACGATTGACGCTGAGAACCTTTCGTACTGTTTCGGAAAGTCATTGGTCGATAGGAGGTTCTTGAGAAGGACCTTTGATTCCAAGTCTTGGAGAGGCGTATAGCAGCCTGATGCGCGAGGGCTTATGACCGTAGCTTCTAATCGTTGATGCAGTAAGAACTCTTCGCCGAAGGGTCGCAGCATGATGTGCATGCCCCTGCACGTAAGCTCGCCTCCCATCACCTATCATCATTAGCGGTTTTTTGCAAACCCATCCATCGATCTGCATCATCACGTCGCTTGCTTACCATACGCGGTCGGCTACTATAGATATTCGCGCGCTTATCCATCAAGTCTCGCGCAGTGTCGAAATCACCAATCAATATTACATTTGTGCCTCCAAAGTCGACACTGACAAGAGGCCCATACTCTTCAATCCATTTCGAGAAGGTGACCCATGGGGCGTCTTTGGGGGCTTGGTGTAGATTCCCAATCAGAGGGAGACGAGGCGGCCCTGGAGGAAGCTTCGCCCTCTTCCTCCTCTCATTCAAGTTGTACAGCAGAAGAAGGACACCAGCAGCAAGCCAGATGGTTGGCGAGAACATGATAGCAACGTGTCATATGCCAAAAGAACGAGGCAGAGGATGGTTTGTGGAGTGGAAGAAACAATGAGGGGTTGTCCGAAACAACGCGGCGAGGCTCACGGGCGTACGCCAGGTTATTGCTCTGCGTTATCACACACACGAGGACGAATGGGGGCAAGCTCGGCAGTTGATCGTATCCCTAAAACATGCCCCGTACAGAGCGGAGGAACCCGCGTTAGTCTCCTGCAAGACAAAGGTTGCATCGCGGCCGAGAAGTCGTTCAGGTTCTACACACACGAGACAGGCAACGTTCAAGAGGCACGATGCTTATCGCTCAACCGCTATCTTCATTTTCTATCTGAGTCCTGACTTCTGCTTGAAGAGCTCGATGAAAAGGATAAGAGCTGGTTCCCCAATGCAGTTCAAAAGCAAAAGTCGAAGATCCCATCACCCGCTTCCCCTCCCGCATCCTCCCCGACCACGGCCTTGGTGCCCTGCCCCTGCCAATGCGCAACCAGCCCACGAATACCACCACCATCTTAAGGAAATAAAGTTTCCCAGAGATTGGTTGAGTCCCCGAAGTGGCTTCATGGTTACTGCAAGACTTGCCTGAACTGTACTTTACCTCCGTCTTGGGCTCGAAGCAAAGACATCTTAATTGGCCGTGCGAGCGAACACCCTGGTCAATCCTGGCGGTTACGCAGCGTCTGCCGGCTCCGCGCGGTGCGCTGCCGCAGCTACATAACTCTAATTCGTTCGCGGCCTTTTCACCGCGTGTCAATCATGTTCGCTTTCGAGATAGAGTTTCGCTTGCACGAGTCGCTACTGTCCTTTTGATATTCAAGGACTCAAGATGAGGGTGAATTGAACTATGGAGGCGGGTATCATGTGTCTACGCCGCAAGCAAGTAAACGAAGAAGGACAAGAAAGTATCGAGGTGGCAGCGGAGATTTGGTGAACGGCATCAATATGTGCTAGATGCGGCGTATGCCGTGACGAGCCTTTTGAAAGGATCGACCCTGTCTCTCGGGCACGATCATCTTGTCACTCTCCATGAGTAATACGAACTCGGGACAGTTTCAGCTCCAACAACGGGGACCTGCGCATTGCTGCCGCCCATCCTCTTCATTCGACGGATGAATAGAGAAACGTTAGTGCGAGGACGATCTTTCTCCAGGTTGAGCCAGGGAACTTCCCAGCTCAACGGCTGCACGAGCCCGACTCCCCACACGCCGGAACACATCTGTGCGTAGTCATGCTCTTCATTTAGCTCCGTCGTCCCTGGCTTCGTAGTCGCTATCTGAGAACCCACCTTTTTTATCTTCTTTTCGGCCTTGCTTGCTTGCGTAATAAGGTTTCCCGGTGTCATAAAAAGGGGATGGCGATAAACGACTATCGCTCAACATTGAACATAGTAGGATGGGTACTTGCAGCAACTTCAACAGTTTTCATTGCAGCGAGGTTGTTTACTAGGACGAGGATATCGACGACAAGTCCAGGGTGGGATGACTGGTTCATGCTTATTGCCTGGGTATGTTGACTCAACCCCACCTGCCCCAAATTCAATGTCATTAAACTCTTTTCCTTCGAAATTCATGTCTGATAGCCCATAGGTTTGGGCAATAGTATGCACTAGTACAGTGACGGTGGGAACGACGTATGGCTTCGGCCAACACATCGGAGACATCCCTAATTCTGAAGACCAGGCTCACGCGGCGATGTATGTCCTCATCGCGCCGCTCTTCAGCCTAGCATCTGCCTTCTTCACCAAGACGAGCATCATCATCGCATTCATGCGCATCATGGGACGGACAGTGACATGGGTCCACAAGCTCATCGCCTACGTCCCGATCGTGCTGTTACTGCTCACGAGTATGCTGTCATGCGGTGTCATGATATTCTTCTGCTGGCCGGTGCAGAAAGCGTGGAGACCAACACTCGACGGGACATGTATGGATCCCAAAGTCCTAGATATTGTGGGCCGGAGCGTCTCAGCGTATAACGCTGCTATGGATGTCTTTTGCGCATTGGTTCCATACTTGCTCATTCGCAACCTCAACATTCCCCGAAAAGACAAACGCAATCTCATCATCCTCATGGGAGGTAGCATCTTTGGCGCTGTTGCAACAATCATGAAGATCGTGGCGATGTCAACAATATCGAATGTTGGGGATATCACCTATTCGTGGTCTGAGATCACGATTTGGTACTTGTAAGTCCACCACTTCTCTGTTCTCCAGTCCGACACTCAATCCCATCTCACATATACTGACGGTGGTGTAGAACAGAGAACCATGTCCTAATAATCACCGGCTCCATGCCCGCCCTTCGCCCCTTCTGGCGCACCATCTACGGACGATACTCCTCATACGTATCCTCGTCCAAATCAAGGAATTCATTCAACCCTTCCTCCTCGAACAAAAAGTCCGAGTCGTACCACCTTCCTACCATAGGCTCCGCGCGCAACAAGGCCAATATAACGAATCCATACTCGGTCGCCATGCGTGATGAGAGCAGCGAGGAGAGTCTGGAGACAAGAATGCAAAGAAATGAGGAGGACAAGCGGGAGAGAGAAGCGAAGAAGGGGCAGGGCGATACAGAGAGCGTGGAGGTGATACTGCCGAAGCGACCAGATGGCGTCAGCAAGGCAAGAGTCACGAGTGGGAAAGATAGTGGAGATGGACGGGACAAGAGAAATAGAAAAGATAGTGATGCGAGGATCTTCGTGACTACTGAGGTACAGGTTGTGTAGATACTAGACATCGATATGATGTTGTAAAATAAGCATACTGTCTAGCATACGTCTAGGAAAGTACATTAATACAGTCAAAATATGCTGGAGTTCGGGAGAACTGGGCAAATGTGGCCACACGGGTTGCGATTGGCGAATATAGCTTTGAGTGGATTTACATTGTATTGCGACTCCTGGAGCGCTGCAAGTGGCTACCAAATCTCTCTATGTACTTGTCGCTACTGATTGAGCCAAAACTATCATGAGCCAAAGTTCACACAGCATGGCTCGCGCGCATCGGACTACTGACATACCACTCTGATTTGATTATCTCATGCGTTTTCCGACCATGAATGCGCCCGCTAATGCAACACACGCAACGATTGTCACGGCAATGATGTTTCTGCCGGCGCCGAATGATACACCTGAAGTTCTGGCTTGGATGTCTCGTATACTTTATAATCTTGTTCGCTAGCGTGCCTTCGAACATCGAGATTCGAACGGGTTTACCGATTTCGACGCAAGATCTTTGTCAGATGCTGTCTCAATATAGACTGTCCAAGTCTTGGCTGAATCGCCCAGGATGTCAATCTTCCTGTTGTTGTCCCACGTCTTCTGTTCGAAAAACTGAGAAATGCTTCGAAGCGATATCAGTGTTGTTTCGTAGCGGGCGTGAGTTTGACACAAACCGTAAAGGTTATTGTCATACTTTACAAACGACACACCTTCCGGACCATAATTGCGGTATCCAATAAGAGAGAAGTCATTAATATCATGTTTCGGTCCGAGTGAGCCTGGGGAAAAGCCCATGTCGCGGAGGGATTCGCGGAACATGAACATTTCCCACCCGTCCCCTAGTTCAATGGGAAACTTCGGGATTCGAGCGGCTAACAAGCAAGAGGCAATATCCTTATGCCATTGCTTGGGGAAGTTCTCAATCGGCCACTCGAACTCCGGTCTTGGGTAGGCACTCGCGCAATGTGCAATCTCGTGACAGAGGGTCACTGCCAAGAGAAACAGGAACCCGGGGCTCACTGGCTTCTCAGCTGGAGTGTTCATCAAGTAGGTAAGATAGCGTCTCGACACCATAAAACACGGTGACGTCGCCCCTCGGCCGGTGGACTTCCACCGGTCGTCAATCTTCGTGTAGAGGTCGTATCTTTCGCTCTGGAGGCATTCTATATCACTGGAGCTCCGAAAATAGTCCAGTATCTTGTGTTGTGGCAAGTTCTTCTGGTCATAGTATCTGACATACGCTTCTCGCTCAGGAAAGGGCACCGTAGCAGCGTTGTCCTCGTCGTTCTGTAAAGCAGAGAACGTCCAGGTCACGACTTCCGACAGCTTTTCCAACCTTTTTCTCCATTTTCACGCTTCTCAGATTTGGACACGGAAGTCGGCGACAGGTATTCTCTTCCACCGGGGAGCTGTTTGACTTCAAATGTTTCAAAGTCTAACCGCCAAGAGTTCACTCGATCGTCCGTCAAGAAAAGACTTGCCAACTGCAGCGCTGGTGCAAGCTTGTTGTACAAGTCTTCGGTGAATTCGTTATCATTCCTCCATCGAGAGAACTGGAAGATCGGGTGAATTGGATTGCCAAGAGTGCTTTGGGGCATATCCTTCCACTTGAAGTCAGGCTGTTCAAGAAGGTACTCGAGTGAATCTTTTTCTGCAGCGCCGTTGCATCCGACAAATGTCGCTTTCGGGTCCGGGTTGGGATCACTCATCGTCGCTCCGTAGGCTCGGGTAGTGTTCTCTGAGAATGTGTACGATGACAGCTCTGGGCAATCTTTAAGTATCACGATCGTTTGCAGTGACAACTATTTCTCAAAGAATAAGCAAACAGCAAATTTTTTGTAATCCAAATAGTGTACTAGAAGCAAGTTCTAAGATCTTCCAAACAGATACGAGGCTCTGCCATTCCGAACGTCTCAAATCTGTCAGCGTATTCGTCGACGTTCGTCAAGAAAAGACAGCTTATGTACTCCATCTTACAATCAGCGTATTGTGGTTCTTGAAGCACTTCAGTCGACTGGCAAAGATCCCACCTCAGTGGTGCTTGATGCACGAAGCGCTTCCGCGGGATAATACCATCATTTCATCACTTGACTTACAGCAATGCACTTGTAGACCTTTGTGAGAGTTCTCAGATATCAGTACTCTCATCGCTGTCAATGTTGGTATTACCTTACTTCGTCAAGACATTCACACGAAGTGCACTATCTTTTCCCTTCTAGTTGTCGCATGCTCATACACTGAGCCTCTTTCTAGTCGACAGTATATTTCTATATTAATCAAAGAATCGCAGAGGCATCGGTAGCTAGAGAAGGTCCATATCTCTCGAACTCGTCATAACGCTCTTCAGGCTAAGCCTGTGAAATCAGATTGCATACGAGGAATGGTCTACTCGTTTCAATGTCAAGAGAGCTCATGTAATGTCTCGCATAGATATTTTAATATCATGGAAGCATAGCATATTGTGTTTTTGACAAGGTGCGTGCTTCTTGGGAGAACTTTAACACAAACGTTCTCTTATAGGCTCGTTCCACAGAAGGAGACATGGGACGAGCAGATGAAAGTTTTGAGACCTATCTCATCGCATCCTTCCTCCAAGCATTTTGATCGTGTACTGCGAGTTATTGTAAAGAAGAAGCAAGGCGCAGGGCGATAATCGACCTTTATACACTACTCAAAGCGTCATGAAGTCATTGAGGCGTGCTTTTCTAGAGATTAGCAATACTTCGACCGAGCAGGATACATGGACCAAGCGGCACTGGATGTTCTCATTTTTCACAGGATATGCCTGTTCTTGAACAGCAAAGTTTCCTTAATATAGAGGTGTTTCTGTCCATTATAATCTGTTCATACGGTCAAAGCGTGCATGCTTTAAAGACGAGTATATGTGTGCAGAGACACGAAGTAATCAGGAAGAGGTACGCTTATGTACCTGCGAGCCAAATGATCACGTCGCCACTCTACTATCGTCTAAATAGTACCTCTAATAGGTAGATTTCGAGTAAGATCATACGATCTACGAGCTGGATCTTGTGATCCTTTAGTAGCAAAGCAAGGTACCTTCCTACAGTGTGATTTCGATAAATAGTAGCTTTCATCAGTTGGATCGAGTTGATTTTTTATTCTAGACATGTCGTCTAGCTTCTGCTTTTTTCAAGGAGGACTCACTTGTGAGAGAAAGTGAGAGGTAGGTCGGAAAATAAGTTAGGCTTATATACCCTCCAAGGACTCGCACCAAGCTCCTCACATTGACCTTTCAACACACCCTTCTTGCTCCACTATACTTATGCTCTTTCAGTCTAGTAGAGCCATTTCCAAGGAAGCGTGAGGTCTCTGAAACTCTACGAGTTGCAACATGTGGAGAAAATTTCCTTCTTTTGGATAATACTACAGAGCATGATCCCTCCCTAGGAGTGCTTTAAACGCACATGCAAGTCTCCACTACCCCCTTTTTAACACTTGGGAATAAGTGGTGCGTAGTGCAGGAGAATACCCTAAAGCTTTTGGGGCTTATATACTACTAGAGTTTCGCATGAGCATCTTCAGTCTCCATTTTCAGACACATACCCCCAATGAAGCTACTGTTTTATTGACTCAGCGAGCCGCAGAAACTACATGCAATGAAATGAGCTCGGTTTCGATTTTCAAGGTAAGCAGAGTAGTATATGTTCCAGCTAGCCGAGGACTATGGAGCGGAGAAGCTCTCTAGACAATAGGAAGTGTTTATATATCCCAGAGATGACCATGGGCTATGCGAGATGATCTTTCCAAAAATGATTCTTCATGTTCTCAAGGTGATGTAGCTTTTCGAAGCCTATAGAAGCACTCTTACATCAAACGTTTATGGTATTGTTTCTAATACTGTAGGTTTCATACTTTGCCAGCGGAGGTGTTTCTGAAACTTCGATCCGCGAGACATGCGCGAGTTCTGCATAACTCTTTTTAGAGAGGCGCTGAACGTCATCAGCTGTATGTTATGAGGTCTTTAGACTACACATTTGCTAGTCATCGCGCAGTGTTCAATAATAGAGACGAAGATTGTGTAGAAAAGAAGTATTCATCATTCCAGGAGGTGTTTAATACCCCTCAGATTCCTCATACGCATATAGGGTTCATGGCTTCAATACTTATAACATGCTTTGTAACGGACACTTTTGTGATCAACTGAATTCTGCCGACATGCAACGTCGTAAGCCTTGATTTTCAATACCTTGGAGACTCCAACATCATCTCACTCTTCCTTGTGTTTTAACAGGTGCCGAAAGTCATAATCCGAGCATCCGTGATCTTTTTAAAATCCACATACGAATGTTGGACCAGACCTTTTAATTAAAGAAAAATGCTAGTGTATTGATGAAGTGAGCAGGAGTGGTGAGGAAGCCGGGACGTGGTTATATACCCCTCAGAAATTCCATAAACATCTTCTGGGTCCACTTTTGAGAGACCGCTGAACAAATCTATAACTAGATAGTTTCCAAAGCCAGAAAAAAGCGCATGTCATGGTTGTTTCGGCGCTTCTAATACTTCAGGAAGTAAAGCGTTATAGGCTGCTCCATTTCATGCACTAGTTCTTTTTACCTTTCGAAGCACACATGCATCTTGCTGAGGAGTGTTTTCAAAAGTATAAAAAAGGTGGTATAGTGAAGAGGAAGGAAGCAGTAGGGAGTGCCGAACGGGTTTATATACCGCTCAGAAATGCATGAAATCCTTTAACGACGTTTTTGAGAATTCGGCGAGCATGTCAGTAATTGGCGTAGCCTTTCTTATCGATGAAGTACGCCTGTATGCACTGCACCACTGAATGTTTTTTTCGGTACTCTAAGAGAGGTCAAGATGAAATCTCCGCCATCTTCCTTCTAGAATTAGTGATAGTCATTTATGCAGCTTTTGTGGGTTTTTAGAAACGACATTAGATGCTTCTTTGCCTTATTTTAGTAGAGGAGAGGCAGTAGTGTGTAGAGGAGAAGAGCATCTGTGACCGTCATGTGAGTGAGTTTTTATACTCCGCTCTAGCGGCCGATTTGGATTAGCGATCGACGGACCGACGCATGGCGGCTGTGATGTGAAGGTTTGTAGGAGCGCTGAAATGATTGAGGCGCGGAAGCACTTCGATTCGAAATGATTGTAATAGTATGATTCTGACTATGTCATGGAGCCGCTTCAGCCGTTCAGATGCAAAGATCATGCGCACGCTGATGAAGCCATGCCCGAGGGATCGTCCCTCCCAATCTTGGTGATGTCCTCTAGTAGAGTCTAATCATCCCTAGCCTCACTCTTGTGGTCATCCTCACTATCGTCAGCAGTAACACGATCCTCAACCTCCTCATTCACCAGTCTCCCAACAGCAGCCGACTCTTCAATGACAGTTCTTGCCACTGCCTCCGAGACCTCCAAATCCTGCACCACTAGCTGGATCGTACATTCTGGCACAAGTACCTTTTGCACGAAGTACCCTACACCGCCGAAACTGACAGCTGGATCAAACTCAAATTTTGCAAGCTGGACGCGGAGCTGCGTGACGATGGTAGAAGCGAAGAGTTGCGCACCACGAGCTCCGTAGTAGCCAGTGTGCGAATCTGGGATCGAAGAGTCCTCATCGTCTTCCTCGTCTCCACCAGCCTCAAGATCTTGAAACAGCGCTGCATCGGAGCGGCCGCTAGCCTTCTTAGCCGTCTTCTTCAACTTCGACATCTGCTCGCCATTATCCTTGCGCATGAACTCATGGACCGAAACTTTATGTCGTCCTTGCGCTGCTTTTTCTTCCAGCTCCTTCCTATATAGCGATACTTTCTTCCTCTTGAGGACCTTGATCAGATGGACATGATGCTGCTGTATCCGGTCTGGAATAGCTGACCAGTCAATGGCGGGATATGCTTTCTTTGTGTACTCTTCAATAGCTGTTTGTCGCTTGTGCTCTGCGCAGAAAAGACTCTGGTTGCGTATGGTGTCCTTCTTGCCTTTCCACCACTCCCAGTAGAACGACTGATCAACCGCTTCGGCGCATATAGGGCAAGTGTCGTCGGAGTGGGTTGGCTGTTGCTCGGCTAGGTATTGCTCGAGATCTTCGACGCGCTCTTGTTCGTCGTCGGAGCCTAAGGGGGACAAAGGTGCGCTGGAGCCGTTAGGATCCAAATTGGACTTCTGTGAAGTCGGAGGGTCAGAAGTCTGCGAGCGGCTGGGATTCTTGTATGCGTCTAAGAAAGACAGAGTAGGTCGTGGCTTAGCGGCAGATGCTGGTTTAATCTTCTTGCCCTTTGCCCCAGGTATCTTGATATCTAGCAGCTCCTCCTCAGCTTCAGACGTGCCCGATGCCTGCCTTGCCAGCTTCTTTCTCATTTTGGGCTTGACTTCTGGTAGAGACATCATTGATATCTCGGAGGCATCGGAAGCATCGGAGTCGTCCGCATCGTTCGCAGCCGGCGTAGGTTCGTGTTTCTGATAGGCGTCCTTAGTGGTCGATCTGGACTTTGTGGGTTTGGCAGGTTGGCTCAAAGGCTTCGATCCGTAGCTCTTTAGCTTCCCAAACGTTCGCTGCGGCGCAGAGGAGGACTTCACGAAAGTCTTCTTCGTCGTGTTCTCCACCCTGCGTAACTTGGTTCTGTTTCCGTACTCCATGCCACCAAAAGGACGGTCTGAGTCATCTGCTGACCTCTTGCTCGCAGAAGAAGCCGGGCTTCTGCTTGCGTTCTCTTTGTCCTCATTCTGCGAGCTCTGACTGAGCTTGTCTGTTTGTGCCTTCCCGTCTGTGCCCGCTCTCGGCGCATTGATCTTCGTCGATGGCGACGGTCGTTTCGCGTTCTTTCCTTGCGGGGGTACAAAGATGTTTTGAACGGGTGCCGTCCTTTTTGGTACAGCGTTCAGCGGTCGCGGAGACTCAACACGTCTTTCAGGTGAGGTCTGCTCGTCGCTCGAAGATGCCGGGTCCGCCAGGATGTCTTCTTCGTCCATAGTCTTAGTGGAGGGCGCATTGTACCCAAAGTAGGCCCTCGCCATGTCCGGGTCATCTTCTTCGTGGTCTTCGGAGCTCGCGTGCTCCTTCCCGTTGACGACGCGGAGCAATTTTTGCGTTGTCCTTTGAAGTATCGGCATTGTGCGGGGGAAAGCTGCGTAGTAGAGGCATCAAGGTTCTGGATATCGGTCGAAAGATCGGAAGTATTGAATTTCAAAGAATGCTGCGTAGGTGCAATGTCTCATTCGACAATAACGAGCGTGGAAGCTCGGGAAAGATGGAGACTCGAAGACGCGATGCAGGGACCCGACGCGAGACAGAACGCCGGCTGCCGATATCACGTGACGCCTCAACCTCTCTACATATAGACCTATGCTATAAGTTGAGCCGAGAATTTAACTCACTGGTTTAGCTTCAGAAGCCATTTTGAAAAAGATGTCGTGCAGTAGGTGTTCAAATTCACAAGTTGATGGGGGTATCATTTGCTTACTTTCCAGCACCCTCACGAGCATTAGCTAAACGCGAGAATGCCTAAATCCCGTATCTCTAGAACGCGAAATATGCCCTTTCACGTTCCTATACAGCTTTCCTCCCAACATTACCCACCCCTCGTCCGACAACGCTGACCACAACCTCCTCACTCCCCTCGCCCTTATCCCGAAAACCCCACCCGGCACCACCAAACTCCCTTAGATCGCGACCTAACTGTATTGTATTCTCGCTCGCAATAACATCTCGTCCCATCGCTATCCTTCCCACGTCTTCTGAGCCCATAGCCATCAAGCAAAAGACCGTCTCGGCCGCCGATCGAGATACGCAACCACCTTGTTGTATGACCTCCAGGAGCTGGTATGCACATTGTCGTCCGACATCTTCAGGCGTCGTTCCGCCTTCTGGTGGACTCGCGACGTCCGCTGAGTACAAGCATCCCGTACTTGACTCCGCGACCAGACTGAGCCCGAATCCCACAGCGCCCTTCTTCTTGCCAGAAGGATTGTTCTTATCGTTCGGCGTCTGGATGAACGGCGCGCCTGAAACATCTGAAAATATGTACGTATCAGGGACGAACTTATTCAGTACCCCTCTCGCAGACTCGATACTCCTAGCGTTATTCGATCCGCCGACACCAATCGCGTACGCGACACCTCTTATCCTCTTCACCCGTCCCGGATTAAGCAGATGCAGCGTCTTCGGTAGTCGAACCTGATGATTGAACACGATCTGTACCTCTCCACCCGCACTCTTCCCTCCACTAGGCGCACAACTCCTCTTCAACACCCTTAATTCAATATCCCGCTCGATACCAAACTGCTTATACAGCGGCAGTATCGCCGTCCGTACCGAGTCCACCGACAGATCGCCTGAGACGGGATGCGCACCCGTCACACATCCCTCGCCGTGAAATATTACATTCATATGGCCCTTCGAAAAGGAACTCAGTATGCAGAGCGGTATTATCCACCAGCTTACGCCCCTCCCCTCACACCCTCTTCCAAGTTCATGTCTCAACACCCCACCACTCGCACCCAGACCCTCCGCTGAGCCCGTTATGAGACCAGGTCTATACACGAGCGTACTCCCGCTCATACCGAACTCGATTTTCGAGCCATTCGTGATCGAATCAAGTAAACGTATGAATGATACTTCATGCGGTTGCAGGCCCTGGCGTGAGACGTTGTTCGGTCGAATCTGGGATATTCGGATTGGGCGGCCGGTGAGTGTGGAGAGGAGGAGGCGCGATGGGAGATGGCGGTGGCCTGTGAATTTGAGGAGGGTTTGTGTGGTTTCGTCCGTCATTTTGGGAGACGATAGACAGCGAATCGCGATCGTGTGGTTATGTCGAACTGTGGAAGTCGCGACTTTGTTCCTGCTGTAGTGTGGGTTGCGCCTTCCGCTGGGAACTTTTTCTGCCGGGCGGTGGGGATAGCGTTCCGTCGTGCCGGGATTTGGAGCACTTCTTGCTGGTTTGGGAAGGTTTACAAAGTCGTGGATTGCAGCAAAAAGGCATAACCGTCACGTGAACGAGCAGAAAATCATGCCCTGATTGGCTCTTAGGTCCAGCTGTTATCGGCTACACATGCTTTCTAGATTTGCAGCGCGAGATGCATCTTCTTTATATACAGGTTTCCATCACAACGATATCATCTGCTGGAATCTACCAAATTTCTAAGTCATACA
The DNA here is from genome assembly GCA_010015825.1 of Lophiotrema nucula. Taxonomy (NCBI): domain Eukaryota; kingdom Fungi; phylum Ascomycota; class Dothideomycetes; order Pleosporales; family Lophiotremataceae; genus Lophiotrema; species Lophiotrema nucula. The sequence continues at coordinate 413,971 of ML977317.1, read as the reverse complement.
AATTGTCGCCGCCGAAGCTATGGCGGCTTCCCATTCCACCACCTAATATCTAGCCAAAACCCACTGTACACCCGCCAAACTCCGATACGATTTGGCTCATTGATCTGTTTCATCACATAGCCTTCCATCTCGGCCCTCCACCCAACCCATCCTTATCAATCTCATCATCCGAGATGTTAGCAGGGATATTAGCAGCCAAGCTCACAATGCCAACCAGGCGCGGCCGCTTGTATCCCCGATGTCAGGTAGTGGTGCACCGAGCAGTTCCATACTGCGACGAGACTGAATTTTACTCTGCCGTCTTTTGGGCCCCTGCCAGAACTATGAAAGTGTTGATTGTATATTTACTACAAGAGTCGTAGTAAGCTAGGAGCGCGTATTCGGCTAACATGTCAACATAGGGGTTAGTGCTATGCAAGTTCTGGCCTGCGTGCGCGTTTTCTAAACTAACACTATACTGATATGTATTCAATGAAGTAACGGGGCATGTCAACAGCTCCTTTCTCGCGAACTCAACGTGGACTAAGCAGTCAACGCTACACGTTGTGTCGCCTTTACGTGCGCGGCCATTCGTTATTCTTCGCCTTACCAGGCTGAGCGTTACTTGTGACAAGTCATCATGGAGGCACCGCACTCGACGCTCTCCTATATACCTCTCAGCAAAGAACGAAGAGAGATACGTCTTCTCCATGTGCATCCAATGCACGGAGCAACTAAGGTTCCCAGTTCATCGCAGGACTCTCCACGCGACGCCCCAATCCGCTGTTCTCTCAGCATTGTCTCACTGAACGATTCGCCGTCCTTCGACGCACTTTCATACGTTTGGGGTGAACCAAAGAGAGTGCAAAATGTCATCATCAACGGGCATAAGTTTCCTATAACGGCCAACCTTCATCTGGCCCTTACGCATCTGCAACTACCCAATCAGGAGCGCATCATGTGGATCGATGCGGTCTGCATCAATCAAGGAGACATTGAAGAGCGTGCCAATCAAGTGGCGAACATGGTGCATGTTTTCGGGATGGCCTCGACAGTCATTGCATTTCTAGGCCCTGAATTCGAAGGCTTTGAATTGATGATGGAATATGTACAGATGGTCGGAAATAACCCGAACTTGCACTATGATCCAGCATTCAAAGGTCAAATCGATGGTCACGCTCAATGTCGTAACATGGACATCGAATCTAAGGGTCTCACGGACCCCATAAGGCACTTCTTTTCGTTGCCGTGGCATGACCGCGTCTGGACTATCCAGGAATACGCCAAAGCAAAGCGAATCATGTTCCAATGTGGACAACAGACTCTAGACGGTGCTCTACTGAATCGTGCGCTCGAAAACTTAGACCTGCATTCTAAGCACTGCTGCAGTGTAAAATCGCTCTACACGGCGGAGGTCACCTACGAATTCGAGCTACTGAACCGAATGAGCAAATCACAACAATTTGAACTTCTGTTGGCACTTTTCAGGTCCCGCAAGTCGCACGACCCGCGAGATAAGGTCTACGGCCTGCTGAGTTTGGCATCTCCGGAGCTGCGCGATAAGTTGATGCCGGATTACCACGTTCCCACAGCCGAAGTATATCAGAAAGTTGTCGCAATCTCTATAGAGAAGAGCCAGTCCTTAGAAGTGTTGAGCTACACATACGGCACGCGGCATTTACCCCTTGGACTCCCTTCATTCGTTCCTGACTGGACGACGCTCGCCCCACAAGACGAGTTGCGAGATTTCCGCGGTCGCTGTGCGATTTTGTCCGCGGAGGTCTACAACGCGTCTAAGACGACAACACCGCGATTCACCTTTTCTGCCAGCAGAGCAGCAGTAACTACACCAGCTCAAATTATTGATGTGATCGCCGAAGTAGAAAATCTCGAGACTCCCCCCTTGGGAAGAAAGGAACGGTTGAAGGATCACTTCAGAATGGCCTGGCTCCGTAATTCCAATGATGCTACTGATGTATACCCATCCCGGTCCGGCGCCTTCTGGAGAACCTTGTGTGGAAGTATTGCACTTGTTCCCGCCGGTTCCATCTTTGAATACCGCCGTGTGAGCTCAACCGACATCCGGAAGTTCTTGCAATGGGAATCATGGCTGAATTCTGACTCTGTAGTCGAAAATAGTGATGCTAACTATCATACGTTATACAGCGCCGTTAGCGTAGGGCGCATCTTCTTTATCACTAAGAAAGGATACATCGGATGGGCTCCGGAAACATCTGCCAAGGGCGATTGCGTGGTACTGATGCCAGGAGGCTCCGTGCCATATGTGCTACGCGCACAAGGCGGGAGGACAAGACGTAGTGGTGTCGTGGCCACGTTTCTCGGGGATGCTTATGTGCATGGCCTAATGCACGGGGAGGTCTATGATGAAGCGGAACTTGAGACTATTACCTTGATCTGATAGCGGGGCGTGTCAATACAATGCTTGCATCAGCCTACCTCCAACAGTCCACGATTTAGCCTAGGATTCATTCTACTTTACCACTATCGCTAGGGCTCGACTGCTTATGTGCAGTAATTAACAAGGTCTCTAACGGGCACAGGTGTTCATGCGACAGAGGGGTCTAAGATGGAGAAAAGCTTCCAGCACCTTGAAACAGTGTTTGATGACTTAGGAAACTGGAATTCGACGCTGCTCGAATTCTCTATGAGCGATCACGTATCTGCGTTTGAATTGTTTGAATATTTTCTGAGACGCAACCCCTAGACGACTAATGCCTCAAGGCCTGAACATGAGCTTCCTTGTGTGGCAATGACGCTGTGTGTTATCAAGCGTCCTAGCTAGAACTACTCTCGTATCGTATAGTAATAACGCATGTACGTATCATATCTGGGACGTGGGAAGTGGAGATCCTGATGACGAGTCTCAGTGCATGATCTGCCGACGATCTGGCAAGCCGTCAGTCTGAATACGCCATATCTCAATTGCTTCATTAGTCTTAATTCTTAGTCTATCACAAAGGCGCCATGTCGACATGCACGGGTAAGCCGACCAATAGATATGCCTTCTACCTAACCCTGCAACTCTCAAGTCTAGGGAATGTTCTGAGGCGGGGATCTATTCTCAGCTTTTCCTCCACTGTTACCTTTATCGTCATCAGGCGGGAGCTCATCTCCACCCCCGTTGATAACACTAAAACACAAGTCATGAGCACACACCGGGATCGCAAAAGGAGAATCGATAGAGTCATACAATCCACTGCGGTGACTAGTGGGACACATTTCCAGCATAGCGTCCGATTGCTAATGGAGCGCACGGATTCTTAAGACTCTCAGAGAGGCGGTATATATATTAGGAGCACTTCAGTGACTTCTTAATACCAAGTTAGGATTTTACTCAGCTATTCAATGTCCTTCTACTAGATAGATCTGGAAATCTGCTATCTGCATCCCGTCTCCGGTAACCGTCGAAGGCCTTTGTAAGTAAAGTGTTCACGTCTTCAGCTACCACAAAACGCGGCTGAATTCGCAAACACCGGCTGCATGGACGTATCCACTGCAACGTTTCATTCTCGTATTAGAGGAAGGGTAGCTGATGCGATTATCTAAATGAACCAGTGTCAACTTCTAGCTTCTATAGGACCAAATTAATGAGAGACTCGATATACTCAGTTGCCCAAGTCCCGAACACAGGGGCCAGATACCCTCCTTCAAATTCGTCATACCTTGGATGCGTGGAGTAGAAGCGCTTCAAAGAGCCAAGCCAGGCCCTACCTCTGTATAATTTATTAAGAATGAAGCGCTCCTAAGATCTATACCCCCTTTTCGGTCATGGCTTGTCATGGTAGTCGATTACGGGCCAGCTCTCACTTGCTGACCCGCGGCGAACGACGCACTTGTTCTCTTATTACTCGATACGGAGAAAACGAAAGAAAATCCTTGTCTACTAGTGTCTTTGGATAGGTCCACGAGTTTGCCTGGACGGCAAGGCGGAGAGTACAACGGGCCGTCAGGACCGCCGGCGGCAGACTCGATGTCACAGTTCTCTTAACATCCATCCATCCATCCATCCATCCATCCATCTGGTCTGCTCCAGGAACGCCTAGCACCATCGTCCCCCCTCCTTTCACGCCCAGAAAACCCCCCCCACATTCAATAACAACCCACACCCGTACAAACATCCTTATCCATCTACAACATACGAAGGTACCCGTGGGGCGTGATCAACCGGTACCTAGCTGCACTACTAGCAAGCACGATACAAGCGTACCAAGAAAGCGTAGTCTGAATCCATACGAACAAGAGCGGAGAGAGCAGGTCGCTGGGCGGTGCGTAATAGATGACGCCGACAGATAGCTTCCTTAGCACGTCAAGTCAAGTCAAGTCAAGTCCCCTGAATTTATGGTCTTCGTAGTATAAGAGTACCCCTATATCCGAGCACAGCGGTATCCCCTGGAAAACATGACTTGAGGGAGAGGCATACAGTGGCAGTGCAGTGCAATGTAGGAGGAGATGTCGAAAAGAATGCGGGAGTTACCAACCGTAGGTACTTGGACTAAGGATGTCCCCGCTCCCAGCTCCCGCGAGGCTCCCGCGAGCCAGGAATGCCCTTCCCTTCCCTTCCCGATTCCGTCCCTGTCCCCGCCTCCGTCTCCACAACGCACGTGGCGTATTTTACGTCAACCAAGGATACAGTCAGTACCAATATGGAGAGAAGTGTTCACGAAAAGTTCCAACTCATAGAAAGCCGCTCAGATGTCAGGAAAAAGGATTGATTCAAACCGCCCCGCCCTGTATGCTAACGCCACCCAATGATTTAAACCTACAAACAGCGCAAAACAATGAGTAAACACGCTCAAAGCAAGCACACACACCACCACTCAGCCAATAACATCATCATCATCTCCTCCCACTACTCGACCCCCCACTACCACTACCCTCCGCATCGCTATCCCTTCTATCCTTCTCATTAAACCCCTCTTCCCGATCCGTATACGGCCTCTCCCCCTCCTCACTCTCGCTCAAAAGATCCTCATCACTCTCCCCCGCGAACGCATCATACAGCTCCCCACCCCTCTTCGCCCTACCCTTCCTCTTCCCAGCACCGGCGGCTCCATTCAACATGCCCGTGCGCGCCCCGCCCTCGTCGTCATCCGCATCGTCCAGGATCTCGAACTCGTAGTCGTCGCGCGAGTTGCGGAGACGGCGGCGGCGGGCTACGAGGAAGTAGGTTGCGAGGCTAGCACAGAAGATCAGGATTAGTGCGATGCTTCCATAGATCCAGATTTGCGTGCGTTTGGACACACCAAATGTAGGGAAGGGGGATGGGAGGAAGCTGTCTGGCGCAGATGATGCTGTTGGCGATGATGAGGCTTCGACGGGTGTCTCGGATGCAGTGGTCGAAGCTGGTGGCGATTGCGAGGTAGGTTTGGGCTTTTGGTTGACGGGTCGGTCGGGGAGGTCCGTTGGGATGTCGGTGGGTCTTGATGATGAGGGAACGCTGATGGTGGTGGTGTGGGCGGGATGATCAGAGATGACATCGTGATCGTCGTCGTCGTGCTCAGTGGGTATTGGTCGCAGTTTCTGGATCTTAGGGTCGATACATTCGCCCCAAAGGCGAAGCTTCCAGTCCTGGAAGGTTCCGTTCTTTCCGTTGACGTTGGTGTCCTTCACGATGACCGTCCACTTGCCGATACCATCCTCTCCGAAGTGTGCGACGCTCATGAAAGTCCAGTCGATGTAGCCCAGTGCAACTTCGTCGTCACGGCGAGCGGTCGAAAGGTGGCTAACGAAACCGGTCGGACTGATGAGTTCCACACTCAGATCTCCACGGCGCTGGTGTTTAACGTTCATGGTCAAAGTAATGTGCTCAACTTTTCCGAAGTTGGCATCCTTCAGCATTTTCTCGGTAACCTCAAAGATGCTCGCAAGACCCTGGTCGCCTTCAGGGATGGCCTTCTTGACGTGCATCCATGGCGAGTAGAACCAGGCTTGCGGCTTTACGAGGTCCCATGTCTTTGCGGCCTCCACAATGGCATATGCGTCGAGCTTGCCGTAGCCGAACTGATGGCTGAACTGGCGGCCGATGGAAGTCTTGGTCCAGTCGCTTGGTTGGTCGAATGGAACGGAAGTCATCACAGTGAGCCACTGCAAGTCCCTCCAAGTCAATTCTGGGCGGGCGGACAGGACGAGCGCGAAAATGCCGACTCCAATGGGTCCTGCAGCTGAAGTACCTCCATGTTGGCTAGTGCACTTGTTGGCTCCAACGTCGGTGGTATGGATCGCATCGCCGCTTCCACTAGAATATGTCACGACAAGCTGTGCCGAGCAAGCCTCGGAATAGTAAGGATGCAGGTTGTTCTTGTCGATGGCGCCGACGGTGATGCTGTATATACTATTGGTGTATCCGTCGAAGTTGCAGTTGTCGTCTGCAGCCGCACCGTTTCCAGCAGCGAACACGTAGATGGAGCCTCTGCCGCCACGACCTTGCTGAACAGCCTTGACCATGGCCTGCTCGATGAGGATGCCGGGAGCTTGCATGGTCTTACCGTCATCTGGAGGCCCCCATGAGCACGAGAAGATGTCGTTCTTGTCCGATTCGTACGCGATAGCGAGCGCTTCGTCAATGTCGGTGATATCGCCAGAAAGGAAGCGCACGCCAGAGATCCTGCTTTCGTACGCGATACCAACACCGCAAACATTATTCTTGACAGCAGAAACTTCTCCCGCGCATCGCGTACCGTGCCTGTCGTCCGATAGTCGCGGTTTCGGCAAGTCGACGTGGTCGTTGAAGTCGTAGGAGCCTTCGGCGAAGAAGTTGGCCTTGAGATCGTCGCTGTCCATGTCCAGTCCGTCGTCGACAATGCAAGCAGTCACGTTCTTGCCTGTGATGCCTGATAGCCACACATCCGTGACGTTGATGTCGTTGCCAGGTGTTTTGGTGTTGAAAATGTGCCACTGCTCCTCGAAGATGGGGTCCTTGATTTCCAGCTCGCGGGCAATCTCCCGCTGCACACCCACTGCATCAACGGGCGGCCCTGCGCGCACTTCTGGGATCTGGTTGCGCTTCACATGCCGTGGCTTGATCTGCTGCTTTCGCGTCCACCGAACGTGATCTAACGGATGCGGCTCTAGCGCGGCGAGGTCCCTCTTACGTCTCCGCCTCTTCAGATCTTGTATCGCATCCTCCACGATGTCGTGGCTGTGTTTCGGCGCCTTGAAGACGTGGTGGTCGTTAACCGTGGCCAGCGGTCCGTCGTATGTCAGCCCCAGACGCGCGGCGAGCTCGGCGGGGGACGTCGACGAGGTGAGGTGGATGGCATAGTAGTCGTGCGAAGAATAGTCTCGAGGAGGAAGATGGGCGGCCGCTGCCAGAGTCGCTGCGCCGAGCAAACTCCAGAAAGCGAAGGCGCGCATTGCGGAATGCTTCACGAGGAAGTCGAGGATAGGGATAGGTGCCGAATCACCACATGCACTCCACCGTAATCTCGCGCTCGATGGAAGCCGTCTTGGGGTCTGTTCAAAGTCTCCTGCGTCGTGGAGCGGTTGTGGACAAGGTGCAAGGGTCGGGGAGCGAGAGGACTACTCAAGGTTGGATTCGAGGAGGATTGATGGCTCGGGGGTTGTTAAGCATACATTAACCGGGACTCAGGGAGCGACGCCGCAAAAGGAGATGTGAACGTGAGGGAGGGGAATAGAGCGATGTCGAGAAGCGGCCAGCGGCTCTGCGAGAAGAGCGGTGGTGGCGGCGTGAGAGGAGCTGGTGAAACGGCTTGTGATGCTGGACTGGGCTGGAAACCGCAGCAGGCGCATCGAAGGCCACAGTTCTATTCAAGGCTTGGCGCTGGACGGCAGCGCTAGCGGCGGAAGGGGAAGGCCTCGGCAAGACGGCGGGCGGTGCGGCGGATCCCTGTCCATCTGGCGACGAGAGGCTGGTGCGCCTGCCATCCCAATTAACGTTGGCGGCCAACGCATCATGGACCGGAATATCAAGCTCGCTGCAGCTTCCCTCCTGTCTCCGTATCCCCTTGTACATACATAATTTGTCTTTTGCAGTTGCACAATTGGCCTTGGGCGTCTTCGCTATCTTCTTGTATCTAGCAATTGCCTCCAGCGCATAGCCTTGCATCGCTCCTCCGCCTCTGCTCCGCATTGCGCCTGGGCTTGTATCATTAGGTAGCTATCCACAAATCGCATGCACGTAGAGCCTGAATCTAAGTCGTTATTTACAAACAGCCCTCCTCAACTAACTTTTCAACGACACGCAACGTACCGCACCTTTTCAGCTCAAGCTACTGGGGCCTCCTACGAGCCATCTGCCAACCACGTGGAAGCCATATGCTGTCACAATGGACAGTAGGAACAGCGGCTCCTACTCCTCGCGCGTCGCCAATCCCCCCCTACAACAACCATTGCCAGATGGCTATCCTCAGAAACGCAGTTCGTACCGTCGGCCGACCGATGCGCAACCGATACCTGCGCAGAACACGGCGCCGTTAGCCAACCCAGCCGTTCCTAGCAATGCAGCGCGGCCTGTTGCTGCAGCTTCTGCAACCAATGGCGTGTCTCGAGCCTCGTCCCATCGCCGGCGACAGAGCCAGCACATACCACCCCCGACTACTGGCGCAGCAGAAGAAGCTCTGCCTGCAGCGCCGGACGTGCCGCGAGGGCCTCCTCCCACCTCGTACCGTGACCCCTACGCTCCCAAGGGCTCTCGCTCAAGCGTACCGACACGGTCCTCTTCCGGCCGCTCTCGAGATCCTACCATCCATATCAATGCAAGCAGGCAGCAGCCAAACATACAGATAGCGCCCGCCAGACTTCAGGAACTTCGGACGGAAGGGTATACTGGACCGGATCTATCCAGTCCGGTCGAAGCAGGGGGAAGGCGCGATTCGCAGGGCCGCAGACCTTCTGTGCCGGACCGCTCACCTTTGCAGAAGCTGGAAGGCAAGCTTGATGACATAAGCAAAGAGGAGAGGAGGAACAGGATACTAGAGGTAGAGCTTGCGGCCCAGAAGAAGGCCGAGGCAGAACGAGCAGCTCGTCGAGCTCGAGAGGCCGCCGCAAAGCAGCAACGCAACGTGTCCGGCCCTGTGCCGGCGACGGAGCGCATAGGTCCTGCACCTGGTCGTTCGGCAAGCAACAGACGGCATGTCTCGCTCCCCGCGCAGAGCATACCTCGTTCGCCTCACTTACAAGAGTCGGACGATGATGGACCAATGTACGACATAAGCGAGCCGTGGGATCCTCTGGGACCTCCAGGACAACTGTTAGCTGGAGGCCGACCAAAAGACGATACTCTACGCTCTGGTGTCATCTCTGCTCCATCGCAACGTTCAAAGAACAGGCAGTCGTATGTCGATGGATATGTCAGCCGAATACCCAGCATCAAAGGAAAGGAACCAGTTGGTGTAGCGCGTGGACCCAGCTTTCGCGAGAGGGCTGGTGACGGGAGAGAGCAGAGACCGCAAAAGGTTGAGAGAAAGGCAGTCGCAGGTCCTACTGGCCTGGGCCTCTATGGCGTTGATACTCCGCAGGCCGTATCTCCTTCTGCCGCGCCAGTGAGCCGTTACGACAGTACAAGGCTGCACAAAGACCTTCCGCCTACTCCAACCGAGCATATCCCCCCTGGCGGTCGTCGAAGAGACAGTAGAGGAATTATGGCTGCGCAGATGGAGATGGAGCAGCAGCGTCTCGACCAAAAGAACGGCGCGCGAAGCTATGATGCACTCCAGGCTCCTTCGAATAACGGGCCTACGGCACGTCGCAGTGTCGGGTTTGCCGAACCGGAACATGAAAAAGACATACGAGAGCCTAGTGACCACGTAATGGGCGATCTTCCCGATGTATTCCATCACGAGCAAGACCGGAGATATGTGCCACCGATCATGCTAGAGGAATGGAGAGGTGCTCCTGTCGCTACACTAGCCGCCGAAGACCTCGACCTTGACGTTCCAGAGAAAGTTTCAGCCGATGGCACGAAGAAGGCATGGTGGGAGGAAAGCACTTCCTCGCGACGACGGCGATCTGCAGGATCTACGCAGCCACAGTTTGATGGATATGCCGATGAGCCTTCTGCACAGACAACCTTCAATCCGCCCTTGTACCTCAAGTGCGGCCCACTACTACGATATACAGGAATTCGCAAGGACAAAGGCAAGACAGGGAGAGCGCGCGAAGTATGGCGAGGTAGCGTCATGATCGTGACCGAAGACGATCACTCTTCTTACCAGAAGCCGCCTGTTTTGCGCTTGTTCAAGCAACCAAAGGACACGCTCCCACCTCCCCCTGTTGAGTTGCAGGGCGAAGACCAGAATCTCGATCCCGCATACGTTGATCCTGTCGAGGGCGAGATAAAAGTGTCTCGTACTGGGGAAACCCTCTATGTCAAGCCAATCGAGGAGATCAACGGAGGTGTTGACTTGTCCCTGGTTGAAGATGACTCTGGTCTTTTCCAGAGGAGTCGCATTACTCCTGCTCTGGAGAGTTACGGTGGACCTCAGAAGTCTTCTCGAGTTCGAAGGAAGGACGGAGAGAAGATTGGCAAGGTACGCGAGATTCCTGGAGTCAGACTACACGCCGAACGCGGTGTGACTTTCTGGCGTTTCAACCTCGAAATCGAGCTCGCCAGTGTCCAAACGCGCATTGCGTATAGGATCAACCGTGGACCAGCAATCGGGTTCTGGGTACCTGCGAGGGGCGAGATGATGAATATCATGTTCCACAGCTGCAACGGCTTCTCTCTGAGTGTTAACTCGAAAGATTTCTGCGGACCAGATCCGTTATGGCGCGACGTCCTGAACAGTCACCAAACGCGACCCTTCCATGTAATGCTTGGTGGAGGCGACCAGATCTACAATGATGCAGCAATGCGCGACACAACACTATTCAAACAATGGACCGAAAGCAAGAACCCGCTGCACAAGCATCATGCTGGCTTCTCCTCAGAGTTACAGAATGAGCTGGAGCAGTTCTATCTTGACCGGTACTCTATGTGGTTCTCGCAAGGTATGTTCGGCATGGCCAATTCTCAGATACCAATGGTCAATATCTGGGACGACCACGATATCATCGATGTGAGTAAACAAATCCCCGCGGAATGTATCGTGCCATAAGCTAATTTAATCAGGGCTTTGGTTCCTATCCGCACCACTTCATGCAAACCCCAGTCTTCACAGGTCTTGGTGCGGTCGCTTTCAAATACTACATGCTCTTCCAGCACCAGTCTGTCGTAGCTGAGACAGAAAAGACGGAGCCATCATGGCTTCTTGGAGACGCTCCTGGACCCTACATCCATGAGCAGTCCCGCAGCATCTTCCTGTCGCTTGGTGGCCGTACATCCTTCCTGGGTGTTGACTGCCGCACCGAACGACAACGTGATGAGATCTTGACGGAGAAGTCATGGGACCGTGTTTTCGACCGTCTAGAAGCCGAGATCAAGAAAGGAGAGACGAAGCATCTGATCGTTTTGCTTGGCGTGCCTATCGCATATCCACGACTCAACTTTCTGGAGAACATCCTGACGAGTAGATTCATGGACCCTCTCAAGGCTCTTGGCCGTGCAGGCCTGCTTGGTGGGTTTGTCAACAAGTTCGATGGCGGTGTTGAGATATTGGACGATCTTGACGACCACTGGACGGCCAAACACCACAAAGATGAGAGGAACTGGTTCATTCAAGAACTGCAACACGTCGCTTCCAGCAGATCTGTGCGCGTCACCCTCCTCGGAGGTGACGTCCATCTCGCCGCGGTTGGTCAGTTTTATACAAACCGCAAACTCAATATTCCCAAAGATAAGGATCACAGATATATGCCAAATGTCGTCAGCTCGGCCATCGTGAACACACCGCCTCCGGAAATGATGGCCGACATCATCAACAAGCGCAACAAGATCCACCATCTCGATCCTTTCACTGACGAGGACATGATACCCTTGTTCCTTGCCGACGTTGACGGTAAGAAGAGGAACAATACTCACCTACTTCCTCGCCGCAATTGGTGCAGCATCCGCGAATACAGGCCAGGCACTACTCCTCCAGGAACGCCTTCCGACGCAGGATCACCTGGACCACCGAAGCTCACCCGTACCTTGTCTGATGGTGCTGGTGATTTGGTTCGTCGCATAAGTAGCACCGGTAAACGTCGAAGGGAAAGTGGAGGGCCGCCTGTGGCGTACTACAACAATCCCGCCTACGCTGCTGCAGATGAAGAACGAGCGGGAATTCAACCCTCACGCTTCTCCCCTGAGCCGGAAGAAGAACGTCCCCGCTCAAGACGACTCTCGATCTCCTCTCTCTTCAAACGTCGGGCTTCCGTCGACTCTGTACATCCTCCCGGCTCCTCTCACAGCGCGCCGCCACTTCGTCGCGGATCTTCAGGTACAAGTCAAGAACGTCCCTCGCCATTCCATCGTCGTCCATCGTTGCTTGGCAAGAAAGGCACACTGAAGGTCGACGGGGACTTCATAAACTTGGAAGGCGGTCTCGACATCTGCCTCAACCTCGAATTCGACCAGAAGCAACCGGACGGTAGCACACAACCATATCGTCTACTCGTACCCGCACTCGACTATATCGAGCCTCCATCCGGCGTTGTACCCAAAGAGCGCCGCAAATCGAGGATCGGAAGCTGGTTCGGCATCGGTGGGACTAGGAAACCCACGATCGGCGACGACGGGCACTCGATAGGCGGTAGCGACGTTGGCAGCGAGAGCGGTAGCGAGCTAGGCGAGGTAGACGATGAAGAGCGCGCAAGACAGAGGTACAAAGTCGGACCGCGCATCCTCATCCCTGGCCTCTCTCGCCGCAGAAAAGAAGAACAACGTTACAAGGAAGACAGATATGCTAATCCTCCTCCTTCTGCAGGTGCTCCATACAGCCGCGTCGACCCTCGACCCGTCTCCGTCTCAGCCCAGCACCCAGCTCCTCCTCCCCCAAGCCAGCCACGAGGAAGCGTCGACTATGGAAATGCATCAAGAGAAGGTGGAGAGCAGCGCCGCGCAAGCGCCCCTATTTCTTCAACCATCCCAACTCGCTCCCCAAGCTCCCGCAAAGGCCCGACATACAACTCGTCCCACAAATCACAGTTACCGGGCCCTCCCGCTCCCCTACCCTCACATCATCATCACGATCACGCCCACGCCGCTCTTCCTCACCACACGCATAACGCTACCCAGCCCCTACCTCCGGAGCCGAAACCGCAGCGCAGGAGTATGGGCGGGATCCTGAATCAGCACCAAGACCGACATTTCGAGAAAGACGCGCATGTGCACGCGCACCAGCCGAGCACAAACTCACGAAGTCATAAACGTGAATCTTACCCCCCGCACCCAGCGATCGTGGGCGCTGGACCAGGCTCGCCGTACTCCCGCGGTGGCGTAGAAGCGCGCGATGATTCGGGCTATTTCGCCTCAGGAGGCCGGACGGGGTCCCAAGGGCGGGAAGCAGCTGGCGGCGCGGTGGGAGGCGGATATAGTACACATACACATACACACGCACAGCATAATCCGAGCAGTTGGGAGCGCAAGACGACGAGTACTGGGAGGGCGGATGCGGGTGTGGGTGCGAAGTATCTGGGTCAGGGACGGTATGCGGATGACGAGTATAGTGATCGAGATGGCGAGCATGGGTATTCAGATGAGGGGAGTGTGGATTCTTTCGTGCCGCCGAAGACGAGGAGTAAGTGGAAGCTTTGGCGGTAATAAGGAAGGAGTACTTGATGAATGAACGATGGATAGTATGACATGGATAGCATTGGGTTAATGAAGGGCAATTGGGGCACATAGAAGAAAGAGGATGTGGGTGATGAGGAAGCGTTCACTCGCATACATACATACATAGTTAGCGTCGTCTCTCTCGAAGCGTTTTGATTTTTTCGGTTCTTTTCGTAGTTGTATACCTTAGTTTTTGATGTTTAATCCATCTCCAAATTGCTCGTCATGCTCCACATCACTGAGCCAGGAATCCATAACTCCACGAAAGAACAAACTCAATACCCGACGGAAGCCCTCCCTCCACCATAACACAATCTATCCCTCACCGGTTCTCGCGCTGCTTGCTCTGCCATCCGGCGATCTTGATTGCGGTACTGGTCGGATCGATGCTGTTGTCTGTTGGTGGTATACCACCGAGCGTGATAAGATTATCGTTGTGGTGTAGTTTTCAACTAGCAAAATCGCAACTTTAGACCTCGCAATGGGCAATAGATCAGCCTATGACAGGTATGATCTCAAATCCGCCGTAAGATTCGTGTCAAGGACGAACTCGTGGGCATGACCCATTGACTGACAGTACTGGAAGATGTCTTCGACAGATGGAAGTGCAATGCAAGAGATCTCGTTTGAGCCACTCATGCCATGCTTGAGCGAATGGTCCCCCAACAAGTCGAGTCCAGTATCCTTCCGATAGATGAACCTGGAGCTGCAATGTCATGAGCGTGAAACCGATAGCTTTGTCTTCGACTCCGTCACACCAAAATGTCCTTTGCACTAGTTTAGTTCCGTCTGGTCTTGCGACACCTTCCTAAGGACCTGGACACTGTTTGCCCCTTGAGCGAAATGTGGGCGGCCGGTGCTTCGCAAATCCACTCCAAAGCGCTCAAGCTTGACTCGCGAGTGAGACGTGGCGCGCCTTCTTCATCGGTGTCGAACTTCCAACCATGGCGGTCAAGGTATGTCTCAGGTGAAGGGACGTTGAGAGACGAGGGGCAGATGATACGGAAGAATTGGTCGCGGGAAGCTTTCTCCTCGCCGATCTGATCTCGGAACATGCCGACTGGTGTGATGGCGACCAGACTCATGTTGGTTCCCCCTGAAAGCAGTTTTACATGCCTTTGGCCTCAGCCCAAGACGGCAAGGGGTCGGACATGACCGACGTCTAAGTGAGCTGTGATGGCAGGCCCAATTTCGAGATTGTTGAACGCGGGCCTCGAAGCAGTGCATGCGTACATGCGCTGTCTTCAAATTCTTGTCGAGGCGTTATTCAGGAAGCGTCTAACCAACCGCAAGGTTTCGTGCCCTATCGAAAATAATCGGACGCCCCTATACTCTCATCAGATGGTCTTATCCGAGTGTGAAGGCTAATCACGTACGAGGTCAGTCTGAAGTGCCCCGCAGCTTCAGCACACGGTGTACCGTTTGCCGCATGCCCAGGGTGGGCAAGTAAGTTCGTTCTGTAATTTCGTGGACGAGACATACTATGGATGTCGGTGAATACTCAGAGGCCGCGTGTTTAGTGTCAAGGCTAGCTATACCTGAAGGGCATTATGACATTACTAGCAGTAGACGACCTGTACGTGCCGCTGGAACCTTGGTCAACGAGTAGGGGAGCGAAACAGGCAATCACTCGCCATATCGTCGAGCTTGCGAGCAGACGAAAATAAGGAGAGGCGCCGATCTGATCTCGGATGATGGACCATGCCTTCACCAGCAAGGACCAATTAGGTTTGCGGAACGATTCAGTCCGCGATTCTGGTCTGACGATGGTTCCCGCGGTACAATCTGTTGACATCTCATCAACGATATTGCCGACACGATGAGCCTGAGTTCACCTCAACTATATTATGTCGCCATTATTCCGGCCGGACAGTGACGTATGCCAGCATCATATCGTAAGGATGGTACCAGAAGAACAGTTCGATCGCGATCCTTGTGAAGATCTGCTGCATGAAGGTGTTGCTTGCACGCGTAGACTAGCGGGAATGTCCTCATTCTAGCCGCACAGCACGTCAACGGTCGCGTGACGTGGAGCAACCCAAATAGTCCCCGTAATGTCCACTTTCGATCATCTCATTTACATTTTGATTATGATCTGAACCCTCATTTCCGCGGTGCTGGTCGCCGATGTGGTGGTCAATATCATCAAACCGCTTCTGGCCAGTGCGACGGAAGCGTAGTGAAGGCGCCGTGGAACAGGAATTTGCCAGGCGCTGCACAGGTTCGCTCTCATTAAAGGTAGACTGTTTCAGACCAGACACTTTTCAAGTCACAGCTGTCTGGCATAACGAAGAAGTATGGTCGCGATCCAATGTCAATGCCACTTTGGAGCTAGTCTCTCCAGGTTGAAAAGGCAGTGATTCGATTTGACTATCATATTGTCGCGTAGTGGAAGCGTCCGATTGGGCCGAACAGCTTCTTCATCGCCTAAACCTCGCTGCGTTTTCAATAACTTGTCAAGATCTGTAATTCATCGCCAGCGGTCTGTCCGAATGCTCGACAGTAGTCTTTCTCTTCAGCAGGGAGACTCTTCCATGTCAGGCTCGCCGCTCGATAGCTAGTTGAAGCGCTGCCGCAGGACTGATCCAGATTCTTTACGGTATCTGTACCCCTTCTTCGAACTCTGGAATGTGGCCCCTGGGTCTAGGTAACTCCCACCCCCAGAGGCCTTTGTAGTCCAATAAGTTGGCACTGGGGAAAGGCATCCAGTGTTCTTGGTCCAAGCAAGGTTCATCGGCAATAGTTTGAGGGACGGAATGCGGAAGTAGTAGCTTCGAAAGGCAACGAAACCATTGAGGGTTCAGGAGGCTTCCGTTGGAAGGAGCAGCACGTGCCTTCCGTGATTGTCGCTTCTTCTTCTGACCTGGCTTTCGAGGAGCATACTTGTAATCGGGGAACACGCGCTGGTGCTCCTCCTTCGCCAGCCTGGCCTGTGCTTTGCGATGAATGGAAGAAGTTGTTGCGCTTGAGGGAGAGAGTAGAAGTTTGGTTAAGGTCGCATTGATCCCTTCTTGCTGGGATGCTACAATGTGAAAGCTTGTCGTTGAAGATTCTTTTAGTTTTACACTTTCCAGTGGCCCAAAACATGCTCTTGATGGTAGCTGAGATGCCAGAACGGCACTGCCATTCGTGGCTCGCATAAACTTGACGAAGCCCTCGGGGCAGTGTTGCTGTCGTCGATATTCATGAAGTCGTAACCATCGTCATTGTCTTGCAACATGCGTGTCCTCTCCGTCTCTCGGAAGCCGAAGTTTCACTTGGCGTGATTGACGATATCTGCGTACATGTCTTCGGGGATCCTACTTGCGAAGCTGAGTGCGAGAGGTGTGATGAGGTGGGTGTTCAGATTCGGCATATTGCGAAGGATGTTGTTTGGACTAGAGAAGGTGAGGGAGGATCATCTACCGTTTCAGGTGAAACAAACCTGGGACTGCTCAAGAGCTGGTCTCGGATGATGACCAGCTGAGCGACAATACACAGGATGTTCATGTGGGGACCATAGGCGAAGAGGAAGTCCCAGAGCGAAAGAACCTCAGGCAGTGGTGGTGTGCAAGCGCACAAGGTGAGGACCGATGCAAATGCATAGATCTTGGCTGGCATCATGTGTGACATGAGGTGATGGTAAAGCTTGTTGTCAACCACGTCCAGCACCTGTGTGAAAGTACAGTCAGTTAGTGTTCTGGTCACACTTGAATAGCGTTTCAACATACCTTGTCCACCAAAGCAAGCCCTTTGTGCACTCCTTCCATTGACCCTCTCACATACCCCGGTACTTCATTGGTGATGAGCTTCTCGAACCCCGTGAAGGCCTCCACCTCGCTTCGAGCAGCGTACAAGAAGGGGCCTGAAAGCACGTTCATCCCTTGTACATAACCAATCTGTTCTGCGTCGTTGGTCACAGATGTCGCATCTGTCCGAGCGCCTGTTGTGAACGAGTGGCGGGACAGCTGAGTGGTATCAGGGCTGCCGCCGAATTCTGAGAGCGTGGGGGGTGACTGCCAGCCGTTCACACGAGCCTATATTGTAGTCAGCGATGCCATTAAGCTATGTGTTTTTCCGTAGGAGCGCTATGGCGTGTCAAACAGGACGCCGTGTTGCCAGTCCCCGCATGCCAAAGCGCTCTCGCTGTAGGATACGCACCTCATGGGCATCGTTAAGGCGCCACGCGACAGCATTCAGAACGCGTGATATGCTGTTCTGCGTGACGCGACGCCTGAAAAGTGGATCACCTTGGAAGGTACGGAAAGTGTCGTTCTGGATCTTCGCATTTGCTGGCGATGCGCCCTGTCGGACGAGGTCGAGGTAGACATCGGTTGGTAGCGGAGGTGCGTTTAGTAAGATGAGCCATATGTACATGCGCAATTCTGACTATGGTCTAAAGTAAGCATCCAGCAACATGCAGAGGTACCTGCGAATCGTAGCGACACGTACCATTCCATCTGGCTGGGACTCAATACCGGTCGTCAAAATGGCGTACCGCAGCTGGTCGAGGCCGCTCTCGAGGTCCCCAGCTGGAGGTCCCTTCAGCAAGAGGGCATCAAAGTTCACTCGCGCCATTGCGTTCGTATGGTGGTGGCGTCTACTAAGTTGAAGCATTCGTGATGGGTTTGTTGTGAATCAACGAATGTGGAAGTCGCGACCGTTAAGCCTTGGCGCGTTTTGACATTTTGCGGGGAAGGCACCATCCATTGGCACGCCTCATGAGTCGGAGAATTTTAGCAGCAAGATCTCCTCATCCTGAACAACAATTCAGACTTCGAGCGATGCTGTACATAACGTTGCTATTTTCGACTAACACTGAGCAGTGATTTGGCAAAGCCTTGTATGCACCAAAGCACCCATGGCGACACTTCTCGTCATGTAACCGCGAGCTTTGACGGGAAGGACTCAATTTACACTACCCCATACTCACTGCATACGCACATCGAGATTCGCACAAGGGTTCAGCCGTTCAGTGCAGGCATAAGCAGAGCCTCAACAGGACCTGGCCAGGTATACTGCCTCGACCTGGCAAGACAGAGATGCAATGCACTTGGCGAAGCGTCCAACGCAGAAAACTCCACCATTGGATCATGGGGCTCCCACGCGCTCCGTCAAAGGTCACCCTGTCAACCAGACATCGCATATGAGGTTAGCCAAGCCAGCTCTGCACCACCACGCAAGACAACTCCTTTTACGTTCTTCTTACGTGCAAATCCCACGAAGGGTAGGCAAACATACGACATAGTGTCCTCCACAATATCCTCAGGCGAATGGATCGAGTGCGGCGCGCGCATGTGATTACAGCAAACACAAGCTAGCCCAATTGTGACGAGCATGCACATCTGCATCCAGACGGAAAGGCTATCGGTGGGAAATGGAACCGGTGGCTGCCCTGACGTTGGCCCAGCGTAAACATCAAACGTACCTGAATTACCAGCGCCTCGGCCGCTCAATCTGATCTGGATTCCTTTGAAGAGATCTCAAAGATGTCACAGGAGTGGATACCAAGGCTTCTTCTCCGCGGTAACAGCACAAGCATCGGCTGTTGAGGTGTTCTGTGCTCGAGAAGCGCGCAGCGAGAGATGGCAGCTGCCGAAAGCGCTTTTTACGCGGGCATAGCGTGCCACCGGAACCATAACGACATTTTGCCCTGAAGCACGCAATGGTCGTGATGACACGGCTCCGTCTCATGGGCGAATCAGAAGGCTCCGCTAGAACCTCGTTTTCTCCAATCCCTGTCGCCCCAACCGAGTATCCCTGCATCCGCATCCACAACCAGCGATCCGGCAGCGTGGTGCAGGAACCAAGAGGCATGGCCGACCATCACCTCGCAGGTCTCCGGCCGATATCGTGGAGTTTCGTCACTGTGAAATTTGAGTTTGCTGAGGGTGTTCTGCGAGCTAGCGCAGTTGCATCACCATGCGCTTTTGCCTCAGCTTTGTACAACTTAGACTGTCAGCGGCAGCACCCAGCAGAGTTGTTAACCCCGCCAGCCTGGGACTTGATACCATCCATCCCGCACTCGCCTGGCCCTGCATTTCTTGCCTGCAGTTGACAGCATTGTGTCACGCAATTGTATCGGCCTATTGACCAATATTGGGTGACTTGCTGGACCCGCGAATCCCTCCCCAGTCCAGACGCGAACGCCGTCCTGAGCCAGCCCACCTCCAATCCTTTTATTCCAGGCCTCGTCCTTTACACTTGTGGCTTTTTAGAGGCGTGCCTCTTAGGGTTCGCGCGATTTGTCGTTTTCTGGGCATCCAAAAAGCAACATTGGCCAGACTTGGTTGCAGGAGCACCGTGCCGAATCCTCCCTTCATCTATAAATCCCAAGCGCCGGGTTCGTGTTTGTGGGAGCTTATTGTTGCTTGGGGAAACTTGGGAAGCTTGTCGCCTTACTTGCAGAGAGAAAGGTAACATCACACGTGGACTGCTCACGCGAGGGCGTCTTCGTTGATCTTCTCCCTTCAGTGTCCTGCCGGGGATTACTGCTTACCGGTTGTCCATCCCTTCGAGCTCATACCGCCCTCGAGCATGGCTTCAACGAGTACAAAGATTGGCCATGGCCTGGCCAAGGTCCTCGGGATCGATCTCCACTACCGCAACGAAACTGGATCCGACCGTGTAACGCGTGGTGAATCCGTCTTCTCAGTTGGGCACGCGGATCAGTACGTCGAGCACGAGCCTACCGCTGCTGAATGGATTCGCGATATTACTCCATCAGTCAACGATGTCAAGCATTATTTTATCCGACTCTTCCCGTTCTTACACTGGATCACGCGTTACAACGCTCAATGGCTTATCGGCGATCTCGTCGCAGGTTCGTGTCAGCCGCTGTTCTCTGTTCAAAAAGGCTAAATTTCACAGGTATCACCGTCGGTGCGGTCGTCGTGCCACAGAGTTTGTCTTATGCCAAGCTCGCTAACCTGTCTGTCGAATTTGGTCTCTACTCCTCCTTCATGGGAGTGTTGATTTACTGGTTCTTCGCTACGTCCAAAGACATCACTATCGGCCCTGTAGCTGTCTTGTCGACAGTCACCGGAAACGTCATTGCCAAAGCTGGAGCTAAGCTTCCAGGTGTTGCACCCGACATAATCGCCTCGTCCTTGGCCATCATCGCAGGCTCAATTGTGCTATTCCTTGGTCTGGCTCGTCTTGGATGGCTCGTCGAATTCATCACGCTCGCGGCCATAAGCGCCTTCATGACTGGCTCTGCGATTAACATTGCTGTTGGACAGGTCCCTGCGCTCATGGGCATCACTGGGTTCTCGAACCGTGATTCGACCTACAAAGTGGTCATCAACATCCTGAAGCATCTCGGACGATCTGATCTCAACGCTGCCATCGGTTTAACCGCACTAACGTTGCTGTACCTTATTCGATTCACCTGCACGTGGCTCGCCAAACGCTACCCAAGCAGGCAGAAGACGTTCTTCTTCCTTAGCACGCTACGGACTTCTTTCGTCATTCTTCTCTACATTGCCATTAGCTACGGTATCAACAAGGACCACCGTAAGAAGCCCAGGATCGGGGTGGTCAAGGACGTTCCGCGAGGCTTCAAGCATGCTCGCGTGCCGCACATTACCACGGACATCATTTCTGCCTTCGCTTCTGAACTTCCCTCGACTGTCATTGTCCTTCTGATTGAGCATATCTCCATTTCCAAGTCCTTCGGCCGAATCAACAACTACACAATCGATCCTTCTCAAGAGTTGGTTGCCATCGGTGTGACGAATGTTTTGGGTCCTTTCTTGGGCGCCTACCCTGCTACTGGATCGTTCTCCCGAACTGCTATCAAGTCTAAGGCCGGTGTCCGAACCCCATTCGCTGGTGTCATTACGGCTGTCGTGGTCCTGCTCGCAATCTACGCGCTTCCAGCCATGTTTTGGTATATTCCAAACGCTGCTCTTTCTGCCGTTATCATTCACGCCGTTGGAGATCTGATCACCCCGCCGAGTACCGTCTTCCAGTTCTGGCGCGTTTCTCCACTTGAGGTGCCAATTTTCTTTGCTGGGGTCATTGTCACCGTCTTCAGCACCATCGAAAATGGCATCTACGTCACCATCTCTGTTTCAGCAGCTTTGTTCCTCTTCCGTGCCTTCAAGGCTCGCGGTCGTTTCCTCGGCAAGGCTAAAGTACACTCCGTGATTGGAGACCATTTGCTCGACAACAAACATGACACCAAGGAGGGCGGTGAGGTCACCGAGTCCTATGCCCGCAAGGAGCCTAGCGAGTCGGAGGACCAAGTCCGCGAAGTCTTCCTGCCGATTGACCACCATGATGGCTCCAATCCTCTCATTCAGTTGGAGGATCCCTATCCGGGTATCTTCATCTACCGATTCTCCGAAGGCTTCAACTATCCCAATGCCAACCATTACCTCGACGAGTTGGTCCGCATCATCTTCGTCAAGACTCGCCGCACGAACCCTGCCACGTATGGCAAGCCTGGTGTAAGTTATAACCGTAGTCCAGTTGCATGGCCTTAGCTGACAATATTAGGATCGCCCTTGGAATGACCCTGGCCCACGCCGCGGCAAAGAGGTTGATCCCACCGATCATCGTCCGACACTCAAGGCCATCATTCTCGATTTCTCTTCCGTCAACAACATCGATCTTACGTCCGTTCAGAACTTGATCGATGTTCGCAATCAGCTCGACCGTTACGCTGCTCCAGACACAGTCGATTGGCACTTCTGCAACATTAATAACCGCTGGACTAAGCGCGCCCTTGCTGCTTCAGGATTTGGCTACTACACTCCTGAACCTGAAGACTCTGGCATCCAGCGCTGGAAGCCCATCTTCAGCGTCGCTGAGCTCGGTGGATCCCAGTCCGCCGCCGCGGCGGCGGAAGCCAAGGCTAGGAAGAAGTCTCAGCGCGTCGCTTCTGCCAAAGCTGGAGACCAAGCAGGTGCCAATGATGATATCGAAGAGCACGGCTCAAGCTCTGAGGCCGACTCTTTGGACAAGCAGCTCACCAACAGCCAGGCATACGGCACGTCGGGTGAGCAGAGAGGTGGCAATGCCGTCGTCCAGGGCCTGAATAGGCCGTTGTTTCATCTTGATGTTACTGCTGCACTCCAGAGCGCGCTGGCGAATGTGCAGAGGAAGTCGCATTAGATGTAACTACTTGTATGAAGGCCCTGGCGGATAGATATGGCTTTTGGAGGCTTTCGATGATACCACTTGATACATCCGCTTAATAATATGTTCTGGCTGCGCTCAAACTACAATGTAATCTTGGACTACTAGAATCTCAAGTGTACTTTTAACATGTCTTGGAATTCTGCTGTGCCCATTTAGCGTTCATCCCACGTGCTGCGGCGAAATCACCTCCGAGCACTAGGCTCGAAGTATCTAGCGCGGCCGCTTCTTAGCGTACCTGGAGCTAACATCAGATCGCATAGCTGTCCTCTTTATTCAGCCAGACGAGCAGCCCCATCCGGCTTCCTCACGCATTTCCTCTGCTCATCACTACAGTACTGGATCATGATAAGCCGGCCATAGGCTTCTTGTGCCCTTCACTCATTTGTTTTCACTTCTGGCACCCAATTGCGTCCGCTGAGCTGCGACGCGCAGCCGGGACGTTTCTGTGCGACCAGTTCGTCGAACGGCCTCGTGCAGCACCTTCGGCCTCGAGCATCCTCCACGCTTGACTATAGCTCCGCAATACCTCGAACGCACCTTCCACCTTTGAAGACCCTCCCTGCTGCGGAGGCCTAAACAGCCACGATGCCGGCCAAAAGCAGATTCAACCGCCTGGATGCCTTCACCAAGACGGTCGAAGATGCGCGCGTCCGCACCACGTCTGGCGGCATCGTCACGCTCGCATCCCTCCTGATAATATTCTGGCTCACATGGGGAGAATGGGCCGATTACCGGAGAGTCATCGTGCGGCCGGAGCTCATAGTCGACAAGGGCAGAGGAGAGAAGATGGAGATTAGCATGAACGTCAGCTTCCCACGGATGCCGTGCGAACTGCTGACGCTGGATGTGATGGATGTCAGTGGAGAGATTCAAATGGGTGTCGTGCATGGTGTGAGCAAGGTGCGGTTGAGCCCGGAGAGTGAGGGCAGCAGGGTTATAGACACAAAAGCGCTGGAACTGTAAGGCTTCTCCACTTGCCTCGCTGCTCCTGTGCACCGCAACTCGAATTGGCTAGGTGAACCAGCTGCTGACATTAGGGCCATAGACACAAAGACGAAGCTTCCCACCTCGACCCAACCTACTGCGGCGAATGCTACGGCGCCCCGCCACCAACTGCAGGCCTCAAGTCCGGCTGCTGCAACACCTGCGACGAGGTCCGCGACGCCTATGCCAGCATATCATGGTCCTTCGGCCGTGGCGAAGGGGTGGAGCAGTGCGAGCGCGAGCATTACGCCGAGCACCTCGACCAGCAGCGCAAAGAAGGCTGTCGCATCGAAGGCAGCGTCCGCGTCAACAAAGTCATTGGAAATTTTCACTTCGCACCAGGGAAGTCGTTCTCGAATGGCAACTTGCATGTGCATGATCTGGAGAATTACTTCAAGGACGAGACGCATACTTTTACGCATCAGATTCATCATCTGCGATTCGGGCCGCAGTTGAGCGACGTCGTGGTGCAGGACATGCAAAGGAAGCACCAGAACTCGGGACCAGGCGGGTGGACGAACCACCACATCAATCCATTGGACGGCACGGATCAGCATACGACCGAAAAGGCCTACAACTTCATGTACTTCATCAAGGTGGTCTCGACTGCATACCTACCCCTCGGATGGGAGAAAGCTGCTCCGCGACCAGGCAAGCACGACGACCTCCTCGGCGCAACGTACGACGCCAGCTACAAGGGCAGCATCGAGACGCATCAGTACTCAGTCACATCGCACAAGCGAAGCTTGGCAGGTGGATCGGATGAGGAGGCAGGCCACAAGGAGAGAATACACGCTAGGGGCGGTATCCCGGGCGTCTTCTTCTCATACGTAGGTTTTCCACTCCTCGCATCACCCTTTGCATGAACTAATAATGAATAGGACATCTCCCCAATGAAAGTCATCAACCGCGAAGTCCGCGCCAAATCCTTCTCCGGCTTCCTCGTCGGCCTCTGCGCCGTCATCGGCGGTACACTCACAGTCGCTGCGGCTGTCGATCGCGCTGTGTACGAGGGTGTGAATAGGGTGAAGAAGATGCACTCGAGTTAGGCACTCGATGCGCGGAAGATCTTGACCGCTGCTTCGGAGTATACTGTGTGATTACAAATGAATGGGCTATGCATTGCGGTTCTGCTAGGCGTTATTGGCGCCTAATTTGGGTTTGGGGACAATGATATCTGCAAGACTATGGGGATAAAAGATCTATGAGAAGTTTGAGGGAGTTGTGCGGAGGGGAAGGTGGGGAGGGGGAAGGAGTGCATATAGTTCCTGTATGAAATCGAATGTTGATACCACATCACATGTTCAAGTCCTCCTAATGCGCCGCAAGGGGGTGTGGATGTGCAATGTACACTCTCTCTGGGATACACTATAGATATCCAACCTCATGTTTTGGAATACTTGTACAGGAGTGCTTCGAGTAGTTTTGAGCAGTCATGCTTGTGTGGGGTTTGGGTGTTAAAAGTGCTTCTGGGTAGCTGTACACCTACTCCGGGACTTACCCAGCGATTTTTGTGGCGTGCGTGACCGTGGTCATCATCTCGACTCTGGATTTCTAAGCAGGCGGAGCGAATGGGTCGGTATATAAACCCCCCTCAGGTTTCCCTCCTTCTGCTTCTTTCTCCTCACACTTCTGGATCTGAGCCAATCTGGTATTGAAAATTTTGTGGTTCCAGTATATGAACTGCCCATCACTCTAAAAAGCTTCACCAAAGCACCATATGAGCATCTCCATAAAACCTTCGTGCCTCCCGCGCATGTCGAATTAAAAAAAATGAACAAACAGCAGCACATGATAGAAGTTGAAAGTCGAATCGTCTGCATGCATGAGCACTCTTAACACAAATGGATAGCATGACTCGATATGTGTAATTACAGACTGACTAGAAACGGGTATAAGATTGTTGTCAGGTTCGCTCTATGCTTTCTTCCTCTACACTTTTCTGTCAGCTTACTTGGGAGTATCAAAACACGCAGAAGCAGCTCTCCATGAACTTTCCGCGACGACCTGAAAACTCATTTATCCTGATATTATGAGTATCTCTGTAAATTCGCCGACTTTAAGCGCATGTATAAACTGTAATGATCAACTAAACAAAGATCATGCAATATAGGTCAAAAACATTATCATTTGGACAGATGAGCGATTCTACCTAAAAGGTAATGTTACTAGGTTCATGCAACTGCAGGCTGGGTGAGGGTATATAAGCCCGTTCCAAGCTCGACTTTTGAGCTTTCTTTCTTCACACTACTGCTAGCTTGCCTTCGAGTATTAAAAGTATGCCGAGCTATTACCTATAAGCTTTTAAGAGTTCTATTAAAAAGCTGTCTGATAAAGAGTTCATGCGGGTAGATAAGTCTAAAACACGAAGAGAAAGAGAGCCATGACAGTCAACAACGACATGTAGTTCATTGTATGAGGATAGATTGGTCTAAAGTACATATAAAGAAAATTAGAAGGGAGGCATAACAGTAATAAAGGTTATTTAGTATCATTGCATGCAGTTATTCACTCTAGAAAGGGGTATATAAACCCCTCCTAGTCCTGATTATCTTCTTTTCTTTACACGGCTATCAGCTTACCTTCGGGTACTTAAAAAGATCATGTCGCGGCTTTCATGCAGTTTCTGGACCTCGACTTAAAGGAGACAACTCCATGATCTCATGTATATACCTCAATTAAATTTAGAGTGGGAAAAGAGGCATGACGTTCTAGAAAACGACTAAGTAATGTGTTATGAGAAAGAGGGGGTTAAGACAGGATATAAACCTATCTACTCAGTACTTCTAACTGTCTTCGTTTCCCTACAATGCTGCTAAATTGCTCTAGGTATCTAAAAGTTCATTAGCGGCTCGGGCATGAGTACCTCGATCATCCTATTTAAAACCAGATTACACATACTCGATGCAGATATCTTAGTCAAATACCCTGGAGGGAGATGGACCGTGGTAGTCCATAAAGCTGAGAGTGATGGATGGTATACATAGGCTCTGGGAGAGGGCATATAAACCTCTGTTTCTACTCCTGGATATGGTTTTCTTTCCCTACACCCCTTCGCCTTTGGTCATGAAAACGCCGCCCTCAGGAGATTCATGAGCCTTCTATAACTCCTCTAAAGTCCTTTGGAGAAACCTTCGATGCCCCTTGCTCTTCAGTAGAATAAATATCCCTAATGGCTCATGATAGTCGACGAGGAATCATCGCCATGCATTCAAAGTCGATGTACAAATATCTCTATTAGTTATTCGAATTACTTAGGTAGAAGAGCTACAAGTAGCAAAGTGCAAGTGTATTCATGTGGTTAGTAGAAGTTGAAGTGCTTCTGAGTAATTGAAAATACTACCTATACCCGTCTCAGCATACTAGAACTTGCTAAGAAGGTATTCGAACCGACTTCAGTGCTCGTTCAGAATATGGACATCGATTGGGATATGATAGTCAACAAGAAGTTATAGTACCGCGTTATGTGGCTATTGAGCTATGAGAGGGAATATAACCCCCCTCAGCTCTACTCCCTATTTCTTGTCTTCACACTTCTACTACCTTGATCCTCGAGGCACTAGAACTGGAATTGAAGTCAAGACATGAGCACGTCTACAACCTCTGTTTAAAAAAATTGAAGGTGAAGATTTATGCGACTAGCTTCTCTCACTTAGAAAAGCTCGAGTGGAGGTGGATAGGGTTCAACAAGACGTAATCCTGACCAACTATGCGAGATAAAGGGGTATAAAGGCGTCCTTGATTGGCTTGTGTCTCTTCGACACCTCGCTATCTTTACCGAGAACGGCATTGAAAACCTTGGACAAGATGATGCAGAAAGACTATCATTATCCGATTGAAAAGAGTTATCAGCTGAATGCATGAGACCTGTCGTGTATATCACAAAGCTCACCCAAGCGAAGAAATGCGAGTTGAACAAATACACCAAGTGGATATTATCTGGACTGGATGGAGTGAGAGAAAGTATATAAACCTCGCTGCGGTCGAGACTTTTACTTTCCTTCTTTACACTTCGGCGCCTTTGGCTCGGAGGCATTAGAAAACCGCCCTCGATGACTGGTATGAGTTACTCAAACACTCAGAGCTGCTAGAATGATTTCGGCATCGATTGCATAAAACAAGCTCCTGAGGCTAACATGGCATCGCAACCGGAACATGAGAGTCGGCAGAAGGCTCGAAAATCAGTCCAGCAGATGGTGTATGCAATTCGAACGGGATACAAATCTTGCCATAATGCGACTTTGGCTTCTTATCTATACACTATTGCAGCCTAGTCATTAGATATCAAAATCAGTCTATTGCCTTGAGCATGTACGATTCTATAGCTCTAAAAAAACGACTTCTCAGCGGTCATATGAATACACCTAGCATCTCAAATCAAAAGCACCCGAATCACAGCAGATCGCGTTTAGTAGAAGCGGCTACGACTCACTCGCACGATTAGTCTAGGAGCTAGTCTCTTAGTTCTAAACTGCTTCTTTTCTCTACACATTCGCGATTTTGCCAGCTCACATCTTAAAAAGCGTACATTAATTGAACATGAGTACTTCTATAAACCTTCCGAAATTCATTCGCGCCCATCCAAATGTAAATAAGACTCTGAATCTCACACGATCAACACCACGGTCGGAAAATTCATGCTTGCCAGCTCAACACGTGGTAACAGTACGTCATAGAATACCTACACCGAAGGAAGGGTATACAAGCCCTTCCTTAGTTGTAGCTCTGACTGCTTCCCTTAGTATTTGCAGTCTTTGCAATCTTGAACATCAAATGCAATATCAAGAAATTTGATAAAAACTTCTACATTTCTTCAAAAATATCATCGCCATTTGTCGAATGCACCTAGTCTTGAGTCTAGCATCATTAAAACCATGATGAGCAGGCACATGCTTGTCATCGCAACTTGGGACACTTTGTGTGTCATATGACACTCGCGTTGAAGGAAGGATATAGCGATCGTTCCTCTATACCATTTTCGATTTCTTTTCTCACATTTCGCAATCTGGACCATCTTAGCAGTTGAAAGCAGTGGAGACTTGCTGCATGAGCGATCCTGCAACCTCCTTAAAGCCACCTCGCCGGAAGGTGAATGCAGAATACTCTTAAGGTAGTGTTTAAAGAACTGGCTGCTATGATCATAAGCGTAGCTTGTTCTTAGTTATATGGTGCTGACATATGGAACTGTATAGCTCAATCAGAGTTGGGCATTACTTCCAGCAAATACAATTTTGAGTCCACAGAGACATGAGGACCTATATTCAACATTTCCAGTCGTTATCAAAACGGGTATATACACCGTGCGAGATATTATGACTAAGGCCACACTTCCACGCCTTTATTGTTATTCTATGAAAGCGCAATATAAGAGTTACATAAACGTATCAACACCTTTCGTGGAAAAATCTACATCGCAATTCCGAAAGGAAACTACCAAGACTTGAATGAGGAGCTTAGCTTTCCTCACCAGTCTCCGTCAATGAAGTCGCCTTCAGAACCCATATCGGTCGCCTCTCCCCCAGAATCGTCTATTGCCAGGTCGTGGCCCCAGACGCCAATGAATATCATACCTTGTGTCTGTAACTTGCAAAGGCCATCTCCGAGGAAGATAATTGTGCCGGATCGACTTTGTGCAGAAGCCTACGAGGAATCACTTTAAAAAGCGGCGTCAGATGTCATTTCGAACTCTCGGGTTGTAACATTCACCGGGTATTAAATGCTCGCACGGGCCAATGTACGGGTCACTATCGTAGAAGACCGAAATCTGAGAGAGAGTCAAGCATTGTTTAGGCCGGCTTGCAGGTTTGCTTGCGAGCTTGCTTTGACCTCACCACACCTTGATGCCGACGTGGGTGGGATACTACGCCGCAAACTATGCAGCCTAACGGATCATCTAGGCGGGGTGTGCAGGGGCTGGAGGCTAGGTAGCTGTATCCTACCATGCACTGCCTGCTTTGTGTATTGATATTAATTAGCGCAATCGCCCTTCCGTGCCTTTACTGGCATACATCCATTATCATCATCGCCTTTGCTCCAAACATGATCCCCATCGTCGACCTCTCGCCGTTTGCCAGCACCACCACCGATGCCAGCATCCGCCAGCAGAGGGCCAAGGAGCTGCACGAGGCAGTGCGCGTCAACGGCTGCGTAGGGCTCGCCGGGCACGGCGTCAGTGGCGAGCTGCTCCAGCAGGCCTTTGCCGTGTCCAATCAGCTGTTCGGCCTGCCCTACGCTGACAAGATGAAGGCCCCACATCCCAACAGTCACACGCCGCACCGAGGCTACTCAGGAACCGGCAAAGAACGCGGTGCTGTTAAGACGGCCCGTGAGACCGAGGATGAGGACTTAAAGCAGCAGTACACGTCCACAGCCGACTATAAGGAGAGCTACGAGATTGGTAGCGAGGAGAATCGCGTGCAGTACAACATCTGGCTCCCTGAGAACACGCTGCCGGGCTTTCGCGACTTCACCACCCGCTTCTTCTGGGAGCTTAACAAGACGTCCCAACTCATCCTCGACGCCCTTATCGAGGCTCTGGGCCTCCTGGACGCCGAGGCAGAGGCCGTCCGCGCGCTGCACACCGGCCATGACAACCAGCTTCGCTTGCTGCACTACCCACCCATCACAGATGCCTTGATCGGCGACGCGAGCGTAGGTCGGTTGGGGGCGCATACAGACTGGAGGTGAGTGTATACTCTGCATCTACCTCTACCACTGCTACCTGCCGCTTACGAGTGCATGGGCAAATGGGAGGCGACCCCGCAATATGACCCACGTCGAACGTCGAACTCCGACGCTGATTACATCTACTTGTAGCACCTTCACCTTCCTCTTCCAGGACGAGAATTCAGGACTCGAGTTTGAAGATCGAGCCTCGGGTGACTTCATCCCTGCCACACCCTGCGAGGGGGTCCTGTACATGAATATTGGGGACATGTTCCAGCGCATTTCAAACAGTAAGTGGGGCGCCTTCAAGGCATCCGTCCCTTTCTTCTCCTCAAAGTCTCTATCTTCTTATACTTTACCCTGTTCGACCCAGTCTTATCCCTGCCTGCCCGTTCATCCTTCCTCTAATCCCCCATCCATGCTGATCATTCTCACCCCCGTTTTGATGCTAACCTCTTTCTTCTCTTGCTCTCAGATATCTACCCGTCCGGCATGCACCGCGTCAGCGTCCCAGGTAAAGCCAGTGGCCAACCAACGCCTGCCAGGTACTCGATACCGTACTTTGTCTGCCCGGCGCCTGACGGCACCATTGAGCCGCAGCCTTCGCTTGTGGCAGCCGTTGGAAAGAAGCATTATGAGCCAATCACGTACCAGAAGTTTGCAGAGCAGATGTTTGCTACGACGAACATCTACGATTAGGAGTAGGTTATGTGAGGTTGTAAGAGGGTTGTAAGAGACGCGGCAAAAGATGATATAGTGAGGTGGCGTTCTACAATTTATGGAGAGGGATCTTGTCTTTGTAGTAGAATTAATTGCATCTAGAACTACTGGATCTATCGTGAAGACTCGAACGTCTTGATTAATATACTGCTTGTAGCTATCTATTGGGAATTCGAAAGAGGTCCCCATCCCCCAGCGATATGCGTACTTTTGTCAGAATTTAATAAATAGTAATAACGAACCTAAATACTAGGCTTGAGCATAAGTGACGGGAATACGAACTCATCCTAAGAAACCTACTATCCAGCGAAACTCGGTATTTTCCTTCCCTACTAAAAATAGAAGTAATCTATCCATTCGGTTTTTTCTCCGCTTCGAACATGCATGCTGCAGAACAAACACCTAACGCCGCGACGATTCCAAATCCACACTCTTGGTGACCTGAATGGCGTCCCCCTTCCCATTCTTCCCCTTGTACGCCGAATCCATCTCGATATCGCCCCTCTGGACCGCGACATGGCTGCCATTCCCGTCGCGGCCCCTTGGATCAAAGATGGAATGCAGGTCGTCCTCGGACAGACGTTTGGTGCTCAGTCTCTCGTGCTCACGACGGTGCCGGCCAGACGAGGTGCGCGACTGTCTCGACTCCCCGGACCCGCGCGAACCAAGTGAGCCCCGGGACAGGTTTGGCAGCGCAATGCTGAAGCCCTCAATAGAAAGCGGATTGGCCCAGGATGTCTCATCCTGCGTGACATTTTGATTAAGTCCGATTGGCAATGCTGGTAGCTGCCTTGAATGGCTGCGTCTATCAAGCCCAGATTACAAGATGATGATGAGCCCGGTGAAGATTAGCAGGGATAAAGATTAATAAAAACCCAGGTACTTGAACCAGGATAACTTTGTCCGTTTGATTAGTCTAGTCGTTCTTGACATCTGGCGTAAGCTGGAAATTTGCGGGTTTACAATCTCAAAAAGCCCTCGGCGCTAGTGTCTTCAAACTTCATAGACCTCCAAGCATCGCCGTAGAGAAGAACGACATCTAACAGATTAAAATTTGCTTGCTATGGACGGACAGTATTCTCAGAAACTGGAGGAAAAGGAAGGACTTCTTCACTGTCCTACTTGCTCTCGGAACATTGAAAACCATCCTCCATACCGTGCTCCTCATCAACAGCCGAGATACTGGATCATCACGTCAATCCTCCAACTGACGGCTTTCTTCATTGTCCTTGCAGGTGTTTACACTCTGAATCGTCCTCAAAGTGTCACCAACCTTCAACCCGCTCTCAAGAGCACTCCGGCTCAATCTAAGCCGGTAGATCACAATGCTTATCTAATTGGCACGCCTCTGGGTTCGTCCTTAACACTCTTTTATGATTAAGTGTATTGAATCTGCGCTAACTCGAATGCTGATAGCTCCTCTCAATCACCACAAGCAAATTAGATTGGAGTTAGTATCTGCTGGTTACGGGAACGCGTCTCTGTAGTTCGGAAAGCCCACATATGAGTCGGATTGAGCGTAGAACAAGCTCATTTACCGAGAGTCCCTCCATCTTCCCTTCTATTGTCTCACCACGCAACTGTTAGACCAATGCATGCAGTGGCAGCATTCGAGATCAGCTCTCTTTCTATTATCTCCATCTAGCTGACACTTTCTGCAAATCCAGCACGAAACTTCAAAATGACGCGCGAGGAAGCTGCTCGTTTGAATATAACGGACAGTCTGCAGTTTCGACCTAACAACGATTTCGGGGGCATGCTCGCCGTGATGCATAACCTGCACTGTTTGGTAAGACTTCATCTCCCCTTCTGCTTCAATATTTTTTTCATCTTCTTTCCTTTTCTCTTATATCTATTCCACCTTCAATAATGACCCATATATATTAACACTGTTTAGAGGCGAGTGCGCCAAATGATGTACACAGACTACTACTATCCTCACGCCACCGAGGAAAGACTCAACAACGACAAAATACATACCCGTTAGTAGCCCTCTCTGTTCCTCACTGATCGGAAATGAGATGTCGCCAAACTAACTTCCTCCAATCAGTCCACTGCCTCGACTCAATCCGCACGTCCATGATGTGCTACCCAGACATTAACCCCCATCCCTACTACTGGACGGGCGACAAGTACCACCCTGTTTCGATTACGGCAAAAGTCACCCGTAAGTGTGTTAACTGGCAGGCGCTTCAGAAGACTCTAGAGCCCCGGAACTTTCCGTATTCAGACATGATTAAAGGGACAGACCCACCTAACTAAAAGTAGAGATAAGAGAAGAACTTTTAGGTTACTTTAGTAAGATAAGGAGAGATGTTTTAGTTAGAAGTATTATTCACGGAGCGAGGAACGAGCGTAGTGAATTTCAGTGACAAAGGACCTTCCAGCTCTCAGATTCTATAGATAAACTTCGGTACCCGATTAGGCTAGCGGAATTTCCTCCACATATTCCATCGCTCTGCTGGGGTCAGAGCTTTGAAGTTGTGATGGTCTCCGCGATTCAGCATGTATTTTCGCGCTCGTCTGATTTGTCCATTGCCGATTCCGGCGACTTGACCAGATCGTATCCATTCGCCTCTTATTTGACCAGGCTGAAACTGCACCATGCTTCCAACCTTTCGAATAGATAGAAGGAGTCGAAAGAAAAGCCGCTGAAATATTGAATGTTTGCTGATAGCGGATGGCCGACGCGTTGGACAAATTGAAGATCCAGCGACGCGTCGCCGTTAGGCCTAACGCGTAAAAGTGGCGCCGTCACTAGATCGCACCCTCTCTTTTTCTTTTATTAATTCAATAGCTATTAGATACGTTAGCCGTGGCTAAAATGCGAATCCATATTATAATAGTTTAGACTCTATTCCGATTCTTTTTACACTATCTGGGTCTATGTCGGAAGTTGGGAATCGTGCTCTATGTCCTAGTCGTACAAGGTGATCTGTCCAAGGACATCAAGCTAAGTATACTTGCCGGACAACTTGTCGGACTCGGCATTGAAGGCAGGATCAAAAAGAAGAACGCGGACTACAAACACAGATGTTGTATCACGGTTGCTGAAGCGCTGCAATCTTTTCAACGAGATCCTAGTTATATAGGTTTCACTTAAGAAAGGGCTCCTAAATAGGATTACACTTTGGTATATGAACCCATTCTCCGGATTGACATGAATACATTAACTACTACCGCCGTACTTGCTCCTACTACTACAATCATGAAAGCCCTTAAGATCGTCGGGGCAGTACATTGTAGGGTTAGAGGAGCTTAGCCGATGTCATAAACAGCTTCAGATTCTATGTTCTCTCCTACGATGAGGACTTAGCCACCTTTGTAGACTGCCCAAGCGCAGTCTGCAGTCATCTATTGATCGTAATTGCAAGTACTAGGATCTTAGCAAGTCCTGCTACTCCATTCTGGTCACCAGGAGGGGTGCCTCTTGTTCAAATCCCTTACTTCACTACTAAGGAAAATTCTATTGGTGAACTTACTAGGCGTCGCTACAAAACAACGCCACGCACTTGCGCACACCCACACTCATTGACTGATCCAGTCAGGCACAGTGCTTCTCCCACGTGCAGCTTGAACTTCGACCATCATGCACTTGCGGAGGCTGAGGACTAGTTGCTCTCGAAGTGTTCAAAGTTTATGATACTTGTCACCCCGAATAACTTGCTCATCCTGTCTAGCAATGTAGGCATTTTGCACCCAGTCGACTCCAGAAGCTGCTGTGAACATCAATTCGACAATAGACTCTGTGGCATTTCTGGGTGGTCGAAGAAGCTTCGCCGCTTATGGAAGGGGCAACTATAGCACCCATGGGGATCAGGTCCACCTCACAAATGTTTCCACCCATTGTCAACTAATACTTGCATTTCATTGATTAGACAATGACGGCCGGGTTCGGGGTTTCCCCACTGCTTCAGTCTTCGGTTGACGGTCATAGATTCAGTCGTAGATTGTAGTCGGGCCAGGACAAATGCTAGTCGAAGCTTCCAAATGGCTCTGATGCGCTCGGTAGTGGACTGCCAGAGTGGGGCTGCGTTTATGGTGTCATAGGCCCGCTGATTATATCCAACTCGGACATTGGGATTTATGTATACACCTAACACCTTACTTAAAGGATTGTCTGCGTGTACTATGCAGCATTCGGAGCCCTCTAAGTGGAGTTCGGCCAACCCATCGTCGATGCCCCGAAATTTGAGCGCCGGCGTTGCATAAAAAGGCATAGTATCCATAGCTACCATGCCGTTCCAACACGAGCGTACGGGAACAGCCTCGTTCGCAACCAGCGCGCGGCGCGATGCACCAGGGAAGAAGTATGGCCAGACCGGTGACATGGTTTTTGAGCCTGCGAGATCTCTGAGGGCGAAGGTATCGTAGTACGCTGGGGGCTTCGAGAAGTCGAGAGAGCACGCAGCTGCGTACTCGCCGTCATATGTAGACAGGAGAGTCAGAACGTCCTCGGTCTGTTCTAGTCGTCAGCTCTCTGTCCAATGTATTCCTGAAGGGATGCCAAACCGTGAAGACTACGTCGTTGAGCCACAAGACCTTGTCGAATCGAAAGCCCTTTGCCTCAGACTCGGCGGCCATTTCCGCCATGACGCGGTTGCGCAAGTTAGCTAGATATGGGACGCGGCGCAGCTCCTGACGGCCACGAGATGTCCACACCCAACCTGTACCATTGGGCGTGCGGGACATTTCATCGGCATGGGTTGTGGATTCCAGAACAATTGAGCGTGGAACATCCAACTGGGCTAATTGCGCGTCCAACTCTCGCAAAGCACCTTTGCTATCGTCCCAACTGCCGCTTTCTAGAACGGCCACAAAGACATTCTCTGGACCAAGAAAAGTCACGAGGTCTACGACCGCCTTGTTCCAATGCGATCGTAGAATCGCCTCATTGTTCCAATGAATGCTGCCGATGAAGATACGTTCTCGCTTCGAGTACGCCGATGTGGAAGGTACGCGGTATGGAGGACGACCAGAGAAGGAGACATCAAAGGTGTCATATGTAAGAAACAGAGCAATGGCTACTACAACGAGCCTGAAAATGCTCCATCTCAGGCGATGCGACCTGCGAAAGCGGCGGAGGAACATGCTCGTTGAACTGGGACGGTAGCCTGGAGACATGTACTTTGCGGCGGTAAAGCGGAGAGACGTGAGTGAGGATGGCCAACTTCGAAGACTATCCAGCGAAAGGCATGGGTGTAGCGCGAAGAGCGACTGCAGTGTGCTGCAGTGTTTCGAACACGCTCTCTGAAGCAGTGCGGCGGCAAGGCATAGTGGTGCTTGGATTTCGTTCAAGGCTGGAGGCAGAAGCGAAGCGAAGAAACACGTCGGATTCTGCCGCTCACACCGCCGCACAGTTCTCCAGGGGTCCCCGGGTCGATTCGGATGGGACTAGCGCTGACGGGAGGGTCGCGCCGCACGGAGTCGAGTTGGAGCCGCGTTCATCAACCGCCGAGGCCCTGTCAACAACATCAACCACGAAAGAGCCCAGTTCGATCTTCACTTCAAAGCATCGACAGCTTCTCGATGTTTTCCATCTCCCTGGAAGTTTCTGACATCATGGTTTGCCGCGCCTCTGCAATCCACAATCCACAATCCACAATCGAAAAGCATGCTCGCAAGGCTGCGGGGCGGACGTGTGTCGGAGTGATGTGCACCATTGAGTATCGCTCTCATTAGCTGTTAGTTGGACGAGGGCCTACACGGCTGGTCAAAAGCAATCTGTCGTGGGCGCCCACGAAACCTGATTCGATGTCTGCCCGTTCGAAAGCGGCAAGCCACTGCAGCTGTGCCGCTCACTTATCAATTCAACCTACCCGGAACTACTTTGCGAAAGGGGCTGAACTTGCAGAGCGATACAAATACCATCTGTGCCACTGCCAGACCGGCCGTGGAACTCCATATGTGCCCTACGAGGTTCCAACAGTTCCCAGAAGTCGCTGTGTGCATTTCAACTTCAGCCTTGTTGCTTTGTGTCCTTCTCGCGAGTGGTCGCTGACCAAAAGGACTCTTCCTGTTATCATTTCTTACCGCCTAGCTCCATCGTCATGTACAAGGCTGTAAGAACCAAGGACCAAGATAGGTCTGAGTCTGTCGATTTGACCCTCCTCGACCACGAATCCCAATACGGCAGGTACGCTCTTCCCTTCATCAAATGGCCCCCAAGTCAAACGCAGTCGTTTCATCCTCTTGTTTGTCAAACTGATAAAAGTAATAGCACGATATCCGACCACCTTCCCGGCAACGGTCCGATTCCCAGAACCCTACAAGCGCAATATGAACCGCCGTGGATCGAGATACTTCTTCGCGCACTCGGTCTAGGACTCTCTGGAATGCGGCGACCAAAGTGTTTCGTCGGCCACGAGTGGAACTTCCTAAGCAAGCTATGCGCAACAGCAGGTTATTATCATCGTTGACACTGATAACACACGTGGTCCCTATCGCTGTGGTCATCGTTCTGATCTCCTTGAACGCGCATGGCTATTATATCGGCGGAGAGCTAGCAGGCGCTTCTGGATACGATGATTTAAAGTTTTCCGGACTACAGTTCGCCGCCAAGTTGCACGAGCTATTGATGCAAGCATCTTTGAGTCTGGTCGTGGTGTCTTTCATCCGTCACGAACTGGTCTTCGGTGAAGGTATACCTTTTGGAGCTGTCTTCGGGAGCCTGCAATTCTCCAACATCGCTTATCTCTGGTCGAAAGAGTTTGCCGGAACAATAAAAGCTCCTTACCGCAATTGGATCAAGAAATATCGATTGGCGGTTCTCTTAGTCGTCGGCGCTGTTCTTGCTGTTACGGTCAGGCCGTCAAGTGCTATTGTTATGCGACCTCGCTCCGATTTGTGGCCCGCTGGGGGTACCAGTTTTTATATCAATGCGACTAGAGACCAGATCTGGCCTAGCTTCCTAGACGACTCCGCGATCCCCTCGCAGTGTGCTAATGTGTCTCTTGACATGGACTCCCTATCAGATGCATGGTACACGTTGTCTGACGGACTTCTCCCATTCCTGCCATCGCTCACTGATAACACTCCCACTCCTGAGCTTTTCGGTGTCGTAAGTCCTAAATCTATGCGACAGCTATACACGAGGCAGCCGGTTGAGTTGTATTGGACGCTCTGGACACTATCTATAACGCAGATGTCCAATCTTGCGGATGCAGTGTCCGAGGTTGGTCGACTTTGGATCAATGCGGCCGTGGGTACACATTTGATTCCACATTGGAAGTACTCACAGAGATTCCGATGGCGAAAGAACGTCGTCTATACTATCGACAATATATTCCAGCCGGTGACATTTGCTTGGTGCTCAACGCTTCGTCAATACGATCAATCCAACCCATCATCACCTCAATTCGTCATACCCCTCATGGAGACAGGTTGCACTGAGAGGCCGCGGGTGCAATCCGTTCATAATACAACTTGGCTCGCAGAGCTAAATGCTTACCTAAATGCAACAAGTCCGACTCTACGCTTTGTGGACTTGCCATTTGAAGAATTTGGACTTAATACTGTTGGAGCCTTGATTGTGCTCCCTGACTCATGGTCTGGGGGCAAGAACATTATAGGTTGTGGCGTTGACGCTCGATGGTCTCCGACCTCCATCTAGAGTGCTCGTAGCGCTGTAAGTGTGGTCTCGGGTGCTCTAGGAGGTTGGGAAATATTAGGAACGTATTCCCTCTCCAGAACACAGAGAGTTACAGTGACTCCAGGATGGGCTAACTATTTGAATCCGTCCCTAGCTGAGTCGGGCCTTACCGTCTTCCAAACTCTCCTCGATACAATTCCTGGTTTATATGCTGAGCGTTGGGAAGACGATAAAGAATTCGTAACACCTATCATGGAGTCCATCATTAGTATTCTACTCACGAATGGTTTAGCCCGTACGGGTGCTTCGGCAATGCTGCAAGGTACTCTGAGAGGATGTTCTTCGACTGGATGTACCGAGACCAGTGAGGACGGACAGGGAGCCTGGTGCGAGGAGATACTCCCGAAAGGCCAATTTGGCTATGGTGGAAACATCTACGACCTTCCTGCGGGAACCGATACAAGTAAAATGACGCAATTCACAACAAAGATCAACATCGAAGGCTATGCGTACAACTTCAAAGGGACTAGCATACTGCTATCTTCCATCGTACTGGCAGTGTATGCAATGATCGCTGCGATTCACATCGGCTTTACCTTCTGGACTGGCTTGACGCCGCAGGCCTGGGACACCGTTTCAGAGGTCACTGCTCTCGCTATGCAGAGCCAGCCATCCCGTATCCTCAAGAATACCTGCGCTGGCATCGAGACTACGACACTATTTACACATATTGTCAAGGTCGTGCAGACTGGAGAGAATGGAGAGCATCTTGAGCTTGACTTTGGGGACGCCCTGGATGAGATGAAAAGACTATTAGTGCCAAACGAGTTCTACGAATGAGCAAGAGTAAAGTATAAGTGTTAGGTGATATGCTGGTACGCCTCGGAAATACATCGCTAACGTCCTATCTCAACGCATTTCGCTTCTGTTGCTTTCAGCTCCTGTAATAGGGCTTGAGTTCGTACAAATTCCTATATGTTCTGCTTCGCCCAATGATGGACGAGAAGTTGCAAAAAAAGAAACAAATTAGTTCTGAACGGGTGGATGTTTGTCCCTTTAAAGTGACTTTGCATTTCTCAACTGCGGATCGATGTAAGATCAAGGGAGACCTTGACCCCATTACGGACGATAAAGGGTTTCGCATACGCACAAAGGCAGTCCGCATTTTCTAATGAAGCTGAAGAAGTTGGGAGATAAAAGCTATCAAGCTAGAGATACGTTGCTCAGCTGCATTGATTGTGTGTTCCTCTGTATCCAACGTGCACATTCCGTAGCAGGGCGGGGAGGGGAAGCTTACCGTGTAAACAGGACGCGTAGCGGATCCTGGTGAGAAACAAGCCTGGACAAAGCGAAAAGAGACGTAGAAATGAATGTTAGTCGAGCGACGAAAGCTTGGCTACATGAACAGGCGCATGGCTGATCTTTCGTCCTCGAATAGAGAAGATGCGCGGCACGTAAAACGTGATCTGTGAATATGAAGGATGGGGGCCACAAGATATAATCGATGCCTCTTCATTTCGAAATCTATTACGTTTCTCTTATAGAGCATTAGGAGGAAATGGCCTAGTCCATTACCGTAATTCACATTGCCTGCGCGATTATTGTGATAATGCCGGACGTTCCACCAGTGCAGACAATTGAAAAGGTGAAATATCTGGTGCTAAAACATAGGCTAATCAACGACCTGTGAAGCAGTCGTTGGATGACGAATGATCTTCACATAGTGAAGAAGCCGCGGCTCTAATGATAGATAACAAGCCCCTTTGTGGATCATCACACGAAATGGGGCGATGATTCTTGATTGGATTTGCTTTCTACAGCCTTGCTTAGTTGCATTGGGGCTAAACCTTGTGTGATACCACGTTTTAGAGATACCGAATCCTCAGCTTTGCATCCTGGCTCTACGAGATATAGATAAACTTATCGTTCTTACTCCATGTCTGCTTCCCTCGATCTAAGACGCCAGGGTCCAAAAACCCAGAAGAGGGGTGCAGATACTATAGCTCTCTTGCATTGCAGTAGCACTGTACTTATGGATACTGCTGATGTAGTATCTCGTCTACTTGGCTACAGCGCTTTAGGGATTACGATACACTATCTCTGAACCCCTTTCTAGGAGAATGTTGTACTCCATTTAGTCTTCGTCGAGCTGTATAAGATGAGCAATATAATCTAGTCACCAATGCAATCATGCAGAGAATTATTGAAATATAATATATGCGAGATGCTTGTGCCATGAGCAGCAGTATATACTCAGGTCTCCAGGTAGAGATCAACTAAATTCCAGAACACAGTAAGCATATACTCATAAGCGGATCATTCGATGGTCAATAGTAGATAAGATTGAGATCAGATTGATCGATAGAGAAAAGCGAGAACGCATTAAAACACGACTCTGAACTTTCTCATCGAAGATACATATTGAAACGTCAGCGCCAGACCTCATAGTAATCATCATACCAGTCCAACTCATCTTCGTCATTTTTAGACCATCGTATGTCGTCGATCTCATCAACATCCTTGTCGCGATTGTCTATGTATCTCCTGAGGATATTGTGAACTAGTCTGTTCTCGGCAGTGTCGTCTTCATCATTGTCTGTGACGCCGTTAAAAAGAGGTTTCTCGAATTTTCCGATACGGCTGACCGTAGTAAATGTCACCGTCTCGAAGCCACATTCCGCTGTCGAATTCCTCCTCTTCCTGTTTGATGTTGAAATCATCGTCTGTCGAATCCAGGCTTGCTAATGACAGTTTGTGGACTAAGTCTTCTTCGATACCGCTATCGTTGAAATCATCCTCGTGTCTGCTTGTGCTAAAGGTCGAATCCTTTGTGGGTACAGGTAGTTTCACATCTAAGGAATTAGCACATTGGTTTGCTCAAGCGGAGGGGACCCTATCGATGAATGGTATACCTTTTGCATGCTTAGATTGGGTTTTCCTCGATTTCGTGCTTCCTCTTCGTCCCCTGCGTCTACGACGTGGACGCAATCTTGCCTTTCTGTCTGCGGATGGCTGTCCTTGTGGGGTGTTGCTTGCTCCGTTGGACCTCTTCATGATACTGTCAACGAACGAGCACAGCATGATCGGTGTCCGGTCACAGAAGCCGTCGTAGAAACCACCTCTGTTTTGCCAATCTTCGAGTGCAAGGCGGAGCCATATTCGCTTGATGCCGTGGCAGGAGCCATTGGAAGAAAACTGTCCTCTGGTCAGGGCTGGCGTAGCTTTGGTTTAGAATGATGCACAAGATTGGTAGGTTTGGATGCTGTCGCTTCGCGAATAGTGCGAGAAGTGAAGGGACAAGATGATAGCCGCAAGCTGTTAAGTGGTCATGGATTTATACCTCTATGCCATGAATCATGCCGTCGAAGGCGCTGGCCAGTCTTGATTTCAATGATACACTTCTCCCGTGCTATACAGGGTCTTACCGTAAACGTCTTAAGCATGCACTTGATTCTCAGAATCATGCTCGCGAACCCACCTCGGCTGTCCTATACGGTACAGCACCGGCGTGCAATTATGTAGTATCGATACTTTTTTGGCATCACAAGATGATACAGCAGAGGTAGAAGCAATGTGCTCTGCTTGTTGTGAAGTGAAGTATGACGTCGACATTGCTGAGTACTCTTATGGAGGATGCACCACTCTCCCAAGGTTGCCAGTCTGTGCCGACTTCCCTCTCGATTCCTCGAAAATGATAGTCGAAATTTACACGGAGTACACGCCGAATACATCTATTTCTATAATAGACATTATATAAGAGCCACACCAATCTATCAATTATACGTATAGGATACATAAGTACGATTCCCAACTTGGGCCGTGGATTTGCTTTGAACAGATGGAACTGGCCCTCTTGGGGGAGTCCCTCGGGTTTCGTGCTCCACCTCGTTGGAATCTTCGAACGTGACGCTATTGCTCCA
Organism: Lophiotrema nucula; assembly: GCA_010015825.1. Lineage (NCBI taxonomy): Eukaryota > Fungi > Ascomycota > Dothideomycetes > Pleosporales > Lophiotremataceae > Lophiotrema > Lophiotrema nucula. The sequence goes on along the minus strand of ML977317.1, from coordinate 371,313 downwards.
GTCAGATGAGTCATCAGAATCGTCCGATTCAGGATCTGGGCGTTCGTAGTCTGAGTCGCCGGTGACATAGCCTCCACGTCCACTCTGCACGCCCACCAATTTGACCCGGTCACCTCCGACTTCCATCCTTAAGTAGAGATACCCACTGCCTAAGAAAACAATTGTCCCTTCACTAAAATTTTCTTGATGCATCAATCTGACAGAGCATTGCTCGAGAACCGCCGTTGGCATCTCGAAAAAAGGGTACGTGAGGTCTTCTTCAATGCCCCACATGATACACTCACAATTGACATCGTTAACGCTGATCTGGAGTTCCCCGATCGGGATAGACCCGTCTAGCAAGTCGTCTTCACTGCTACTCGTCTTTCTCTTCATGTTCAGAACATCAGGAGAATAGAGGTCCCAGTCACCCTCAATAGATGGGAACACGACTCCTGCAAGATTGGATCTGGCTTTCTCTTCCATGTGCTTGGCCTTTCGCATGATTTTTTGGTGCTCCTGCAAAACGTCTGCAAACGCATCGTTGCCCTCCTCCTCCTCCTCCTCCTCCTCTTTTTCTTCCTCCTTTTCCAAGCAAGGAGTGGCATATCCAGTGACCCATTCACCAACGTACTCACACATAATGATATAGATTTCGATTTTCAGTAGTTCTGGCCCAAGAAACGTGATGCGAACACGTGAGCCGCGCCTGGCTGGATTGTGAAAGTCATTCCGTGAACCACGATGATCGTGGAGTCGATCCTCGGAATACCGTTCCCAAGCGTGCATCGATAGCTTTCGCAAAGACGCATTTTCGCGAGCCAGGAAATGGAACGTGTACCGTATATCTGCATCAAGTACAATGACGCCGGAGTGTTTATTTGGACGGTATTCAGGGGTACGATGTTCGACGAAGCTCAGATTGAGAGGTCTCCAATTGATTAGATTGTCGGAATATGAGCCAAGATTGTACGGCCGAATCTTCTCGGCATAAAGCTTGAGGAATTCCGTCGAATGTAGTTCCCAAGTTCGGGCCAAACCATCAATTGCTATGCGTTCGCCTCTCTGTAAGCGTCTGGAAATATGCGCTTCCTTGTTCTGGAGTTCTGCGACCGATAGTGTTCCCTTCTTCAGGGCCTCTTGGTAGTCTGGATAAGTCATTACTGAATTTTCTTTGACTTTCATTGCAGGTGCTTCGCGGCCCTTGTTCACGGTTATGAAAGCTCCAGTCCGTTTGGCGGTTTGCCTTTTGCGTGCTTGCGGTGTAGATGAGTGGGCGGGAATACTTGGCACGGGTTTCGTTTCTCGCGGACTTTCCACTAGGCTTTCCTTTTGCTGTTTCAAAATCTTGATGGGTGCCGGGAGTTCAGCTCCTGCCTTCTTCACTCGAGCCAGCTCCTCATTGAAATACTGAACAACGTCGCTCCATGCCTGCCTAACTGCCTGATCAATGCCTTCTCGCAAAGAGAGGGAATGAAGATATCGCCGCCGCCCTGCCTCGAACGGGCCATCCACTGGAGTACCTTGAGATTTGGGGCCAAAAAGTGAAGGCCAATTTTTTGGATCAGACGCGAACTTCTCGCGGATATGATCGACTAAGTTGCAGAGATCAGACCGTGACAAATCTCGTATGTTTCTCGTATCTCCTTGTGCTGACAGCCATTGCTTTGCTCGATCGATCCATATTTTCTTGATACCATGCGCGCTGACTGATGAGACCCATTCGCCACGAGGCACTGCCGGAGGTCGACCCATTGATGAGCGTGGCTACACAATGTAGTCGTAGGACATCTCCGCGAAGGTTGGAAAAGACGCGTGGTGGGTGTAAATCTCTGATCCATGCTGGAGATTACGAGTGAGCCGGTCCTTTCCACGTTCGGAACGTGGCGTGAGACTAGCGCTTCAACGCAATGGTCAGTCTCGCAGCTTTGTCTACCTCGATAACAGCGTTTCCTAGGCAAAGATGAATGCATGCGTGGAGAAGGGAAGACACGAATACACCCTCGGTGTCTCAAAATATTAATATCAAACAAAGTCTCCCCGAAAGTACGCAGAGCGGCGCATTCTGAATACCCGAAACTCCAATTGCACGCCTCGCATTGTTCACTCGTCCTCAGACACTTGCTCTTTTTCTTCATATTCTGCATAGAGCTCCATTACGCAGGTATTCGAAACCGGATCAGGTCATGGCCCACATAAGCCACCTACAACTGCAACCACATGGAGTTCATCTGTCCATCAGGTCCCGGAACTGGAATCATAGCATTCGCGCAATACACCTGTCGTAGGACCGGGCTATTTGCGAAGGCGAGGCGTATGTCTCCTCGCTCGTACAAAGATATCTGTACGTTGGCGATACCATTTTCGGTCTTGATGAAGACCTTGTTCTCTTGATCGTGATCTGCAAGATCGCAGTTTTCGTCGTCCTCGCCATTTGCACTTTTCGCACAATGGAAGAAATAATCGAGGGAGATAGCCTTGTATGAGCCATCGAGCTGGTAGAGTGGCAGCTGCTCGCCATTCTGCCTGCGGCGGAGGTAGCTGTCTTCCTTTTGCTTCACGCTCCGGAGTTGAATTCGAAACAAAGTGTAATGCTCCTTGAACTCGGACATCTTGTAACGCGCCTCAGCGTCGTCGTCATCTTCTGTCCAATCCCAGCCCTCGTTTTCATACTTCCGCTCCGGACTAGGTTCTCACCCAATCTCCATATCGACATATCGATTGACGTATTTGTAAATGGCTTCGTTATAGGTATAATGCATTGCACCGCCTGGCTCCGCTTTGACGTAATTGTTGACGTACTGATCATGCAGGTCTACGCTGTCATCATCGCTTTCATCGTCCTGGAGACCTTCGTCGTCCTCTATATCATCTTCGTCGTCTTCGCTTTCTTCTTCTTCTTCAGTGTCCCCGCTTTCGTCCTCGCTTCCTTCACGGATACCCTTTTCTTCCCTACATTTACTAGTCTTATTGCTTTGGACTTGGAAGTCCTCTGGCTTTTTAACCCCCGTAATCTCATACGGTTCGTGTTTAATGTGCACGTCTGGTATTGTTGAAATATTGATTTGATCATCTCCGCACTCTCGTTTGATCTCGACTCCAGTATATTTTCCAGATGCTGCTGCATCGATCGGACGTCCTGAAATTCCTGGTTGCGAAGGATTGGCTTGGGCGCCAGTATCGGTTGATTCGTATATAGTTTTAGGTTTGCGTCGATTCCCGCCATTCTGCAAGGATTCGGAGCGCTTGCGCTTACCAACTGCAGTAGCTGGTACAGGATTTGACTTTGCAGCATGGTCGATGTTGTGCAAAGCAGTTACCGCAAGCTTGAGAGCATTTGCCGCGTTGCTCACTGCTTCCAGCAGCTGCTCTCGCTCTTTGGCCGCCGCCGCCGCCGCCTCAGCGGCCGCAGTGCTGCTCGTCGCATCCAGCAGTCGCTGTCGCTCTTGTCTCGACGCCTTGTTGCGCTTTTTCTTTGCGCTTTTGCTGGGTTTCTCGCTCATGCTAGGCCCGAATCTGTTCCAAGCTGCTTTAGTCTTGTCGATGAGATCGCACATCTCTATTTCAGGTAGATTGAGGAAGCTTTCCTTGTCATGGCCATTTTGCAACCAATAGTCCTCTGCGCGCAGCGCCCACTTTCGCTTGAAGCCGAAGACGGAGCCGTTAGGCATTCGTTGGCCCTTCTGAGGTGGAGCCATGGTATTTCTCACGTTCTCATAACGCTCAAATTGGTGATTAGGCGGGTGCTTCTTGCGTGAGTGTTCAACGATCAAGGAAGGACGAAGCTTGACGCGGAGCTACACAAACGTCTTCGAGGGTTGACGTCAATAGAGCTGGCTCGGGTGCATCTCCACCAATTAAGCTAGCTCCGTTAGTGGAAAAGGGGTTGAGTCCGGGCCCGACACCTACCCTTCAGGATAACTATAGTCATCATCTACCTGCGTCGTCTTCGCTGTCCAAATCTTCGGGGATGCCATCGTTGGAATACGGATCTCAAATTGAAGGCAACCATGACTCCAAAAAACGAAATTAACGTCAGCGATATTGCCTTGGACTTCGAAGTTGATCTGGGTCATTGCAACATCGCCCCAAATGCCGCGTTGGGAGTCCTCATTGCAGTGGTCATGGTAAAACCTAAGATATTGAATGGAAGACGCACTCCACGTCCCAGCGATTCTCCGAAGTGTGATCTGTTCCCCATTTTGAATGCGGAATCGAAGCTCATCTTTTTGTTTCTTCTTTCTCTTTGTCGCCGAATACTCCGATGCACATATTTCTTCATATTCTTCCTCGTCTTCCTCTTCAGATTCAGGACCATCATCGTCGTCATCATTCCAATCATTATTCTTCTTCTTCTCCGGCACCGGTTTCCTTCCAAGCTCTTCATAGTCGTACTTGTTGACGTACTTCTCCGCTGCTGGAAATTGGTCAGTCTGCAGCAATTTTGGATACATGCAAGGAGCACCTGCAACTTACAACTCATGTTGAAAGAGCCTGCAACAGGAGTTCCTTGATATTGAACACGATCCATATCAGGCGACGTGAAAGAGGCTTGTGACCAAATCCGATGCGTTCCCAGTAGCGTGGTTAATGCAGCCAACGGCTCGAATAACCGAATACTGCGTTGGCTCTAGCACAACAATCCAGCAAACCTGGTACAGACGATTGCGGTTGAGTTTGAATCGACCAGAAGTTCAACGGAATTGTGATTGAGCTGAAAAAATTTCAATGAAAGAGTCGACCAAGTATGATGTAAGGGGACGACCAGGCATGGCGCGTTGTTTGACGCTAATCCTTGACTGTGATCGCGCTACAAGGAGTCAGCCTCAGATTGAAAAATATAGAGATGATGCACGTATCTGAAGTCTTCTTGCCCTACAAAACCTATATTCTGTCGTAACAAAGAAGATTCTTCTGTTAGCACTTTGTACGAGCGTGTGGTGATGAGGAATAGTGACCATGTTATTCTTCGACACTATGAAGGAACACACCAAAGAGAAGGTCACCATTCTAGTGGTTCACTTCGCTTTTGCATTGCTCCAACATGACCCATACGAGAGCATCTTTTGTACCCGCACTTTGCGTGGCAATTGAAGTGAGTCCAGATGCTGGAAGACGACATAAATGGGGCTAAGCCCAGACAGTGATGGTGTCACCACGTGTTTCTGGCTTCATCTTCCAACTTCTTCCTCTGCTCTGCCTCTACTATGCACGGCGAACTGAGTTTCGATCTTAACGCAACGTACTCTCCTCTCCATATGGGAAGCGCAATTAGGGATCCTTTCGTCGTCTTAGAGTGTAGGCGCCATGCGCCCACCATTCGGCGTCGGTATCGCTTCCCAGACGTGTTCGTCACCTGCACGATAGGAATGCACGGGGCGCGCAACAGTCATCACCAGCAACGAAATGGCTCAAGTGGCCATTCAAGTCTAGCGTTGGATATATAGTATGCGTCGGCATGCCTTGGGATACTGACAAGATAGGTGGCTTCGCACGCGTGGAGCCTTCGGTGCAAGCAGCGAACAAGAGCAACCTAAACCGGGAAGTCGCCAACAGACACGCGCTTGTACCTGAGGCAAAGCTTGGCCATCGTCGAGACATGCTTTCGTCCTGAGGCTTGCCCTTCACACGTCGAGGGTCAGACGCCTGAGTAGGCCTCGGGCGAGGATCTTCCTTCCGTCGCCGCTCCTCCATATCGTCGCGTACACGTTCCAGCGGCTCCAAGACCATGCTGAAAGGGTGCAAAACCACCAGCAGACTTGGTCTGCCCTTATTTCTGTGGCATTTGAATACCAAGCCAGATCTCGCGGCATCGTCGTCTTGAAGAGGTGGGGGCCGAAGCCTTCCACGCGTTTTACGTGGGATGCTTGGCGTCCTGCTTCAACACAAATGGATCCGCTTTGGGCGTTTCGACCCTCGTTTCACTCTAATTCCCGGCGCCAAAGGCCACAACTTTCAGCCGCATCACGTTCTGGATGCTTTTGATCGTCCATCTCCCGCACCTAGTACCTTCTTGGCTCCCATGTTCCTGTCGGACAAAATTGGGCTGCGCGATATCGCTTGTGGTAGGTCACGACCAAATATGCCCGAGCGCTGTTTGAGGAAAGGCTTTACTTGTTCGACGGAGCGCACCCGCTTCCCCTGCAATACACCAGGCTTCGTGGTTGAGCTTCAAATCCTCTCCTGCCTCTGGTCACTCCTACTGATGCATTGCCATCCAGTCGATGAATTGTTTCCCTAGCGAGAATGTGGCACTTGAACATGCCAATGCGTGCAGCGGTCTTTGGCACTCTTCCTGGACGTCGCTCTCCATGAAAGCAGGTCCCGCCTGGCGTGGGCTGGTATCCAAGCATACTGGCCATCCGAAGATCTGCCTCTGGGCAAAGCAGACTCCCAAAATACCTCTTGAGAAGACCCGCAATAACAGCTTGGCGGACGGGTCTGCCAAGCACATATTTCCCTTTCCGGATTCATCGAAGCAGTTGAGGTCGACTAGCACGTAGCCAATTGCACGTGCGTTCATGTTGATACATGTGCTTATCTGAAGCTTCACAGTGGGTACAGGGAGAGGTATCAAGGTAACATCTCATCTCTGCCAAGGTGACAGAGGAATCCACTCCGCCCCCTCCTCGCAGCTCAACTTCGCTCTACTAACCGCCGCTCTATCAAGCTTTTCTCAGCTGTTACGTTGTTCGAAACGACATGGGATAACTGTGCTTGAGTACCTTCGCCCTACCTCTCCCTTAAAACTTCTCCCCTCCTTGCTCTCCTTCTGCTCAGCGGCCCGGTGCTGGAATAATCGTCTTCCTTCTTCTGTTTTCCTACCTTATTCTTTCCTGGCGTTGTCGTTCATTTTGTCGTGCGGCGCCGGTCACTGCCTTCCGGCATTTGCAGTCTGTGCCCTCTTCGGAATACCGTACCAACAGTGGACGTGCACTAGCAGCGGTGGATAATTGGTACCGGAGCTTACACCTACGGTCACGAAAGAGCTTTTGCCGCCATGGATCCCCGTTATCAGCCGTCTGATCTTTCATTCGAACCGACCTTCAACTCTAAGTTTGAGAATGACCGTTCAGAACAGAGTTCTCGTCCCAATACCTACATGAAGGGGAACTCCCAGTATGCCAACGACGAGTACGATATGCCTAGGGATAGAATGGGGTACCCCATCGATGCGAAAGGGAAGTTTCAGCCATATACCGTCGACGAGCGAGAAGTCCGATCGACGCCAACAGAAACGCCTCGGGACTCGATAGACCTGGAGAAACAACACCAGCATGTGGTGCCTGCAATTCCACATGATCCCCATATGAAGGAGCCCAATCAACCAAAGCTACCGTTCGGCCAGCGTCTTCATCATTTCACATGGGCCTGGTACACCTTGACCATGAGCACGGGAGGTGTATCGACCCTCATCTCCATCCAGCCGCACGCCTTCCCTGGTCTTATCTCGATTGGCGCGATCTTCTACGTCCTAAACCTCATATTCTTCACAACTCTTTGCACACTCATGATCCTGAGGTTTGCGAAGTTTCCTGGGTCCATGAAGGAGTCTCTCAAGCACGAGCGAGAAGGTCTTTTCTTCCCTACATTTTGGCTTTCGGTAGCGACCATCATCACCAGCACTCAGAAGTACGTTATTGCAATGTACGAAGCCAATCATCCCATGCGAGGATGGCTGTCAACAAGCATGTCTATCGCGTTCTGGATCTATGTGGTGTGCACGTTCTCGCTCGCTATCTTCCAGTACTCTTTCCTCTTTATCGGCCACACATACATGCTGACGAAGATGATGCCCTCATGGCTACTACCTATCTTTCCTGTCATGCTTGCAGGTACCATCGCATCAGTCATCGCAGCGGATCAGCCATCCTCATCAAGGTATCCTATTTTGGTGGCAGGTATGGGTTGCCAAGGTCTAGGGTTTACGGTCGCGGTCATCATGTACGCCCACTACATAGGTCGCCTGATGCAGGCAGGGTTACCGAATCGTGAACACAGGCCGGCTATGTTCATCGGTGTAGGTCCACCATCTTTCACCTGCCTTGCCTTCATTGGCATGGGCAATGCCCTTCCGGACGACTTTGACTTCAATACCGACGGTCTCATGGATGCTAAGTTGTTGCGAACAATGGCGCTCATCTCTGCACTGTTCTTGTGGGTACTGGCTATGTGGTTCTTCATGATCGCTCTCATCGCTGTAAGTTTACATACCCCTCCAGTACCAATTGCACCGAAGCTAACGAATCTGAAGACCCTCCATTCCCGCCCCAAGTACTTCCATCTCGGTTGGTGGGCTATGGTCTTCCCGAACACTGGCTTCGTTATTGCCACTATCTCCATTGGGAACAGTCTAAAGGACGAGGTCATTCTCTACGTTGGCAATGGACTCACAATCGGTATCGTGATCATGTGGGTTTTTGTTTTGTTTTGCAACCTCAGAGCTGTCTGGGCTGTGGACATCATGTATCCCGGCCGCGACGAGGATGTTGAGGATTAAACAGATACGCTACGTTGCCTCATCGCACATAATCGTCTACCGAATTTCTCTACTCACCAAGTCACTCATTCCATACCATGCGACACTCTTTTGTTACACCTTGTACATAAACGCCTGCAAAAAGACTGCACGAGGAGAACAACCACATCCCGATCAAAGACGAACCACTCTTTTCCTGGCATAGCGATGGCGACTGGGGTGCACGAGCATATAGATCCACGATTTGGTACATTAAAATTAGATCTCCATTACAATGCAGATATGCTCTTGCCTCCCCACCCTCATCTTCTTTGGTGATCAGTGCTTAGAACGACAGGGCAGGTAATAAAAGTAAGGTGGGTATTGCACCAGATACTAGCTCGTTGCAGTCTGGAGAGACACTAATAGCGAAATCGCGCGGGTCAATGCCACCCGGACTAATAAGCTATGATGTTGAAACCTGAAGAGTTCAGGCCAAGTCGGGCGTGACTCCCTTCCGTTGATATGACGATCGATCAAGATTTCATGGGAGGTACGCTCGTGGGAGAGCTTGATTACTCAGTGATGTTGGCAAAGGCGCCGCAGAGGATTGACGAGTGCATCCCGCCTTCCGTTTGCTGCAGTTGTCTGCTTCCTGTCAGTGCAGAGATTGACACCGAGTTACCTCGTTCATCGCGAAGATAGGTATATGTGGTTCGGTTGACACGGATCTGGAAACTAGCGTGTGAACATGGGTACCATTTAACTGCTGTATTCATCAGATCAATCGTAAGAGGCCAACCCAAGCTGTCTTCAACTGGCTCCTAATTGACTTGACCACCGGTTGCTTTAGGCTCAAGTGGGTAGCCTCCACTTGCTGTAGCTGGATGTCGCCGCATGATTGGTGGGAAAACTCGCTTGGTGAACGAATTGCGGCCTGCCCGAGACAACGTCCCCGTGTGTTGCTCCTCGCAAGGACCTACCCACCCATCTCCATGTACTATCTACCAGGGAGATCAGAATGAATGATACAACGCTCTTCCAAAACCCTGTTATACGCGGTTTCAATCCAGATCCAACGGTATGCGTCGTTCCTACTGACCCTGCAACGAACACACCGACGCGTTACTTTCTCAGCACATCAACTTTCGAGTACTTCCCAGGATGTCTGATATACATGTCCGAAGATGTTGTGAACTGGAGACTGATTGGCCATGCTTTGACGCGTCTATCGCAGCTTAATCTCTGTATCGTTGAGCTAGGTGCAGGAAGCTGAGCGTCGACTCTTCGGTACCGAGAAAAGGAGAAGCGATGGTACTATATGAACGGCGTCTTTCAGCGCTATCGTCTGAAAGATGACGAAAGAATTTTCCTACGAGGGTTTTATGTCTGAACGGATAGCATCTACAGCGGTGATGCTTGGTCCGATCTGATCTACTTTCTAAATGAAGCTGAAGGACTTCGCGATCCACATCTCCGAGATCTATCTCCCCACCGGTCCAACGCTGACAGCACTAGTCTATATTCGTCAATCTGCCTATGGCGTAGCGGAAGGTAGACATATTACCTAGAAGGATGGTTACTACTATCTCTTTGTGGCCGAAGGTGGAACTGAAGCTGGTCATTAAGAGTGGGTATTTCGCTCTAAGAGGAGCGTCTTTGGGCCTTAGGAGACCCAAGATAAGCTGTTGTGGTACAATAGGCCTAATAAGGAGGTGTAGAGAACTAGGCATGCTAACATCTTTTAAGATGGCGAGGGAAATTAGTAGGGCGTGTTCTTAGGGGTAAGGCTTATTAAGGTCGAGGATAGCTAGAACCATAATTAGAACGGGAGACATTTCTAGTCAAGATCAAGTGGGTGGACGGTTGGCTTATCTTCAACAATAGGCGAAACATCACGCTCGTAACAAAAGGCGAAAATAGACCTCCCTAGCTAATCACACAATTGCCTGATGACGGTAAGGTGGAGAGCTGATCTGAGTCACGGAGATTTGGAGTTGGGCTGGTATCAGAAGAGTAAAGGCTCCTATTCCCATGTCGTGGGTATCTGCTGACTAGGCATCAGACACACCACTGAAGCAATGCTACTCCCTCAGCGAGCGACCCGGCTTTCTTCGTCTCTTGGGAAGCTGTTACGATCTGTCGTCGCCAGAAGCACCTAGTATGCTTCTACGAAAACAGGAATCGTATATAGAAACCTTTTACGCAAAATTGCAATTCAATCCAAGCGGGATGGGTTACGAGTCCAGGATCACAGTATACTGGAGCATCTTTTCGTACGCCACCATTGGTATCCTTGGTCGCGAGATGTCCACTGGAGAGCTCGTGCCTACGGTCGAAATGCGACGACCGACAGGCGGGATAGGTAAGATTGAGGAACCTCAAACTCGTATCGCCGGCAATGATAACTCATCTGCTACTCTTGAGATCGCAGGTGAGGTTGAACTAGGCTGAAGCTTTTCCGACGAGCTATAAGTTGACGCTCACACTGCCGAGTCAATGAGAGCTTCACTATCAAAGTTGATGAGCTTACGATAATGCTGCCAGTAGGTGGCTCGTTCACGGGCACGATGTTTGGGATCTATACGTTTGGGAAGGGAGAGCCCGTGTTGGACCCTGCTGACTTTAGTGATATCTACATCAAGCAGAGATCACGAGACACAGCTTATGACTCTCAAGAGCCTAAACGAGAGTCTCATGATATGCTTTGCATTCATAGCAGAGAACTCTACTCCGACTCGTTCAACAAGCTGTCGAATTTGTTTGTCCTGCCCGATGCATACGCCTCTAGCTCTTCTTCTCTGTCAGTCGCATAAATTTGTCCGCCCCGGATCCCTTCATGACCTTTTGAGTTTGTTCCCATCCTCTCCAGAAAGTCATTGATGTTCCACGCAATCCTCTCAGCGCCAACACGACACCCGACAAGGTTCGGTGCGCCAGGACCCAACCTTAGTCCTGCCAGCCGACCACTTGCGAACAAAGGCACATCGTCGCGCCACATGAGATCATCGGTCAAGCAAGGAAAGCCTCCGACATATTTGATCGGGTACTGGTGCCGAATAGTGTCGAGAAACGGCAGGGTCTCGACATCAGTCTGGACACCCGTCGCGAAGACGATATAATCAATTGGCGGGAATTCTAACCCCGAACTCGTCTTGACATCCGTCCAGACTTTTCTGGCGTCATCCCACTTGACACTTGTTAACTCAGTATGCAGAAGAAGCTCCAACTTTCCACTCTTGACAAGCCCTTCGACGATCTTCTTGTATCTAGGTGTCATGCTTCCACCATTCCTTGCTTTGGTATACATCTCGTAGCGTTCTTCGTCCGTGTCGGCTGACCAGAAGATAGCCTGATTGACGTTTCGAAACTTGGCGACCCAGTCGAGATCCATGTCGAAATACTTAACTTTGAGTCCGCCGCGCATGAGAATGAAGACTTTCGAGACGCCGCGCTTGGTGGCTAGATCGGCGAGCTGGGCGCTTGTGAGGCCTCCCCCAATTATAAGCATATGTGTTGGCTGTCTAGTATTGATCTTGGCTTGAATGTGAGGCGCTGGGAAGTCGGTTAAATGCATCGAGTGACAGAAGCCTTCGTGGCTCGTCGAGGTAGGAAGGCCGGCAATAGAAGGTATTGAGGGTGCGTTTCCTGGTCCGACCGCCAGCACTACAACGCGAGCGAAATGGACGTCTTTGTCAGTCCTAATACGGAAGACCTTAGTGTCATCATCGTCTGAAGATAGCACCGAAACGATGCTGTCGTCGTCTGAGTTCGGTTCATCGGAAGCATCCACATGCTCGATATCCACAACCTTCTCCTTCCTTATCATATCACTACCAAGCTCGTATCTCTTCGCAACGCAGTCGCAATGCTCATCAAACAGCTTTGTACTCGGCGTGAAGTAGTCTTTACGATCTCGTTCATCGATATCCGGACCGCTCTGCCCGAGCCCATAAGCGCCATTGCGTTTCTTTTTCTTCCGATGCTTGCTGATCTCTTTGCCCACGCAGCCAGGTAGCTCCAGTAGATCCTTCTCCTGGCCGAGTTCGTATGCATACGAAAGAAGTGCATCGCGATCTGCAGGATCAACGTGGAAGAACATCGGCGAACGCAGATGCTCGATACCGTATCTATTGAAGAGGTGCTTCCAGCGTGTCATCCACTGGTTGCCTTCGGCGTCGAGGATCAGCATGTCGGGTTCATCCACGCTCTTCTTTACATCGGAACCTGACAGCGTGTTGGGAGAAGTAGATTTTGAGTTGATCAGAGTTTTGTGGTTTTGAACGTTCACGCGTCTTCCATGCTTGTGGATCCAGTGATATCGCTGATGCTCGTCGTCCGTAAAGGTAGCAGAAGGTGTACCTTCTCGCAGTCGTGCTGCGACTGCCAGGCCGCATGGCCCGGCACCGACAATCAGAACGTCGTGGATGTGCATTGAAGCTCACTATCGTTCGACAAGATCTCTCGTATTCCCGAGGAACTGAATGGGATATGAAACATTGATTGAGACACATGTCGAAAATAATCTTCGTGGCATGGTCTCATTTTGGGTGCTGTGTTCGCTCGTACCTTGATGGACAGCTTGATGGCCTGAGTCCAGCATGGTACTCGGGAACAGATATCGCGAATGTGCGAGTTTAACCACGTGCTGCTCACGAGACTTGGAAAAAAAGTATACTTTACATGAGCGCCCGCTACTGTACTTCGCAAGCGGCAATAGTGTAAGTTCCCTGTGTGGGGTTGTTTTGCGGGAGTGCTCTGCGGGAGTGCACGCTAGTGGTGAGAGACAAGAAGGCCATGACCTTATGATTGCTTCTACAGCAGGGCTCGGTTCCACGACCAAGCCACCGATGGATCGTCCCTTGCAATGTGTTAGAGGTTGCTTATACATCGTGAATCTGGTTTCGCTATTGGCGCATGTTTTCGAGTCTACTAGTAGGCGTGCAGTTCGAACAACTGCAGTACTTTGAGAATTATGATACGCCATCTCGAATTTTCAATTGGAGGAAGGCCGTCGTGAGATATTTGGGACAGAAAAGTATCTGATGCTAACCTCTCCAGAGGTGAAGGTTGAAATTGAAGTCTCGATGTGGAGGGAAGTCGCGACATGTGAATTAGAGGATGCCTCGGTATGTCCGGAACCTAAAGAAGCGCCCTAGGGTTCATCCAGTAACGGTTGTCACATTATTCGTGGCTGGTAAGTAAGGTTTGGTCCACCATTGAAAAGTTGCGGAGCTGGTCCCGAGTACAGCCGTTATTGGTTGAAAACAGCATTCCAGTGGCTAGAAAGTGGCTGGAGTGTCACTAGCTTCTGCCCACAGTACCCTATATATTCTCTCCTCTTCCACTGATTTCTCAACATTGTATATCCTCCTTTTGTTCTTTCCTCTAAATCGAGATCGCCCCTATTCAGCACCAATAATGGACGACGTCAACTCCAAAATTGCCCAGGCGGAACATATTTTAGCCTATAATTTTGGCGACGAACTGCTCGCTGCTGAAGCCATCCAGATGGCTGGCCCGCAGGCTTTTCTTCCAGTGGGTAGTCGGTTCCGAACGGTGAACAACAACAAGCGGTTGGCCATTTTTGGCGATGTCGCGCTCGCGACAGCGTTGTGCAAGAAATGGTACAAGTCCCAAGACAATTTCGGTATGAGAGGCAAGCTACTTTCATGATATCGCCCTCTGACACAGATAAGGGAACATCCAACCCCCTTTGGTCTGGACTCGCATTCGAAACGACGCGTTGGGCAACGATGGATTGGGCCGACTTGGTGAGCAGCTTGGTGTTGGTAGTGTCATCGTTGTCGCTGCCGGTTTCATGCAGCGGCCAACGATGAACATGTTGGCGACGACTCTGGAGGCTCTGGTAGGAGCGGTCTACCAAGACGGTGGAGAAGATGCGGTCTCCCGCGTTGTCGAGCACCTTGGACTCGATCAACATCCTGATCTCATGGTAACGTGCAAAGGTCCCCTCCCTATTTTTGAGCAGAAACAACTGCGATTAACTAATATGCCAACTTTTAGGTCCCTAACATGGGGGCCTCCAGGATAGCCCTTGAGGTGGCGTTCTCAGGCCCTCGAATCCGGGAGGGGTTCTACTTGATAACCCGGACCAGAATCTGATTCTTCCGCAGAAGTCTACAGATTCAGGATCAGGTTGCCTTGTAGAATCCCATCCGGATCCGAGGGTCTAACTATGCCACCTCAAGGGGGGATCCTGGAGGCCCCGATGTGTGCTCGGACCTCGAGCACGCATATGCAATCACGGGTGTCGTGGATTTGTGTGAGCGTGTTCTAACAATCCCGAATGCAGACAGGAAACTGAGTGTCGAAAGATGGCGCGATATGAGATGGACCAGAGGTTCGGGGTGACGGGATGCCGGCTGTAGAGGGATGATGTTTTAGCAACTTGGTCGGTTGTGCACATTCAACATGTGTGCGTGAATATGCTGTATCTTTTGGAATGTTTGCATTCAACATGCAGTTAAATCTTGGAACGACATTAGCTGTTTAGTCACTCTTTGAAAATTTGCACCGCAAATAAAGAAAGTATGGCGATGCGGTCTTTGCAACTCAATCGGCGTCAAGCTGTGACTCCGATCTCTCATAACTTCTTCAAGTCTACAATCTGCCTGAAGGGGAATCACCCATCTTACTAGGAATAGTCGATAAAGACTACGTGGCGTAGTATGCGCACTTCAGAAAGAGCATAGATATCGATGAACACCACGAGGTGCCCCGCTTCCAAGGTTGACGCTAACCTCCACAGTTCTGGCTCCAAACACGCCTTGAATACCCCCACGGTCACTGTTGTCGTTCTCCCCGCACTACCCACATCTTTTCCGTGCCCATCTACTCTCTTGTCTATCAGGCCCTTCGCGACCGCTCTCTAATATAGGTCAACTGTCCTGGCACAGGGTTTCTTGACTCCAATCTTAACTCACCGAATCGTATACGAAACAGCGAAACATACTATGACAATAGTGGGGTACTCCATCTCAAATACAGCAGATCACTGACTCTCGACGGAATCAACAATCAGTGGGAACAACAGACTCAACCACTGAAGGCGGCGACCCTCGTCCTCCAGCCACCCTTCCAGACGGCCGACCTGTTCCAGGCCTTGACAGATACGGCAACATCCAGTAAATCACATATTCTACCGATATTATTTTCCGAATATCTGACCACACGGTGGTAGATTCGATACTGTCGACCGTCCGCCAGATTTCATGCACGTCTTTGTCCCTGGAACACTCGCATACTCCAACCTCTTCGCTGCGAAGTACCTCTCCCGCATCCAACTCGCCTCCGACCCCAGCGAGGAGACTTTGAACCAGCTCTTGTTTGGTAGCCCAGGTCTTGATAGGACATTCGTAACCTATTCATGCAACATGACCATCGTGTTCGACAAACTTGAAGACGCACATGGGCGGCATTATCAAGCTGTGCGTCAGATGCTCAAAGAACATGGATTGGCCATAAACGAGCGGAAGACTACTAGTAGACTCACGCAGCCTCTTCAACGCGGGTTCGTGATTGAGAAGTTTGGTGGAAACGCTGTGGCTGTATTCGATGCAACCTGATAGATATATCTCGAGAACCCATGGTAGGTTGTGACCTCAACGTTGCTTGTAAAGAAATCCAGGACAGGGGGTGAAGAATGTCGTCGAGTAACATGTATGTGTTCCGAAGAGGACAATTGATGAAATATAACCACTGTCCTTCGAGATATGGATGATGATTACCGGCAGATCGCTGTAGTGTTAGGGAAGAGAAAACAATTTTGTCAGCACATTTCAAACTTGAGATTAATGTACCTGAAAGACGAGAAGCATGTGGGTATCTAAGGAGTGCCTGCGGTCAAATGATTTAGGCGACAGTTTATAGTTGCGCACGTACATAAGCTGCTCGTCATAATTTAGCAGGAATAGCCCAGAACTCTCACTAGATGACCCCGCAACGCGATTGATGACGGCTCCTCGACGGTGACGAGTGGAATACCCGTCCTTCATGCGTTGATGATCCGCCACCTTGGTCCGATGATTTCTTTCATCAGAACGGTCGAGGCGATGAGCGTCGCCGAGGCGAGTGACGAGAGTTGCGATGTCGCATTACACTCCAGACCATGTTAAAAGAACTCGTAACGAGCTTCGCTACACGCGGCGGTTCCCTTCATACTCTTCGAAAAAACGTTTACCGATCTCGATTTCCCCTTCGAATGATCATAATGTCGAAGAGTAGTCAGTACCATACACCTCGTCACGGTACCGTTCATCGTTGGGGTGTCTTTTTTGTAGAGGTTTTGACATCCTCTTGCCATGTCTTCCATATATCAAGTTGCTGTCTTTTTTCGAGAGATTCGGTAGGCGAGGCTACGTGATTAGGCTGACAGGAGTTATGGTCCAGAAAATCGAAGAGCTTGAATGGGATTACTACCGCTGGAAGGCCTCGGGACATCTTCAAGCATTGATGAAATGGAATAAGTCTAAAAATACAGAACCAAGAAGGGTAAAGTGTGTGCTGCTTGCTCCTTAATATCGAACCCATACAGCTGTCTCATCATTATCCCCCGTACTTCCCCTTTCTCATTCGACGTGACCTCTCCTTCCTCATATAAAAGACCTAGAAGCTTTTATCCAAGAACTCCCCAATAACGTCATAAAACCCCGTAGCATTAGCACCGAAATTAACCCCATGCCCAGCGCCCGGGTGCACATACCCCTCCACATCCTTCGTCCCATTAAACACACCCTTATAAGCTTCTTCCTTAAAAGTACTCTTACACTCGCCCGAACAGACAATAAAATCAAACTCTCCAGTCGTCACAAGTACCTTTCCTTTATACTCCGGCGCCAGCAGTGACAGCGCATTCAGTGAGAGCAGTTCGGCGATAGCGAGAGGCTGGGAAATAGACTGTGCGTACTGGGCAACAGGGACAGCGTAGTTGGGCTGATGGAAGAAGGTCTGGATGTGGGTGTAGATGTCGCCGAAGCCGAGGTAGCCGGTGTCGAGGGTGGCGAAGGCTTTGGAGAGGGTGGAGGCGATGCGGAGGGCGAAGATGGCGCCGATGTAGGGGGAGGCGGAGGCGTTGGTGGTGTCATTGGGGGCGGCGTAGGATATGCCTGTTAGGACGGCGCCTGGGTTATTGTGTCAGTCGTATTCGTGTAGAGGCTTGAAGATAGGATGTTGAGTAGGCAAGAGGGTGGGGACTGCGACGTACCTTCAACGATATCAGGCTGGGCAGCAATCAGAGCATTAGAGATATAAGATCCGAAAGAATGACCAACAAGCACAATCTTCTCGGTTTGCTTTCCGCCTGCATACTTGCCACTCCTTACACCTGCAACAATCTTGCCTAGGAGCGCGGTCTGGAGGCCGGCTTGGTTGACAAAACCAGAGATCTTCTGGCTCTTGCCGGTCCCTAGGCGATCATAGTAGAAGACGGAGTATCCTTGACCAAGAGCATGCTGCACGTAGTTGTACTCGTCGGCTTCGAAGGTGGACGCCCAGTATCTATTTTGATCATTAGTCCGTGCTCCGGTCTGCGAGTGTGGATGAGGGTGAGCCCACGTACCGTCGATCGTAACCTAGTCCATGTGTAGCAACCAGGACCGTCTTTTCTTTACCGCCTCTAAGGGTCTTCGGGCTACAGAAAGTTCCCGATACCTCGTATGTATCCGTCACATTCTGGATGCCGTCGAAAGGAACGAACGTTGTAGCACGGTCCTTGCGCGTCATGTTGAACAAGAAGCCGGCGACATCGTAGTTGTCCTTGAAGATAGGGTATGCCCAGTGCAGGTTGGGGGAAGTGATAGACTCTTTGACTGTATAGTCCTCACAATTCCCGTTAGAAGGGTGGGCGTAGGTGTCGGGATGTTGTTGATGCCAGCCATTGGGAGCGGCGGCCGCGAAAGGGGCAGTCCCAAGGAGGGCAGCCAGGATAGGTAAAGTTGAAAGCATCGTGAGAACTTTAGAGCGAGAGGGAATGGAGGAGGTTGTCGATACCGATGCTGCGATGTGATTGCAATGAACAAGTCCGCCGATGAACCTTTATACAACTCTACATCCCGTCGTCATTTTCCGGTCTTTAGTCCATCTCAAATTCAAGAACCCACTTGTCTCAGCCGCCGACATCCTCGAATCCACGATCTCACTCTAAGCCTCCTAAGGCTGCACGCCTTACTAACTAATGCAGCCTCTGACAATTCTCGATCTGCGAACACCCCAACCCAGTAATCTTAATAACTCGTCTGTGAACGCCAGGTACAGCCGGGGTACTGATTACTCGGCTTCCGGTAGTAAGCATTTTGGGACTGCGCACTAGGACTCTTGAAGCTAATCTAAGCCGCTTAGTAGGTGGAGTCAGCAATGCCAAGACGTGATTTGAGTTAGTCGTATTCGGCCCGAGCAAGACTGTACTTGAACATCAGCATGCAGAATAAGGCTCACAATTGTCGCGACCCGGATATTTGGAATGTTAACGGACTTTCGGATTACATTTGTTGTCGGCTTTTCGAAATGCAAATTCACCGCCGCCGTTCTGTGAGACTCGTACGCTACCGTACTCGGATCAACGTCGACATTACGTCAAAAGAAATCAGCAAGTCGAATGCGATGAGCCACGCTATCAGATTAACGACAGTCTGAAGGTTGATTCTTGGATTTGCGCGGTTTTGATGTGGAAATGAAGTAACTGTGCTGTGAAAAGCTGCTTCCGTTTTGGGTTAGCTGTTGCGAGGTGCGAGGCTAGGTCGGTAGGCAAGCCTTTCAGCTGAACAACAGTGCTGCCATCATGCCGTACATGATCAGTCCCGGCTAGCTTTAGCCTCTTGTCGATTATACTTAGCCTTGTCGAACATTCGATGATATGCTGAAGCCACCCCGTAGACTCGAATTCGAAGTCTGTGAGCGAAGCATGCCCCTAGAGAAGCCGCCCCTTCCTAGAGTCGAGTTGATAGCTTTTTTTAAGTGTGTGGGTTAGATATGATCGCAAGGCTGTCCATAGCCAAATATTCGTCTGAGAGTGCTGTGCAAATAGACCGAACAGGAGGCCATTGCACGCTCGTGCACAGTGTAGAATGGTCGGTTCCTTGTTATGGGCAACATCTCTCAGGGGCGTCCTTGCCTACAAAGTTCCATTTTCGATCCCCAAAATTGGGGTTAAAAGAATAACGTAGACTGACATTGCATTACGTACCATTCCCATCCAAGGCTCACACCCCAGATTCTGGCTTACAACTTCTTCCCGTTATCGTGCACAACGACCTGCTCAGCTGTCGACTCTCTTCCAAGACCTCTTCTAGCATCAGTGCTGTCTGCATATTCGAGTGGTACCACACCAACTCTCTCCGCTTCACGCGGCGTAAATGTGCCGTATACATCGACTTCGTCAAATTCGTCCATGTCGGGAACCGGGAAGAACAAATTGAGGACGTAGAACACGATGGCGCTGATGAAGAACCCTATACAATGGATGAGTACAAGAGACATTTACGCAGTGGAGACACTTACCGATCAAGAATGCCATGTAGTACAACTGTACAAGCGCTCGCGGCGGGTTCGGATCTAATTTCACCGTAACAACCAAGCCTCCTATTGTCGGCGCCCATCCACATATCCACGCTGGAAGCGCTCGCCAATTGACACCGTGCCAGAACCAGTAGTTTGTGTCATGAGTTCGATACAGATGGCTCAGTCGGATTTTGCGCTTTCTGAGGAGGTAGTAATCGCAGGCCATCATACCCATGATCGGCGCGAGAAAGACTGCGAACGAGGACAAGACTTGGATGAATGTTGTTGCACGATTGATGAGTTGCCACGGCTGCACGATCCATGCAGCGACAAACGTGATGATAGCTCCGCGTCGAATGTCGATGTAGCGTGGGAAGAGGCCAGCCAGATCTATACCGCCAGCGACCGCGTTGCCACAGATGTTCTCGAACATAGCTGTGAATGCGAAACCGGCTGAAAGAAAGAAGACACCGGCTCTTGCTTTCGAGGACCCATTGCCGTAGTCCATCATCACCATGAGTAAATCTGGAGGGTTCCAGTACACCTCTCCATAGATCTTCTGAGCAGCGGCTGCTGTAACCAGACCGACGAAACATACGAGCACACCGGTAACCATGCAGCTGAGGATGGTACCGATGATGTAGTGCTTCCGGCCCCTCGCATACCTCGAGAAGTCGCTGCCGTTCGTAATACCTGCTGCCAGACCACCAACCTGCTGGTTGATCCCGGCCATAATCAACCAACTCGCACCCCACGGACTGCCTCCAGGTATCTGCTGCCCCGTACTCCAGAGCGGACCAACGCCTTTCGCTACAGCGAGGGCCCAGATCATCCACGACAGCATACCGAGGCCGCACCAGATGGTAACGATCTGAAAAGGGATCTTGAATTTCTCCGGCCGAAGCCAGAGAAATGGCGTAGAAAGAAACCAGAAGACCACGAATCCGACAAACTCGTATGTCGTCGTGGGTATATCAGGGCCGAATGTATTCTTGATCCGTGCAAATGAAGGCCAGATGCACGTTATGCATACTGCGACAAGACGACCGCCGTTCCAGCCTGAAAAGGTAAGTACTTAAGTATCGGACGAATGCCAGAAACTTACATTGCACAGCGTTCCAGATAAAATTGAGCAGGATGCGTTGAAGCAATGGGATGTAGCTCGCCCTCATACCCCACGTATACCGATTCTGCACTGTGAACCCGATATGCCATTTCAAACCAGCCCAAGCAATGAGTGTTGAAAATAGCGATATCAGCAGCCTGCCAACGACGATGATAAGCATCGCTTGCCGTACTGAGAGGCCTTGCGCTGCTAGAAATCAGTCCGAAACCCTTCGAAGTTGTTGTGAAGAGCGCATACTCAAAAAAGTGCCGGGCGTCTGCCAATTCGAAATGTTCAAACTGCTAATCGCCCAGAACCCGAAGAAGTGAAACCATCCCCATGTCCGTCTCTCTGGTGGAAGCGGTATCAAGTCGCGATTACTCCACGCATCAGTCTGTTCGTGACGCGACTCGTCTCCCTTCAATTTGACGAACTGATTCGCTCGAGCGAGCCGTTTTCTGAGCGATATCATGTCGTCGTATAGCCTGGCTGGTGTACCTCAGGATGCCGAAGGAACAGAGCTGGGTGGCGCGCAACGTCCCATCAACGGCAGGAGATGTATCCCACCTTTGATCCATCAGACTAGATAAAGAGACGTCGGCCAAGGTATCGCATGCTATCAGGTTGCAGTAGCCAAGATCGAGACGCGCCCAACCCCGCTGTTACACGAGCGACATACATGCCGCAAATGGCCTTGACGGTGGACTGATCGACCAGGGCCGCTGTTCCTCGTCAGTGGGCCCGAGAAAGGTCCAGCAAGTGAGCTCTTGGGATGCGTGTTGGTTTGTTGGTGATAGACAGAGGTGCAGGAGATTAGGTGCATTCAGGAAGGTCGCTCGGCAATTAGCCGTCCGATGTTCGGAGTTCGGCTTCCCTGTTCTATCTTATCAGATCAGATCTCTACGTAGCTGGCTGCAGAGCTTCTGCAGGCGATAAGATCCAAGACCTACACACAAGCTCTGAGCAGCGTATCATCAAAGCATGGGATCTGTAGCGAAGAATCTGCGTATTGGTGTCGATGTTGGCGGGTGAGTTGGGTTGCGTCATCGCTCGATTTGGGAGGAACACGAAGGTTGACGATGAGTACAGAACGAATACTGATGGAGTCATTATCGACCCGACGAGGTCTGGAGAGACTGATAGGGGCATCATTGCGTGGTAAGTCAGCTAGGTTGTTGCTCCGACACGTGACAGAGGCTTTCACATTCGAAGGTCAAGCTGAGAAAGAGAGCTTAAGCTGTTGTGCTGGTCAAGCTTTGCCTATGCCATCTCAAGCTGGCCTTCCAATCTATTACAACCTCACCATCCACCGGCGGAGCCCCGTCACAGTTCCTATTTTCCTAGCTGCCAGCTTGAACATCCCCATCATGCTCTATCTTACCATGAGAGCACACACTCTGTATGCTCAAAGTATTGGCGCTCACACATAGCAGGCACAAAGCCCCCACAACCCCAGACCCCAGCCATGGAATCTCCACCGCCATTAAAACAATGTTCACATCCACATCCATCTCTCCCTCCTCCATCGCCAGCGTAACCATAGGTACCACCCACTTCGTCAACGCAGTAGTAACCCGCGACTCCTCTCGCCTCTCAAAAGTCGCTGTTCTCCGTCTCTGTGGCCCGTTCTCAAAACACGCGCCACCATGTGTAGACTGGCCTCCTTCGATGCGGAAGATAATACTAGGGCATTATGCGCTAGTGAAAGGAGGGCTGGAGGTCGATGGAGATCTTATTGATGAGATCAGAGAAAATGAAATTAGAGCCCAGGCGCAAGTTATTAAAGAGAAGGGCATCAAGAGCGTCGTCGTAAACGGCGTCTTCTCACCCATCGACACCGTCTACCGCCAAGAAGAGCGTGCCGCCGACATCCTTCGCGAAGAAATCAAAGGCGTGAATGTCGTCCTAAGTAAAGAGGTCGCCAACCTAGGTTTCCTCGAGCGTGAGAACGCTGCGATACTGAACGCATCAATTCTCGCCTTCGCCAGGAAAACGATTAAGAGCTTTCAGGCGCCGATTAAAGAGCTGGGGCTGAAGTGTCCGGTCTTCATCACGCAGAATGATGGCACGATCATGAGTGGAGAGGCGGCGAGTAGGCTACCGATTAGGACGTTCAGTTCTGGACCGACGAATAGTATGCGTGGTGCTGCGTTTCTTGTTGGCAACGAGACGCAGGAAACGAGAGAAGCGATGATGGTTATTGATGTTGGTGGGACGACGACGGATGTTGGTCTTTTGCTCGCGAATGGGTTTCCAAGACAGCAGGCAGCGTACTCGGAGCTCTCGGGTGTGCGGATGAACTTTTCGTATCCGGACGTGAAGAGCATAGGCCTGGGAGGTGGAAGCCTAGTGAGAAAGGTTGATGGGAAAACTATTGTGGGGCCGGAGAGCGTGGGCTACAAGCTTCCCGAGAAAGCCCTAGTGTTTGGTGGTGATGTGCTTACTGCGACCGATTACACCGTTGCTGGCGCATCTAATGTCGAGATAGGTGACATCTCAAAAGTCAGAGGAAAACTGAATGAGGAAGAGATCGAAGGCTTCAAGCAAGAGACAAAGCGAATGCTCGAGCATGTCATCGACACAATGAAGACATCACCCGAGGACCTGCCAGTCCTTCTTGTCGGAGGTGGAGCAGTCATCGCACCCAACGAACTGAAAGGCGCAAGTCGCGTCATCAAGCCCGAATGGTCCGGCGTTGCTAACGCAATCGGTGCCGCAATGGCAAGAGTCAGCGCTGTAATCGATACCGTTAAGTCCACCGAAAAGAAAACGACGAAAGAAATACTCGCAGAGATATCGGAGGATGCGAAGCAGAAAACCGTCGAAGCAGGCGCCAAGACAGACTCAGTCGAAGTGGTGGAAATTGAGACATTACCACTGCAGTACATTGCGAACAAGACACGCTTCATTGTACGTGCAGCTGGCGACTTTGACTACTCGCGCTCATCAGAGTTCTCCGAAGCAGCTGAAGAAACTGGCCTGGCTGACGCCGAAACCGGCGAAAACGGTATCGCGCCTCTAGATACCGAGGACCAGGAAGGCAAGGAAGACACACCACTCGGAGTTGACATGGAAAACTACAAGCCGAAAGTAACAGGTCGGACGTGGTATGTCTCAGAGACAGACCTTGACTGGATAACGATAGGATGCTACATCCTTGGCACGGGTGGTGGTGGCAGCCCTTACTCCAACATGCTTCGAATGCGGGAGATGCTGCGCTCAGGAGCGGTGATCCGTGTCGTGAGCCCAGACGATCTGAAAGACAGCGATATGATAGGTTCAGGTGGCGGTGCAGGATCGCCAACTGTGGGAATTGAGAAGCTTGCGGGAGATGAGTAAACAGATTCTGACTTATTTAACCCGGACAATGCTAATAAGCGTAGGATGATGGACGCCCAAACCGAGCTTTACGCTATGTTCAAGGGTGGTCAAGCAACGCACATGATCGCTCTCGAAATAGGCGGCTCCAACGGCCTGCAGGGCATGATCCTAGGTGCGTCTAGCAATATGAATCTTCCGACTGTAGATGGAGACTGGATGGGTCGGGCATATCCCACGAAGTGGCAGACTACGCCTGTCGTGTTCAAAGAACGTGACATCATCTTCAGCCCTGTGAGTGTCGCTGATGGCAACGGCAACGTGCTCTACATGCCTAGAGCAACGAGCGACTTGAAAGTAGAACAAGTTATCCGAGCAGCGCTGAGCCAGATGGGCAGCCACGTCGGCTGTGCTGATGCACCTGTGACTGGTGCCGAGACGAAGAGATGGGCAGTTGAACACACAATCAGTCTGAGCTGGAGGATAGGACGAGAAGTCGCAAGAGCCAGGAAAGAAAATCGCATCGACAATGTCGCAGAGTCTATCATTGACTCGGTAGGCGGTCCTAAAACAGGCAAAGTGCTATTCAAGGGCAAGATCGTTGGTGTCGAACGGACGCTAAGGATGGGCCACATCTACGGCGAAGTCATCATCGAGGGGGCAGATGTCAATGACGCTGGCCAACCGGGGTTCTCTGGGAAGATCAAGATCCCGTTCAAGAATGAGAACATCGCCGCGGTACGGCTCCCAGATGACGGCAAAGATGTAGTCGGAGAGGAAAAGCAAGAAGACGTGCTGGCTATCGTGCCAGATCTAATCGCAGTCATCGATGCGCAGAATGGAGAGGCTATCGGAACGCCTGAGTACCGGTACGGTTTGTTGGTGCTAGTTATTGGTATCACAGCTAGTGAGCGGTGGACTAGCCCACGAGGGGTTGAGCTTGGAGGACCGAAGGCTTTCGGGATGGATCATCTGGAGTATAAGCCGCTTGGTAAATTTGTGAAGCCAGTCAGCGTTATCGACGAGTATGATACCACAGCATAGATCAGAAGGGACGAATAGAAATGGACGTGTTGAACAGGAACGCAGAAAGTTCGAAATCTAGTCTATGCTGCTTCTGCGCCTACCTTATGCACGACGCCAGAGTACAATGGATTGATGACTTTGACTGCCGCCTCGTAGCTCGTAAACAAGATACCGCCGCTGAATACAGTTCTTCCAAGCCTCATGGTTGTGCCTCTCCAGAAACCTCTTACGCCGTAATCCAACAGAACAGTCTTGATCGCTTCTAACGTACTCGCTCCCTGTGCACTTTGTGATCTGGTCTTGATAACGTCAAATGGTTGAGTGGCAAGCGTCGTGACGACTCCAGCAACAGATCCGTTAGCGAAGTTCGTAAGTGTATTCTGCTCGATATTCCGCGTTTTCTCGAAGTCTTTCAGGATGTTGTACGTTCCCATTCGGAAAGCGGTTGCGGATGCCTGCTTGAGCGTAGTTCCAGCAAAACCCCGATACAATCCGAAGATGCCATGTTCTTTCCAAATGACAGTCGTTGCATGCAGCCCTGATCGGAAACGCTTCTCGTTCCGTGCATCGTCGATGAGAGCTGTCTTGATGCGCTCTGTGGGCGTGACAGCGGTAACGGAAGCTACGACACCGGCAGTCATACCGGCTGCGAGATTACGGAGCGGCGAGAGTGTCCCGGTCTCTGGATCAGCAAAGGCAAGCTTGATCTGGTCGAAGAACAGAAAGCGAACGCCATCCTTAGCTATCGAGCCCTATACTGTGTGAGCTTCAATGTTCAAGGCGCATAAGGTCTGACGATTTGTCGGAAATTTCCGGAAAAGGAATCCCGAAAAAGGAACATCGGATCGAACCATAAGACGAAACTGAAAAGGAGATATGGTGACAGGCAGAAAATAATGGAAAAACGTACGACTACAAGGGCAGCGCATCCTTTGTATAGCGCTCGTATCCCCTCCTTTTGATAAACCTGGGTCACAACAAGGAACGGATTCTTTGGAGTAGGGATGCCCTTCTGACTTCGCAACTGTACGCGTGTCTTTGCAAATTCTAATGGATACTATTCAACATTAGCCAAAGAAGAGGCGGACATAGTGATAACAGGAAAACCATACTGAGGTAAACGCTTCGATACCGCCTGCAACACCACCAGCTGCCAGGGAAACTACGGCGGGTGTGTTCTTATCCTAGGGATGTGTTAACGATCAGCTGGGAGTTCGAATGTTGATTCATCTTACATCGGTCCCGGAAACCATTGGAGATTAAGAATGGATAGATGTCTAGGATGTCGAGTGTGAGGCATCGATAACGGGTTCCTGACATCTTCGGAAGGCTCAAGCTGCTTTAGCCGAGGCCGGACCGACCCTGGATGCTTTTTCTTAGCGTGTATTACCGCATCACGTGTGATCGCGTTTACTCTCGGTTCAAAGGAGCGCATTAATGAATCAGTTGAGGAGAGGTTCAATTTGTTATACGGAGTGTATGGTTGCAGAAAAGTCTTGCTGCTCTAAGGGACAATCTTGGTCGTACCCGTCGATGAGGATGACGTGAAGGGCCCGTGCGCGAAAGCGGAAGTCGCGTCCCGCCCATCGACACCACACAACTCTTCACTCATTGCAAGCATCCGAACAGCATCCTGTCGGAACTATCTTGTATTGCTATCGCTCAACAATCCCAACTTTCGGTGCGATGCGCTCTATTCTCTAGCATCTTTGGACACCAGAACCCCCCTGTATCGAACTTGATTTCCCTTAAGTTTCTGAATTGCTTCTGCGATGCCAGCCTCGCTCAGCTCGAATTGCTGAACCCATGGCTTAACGTCATGGTTAGCCGCGAATTCCAGCATCTCGTCGTGTTTTGCACGGCTCGCGACGAGGCTTGATCGAATGTTGTAGCCGTCGAAGAACATCTGGAAGGATCTATCCACCCATCAGCACTTTGGTCCCTTGATCATGGGGACGATGTACTCTTACGGAAGCTTCATATCACCTTGAGGTGCGACCAATGGAATGACATTTCCCGCACGAGCAAGGACCTCCTTGACAAAGAATCTAGCAAAACATTAGCAGGGGACACTCGACAACGTGATGAACACGGCCGCATACTTGTTCCAATCTGGATATCTGTTTCCGGCTATCACCAACGTCGTCACTGGAGCCTTCAGCTTGTCGAGCTCGTCCAGCAAATAGAACTCTGATGCGCCAAGTTGTTTTGCCTCCTCTTCTTTGCTTTTGCTAGTACTGAACACCACAACTTCGGTCCCTAGCTTTTGAGCAAATTGAATGGCAAGATGGCCAAGACCACCGATGCCAATGATACCGACACGCTCGCCGGGCTTGACTACGGAGACGAGAGCATTGTAGGTCGTTGCTCCTGCGCATTGTAACGGGGCAGCGTGTTCAGAGGCGAGATTGTCCGGGATCTTATGAAGATACGTCTCGACACCAATGTAGTACTCGCCGAAAGTGCCGTTGTTGTAGTCCTTCTCACCAAAGACGCTGCGCGAGTAGCACCAGATATCCTGTCCGCTCAAACAGTAGCTGCAATGGCCACAGGAGTTTCTGTGGTACCCTCCACCGGCCTGTTGAGGGAACGTTAGCTTGTCACAATTGGCGGGACAGTAGCCGATCTTACACGGTCGCCCACTTTGAACTGGGTAACATCGCTCCCAACCTCCTGCACAATGCCAACACCCTCATGACCAAGCGCGATGCCGTACGGAATATAAGCAAGATCGGTTGCGCAGACACCGGAGTGGGTGATCTTTACGAGAACTTCTTTTGGTCCAAGCGCTGGGATCTGAGCAGAACTCTGCTTTACTGTACCGTCCGCTCCGCGGAACACAACGTATTCGGATGTTGGTGCTGGAGCCATGGCGAGAAGGGGTTGTAGACGAGAAGAGCTGTTCACTGCTGATTGCTTTCGCAGACGTCTCTCCTGAGCTCCTTATACTCCCCTTCAGCGTCCTGGCCGACACATTATGAGGAAGTCGCGGCGACGCGCCCTCCTGCATAACTAGAAAGCTTTACTAAGCCATACAAATCGTGATACAGCTTATCGTCAGCAACGCGATTACTTTCCGTCCAGCCTGCGGCCCTCAGCTACTTAGATTCCAGGTAGCAGGCGGATACTGGTCTCCTATTGGGCTTCCTGCTTGTATCTGTCCCTGCCTGCGCCGATTACTCAATAGTATCGGCTTCGAGTAATCCACCTTCGATCAGTTCGTCTTCAGTGTGGCGTCTGTCTGTTGATACAGCGCCAGTAACGGACTATTACGGCCGTAGAATCTCATAGTCTACCGATTACTCATCTTATTCCAACACTGCGCAGCATACTGAATCAATACAAGATTGCTCTCTGAAAATGGCGTTGTATCCAGTGTCTTTCATTCCATGGCCCAAGGCACGGTATCTGATTACTCAAGTATGAAATGCTAACGCAGATGGGAATGGCTCTACGTTGAGCTCGGACCATGCATCGGCCGACGCATCGCAGCACGTTGGAAAACACCACTCAGCAACCATAGTACATGCTTTCCAAGTCGTTGGTATGCAGCCAAAGCTGACAATAGCTTTGTTGAGCACATCAAAACAACTCCGCAAGCACTTCGAAGAGACCGATACACGTTCATCTTGTTGGGTCACAATAAAGCAGTAGAGGGAGACAAGCTTGCAGACGCGTCTACCTACGACTACTACAGCTGCCTTTGGATCCCTCTTTCCGCAGAGTATCATCCTGCGATAACGTCAACTCGGGCCTAATATTGGGGCGGTGTTTCAGCCGTGTAGCATCCAGCGTGCAAAGCTTCAGTATCACGTGGCTGGAACTCCATATTAACAACCTTGAAATGAACCGAGCTTCATGCCACTCTAGCTCGCAATCTGATTGTTCGAGAACAGCGGGAGAAACTGATTGTTGTGGTGGTAATCACGCATTATTCACCAGCTACATTTCACCCCACATTCGCATTATCCGCAAATATAACTCCTCATACGGGAGACTATGGAACGACTTCTTGAAGAACCATATGAGACTGCTAAGAAGGTCAGACGTCGATTGGTGGAGGAAGCGAGCACAAAGTACCTCGCAATCTAACCCCTCATACTGGCACAAACACGTCATCCTTCTCTCCCCACCTTTACCACATAAACAAAACAAAGAATTTATCAGCACGAGTATCTGATTACACCACGACACTGCTTGTTCGGCCAGTGTAATCCCAAGCGCATAAACGAAGCTTGTTTGTTATCATACATCCGAAGCCACAACATTGCAGAGTAAGTCGCATGCCACACCACTCTTTTCACCTACTCTCAGAAGTTCCATAAGGTTTGGACTGAGTTGCGACAGCTATCATGTCCTTCATCCCGCCGATCGACTTGGCACCAGGAACCAAAGCTTACATCAGCTATCTTATATTCGTCCTCTTTCTCAACTTCGTTGCCATTTTGTTTCTTGGTGCCATGATATTGTGGTTGAATTTGATTATTTTGACCGAGTTTCGAGAGTCTAGAGTGCGTGAAGATGGGAGTGCGAGAACAGTAGAAGGCGAGAAGAACTAGGTCGAAGGATAAGAGCTAGGTGTACTTTCCCAAGGGGTTCTTATACTGTCTCCAGTAGTGTGCTTGTACCATGGCCTTATCTCAACTCCTTTCCCAATTAAAAAAAACTGAATCGAGGGTAAGCTACAACAAATTCTTGCGAGCTTCCCTTGCAGCTTACACTTTGTGCTCAAGACTCTTAGCTACCACTGTCTTAGTGCTCTATTCGGGACTTCCTGACCGTCTCTTACAATATATGATCCAATCTAGGCGACTGTAAACAACAGGTCGCGAGAAGAAAGAAGTTACGCAGCCCATAGCAACCCTGCACCTTTTCACCCTCACAAACAACCCCGAACCCTCTCATATCCTACAAAACCAACATCTCCCCCACCCTCTACACCGTCTATTCAATCCCCCAAATTACAATTGCTCTCATCTACAGTATCGAAGACACTATGTGTATCGTGAATGTCCTCTCGCGTTTACGGTTGTCTAGCTTGCTAGACTGGCACAAGCTCGAATAGAGCGTGTGTTCAATTCTGGCCCTGAGCCTCTGGCTCCTGGGTATATATCAAAACTAGATAAACCGCTTGAGGGTGTTTTCTGTACGATAGTCGTTTCTTTTTGTAATTTTTGTTTGGGGGTTAGGGGAGGATTGATTGTGGGAGGAAAGCGTTGTGGGGAGGTTTTTATTATTATCTGATTTAGAAGTCTGAGGTATGCCGCCGGCTTTCTACACTTTTGAAAAAGGAAGGTGGGTAACGTCTGCTTTTTAGGTAGGTAGGGTTTCAATTGTTCGACGGGTGACGAGTGTAAGAAGTGATGGTCGTCGCATGTTACTTGGCCTTATATATTAGGCCAGTAATAGCTAAGCCTTGCCTGTCATAATGCACGGTAGGTAAGTTAGCATCATTCTCGTTGAAGGCCACTCGTTCACGTAGCACTAATGCGGATAAGCTTGTCTAAATCCTGGTCAACATCACGATTACCAAACAGTTTACCGAGTAACCGGTTGTCATCACAGCCAATTAAACTCATGCGCGTCAGCACCACAAGTAGAAGCTTTCCTATTCAACACTGTTCCGTGAGGATAGGGCTGCATCGACAAAATTCTCCGCAAATACATTTGCAATTAGTAATCCTACACCCCAGCACGAGATGATAATGTATACAGACGATTTGGTGGGTCAATTCATGGTTCAATGCGATGTGGGCAATTAGGACGCACATAGGTCGCAAGCCGAAGTACTAGTACTCAATGGGTATCTGTTGGTAGAAACTAATGATGATGCCGCATGTAGACCCTTGAAGCAGTCAAGTCAGCATGCGTGGGACTCACATATAGGTCGTGGAGTTTCACAGATCGATGAATCTTCTTCGTGCGTCACTCGCAATTGCAATTCATCTTCTCCGTGTAAAGAAACGGCTTCAGGAGCGTCGACTGCCATAAAACAGCATGTGGTTCTGGCACCACTCGACAACCCTGTTTTGGCCGATTGCCGTCCTAATCGTGAGTATCATTATGACCGTCACAGTTCTCTCGCTGACATGACCCCAAGGTGACTCTCACATTACTACGCAAGCTCTACACGATCGTGACGCACCCACTGCGCAAATTCCCCGGGCCATTCCTGTGCTCCGTTTCCAACCTGCCCTTCTCAATCTGGTTCAACAGCGGCCGCAAAGAATTCACCATCCATGCCCTTCACGATAAATACGGCCCGGTAGTTCGCATCGCGCCCAATGAACTCTCTTTCAACACCGCGCAGTCTTGGAAAGACATTTACGGCTTTCGTACCGGTCACCAGTCTTTCCTGAAAAGTGAGTGGAATGAGGGAGTGAGCTTTGCTGATCAGGGTGTGCATGGCGTCATTTCAAGTCGCGATCCGAAGGAGCATGCGCATATGCGCCGGTACCTTAGTCACGCATTCAGTGCACAGGCATTGAAGGAGCAGGAGGTCTTGGTACACGAGATCGTGGACATGCTAGTTCGGAGAATCAGGGAGATTGGCGTCGAGAAGGGGGAGGTTATGGACCTCGAGAGGTGGTTGAGGATGTGCACGTTCGATATCACGGGGAGTCTGGTGCTTGGACGAAGCTTCGATGCGGTCAAGGATGGTGAGTCCATGATGAGACTTAAGGTAATAAGTATGGCTGATAGACTACAGGTGGCCAACATCCAAGCGTCAAATTCATCCATGAAGCACTTCAGCAGATGAAAGTCGTCGACACCATGAAGCGGTTGCCCATACTAGGAAAGCTTCTCGCACTACTCTCCCTAAGGGCCTTGATGAAGGTCATGCATGCAAACACAGCGCATGAGCAATTTTGCATCAACATCATCAAAGAGTAAGTCCCTTCCCAGAACACATGCGATCCTGCGCTAACTCCCACAGACGCCTTTCCAACCCATCAGCTCGTCCCGACTTCCTCACTCGCCTTCAAGATGTCCACAACGAGGAATCCGATAAGCCCGTAGACATCCAGCTCGCCGCGCACTCCTCGGAACTCCTCGTAGCAGGCTCAGACACATCCAATACCACGCTCGTCACCCTATTGAACTTTGTTCTCCGCGACACTTCCATCTACAACCAACTCTGCACCCAGATTCGCACCAAGTTTTCTACATACGAAGCTATCAACGCGCAGGATGCGGCAAGTATTCCGTTCATCCGACCACTCATCTTAGAGGCTATGAGGATCTATCCACCGGTTCCGTTTGGACTCCCGCGAACCGTGCCATCTAGCGGCGACACGGTAGATGGCTGTTTCATCCCCGGAGGTACTACCGTAAGTACAAATGCCCTAAGTGCCGCCTTGAGCGAGAAGAACTTCGTCCGCCCATTGGAATACATACCCGCGCGTTGGGAGAAAAGCGCTGCTGAGCACAGCACCGACAGTTTGGAGGCTAGTCAGCCATTTAGTCTTGGATCAAGGGGGTGTCTAGGTCAAAAGTAAGTGGACTTGAACGCACTCGCAGAGGCACTCGCAGAGAGAGAATGCTGACTTTAGCGATCCAGTCTAGCATGGGTGGAGATGAATCTGATTCTCTGCAAGCTTATTTGGAGCTTCGATCTTGAGCTTGTCAATAAGGATATGGATCTTCATCGCGACTCAAAGACGAACATCTTGTGGGAAAGTCCACCGTTGCACATCAGAGTCACTGATAGGAGGCGGTGACGAAGCATCGACGAAGGGATATGTTGGAATAGGCACTTAGGCATACGGCCTACAGTATGATCCACCCGGAAAATTCAGTGCATTCTGCGAACGACAGAGGACTTTTGATACTTGAACATCATCAGTTCGAAGTGTTTGCTTGATAGCTTGTATAGCCGATGAAAGTTTTTCACTATGTTTGTTCGCGATGACCTAGACACTTCATTTATAGAAGACGCGCAAAATAAGAACTACAGGCTGCTCCTAGTAGGTTCTTTCTCTTTCAACTCCCTCACTTTTCTCAGCGCAGCGTCAAGGCTCCTCTTCGTGTTCTCGAAATAGACGTGGGAGAACTCACTGCTCGCCTGCCCGCTAATGGTTCGTGCTTGTATACCATGGCTGATTGTTCCGCCCTAATTTTCGAGTCAGCACCGTTACTGCTATCCCTCCAAATCTGACTAATCTAGCCCAAGATTTGGGCACTTACCCTCATCAAATGGAACACCTTAGCAACCTCCCATTGATCCTGCCTCGGATCCCAGCCCGTGATCTTACTATATTCATCCATCAACTCATTCATAGTCGGCATCCCATATTTGGTCAGATTCTCAGGGTCATACGCCGCGCCGCCTTGGTCATCTCTCGCTGGTCCACCCGTCATAGATCGATTCCAGAAGGGACCGACGACGTATACGGCATCCATAAGCGGATGCCCGATGGTGCTGAGTTCCCAGTCTAGAAGTGCGATGACGCGCGGTTCCGTAGGGTGCAAAACTACATTATCGAATTTGTAGTCACCATGGACAATAGACGCTCGATCCGAGGGGACGTTTTTACGAATGAAGTGGACGATTTCGTCAAAACTTGGGTGCGCACGGCCAAGTTCCTTGCCGGTGGAGATATCTTTGACCTTCGACTGTTGGGCCTCGATGCGAGAGAAGGTGTTGCAGTGGCGTGTGTAGAAACTAGTCTTCTTACCGAAGCCTTCAAGGCCGATGGAGTCTGGGTCAATCGAGTGCAGCCAGGCGAGTGTTGAGACGAGAGAGAACCAAGCTTGTCTGCGTTCTGTAGGTGCGAGATCCTTGAGATCGGGATCGGTTATTATGCGACCCTTCACGAATTCCATGACCTTAAGTTCTGCATCAGTACAAGAAGAACAAGCTGAACGTGGATGCAGGCTCACGTAGAAATGGGTGCCAATAATCTCCGTATCCAGACATAAACAATACACTTTCGGTACCGGGAAACCTTCCACGCTCCCCAGTGCTTTCAGAACTCTGTACTCGCGATCGACTTGATGTGCGACTGGCGAGATGATAGTTCCAGCAGGCTTCTTCCGCAAGATGAACCGTTGGTTGTTCGCATCATCAACGAAGTACGTCGGATTACTTTGTCCATATCCAATCTTCGTCGAGACAACTGGTAGCTTCAGATTCGGCAAATAGTCGCTGAGATACTTTCCGAGCGCGTCATCGTCCAGGTCGTGCCTCGTCTTCTCTTTCGTGATGCCTGACATCTTCTGCTTTCGTTTCTGACTCTTTCAAAATGTCCGACAATGGTATTAGGAGAGTAGCAGGTCCATATTTGCATCTTGAACGATCGAAGTGAGCTGTGATGTTGGTTCGAGTAAGCGCCATCGAGCGGAGCATTGCCTCGGCGATTCACGGTAACTTGCGAATTGGGTCTAGTGGAAGGCGGGGCTCGGAAGTGCAACACCCAAGTATATCACCCAGACTCTGCGCATTCTCAGAAAGTTGCTCAGTAGTTCCTAGTAAGCGAAGATGGAACGCAGTCGTATCCTTTCGCTGTTGATTGTCTGATCGAACTGTCTGCATGTGGTGAACCTTCTATTGCAGTGCCCAGGCTGGCTTTGGCTACAACGGTGAATAGAGTTCAAAAGGTGCAGCTGCAGGCAGGTATAGGCTTCTATGTTTTATTAATATCTCCTGTGCTTCAGAAATTTAACCCATCTATTAAGTAGCCATTATGCTTTTGGTCGTAGGTAACTGGATGATGGAGCAGTGCAGCTAGCGAGTAGCTCTGGTGGGTACAGCAGGCCGAGGTCGTGCTTGCGGTCGGACGACTTCACGGAAGGTACGGTCATACGTCACTCCAGTGCGGACCCTGGTGAAACATGCAGCGGAGAGATGGGTAAGCGCATGTGGACCCGCAATCGATGACTATCTCTGCCGATTAGGTGAATGTAGGATAGGCTCATTTGGTAACACTGTTCCAGAATCGCTTCAGCACGTAGATCAAAGCTCTAGGTACATATATCTTGCTCATAGACCTGCTTCCAGAGATCAATGCCCACCGTACATCTCAGTGTCGGGTGTTTCCTTCCGTCTGATCATACTAAGTATCTCCACAACTTGCAGTTTGTCTTTTCCACAGTCCTGCGGGACGTGAGGGGGCAAAGGAATATCGTCGCGTAGCCCAGCAACCCATACGCTGGCCCAGATTGCCTCCTCCTTCGCCTGCGCTGCTCCTGATTCTGCCCGAGCCCAAATGTATGCCATTTCGTTCATCCCATCCAGTCGCAAGCCAACGACCGTGTGAATTTGCCCAACAATCTCAGAGTATCGATGCCCTCCAGTAGACCAAATTCGAACGCCTGTCTCAACCGGCCTGACCCTAACGCTGACTCTCTGGCGAAGCTCTGCCGCCACAATCTTGATAGAAGGCCTGGCTCCCAGCAGATTTTGCGGCAATACAGAGCTCGAAACATAACCCTCTTCCTCGTGAGCCAGATCTGTAAGCCGATATCGAAGTTTCGGATCCAGACCAATCTTCGCGTTCAGTTGTTGCCCGCAGGCTATCGTGCAAGACCGTCCAGAAGCGAAGAAAAGCTGAATCGTAGGGAAGAAAGTGTTCATCGTCCAGTGAACAATCGTCTCCCCTATAAGCGCGCTGGGCTCAACGACCTCCCCATAAGCCGTCCTTTGCCTCCCCGAACCATCCCCTTCCTCCTTATCACCAATAGCCAAATGAGAAATTGTTGTCGCGGCGGTACCTCGCCCTTCTTCGTCTCGTTGCAGCCATTCGCTCAGCGTTTCCCTGCTGCCATCTGGTATGTAACCCCGCCGTCGAACCTCTTGAGATAATGCGCTTGTGGGGCAGTGGTAGAAACTCATTCGAGGACAATATGTATATGGGTAGCAAAGGCGTTTCTAGGTGTATTTCGAAGCGCTGTTGAGCGAAGTTTGGAGATTTTTGTACTCCTGCGACGCGATGCGGTGTGTTCGTTGTGCAGATAATTGGTGTGTGGGTGCTCGGCGCTGGTTTTCGTCGCGTTTGTGGGTCAAATTCCGCTTCATTATTGCTGGTCTGTCACCGTAGAGTTTGTAGATAGGGGAAGTGGTGGAGGCGAGAGATCTTTCGATAGATAGTGATAGGGAGAATGTGCGTGAAGCAAAATAACAGGTCATCACGTGGCTCCTGCTGTGTATGGAAGGAACATTCCAGGAGAGCGAATCAACACACAAATCAAGCTCTCACATAGCCATATGTAAGGCTGCGAAGCGCTTCTGATTTTGCTTTCCAGAGATGAATGTAATGCGAGGGTACCTCTCTGATTCTGGTCTTTTGCTGCCGGATCAAACGACATGCAATGAACTACAGGCCCTTTTGACCAGACGCTACCTTTGCACCAGCTTCCAATTTTCATTCTCAGGATGACTTGATTGTCGGTGGCATGAATCTCGACGAAGAAAATGTGACTGGAGAAAGAAGAGAGGCGCACAATGGATAGAAAGAATATCGAAATGCATGACAGGAAGAAAATACTCAACCCTACAACAACCATACATCACATCACTAAAGTTATACACAAACCCAATCTACGCACTCCACCCCGGCCTCAACGACTCCAATCGGTGAGCGAAGGCGCTCCCAGCGTTCGAAGCCTGCAAGCGGGGAACCACAGTATTTCAATTAAATCTCACACCACATTCCGAAAGCACACTAGCGCGTAATCGCATGGAGAAGGCTGACCGCCCCCAAATTGCACCCAACAGCTAGGCATAACGACAAGCTTTTAAAGCTCCGGGTCCCAGCGTTGCCAGCGCTGTCTCGATGCGGAAAGGACAGCGAGGGACAGATCGTGGGGCAGATTTGCAGTTTTTTGTAGACTTGGAGGCTTAGAGTAGAGGTGCCTCACCGCGCTTTCGTGCGTGTACAGCGGAGCGGAGCGCGCAAGAGGAGGGCGGAAAGGCGGTGGGTGGATAGCTCTCTGATGCTTGCGACTGGATGAGCGCGTTATAGTGGGGTTAGCTGCGTAAGGTTGATTTTGAAGCTGCGGTGGAATGAGGTAACAGGCGGTGACCTAGTTGTTACGCGCCCTCGGTTCGTCCCAAAGTTCGGCGCGTCGTTCACGTTCGAGCTACCTTGTTTGCGGTCCGAAGAGTAATCACCGTTGTTGCGTAGTGCAAAGTCCCAACGATAATAGGTTGCGATCGGATCGCGAGCCAGCGTTCGAGAGCAACATGTGAAAGGTCGCTTATGCCTGTAGGTAATTTGTCTGAGGGATTTCTGTGAAGCAGTCGGAGATGTGTCTAACTGGATACAGTCCTTTAGGAGTAGGTTTATTGACAGATCGCTCGCAAGCAGCAGGAGACAACATGCATTTCAACGTCGGCGAGGAGGATTGATTAAGAATCCCCCTTAAATTTTGCACCTGAGGCTGGGCTGAACACTGGGTTCGGCGACGTCGGGGAAGAGGCTGATAATCATGCTTCTCCAACCCTCGCTTCATGCGCCAGTCCGCAAGGAAAGACGCGTCTGCCGCAAGGGATTCGGGGAATTCTTGAGAAACACGCAAACATCAAGCAGCGGAAGCGCCAGCGAGGCACCGCATCAGAAGCCATTACCTCACCGGGCAGCCCATCGTTACGCGGTTTGAGCACAGGGTGGAGAGTCGGTGACCTGGGGCTCTTGGCTGTCCCACGGCAATGGCTACGACGGGCCATGGCGAGCGTGCCGATGGAAGTCAGATGGCTAGCACCAGCCTTGCCGGCCATGGCTACCACTGGGGAAAGGTGCTGGTTATTTGGCCTATGAGGAGGCAACTGTCATCTTAGGCACCGTGGACTCGGGGGAGAGGAGCCGATATGGGAAGGGATCGCACCTGATGCTAGCGCGGGAAACGTTCACTTGGATTTCGTGGGGTAAGCCGCCATCGCGATGAGCAGCGTCGCCGGGGTTGTTGTCCCTTGCACTCAGCGCGAAAGGAGTCAGTCGGTTCGACGGCAGACGGCCTGTGATGCTGTATAGAAGGTTTCATGTCCTTCGAGAAGAAGCTAACCGGCAGGAATGCGAGCGACTTGCACGCTTTTGGCAGTCGGCGACAATAACGAAGTCTGTGAGTGGATGGTTCGTGGTGGTACTGCGCTGGGTCTGGATGTTCGGACTCCGATGACTGCTTAAGCGCTGCTTGGACGTGCAGGTCCCCTCTCTGCTGCCCTGCCAGGAGGAGTAAGATTCGTCATAATGTGAAAATGCAATCTGGCTGGCGTGGTCTTACGCACCAAGACATTACAGCAAAGGTTGCGATAGCATGCCACTTGGCCTCGCGGTGCACGAGACAGGTCGCTGGAATCGCCCTGCAGTCCAGTAGTGAGGGACGAAACGAGCTCCTAAAAGTAGCAACTTTCGCAGGACGACGCGAATTAATTGGAATTTGACCAAGAGTTACATTGTGTACAATCTACGGTGTCGAGCGGAAGCCCATCTGATTCGCTCGCGGCGGCCCCAGTGCCTGATATGCGAGGTAACGCAGAACAGGCTGATGATATGAGAACAGGGACAAGGATGTGGATTACGGACTCCAGCCAGCGCACCCTGTCCCCAAGCTGGCTCAGGCTCAGGCTCAGCTAGACCCAGTCTGCCTTTCTGGCGTTCAGCCCTCCGTCCCCCGTCGGTCCCTCCATCATGTAAGTAAGCTCGAGCGACCACGCGGCTGCACTCCGCACCTGCACTTGAGCTCTTGCTGCCTCGCTCTTTCCTCTTTTCCTCTCACACACCTCTCTCGATGAAGTTTGTGAACATCATGGGGAAAATGGAGGAGCTCATGTCTCGTGAGCACCTCGAGCTGCTCCGCAGTTCAGCGTTCGAATCGGAGCACGCACAGCTGTACGACACTTCATACACCCAGCACGAGGCTGCCGCGCTGGCACTGGAGCAGGAGGTCGAGAACTCATTGGCGAGCATATCCCCGGACGAGAACTCGGACGAGCACAGGAGGATAGTGAAGACGCAGATCCAGATCCACAGGGAGAGGCAGAAGGCACTGCGACCGCATCTTGAGAGTGGCAGTGGGTTTGAGGACGAGGACGGCAATGAGTGCGTGTTCGTGCCAGCACCAAACCACTGGGGAGCGAACGGCGACCTGGACGAAGAGAGTGGAAGCCTCTCTGCAGTAAGTTCCCCTCACACGCGTCCGCGAGGCTTGAGCTAATGGCGCCAGGTGCAACACTTCATGTCATGGCAGGCAAACTACTCACCCCTCACCTACACACCTCTCTACGACGAGCTCCCCTCGCCCGACATCCCCTACTACTCCATGCTCGACCCCTCACAACCACCGATAACCTACCACCTCCACCGAACGCGCGAATGGACCACGTCAGGGTGCCGCAAGTACATCTACACAGCCCGCGAGTTCTCCGACAAATACGCCCTCTACATGCTCGAGACCTCGCACCGATGTGACAACCAAGTGACCGCCGCAGACTTCTATCGCGTCGCCGAGTACCCACAACCCTGCATCGATATCCTCCTCTCTGGCATCGAGAAGCGCGATTCAGCAGCAGCCTACAAGTCGCGCTGCATCCACCTCCGCGGCCCCTTCTCCACCCCGATAAAAGAGTACCCCGACCGACAGCAGAAGGTGCCGTGGTCGCCTCGCAGGTTCACATACGGCGGTCGGCGCTTCGTCTGGAAACCAGGAGACCCGCACGACGACGTGATGCCCGAGACGCTCTACGAGTTCCATAAAGACTGGGCGAAGCCGAGTTCGCGGACAGGCAAGCGGCTGGACGACGCGAACACTGCGCGACCAATCGTGTGGGGCGAGAAGAAGAGGAAGGGGAAGGTGGACAGCTATACGATTCATTTCGCGGGCGGAGTGGATCAGGTTTTCCGCGAGATACTGCTGGCGAGCCAGATGGTGAGGCAGGTGTGTCTTTTCACGGCTATGGAGTAAGACTCCATTCTCAGTTCTTAAACGGCCTCGCATTGTGGGACGTTGCTTTGGACGGACTTTGATGCTGCCACTTTTCTTCTTCTGAGATATCACAGGCATAGGAGCTTCGGAATGGGCATGGATACCAGGCGTTTCATTGTTTTCACATGGTCCTCGGCGAAGGGCAAATGGCGGGTTATTACTCCTCTCGACAGCGATTGGCGGCATGGTTGAGCTTCTTACTATGGTCTCCATCGGGCTTCTCCCGACGATACTATTTCTTTAACTCTATCATCTCAGCTTGGCTGTTCTCAGACAGCTGCACAGTCTTCTCAATCGACAAGATTACATATCATCAACTTCACATCCTGCACATTGAATATACGTTAGAATTGGTTCACATCGAGCTTGTAGTAGTACAGTTGATCTAGTCTCCACCAACGGCAACCCAAGCACTCAGCGGATCCGCCCAAATTTCCCACCACCCAATCTTTCCATCATCATCAAACCCACTCAACCGATACGCAAACTCCTCATCCCACCCCTTCCCCGTCTTCTTACTCACAAACCGCCCTTTAGCTTTCACGCTCACAACACCCTTTCCCCCATCAGCGTCAACATCGACTACATATCCATCCTTGCTCTCTGGGAAGGCATCACAGGGTAGTTGAACTTCGAGGACTTCTGATAGGAGGGTGAAGTAGGATACGCATTCCTCTGTGCCTGTGAAGGTCTTTCCCAGGAACGGTAATCTCTCATTCGCCCATGATGGACCATGCTCTGTGATCTTTGGCGAGGATGTGAAGTATGTAGAGAGTAGCTCCTCGGGCGCAGGTGGTGAGAGAAACGCTTGACAGAACTTCTGAGCTGTCGTCCTCAACTTCTTCGTTCCCTCGCTCGAGACTGACATCGTGTCGGTCTTCTCTTCTCCTTTCTTCTCTTCTCCGGTTCCCAAAGCGGCAGGTCTACGATGACAATGCGAATTGCACACCCAGAAGCCGATCGCGTACCAAAGCTGTCTTCACTCCACAGCAATTGGCCCACAAGCCAAACCTTACTCGTCCACGCTGTCTCGCTCGATTGGACGGGTAGCCGTGCGGTGTGGTGGTGTAGCGGGTGCTTGGTATCTGTGAGTAAGAAAATAGCGTCTTGTGGCTGCCGTCTTGCACGGGCGGAATTCTCCTGGAAGGTCTGCAGCTTCTACGTGCGTACCGCAAGGAGTATGGTGAGATTTGGATACGAGTTGAGGCGTTCGGGCAGTGGGTGTGGGCTGATGGGGCGTTGTGGACGTACAGTTGGAATATGGGGTCTGAATGTGCGTTGATGGTTGAAGTGCGTGGGGAGTCAATTGTACGTTTGTTTGTTAGGCTGGCTTGACGATGCGCTCATCGATTGGATGGCGAGAGACTTGAAGATGCTAGATAGACCACATTTCCTCATTCCCAGCCGTTCAATGCGCGGTTGAAGTTGTCAACTTTCGTGATTACGTCAATTGTGGCTGGCTTATATAACGCGTCTCTGCGCTTGTGGCTTCGAAACGGTGGTTGCACTTTCCCATCCTCAATTCGATTTGCTGGAAAAAGCAACTCTTTCTGCCCTCCTCCTACCATTATTTTTCCCCATTGAGAGAAATGGGGGCAGAATAAAAACCTGTTTCTGGGTCCGCATGAGATCGCGATGAAGACATCCAGCGTACCGGAAGCATGAAGGCCTCCCACCATCGACATCGCCAAACAGGATGTAAACAGCGGCCTTGCAGCTCCAAGACATCGCCTTATCGTACGCTCCATGTGCATCAATATACGCTACAGCAACGACGCCTCGTCCCTGGCATTCACGAGGCCTCTTGCAGCCTCTCGCGTGGAGCCTGTACCGACGGGGAAAGCGATGCGCAGCTCGTTCATCTACTCGGCTATTGCGTCGCCAGAACGGTCACCAGACATATATCGCACACGGCTCCTGCAGAAGGCTTACGCACAGCTGCGGCGTCCTAGACTCTCGGCCGCATGTAGACAACAGTAAGAGTGTCGTCCTGTCTCGAAACAGCAGCACGCGCGAGAGGTCATGGTTGGAGCCGAGACACTTGAGGACGACCCCAGCCCCCACGATTACAGAGGTCTCAGAGTCTGCGACGATGCGCAATCAACACCACACGTCGCCTGCGTGTCTGGAGCCATTTTCTTACTCACATTCTCCTGCGCTTCACAGGCCTGCACATGCAGCTCGCAAGTGCCAAAATGCCATGGTACGCAAGCCTGGTGCTTCATATCCTCCCATGTGTTTAATCTACGCGGCCGCATTCGACCGCCGTATCCGTCCAGCCGGCGACATGGTGAACTACCGAATCTCACAAGATGATGCAGAGCAAGGGGTCAGAACGTGCGGTGAAGTGATCGGCTCTCCCAACAGTCAGGAATTGATGAAGAGAAAACGTGGTTGAGCGTTCGTGGTGTGGAGGGGTGTGGGAGATCGTTGCTGCATGCGGGCTTGAGCTGCCGTAAGCAGCATATTGAGGAGTAGGATATGTGCGTGGCCACGAGCACAATTTCGCAAGGCGTACGCGAGGCTGGAAAGCCAAGCGCCTGCATCGTTGTTCGATGGAGGAAGCTCAGCGAATTAGCAATGAGAGGGGAAGGTAGATGGCGGGCGACTGTGTGTAGTGACGTGAACACCTGTTTGCTGACTTGTGTAGCAGTAAGTAAGGAAACGTCCTACAGGACCAACGGCGCTTTCATCTTCTATCCAATAGTAGGCTCGTGCTGACGTTCTGCTCTCGCCCAAATCCGGCCGTTCGTAATTGTCAAACTTGAATGCCATGTCTTGCATAGCTGATCAGACCTGGTTTTGCCTCAGGTCAGATCAGTACTACAGTGGTATCTTACTTCCTCTTACTCCGATCTCAAATTCGAACTGCTTCTAAAGGTGCAAAACGGGTTTTCCCGGAAGTATTCGGGACCATTCGGTCCAAGGCGATCCGCGTCCGACACAATATATGAACGGAGCTGCTTACACCAACATTGAACCCCGAGCTCCACGTCCACATCCACAATTACTTTGAACCCAACGCCACTACCTCATTCAAGAGTACAGCCCTCCGCGCTCTACTTTCGCAATTGCTCACAAAATACAGAACTACATCCTGTAAACCTCAATTCCACACACAATGTCTTTCACCACGACAGTCATCTACCCGCGCAAAGACGGCGCGACCTTCGACCTCGATTACTACAACAAAACACACATGCCGCTCGTCGAGAAGCTCTGGAAATCCTTTGGCATGAAGACCTGGCACGTCGTCGAGTTCGCGCCCGACGCACCCTACTCCATCGGCGCCTTCATGGACTGGGAGAGCCAGGAAGCCTTCGGCAAGGCCTCCTCTGACGAAGCGACCCGCAACGAAATCTTCGGCGACGTCAAGAACTTCAGCAACGTGGACCCGGTGTTCCTGGCTGGCAAGGTTGTTGCGAAGCAGTAGAGGTGGAATCAATTGAGGCAATCGGATGAGGGATGGGTAAATGGAAAGTCTGGGTTGGCGATGTGAGGGGTATAGAGGGGCACAGAGTTGTTGGCGTG
Source organism: Lophiotrema nucula (assembly GCA_010015825.1). Classification (NCBI taxonomy): domain Eukaryota; kingdom Fungi; phylum Ascomycota; class Dothideomycetes; order Pleosporales; family Lophiotremataceae; genus Lophiotrema; species Lophiotrema nucula. Next base: position 327,457 of record ML977317.1, on the reverse strand, counting down.
GTGGACCCTTTCGTCGGACATAGGCGGTGAATAGATGGAGGGGTAGCTACAGTAATCCAGCACGTCTGCCCCGCACTACGCATCCGAGGCTTCTGGAACGTTTTTCAGTTGAAATCGCGGCTTTGGTTCCGTGTTGGTGTACCGGTGCTGCTGACTGTCTGCAGGCGACTCAGAAGTCTAGTGTGGGCGTCTTCAGGGCGCCGCCAATGCGTGCTGAGAAGATGTACTCCTCAATCAACTTGTTCACTTGTTCTAGGCCCGCCATTTAGAAGGACGCCAACCAGCCACATATACATCTGCCAGGATGCCGTTCCTAGCTGAGGAATTCATCGATGTACCGAATAAAGATCTTTTGTCGTGGATGTTCGATGACCAGCAGTACGATCCGGATAGGCCTGTCAGTTCACACTCGTGCCAGCCTTACTACCGCACTGGGATGCTTCTGATACCTTTGAGCAGATATACGTCGATGCTGCAGAGCCGTCCCGAACGATTTCCTCACGGCAAGCTAGATCGATCATTCGGAAGCTATGTGCAGGGTTCAATGCCATTGGGCTCAAGAGTGGGGACTGTGTTTGCATGCTTTCGTTCAATGATGTGTGTCTCTACCAGTTCACTTGTCTTAGCATCCAATCGCGTTCTTTTCCTCACAACGACTCTTTAGCTTATACTCCCTGGTCACATGATACGTCCATGATGCCGATGGCTGATGAGAACAGATTTACTATCCTATGGCATTTTTAGGCATCGTAGCATTTGGTGGCATCTTCGCTGGCTCGAATCCTTCGCACACACCATATGAACTCGCCCATGCTTTCAGAATCGCAGAAGTCAAGGCTATGATAGTAGAGAAAGAGCTGGTACCGAATGCTCTCAAAGCAGCAAAGGAAGTCGGTATTCCAAGTTCACACATCTTCGTCTTTGATCATCACACACCACTCAACATCCCATTCAGCCTTGGTGAGTTTGACGGTATCAAGAGCTGGAGAAGTCTGATGCAACATGGCGAGAGCGACTGGGAAAGATGGGATGATGAGAAGAGGAGTAAGGAGACGACTGCTGCGAGACTCTTCAGTAGTGGCACGACAGGATTGCCGAAGGCTGTGGAGATGACGCACTACAATTTCGTGGCACAGCATACAATGGTCATCGAATACAAGCCGAGAGACTATGAGGTACTTCATGCTGTCAACAACTCCAGTGAGACTCGCTAATTGGAAACCAGATCGTCCGATTGTTATGCACGCCAATGTTCCACGTCTCCAATGTCCCACGCGCGCATACTTCACCAATGCGAGGCGGCCTACAAACCTACGTAATGCGCCGTTTCGAACTCGAATCCTGGCTTCGCAACATCGAGCGCTTCCAAATCACAGAGGGTAATTTGAATCCACCAATGGTAGTCCAGATCATCAACTCGCATCTCACCAAAAAGTATTCACTGAAATCCATCCGCAACGCTTGGACAGGCGCCGCTCCCCTCGCAGCAGAACCACAAGCGCGCTTCAAGGCTCTGCTCAGACCAGACGCGCCCTTCAACCAAGTATGGGGCATGTCAGAAACATCCTGCATAGCAACTATGCTGCACTACCCCGAGCACGACCCCACAGGTTCCGTAGGCCTCTTCCTGCCCAACCTCGACTCCAAACTCGTTGATGATGAAGGACAAGATATCACAGACTACGACGTCGTCGGCGAACTATGCGTCCGCGGCCCACTTATAGTGAAAGGATACTACAACAACCCTGAAGCGAACAAAGCCTCTTGGGACGAAGACGGGTATTTCCACACCGGCGATATTGCAGTAAGAAAGCGAGAGAATGGGCTCTGGTACATTGTCGATCGCAAAAAAGAACTCATCAAAGTACGCGGCTTCCAAGTCGCGCCCGCAGAACTGGAAGGCGTGCTCCTCGGCCACGCGGAGATTTCGGATGCGGCGGTTATTGGGGTTTCTGCTGCTGGACCTGGGTCCAGTCAGGACGCGTTCAAGGGGGCGAGTGAACAAGGTAGTGAACTGCCGAGAGCGTATTTGGTGAGGAAGAGCGGAAGTAGGTTAGAAGAGAAAGATGTGAACGCGTATATGCGCGAGAGGTTGGCTGGGTACAAACAACTCGCTGGTGGTGTTGTGTTTTTGGATGCGATACCGAAGAATGCTAGTGGGAAGATATTGAAGAAAGAGCTTAGGGATATGGCGAAGAGGGAGATGCGTGCTAGACTCTAGAGTATATTTAATCATCTTTTAATGAGAGAATGCCTGTCTGTAGTTTGTATGGAGTCTCAGTGGGTTTGTAAAGAGTGAGGTTTTATGGCTTGGTTACTATTCGAGGAGAACAACAAGACCAGCCAATATACCGGCACTATGATACTGATGGAGACTACACCAGTCAGGCTCGTAGTCAGGATGTGCAAGTTGTTTTTGGGAAGGGGTCGGCGGGATACTTGTCGTTAGTAATGAGGCTTGCCCACGTTAAAGTCACTACAAACTGTTCTCTTGAGTCTGAAACTACAGATTGCATGCGGTAAGCTAATTTGAGAAAATGCGGAGGCTCTTCTTCTTATCGTCCCGTTCCCAACCCGAGCCATCTATTCAATTCCACTCCGCTGTTGACCCGTGAAACTTGGGAACTCTAGCTCAAAGAAGTACCAGTTCATCTGGCGACCCCACATTTTCAAGATGCCCTTCGCCGGAACATGGGCATGAAAACTCCGTGCGACGAAATGCCAAAGAGATCTTCGCACATCCCCAGGAACATCGCGATAACTGAACTGTGTGCTGCTAGTCCTATGCATAAAGTATTTACAATTAAGGCAGATATCCACATCACGTGTTCTCCCCAGATGCGCGAACTGATCCGCGATGCCAATCACGTGTTTCGGAATTAGTCCGTTCAGTAGGGCGTCAACACTCTCTGGGTATGCAGTCCTCCATGAATCTTCAACAGCTGATTTTCCCAGACCGAGCTCCCCGATGTTGAATAGTTCGAGAGGATCAATGCTCATATCGAGGAGCTCGAGGCTCGGGAACTCGGTCAACAAGACCCGTAGGATGATGTCGGTTCTCTGGCGCGCTCCGTTCTTAGAGAAAGTGAATTTGGAAATATATACGTGCTTGATGATGTGGCGGCGATTGATCGGAATGGCTCCAGCGAGCTTGAGGAGGAGGAGGTCGTCGAGAGCATCGAAGACTAGTCGGACATCCGCTCGGTCCATCATGGCAAGTAGCCATAGATACTGAGAGCCTCTTGGTAGAGATTGATTTTCACCTCGTGGAGTGGGTAGAGGGAAATCGTTGTCCTATATATGGAAATAGAGAATGTCTTGATTCGAGATAGATGAAACGGTGGCATCTTCCCGAACGAAGGGTATCCAAGTGGTCACAAGCTTCGGAACATCATCGCTCGATGTATCGCCTTTGCTTAGACAGAACGAGATGCTGTGCTTGTCGTGCGCGAAGAAGCGGTGGTAAACGGTCTGGCGTAGTTCGAGGTGCAGCTTTTCGAACGTGGACTGATCTTTTCGAGCAATATTCGCGGTTTTCGATGTGTCTGCCATATTGTCCTGGGGAGGCTCTGTAGGTGAGGGTTGTTTTTTAACACGAATTTGAATGGTATTCAAGACGCGGTGAAATATATCCAACACCTCCTGGTACACTACAAGTGCTAAATGTTTTATTCGGTAAATGTTACCAATTCTGATACGTCCAATGCACACGGCAGCTAGACTGAATATCCCTCCAGTAAACGCACCGCCATTCTTCGGCTACGGCTACGGAGACTTCCCTCCATCATTTCCGCACTCGTATCTCATTCTCCCACTTTGTGTTCCAGTCGGATCTTTCCTTGGTGATGTCCACGCTTCCATCCCCAAAGTGTGCGCTAATCTTGGTGTATTTAAGAGAAAACTTGAGGTCGAACACGATGTTGTCGGAGGCCTTCTGTCTATCAGCAGGAAGTATCCAATCAGATTTCTTTTGCTTCTTCTTCCTTTCTTGACGCGGTCCTTCGTCGAGTCCTTCCCAGAAGATACGAAGAACGACTTTCTTATCTCGCGCAAAGTTGCCGAAGGATATCATTAGGGCACAGAATACAGTACTCGGTACAGGGCAACCGCGGATCCTACCCGAAAGATATCCCACCCGGTCGGAGATATGCATAACCGTATCCATGGGGTCCGAGGAGCCATTGCCAGGCGGAAAGAATTTCTGAAGGTCGCATCCAAGGTCGAGAGTCGTAAGCTGTGGGAACGTCGAACTGACGAGATTCTGAATATCGGTGAGCTCTCGGAAGGCCTTTGACTGCATTTCCCCGGCCGACCCACTTGATCCCGACATGTATTCCCAGTGGCGAATATCGAAGGGTGAGACACCAGTCAGCCCCTCGTAAGTGAAGCGCGAAAGACGAAGATGTGTGACCAAGGAGCGGTTTTCGCTTGGCATAGTATTGAGAAGGCTGCGAAGGACTTCTCCATGATCATTTCTCAAAATAGGCCGAATCTTGACCTTTCTACTCTTGTACAGATGCCGATGGAAATTAATCGCCTCTTTAGCGAACTGCTTTTTGATGCGTAGCAGCTTTCGTATCATCGCAGATGCAGGACTCCCGTAATGATCCCGAGATAGATGCTCTGCAATCAAGACCCCGTTTTCGTTCTCGTTATCAGTAGTGGTAGAATCTCCCCACAAATTAGAGACTCGATTGCGCCAGAAACTGCCCGACGACTCATTGTCAAGTCTACCGAGTCGAATAACAACGTCGAAGACTTCGGAATCAAGGAGGTAATGATAAATTCGTTCGCGCAACTCCAGTGGAAGTTTTTCGATCAAAGAAGCATATTTTGCCTTATCAGTCAGCAAGGAAAGTTTGGACAGAGTAGTCGCGAGTTGCTGTGGCGCTTTGTTGGTCCTCATGTTGGCGTTCCGGTCGCGCTCGTGGGAAAGGATGCGATTGTGCCAAAAGAGCTAGGACAGAAGCGGGCGATTGAATGATATAGTGTCGAAGTGACCACTATGTCCTAAAAGCTCTGAACAAACCGTGTTCATGGGCATCGATGTGACATGTAGTCCGACCTTTATGTCAATATTGTACCTATTATATGCTATTGTATTCTCTATAAACTATAATAGTCATATTGTCAACGTCTTTAAGGTTTTCCTCCGTTTCAGAATTAAGGTATTCCTAGACCGTTTCATATCTATCATACCCTGGAAAAGAAGACGCTGCCTCGGTGTTAAAGTTCGGTACCGAGCGATGCCAACTAGCGACTCGATTCAGCAAACCTCGAATTTCGATCACCAAAAGGTTCGATGTATTCATTGTGATTGACTACGTACGTCTACATGGGAAATTATTAATAGGTAGCATCTGAAAATCGTCACGCGTGATAATTCTGCCTCATAATTTGGAAATGGAGAAGTGTCTTTATTTAGAACTACAAAATCTCAGGCACCTATTCGAAGGTTGAAAGAATGCAAGTCGACAGTGGTTAGCTTTTCGATTGAAATGTCCTACTCCAGATGACATAGCGCTACGTGAAGTGCGCACTGATCTTGCTCCTGACCATTCGTTCGTTCAGGTATTCATCAACTAACTCCGAAACATACTCAAGTGCATGTCGTGGGATTTCGGAAGGACATTTCTCACTCGAGCGATATTCCTTGATGAAGTCCTCCCAAAAGATACGGATATTGACCTGGCTTGTGCTCCAACCCTTGCAAAGAGAACTAAGCGCACACAACAAGTCGTACCTTGGGGCCCAGCAAATCCTCCAAGGTGGCATATCAGCTGCTGCACGGTACATCCCAATGCAAGTACCGAGTTGTGTTGCCGTAGTGGTCCTGGAAACGTGGATTGGGCCAAAGAACTCCATGATGTCGCAACTAATATCGAGATGTTTGAGCTCGGGAAGTCTTCCGAGCACGGACATGCACTCGAGAAGCTCTAGCTTAGCCTTCCGTTCCTGTTTTCTGAAAAGAAAGTAGTCCCCGACATTGTTGTCCTTCTTCCACCAGCGTCGCAGCGGCAAAGTCTTGGTCACGAGACCTTCGAAAGTGAAGCGTGATAAGTAGATATGAGTGAGGAGAGATCAATGGTGATTTGGTGCGATCTGCAGGAGATGGCGTAGATGTATGGCATGGTCTCTGTCAATTACGAACCGAAATTCGACATGCCCGGCTTATACCTGTAATAGTGCAGGAAGACTTCGACCATTTCTCTAGCGTACTCTTCTTCTATTTGCTCGAATTTCGCAACGGACGACCAAGTGGAGGTCCTGTGAGCATCGTGATTGGCAAGCTCAACAATGAGATCCTCGCCGCCATTGCTGGACCATGGTGGCTCGGCCAAGAGTGTCGCTACTAATTCCCGGGAAATCGTCTTGTGGCGGACTTCGTGTTTTGTACCGAGGCGAAATTTGACATCGAGCGGTTCGGAAATGAGTAGATGGTAGTATACAGTTTCTCGCAACTCAATTGGGAGTCTGGTGAACGGGAAGACATCGGTTTTCTTGACCGAAAGAAGAGGGATCGAAAGTTCCATTCCGAGTATTGTGTTGCAAGTAGATATAGCGGAGGTGTGTATCGTTCGGCAGGAGCTCCGGAGATGATGGGTGGGTGGTGTAGATCGTCCAGGATGGACGATGTGCGACCTTGATTAAAGGATAGTTGTATTGCTCACACCCTGCCACGCGCATGAGTCACTAGAGCCTCTAGTCATACATCGTTTCCCATGGACGTCGATGTGTTCAGTGGACGCGCGGGTAACTCTAAGCGACGGCCTGGACATCATCTCTGGTACAGACCTACACTAGCTAGGATGCAATCGGATTTCAGTCTCAAGAGTCTTTCAGGTCACCAGAATTTTATGCCGTCGTTCATTCAAGCTCAACACGCTTGCATGCTTATCGTTGTTGGTGTGGTCTCCAGCCGGTAATTCCCTGTGAGCTCTGACCCTGATTTCTTTACAGGCCTAGACAAGCAAGCGCGAGGGATGCATCCATGTTCCGACATGGAGTATGGGTGATCTAGTTCGCGGTTTGCTCAAAAAGCGCGCCTTCGGGCGGAGTGGGCGGTAGTATTGACGCTGGGGCGTTCGCTGCAGGATTGCAGATGGTTGCGGTGCGAGATGTGCGCGACAGAGCATCTCGGTCTCGTGGCCTAGATGTCGACGCTTGATGCAGAACGGGTTCGGTTTTTCGAAAAGATGATCAATGCTGCAACGAAGTCAGCCAGATGAGCTGCGAACGCGTTCAGCCTGTGACGAAAGCAGTCAATGGGGGAAAGTATGTGTACTTTCCAGCTGTTACACGTTGAGAGGAATAATCAGATACTTTGTTGTTCACGAGTAGCTTGTTGCTTCAGCGTCTTGGGGAGATCCAGAGAAACACAGCAGAAAAGTGAGGCAACCAACTGGAACCGTCCCGCCGCTTTCAAGCGAAAGGAACAGTGCACGTACCCAGCGGATGTCAATTTGACAACCGCGATGGTTCGAGCGCCGACCGTAAATCTCCGCCTGCTCGCCTGCTGTGACGCAGCCCTGGTCGTGCCGATCAGCAGGTTGGTGGCTGGCGGGCGTGCCGTTGAGACGCGGTTAGCGAGTGTTTTAGATGTAGCCACAGTGCTCAACAAGATGACAGAATTTGAGTTTGACATGACGGTGACACGGTGATGCGCCTTATGGAAGCAGGATAGAAATTGTAGGTTGAGAGAGCTACAGTCTCTGCACTGCCAATGAATCAATTGCTACCATTAAACTTTTCGACAGATGCTTTCAGTCCAATGCGACCGAAAATAACGAGATTGAAGAAACCGAAATGATGGCGCTGGCCGGGTGCCTTATTAGCGCTTTTCCTGTTTGGCTTGACCGGCGCCGAATACGGTGTCAGCAGATACCGGCAAGCTTGTTGAAGTTTTCGAGCGAGGGTCGAATGACCCATCATCGATGTTTAGCGAACATGCTGTTTTGATGATCTCCCGATCGATAGCTATGGGGTGTTGTTGATGTGTTTGTTGGGAAGCATTACTTGGTGATGGTGAAGCTGAAGACGCTTGGGGCCTGTTGCTGGTAGGCATGAGAGCATGGCTTCTAGCGGCCAATTGACGGGCTTGAGCAATAAGGATAGCCTGTTCTGCGGCACGTCGTTTGTACCCTCCTGACTTCATCAACGCTGAGAGAGGACCGTCAGTCGAAACACTCTTAGGGTGAGAGAGAAGGATCCAGACATACCCTGAAGGTCCTCCTTGAATTCCAGCACGCGATCGTAAGGTTGTACATCGGGATCCATGTTGGCAGGTCTTCGGTGACCACGGATGCCCCCTCTCGGCCTCGTCCCAATCGCACACAAAGTCCACGAGAAGTGAGATGGGAGTATGGAAAAGACAGAATGTAGAAGCCTAGAGTCCTCACAGGGTTTTTATGCCTGCTCTAAGGTGGTAAAGCCCCAAATATGGACGTGGAAGTACGCCACCTGGACATCATGGCTGCAGTAGTTCCAAATGAGGCTCCGGCTTTGGCTAGTCTGTTCCCAGACCGTTGAGATTCGCATGATAGCGAAGCTAGTGGCACCGTGCCCCAAAGCCACGAATTCTCCGACTCTGAGTCTACCCTGCTGGAGAGAATGGCGATGTTCGCAAAGCTGGACAGCAAGTTCCACACCTAGCCTGCGCCGTTAAGACCTCGCGAGCGGTTATCAAGTCTAAGAGCAAGCACCCGACCCTGTTAAGGAAGCCGACGACGCACACTGCTCGAAGCAGGCTATTGGAGTTGTCGTACATTGTGAAGGCTGCACTGCACCCATGTCTTTCTGCGAGCTACGTGCTAGTCTATTCGTTCCAGTAGCACTCGAGCTCCACCGGAAAGGTGGTAAAGGGCAGTTTTGGAGCGACTACGAGTACTTCTAGACCGATTGTGGGCCGAAGATAGGCGGTGACAGAATGGGAACAATTAGCGAATTTCCGATATCCGGGACTTCTGGGGGGAGGGGCCTTAGCCTCCTTAATCGTCAGCACAGATTGCCTGGTGCTCGCGGCCTAATGAATCCGGTTAGTGGAAAAGGTACCCCTCGCAGAGATTTTATACTCACCCTCTCAGATCAACCAAAAGGGGATCAACCAGCATTGTGTGGCTCCCTAGCATCATTGTTCGCAAGCAGGGCAACCAAGACCGCGCAAAGACTGTGAATGTGATCGTCAGCTCCGTTCTATGTCCTCTTGAGTAAGTACACTTACGTTGCAAGCATCGAGATAAACTGCTGATTTTGAAAGAGGAGATAACACGAAGTTACTGCGAGCGCGATCGGCAAAATGATCAGAAGGCCGAATGCTTGACTAGTAACAAAGGACAGTGATACCACGGCACCATATACGAAGATCGAGGTCGCAATATTCCCCATGGCTAGCGATACGACTTTGAACGATCGAGCCCTATGACTCCAGATGCCGAAGTCATCGGGCTGTTTATTCGACCAGAATACAAGACAGCGCAGCCAGGTGGGAAGTCGACGCGACCAGGTCAAAAATCTGTGCCCCAAAAAGCCCTCAATGATGCTGGACTCGGGTTGTTGAACCACTGCGATGAGATCTGGTGCATGCCCCGCTGGGTCGTCGACTGTTCCCCATATTCCGCCGTCGAGTCCAGTCAATGCAATATCACAACCCTCAGGATCCATGAGCCACCTCTGAACATTTTCTAGGGCTGCCGAGTTCCGCCCTTTACTACCTAGCTGTTCGAAGCGAAGAAGCGCTTTCTCTACACCATGAGATCAGTCGCTGTCCCACAGTGGAATCCTCGGCTCTCAGACTTACCATACTCCTTGGTGCGCTTGATGAGCTTTTCATAAAGCTCACAGCGAGCTACTACTTGTTGCTCGTGACCCGGTGGTGGCTCTACCAATTTCCCGAAATCTCTGTTGTACATTGCCCGGTATGGATCGGGGTCGCGGCTATCTTCGTTTTCAAGGGCGATCAACTGCTCTTCAAGATAGGCAAGCTGGTGTTGGCGATAAAGAAGAGCACGAACGGACAAAGCTGAGAAACTGCGGAGATGGAAATATCGCGGGCACTCCGCAAAGAAATATGCAAGTCTCGGATAGCCCTTTACGTACTCATCGCTGCGGTCTCTCGGGTTGCCGGACGCGGCCGATACCCCGGGTGGCTGCCGTGGGCTTGATGAGGGGTTCGCGACAGGGCTTCCCATTGGCCGTGTGTTGGATGCCGTTGAAGGAGGAAGATGCGACAAAGGATAAGTAGACATCTTGAGAGTCTGTAATCTGTTTGTTGAGACGATCTTTTTCACCTGCTAATGATGGTCAGGTAGAGATGCCACCTCTCTATATACTGTCGTGGAAGCCGTAGCTGCGACCTCCGTCGACTTGACCATAAGCGGACTGCGTAACAATCGACGGAGTCGATGAAGCATACGACTTACGATAACACTGTCTTTGAAACTTTGTACAACGATACTTTTCGTTTTCAAGCGTTCGTTCGGCACAGAGTTGATGGACTGTGCCTAAGTTGGGTGTTCCCCTGCTTCGCATATCGCGGCTCTCATTCGATGTTCTGCATCAAAGGTGTGGGGGCAGGCGCCCCGGGTTCTCCTCCAAACACGGGGAGAGGCAGTTCCCGCAGACCTGCTTAGCTTTTGGGTCCCAGTTCCGCACATTGGCAACCTATCGATCGCAGCCCCTAATCAGGTAAGGGTCTCGAGAGGTGGATCATCGCGTGGCATGCCACGCAACTTACCATCAGAGATAGCAAGCGCCGGGACGTACCGTTCACATGGCACTTCGAGTTTCGTTTCAGGCGAGACCTCCTTGTAAGGCTGCAGTAGGGTTGCGAGTGGATCCCATGCTCCACTCTTAGATATGCGATAAGCAATGTCCGAGCCGATTGTAGGAGTGATTGCGCAACTGTCATCGAGTAGCCTGGATTTGTTGTTCCCAGTCACGGAAGAGTAACCGTATCCTAGACGAAGAAGCCTTGAGACCATCAATACTAATACGATAATAGCAGCCAGATATAGTCCGAATAGGATTCAAAGTGCCAACAGAGGAGTTGACGAAGCCTTTTGGGTGGTTAGAACACCCAAGACTGCATCATGGGTGTTCCTGTTCCACGCGTCGTTTCGCCCCGCCGTAAGGCTGATGGATGGTTGCGATTGGAGATCGTGAGCCGTCATCTTGCGACCAAAGGTGACTTTGCCCCAAACCTCAGGCTGAGCAATTCAAGCGCCGGTCAATTTTTGGAGCAGGCTGCTCATCCATATGGAATCGAGCTTGCAGTCACAGCTGCGGGGCTCATCCACTGGTAGTAGAGAAAAGAAAGATAATTCGTCCCTTCAACCAGGGGTAAGTGCGACGTCAAGGAATGGGTCCATTCTCAGGAAGCTGGGTGAGATACGAACAGAATTTGCCTGGAAGTCAACGATGTCTTCATCGGTCGGTATTTTGTTGCTGGTGTTGTCGTTTGAAGGGGCATGAGCTCCCAAGGCTCAACGTTCTGTCTTTGTCGCACCAGCGCTAAACTACAGAAAGCTAGGGTACCAGTCAATTTGCGTCACACAGTCCAGTCGAGAAGGCTGTGGATGAACATAGAACCTTGCTAGGTCTTGGAGCGCATACGTTTGCCAGCAAGATGGTGAGAGTCACATCGCGTCACTAAGTTGTTGGAACGAAGGCAAGAACAAAAGTACATCAAGGACAGTATAAGCTCGGAGCTCGATACAGTGTTATACCTTTTCTCAGCCCTATCGAAGTAGTACCGCCAAGAAACATTCCATTCTTCTTTTCGTAACTCTTCGAGACTTCCAGGTTTCCTGTCCCTGATCCTCAATAACTTAGACAAGTCTACTAATGTTCCTAAGCTCCGCTGCCTCAGCTTGAGTTGATGGGTCAGGCAAAGACGGTTTTAGAGTCCAAAGCAGCGACGCCAAAGCATGGATGCTGTTCGTCTTAAATGCAGTGACGGCTACAGGTCGAAGGCTTCCGAGGTCTTGCTTGTGCTGGAGAAGCATGTATGCAAGGACTTGAGAAGTCGGGGCACCTGAAGATTGCGTTAGCATTATCCTAAGCAAATGCAAGGAATGATCAGTTACCCAACAGCGCCAGTGCCTTCTCGTTCAGATTGTCGGCCGGCCCCATATTGAACGATATTCCAGGCCACTCTGGGAGTATCTGGGTTTCAATTGCCGAGGAGATGAGTTTTTTGGTCAGGTCATTGGTAATCTGTACGGTCATATGGAAGCTAAGGCTCGAAAGTTCGATGTTTCTCTTCGTGCACTCTCTCTTCCAGAGAAGATACATGAGGTCTGAAGCACGACGTAGATCGGGGTATGCGTCATTGGACCAGCCTTCAGCTTGGTACTCTGGGCCGTTGAGTACAAGCGAGAAAATCACTACAAGGTTTCAGCAGAGTTAAAGAAAATCGAATAATCGACTTGTACCTACTCCCCTCATCCTCATTGACACCGTAATGAAAATGACCGTTAGTGAACTAGTCGCTTGTCAGTAAACGGCTAATGTAGAAGCAAGTGTCACACTGACCTTGTAAGTCCTGCCGTTATGTTGATAAGTCATGTCCCCGACATCTTGTGAGACCCATTCGCCGTCAGAATCCTTTTGCCAACCTGGCCCGTGGTGCTGTGGAGGAACAACATTAGCCCATTGCATTGATGTGAAGGGAAAAGGGGGGCGTCTTACCACCCAAATGGTGCTGATCTTGCCGCCGTCCTTCTTGACCTTATCTGATTTCGAAATACCCTTCAGCGCGTCCTCGACTCCCCAGCCATATTCGCCAAACTCTCCGTTCATAGAGTTAATGTCATTGGAATCGTAGTCATACCAACCCCAGGCAGGCAAGTCCGCTATAACATTTTAGCTCATGGGTCCCTCTTGTATTCATAGCGCTGACTTACCAAGACTTGTAAATTGGCTTTGAACATCTATCAGGCAGCGAATTAGCGGCTAACCTCCATACATCTATATACAAAGACTTCTCTTTGCTTGCTGGACTTACCGAAATTGGGTGGGGGCGGAGTGAACTGCTGTGCTGCGGCTCGATTGGTTCCCCTTATCGCATCAATCAGATGTTGACCTTTGCACACAGCTTTCTTCCATTGATCTTCGTTAGCTGTGGCCGGATCCCACGCCCTCCGGTGAGGGACACCATGTTGTCCAGACGCATTGGAGGAGGAAGATAGAACCGCGCTGCCACCAAAGAGTAGGCTCAGCACCAGCAACAAGACCATTAGCTTCATGGCGAAACGCAAGCTCTAGTGCTAATTCTATGGGTTGAGGAGGGAGAGAAGGGTGGCGGTGAGAAAAGTTGTAGAGAGTGAGGGTAGGGAGCTTGACCATAGGCGATTCTCAGAGCTAGAAGGAGCCTCGCACCTATGTGATTGGAACAGCGTGACTGGGTGCGTCAATTATAAGCAGGCGGCCAACTGAGGTGAAGGTAAAGGGCTCTCTTCATCCTGTTGCTATGCGCAACGCATAACAATGCCAGCGCCCCAAAGGTTAGCCGTAGTCCAACTCGTCTAAAGCTTTCCGTATTTTCTACCTTCACTTTCACAGTATTTTGGAGCTTGGGCCAAGCCTGCTGGGAGAGTTTGAGGTAAGCAGTCCAAAACCATACGGTGATTGCAGGGCCTCCTTTGCTGTGAATGATGAAGTGGATTTGGTCGTCATGTTCATACACACTTTTGAGGCATAGCTATTGCCATAAGTTGATTTGTCACGCGTTTTTCCATCGGGTCCTGATCAGGCTGGAGGCTGAATCAGTGTTTCCAAGAAAGCTAGGACCCTACAATAGGTGAAATCTTGAGGAAGGTGCGGATTGAGTCGGAGGAGTATACGTGAAGAGCGCCCTCGTATGTCCACAAGAATTCCCATCACTGTATGCTGAACAGACGCTGGCTACGTCATAGAGAATGTACATGCTGGCTCGTGGTACAATGAAGCTGGCGTGCAGCTCCCCCGTCATAAGATATCGACTCTACCTGACTAAGCTCACGCCAAGCCTGCGACTTTCAACTCCAGACTTCTCTCGCGACTTCCACCACACTACATCCCCAACAACATCCTTCATATGGCGCCGCCTCCTCACGCTCTGCTTCAGTAAAAGAAATTCGGTTGTGGAATATGCTAATTACGCATGCGCTCTAACATTTAACTCGCCCACAATGACGTCTTTGCTATCCAATTCAACCTCGAACCCAGATACCTCGCGCCTCGAGCGCTAGCACCTCACGCGCCTCCTTCCGAAACCCCATCTTTCTAAGTCGCTCGGCCGTAAGTCGGGAGACTCACTATAAACCAGCTCTTCTTCCGACAAATGTGGTAGAGGGGAACGGCAGTGAGCTGTATGACACTCGTAGAAGGGCAAGACGGCAGTCAGGGTGATCGCGCTAGGAGAAGGATACTCTGCATACACGCACGAGGAGCTATGGGCTTGGCGAACATATGGTCATCGTGAGCACGTCGTTACGGTGATCCACAGCCAGTTCGGGTCCGAGATTACGGACGATAAAGTAGTATGGTAAGCCGGCAGATGTACTAGTAAGGAACTCATAAGAGAGAAAAGCACGTAAAGGGTGTCTATGATAGCACGCCTTTTCAGGATACACTGGCCTTCTTGTTCGCGCGAAGTCGACAGGTCAAGAGACAATTAGTCTCTGTGACGGGGATTTCCAGCAGCCAACCCAGATCCTGCCTCTTAGCGTTTCTTGCCCACGCTTCGGAAACCCAGTATCGTAGGCAGAATACCCAGGTATCTATGCAGCTCAAAATTAGATCTGTATCCACCATGACTCGCCCTCGATCCACACCATCCACCTCCCCCATAGCAAGCATAACACCTCACCCCGCTTCCCCATTCCATTTCACCACCACCTCAAATCAACCCAGCCCAACCTGCACCACAAACACAGTGCACACCGCATTAGCTCCAGCTCCAGCTCTAATCTCAGCCTCCACCGCGCCACAACCCACACTATCCCCAACCCCCCTATAATTCCATCATACCAACCCAACCCAACCCTCGCCCGCTCACGATAATGATAACGATAAGCTCGGTATACCTACCCGAATCACATATACCCCAACTCAGCCGCCTCAGTCTCAGCCCTAACCCTCGATCGTTCCTGATCTACACAAGTACCAGATCTATGATATCACTAGTAGCATGAAGGGGTTAGGGACGATGTGATTGCGAGAATGTCGTGCATGAGCTGAGGTGGAGAAACTGGGGTTTCGTGTAACGCTTGCATCTAGATTTAGATTTCAATGACGGCTAGGACGGGCATTCTTGTGATTGCAATGATTGCCAAGCTGCGAGGCTTGCCCAGGCGAGTTTGAGTCTGTGCTCGGCTTCGGCTCTTGCATAGAGCATTGTTAGGCGCGTTGTCTGGGTTGGAGATAGACAAGGGTGGATATATGTACGGGCTGACGACGTAGCGAGAGGCGGTCACATGAGGACTGATGAGAGCACAGGGACAAGACTGGAATTATTCTTATTGTGAGAGCAGTGCTGAAAGCGATCATAGTCACTCCAGCACGCCACAGAGGGTATCTTCGCTATACAAACCATCGCCTCATTTGCGCCACAGTGACTTCGACAATTTCCATATCAAGCGGATCAGTCAGCAGCAAATGTGGCTGGACGGGCCGGAGACCGACGAGGTGGTGCAACCTATCAAAAACGGATGAGCGCTCCGATAGAGAAGATAAAGGAGCTCGTATCCGCCCGAAACAGGAGAGGGATGCGTCCGTTCGTCCAAGATTGCGGTTCCAGACGTGATGGGGCACGTCGATCATCAGCCCTAAAACGTGCTGTGAGAATCTCCACGCTGCAGCGTAATCATGGGGAAGACCGTACCGAGATGTCGACTTGCATAACCTCCATGCCGCTGCGGGGCTACTAATTGTAGAACAATATCGGCACATGGCAGCCATGTGATGTGGCTCGCATGAAGTCCGAGACAAGACAACCACGTTGACCGGTCAATAGCCTCCTCCACCTCCGCGACCGCCACGGTGCCTCCGACCTCCTCGTTTCTTGCGGTCGCCACCGTGCCAGTTGCCGCGTCCGAACTTGTGACCTCCTTGGTGTGGATTGCGCTCCTCTCGCTCGCGCTCCTGCTCTTCCTCCCTCTCGCGCTCTCTTTCTCTCTCCTCTCGCTCTTGGTCTAGCTGCTCTTTCGTCTTCTCCACGCGCACCTCAGGCTTCTTGAGATCGGACGGGAATCGAGGGTGTGCGCCATTCTTGCAGGCCTTGCCCTCTGGGCAGAATCCGGCCAAGTAGAAGGGGCAGATCTTGTCCTTCTTGTTGTGCTTCAGCGCACAGATTGGCCCGAGTGGACAGAATCCCCGATCATAATGAGGGCACGGCGGTCGCTTCGATTCGGGATCAATGTGCAGATAGAGGCAGTCGTCACCGTTCGAGCACGTCTGCGTGCGGGCGTAGTAGGAGCACTCGGGCATGCGACGGAGGTTGTACTCGTGCAAGAACTCGCATGTCTCCCCCTTCTTGCAGAGTCCGCGCAGCCAGTGCTTGCAGACAAGGCTGTAGTTCGCACAGTCAGCACCGAAGGATATATTGGGCGGGGGCAATCTATGGAAGATTACGCACTTATTGTAGGATGACGATGTTTGATGCTTGTCCGGACAGCTGCTCCCGAGAGGACAATGACCTTGCATGTATGCCTTGCATAGTGGTCGGTTCACTTCCAGGCCGAAACGATATTCGCGCCGCAGGAAGTCGCTGAAGCTGAACTGGTACGCTGGCTGGGTCTCTGGCGCGAGCTTCTGGTCCGGCTCAACCGGCCGCTGAACCTCCGCCGTCATCGTGGGAAGCGGGTGCGCGATGTGACAGAATTACCGTGGCGTGCAGCTGTCTAAAATGCGGAGGCGTGGACGGGGAGCTGGCAATGAAACGTAATGCTGCTGCGGGAAATGGCGCAACCTCCACAGTAGCGGACCACGCTGCTGGCGGCGTGCCTCCAGCTCCGAAACAGACCGGGGAGAAGCAGGGCACGCGGTCTGCGGCTGCGTTGAGAGGCAGGGCGGGCGATCGAGAGCGGGGGAGGGTGAGGTGAGAGCTCGACGTGAAAGCGACATGCCGCTAAGGCGCCACCGCCTCACCGCGCCCCGAGCTCTGGCGCTGCAACTGCAACTGGGGCCATCGTTGAGCGCTCGCCGTCGATCCTCTGTTCATGCAAATGCGCGATGCAGCAAGGGTCGCGGCATCGCTCCCGCTGAGAGAGCTGCGCGTCCTGGGCCTTCGAAACTTCAGCAAACCGACGCCGAGTCCAGTCGCGCTCCGGCTGTGCCGTGGCCTGGCCAGCTTGTGCAACCCTCGAAGCCAACACGCAGAAGTCAATATCAGCATCTGCCTAGCCGTGACCGGCGTCGTACGGGCTGGTGTGGTGAGCTCCAGTTGCTCATTTGCTAGCCTGGCCCGGCTGCTACGGCGCCATGCATTATCTGGCTGCATGTGAGAGCTCAATTTCTCCTCCTCCTCACTTGCTCGTTATTCCCTCCTCTCCCATGGTCTTTGGCTGGACGTCTGTTGTCGCCTACGCCTCCCCATGCACGCTTCCCCAGTTCTCAGGCCGTGGGACGCTGTACCTGGCGTCGTGCATGCCATCCAAGCACCCCGGACATGTTCCTTATTCGTCCATGCAAGACCACTGACAAGCTCACAAAGCATGCTCAGCTCAGGCGGTCCCCCACCGCGGCATGGACGCACGTTTGCCATTCCTGGGCCCGCCAGATATGTCAAGGTTGACAGATGCTCCGATGCTGATCCCGCCTATCCCAGCAGCCGTCCAGATACTCGCCCATTGTTCTTTCGAGGATCATGAGGAGTCTCGCATGTTCTAACCTACGCGAGCCGTAGCCTGGCGCAATCAATCCTACTCCATGCGGAGAAGCTGTCATCGTCGATACTCCTCTACCGGGCCACTCCTCGCATGCTCTCACCGTCTGTCCCATCCAACCAGGGCTAGATACCCATTGCATTCTCCGGACCGCAACCTAAACCTCATCCACATAAGCGCAGGCTGTCCGTTACTTGATGATCATCAGACGTTAGAACACGGCCAAATGCTGCCGCCGCCTGGACCCTTAAGCTTAAATACACGCAACCCTGAAGCACGTCAATCAGTTTAGAAGCCACCTTGACCCAATATTGTAGGCTGTGTCTTTCCTTCTTCTTTCCGTCTCTTCCTCAGTTGTGCAGGCATATCACCCATTTCCTAGTCTGATACCACGACTGTTGTCAGCTTCCGTCGTTGTTATAGGCATACGAGAATCGCCACCAGAATCATTTCCGAGATTCTACCTCAGAATTGTAGTTCGACATTATTACAGTTCCTCGTTTCTTCGTCGAATTTCACTTTCCTCATCTTGACGTTTACAGATTTGCGTGCAGCAAACTAGAGACGCAGCTAAACTCCAGCTTACGTATCAGGCCATTGGTCACTCCTGCCGACTATGAGCCGATATGCCCCACCGCCACCATTTGGCGACCGCTCCAGCTTCACAGCACCTCCGATCAATATGTACTGGAACGCTGTTTACTACCCCAATTGGCGCATATATCGCGACCAGCCGCCGGTCTCACTAAACTTCGATGTCATTTCACACGTGTTTTACGCTTTTGCTTGGTAAGGATTGGAGTGCTGGTCCATCTCTGTCACAGCTGACGTGTATACAGGGTGAAGGACGATGGCACAGTATATGTACAGTTGTAGGGTATACGTTATCAGACTCCGTACTAACATACCTAGCTCAGCGACGAATGGGCAGACGCTCAAATCGAAGTCTCCGGCACCGCAGATGTTCCAGCAACTCAAGGCTGTTTAAACTCGTTCGCGCTTCTGAAGAAGAAGTATACAAAGCTGAAGGTAGTGCTCTCCGTCGGTGGCGGCGGCAAGGGCTCCGAGCCATTCGCTCAAGTTGCGGCACACCAAGCATCGAGGGAACGTTTCGCACAAACAGCACTGGGCCTGGTGCAGCAGTTTGGCATTGACGGGATTGACAGTGAGTTCTTACGGTGCTCGAAAAGGCTCTTGTGCCTCAACGTACTAAAGAAAATGCAGTCGATTGGGAGCACCCGTCCGATTCGACACAGGGTGAAAACTATGTTGCTCTACTATCTGCTCTTCGACAGCGCCTACCCTCTCCCCAGTACACCTTGTCGTCGGCACTTCCCGCCGGCGAATGGGCTCTCCAGCATATAAACCTTGCTCACGCGTCTCAGTATTTGGATATGATCAACCTCATGTAAGCATCCTGGTACCAACACTGTGGTTGAACTGTTACGCTAACTGCAGCTTCAATTTGTAGGTCGTACGACTTTTCTGGGCCATGGGTGCCAAAAGCAGGCCATCAAGCTCAGCTCTTCACACCGCAGATACCGCATTGCGCTGAAGCCGCCATATCATGCCACTCTGCCGTTTCGTACATAGTCCGCCAAGGTGTTCCCCCAAACAAGATTGTCGTGGGGGTCCCCGCCTACGGGCGTTCCTTCACTGGCACGAAAGGATTAGGTCACTCGTTCTCGGGTCACGCAGGAGAAGAGGGCACGTTCGAATACCGAGACCTTCCTCGCCCTGGTGCTACGGAATACGTAGACGCGCAAGTGGGCGCCGCTTACTGCGTTGGGGGCGACGGGGGCTTCGTCACGTACGACACCCCGCAAACTGTCAAGATGAAAGCGAGGTACGTGCGACAGAACGGGTTGGGTGGTCTCTTCTATTGGACAGGCACGGGTGACGCGAGTGCGCACACGCAAAAGGACAGGAGCTTGGTATACAATGGTTTCATGGGACTGTTTCCACAATAGTTTGAAAGCCCGTTTCGCAACGAGGTTGCATGGACAGCATCTTCCACGGCGTGTCTCTGGGTCGGGGCGGCAAGGATCACAAAAGGCTCACTGCATGGCATTTGGTAATATTGGTGTTGTAATTGCCCCTGAAATTAGGGCGCTGCTGTGTTTCGCATAGCATAGCATGCCGCTTTCGAATGTTTAGTTGTTCCCTATGCGCAGTGTGGTGGCTTGATGGCATGTACCTCGATTGGACGTAGTGTTTCGAGCTTGGACCAGGGCTGTGACCCGCGTCTGGCAAGTGAGCTCCGCACAATGCTGGGCCATCAGCGTCGCGGCATGAACTCCTCACGACCAGCAATATTGCGACACGCCATCCGTCCACGCGATCCGCTTCCTGTTCCTTGAAAGAAGCACACAGCACGCTACTCGCAGCGACGAAATTGGCCAGGAACCGCGAGCTACGCGGCGTCAATGCGGCCGTAGCTGGACTTCATGCCTGCAGCTTCGTCCTCTCTGGATTCTGGTAGAGCTCCCCAGTCCCCAGCAGCGGCGCGACACCCCCGCTACGTGCGCTGACACGGCTTCTAGCTGACTACGACCCGATCGATCACCTGAACGCCATCTTCGCGCACCCCTCGGCGCTTGCGTCCGTGTCTGCGACCGCCGAAACGCTCCGCAGCTACCAAGATGACCTGGACGAGGACATCGCCGAGTTCGTCGCCTTCCAGTCTGCCTCCGATGCGGACAGCGTCCAGCGCATCCAGGCCGCCAAGGCAGAGCTGGCGGACCTGTTCAAGAAGATCGAGAGCGTGCGGGAGCGGGCCATGCAGACCGAGCAGACCATCACCGACATGACGGCTGACATCAAGCGGCTGGACAACACGAAGCGCAATTTGACACTCTCCATGACGGCATTGAAGCGCCTGCAGATGCTGACCACGGCATACGAGCAGCTGCGCAGCCTGAGCAAGTCTCGCCAGTACCGCGAGTGCGCGCAGCTCCTGCAGGCCGTCATCCAACTCGTGGCGCACTTCAAGAGCTATAGGTCGATTGACCAGATTGCAACACTTAGCCGGAATGTCGCCGATCTGCAGCGGGAGCTTCTCGAGCAGGTGTGCGAGGACTTCGAGGTCACATTCGCCAAAGGCGAGGTCGGCCAGCGGAAGGCCATGCTCACCGAGGCTTGCCTGGTCATCGACGCCCTCGGCGAACACGCGCGCTTGCGGTTGGTCAACTGGTACTGCAACACCCAGCTGCGAGAGTATAGGCAGGTGTTTCGGGGGAATGATGAAGTGTGTGCCCCGCTTCTTGATATATAGCATCCCTCGCTAACAATCTGCAGGCTGGCTCGCTAGACAATATCAGCAGGAGATATTCATGGTTCAACCGCATGATGAAGACATACGATGTCGAGCACGCTACCATCTTCCCGCCTCATTGGAGAGTAAACGAGGTCCTTGCCAACACCTTCTGCGAAGGAACGCGGGATGACTTCAAGGGTATATTGCAGCGCTCCATGCGGAGAGGGGATGGGCCACCCCTGGATGTTGATCTCTTGCTATCTTGCCTGCAAGAAACGCTGAATTTCGAGCACAGCCTGGAACGCCGGTTCAACAACGAGGTTCGTCATCCTTGCTGTTAATTGTGAACACCTGCTCACATGTCCAGTCTCGTTCATCTATGGACACAATCGTGTCGAAAGATGAGAGGCCGCAAGGGTTCAGCCAAGCTATATCTGAAGCCTTTGAACCTTATATGAGCCTTTGGGTGGAGTCACAAGACAAGTATGGATTATGATAACGACCGCGCGATAAGATGCTAACAGTATCAGACAACTTGCAACACTCATCCCGAGATATCGCCAGCAGCCACTTCGCCACGCGGAAGAGGACTTCTCGGCTCAAGCCGTTATCCCTTCCTCCACCGAACTGTTCCACTTCTACCGCCTCACTCTTGCTCAGTGTGCCAAGTTGTCGACTGGCACACGCTTACTCGAGCTTTCCATCACCTTCGCCAAGTATTTAGACCAGTATGGCCAGCAGGTATTGCTGCACTTCCTCAGCAATGAGAAGCATGGCCAGCAGGGCCCAGACATACAGGATATCGTCCTTGTTCTCAATACAGCCGACTACTGCTATATGACATGTAACCAGCTAGAAGAGAAAATTAAAGGTCGCATCGATGAGGAGTTCAGAGCGAAAGTCGATCTTCAGAGCCAAGCTGATGCTTTCATGGGTATTGCGAGCGCCAGTGTTCGCATGCTGGTAGGCAAGGTGCAGATCGCATGTGAGCCGAGCTGGCGAGAGATGCGCAACACTCCCTGGAGTAAGCTGGAAAGCGTGGGCGACCAGAGCACGTACGTGGCGGAGCTCCTGCGCAACGTCAAGGACACTTCGGCCGAGATACTCAAGTGTCTGCACAAGCAACAGTACGCGCGAGCGTTCAGCGACAACTTGGTGGACCTGATGGCCAACTTGTACATCGCAAACATCGTTCAGAGCAAGCCTATTTCTGAAGTCGGTGCTGAGCAGATGCTGTTGGACTCTTACGTCCTGAAGAAGGGCTTTACAGAGATTGCTACGCTGAACGAAGAACCCGGCACTCCTCCACCTGCTACGTAAGCAATCCCCCTCCAGCCTCCTCACCACAAATCCACCCCTAACTAACCATCACCCTACCTAGCTTCGTCAAACGCGTCAACGCATCAATGTCCAAAATCGATCCCCTCCTCAAAACCCTCCAAGTCCGCCCCTCCCCCCCAGAAGCCCTCGTGCAAGCCTACCTCATCCACATCGCCGACAAATCCGACACTAACTTCCGCAAAATCCTCGACCTCAAGGGGATCCGCAAAGCCGAACAATCTCAACTGCAAGATCTTTTCGCGGCGTTTAGAGCGAGTCCGAATCATGCCGGTTTGGTGGAATATAGTGCGCTGCTTACGCCTCTGCAGATTCAATCAGCGCATATGGGCACCGGTATTGGCAGCTTGGGCAACGCTGCGAGTGTAATGGGTACGCCGTCTCTCGCCGGCGCGCGCTTTGATCCGAGGGATCTGGGAAGCGCGATTATGAATGCCGCGAGGGATGGAGTGGATCGGTTTGGGAGCCCGGCGCCGGGACAGCAGGGTGCTGCGACGACTGCTGCGAGTACCGGGGGTGGGGATGGGAGTGAGGGGAAATTGAATGAGAATTTGAAGAATATTGGAAAGTTTTTCAGGAGGGATGTTGGGATTGGGGGTTTTAGGGGTTTTGGGAGGAGTGAGGAGGGGCGGTAGAACACTGTTGTTGTAGGCGTAGCTTAACTAGAGTAAGAATTGAGATTAAGGATGATGTTTTCGTGTGTATCGCCTAGAGATGTTTGATGAGTGTTATGCCGTCTTGTTGTTTGGTTCGGTTTGGCTGGCTTGGATGGAGTGCTCTTGGTCTGCTGTACTGGGGTTGGTAACCTGGGATGTACGTACGCGCAGTTTCTTGGGCGGATACTTCCCTCAATCGAGTCTTTTACACCAACAACAAACGAGTACAGTAGGTACTGAGGAAGGCTGTATATCCTTCACTCCTATAACCGTCGTGGTGAAACCTTGTATTATACTCCTTGCATCTTTATAGTACTTAGCTTCCTTCGCACTCTTCACTTCAATCCAAAGCGAGGAAATATTATACTAGAGAGAAGCGGAGGAGCTTGTATCTCCAGCTCGCTTACTGTGTAGGTGGGCTCGGGCGCGCAGAAGTAGAAGTAGATATAGGGGGGAGAAGAGTTAACTAGACTCAAAGTAAGATTGGCATATTTTGTAGTGTGTAGGTAAGTAAGGTAAGGCTTGGTGCCGGTTGTAGGATGTGGGTGCGCTTGTATGCGGTCCTCTTGTGTAATAAGATGGATATACTGTGAGGCTGCTTGCGAAGTGCTGTACTGATATCAAGGGAGGGAATATAGGTCGAGTCTGCTCGGTTGTGGCTGGAAGATGGTGTAGCTCTGGGACAGGGACGTTGCCTCAGAAGGTAATCGTAGCTGAGTCTAGGTCTAGGTCTATACTGGTGTTTGTAAGGTCGAGGTATAGTATCGTGTTTTGATATAAGGTGAAAGTGCGCCGCGGAGTGAGGGCTAAGGGTACGCTATAGCGAAACGCGCGTGCTGACATTAAAGTAAGTCGCAAGCAAGATATTTTAAATTTAGTAAAGGCATAGTGGGGCATATTGGTTAGGTGAGTGGTTGTATTGACGGATACATGGTGTTGGGTGAGTGAATATCTTTTGTTATATCTAAGCCAGTACACAACCATACGCTTCGTCTACCCCTACTGTCAATAGACACTAAGTCAAAAACCATCTCATCTCATCTCTCTCTCACCCACCGCCGCTGCCGCTCAAAAAAAAAGTTATAAAAAAAATCACAAAAAGAGAACTCAGTGAGCGCCAGAAAACCCCAATTTCAGCTCACACATTTCTGTGTGTGGGAGTTTATCATGTCCTGCGATTTTACTTTAAGAAACCCCTCTACACGAAGTTCCACAGGTTGGATTCGAACCGCTTAGCAGTTTACCTTTCGGTGACAGCGCCTATTGGAGGGTCATGGGTGAGTGTAGATAACCTTTATTTGACTTGTCCCCCGGGGTATCTGGTGAGGATACCGCTAGACTAGATTGCGTATACCGCACACTGTGCTGTTGAATCATGGTGTTAAGGAAGATTTGTCGGAATTATATAGATGGAATGTATGGTTTGGGGTTGTGGGTGAAGTCGGTGGTGAGGGGCAGCGAGAGAGCTGTGGTGGTGGTGTTGCTGGGTGACGGCGTGTTTGTGGGGAAGGCGCGCGGTTTGCGGGTGTTTTGCAGAGGCTCAGGGCTGGAATTTACTTGCTTGCTGTATGGTCTGCTGATGAGGAGACAGCGGGTCGTTTTTGCGAGAGCGCGGTCCGCTGCTGTTTTGCCCAGACAAGAGCAATCACTTACTGAGACTGTCTATAGGAAGACGACCTCCAGCCAAAGATAATAGACTATCATCAGTGAGAGAACCCTTCGTAATGAGCTGGTATCCGCACCCCAGTGCCTCTCAGCACAGCCCCGACAATGAAATATCTTCGTCAGAATACTTTGGCGATGATGAGTTTCAGAGTGATTGGTATTTCATCGAAGGAGAGCCCTACCCACAGTCAGCTCGCGAACTTGACAACGATGACTGGTATAACCACTACCGCAGACGCACATCGCATTCTACCAAAAGACACATTCACCCACGCCCAGCTTACGAAACTGACGGAGAGACTCAGCGCCAGTTACGATACGTAAGTGAGGCCGAAGAATTCTACAGTGACGTCCCATGTGGCCCCGGTTACGCTGTACAGGCTAGGCGCTGTACGAAGGAGGATTTGGATGATGAAAGACGCCTAATGGAGGCTAAGAGAGTAAAGAGAGCGGTGGAACAAGAGTGTAGAAGGATACCGGGAGTAGAGCGAAGTTTTATGGCTAAGCACGAGGAGCTGAGGAGAGAAGCAAGGGTAGAGCGAGAAAGACAGAGAGACTTTATTCGCAAAGAGACTGCTAAGATGTTGGCGTTCGAGTGCCGACAGGAATCTGTGGTGCGAGAAAGGGGGAAGCGACATGAGGGGTTGGAGCGGTTGACGAAGCGGCGTCGTAGTAGTGGTTGAATTGACGCAATTGGGTCTGAAAGGAGACTGAAGTTACTCCGGGCGCGGATTCTAGCATTATATTAATCCCATGTGATTGTCTTTCATTGGACGAATTCTAGCGCGTGCATTCCCTGACCTCTATGTTCCTGTCACCATCGCCTACGGATCATCTCTTTGGCCTTCTGGACTCCTTGTACCAGGATCGACATCTGCCTGCTCCGTCCGTGGTGGCTGCTCATTTTGGGACTTTACTATAGCAGACACTATGCCGAGCGCTGCCTCTGGTCTATCTCGCAGCCATTTGTCAATGTTCCCTTCATGGATGCCCTTGGTCTCTAAAACTGGCATAATTCCCGGCACTTGTAAGAGCACCTCCTTCATCTCCCGCTGCAACGCTTCCGCCTTTATTCTTTCTCTCTCCATCTCATCTTCATGGTATTCTTGTTGCGATTGATCGATAGGGGTATGACCGTCGTTATCGGCTGTTGGTTCCCGTGCTTTCCTCGATTCGCTGCCTCTGCTCAAGAACTCTTGGGCTTCCGGCAATTTCAGCACTCTTTTGTACCTCAGTCGAACTTCTACAGCTTTATGCAACGCTCTACTTGCAGCCTTCGCGTTTTCATCTAAACCGCGATATGCCTCGTGATCTGGTAAAAGGAAGAAGGTGACAGCAGCATTATAGGTCGCTTGGTTATCTGTTCTCACTTGGTCTACCATTGCGAGAAGAATACTGGCCATCTCGCGACCTCTCGTCTCCCAGATCATGCGCTCTGGTAACTTTAGTACCTGGAAGGTAGGAAAATTTAGCGTTCTGTAAGGTATTAGCTGGTGATTGAAAGGTGAGACACAGTGCTCGCCATATAAGCGCTTATGGGTCAAAAGATCTGCGGAGATCGATACACAACAAGTATGCCAGGAACTGGAAGTCTACTTTGATACTTACTGTCCATGGGCCCGCCAGTATTTTGTCTCAAAATCTGCGTTGCTGGATTTCCTATCAGCATGAAGCTTGTAAAGCTCTCTGGTCACGATCCTGCCTGCATTTATCATAATGGAAGAAACAGCTTCATCAGTGTCTTCTGAATGAGCAACGAATTCGTGTTGGAGTATGTTGTGAGATACAAACGCATTATCCCCGAATGCGCTTGAATTATCTGAACCTGCTGTGACGTCAGTAGTTGTCTAAAAACGTTCAAAGAAATTCTGGATTTTTAATCATCTAGGAGCGGTGGTAAAGGCAGCTTATCTGTAGAGCCTCATCTGATGTGTCGACGAGTAGTGAGGCTGTGAAATGAGTTGGGGTATTCGCCGCAATTGTACTCACTGGTTGATCCCTTATACAACGGTGTTTGAAGGTTGTCAAAACCCCATTCGAGCCCCTCAAACAACGCCGTTTGTATGGTTTTACAGTCCAACGCGAGTGCGTGAACTCTGAAATATAACTTTGGCAACTCGAAAGAAAGCAAATTACGGAATGTCGACAGGTACATCTGGTCGAGATACTCCTCACAGTCGTCGCTGAAGCCGAGACTGTTCACCTTCTTCGTAAAGGCGGACCGAACGTGACCCGAAAGGATGTTGAGCAGATTCTTCTTGTCTCCACGGTTGCCAAATACCGCACGTATTATGGGTATCGTCTCAATAACAAATTCGCCATGCGACACCATCGTTGCCTCGGTATCCAACTCTTGATGTCTTCTCAGCGCGCTCGTGGACACCCCCAGTACGTTGTTGTATCTATCCATGCACTTGCGCAGCGTGTCTGGTCTTGGCCCTCGGAAAATTCCTTTCTCCCCAAAGACGTCGATAAAAGTTTCCATATCTTCCCATTCCCGATTAAGTAGTGGAATTCTCTTGCCTGACTCCGTTCGTCTCTTCATTTGCCTCAAAGCATTGTACAATTGAGCCTGGGATATCAGCGACCCGAACATCTTCGCATGACATAGCCTTAGGTCAAAGACGCCCTCAGCAGCGGTGAACAGGATTAGCGACCCAAGCACGGGGTTTAGCCTTATCCAAGAGCCTTGCTCTATCTGTTTTCCATGCGCAACTCCGCAACTAACAAGTGGATCATCATTTAGCCATGCGACGTATGCTTCTGTGACTTCTGAATCTTTTCCAAAGGAGTGAATATGCTTTTTGGTGCGAGACGAGCTGTTGACAAGCGTCCTGATCCATTCCACTATTTCGGGTAAGTCGAAATACTTTGCGAAATCATTGTACTCTTTCAGTATCCTGTCTGTTTTCGATTCGAGTAGTACTTGGAGGTCCAGGAAAATCTGCGTGAACACCACCAACTCGATTGAACACGATGATGGCTTCATTGGCCGACTAGCTCTTGCCTTTGGCAACCGAGATAGGTGCTCGTACCAGACTTGTGTGAAATTATCCATGACCGGAAAGGTGGCGGACTTGTGCTCTGGCTGGTCAAATAGACAGGCAATACTGCCGATGAACACTTTCAGCGCCATCAATTTGTCTAAGCGTAGCTTTGCCGACTTGGTTTTACCTTGGCGTATTGAAGCTGGTCCCAGACTATTCAAGCCCTCTCGGAACGCACCGCGAGATGATTTCGAAGCCAAAAGACTTTCTATGTCTCTATACGTTTGGAAACAGGTGAACTGTTTGGTCTCCACGCTCATATGCTTGAGAGCGTTGTCAAGTCCCTCGATTCCAATCGCGGCACCTGAGTCATCGGTGGTAACGCTAAGTAGCTGTTCCACCAACGCTTCCATTGATGTCAGCTTGGGAAATTCTGACACAAGTTGCCCAATCATGGCGCGGATCATTTGCATTCCTGCTTGTGTCGTAATTCCAGTCGATAACAAGTCTGCACCATTGCAGAAATAGATTATCCAAGTGCTGACGATGATTGTTCGAATCTCCCAGACATCGTGAAGGAAGAAATAGATCGAAACCGGACACTCATCTTGCTCTTCCTCCTCAATCGTGTACGTGACGACCTTACTGGCACCTTCCACGTTGAATGGAGGCTGATGAGGAATTTTATCTACACCTTCATCTATTACTTCCTCGATACTAAGCATTTGGAAGGCGTTAGACGGTGGATCTGGATCTCGGGGCTTTTCACTGTGTTCGGCAGGTTTCGAGTGGTGGACAAAAGGCGTCAAGAGGGTTGCAGCCTCCTGCATTTTATCTGTGAAGTGCTCGTGGGTCTCGTTGTCGACGAGAATGGCGTCTGATGAGTCTACGGGAGTCTGTTTCTTGTACCAAGATGTGCACATTTGTCGCTCCTTGATCGCTCGTGCGGCCGCTTCCAGGATGAAGGCGGGTACTCTGAATCGGTTGGATTTCTTCTCTACAATGGCCGTGGCGCAGGCTACGATATCCCGCGATCGAATTCTTCGCTCCTCTTGCTCGGATGCAGAATCCATCTTGTGTTTCTTTGACTTATTGTATGAACTGCTATCATCGGATTGAACCGGCTTCGTGGCGGGCGTGTAGCCATGACGAATGGCCTGCTCGACAAGCCAGGTAAGAAAAGTCCGGGTGTCACTCTTATATCGAGACCTCCTTGTTCGGACCCATTCGGGAAGCATGATCTTGTCGTTGAAGCGGTTGACTCGAGCACAGTCCGTTGTGTGATAGTTGTGGTGAGTCCTGAAACTTGGCCGGGAATCTGATAAGAAGAGCGGGGTCGCTGCGGGGGTGCCCATCCATCCAAAACGGGTGTTGCCTCCAAAATAGCTGCAGTTTATCCCATCTAGCTTGAATGTAACTACGGTCTTCATCGTCTACTACTTCTCTTACAACAACGACGCGGGTAATGAAAAGAAGCTATCCTTCATATGGATGGTGCTGGGAACGCGGCAGGGGCCTTCCCATTCTACTAACCTGAACTTGCCAAATTTTGTAATGGACAAAGTAATAGTCGCCTAAAGTAGCACCGCACAGTAATGGTTGTAATAAGAGCTTTTCAGCAACTTACGTTGACTCGCCAAGCTTTGTTTGCTCATTCAGCTGCTTCGCCAAAAGAGACCTGGACACTTCCCACCTGAACTAACATTTACCTACCGTATGATTTCTCGTCGCGAGCTTATTATCACGCGAGCAAACCATCTCCTTGGAGACTGTTACATTGACAGACGTGTACGACCGAAGTCTGCACTGACCTGACTTGATTGGCTGTTCTGTATATTATGCGGCTGAAGCAGGAAGCCAGTGCGGAAGGTATAGATGAACACGAGTCCAAAATTGGTAACACGGCCCCTTCCCTCGAATACGATATACGAATCGTAGAACCCGTGCCACTGCCGCCGAACAAATACGATAGTATAAAAGGCGGCCGAAATAATGGAAGGGCTTCCAAATCAACACAGTACTAGACCTTCCACCATCGTCCACAACGACAGTGTAACTGTACAGTACTCGACTTACCTAAAGCCCACCCAGGGTATCATTCCAATCCCAGCTCCCCATATTCAGAAGACAAGATGAAGTCACCATTCGCTGCTTACATCGCCATTCTCGGCCTTGCATCCACAGCTCTCGCAGGCGGCTGCAGCAAATTCCCCCCAACACCCTGCGGCGAAGTCCAAAATAATTCCAGACACACTCTCAAATACACATACCTCTTCGAAGACAACAAGAAAGGCCCCGACTTCTGCGATACCTGGAACCACGATG
This sequence comes from Lophiotrema nucula, assembly GCA_010015825.1. Taxonomy (NCBI): domain Eukaryota; kingdom Fungi; phylum Ascomycota; class Dothideomycetes; order Pleosporales; family Lophiotremataceae; genus Lophiotrema; species Lophiotrema nucula. The sequence continues at coordinate 297,366 of ML977317.1, read as the reverse complement.
GCGGCAATACCGTCAAGAACGCGCAAGTTTCGTGCGACCAGCAAGACCTGGGCAAGGGCGGACATCGAGGCGGGGGAAATAAGGATGTCGATGGCTTCACGTTTGCGGATCGCGAGTATGTTGTGCAGATTAGAGGGGCGAAGAGTAGGACGATTAAGAAGGGAGTTTGGACGAAGATCCAGAGTAATGAGTTGGCGACTTGTTGGGATGATGCGATTTTGGGGAAAGTGGGATGTACGGTTGAACTTGATCTGTGAATCAGTAGCAACAATAGAGAGACAAACGATGCTGGTGAAGTATGCAGAGGCAGTCGAATGTTCTCAGAACTTCCCGACGCATTTGAAGCTTGCCCCGTTCCAAACATGCGTCTCATGATCTACACGGCTGATTGTCTTGTTTCTTGGGAATGTTTTCGGGTCAAGCAATGTTAGGTAGCAATCACAAGCTCTACTACATATATACCGACGACTGTCCCTCTAATCAAGCACTCATTCCATTCCATCATGGCGTCCGAGAACGAAGCTGACCGACACGCAAAGAGACTAAGCTGGCTCAGAAGACAGTGGACACGGGTCCAGAGACTCTTCAGAAGACGCAATGACAGAACCCACGACACGAGCAACAACAACGGCACGACGAATTCTTCACCAAGTGACCCACCACCTTCCTCCATAGCCGACTCCAGACCAACAGTCGCCCCAGGAATCACTGTAGGGCAAATTGTAAGTCCAACAGCCTTCCATTAACCTGTTCCTCTCGAGCCAATATTAATCGGCTACACAACAGATCGCCGTAGACGAAACAAGATCGGACCCGCAGATGGAGCACTGGGCGCGTCTTGCAAGAGACGGTTTCGATCACCAAGATACTGAGGTGCCTAGTGATTCACAACCGGTTCATGGAAGTGCGCCAAACACGAGCGCTGGAAGTGTAGATAATCTGGCTACTCGCGATCGAGTTGCCATCGGAGCTGCGACCGCGTTCGCCGGGGCGAGCGAGAGACAGGTTCCGAAGAAGAAAAGTCCGAAGGAGAAGTAGACGAGGAGGTCGAAAAGAGAGGACTAGAGGAGTGGTGCGAGAGAGTATTCTATTCCAAGCTGGTTGATGTAGATCCAGAACAAACCTAATGTCAAGAGTGAGAGTGACAAAATGCCGTGCGGTGAAATCCGGGCAAGAGACTTCCGTTACAATCACACGAGAACTTGAACCCTACCCGAATGCATTTTCGATTCACCGCTCAAAACCTCAGAGTTCGTACACCTTTGCTTTCCCCACCAATCTTCAATTCCACAGCCCTAAAACTCCACTCATATCCCACACAACCAAAGGATGACCTCAACAATAACTCCAGCCCGCCGACAAGTCTCCCTCACCAGCAATAACAAACATGCCATCACCAAACAAAATCCCGTACAATCTCCCGAGAAGCGCAACAGCTTGAACGGTCCCGCCACCACTTCCAACCCAAGTCTGTCCGACAGAACTCCGCCCTTGCCCGGCATCCAGCTAGATGTATACTGCACTGACCCCGCTCAACTACCATTCGAAGTACCACGACTTCCCGAGCTACCATTTGAGGCCAGCAACAACTCTAATCCCCTGTTCATAGACCCACTTAGCTTCTGGGATCGTCCGCCACCGGGACTGGATCCGCTTGAGCAGAGCAGGAACTTGCTGGTCGATTTGGGCGAGATGACGCAGCAAACCAACGACATGATTGATTCTGCGATTTCAGTGTTGGATAATGCGCAGGAGGAGAGTGAGGCATTGCCGTTTGAGGAGAAGGTTGTTGTGCGGGAGGGTGTCCTGAATGCGAAGTTTGAGCATGATGGGAGGTTTCAGGAGGATGTGCGGGTTGAGACGTTTGAGAGTGAGGGGGAGGTGAAGTTGATTGTTACGCTGAAGAAGAGGAAGAAGAGGCGCAGGGATTGAAGCGGGAGGTTGGGCTATGTGTGAGGAAGATAGATGGGTTGAATTGGCTATGTCGAATGAAAATCTAATCATAAGGATAGGAGAATGAGGCTAGATATGTGAGATTGTTTGGAGAACAAGTAACTGAAATCCTGAGATGTCGTCCGATTCCTGCTTTCCAGCCATGTTCTACCCATTCCATCCATTCTCGGGTTCATTGTGAAGAAAACTTCAGATCCCCATACCACAGGAAAAGGTCGAAGAGCGAGACAAATATAGTGTCAATGGAGGCCACCGCGGTGCTGATTCTTCAGCCACCTCTTGAGCTTCGTGATGGGCCAAGAATTAAGAGTCTGCGCGCAAGCCGGGGAAGCCACATGCATGAACAGGCTAGAAAGCTTTGGCAGACCTGCGTCGCATGTAGGGCATTTGTATGGGAACTCTCCTTGTCCGATAGGAACATGATACAGAAGATCGCTGCGATAGGATTTGTCGATCCACTTTCGCCACTGGAAGCACCTGGCAGCGGACTTGTTGAGATCGTAGACATCGATACCAGAGGGGCAAGTGCCGGCTTCTAGATGAATGATCATGCCTCCGTACGTAGTGAAGTATCGGTGGCAACCGTAGCATTTGATGTTGGCATCGCGGTGCGTGATTTCATGCTGATATCGATGTGAGTTCAGGAGCTTCAACAATTGATCTATGGCCTTCTACTTACGTGCTGCAGATGCGACGCATCGCTAAAGAACCTTCCACATCCAGGATGAGTACATGCGTAACTTGTGCTGGACCTGATGACGTTGTCAGCGCGTGGTTGACGATCAAAGCGGAGGAAGGTTTACATTGCTCGCTGATGTTGTCTGATCTGTGAGTTGGTTAAAGATTGGGTTGGACCTTCAATCAGTCGCTCCTATTATATGAGAATTTGTTTGCTGCCCGGTTTGACAAGCGAGACTGCATATGCAAAGAGCCATCTGGCAACCAGTCTCGCATTTTAAAGTGAGACTTCATCGTATTGCTTATCCAAGTCGGATGCGAACTGAAGTGCGTATCGGTGCTTTTTAGATATCGGCAGTGCAATATGAAGGAAGACAACTGAGGATTCAGATGATAATGGCTTGTAGAAAAGCATTCACGCTCCTTATGAAAAGTGATAAAAGTTGCTTGTTTGGTAGGGATAAGATGGAAAGCGAGCTAATCTTGATCCGATTAGCTATGTCGCAGGGGATCGACCAGGGCAGTCGCGTTCCACACGCGTTTATTCACATGCAAATCTCGCTTGGCACAGAACAAAGTTCTGTGCACACCGACTTCCCACCAGGGTAGACCTTGTGTCTATTGGAAGCAATTTACACCAAACTACAACAGGAGAGGGACCAGTAACGTCTACCTACAGTGACTGGAGGCTCTTCGCACCATGCCACGACGACGCCCGCCTACGCGGCACCGACCGATAACCGCTGCAACGGCAGCCGGTGCCTTTGCTTTCGTCCTCCCCGCTGCATCGCTAGCCCGCATCCTCTCGCACACCGGATCGTTCCTGCCGATAGCATATACTGGTGTCATGAGCGCTGTTACGTTCTTGCTCTATGGCTACGACAAGATGCAGGCAAGAAATCTGGAATGGAGGGTCAAAGAAGCGACTTTGCATATCATGGAGATACTGGGAGGTTGGCCAGGAGCATTGATAGGGCAACATTACTTCCAGCACAAGACTCGGAAGACATCTTTCCAGATTGCCTTCTGGTGCATTGTGCTCGGCTGGCAGGCAGTGTGGTGGGCGATCTGGATTGGCGGCTTCGACATGCGTTGATCTCACCAACGGTCAGATGAATCTATCTCATAGTAGGAATTGCATTAGGATTACGGGACAGAAGTCATGGAGCCACAAGACCTGTCCAATGCCGAGGATATCAATGTAGGAGGAAGTCGTCCACCAAGCGAGAGAAAGGAAAAGGCAAATTTCCAAACCGCCCTCCACCTAACGCCAGTGTTTCCAAACCAGTCATTCCGTTACTGTTCGTTTCAGGCCGTAAGCGCGATTCGAGGAGTCCTTTGCGTAGTCCTGCATCTTGTCCCAGACTTGGCCCGCGAATTCGCCTGTTTAGGAAGACTATTAGCGACCTGTGAATGGCTTGGTCAAGTCATCTGCAGCATCACCAGTAGTGTCGCCAAGAGGGTTGTTCAGGCCTCCGCCAACAGCGTTGCCCAGACCCTTCTTGAGTTCTTGGACGTCTTCCTGATCGGAGGCGGGGACCTTGGAGAGCTGGTCTATAAAAGACTCAGCATTAGTGGATGTACATTGCATAGCTGGGATCAAACGCACCTTTGACCATGTAAGACATCTTGTTCTCTCCCATAGTCTGGAGCGCTTGCTTCTCCATCTTACGCTTGAGCTCGGGTGGGATTCCGAAGAAGTAGATGGCCAGGGCAATGACGCCGATGACGCCAGCCAGGACGGTAAATGTCTTTGCGGCAGTCATTGTGAGAGCTGAATCGGGTCTTAGAAGGAGTTGTATTTGATTGAAGGTTGAAGTTGAGGAATTTGAATTCATGTGCAGCCCTGCGATCAAGTTTATAAAGAAGACTAGCGTTCTAGGACCCATGACATCAGATCGTCGCTTCCCTGACCAGGTCCCTGGCCTTCCAGGTAACACCATCCTTGGCGGGAGAGCTTCGCGAAGGTGAACCGATCGCGTATCCCAAGTTCTGGAGCAATACTGCGAGAGTGACTATCGCACGAAGCTCCCCTTTCGTCATCCCTATAGCTAGTATCGACAACCGGACACAGGGTGTAGCGCAAGGCTGACAGCTGGTCACTCACACCAATCATGGGGTACTCAGCCACAGCTCCGCCACAGCCATGTTCACCAGAGGCAACTGCGACCGCCCCCACAAGCAGGGTGCGACAGCCCCTCAAAGACGACTAGACGCCGCATATTGCTGACCCCGAAGCTGAAGCTGTTCCCTTCCTTATTTACATCCTCCAACCCGCACCCCTACAACAAGCCCTCGAATCCGCACCTCGGTTTGCGCTCCATCGTCCTTCGCAAGGAATTGTGGTCCCATCGCTACCCCTCCTCAGACCCTTCTATCCCACCACTGTCGACAGGCCGCTCGATAGGCAGCCCCTCGCGAGTCTCAGCCTGAAGGACAGCGCAGCACCTTGTGCGCTGCCAGACCATCACTCAACATGAGTTGTAGGTAGTTCGACTACGGCAAATGCGAGCGCTCTGCTAACATTAAGCAGTTTCAAACATGCTCAACAAGCTGCACGGTCAGCCTGACAGCTACGATAGAAAGTTCGCATCCTCTAATACCCTTCACAGGCGACAATTATGCTGAGAACAACAACCGCAGATCACGATACAAGTTCGGGAAGACACTCGGTGCTGGTACCTATGGTATTGTTAGGGAGGCAGACTGCCCCGAGGGCAAAGTCGCCGTCAAGATCATCTTGAAGAAGAATGTCCGAGGCAACGAGCAGATGGTATACGACGAGCTGGAAATGCTCCAGCGCATGCAGCACCCGCATATCGTCAAGTTCCACGACTGGTTCGAGTCAAGGGTACGCTCTCGCTCTGTTGCGAACACGCAATACGGTCGCTAACCCTCGCAGGACAAATACTACATCGTCACGCAATTGGCGACCGGCGGAGAGCTGTTCGACCGAATCTGCGAGAAAGGAAAGTTTACTGAGAAGGACGCTGCTGAGACAATCCGCCAAGTGCTCGACGCCGTCAACTACCTTCATCAAAACAATGTCGTCCACAGAGGTTCGTGAATACTAGCTGAGTGCGATGTGCCGAAACTGACGATATATCAGATCTCAAGCCCGAGAACTTGCTTTACCTCACCTCTGACCCCAACTCATCCCTCGTACTTGCCGATTTCGGTATCGCAAAGATGCTCGATTCGAAGAGCGAAGTCTTGACGACCATGGCTGGATCTTTCGGCTACGCTGCTCCAGAAGTCATGTTGAAGAAGGGTCACGGAAAACCTGTTGATATGTGGTCGATGGGTGTTATTACATACACACTGCTCTGCGGATACTCGCCCTTCCGATCAGAGAATCTCTCTGATCTGATTGAAGAATGCAAGAACGGCCGCGTCATCTTCCACGAACGATACTGGAAAGATGTGAGCAAGGATGCGAAGGAGTTCATTACACTCCTCTTGCAGCCTGACCCCAACAAGAGGCCCACTAGCGAGGTACGTCCATCGCCTTTCAATTGAAGAAGCACAGCAGTAGCAGGAGTTGAGCACAAGCTAACAAAACGGTAGAATGCGCTGAAGCATACATGGCTGAGCGGCAAGACTGCCTCCGACCATAACTTGCTGCCCGAGATCCGCGCGTACGTCGCCAAGGCGCGCCTTAAGCGTGGCATTGAGCTTGTCAAGTTAGCCAACCGCATCGAAGCTTTGAAGATGCAAGAAGACGAGGGAGACGAGGTTCCCGGAGAATCAGACGTACCTGCCGACGCTGGTCAGGCAGTGGGTGAGGCGCTCGCGGGACACAGCACCAGTCGTGGTCTGACGACAACAGAGAACTCGCCATTTTCAGCCAAGGGTCGTCTCACCAGAGCTGCGAAAGGCGCTATCTTCAGGGAAGTGGTGCTAGCGAAGGTTCGAGAGATGAAGGAACAGGAGGCGCAGAAAGAGTTCGAGAAGAATGCAGCGGCCAAGAAGGGCTGAGAGTTTTACAGCGGGCTCGACATACCTCTCTGACTGGGTTTCATACTTGCCTTTCTCACCCTCAATGGCGTGTGCTTCTTCACGATGGCTTCTTTCTCTACTTTGATATCCTGGATGAGACTTGCCAGGGCAATTGCTTAGACACATAATTACTTGGGCAAGCGGTCTGATAAATATGCAACAGCCTTGAACATGAAAAGTCGTTTTAAACCACCTATGAGGCATCTTCCTATTGATGAATGCTTTCTGATTCGACAGGGAACGTGCCTGGTCATGGCCTGATTGAAGTAGGTAGGTAGTGTTTGCATTCACCTGCGCCTGCTTAGTTTGGACACTACCTCTTGACATGGAATCAAGCTCACACGCTACTCCACATCACGAATCCTTCTGAAGCCATGCTCGCAAGACAATACGAGCTTTGCTCAACCAGTCGCGTGGTGAAGCTTGGAACAGTGATCAACAGCACGTGACCTCAACGCACGGGCCATCGATTGCCTTGACGATCCCCCTACGCAAGGTGGACGCGATCGCAGTGTTGCGGCAGAGCACGACTTTGCACCGGCCTGCATCCACCACGCGCCTGTTGTCCTCCTTAGGTCTCTTCGGTCCCGGCTTGGATAATCGACGCGACTGCGATTTCGGCGGAAATGGAGAGCGCGGCCAAGCGCAAAGCTGCGGTCGCTGCGGCGTCTGAAATTGAGGGCCGTCCTGCGAAGCGACAAAAGCTGCCGGTAAGTGCAGGCCCTTGCGATGGTGCGAGGCAGTGTCGGCGGTGCGCCGGAGGAGATGAGCAGTTGTGGGCAGCGATGCGGGAGAGCTCGTGGACGCGACGCACTTGGTTCGACGAACTGCCCTTCACCATCTCCGCGACCCCCTCCAGCGCCCTCTGCAGCACCCTGCGCGCACCGTCGACGATGTCCTCGAATAATGGGCGGCGAGATGTGCGCAGATTGCACGAACGAGCCAGCTAACGCGATGGTTTCTGTATAGCAAAGCGACGGCGATGCGACGGCGGAGACGGCTGCGAGCACGACGGACAAGGGCCTAAAGTTCCTGGAGAGCTTGAAGAACGCGAAGGACAAGACGTGAGTAGCCCCGCGCGCGCTACAGGCTCTTTCCCACTGGGACATGGCTTCCACCGCGCGCACTCGCCATACACGTCCACGCTGACAGCTTGCAGCGGCCGCTCGATAGCGTCACATTTCCTGAAGCTCCCAGACAAGGTATGTCCTCACCCCAGTGCCCGGCTCGACGACCCCGCTGACGATGCCACGATAGAGCCTGAAAGACTACTACGATGTCATCAAGCTGCCCATCTCGATTGAGTCCATGGAGGTACGCATGTCTCCGCTATATCCCCGTGTCCTATACCACGAGCGCCCGCGCATCTGCCCTGTCGAGACCACTGTTCTCCCCCGTCCTCCGCAACCCACATACGTGGGGCCCACGCCCTCCTAAGATGGCGTGGGAGCACATGTCGACTTGGGACAGCTGCTAACAGGCAATTGCACAGAACACGCTCAACCGAGGAGGGTACCCGAATCTGGCGCAGCTTGAGAGCGACTGCAAGAGGCTGGTCAACAATGCAAAGGCATACAACGACAAGAAGTCAATCATTTACGAAGATGCGGAACGGTTGCGCAAAACCGCGTCGAATTGGATGACCAAGAACAACCCCGCCTACCGCGATGGCACCTACCAAGCTGTAGCAACGCCTGTGCCGGGAGAAGAGCCTGTTCCATTCGGCAGACCACAGCCGCGACCAGCAACCACGCCAAAGTCTTCGGCTGCCACCCCAGACACCACTGAGCGACCACGAAGATCAGCTGCAGCCCCGCAGGCGACAACTCCTGCGCCGTCTAAGCTCAGGCGCTCGGCTGTCCCAGAGAAAGTGAAGGCGAAAGAGAACGACAACCCAGAGTTCGACGGCAAGAGCTTCCAACAAGCGCAGGAGAAGATCATCCGCGAACTGATCGACTACCAAGACCCGGAGTGAGCGCTCTAGTATATGCATGTAGCGTGTATTTCATGGCTAACGGCGACACAGCAGTGGGCTACAGATATTCCTGCCCTTCGTCAACCTTCCAAGTAGGAGTTTGAAGGATTATTACCAGTTGATCAAGCGCCCGATGTCACTGTCTGCTGTTCAGAAGAAAGTCAACGGCGTTATTGGACGCGATCCACCGACTGGATCCACGACTTTGAAGAGTTGGGACGACTTTGCGCGTGACATGGAACTGATCTGGCTGAATGCTCGAGACTACAATGAAGATGGGAGCGACATCTACAACTTGTCAATCGAACTTGAAGTACGTCCGCTGACTCCCCCGCTACGAGTCCGACTAACCAGTGTAGGAACTGTTCAAAGAGAGACTGGAAGTAGCGAGGGCAAAAGTGGCAGAGCCGCCACAGCCAAAACTCAAACTCAACATGTCCGCCGCTCCGAAGCAACAACTGAAGCTGAAGCTCCGGCAGAGCCCAGGCTCTGAAGCACAGACTCCAGACTCACGCGGCTCGGCCACCCCAGGCATCGTTATAGATCGCGACGCACTCCTTCGGCAGCAACGACATGTGCAGGAGGGTGTTAATGGAACCCGTGGGTCGCGACCGTCGTCATCAGGGAAGCCACAAACACCATCTGCGACGAATCCATTCACAGGCCCTCGAGGAGCATCCGTGGCCATACCTCCCGTCGGCGCAGTTCAGCCTGTTATTAATGGAGTCAAGACCGATGTGCAGTCACCAGCACTAAGCTCAATCAGAGCTGCAAGCACTGCATCGGATGGCCAGAGGTTAAGTGTTCCAGCCCAAGCACCGGTAATGCCACCTCCAGTGTCCCGCCCAGCAAGCGGCAGTCCTCATCCGAGTGGCCCAATTGGACAGCAAGCAGGTTACCCTCAGTATCAGCCTCCAGTGCCACACTATGTTCCTCCGCCAGTATCTCATTTCGAGCATTTCCGGAAAGTTCCTCTGAAGAGCTTAGACGAGGCGCTCATCCCTAAGATAACCCTGTAAGTTGCCAAGGCGTTATATATGACGAGAAGACTGGCGTTCAAGAACGTATGCAGCAGAGCTTTGCACCACCTGCTGATGCGCTCTTGATACACAATGCACAACAAGAACCTGACTAACGATACCCAGGTCAACGAACCCAGTTTTGGCCATACCAAAACCATTCTCCATCGAGATCCCCGCCGACAAGCGCAAAACTACCTACAGCGTCACAGTCAACCTACCGCACTCACACCACTACCTCAACATCGTCCCCTACGTCCCCGTCGCCCTCACCAACAGATTATACCGCGTATTCGTCAACATCAACGGCAGCAAAGCGTACGAGCGCAACGCCAACGCCGTCACCGCCGGCATCAACGGCGCAAACGGCATCGGCATCCCCCCCGGCGGCGGCATGAAGAAAGGCGAACCGCTCTACGAAGCTAAACTCGCTGCCGGTGTGAATCGTATCGAGATCGAGGCTATCGCTGAAAGGAAGAGTAAACCTGAAGGCAAGGATAAGGATCCCAAGGATCAGGTCGATATCGAGAAATGCACTATCTTTGTCAATTTGCTGCGGTCTTAGGAGGTTGCTGGCGATGAGATGAATATGGAAATGGCGAGGGTGAGGGGTTCTCTGGCGGAGGGTGAAGTGGTTGAGGTGCTGGGGACGGATCATTTGATTGCGCTTAACGAGGCGGGGATGGAGGGGTTTCCGGATCCTCCTACTTTGGGGGATGGGTGGGATTGATAGGGCGTTTTTGGCTGGGTTTGGGTTGGGTGGGGTGGGAGCATATCCCGGCGTTATTGGTACTGGGCTTGTTTTTATGGGTTTCGTTTCAGGGGTGTATACGGGCCTAAGAAAAGGATCGTGGATGGTATGGTGCAGTGGGAGAGAAAGTGGAGTTGGAGATGGAGATGGTAGTGGTAGTGGTAGTGGTATGGTTGTAGGCTTAGGTTGTCGTTGTGTGGTTCTGCATACCTGGTTTTAAGAGAATGTAGTAGTAGTAGTAGTAGTAGGCTATTCAGTGGCTTCCCAGTAGTAGCTAGGATAGCAGAATTGACTGTACTTTTAAGTGTAGTACAATGCTGCAGCGTGCAGCGTACGCTTGCGTGAGAAGTGACTGGGTATGCTGATGTAGTAGGTGCTGAAGTGTGGTCCTCGTTTTTCGCGATTCGAAGGGTTTGGGTGTTGACACTAGGAAGTTGGAATCAGGAGAATAGATATTGTAGGGTAGATAGATGCCACATCCTTGCGTCGGAATGATCGTTTCGACTCTTGGGTTTGCGGTGGTCGGGCCGCGTAAGAACTGCAGGATCTCGTTGGATGTACTCCTTAGTAGCTAGGAAGAGCATTTAACGTTTTTGCTGTTCAACAGATCTTCCTAAACTACTGTGTAGTGCTACTAGCTGGCTTGTTGTTGTGGGAGTTTGTACAGGACTTATGGCATAATGGCGGTGGGCGATTCGGACGACATCGATCAAGCCTTGGACGTAGTCGTGGGCGATTTAGCAAGCTTATATAGTGGACGGGTCGGACTCTAGTATAATTCGGTCACTACACGCAGTAGGCAATTCGGCAAGCTAATACGGTGGGCGATACGGATGGCGGTGTTCAAGCCTTGGACGCAGCTGTGGGCGATTCGTACAGTGGGCAGGTCGGACTTTAGGGCGATTCGGCCACCACACACAATGGGCGATTCGAGCAGCATTGGAAGTTTGAAGATTACTGTCTGACTAGATTGGTGCAGTGTGAAGATCTCCAATCCATACGGCATATTAGTAAACCAGCACTTTGGCGGTGGAGGATACATTGCTTTTCTTAGAGGGGGGGAGTTGCTATGTTTCTGCGTACTGTCTTTGGTTGATGGGAGCGCGGTAGTTGGATGGTAGTGGCTGGCGGTAGGTATATGAAGGGAGACTGTGTGCTTGCAGTATGGTTGTGGTGATTGTGAGACTGAGAAGCGTGAGAGTGCTTGGAGGGAGGTTGAGTGTGTTTTGTAGCGGGTGCTGGCGTGCGCGATTTGGGGTTGGAAAGAGAGTCAAGTATATGTTAAGCTGTGAAGCTGTGGACGTGAAGATAAGTTTAGTAGTAGATCCTCGCGCGATTTAGGGGCGGAGTAAAGGTCAACTATAGGTTGAGCAGTTGGACTCTTAAGTGTATTTAGTAGGAGAACATGTTGGTCGACTGGTTGACTTGTTCTTTTGAGAACAACGGGTATCTTTGGCTTGATGACCTGTTCAGAAGTTGGAGATTGCAATTATGTTGTTTTAAGGGAATCTTTGCAAAGTCTTTAAGCTTTGTCCGCTCGCTTGGATATTGTGGAGGGTCTAGAGAGCATGAGAAGTCCGCTATACTTGATGTCCGAGATCGCTTCTAGGAATCCTTTGAAGGTGACTTGCGACAGCTCGTCCCAATGATCCGATATCCTTTTACGTCGCTGATCTCCATTCGGATGGATGTGCGCTAGGAGAAGCGCTAGAAAGCATGTACTGTAGCTAAACTGCGGCTTGTCTAGTCGATTTGACAAAACCCGGTAGTCGAGGTGGCAGGCGTTCGCATATATCGATAACCGATCCGCAGTCTTCAAGTTACTGGATCTGTCCATCATCCGATACATGTCCCGGTACCTTTCATTCATTAAAGTTGACCTCGAGAGCCTCCAAAGAGCGTTCCTGTCAGACTGGATGAAGTGGGTGATGAGTGTCTTTTGTGTTTGATGGAGTTCGTAGGTCCCGGAACCGATCCAGTTCTCCTTGCAGCCCAATTGCTGGCTGCATGGATCGCTCTTGATGACTATGTGGAGCCAAAGCATGTTAAAGCACACGTCATTGCCTATTACAACGGGCTTGAAACCGTCGACCTCGAAGTCTCCATCTATTTCCCAGCCCGGGTTAGTTGGAATGAGCAAATAAAGGGTCCTCGAGCAATGTTTCTCCTGAAACGCCCATGTTCGCCAGAACCAACGATCGCTGCTGATAATCCCCAGAGCATCCACAGCTCCAGTAACGTGATCGCTCCACGGATACTGAGGGCTGGTTAGAGTCCCATGCAGCTTCACTAGACAAACTAGCTGTTTAAACGAGGAGGGTCCAATTGACAGAGGAGCGACAGTGTACCGGCTCGCAGAATATACTCGATCCATGATCTGCAGATGCTTTTCTACATCCGCAGCGTCTTCTTGATCAATGCACTCCTGATCGATCCAAAGATACGGACAATTCCGCCGTTGTGCAAACTGCCAAGCTCTGTGAAAGACGAGTTCGGGACACCGGATTGGTCTCGACTCTTCCTTTGATGAAGTCGGATCCCAAATTCTGTATTTGGGGACAGGAGATAGGCCACTGGTAGATTGCTCATGTTTCCAGCAGTAGGAAACGGTGATATACTCCATGCCTGGAGCATGATCATTCGGAGATGTGAGCTTGAAGTCGTGACAGGCCCCATTGGAGTCCCAGTTATCCGTCAGTTGAAGCGGTGTCAAGAACCGAAGCTGAAGAGGTTCATTGTCGGAAACTTCGACAATCGCCAGATCAATGATCTCTTCAACAGCTTTCACTAGCTCGTCCTTCGTCCTATAGATCTCTCCGAATGTACGCTCGTCATCCCGCTCCATTGTGCTCCGATTCCTGCTGATGTTGATATCCGCACAGGAGTGCAGCGTTTGGAAGAAGATGCCCTCAGAGATGAGTTGGAGACTGCAATGTCTTAGGCTTGAGTCGCAGGATCTTGACAGAGACTAGCTGGAAGAGCCTTGATGAGATACAAGCTATCGATGGATTCTTAGAGTACAATGCAGTTGACCGTGTATTTCTGCATCGACGTGTCGATTACGAACTATTCCTTGATGTAAAGGCCGGCCGGGTGCCTGGGACGCAAGAAAGGTTCTTGTCGTCAGGCTGAAAACACAGCCCCTTGGCGGCTGGGGCGGTATCACGAGAAGTCAAAGCCACTTTGCCGGTCATCGCTTTTCCACGTTGTTCATTCGATAAGCCGGTATAAGGGACGTTACTACAAGCTTAGATCGGTAAATAGATACACACACACACACGAGACTTCGGAGGGCATCTCTCATGGTTGAGTTTCCCTAGAGTGGTCCGGCACACGCCGTTGGACCCTGTCTATTAAGCGCGGGGTCCGTTCCATCCACCACATTGCGTCAATGCTGACTATCAGATCCAACGCAGCTCCTCATCTTCACATTGAATGATTCAGACACATTGAAAACAACTGTACGAGCAGTGACTCTCTTCATTAGTATTTAGAGATCCAGATGGCGGGCTGTATCGCTATTGGAAAATGTGCACCTGCCAAAACCCCCACCACCATGCACTGACTAGCTCTCTTATATTGCTGCTTTCGCCATCCTGCATTAGACACGAACAAAACCATGCTACATCCACTCAAACCTGCAGAGCTAGACGGGACGCGGAGCCGTGCCGCGGCGGGCCTCAGACCGAAAGCAGGGTAGTGATCCACTTGTCACACAGTCTTTGTTGCCGACTTTCTTTGCTTTTGAGCACTGTGAGGGTCAATTCGCTTCAGGTCTCCAATTGCCAATTGCTGTCTGGAATGGATTGGCAAAGACGACTTCCACACAAAGTTGGACATCAGTGAACCTGAAAGCCAGTTCTCTAGGCGCAGCTGTACGATGCAATGCAGCCTTCTGACTTGCCCATCATTCGTTGCACAACCGCCACGACCGTCGATATGACACTTCGCATGCATGTAAAGAGATGCCCCGCACCCGGATTGAGAAACACCCCGGTGCAAGGCGAGAATCGTTCCATGTCCCAGGTATTGTTGCAGGATATCCTTGAAGAAGGAGGGGCAGCCTGCTTCTCACGTCTCTCTTCTCTGCTTTGAATCTTATCTTCGTCAGTCTCAGAGTCGCTTCAGCCTTCCCCCTCTGCAGTTCGATAATCCCATCTGACTACATCTACGTTCGCAGCATTCTTCAATCGGACACCCATCATCCAGGGCTCCACCATGGCCGACCACAAGAAGACTCCCGGCGTATTCCTCGTCCACTGCCGTCTCTACGAGCCCTCACAAGAAAACGTCGACTATTTCAAGAAATGGACAAAACTCCACTACCGCGACCTCACCGTTGTACCAACCGACCCTGTCTATGGCGGAATGACGCATTGTCTGCGCAACATAGCTCCAGAAATCGACTCAAAGTACTCCCACGACGCTACTAAGCCAGGCACCGTTCCGCCGTACTTCTACTTCTGCGTGCTGGACGACATCAAGTGGCTCGAGACCCAGGCATATTTTGATGCCAGTCGAAAGCTGGATATAGAGAACACAAGGTCGCTGGTTGAAGGCGAAGAACCAGTCGGCAAGGGTGGTATGGTGTTTGACATCTGCGATGCTCGATTCGCTGTCTACGAGGAAGTCGAGACTGGTATGTTGTCCAATACTTTCCAATTCCCACATCTATTGATACTAATTGCAATCACAGGATCGAAAGTCCCCGCCTACCAGACCCTCCCTTTCAAATACACCACGCCCTCAAGCACCTCCTGGACCCAACCCCCCGAGTCCCACATCATCGGCATCCACATCAAGACCCCCACCGGAACGCCCAGTGACACCTTCATCTCCCTCCAGTCCGCAGTCACAGACGCATACCCGGCGAGCTCAGCATACAAAACCTACACCTCGCTGTACAAGTTCAACAAGAAGGCTCAGCCAGCACACCATCCCGAGATCATCACAGATGACAATGAGAACTGGCTTCTTGTGGTCCTGTTGGTCAAGGATGGCGAGGGAGATCTGCCTGCGCGCAAGGATATCGAGGGGAAGGTCGACGGGCTTGTGAAGACGTGGAAGGAGGGCAAGGATCTCGAGCCATACTTCGGAGTCTGGGATGGGGAGGTATGGTTTGGTAGGAGCGAGTTGTTCTAACCAACGACTACTGTGCCAGGGAAGTTACCCAGCAACAAAGCACCGCAACAGGCAGCCGGTCACCCAAATTGCTCCAGCAAATTTAGAGTGGACCTGAGTAGATTTAAAGCGTCTTGGCATGCTCAAAGTAGGATTTGGTATGCTACATAGCTCCATCTCACAGATGATGAGTAAAAGAAATTAAACACTAGAAACTACCCCTTCCTTCCCTTCGCAAAGATCGAGAAAAACTTGGAATGCGCAAGCGTAAACACGTAACGTAGCGACGACGACAAGGTTGACAACGACGAGACTACGGTGTGATCGTACAGTTGGGTCCCTCTTCTCTCCCCACACTTCCATCCATCCATTCATCCACGCTATCCGGCACTTCTCAGACAGCGAGCTCGAAAGCTCACCATCTAGAAAGCTGAACTGCAGCCAAAGTTCTGCTCTACGCCATACGCACCCGGCGCCTTCCACAAGTCGTCTTGGTACGAGAACAGACAGGCCTCCTTTCCGACTGCCGCCAGAATGGAAGCGATCGCAATCTTCTGCTCACTGTACCCTGCGATGGCGTTTCCATTCCGCTCACCATCATGCGGCCAGCCAGTCTCAGAGATGTACTTGCCCTTCGCCGCAGCCTCCGGGCAGACCGAGGCAGCAAGCTCAAGCTGCTCTTTCACGAACTCACCGGCCTCGGCGGCGTACACCTTCGAGGTGAAGTACGGGTGGACCTGCACGGTGAAGATATCGATGTGCGAGCAGAGGGGCGCGCCGGAGTTCTGCCACACGTCGACGGGCTCGGTGGTTGTGATGGCGATGTCGGAGGGGAAGCCTGCGCCTTGGAGGGTCGTGCGGACGTAGTCGATGTAGCCACCGAGTTCCTCAGCGGTCGTGTAGCCGTTGAAGATCGCCTCGTTACCGACGATGATCATGGCGACGCTGTCCTTGGGAGCTGAAGACTTGATCTCCTCGAGCTGCTCGTTGGCGTAAGAAGAGTACGGGCCCTTGCCGCCGGCACCACCGCCTTCGAGGAAGATGCCGTAGATGACTTTGAGACCGTGGGCGGAGGCGGCAGGGACGACGTTCTCGAAGACACCGCAGTCGGTGCTGTAGGAGCGGATGGTTGTGAAGCCCATCTCGGCGATCTTGGCGATGTCGCCCTTGACTGTGTCGGCGCTCTTGCATTGGCCTTCCGCGGTGTAGGGAGTGTAGGTGATGGCCCATTTGTCGCCCTTGGTCACGATGCGGCCGCCTCCAGAGTAGGAGGGAGAGGCGGGTTTGGATGGCTTCGGCTTAGGAGCGGCGTGGGTCGAAGGCTTGGGGGCCGGGGTGTAGACAGGAGGTGCGGAATAGACAGGAGGAGCGGAGTATACCGGTGTCTCGACGGGCGGAGTATAGGCCTCCTTCGATGACGTGTATACAGAGGACGGTGTGTATGCGGCCTCAGAGGAAGGTGCGTATACGGCCTCAGAGGAAGGTGTGTAGACGACCTCAGAGGAAGGTGTGTAAACGACCTCAGAGGAAGGTGTGTATGGGGTGTAGACGACCTCCGAGGACGAAGAGGTTGATGACGCGACTTCCTCGCTGCAGGGAGTCGAGGAGCTGTAGGGAAGAGCGATAGAGGAGGTGGTGGTCTCTGGGACAGGAGAAGGGTAGACGTAGACGGTCGAGTTCGCTACTGGAGCAGGGACTGAAGAATCACGTTAATATCGCATCTTCATTCATTGCATCATACCCCAATCGGACCGCATGAGTTAATGTTGCAGACGCGAACGTACTTTCTGACGGGTAAACATAAACAGTCGTGTACACCGTGCAAACATCACCACCCCTCTTATCGAAGACCTCACCACCCCGTCTCGCGTGGAACCCAACATGTCCATTGTGCGCCGAAGCAGCGACACCTGCAACCAAAGCAGCAATCACAGCCTTCATCTTTCCTCCTTTTGCCTAATAATAGATATCTGGAGTTTTCGGATTGTATGTAGAAGCGAGTGCCCGCTGAATGAATGAAGCGGTATATTAAGAGGTAGAGTAGTAACGAACGACGATGGCACAAAGGCCTGGGAGCTTGATGCGAGGCGATACGTACGAAGCCTTGCAAAGAGAGAAAGAAAAGCCACGATGCTGGGGAACCTCCCAGTTTTCATGGGCTCACCTGCAGCGCTCGCGCGCCCACCGTCCCCGTGCACACCCATCTCAATAGGCGGTAGTTAGGGGCCTTTGTCAAATGAAGCTGAGCATCGCAACACAGAACCGGCGTAGCCTCGTGCTGGGCGGCAACGCTACGGCTCCTTTCTGCAGTGATCGCAGGCCGAGGAAATGAGCAGTCTGGGGAAGGAAGCATGGGTGAGGTCAACCGGGAGAGGCGTGAACACTAGTGAGCATAAACATAGCTTAGCGCCGGACACTACGGGTATAGCGCCAATTTCCCCTGACAAGCCAACCATCTGCACAACATCCGCACAACTGCGTCACGGCTTCACAACTCCAGTTCCTGGCCTCGCATGATAGGAGAATCGGGACGATAGGAAATAACGGCTGTGTAGGATGACTGTAAGCGCAGCTCAGCCTCGGGGCGAGAGAATTAAGTGTGTCGGCATCTGGGCACCCTTGGTGGTCAGAAGAACAATCTCCTTCACTTCCCGCGCGCGATGGAGTCGCTCGTATTGCTGGAGATTGAGAACCACGGCCGTCGGCACCTCAATCAACGTCTCGGTCTCACAGCGCCTCTTTAACGTCGCTGAGCACCTTCTCCCGCCCCCATGAGCACAGCAATTGACACATCGTATCCGAGACATTGCCGGACTCGATGGCTAATCTAGCGCGCCGTTCGGAGTATTTCATCATTTCACACCTCGCTTCGCAGCTTCGCGAGGGCTTTGCTGCAGGAACAACTGTTTTCAAACACCACAACCACGGGTCCGTGCTCAGGGGTCTTCCTCGCAAGGCACGCGCATTGTTGCAGGGATGTCATTGGTTCCCTCTTCCAATCTTGAGAAGAAGACCATTGGGCGGCTTGTGCGAGCTCAATCAAGCTTCGCCGAGTAATGAGCGATGCAGGGACCCTCCTGTTTTTGCCGACCTTCCATATTTATCGAAGCATCTCGCCTTTTGAAGTCTGGTTGAGATTTGATGACGCTTCTCACTGTGAGGTGATGGTCAAGGAGTCACTTGAATGCAGGGTCACGCACGATGATGCAGAAAAAGATGAGATGGTGTTCCTGAGCACGCTGTGTCGCCTGCGGGCCGCCTGTCGTGGGACGGAAATGACTGACTGGGCAGGCAGGGCAATATTTTGGGTCCTTGGGGACGGCGCTTGCTCGGCGACATCGTCGACTTCTCGTCTCGGGGTCTTGGTGTTGCAATTTCATGCAGATGAGCACGAGGCTCGCGACTCATTAGCGAGCGTGGTCACCAGGAACGATCTCTCGTAGTCTGGAGCTGGCCGAATAGTCGAACGTGGCCAATCATGACTTCTATGTTCAGCTTGGAGGCGAGCGCCTTGTAAGGCGGTTACACGACGATATCAGAAAATCGACTCCGGCCAATGCTTAAGGTAGGCAAGACACCCTTTCACAAAATTAATCAGTTCATTTTTGCGAAACCATTTCGTTGCCCTCCCCACGCACCAGATACATTGGTACTTCCTTTCCTTTGCCTCGCCAATCTGCTCCTAAGTCTTCAGCTTCTTCTCCAATTCAAGCACTTTCTTCGCCAAATCACCGAATGTCTCCTCGGCGCTTCGGAACTTCATATTCAGAATGCTATTTCCCTCTTCCGCATGGATCTTGGCCAAGGCAACATCAGCGTCCTTGCCCGTATCCTTGGGCAAGCGACCCTTGAGCTCCGGCAATTCGCCCTTCTCTGCAAGCCCCTCGAGGGTCTTGACGATGAGAGTGGACGTGAGAGGAGCGCCACCAATCAAGAAGCGCTTGTTTGCCGCCTCAGGTGTAGTGAGAGCGCGAACATGAGCAGTTGCTAGGTCACGCACGTCAATGTACGATGGGAATGCTGCGGCGTGAGTATTGGGGATTTCGTCATAGGTGCCGTTGAAGTAGGAGTATACAACGCCAACGGAGAAGTTGATGTCCTTCAAGTCTTTGAGGGACTGCAGCGGTGGTCCGAAGATGAGGGCTGGGAGAAAGACTGTGACCTGTATTCTTGTCAGTCGAGTTTGAAGTAGGATGGACGGGAGGTATGTACAGCAAAGGTGGGCTTCTCAGTCTTGACAAAGTCCCAGATCGCGAGCTCGGCTTCCTTCTTGCTGGAGCAGTAGCTGATGAAGTGGTGGTTCTGCTCGCGGGCGAATTCGGGGGTGATGCCGTTCCAGCTCTCGTTCGTATACTCGCGAGTCTTGTTGTCTTCTGGCGCGCCGGTGGTAATTGCATTGATGCTACCAGTAATCGCAATCGATTTGAGTCCTGGAGCATGCGCCTTGGCAGCCTTCAATAAGGCAAGATTACCGTCTACAGCTGGACGCAAGAAATCTCGGTCGTAGTCGTTCAGCTCGGCTTTACCAGGCATGGGAGCTGCGACATGGACGATGTGGTCGAACTGCTTCTTCTGGAAGAGTTCGTCGAGGGCAGACTGGTTGCCGTAGTCTTCGACAACTACAAAGTCAAGCTTGCCGTCCCACTCAGGATGCTCGTCGAGGAGCGCTTGACCAGCTGCCACGCGGCGGACGGAACCTGTCACAGTATGGCCATTGGCGATGAGCTCGTTGATGACGTGAGCTGCGACGAACGAGTTCGCGCCTGTGACGAGTGTGTGAGGCATCCTGGTTGAAGAGTTTAGACTGTTTTGAAGGGAGACAGAGTAGAAGCGAAGATCAATGGTTGAGGTTGATGGTATACAAACTGGCTCCAGATCAATGCTGAAAGGATGATGAATGGGAGAAAAACTCCAGCTGCCTGAAGTTAGCTACTCTTATACCTCTGCTTCACCACATAGCGAATCATCTGCATGCTGTATCTCTATTCCTACAGAGCAAGTTCAACCACAATACTGCATGGCAACCTGCAGCGCGATACTTGCCCCGCTTAGCAAATCACGACCTCATTACTCAACCCGGCCGAGCTGATCGAACGCGAAGCAGCGAACTAATGTCTCTAAAGAGGTCCCAAGCCCTTCCAAGGCTTGCAACCCTGATTTCGCAGACATGACAAAGGTTATGGGCAGCTGTTCGAGATTTCAAAGCCTGGCGGTTATTCGCAGGAACCCCACCATTCGTGTAACCTTGCCCGTATTGCGCAACAAAGGGCTGATGACTGAGCCATGGCCAAGGAGAGCATACAATCTCCTGATGGCGGACGAACATTGTGGGTGCTGCTTGGGTAGAAGAGACGCGAAGACGATGACAGCAGACAGTTTCGCTGACTAACTACGTTGCAGATGAACCGCGGCGTTGAATGGCTGCTACGGCGATCAATTCACCCTATCGCCCTTGGCGCAAGGTACAAGCCTCATCAAGCTTTGCCTATCATCTTTAGTTGGTGTGATCGCCTTATTTCTGCAGGGTCTCTTCACATGGCATCGAAACGACCAGGCCTAAGTGTTGCGATCGTCCTCTTGAGAATTCGGGTTCGGTTTGAGACTGACGTAACTATTCTCCTCTTCGTCGGAACTGGTATACATGCTATAGTTCGATAACATCTTAAACCATCGACGTGATGCGACTGTGTGTCTGAAAAGCTACGCTTCCGCCCCCGCTGTGCTTTGGGGAGGCTTGTTGCGTCACAGCTCGAGCTGAGCCCAGTGCGGAGCACCGAGTGTTCCTTCGCATCCTCCGTTCTAGCGACACGCAATTCTTATCTCGTTAAGCTTTCAAACAAGCAATCGTCTAGCCATCCGAGCATCTAAGCTCCAGGACTAGACTATATCAAGGTGAGGCTGAAGATGGCAAGGCTGGCATTGGTGGTCCGTTCGATTTTGGGGCTGTTGGCAACGTTTCGCGCTCGCGACTTTCGGACCCGAGAGGAGCGCGAATCCTCAACACCAGAACCGACGCTCCGAATTGTTGTCGACGCGTCCGAACAGACACAACAGGCTACGACGATGGGGCCGTAGGATTTCGAAGGGATAAGTATATATGTTTCCAGTGTTTCCTATCAATTCTTCTTCATCAGACAATCACAATCACCTCTACAACCAATCCACTCAGCTCACTCAACTGCCCACTTTCCCATTACTCTCCAGCATCAGCATCAGCAACAAGAAACCTCCTTTCTATTATATCAATCTCAGAACATCGATCTTCACATCATCCTCATTATTCCAATTCTCAACATCACCAACATGTCTTCCACCACCACCACCATCAAGATCGCCCTCATCGGCGCCGGCCCAGCCTCCCTCACCCTCGCCAACATCCTCCAAAACCACAGCATCCCCTTCACCGTCTACGAAGCGGCCTCCGGCTTCCGCAACCAAGGCGGCTCCCTCGATCTCCACCCCAGAGCCGGCCAAGCAGCTCTCAAAGAAGCAGGATGCTGGGACCTCTTCAAGAAGTACGCGCGCCCCGAGAGCGATGTCATGAAGCTCATGGACACGCACGGCGAGGTTGTGTGGGACGAGAACGGCCCGGACAAAGTCGACGTCCCAGAGGGTCAGGAGTTCGAGGGTCGACCTGAGATCGATCGCTCGAAGCTTATGGAGCTTCTGTATGCGAATTTGAAGCCCGAGGCTGTTATCTTCAATAAGAAGCTTCTCAAAGCCGTTCCAAGCACCCTTTCTACATCCAAGTACGACTTGCACTTCTCCGACAACACCACAGAGACGGACTTCGACTTAGTCGTTGGCGGCGACGGCGCATGGTCGCGCGTCCGCGAGCTCCTCACAGACGCCAAACCGCAATACTCCGGCATCACAGCCCTCGAGATCTGGGCCAACGACGCCGAAACCAAGCACCCCTGGATCCACGACTTCGTCGGCGCAGGATCCATGTTCGCATTCGGCGAAGGCTGTGCCGTGCAAGCGCAGCGACAAGGGGACGGCTCCATCCGCACCTATGCATCCCTGCGCGTGCCAGAAGACTTCCTCGATACCTGCGGTGTCGACTTCACCAACATCGACACAGCGAGAGAAGAGTACGTCAACAAGTACTTTTCCGATATCCACCCAGATCTGAAGAAGTTGGTCATTGAGAGCAGCGATGCCACGATCCCGCGGAAACTGTACGAGCTCCCTGTGGGTTTCCACTGGCCCAGTCGCTCGGGCGTGGCTTTGATCGGAGATTCTGCGCATGTTATGACGCCGTTCGCTGGAGTTGGTGTCAATGTCGGTATGGTTGACGCTCTTCAGCTCGCGCAGCAGATCATCGCTACTACGAAGGGCGAGAAGACGCTCGATGAAGCTATCGCGGAGTACGAGAAGGAGTTGTTCCCGCGAGCAGCTCAATTTGCGACCAAGACAGAGAAGGGCAAGAGGAAACACTTTTCTGCCGAGGGTGCGAAGGACATGGGTGATATGCTGAGGGCGCACAAGGGGGCTGGGAGCCAGAACCCGAGGGCTGTACAGCAGAAGTAAGAGCACAGGTCATATTAGTATCTCATAGACACAGGAGGCAGCGAGGCGTAAGCGTTCATTCACAGTCTCTTAGGAAATGTAGCGTTGAATTCGTTGTTGGGCATGTACAACTTTAGACTAGGAGAACCGCTCAAGTAACATTCTGGTATCAAACAAACAAGCAATAGCGAAACTTGGAAGTGCAACTCGCGAAAGGTGTGATCGTGCTGCTCACGGATATTCATGGCCCTGCTTCGCGCCAACAGTGAAGTCTATCTCATCGTCAAGGGTCTCAAGCCAGTCCTTCTCGTAGCCAGCCTTCTTGAGCTTCAGGAGAGTGGTGGCAGTCTTCTCGCTCTGATGATAGAAGTATCGCTCAAAGTTCCAGTCGCCGTCTGCGTCTTTGAGGATAACCCACTCTGGTAGGGGCTTATTGTCAGAGTTGTGGTTCCACCAGAATCGAACTTTTCCGTCTTTCGCAGGATGCTTCTGGCGCTTGAAGTCCCTCAATGCTGACAATGGTTCCGGGCCCCTAATCAGGTCTCGATAGTGGCAGATGGGGTGTATGTACTCGTTCGTTTCACCAAATAGGTGGATATCCTCAAGGACGTATTCCTTCTTCTTCGGGTTATAGATCTCCGCCTGACAATGGCCTGGAACCCGAGCGAGAGGACCTTGTAGTTTGTACATACCGCCGTAGCTGTCAACAATATCACCGCACCCCCAGCCATGACTGTGATCATGCGTGTGTGGCGGATCACGTCGAGGTGGTGTAAGTTCGTTCGGAGCTGGATGGATGACAGGAATGTTGGGGATGAAGCTCTTCGCAGTATCCTTCCAGGTCTTGTGATGATACGTGCAAGCGTAGCGGACCTTCTGAAGCCAACGTTCGTATTGAAGCATGGTCTGCTTGAAAGCGGCGCGGTCGATGGTCAGGTAAGGATCGATGCATTGAAGCATCCAGCATACTGTTGCTGTTGATAAGACTGAGGAGACTTGTCAGTGCGAGGTTCTATAGGACCACCGGTGGCTACTCACTCTCAAGGTCGCCTTTCATATCACCAATCGCATCGTCTGACCCACCGCCGGAGTTGATGTGAACGCCTGGAAACCAGACTTGCTTCAGCTCGGGAAGAGGCTTGCCCTGCTTAAGAAGATTCTCTTTCATGCCCTCAGGAATGTACCATACCGTCGGACGGAAGGCTTTGCGTCGTTCATCCAGAGCGAGTGCGTGAAAAGCATGTTCGATATCTGGGTTCTCGTAAGTAGTTGTGCTAATCCTAACTGTCTGTTATAGACCTACTCTCGTTGAGTTTGACGTTGTGAAAGCCATATTGCGTACGGAAATCCGAGAAGTCGAACCACGCAACATCCGGAATGCCGAGCGAGCCGACGGTATCCCATACACCGACGACCCTGACTTTCCTGCTGGCTTCAGAGATCTCGAGATTACCATGTGCATGTATCTCCCATGCCTCAGCGTGCTCCTTCGGACCCCATGTTCCACCCTGAGCCTCTAGCTCTTTGCCTTTCTTGGTCAACTTTCCATGAACGAAGTCTCTCCATGCCTGGGTCTCGCGAAACGGAAGGCCTGATAATTGGAATAGAGTCAGCAGTGGTTGTGACAGGTGATAGTCATGGAACTCGCGGTAGAAGCGTGATGCTGCGCACCCTCATATGATAATCAGAGGCAGCTCGGACCAAGGACGTACCTTCTTCATTTGACATGTAGGAGCGATAGATCTCTGGGAAGAGCTGCATGTCCTGTGGTCGGATGACGCCAATATCCGTGACCAACCCAGCAACAGCTCGAGCTGTGAACGCGCCTCGGGAAAACCCAAAGCAGAAGATCTCGTCGCCAGGCTCGTAGTTTAGCACAATGAAGTTGTACGCTTCAATGACATTCTCAGCAAGACCTGAGCCGGTTCCGCCTTGCCTGCGTTGTTCACTTTTGCTGAGGTTTCCTGTTCCAACGCCGCTATCATAGTACACCAATTGGTGATATCTTTTGTTGGGATCATTACGATCGAAGCCGATCCGCGAAATATGTCGAGCGAGCTTAGTAACATTGGATGGGACATTCTCCTTGCCGCTCACACTCGACTGCCATGTGCCATCGCAGCATATGACGATGCGACGTGGCCAAGGAGTGTCGGAGGACATTTCGATTTCGACAGACAGACAGACAGACAGACAGACAGACAGACAGACCTGCAACCGTGATTTAAGACAACGCGTATAGAGAGCTGTTGTAGGAATGTGGTGTTACAATGGATGCAACAGGAAGGCGTCAACAGAAGAAGTAGGAGGCCCGCCAGACACAACGTCGCTCCTACCTTTGCGCGAAAAGAAGGCAGTGTCGTACCAAGCGTAAGCAAGAGCGATCAACAATCAGCCAAACGAAGAGGCAAAGAAGGCATCCATCAGCCTTTTATCTAGATGCGTCGTTCCCCAATACCCATCTTGAGGAACCGCCGACCTTCGACGACTCAGCTATGCCCCGCCTGGGAACAGTACGCCTCATTGCCCAGACGCAGCTGAAAGGGGCTGCCAAGCGCTATTTTCCCCGCCGTATACCAGTGTGTAGATCCCGGGCTGAGGTTGACTGCACATTCGCTTCTTGCACGACCGAATTGGACGATTCGAGGTTCCACAGCGCCCAATGTGGCTGGCGTCGAAGTCAGTTGAGATGCGGGTGGTGCTCGAGGACGAACCATGGTGCGGGCCGCGGGTTCATGGAGCTGCGCCAAGCTGGACTCTGACTAGCCGGGTTGGATATCGGGCTGACGCCAGGTCGATCTCGAGCTGACAAGTGAGAGTTCAGCTGTAGGTCCAGCACCCTTTCCAACATCTGAAGAGGAGACAGTCACGATGAAGATTTTCAATGAAGGCCGAGAGTACTGTTATGCCTGGTACTTAGCAAAGCTACAGCGTGGACCAAACCGGAGCACATCTCTGGGCTCGGTGTATGTGTGAACAGAACCTTCATCAATGTCTTCTGTGTTATTCTTCGGCGGGGGTGGGTGTACAGCGGGTGGCGCATCGTAACGTATCACGACAGCAAGGATGGGCAGAGGTTGCGTATTGTCAATTTGGCACCTAGGTAGGTGGTGGACCCTGTGCCCCAACCTCTGTCTCCTTTGTGCTTGCAAGTTGCCTTTGAGATCCCGAACTACTCTTCGATCGCTTGTTCCACCAGTCACGAAGACCATTGCTATCCAGATACCGCTCCATTGCTTCTTCTGTAGGCGGCGCGTGCCTCATGACCACAGGGTGCTCTTGAGCAACGTGCAGTCTGAGCTCATGGTCGTCTCGAAAGGCCTGGTCGCATTGAGAACACTTAGTGTTCTGTTGTTCTGGTCGAATAGTAGGTGTCTCGGTAATAATACCACCAGGCTGAGACGAATCCTGTTCTTGCTCGATTGGGGGTGTCTCCATCTCTGCATCGCTCTCGGCAGCGCTTCCAAAGGTGGCGATGCGTATCTTTCTTGCAATTGATCTGTAAGGAAGAGCTTCCGCGAGAGAGTACGGTGTCATGCCTTCGTTGGTCATAACATCCTCTACATCTGCGCCCCATTCTAGCAGTAGATCTACTGCTTGCTCTCGTCCATTCTCGATGGCCTCCATCAACGGTGTCCAGTCGTCCCAAGTTGCAGCATTCACATCGCTACCACATTCCTTGAGACACTTGATGATGTACAAGTTACCGCCGCGGAAAGATCGGTAGAAGGGCGTGGTCCCAGAGGCTGATCTAGCGTGGGGATCGGCGCCAGCTTCAAGAAGCAAGTCGAATGTTTCCTGGCAGCCAAACTCGGCAGCCAGATGGAGCGGGGTCAAGTCACGATCTGAAGTGGCACGATTGACATTGGCTCCTAGAGCCAATAGCTTTTGCGCAACTTGAACCTCGTTGGTCATTGCAGCCACTGTGAGACATGTGAAGCCATCTGCGAAATAGCGATCGACTTCGCCGATTGAAGGCAGAAGGCTATCAACCATCTCATCCAAACCAGCCCAGATAGCAAAGCAAATTGGAGAGTGGAAACTGGCTTCACTATATGGATAGGCTTCAGAAAAGGCCTGCTGCCATTTTTGATAGCATGAGGGGCCGTGACCACCGTTTACGAACCAGCTCAGGTAGGGCTCGTAGCGATCCGTGAACCCAGGAAGCATCTTAGCTCTATACATGTGGTTGTACCAATTGAGTGCTGCGTAACGATAGAATGTATATGTTCCCTTTTCATTGGGAATGGGTTCTGTAGGGCCGGCGTCCAACGGAGGGTCAAAGATCGAGAATGTTAGGTATTGGAGGCAGATGCGGGCGAGTTCTGCATTGGCGTCCAGATCATCGACATAGAAGGATTTTGCGGGTCCATGACGGATTGCGTTTGAACGTAGGTATTCGTCGAGGGAGAAATGCGATAATTTTATGATGCCGTGGGTCTTCTCTTCACGATCGACCACCACGAAAGGCGCAATGACCTCTAACGTATCGTACGGATCTGTTGTGACAGTGTCAAAGTCGAGACATCTTTCACCGGGTCGAAGTGCCATGATTTCAGACAATTGTGTTGCAGAGAGCGGCGAGACGGCAGCGACTAGACAACGAAGGAGGAATCGCATCTCGTCGACACGGCTGGGATACCGAGAGGACATTGATTGAAGAAGTGTATCGTAGGTATGTTCAAGTCCATTTGGTAAATTCTGAACGATGCTCCTGACATCCCTGTCGGTCCGTGCAGTTGTCAAGTAATCGAGTTGCAACCGGGCTTGGAGGAGTCTAGTCACTGTCAGCAAGTTCGGGGATGCTAAATCGGCATCCAGATATGCTTACGTTCCTGCTTGATCCTCAATACGTGATTGAATTATAGATACCAGACTTCTGTCCCTGACCTTGATGGCTCCTTTGTCCATTCTGCTCCTGAGCTCCGTGGATATTAGGTGCTCGATATCATTCCGTGTGTTGGCTGCGAGAGTGACACGCTTCTTCGCAATGGATCCATGTCGCTGCTCGATTAGAATGTCAAAACGACTGGAGAAGAGAGTTTTGATGAAGGGATGCGATGTCGTGAAGTGAGCCAGACTTTCTGCAATTCTGTCCCCATCAAGAGCTTCGTCGAGTGCATCAACGACAATGAACACCTCTTTGAAGCTTGGAAGGAAGCTCTCAATCAGTGAAAGGTAGTCAGATTTGTTGAATGCTTTGCCAAAGTTCTTGCCTTTTTCTTCGTAAAGCTCTTTTGCTTTGATAAGACATGCTGGCGACTGGTCCAAAATCTGTTTCGTAATTGTAACCTGGAAGTCCTCCAAGGACTTTTTCGTCCGATCACGATGATCACAGAAGAAGTAAAGAACGGCTGTCGTAGAGTCGTCGCGCATCTGCTGTAGTCGCTCAATGATCGATGCACAAAGTAACGTCTTCCCAGAGCCGGGTAGACCAGTTATCCAAACGCCTTCGTTACCTTGACCGTACTTTGACCACTCTGTGAAGATCTTTGATTCGAGGAACCAATTTCCAGTGCCAGGAACACGGAGACTTAGGGCATTCTCCAGGCTTGTATAGGCACCATCGGAGGAGAGCGGGTAAACCCAGGCCATCACAGCTCTGGTTTCCTCTTGTGTCATCTGCGTCTTAACACTGTCGGTCAGAAACGTGACCTGATCGAACAACAACCCCTGATTAGTCTCGATACGACGTAGTGTGGAGGCATTGTTGGCCTCAACGGCGTTGGCCAGCAGCCCCCGGAGGTTATGCAACCGCTGCAAAGCGTCTTTCGTCTCTCTTTCTTTGAACGGCCATATCAATCGGCGCCCAAAGTTTTTGACATTCTTGCCATGCATCTGCTCGCAGGTAGCGAGCGCATTCTGGATTGACTTCAAAGTAGTCTGACATTCTTGGAAAATGCCGAGCTTCTCCAAGGCATGGAGGGCATCTTCCAGGCCCGGGCTCGCCTCCGATTCCGCAAGGATCTGGAGCTGTCCTAAAAGACCGTTGATTGCAGCTGTTTCTATTAGGAGGCTTCTGATCTCCGACGGTGCCCGCACGACTCTGCAGATGAAGCCATATCCTCCTGCAAGTAGCTCCCCACTCAACGACACCAACTGTGCCACGGAGGCAACGGTGCCGACGATCTCCGCCATGGCATCATGGAAAATAAGAAGTAGAATTAATATTGAAGACAATCAATGCGGGGTGGGATGTATTCTATCCTGCATGACGTGGAAGCGTGCACTGGGGCCGAGGCTGAGCACGATTGATTCGGGCAGTCGCTTGACTCTTTCGAGACAGGTGTCAAGCTAATTCACGCTTCGCCTTATCAAACCGCCGCAATCCAAATCCTTCAAACTTCAACACCATCACTTGACGCGAGGCGATTCTCAAGATCCCTCAATCTAATCCCATTTTTGCGGATAGCATTTCTAGAAGCATGTTAGGACAAGCAGGCACTCGAGCACACGCACGTTCATTTCCACCTCTTCGGCTTCTGGCGGCTCAAGCAAAATCGCACAACTTATGCAGACTACCTGAGCACGCCCCTTTTCGCGGACAACTAACGCTCTACTCGGGACATGAGTAAAAAGCCGCTTCAATGCGAGGCACCGACAGCGGCGGTCGTTTCGTGGCAAGTTGTTCCCCGCATCAGGGAATGACATCAGCATGGAGCCGATCCTAACGTAACAACAATTGGTTCCCCAGACCCACCAGAGCCAACTGAACAGGAACCGGAGCTCATCGATGCCAAACCAAGCACGACTTGGCCTACCCGCTGGGCCGCTCGCGGAAAGTCCTTGCCATCCTCTTTGTGGATGACGGACGTGTGTGTGAAAATTTATATGCTTACTGCTCGTCACTCTAAGGCCTTGAAGCAACGCATATAAGACTCGACCTACCCCAGATCTAATCTATAGAGTGTTGAAAAGGACAGATACTCGACAAGGAATTGTACTTCAATCACCAAGATGAACCACGATAACGCAGAGATCGAGATGGGCTCTAGTCTTGGGGGATATCAAGAGACGGAGAGTGGCATATATGACGACCATACCTTCAAGACGGTCGCGGAGGCCTCTGGACGAGGTGGTGATACCCATCGAGGCTTGAAGAGTCGACACATACAATTCTTCGCCCTTGGGTGCTATCGGTACAGGTCTCTTCGTAGGTATGGAACGTCGACTTGATCCTGGCTACTCGCATGATTAACGATCGTCTAGATCTGGAGGCATTCTTGCTCTCGTGGGACTGGCACCACTCTTCATGGCGTATTTCAGCATGATGATAGTCGTATGGAATGTCATGAACAACTTAGCCGAAATCGTTACCTACCTCCCTATGAAGGGTATCACCATCCCATACTTCGTCAAACGCTTTGTGGACCCGTCTCTGGCCTTCGCAGTAACCTGGAACTATTGGTATGCGTACGCTATTCTGGTTGCAGCTGAAGCAACGACTGGATCTATCTTACTCGACCTCTGATGCAACCGCTTCATCCTTCGTCATCGGCATCGCCCGTGCAGGCATCAAAGGCCTCAATCACGTCATCAACGCCGCAATCCTAACCTCCGCCTGGTCCGCCGGCAATGCGTTTCTCTTCTCCGGCTCCCGCGTCCTCTACGGCATGGCCCTCAACGGCGACGCGCCCGCCATCTTCGGCAAGACCAGCAAAAAGGGCGTGCCATACTTCGCTGTCCTGGCCACTTGGGCTATCGGTCTGCTCGCCTACCTCAACGTCTCAAACACCGGCGCCCAAGTCTTCACATGGTTCTCCAACATCTCGACGATCTCTGGCTTCATCGCCTGGATCGTCGTAATGATCACATATATCCGATTCCGGAAAGCCCTCGTGTTCAACAACCTGCTGCACACTTTACCTTTCAAAAACCCGCTGCAACCTTACTTCGTTTACTTCACTTTGTTCATCGTCTCTATCCTTACGTTAACAAACGGCTTCCAAGTCTTCTTCCCGTCGAACTGGTCCGCGGCGAATTTCCTAGCCGCGTTTGTACGCAGGGCATAAGGTATGGTTCCTGACCCCGTTCGCGATCAAAGTGCACAATATCGATGTGGTTAGTGGGAAACGGGAGATGGATGAGATGTGCGCTTTAGACGTAGATCCGGTGCCGAGGAATTGGGTGGAGAGGGCGTGGTTTTGGGTTGCTTGAGAGAGTGCAGGGTCTGTCTGTGTATATAGACTGTCTTAGCATGGAGATTTGGATGTAGATGCTTACCCGAGAACAAGATGTATATTTGTTCGCATTATGATTTTTTCATTGAGGGTGCTGAATAAACCCCCGACCCGTACCTGACCCCATCTCAGCTAAGTATAGCGACCCGATACGCAGCCACAGCTACGTTTATGCAAGATGAACCCGCATAGATGCCAGGAACATCTTCAATTACCGAACGTACATTCTTGTTACCTCAGACTGCCCCATGCTCGCAAGATCGCCGTCATCCATGTCCGCCAATCAACACCCCACAACCCCAGCCTCATGCTCAGTAAGCACCCTCAACACCCAAAACAAGCGACATCAAACATCGGACTTCCGCGCACACGCGTGGCATGCAAGTAAAAAATATACTCAGTTACAGTACCTTCTTCATGCAAGTCAAAAGATGCGCACTTCGGGGAAGGAACACTAAAGCCGGCGATCAACACGAGGTGCCGTTCATGCTGATGCCAAATATAGTATAGCCAGCTAAGCATCAGCACTGCTGATCGCGAAACCAAAAGTAAACCAAACCGATGGCCAGGAACGGGAAATGTTAAGCATCGTTCTAGAAACAGCTTGGAAGGCTAATGGGTGGGTATAAGAGTGCTGATCGCGCTAGTTGTTTAGACTCCCATCATCATTGATAAATGACACAGTCTTTTCCTCTACTCCAGTCATTCCTTTAGCCTTGCTACTACAGATTTGCCTCTAGCCCTGCCAAGCCGATATCTCCCATCTCAATCACCCAGAAAACCAAAAACACAATGGTCTCTCCCGACGTAATAGCAACCGTCCTCCAAACCGCAATCTCCCTCGCGACACACAGCTGGGAAAACGGCACCGTCGCCGAAGCAATTCTAGAATGGGACACACCCTCAGCCTCAATATGGAACGCGCCCTTCGACGAATCCGGCAACATTCCTACATTAGACGTATCCAACACCCCCGCATTATCCTACATAAAACCCTGGATCCTGACCAACAGCGTAACGCTGATGGACGGCGAAGGCGCATCAGGCGACCCAGCAAGCGTCGGCACCTTCGCGATCATGATCGGGCAAAGCGAGAAAACGTATCTCGATGCTGCAGGGCGGCAGGTGGACCACTTGCTGCACGACGTGCCGCGATGGGATAACGATCCGAATGGCGCGATCTCGCACCGCGAAGACAAAGCAGTTCTCTGGGCAGATTTCACATACATGGTCCCTCCTACGCTCGCCTACTACGCCATCGCTACCTCGGACCTTGAGCTCGCAAAACAGGCAGCTGACCAGGTCGTCAAGTATTCTGAAGTCCTGGCGCCCAATGGAGGGCTGTGGCAGCATATCGTCGGGCCTGAAGCGCAGGATCTCGGGAAATGGAGCACAGGAAATGCGTGGGCAGCAGCGGGTGCTGCACGCGTGCTGGCGACCCTGAGGAAGAGCAAATTCGATGCTGATACGAAGGCGCAACAGGACCAACTCATCGCGATAATCAAGGGTATTCTCGATGGAGCGATGGCGCTGCCAGACGGTCTTTTGCCCAACTACCTCTCGACAGAGAACGCCAATTGTCCGGACGAATGCTTCGATGAGATTTCCGGTACAGCACTTCTTGCTGCCACGGCTTTCAGAATGGCGAAGTTGGGACCTGAGACTTTCGGAGAGGCATATAAGACTTGGGCGACCGGGAAGAGGGAGGCTATCGATTCCCACATAGATACGACGAGTGGGGTTGTTGCGCCAGCAGTTAATCCACTGAACTGGCATGATTCGACGCCATTCACGACCGGCTCTCCAGAGGGCCAGGCGTTTGTAGTGCTGTTGGCTGCTGCGGAGAGGGACCTTAGTAGCTAGGCGCGATGCATGGAGCAAGCGATCGTGATAGCATCTCTTTGCATGGGTGGAGTTTTGTAGCATAGCATTCGAATAAATTCCTTGATTTTAACGCCCTGGATTGCTCATCGTGGGAGTGGAGAACCAGTATACGAAGTGCTCCTCGACCTCTGCTGTCCAATGGCGGGCGAAGCCACTGGCGACGGTACAGCCAGACCCTGTGTTGGCATAGGACTAGGATTCGGGCTGATTGAAACTCTCGATGTTGATCGCATACGAGGCGTGTTATAAGGGCTCGGCCCATTGCTCTGGATATTCATCTCAATGACCGAATTGTCGCGTGGCGAGTAAGTCCCGGCCCCTGGAGTCTTGCCGATAATGCCAAGTGCGTTGACAGTGCTGCGACTACGACTGCGGCTTCCACCTCGGCCCGGGCCGTAGCGGTCATCGTCTTGCCAATCTTTCTCTTCCCAGAAACTTTCCCATCCAGCAAAAAGAGGCAGAGCTAGGAGGAGAAGGGGAAGAAACTGACCAAAGCCCCACTCTTTTTCTGATCCGTTGATGTTGACCGAAGGCTTGCCAAGTGCCTGTGTCTTTCTGAGCGAAAGACCACCCATGATGATACCATAGGTTGCGTATACAGGAACGATAATCCAAGTCCGAAAGAGTGCGCCCAGGTAAAGAAGCCAGGACCACCACTTCCTCTTGTTCGCCCTCTCGAGCGTTTCGTCCCTGATGAAATACATGACTAGAATGACAGTGACATGGCCACCAATAGCGCCGATAAGCAGTGCAGCCCAGCGACCGCCAAAGGCCGCTCTAAATGGTGGCCGATTGCCCTTGTAAAAGCAGGCAAGACTGGCAGAGAGGTCCAATCCAGCCAAGTCGTACGAGTATGCGACAAATGACGTGTATCCAAGAAGAGCCAGGTTTCCCAGCATGCAGATAATTCGAGGGAGGTTGACCCATTTGTATTTGACGAAGTAATTCCGTAACGTAACCACGCAAAGCAGATGGGTAACCGTCGTGAGGAAAGCAAGCTCCGTGACGATCTGGAAGTGATAGATGGAGAGCTTACAGTGCTGAAGCATCGCTGTGAATTGGATCGCGAGACCAGTGAGGAGCTGCGTATCGCTGAACGCGAGCAAATTCTTACTTAGCACCCTCTCCCAGAAATATGGGGATCGCCAGTACTCTTCGCTTTCATCGTGTTCGTATGTTCCTTGGTGCTTGGTGAAGAGTTTGCGACACCAGTTCCTCAGTCTAGCATATCGTTGAAGGAACAGCACTGCGAATGCGATTAGAAATGCGAGGCACGTTGTGCAAAGGAAGCCCAGGATGACCTGTTACGATGTTAGACAAGCGAGGACCGGCGATCGGGCAGACTCACGCCTCTTCCAGCTATGTCAGGATTGGCGTTCACCAACTGGTTTTTTGCCGTACAATTAGGGGTATATTTCGAGCAGTCGAGAAGCTTCCACGCCATCGTTGCTGTCCGTGGTGTTGCCGGCGCCGGGTCGTTCTTTCTCTTGAAGGCGACAAAGCCTTTGTTTTCCGCGTCGCATTCAAGGCAAAGAGTGTCTTACAGCAAAGACGTCATACACTATGTGATTTCAGTGTGCACCACGGTTGGTATTGAAGTACGAAGTCAGAGGAGTTTGAGAGCAGGATCTAGCGCGAACTTATCGCGTACTGAGGATGGAGCCGCACCGGGAGGCCGATCCTTCAGCCCCCACGAGCTGAACGGGGACAAGACCGCCTTGTGCGCCATCGCGACGAGGCTGTGGTAGAATATGTGTGCGAAGTGCCTCAGGTGGAGGCCAGAACGGCGCGGCGTTCCTCTTTCGTCGCAAACAAGCGAGGTGCGGCTGCCGCAAGTGGTCAACCAGGGAAGGCGTCACACGACGACCAGGAAGGTACGTCTTGGGAGTAATGGGCAAACGCAAATTCTGGTGATGTCAAAATAGGGCAGAGAAGCGACAAGAAAAAAGTAAGAGGGAGCAGTTAACGTTGTTGAAGGCGCAGAGCAAGCGCTCTCGTCTGATTCGTTGTCTGGTGGAGGCTGTGGAACCACACAGCCTCCTCTTCCCAACCAGCTGTAACCAAACACCAAACAACACAGAGCTATACCACACCTAGGTATGGTTGGATGCCTCAGAACGTGCCTCCATGCCTAAAATATCTATGCATATGCAAAAGGCCGACTGAAATGAGCACAAAAGAAGAGAAAGCGCAAGGCTGTAGCATCAGTGTTACTACTGGCCACTAGCATGCGCGGAGATTACAAGGTGAGTGATGCAATGAAGAGGCGCTTTTGCTATGTCGCTGGGATCCTAGGAAGCTGATTAGGTAGTAAGTGGTCCAGTCGTCGTAATGCGTGATGTGGAGTCGGTTAAAGATCTATAGGTGAGCAAGCCTGCTCGCTCCAAGCGTATGTCCAAGAATGGTAGGATGGTGTTGCTCGAGGAGGTATGTTGAGATCATGAGTGATAGGTTCATCTTTGCGCTCTCCTTGAAATCAGTCCATTCGGCCTTTCTCGAAGTGCGTTCCATTGGCGACGCCGTTTGATCTCGGTCCTTTTTCATTCTTTTGCTGCTTGCTTGGGATCGTCAAGCAGTTGATGCCCAAGAACTTGCAAATGCTGGTAATCACCAAATGTGCCCATCTTGCATATACAATAGCGGCGAAGACAAGGTAGCCTCGAAGATACCACAGCTCAGTTTTCGCAGAGATGGGACCGAAGAAGGTGGTGCCAGAAATGGTGAAGTACGGATGGTTGACAAGGAGTGCCCCTCCGATCATTGGTGCCAACATGATGGTCCAGTATGGGAACGGTTGCCGAGTAAGATGGGCAAGAATGATCTTGGTGGTCATGCGCCCGAATACCAAGGACATGGTCACGCAATAGAGTACGAGGTGGTTGTCCTTGAGGATGTACGAGTAGGGAGAGCCCAGCCATGCCATCGACGAAGCCACAAAGATTATCAACGGTGTCCATTCTTTGAACAATGGGGCCAAGGGCAGGTTTTGGGCTCGGCGGGCGCGTGCAACGTTGACGACGCACGCTGGGAGATGCGCGACGAAAAAGGTAATCAGGATGATCGGCACCCAAAGGTCGCGGAAGGTGATATCGCCAATGTGCTTCTCGAGAGACGGAAAGTGTGTAATCAGAGGTGTTGACCACATCTCAGGGCCGTAGTATCCGGAGAGGCACATGATGGTGCAGGCGAGGATCAGGCCTTCGGTGGGCCCATTGAAGTAGCCGAGGTATAAGGTGTGGGTATGGTAGGTTTCCCAGGTCGAAAGGAACATGGGCAGAACTGGTACGAGAGCTGTGAAAGCGCCTGTCTTGCTGCATCCGTATCCGACAGCTGCCGTCTCCAAGAGGCTTGCGAGGGTGCAGTTTAACGAATCGATTCCGTGGCTGCCAACACATTAGCACCGGTCTTGCAGACTGAAGGCGCGCGACGTACTCGAAGAGCTCGCCCAATGGGCTCGATGTGCCTGTTCGTCTCGCTTGCTTGCCGTCTACATTGTCCATCGTAGAGTACCTGCCGCGCGTCGTCGTTAGCTGACTGTCCCCAGGATGCCAGCGGGTAGCTCGGACTCACGCCCAGAGGCCAAACGCAAAGCTGTAGTATACCCATGAAGGTGCCTGTTGCCCAGAGGGTCGTGTTAGAACTGATCCGGCCATCCCTATGGTGTTGTTGGCTGCTCACCGGCCCGATGAGGTCTGGCACGTAGACCTCGAGTAGCGCGACATTCCCTAAGATGAAGAAGAAGCCCAGTAGTGTGACCAGATTCGGCGCGAGCCATAGCGGGAGCAGCTCGACGAAGCCGTTCCACTATGCAATTGTCAGAAGGAGAGGCAGGTGCTTGTGGGCAGTCGCGGGCCGTACGTAGTGCTTAAGGATGTAGCGGGAGATGAAGGATTTGTCGACGCTCGAGTACTTGTACGATCGCAGATGCTGCAGGGCATCGTCCGACACGCACTCGTGGGCCGCAGTCTCTGCAGCGCCTTTTGTCAGTAAATGCGCCTTTGTCGGTACAAGGGAGCAGCCAGCGCGCGCACTCACCAGGACTCGGCGGCATCGTGGGGTGTGTGGCGGGAGGTGGGAGCGACATAGGCGATGCTGGGCGAGGGGTAATTTATAGCGCTATGGTTCATGTGGGTGGTGAAAGCGTCTGCAAGCTTGTGGGACGGAATAATTGAGGTGCAGGAGAGCAAGAACGAGTGACGCGATCTCGGTCGTGGTCCGCTAATTTTCAAGGCGAGGCTACGGCATCCGGCAGCTTGTTGGCAGGGTCGCATCTCTTGGCTCCACTCGCCGCATGTGAAGGCCCCCGGCTGCGTTCGTATCGCGGTCATCTGGGGTCGATCTTCCCCTGCGCATCTCGGCTCATCTGTGGCATCGTCATTCGTAGAGCAAACACTTGTTTTCAAAGAACAGGGACCGAAGACGCAGCGTACAAGTGCATAGATTGCGACTTGGATCTTCAATTCAAGGAGCAGCTAGTCGGTCACCCATTCGGAGCACTTGCAATCACGACAACCGTTGGGTCTTGCCCAGATATTGCAGCATCTCTACCAGACTACTGGCATACTATAATGACAGGCGCACAGAACTATACCAAGACGATGCGATGTGTTCCCGTCTCCGGGTCGTAGCCCTGGTGAGGCATATCGACGTCGCTAGGAAAGGCCTCCAACACTTTGTCCTCCTGCATTGCACGATTATCTGCCCACGGCGAGAGCTTTGTCAACCCAATCCGTCGAAAGACTGGCCCGGATTCGGTCCAGTCCCTCTTCAACTGCAACAGAAGGCATACAAAGTATTTTGATTCCGGAGATGCCGTCCGCTCACCTTTGGCAGCAGGAAGCACAAAGACGTCGGCGTCAGGTCCGAAAATGCACTCCTTGTCACGGGAGTAGCAGTCCAGATACATATTCGTGTGCTTTTCCTCATTGAGCATTTCTCGGTCGACGAATTGCCAGCAGAATCGGCCTTTGTCCTCCATTGACAACTTGACTTTTCGAAGCTTCCCCCTGAGAATAACGTGTCCCGAGACGACTGTACCGTATACATTTGCGAACGATTCTGGCCGAATTTGTGCTTCCTCGATATCGATGAAAAGGTCGCGATCCGTTATGTCGCCGTACACTATGCCATTACCCTCATGAGCATCAAGCGAGGCCCAAGAGAATGATGGTGCGCGATACTTGTCTGGCGCTACCGTGAGGTGTTCGAATTGGCCATCGATCGCGCGAAACGTGGGCTCTACTCTCCACAACAGCTGACTCGCAAGATGAAGAGTCCAAAGACCGGCTACGTATGTTGCAGGCTGAGCAGGTGTGCCTATGCGGCGGGCCATCCAGCCAGCCATTCCTGAGAGTGCGACAAGCTTGTCTTCGGATTTCGTAATTGCAGTCCGCGAGTAGACCTCCACGATGCGTTTCCAAAGTTCAAGCGCAAAGATCTCCGGGTGAAGATGTGTGTCTGGGTCGTCGAAGCCTTGGAGTCGAATCTGCCTTAGTTTCTTACCGTCCACTGCAGGGACCAATCCTTTCAATCGATTCTCTTCAATGACACCATCTGATGTCACTTGGAAGTTTGGCATTCCTTGAGGCTGTCCTTCGGCGGCATCAAACTCAGAGCATTCCCAAGCGATTTGATCTCGACAGAAGTGTAAGACTCTTGGAGCCATGAGCCGCTCTTGCAGCACCCATCCTCGTTGGTTTACTGGAGCTTCATCAACATGGTTCGTCCAAAAAGAGACATCCAGAATCGTGCATCGGCGGAGATTCTTGCGATCCCTTTCGCTACATGGCTCGCCCAAATCACTCTCTCTAACCGGGCTGCTCTCGCGTGTCGGGATCACATCGCTGTATTGAGACAGCACACTGGCTTGACGGCTGAGAGCGAATCTTGATTCTCGAGACTGCTGCTGATCAACGTGTGCCTCGAGGACCTCACGAAGCCATCGAAGTACTATGATGGCTATCGCAGCGAACCAATACTGTGGGAGCCATGATGACGGGTATAGATCTTTTGAGTGTTGGGATTCCACCGGCAAGAAGGTCTCTTTAGTCGCGACAATTTGGTCACCAGCACCTGGTATGCCTTCGATATTCAGCAGAACCTCATCCTCTAGCAGAAGCTCCGGCCTTCTTCGGAAGAAGAGGCCTTGATCACTGTTCTCCGCCGCAGTCGCGGAAATGTTGAGAAACGACTGATTGTACACTTTGTCCATGGTCGCTGATTGGGCCATCCAGTCCTCCCTCTCTTCGATGCCTTGTTTAATGCAAAGCGAATCAATCCATATATATCCGACTCGCGGCAGTCGTGATGCGAACTCAATAGCGTTTCGGAAGGTTCTCGGGAGGTCTTCGAGCTGGATGCCATTTTTGAGGATATGGAGGTTGTCCGAAGTGAGCTTTGATCGAATGTTGGCATTTCTTCCCCAACAATGACTTAGTGTCACGTATCGAACGTCTCCTTGGTTCGGTCGGAAATCCTCCCAGTCCGCCGTCTCGACAAGCCTGACCTTTATCTTGTTCAACACAGCATCGTTCTGCTGACCAGTCGATACCAGCTTCCTGATGTCCAGGTAGTCTTGAGTCTTGAGCTCCTCCAGGCTGATCAGTCGAGCAGGATACCAGGAAGGCGGCCCGTCATGGGCACATTTGCATTTCGATAGCCATTGCCTGGCTAGTTGGTACACCTCGTCAGACGATGTGTTGTCTGAGATCGGCGTCCTGAAAGGAGGGTCGCCCGAACCTTGACAGTGATATCGGTCAGATACTACTCCAGCAAAATTGGACCGCCGCCAGTTCGACCTACTAATCTTTTTGAGCACAAAAGTGCGCTGACTACGGATACGGTTACAGCGCAGCTTAAAATCGAGGCGATACAGATGTAGGACTCTGGGGTGGTTGAGGACCGATAAGGATGCTGTAATGGACAGCTCTTGTTGGTCGATGTTGGTCGCAGGATCCATCTTGGCCTTGAGCTCCTCCAGAAGAACGCGACAAATACCACAATCCATCGTCGCCGACCGCCTTAGCTCTTTGCCGCTAGTATGGTGGTTAAAGTGAAGATCGTATGTCCCCTTCCATATACGGCCCTGCTGACTGCGCAGCATCCGGAAGCAGATATCGCAAATCATTGCTAGTGTTGTTAGTACTCGCAAGATGGTATTTTGCAGACGATGCGGCAGAAGACCATGAGCCGCCGCGCGATGGGATACAAGTATTGATAAGAGGGGTAGGTGGCAAATTGACGAGAACAGGAGTCTGACATGGGGGTAAATATGTTGAAATTATCGGTGCATGCCACATTGGTCAATTTTGGCCCCCACGAGTGTTGTACATGCTTCACATGAAACCGCATCCTACTTGCTCGGTACCACCTGCCCTTCTTAGCTGACCGGTGTATGATGACATCAGAGGCAACAATACAGGTTCATTACCTCCACTCCAAGCTCTCTGTGAGATCGCTCAGGTTGCCCGCCACCCATCTGGACTAGTTCAACTAGCCCTGATCACTATATAGTGGAGATTCTCGTAAGTTAGAACAATCAACACCTGTTTTTCCCATCTACTTGCTATCTAACACCCTTACTGACCAAGATTCTACTAGGTCCCTTGTTCAGCATGTCCCAGGCACTGGCGTTCTCTCTTGAAGGCTTTGGGAGCCCAGTGGAAGTGAATCTGACGAAGAACCTCACAAAAGATCAGCTTCTGGCCTTCCCAGCCTTTGAAATATGGAGGGATACCCTCCGGCAGAATCTCGAGCTTCAACATTCTGACAAGTACCATGCGTTTCACAAGGACCCATTCACTCTGCGCTCCATCACCATTCAATCTGTCGACTGGTTCGGAAAGAAGATCGGGTTCGTTAAACTCGCTGCCGTGCTTCGAAATCGTGAGGACAAACAGCTGCCCGGCATCGCGTTCCTGCGGGGAGGAAGTGTCGCCATGCTCATGATCCTGCGCCCCAAAGACTCACGAGACGAGCGACTAGTCGTCATGACCGAACAACCCCGGGTGCCCGCGGGAAGCTTATCATTTGTTGAGATCCCGGCCGGCATGCTGGACGATGCCGAAACCTTCAGTGGCGCAGCAGCCAAAGAGATCGAGGAAGAGACTGGCTTCAAGCTGCCCAGATCCGAGCTCATTGACTTGACGGAGCTCGCGTTGAAGAACTCGAAGATTTCCGAGAAGAGCTTGCAGAACGCTATGTACCCTAGCCCCGGTGGGTCAGACGAGTTTATTCCGATCTTCCTATGGGAGAAAGAATTGGATCGGCAAGAGATTGAGGATCTTAGTGGGAAGCTTATGGGCAAGAGAATGCAGGGAGAAATGATTAAGTTGCGAGTTTGTGACTACGAGGACCTATGGAGGGAAGGAGCAAGGGATGCGAAAACATTGGCGGCCTGGGCTCTTTATGAAGGATTGAACAGAGCAGGTATAGTTCAAGCCGAACTGATGAAGCGCCGTAAGAAGTCGGCAACGTTCTCTCTGAACGACGGGGCAACTGCAGTGTAGAGACATGAGACGTCACCGTCTGCGATCTTGCTTGGCTAAGTAATCTATGACAGCTGTGTTCGAGCCTTCATTTCTTCCATCTTCGAGGTCTTGTCTTACGCCCTCTCTTCAACAATTTACTAAACAGAAATACATCTCCACATCTACGGTTGCGCTATAGATAAGGTATTTGCTTGTCATCAAGTCTCGAACTCTTCGCAAGACACATCGCATAGTATGTGCAAATCATGCATTCGAATGTTCAATCAGGCCTTCTTCACACGCACGTGCAGACTCTGCCCCGGAAGAGGAGACTGCACGCCTCCAGATGGCAACGTATCATCCACCTTCGGAAACTTCGAACCCTCCGGCAAACCCAAGTCGAACCGTTTCAACAAAATCGCGACGAACATGACGATCTCTTTCCTCGCAATGAACCTGCCAGGACAGTAGTGCGTTGCTCCTCCGAAAGGCTTGTACCAGCTACTCTTGATCAAGCTCGGGTTGTCCATGAACCTTCGTGGTTTGAACGAGTCGGCATCGGTACCAAAGGCTTGTTGGTCGAAGTGCATGGTGCGATAAGCCATGAAAAGGTTACGACCCGCGCGAAGTCGTTTGCCGGCGAGAACTGTGTCCTTGGTGACTTTGCGCATGCCGACGGACCAGTCGGTCAGCCGTAGAGCTTCTTCGCACGTCGAGGCTAGTAGTGGGCATGAATTGAAGAGAGTGTCGAGATTGATGGATCCATCTGGTTCGAAGGCAGGGCTGATTTCGGATTGCAGGTCTTTCAGAAGGGAGGATGTATCGAACAGTATATATGTTATGAGCCAGAAGACCAGTTTGTATGCGTTACCGTTGACACTGTGATCGTATCAGTATATAAATTCGAGGCCAGAGGGAGGGCAACTGACACGCGGTAAAACGCAAACAGGCTTATAGCCCTCGTGTTAGCGTCGTACCCTTCCTTCTCCATACTTTCAAGCATACTCGTGACCACCCAGCTCTCTCCTTTTCTCTTCTCTTTTGGCAACTGCAAATACCTCAACAACCCATCCCTAACATAATCCATAGAGCTGTGGAACTTCCCCGCTGCCCACCTCGGCAACTCCATCGACAGCTTCCAAGCCTCTTCTTCAAAGATCATTTCCTGACCCACAATCTCAGGACACAATTCGAAGATAACTTCATCAAAGAACGCTCTCGTCTGCGCCTCAATAATCACCGTCCCCGCCCACTCGTACATATCCACAACCTTCCCTTCCCCTCGATCCTCCCTCACCATTCCTCCCTCAATCTTCTCATACGTTAGCTGCTCATCGATCCTCTTCAACAGCACATCCTGCAAAACATCCAACTTCTCCCCCGGGTGCAACTGCACCTTAAACATCTCTACACTCCGATCTACAAACGTCTTCCCGCCCTCCCCTACCTTAGACTGCGCCTCAACCCCCTCCCTACTCATCCCATAACACCCCATAATCTGCGCGATCACGGGGTCAAAATCCAGATCTTTCGGCATCTTGAACGCGGAGAGAACATCGGGTGCCGAAGTAACGATGTACATCGGTGTCCCCATCGTCACTATCGTAAACATTCGACCCTTGAACTGTTTCTTTCCTCTAGCAAAGAGTTTCGAAGCGCTGCTGAACATTTGGAACGCGTGACCCACGACCGGAATCCGGTAGGGTAGGATTGGCGGTTCATCTGAATGTCGGATCTGGGGGAGGTGGAAGGTGTAGAAGTACCAAGCGGTCCATAGCGCAATTGCTGTACCTAGGTACCGAAGTGCTGGTGCGAAGCTTTCTGGGATGTCGGATAGGGAAGGCGCGATGTCCTCGAGACGAGACATCGTTAATAGAATTGTTTGTACGATTAAGGGAGGGGTTGGATAGATTGGAGGTGAAGGAGGAATGTTATTGAAGGACCCCAGGAAGCCGTTTCGTACGAGTGCTTATGCGTGGCACAGCCACGCCGTATACCTATTTGGGAAAGCGCCATTGATGCATCACCCACTGCTATAAAGTCGGGCTCGGCTTTCGACATCACTCATTGAGGTTGCACGGCTCTGCTATCGGATGAGGAGTGGCTGGTGATTTAAAGGAGCCATTGAGAAGAGTTATGGTCTCCTCATCCACTACGATTAAAATGAACCGAACACATAAGCGTTTAAGATCTATAGCTCGAATGTAGTATACAGACCCGGATACTGCCACCTTGGGACACTCCAGAAGAAGAACCCAAAGACCCACGTAAACCCAACCATCTGCACCACGCCGATTTGGCCTTCAAGCCAAAGACTCTTTTAGCGATAAACCGCCCAGAGGCAGCACTCGCCGTCGCCGTCAGTCTATGCCAAAACCTGCCCCAAAACCGTCTCAAAGTGTACGCCTGCGAAGGGCTTCCGAAGAGCCAAGGCCACTCCTCCGACTCGTCTAGGCCAAGTAACGTGACGAAGATGATCGCGAAAAGCGTGTGGAAGGTTTCGAGTATAAGGACTGTGTTCCAGATCCAGTAGAGCGATATGAATGCGCACAGCTGTGTCTCCCTCTTCGTAATTGAATATGATAGCATCCACATGATTTGATAAAGAATGTGTTTAGGGTCCTGTGCCAAAGTGGTAGAGTACATAGGTGCAAGGCCTGTGATCAAGATCGCGGCGCAAGATCTTGCCCATAGACACCGAAAAAATTCCAGGTTCGCCAAGTCACTCCTTCGCTTCATTCCACTGCACCATGACATTAGGAAGCAGTCGGTGTTCTTCCGTTTAAGTATCCGGTTTGAGGAAGTCGAGAAGAGAGACGGAGCGCAGAGATATAATACCATCTTTAGACATACTCGCAACACAAGCAACGCCCAGAAAGCCTTCGATGGAAGATAGGAGTCGTAACTCAAGTTCCTTTGACCAAATCAACCATGATCTTAATTGTAAACCTGTAGCTACTATGCTCAGGCTGCAAAACGCATCCAACATCACTTTGCCTCCTTCACATCTTTAAACCTCTCTTCCGTCCGACTTCCCCTCTCCTCCCTCCTCCTCTTCGATTCCTCTGAACAAGGATCCATGAGCTCCTTCAAGAACCTCTCATCATCTGAGTCGATATCGATACTGCTAGGCCTGATCTTTTGCTCAGCAGAATGGTCGCGTTTCTCTTTGGTACGGAAGAGGCTGCTCCACTTGAAGTTGCCTTTCCTTCTCTTCTCGGTAGCGGATTTCGCGAAAGCTCTGTGAGATTTGGTCTCTTCTTTGGTGTTACCGGACATCGTGAGTACAAAGGTCATGGACTCATGGTGCCGTTGGCTTGTTTTCGATGCTGCGTACATGGTGTGTGAATTGTCGAAAAGGGATCGATTGCTCCGAGCCCGATGGCGGTATTGGTTGGTGCTGATGACTGTAACACCTTCGGATGAGTCTGGTG
The DNA here is from genome assembly GCA_010015825.1 of Lophiotrema nucula. NCBI lineage: Eukaryota > Fungi > Ascomycota > Dothideomycetes > Pleosporales > Lophiotremataceae > Lophiotrema > Lophiotrema nucula. The sequence goes on along the minus strand of ML977317.1, from coordinate 252,392 downwards.
TACCTCGAGAGCAGGACTAACAGTGTAGCGAAACTGATCACGTGTACAAATAGACAGCAGATACAGTGAATCTTGAGCGAGTGCTCAGAGGTCTGCTGCAAGTTCTGCGAACAAAGAAGCCGAGTGGTTGTACAAGCCAAAACATTCTGCCTAGCGGAGCACGAGACAGGGACAGCGGAACGTGCAATCGCGCAATCGTGGTTCTCACGCCTCACAGGCCGAACGATCCAGAGGCTTGGGTCACGGATTCTTCCGTCTCGCCATCGCTTGTTGTCTGCTCATCCCAGCACTTCGGCAAAAACTCCAAGCCTCCAATTTACAGCCCTGCGCCCAGAAGGGCCGCCGTGGAAGCCACAATATCTCGTTGTTCCATGGCTAAGGGACTAAGAGAGTTTTGAAGATGAGCTGATCCCACCAAGATGATGGAGCTGACTGTTATCAACTCTTTGTTTGCACGAACGTGGCAGGCGCAAAAGCGGTGAGACAAAGCACCCTTGCGTTCCACAAAGCTTGAATGAACATCGGAACTTGCCGGAAAGTCGAAGGTCCCAGCCACGGCGTATGAGTTACAACTAGAAGGTGTTGCTGTGAAATTGAGGTATCATAGTTGGATTAGGTACCAGGGCCAAAATTATCGTAGCGTGATAGTTCGAGGTTCAATGCCAGCGAAATGATTCTCCTTGAACTCAGTCATTCCGAGTCGAACATGGATGTTCTGCTCTGGGTCTATGACTTCAGTGATCAGACAATACCAAGCGCCGATTTCATAGTCAGATCGTGCCCGATTGTCGCCAATGAGTGTACAAAACGTGTGGGACGCATGTACCCTAGAGAGACAACTTGGGCGATCCAACACCCACTTCGAACTTAATCTGATCTTGCGCGCGTCGCATTCAGATACAGAGTATACCCAGCTGGCATCAGGAACTAGCTCGCATGGCTGGGTTTTCGCGCGAAGAATGAGATCTCCCAGTTTGAGTTTCGAGGAAAACTTCTCGGCCGTCCAAAGTATGCGGGCATCCAAAAGGGTGATGTGCTCGTTAAGCAGCGAACGCCTTGAACACATTATGCGGCGCGGAATACTAAGCCAGGACCAGGACGGAAATTCAGAAATCGGTGCATCCTCTATTTGCGTGGGATTTGTGGTCGCCCACGGGCGCCATAGCAAATCATCTGCAAGTGTCTTCTTCCATAATCCTAGCAGTGGTTCATCATTCGCTAGTTCCGCAACGTACGTCGTGAGTCCCGCGATGGCTGCCATTCTATCCTCATTCTTTGACAATCTTCTGCCGCTATAATCCTCAACCCAGGATTGCCAGCTGAGTCGAACTGAAGAGTGGGTGGGTCCAGATGGTAGCACTAGGTATGAGTAGTCTTGCCGGGTCTGGTTGATAACTGAATCTTCTGAGAGCAATCTCGACCAACATTGCCATATGAGTTGGTTTGAGGTGAAATGTACCATTCGGCGTGACAGCACTGTTTCCTGAAGGGTCCATCCGCGGGAGAAGAGAGGTGTATCCCAAAGCAAGTCATCGAGTTTTGGCCAATGCCCGATCGCGATGTGCCGCTTCTCGACGGTATCCGGACTAACATCTGCTGGATCCTTAACAATGAAACTGTCTTCCATACCTTCTGAAAGACTCTTCTTTGGCTTCCACATTTCAGTAAACACTGCGCCTACCCTATCACGGAACAGCCCCTCAGAACTGTTCGCTGATGCGGTCGCCGCAATTGTTAAGAAGGCCTCAGAATAGACGGATGCCATAAGAGAAGATTCGTGGCTCCAGTCAGCAGTGTCATCCTGTACGATACAAAGTGAGTCGATCCACAGGTAGCGAACGTTGAGTCGCCGAGTAACTTTCACAGCATCTCGGAACGTTGGCGGCAGCAAATGGTGAGGAATCTCAACTAGATGAGCAGGAAGAGTGCTTGTAGTTGTTTTGCACTGTGCTTCGCTTGAACCCCAGCAGTGGCTGAGAGCAATGTAACGGTCGTGAATAGCTTGAGCTGATTGTAAATCTGAGCTCTGGCGCAAACATGGCTCTTTACTGCCATCAGGTGGACCGACATCAATGAGCCTTGTTGGCAATCTTGAGGGCGGATGATGGCACTCGGGATGATCCTTCAGGCAATTATCAAGCCAAGAGCCGACACTGCCAAGACCATCGAATGTTGACGAAGGCTGCGGTGCCCACACCTGGGAGGAAGAAATCATATCTACAATGAATCAGTCATTCAAAGGTGAATATGGATTACATCCACTTTACTCTGCTACCCGAAGATAAGTACGTACCTCCTGGGTTTTCACAGAAGGCCAGTTCAGCCGCGAGGAATGGTTCATTATAGCGGTGATGAATCTTGATTTTTCTGACATGACTGGAGCTCCTGGTTTGCTTGGACTTTACATATACCTGGGGAGGAGCCGAGTCGCTCTCGACGTCCAAGACATGTTGCACCAGTCTCGACCCGTTTTGTTCGATCAATCCATTCAAGAGTATACGACACCCAACGCACGTTCCCAATGCTAAGCTTCTGAGCCCAGGATACTGCTGCTTCTCTCGGTCATTAAAAACCAGAACAGTTTTGTTTAGAGCTTCCCCTCCGTAAATGTATCGTTCAATTCGTGGGAACTCGACGAAGATCTTTACACATCTCTCGCACAGAGGTCCCGATGAAGATAATGAAGAACTAAACATATGGCGTATTGGTTTATGTCCGGTTTTACGTTTGGAGTTGTGTTTGTGAGAGTTGCTTCGTCTCTGTCGGCGCTTGGCGGTTGCCTGCTGAGCGAAATTCCGATCGGCACTAACCTAAACAGGGAGCGACTCCTCCCCATTCGACAACCGCCAACTTATCACTTTGGAAGGCAAGAGAAGAAGCTTTGACATTGATGAACTTGTCGATTTGGAACAAGCCTTGATTGATTAATTGATTAAACAATTACAACGAGCAATAGCCCAAAGGTTACGAAACCCAATGTCGTCTAATGAGTGACCTGATCTACCGGTGACTTTTCCCCAGAACAGCAATATATACAAAGAAAACGCCCTGAGAAATGCGAGAGTGCTGTGCCCCAATCATAAATTCGTAGACTACTTCTTTGTAGTTGTCGTAGTCTTGCCCTTGTTACCATCGTCCTTCGTGGTGTTCTTTCCTTTGTCGTCAGACTTTGTGCTTGAAGGCGCCGGTGTGATGGTTGAGCTGACTGCAACTGTGGTCGAGGTGCTTGTCTTGGTGATTGTTGATAGAGTGGTCTTAGTTGCTTGTTTGGGTCCACCGTTGTCCCAGTATGACTCCAAGGCTGCCTCAACTTGGTCGGCATGCTCGTAGGCGTCCATCATGTAGAAGTCGTACATCTTCTCCTTGATGTGCTCTTCTTCGAAGTCGTGACCATCAATGTCCTTGGAGCGGTACTTGGGCTCCATGGGGTCGATGAAGTGCGTGGTCTCGGGGTAACCCCAGTCACCAAGGCTAGTAACGTTGAAGGCTGCCATCATGTCGTGATCCTCGTGGATCAAGTTGTGACAGTGGAACATGTAGACACCGTCCCATGGAGCGTAGCGAGCGATGACCCGAACTGTTTCCGAGGTACCGAGCAGAACGACGTCCTTCAGTGCGACCTTCTCATAGTCCAAGACAGGACGCCCACCTGTTCGAGATATGATCTGCATGTCGATAAGATGAATGTGGACAGGATGGGACCAGCCGCCACCGCCGTTGACAAGTTCCCAGATCTCAACTTGACCACGTTGAGGCTTAGCAATGATACGATTATTGATGTCGGAGAAAGTAACACCGTTCACCTTCCATTCACCGCCTTGTCGTTCGAACTTAAAGGTACGGTCCACACCAGACTTGGTAGGCGGGAAGGGAACAGCTCGAAGAGAGCCTGGGAGAGGGCCGTTGCCTTGCTGGCTCTTGACTGTCTTTCCGACAACAAACTTCATGACCTTATCGGTGCTGTTGTAGTCCTCGTCGGCCTGAACATCACGGCTGTTGCGAAGCGTGACGTTCTTACCAGCGTATGCAGAGAAGTCAAAGACGGCTTCCCATCGCTCAGCCATCGAGATCTCGAGGGTGCTGGTTTGCACAGGTTTGGTGATAAGACCTGCATCAGAGCCAATGATGTGGAAAGGGACCTGCTTGCCAAGAGCGCCGTCCGCTTCAAAATAGAGCTTAAAGGCACGGCTGATGGAAGTGTCGAGGAATCTGAAGCGATACTTGCGAGGCTCAACATTGAAGTAAGGCCAGGGCTGACCGTTGACGTGAATGACATCGCCATAGAGGGAGACCGTTTCGCTTGCAGGGCTGAAAAGAGTGCCATCTGCATTATACTGCTTCGAGGCAAGAGCTAAGGGTACGTCGTAATCACCCGCAGGAAGATCAAGCTTATCCTCCTCCTTGTCGTGAAGGATATAGAAGCCAGCTTGTCCGAAATAAGCATTTTCAGCAGTGTGGTGGACAGCATGGTCGTGGTACCACAAGGTGCGAGCGCTTTGATGGTTCGGATAGTAGTAGTCCTTGTACTGACCAGGTTTGGTAGTATCCTCGGCCCATCCATCGAAGGGAGCGCGACCTTGACAGTGTTAGTAGACAAGCTCACCGTGCGATGACATGAAGAGGTACGTACTGTAAGAGCCGTGGAGATGCACTGAGAGGTCCATGTCACCATGATTGACAAAGCGGACGACGGCCTCTCGTCCTTTCTCCATTTTGAATGTGGGACCTGGGGATATGCCGTTGTATCCGACCAGACGGGTTTTCTTGAGACCAGGATATACCTGTGCTTCGAATGGCTTCACCTCGATCTCGTAGTAGTCGCAGTAGTAACCAGTAGTGGCGTTGTAGTATGTGACATTTGGGGTCACAACGGGAGGAAATGGCAGTGGTTCGGAGTATAAGTTCTTGTACACTGGACTTAGCCATTTGTCGTCTCCAGCCAAGGCGTGGCATGCTAGGAGCGATGCTGCCACGAGGGAACGGAAGCTAGGCATGATGTACAACGAGGGAATGACTGAGACGAAGCTTGGTACGCTCAACCTCTGTACCTCTTGTGAGCAATTGAGGGACTTTGGCTGATGAGGATGTCTTGGTGGGCGTTCGTAAAAGACTTTATACCAAAGGGGTTGCAAGGATGGAATACCCCAGCCGCCCCATCAGGACAGTCTCGACCAGTCCGAGGGCGCTTGACCATCTTAGATTCGTGTAGGGATCCATCGGAATATGCTGATGAGCCGTAGAACCCAAATTCTCAGTGGGCTTGCGGTGCTAGGCGACAGCATTCATCGCTTGTACGCATGGAGGCCATGGAGATCATGGAGGCCAGCCAAGCGTAAGTGTGGCTCAAGAACTTTGCGAGGCGTCGCAAGAGCCCGAGGCAAGAGCCCGAAGCCATGTTCAGCCATGGCTTGAACAGCTTGTGCATGCACGAAGGACCCAAATCCATGAAGGCTTAGGCCCGAAGCACGGGCAGGTGAGGAGGAGATGACAAGGGTACCTAGTGCTTGGCAGTGGATAGTTTCCAGATGCCTCGCCAAGATATCGACATTAGTCCAGGTGACATATTCGGCGATAGGAATTGAGCATCGTCCAGATTGCTAAGTCATTAGAGGTCGGCGAAACGCCCTTTGTGGCTCTTCCTCTTTGTCCACAGCCAGAATATAATTTGACCTCGATTATGTTGAGTTGACAAACCAATCAAAAGACAGAATTTAAGCAACAAATGCCAAATGAAAGAGAGCTATAACATGCAGAGCAAATGCGGTAAATTGTAGCGAAGGGGTCGAGATGAGAGAAAGCGGCGCGAAACTTCACTCACTGTAGGTGCTTCTAGAAGCCACAGCTGAGCTTTGACATGGCATGATGGATAGCAAGCGCAACATTCGATAGTTTCGAGCCCGCAATTGCTCAGCGTATCGAGTTAAGGACTTCGTGAAAGGTGCGGCGAGTGTCTTGGCAGAGGAATGTGACCGTATCGTGGCAGGCTGAGAACCGGTCAATGGTCTGAGGCGACACGCGGGAGCATCTCCTGGGATTAAAAATAGCGCTGCTGGCAATGGACAAGCAAGCGAATTGCGGCTGCCCTGCGCGCGCGGCATGGGACGACAACCGTGGGAGAGAGAGGAGATGGAGCGGAGGGCGGAAAGGTCGAGATCGTGTTCTTTGAGTTGGCCGCCAACTCAGTAGCGTCCGCTAGACCCAGACTAGTGTAATCCCAAACGTGACCTTGACGTTCTGACCAGTTACACCAGACCGTTCTAAGCCACCACTGATTCTCACTGATCACTCTCAGCCGCTCCGTGAAAAAGTACCACCCACAGACAATCACAACACAGCAGAAACTGGCTAGTAGGGCGTCCTTTTTGATGTGTGCAGAGCCCCTGACACGTCCAAAGGCGTTCCTCTTCGCTTCGTGATGATCCCGCCCATACCGAGGACGACACAGCCGTTGAGAGACGGTAGCTGACTCTGAACGAAGTGACCTCTGTGCCAAGGCTCCGCCGGCGAGCTGCCCCAGTCGACTGACAGCTAAAACGCTCCCCGGTCAAATGCAGCCTTGACTGAGCCCAGCTGAAGATGCTGTTACCCTGTCAGATGCATGTTCCGGTCTGTCTACCTGGTCATCGGGCCATACGTTTTACCGCAGCTCGGGACTTTGCGAAGCCTCGCCCTCGTTTTGTTTTGATCTTCTCAAGGTACCTGATCCCTGCGTTCATCCCGCATGGGTGAGGCTCGTTCGGAAAGACGCTAACATTGTGGAAATGGCAAAGATCGGCCCCCAGTCCCGATCTGTCGGTCGACAACGTCAGATACGCGCCTGTGTTAATCCAATCCGGGCAAGGCGGTGAAATGTACCCCTGTGAAAATCCGATGTCATTCCGCCTGATAGAGCACGATTTCTTGTCCCCGCCAGACGCCCGTTCTCTCAGGCCGACTAGGCTTGTCATGTACGCGATTGCTTTACCTGACTGCTGGTTTCACGGACTCATAGAGATTGAAGGAGGGTCTGAGTCTCGTGTTCTGACTGTCTAGTTGCAGAGCAGTGGCAGCTTACCCTCTCGACAGCGTCTCTCGCCTTCGAGTCATTGGCTAGGCAAGAAGTCTTGTCCAATACATGGCTTGCATCTGCCAAGTATCTGCCAAGGCTTCCTCCCAGCACTGCAACTTAGTTGTCACCAGCATAAGCTTCAACAAGACTCCCCATTCCAGTCTTTCTGCTTGGCTGGCCATGTCTTTACGCGAAATCGTATCCGAAGACCTGGGCAGCTCTGCTCATGGCAAGTCCTGTGCTCTTCCGAGGCCTGGATCAATGGGGAAGACAAACCGGTAAACCGTATGACAACCAGAGCCTGCGTCTAGGCAGTGGCAGAGGGCTGAAGAAGCCCCTGCTTCTCGTCCTTACTCACTTGTAATGCAATGGTGTTTCTGAATCCATTAACTGAAGTCGAGGCGAGGATCTTCCGAAGCATACTGTGTATGCAATTGCCGAAGCTTTTGCTAAGGCTGAATTCAACGGACAAGCGGGCCAGTCGAATGTGGGTTACAGTAAAGAAGCTATTGTGACCATGTTGCCTAGGGCGCTCTTGGAACTCAGATTGAGAGGGGTCAGTGAAGCTGACCGAAATCCTCGCTTCGACGGGATGCTGAGTGACCTCTGCCACCTCATGCGAGATCGATATCGACAGCATCGTACATTCATCAGCGCCTGCAAATTGGGCCTGTCTCATTCGTGGGACAATACGATGCTTTCTCAACCGATGTGAAATCGTCGCATAGTGCGCGAACATTCCTCTGTCACGTCGGAGAAAGCGAATCGAGAAAGCCACACATCGTGGGCCGCAGTGTTTCCATGCAGCCTCAAGCAAGCCTCATGAAACGACCGAAAATGTCCGCGAAGAGACCCTATCCGGCCCGCACAAAAGCCGAACGTCTTGGAAGGCGAGGTGACGGTTCTGGACCTTCAAGTATGTGCGCTAACCGCTTCCGGTGCTCAATGCAAAACCTAGCCTGCGATAGTGAGAACCGCAATAGGCACAGCGGTTCAAACCGCCCATATTCTGAAAGTTGGAAAAATCAGATCATTCGCGACGATTCAAATTTGCTTCAGAAATAGGAGGAACGTTGAAGAATTTCGGCGCATCGTCTTCATCTCCAATATCACATGGGCGACTCGCCCTATCGCTTCTTGTTTGCCAAATCAAGCTCTGGCTGGCGCTTGTGTTCTCGGCGCCATGTCCAATGCCCACGTGTTAATTTGAACCCATGGTTGTTCTGCTACGTGCACAACATGACCGGGATCTGACATCGAGAACGTTGGACAAAGCTCGGACAGATGGTGGAAGTCAAGATGGTCGAAATTTAAGAAGCAAGACTATGAGCATTGACGCGATCATCGAGACAAGGAATAGATCTTGGTACCTAGTGTGCGCGTTATGTTGTCAGCAGAGACATACAGCTATAGGTGAGCTGTAGGGAACTTTTGACAGAGAAAGAGATTCCGGCCTAGCGTAAGGCTAGCAAGCATCTAGTTCCTAGAACTCAGCAGCTACCCCAACTCAAGAAACCTCGGGAACGTGAAAGCTTGGTATCGACCAGACCGCCAACAACTACTGTTTGTGGATGGCCTTCAATTCTTCAAGCGTCTTGGCTGGCTTATTCTGTCCTCGTTCCTCCATGTCTCGATCAATCTGGAGTCTTGGTATCGTGTCATGCCTCCCGTGTTCCATGCAACCGTCTATTCTTATATCGAAGGATGTCGCCGACGATTCCGCGGTCGTGACTTCCGACTTACGATCTTCGGAATGGCCGTCATCTACGATAAGCGGGGCAGTTTGAGGTCGGAACGAAGTCATTGCTCCATCAGGCAATCCACTAACATCTTCCCCGCAAGACTAACTCTTCAACTTCTTTGTACTCCAGAGACAGATCCTAGATGGCCCACAATATCCACTTCTTCCACTACTCCGCGACCCACCCAGCATGGAGAAAGAGGCTTCCAGACCTCGAGGTCTGGAGAAGACTACACAGATGTCGTTGACCGCTCGCATCCTTCGATCGATATGCCGAATACAGCCAGCCACCTGATCCATTACGGCCCAGCAACATCTACACCAACACCTGCCAGCTTGAGTCCAGCGACAAGAGGAACGTAGTCTGCAGGATCCCGGTTCTCAACTCTTCCTCGTAGATGCTTGCCCTCTGACTGCTCGCGGGATCGCTTCCAGAAGCCGCCGCACGCTCTCTTGATATTTCGCCAGTGGTAGCACAATACGGCTACGACTATCAACGCGAACACCACCGCGATCGCTACGATGATCCATATGCCTGTTTTGTCACTCTTCTTTTTGCCCTGCTGTTTTTCTTCTCGTCTTACGCTTCTCGCAGATACCGGCGCTGACTGTGGCCAAGCCTTTACCTCGCGACTCTCCGAGGCAACAACGGGGCGGGATTGTTCCATGGATGTTATCGATGTGCCCGGGTAGCGCCTCGACGTTGAACGATCACGACATCCTGGTTGAGTTTGCTGCGGTCTTAGCTGACACGAGCTGGCGGCATGTTCTTCTGGAATTCGGTCCTGAGAGACACTGATGGCGCTGGACCTGAGTGCTGTCTTGGCGATCGGTGCGCCTCCAACAAGGTGAGATACGAGTAGGAACGAGGCGTAGTAAGAAAAATATCGCCCAAATAGCAGCATAATGAGATCTGACTATAGGAGAGATAACGAGGTTATGATGGTGGAAGCAAGAAAGAGATAATACGATACTCATAGGATACCTGCGCGCCTTTTGAATCCTCCATGCTGCGCCGTCCAAGTTCATGTCATGGAGTGCAGCGGTGCGAGATCCGAAACACAGGGGTAGCATAGCCACGCCGTTCCTGCATGTTCGGTGATAAATAAAACTCAGACCACAGATACATTCATCTATACCTACTGTTATCAATGGAGACGAAAAGAGGCCATTTATGTTAGCAGATGCGTGTACAAAAGATGTACGAAGTGTGACGCGGCCGGGACTGAATGGCAAGAAGACTGTCACCAGAGATGGTTTAGTGCCGCTTGGTACTCATCTGATCAGTGTTGTACAAGTGATAGACGTCCAATACCTGTGCTCGCTTTCCTCTTCTCAGAGAAGCGTATTTCATCATTTGTACAACCAAGGGAAAGATCTTTCGAAATGATGCGTATTGCCATTCGAGTTGCTGTGAAAGTCACTAACCCTTAATATGGCTTAGCTCACATTAGCCTTGGCATTCAAGAAATCCACTCGCAAAAAGCTCAGCGAACTGTTCGACACCACCATGAACGACACAAAAGGCGCAAAGGCTTTTTCTGCAAATTCCAGATGTCGTTACTTCACAATGGGCTCCTACGATAGCACACATGCTCTTCACTAACCCGCCAGACTAACTACTATTCTGCGCGACGCACCGCGAATATCCCCGCTGTAAGTCAATCACCTCCTTCAAGAACGCACCGCACTCCAAGATGAGCTCCTTCGGACCATATCAGCTTTAGGAAGAGCCGGAAAAGGTATGGCTAGTATCGACATATGCTACGCCGTCGCTGCTTATAACCATGGCCTCTGAGAGAAACATCGCTCAGCGCAAAATTACCCGACGCCTACTTGAATAAACGCTGACAGTCAAAGATCTAGGTGGGTGTTCTCGATATTCTATTACCATAATCTTGCCGTACCTCTCTTGTGACCGCATACTCGATGATTGTAGCCGTGTGTAGGCACCGCGCGAAGCGACCTTCGATACTTCGACATAGCTGGGTGTAGGGCAGATATGGATAGATAAGGCGCGCATACTGGGCACACCGGGGACAGATGTAAGGCAGGAGCTAAGTTGAAGAAATTTGCATTGCAAGCACAATCTATATACACGACATAGCTTGGTGGTCTGCGTCATGTTGAGGCAGAGCAATAGGTGGGGCATTTACAATGGCAGCTAGGACAGCATCCAGCGAGTTTTCGTCCGACCCCATCACCGTGATTCGGGACCATTCATCCAGTCCATCTGTGACGTTGTGTATGGTTGGAAACCCAGCTCCAAACTGCTTGTCGTAGTCGAATCCTGGAACCAGTGAATTAGACGCGCTGTAGTCATTCCAGACGGAGGGCTGGATATTCACATCTATCAACTGCCCAAACATAGTCGACAGTGTCGGGTCTGTGGTGTCGAATGTTGAGGTCATGGGATCCATGGACAAGCTTGGGTCGGTGTCTAGATCCAGGAGGTTGTTCAAGTCGAATTCGCCGAAATCCCATGAGTCCAATAGAGTACATTCTTGATCGGCCTGCTCATTAACAGTAGCTGGCTGAAGCGCTTGCTTCTTCGCTTTCGCATACTCTTTCGGCGTCAACCCTGTCTTATCTTTGAAGATCTTGTGGAAATATCGCGGAGTGAGCCCGACATTCTTCGCAAGATCCTGCAGCTTGAACGACTTCGGATCCTCCTCTTCTAAAGCGCTTTCGATCAGTGCGCAAGCCTTATTCACTGCCTTCTCTTGTGGGTCGTCGATGACCTCGGTATCGGGCTTACACCTTTTGCAAGGTCTGAAGCCTGCCGCCGCAGCTTCGGCTGGCGTTCTGTAGAATCCGACATTCGCTCGACGAGCCAGTCTTGCTGGACACGCTGGTCTGCAGTAGACGTTCGTGGACTTGACTGAATATACGAAGTGGCCGTTCGCAGATGTGTCGCGGACTGTCAAAGCTCGCCACCGAGCGGCTTCGGTTGTGAAAGACATTTTTACTCTAGGTACATCGATACACCAGAGGGTGTAAGACGGAAGGTTGGAGTTCTGCATCTCAAGAGTGGAAGCCGCGTCCTACTTATGTTGCGGAGGGTCCCAAAGAGCAAGATGAGGTGTGCTTCTTGGGGTCGTGTGTTCTGATTGGTCACTTTCGAAGCACTCTCCGGTATGACGTATATCGTCCCCTCTTCACCGCTCCGAGCTTACCTGGCGAGGTAATGTGACACGGCAGCGAAAGAGCTATGAGAAGGTTCTGAGTCTGGTCAGCTGACATCGCGGACGTGTCGCGCAGCGACTTCCTTTGATGATGGGTGCGCCTTCTGAAGGGAGAAGGCACGATGGGTGGGTTGGGCAAGATGTCTCCCATGAAGTCAACCTTCATCATCCCAATGTGTCCTCACAACCAATCCTGCAAATGCATTTGAGATGACTGCCAACTCGGATCTTGAGACCACAAAGATAGCAGTCGGCATTCAAGTGCTTCCGCCAACGACAGTACGGCAGATTGGCTCTTCACAATGCCTGGTTGACTCCAGCTCTGTTGTGAAGGAGCTCATCGACAATGCCCTGGACGCGAGAGCGACAGCGATCTTCGTTGATATGACGGCAAACACCATCGACTCCATCCAAGTCAAGGATACCGGCCACGGCATTCCTACCGAGGACAGAGCGATGGTCTGTCGACGATACTGTACGAGTAAGATCAGAAACTTTGATGACCTGAAGGAAGTCGGAGGGACATGGTTGGGCTTTCGAGGGGAAGCGCTAGCAAGTACGGCAGAGATGAGCGGCTCACTGGCTATTACGACTAGAGTTGAGGGTGAATCAGTCGCCTCTCTGCTAAAGTATGGTAGGGACGGTGAGCAATTGTCGTTAGTAGTCCTCCCATAACATTATAGCATAGAACTGACCGTCCATAGTACCGAAAAAGCATCACATCCAGTTGGGACGACAGTGAGAGTCGCAGACTTCTTCAAGTCATTTCCAGTCCGAAAGCAGGCCGCACTGAAACACTCGGCAAAGTATCTCGCGAAGATCAAGAGACTGATACAAGCCTTTGCGCTGGCCAGGCCAACTGTTCGCTTTCAGCTGCGCATCCTGAAGGCCAAGGTCGACAAAGGAAACTTTGTGTACGCTCCCAAGATCGGCGCCAACGTAGAAGACGCCGCATTCAAGGTGATCGGTAGCGAGTGCGCTAAACAGTGTGACTGGACTGCTCTGGAGACTGATGGGTTTGAAGTCCATGCTTTCCTCCCGAGGCCGGATGCAAGGGCTATGAGCATTGCCAACTATGGCGCTTTCGTTTCAGTGGACGCCCGTCCAGTGTCAACGAGCCATGGTACTCTCAAACAAATCGCGAGTGCTTTCAAAGAGAAGCTTCGTAAGGCTAACCCTGATTGCGCAACTATCAAGGACCCATTCTTTTGTATGAACATCATCTGCCCGCCAGACAGCTACGACCCTAATATTGAACCGGCAAAGGACGACATGTTGTTTGCAGATGGTAACGCTGTTGTGTCAGCTGTGAACAAGCTGCTCACCACCTTCTATCCAGAATCTACTAAGGGAGCGAATGATGGGTTGGAATGCAACAGAGACCTCCAACCACCAATGTCTGCTCAGCAGCCAAGTTCTTACGGCGAAGAACTATCCACACGAGTCATTCGACCCTCTTCAGCCGTTTTTGAAGACCAATTTCCTGGAGATGGCGACAGTGATGCTGAGTCCATGTCTGCCACCCAATCAAAGCAGCCAAAGTGGAGGTCGACTATGTACGGTATCGACGAAGAAGACGTTGTCTTACTCGAAAGAAATCAGGAAAATCAAGCTCCACTAATCGAAGAAGACGAAGGTGACTCCAGAGCGGCAAGCATTTCGAACCCTTGGACGATCGCCAAAATGAACGCAATCGTCAAACCAAAGGCCTCTTCAAATGCTCAGCTACTGACGCCAGCCAAAGGTCCGGGGGATGTGCTGATGTCTTCCAGTCCCTCAGCATTCATTGCCAGCCAGCACAAGCAATTGCCACTTTTTCAGCCTCTTACTCCCCAAAGCGCTTCGATGTCCAACGTAATGAGATCGCCACTTGATGAAGATCTAGAACGAAGTAGTCAGCCGATACTACCTCCAGCTCAAAGTTCACCAGATGGATCTGCTTTCGACATGAACCATGCCGAACGTTCCTGGCAACACATGGAATCCTCCCATCCAGGTTTGAACGATATAGGTAGTATTGAAGGTCACATTCCGCCAGACCCGCGCCGCAGTCAACGTAGACACCTCGCAACACAGCCTTCTCCAGATCTTGCAAATGAGAACGACAATTGGTTTCGTAATGCAACTCCCAAGCGGAAGTCGAATGGGTCACAACGCAAGCAACATGCACAGGGCCCGCCACTGTTCCCGCCCACTGATGGCTCATTTGGTCCTAGAGGCCAAGTCCTGGATGCTGCTGAGCGTTTGGGAGAGAGGCTCACCTCGAAGAACAACACTGACATTCGCGATTTCCTCCTCCGCCGAAACCGACAGTTACGGAGTGCTTCCGTGGACTCTACGCCACCACCCTCATTCGCACCCATCAACCTGCAAACACGTTCACGAAATCTCAGGGGCGATAGCACTGAGCTGTCGAACTCCGGATGTAATTTTCGAGCCTTGGGTGAGCGCGAGTTCCCTCGTCCGTCCTCCGAAGGAAGCAACGCGTACTTGACTCGCTCGCAAATTGCAAGAGACAACCTTAGAAGAAACCGAGGATCTTCAGCTACACCGAACGACATTGCCGCCGCATTTCGTGAGTACGAGGAGAGAGATCAACCGGTCTCGCGTCCGCTTTCATCTACAGCACCTATGAATGGGCCTTCGAGGAGAACTGCAAACCAACGACTCATCACTGCTCACCGTGGTACATCTGCCGAGCCTCACGATCTTGGAAGACAATTTCAAGCATACGCCGTTACAGAGACACCAGCCGAACCACCAGCCGTAAAAAATCCCTTGAAGTCCAAGTTCGCCGCTGGCAAACAGCGTATCGTCGGAAACGCAAAAACTCATGCAGAACCTAGTAACAATAAGCAACCAGCATCTCAAGACTCTCTCTACGCTCCCCCGCCTCAGCCAAAACGTAAACGTGGCCGTACTCGAACGAGATCCTTCAAGCGCGCATTATCATACATCCCCGAATCACACATGACTAAAGACACCATCGTCCAGATCGCCACTGATACTCAATCGATCGCCAACATCATGCGCAAACTCGACATGTCCCACAATGCTCTCGAGTGGGGCTATCCGGCCGAGCAAGCCGACGATGCTTTCGCTGATCCTGTTTCTGAGGGGAGGGCGTACGAGTGGTGCGTTTTCCTGGATAAGAGGCTCGATGAGTGGTTTGAGAGGACTGAGGGTGCGGATGTTGTGAGTGTGCTAGTAGATGGTGTCAAGAGGGGACTTGCGGATGATGATGTTGAGGAGCTGATGGGTGTAGTGTAGTGGAGGTCTGAAAGTGCAATGTGAGTGAGGAAGAGTAAGAGAGGGGAAGATGTTGGTGCGATGTGCTATGGAAATGATCTACGGAAAAGGGAACGCAAAACGGGCATGGCGATATGACATACATGGTGAAGAAGTGTCAAATTATTAGGCATACGATGTATGACGATATGGCAGGTAAAAGTCCTATAGGAAGCGAGAGGCGAAGTACTTTTGACACCTTATGGACACGATCTATTAGTGCACGTGTAAATGCGTATAGGGTGCTTGGTGAAGCGACTCCAGGTGAGCTAAACAACAAATGGTACCATGTTGTATCTCTTAGCAATAAGCACTTAACGCCGAAAAAGATAGCACAGGCAAAGTACATGTTGGAAGTTGTCAAAGGGTATATTCTCTTTTAAGTGCCCAGATGCACATGCACATGCACATCACATCCCCAATACTATACTGTACAATCGGACTCAAAACGCCGTATTTTGACCGCTCATGATCCTTAGGTAGTCTCCAATCTTTTCCGTCTTGGCTCACCCATCCAAAACCCCACTCTCCTTCAAACTCCTAAACAGCTCCGGCTCCAAAAACTTACTAATCGTAACATCCTCGGCAAGCCCCTTCCTTCTCCTCGTCTTGAGCACGAAATCCCTCGCCAGCGCCTGCGCACTCGCCGGCTCCAGCTTCCTTAACTGCACATCCTTATCCAGCGGATCGCCCGGGACGATACTCCAGCGATCGAACAGTAGAGACAAAGATACACGACCCTGAGTATGGATCCGGAGATCGGTTTCAAAGCCGAAGGAGTCGATGACGGGGATGAGGCCTTTGACGGAGTAAAGGGGTGTACCGGCGATAGGTCCGTCTTGCAGGACGTGCCCCCGGCGGCGCGCCAGTACGTTGTAGATTGAGGATGTAGCGTCTGCGGGGCCGATCATGGAGCAGCTGTATACTGGCTCCATAAGGCGCGGGCTGGCCATTAAAAAGCTTGAGTAGCATGCGCGTCGGGCTGTGGGGATGATCTGGCCGCCGCCGCGGAAGATGGGCTCGGGGGCTAGCGAGACATCGGTGACGCGGAATTTGGTGTTGCGGATTGGTTCTTCGCAGAGGGGTCCTTCGCGGGTGGCCCAGCTGAAGCCTTGGCGTATGGTGTCGCGGACTGTGCGGAGGGATTTGGGGTCGATGTCGGAAGGGAGGGTGTCGTTTTGGAGGATGTTGGGGCCCATGTCGTCGGGTCCAAAGGCCCAGATGTTGCGGCTCGCGAGGAGGTCGTAGCCGTAGTTCTCTTCGAAGAATTTTCCAACGACACGGACGGGGTCTTTGATGTTGACTTTGCCTGATTCGATGTCTTCGGCGATGCCGGGGTCGAGTGGTTCGGCGATCATGGTAAGCTTGTTCTTCTTGTTGGGTGTTATAGCGTAGGATTTGATAGCGGACATCTCGACGACTGTCTCGCTGAATCGAGTTACGGGATCGGAGACTTTGATCTCCATGTCCGCGTACAATCTTCGGAGATCGTGCAGCACACAGTCCATGTATAGCTCGCCTGTACCGAGGATGACGTGTTCGCCCGACTCTTCGACCTTTGTGGTGATAAGTGGGTAAGACTTGTTGATCTTCCTTAAGCCGTCCAGCATCTTGGGCAGCTCGGAGGGGTTGATAGGTTCGACGGCGACTTTAAAGACCGATTCGAAGAAGTGACGGATTGGACGGAAGATGTAAGCCTCTTCATCGTCGGGCAGCTTCTGTGCAACAATGGTCGCTGTCTTGACGATTGAGTTGTCTACCCCTCCCAGGAGTACCCAATTGCCTGCAGGAACACCACTTGTGGGAACGTTGTACCTCGATTCTGCTATCCAAGTGTCAGTGACTGTGGCGACGACCATGTCTTCTTCGTCTTCGATCGTGTAGCCTTCGCCGAGGACGCGGACCGATTGGATGGGCTTTGCTATGCCGCTCATGACTCGTCCTAGAGCGTTGAACGACTTTGCGTCGCTTGTGTTGAAGAGCTTCGTAACATGGACAACCAACGGCCCGTCCTGGTCGCACTTCTGAATTGCCTGTGCGGTCTTCGTGTCCAATGGACCGGTGTAGTACCTCTCGAGAAGACGTTTTGCGCCTTCTTCTGGTGACGGAACGTGGTGAATAACCATGTCCACAAGGCCCGTGGCTGGACCGAAATACTGTTGACAGACCAGCCTCATGAGCTCCTTCGCATCCGTTTTGTACTGCGAAGGCTTCAATCGTATGCCCAGTTGGGCAAGCGTGTCCTCCAGATCGTCTGGACTCTCGCTCAACGTGTGCGCATACAGCTTGTAGATGGGCTCCAGCACCCAGTATACGAACGAACGCGTAGAGCCCTCTTCTACTCCTTTCCGTGTAAACTTGCGACTCCTCGGGTTGTAATAAATGTCACCCCACAGCCGCAAAGCGAACTTCGCTGCGTCTATGCTCTTCGGAGTCGTGCCGAATCCGCCCTTCTGTCCGCTGTCAGGATAGAAGTCGGCATACATCTTCGCGAACGACTGCAGAGTGAAACACCATCGCATCGCGGTAGAGGCGAAGGCGACGTTGCCTTTCTCAGGGCTTACGCGCCGCCTCTCTCCCCTGCCAGGTATTGTGTTCTCAATGACTGTGTTGACCTCCTCTATCACATGCTTGATCTTGAAATACGCGTCCTTGGGTGGCAGCTTCAGCTCGAGTATCAGGCGATCCATCTTGTTCACGACCAGTGTGAGGGGCAGGTCCTCGAGCACAGCATGCTTGATGACCTGCTCCGTCTGCACCTGGACGCCTTCCACCACGTCCACCACCAGGATCACACCGTCGACCAATCGCATAGAAGCTGCAACCTCATCGACGAAGTTCACGTGCCCTGGTGTGTCCAGTATGTTGAACAAATGTGACTTTCCGGCCGTATTCTGCAGGACAAGGCTCATCGGCGCAGCCTTGATTGACAGCCCCCGCTCACGTTCTAGCATATGTGTGTCTGTGTATCGCAGCTGCTCCTCGCGCTTGCGCCCCCTCTTCGTGTCCAATCTATCCTGGATGTCGTGTGTTTCTAGCACTAGCATGTCCATGAACGCAGTCTTGCCGTGATGCAAATGGCCCGCTATC
Organism: Lophiotrema nucula; assembly: GCA_010015825.1. NCBI lineage: Eukaryota > Fungi > Ascomycota > Dothideomycetes > Pleosporales > Lophiotremataceae > Lophiotrema > Lophiotrema nucula. Next base: position 234,040 of record ML977317.1, on the reverse strand, counting down.
GCGATGTTCCGTATCTGGTCTGGATAGTTGGTCAAGTCCGTCATGAACTCTCGGTTGAAGTAGACCGGCGGCAGATCTGCTTCCTGGACTGTGAACTTCTTCTGTACGACAGGCGCAATGATCGGCTGGTCGAGCGCCTGCGTATCCTCTTCCTGGACGAGCACTTCGACATCGGGGCCGTAGACGTCGGACGCGGAGGGATAGTACTGCTTGTCCTCGTGAAGAATGACGGCGTTCGAGGGCCCTTCGTCCACCTCCATCAGCTGCTGGTCCGCTTCTTCCTCCTCTTCCTCGCCGTCGAGCACATAGGCGTCCGCTGCGTCGCCGGAGGACTGCACATCGTCGTCGGACTCGGCCTCGCCGATAAAGTTGCCGAATTCGTCGTAGAGGTCGTCCATCTCGGCGGTATCGTGAAGTCAGCGGCGGTGGGGGGGATGCGCGCCTGGAGCTCGAAGCTATCCAGCAATTCTGTAGATGCCTTGGCGCGCCGGAGAAAGTGTTCGGCCTAGCGCATATTCTCGCGCCCAGCAGGCGGTGAGAACAAGGGCAAGGGACACCAATCACAGGCAGACTCTCCCGCAGGCTCTCCAGCGCTCGTTTCCGCCGGTTGAGCTCCGAGCACCATATTTCGATCAGTAACCCTTTCGCAGACTCAGAGCGGTGTGAGTTGCGCTGAGAGTATATTTGGACCCTTCCTACCTCCAACTTCTTCCAATATCCCAATCATGTCGTTCGCACCTGTCTACGTTGTCTCGTCTGTGCGCACGCCCATGGGCATGTTCCTGGGGTAAGTTTGCTGACAGGATGGTGGGGCGCACTGCAAAAGCTCACCAACGCAACAGCTCCCTCTCGAGCCTCAGTGCTGTCCAGCTGGGTGCCCATGCTGTGAAGGGTATGAATAGCTTCCTAACCTTTGTGCAAGCTCGATTGAGCTAATTGCTGCTTCCAGCTGCCGTTGAACGTGCTGGTATCAAGCCCGAAGATGTTGAGGAAGCCTTCATTGGCAATGTCCTCTCTGCAAAGTATGCAGCCTCCCGACCACGTCGACAATACCAGCCCTAACTACTTCTACCAGCCTCGGCCAGAATCCAGCTCGGCAAGTCGTCATTGGCGCAGGTCTTCCCGAGAGCGTCGTTGCAACCACCGTAAACAAAGTCTGCGCCTCGTCCCTCAAAGCAATCATACTCGCCGCGCAGACCATCATAACAGGCAATGCCGACATAGTCGTCGCAGCCGGTACCGAGAGCATGTCGAACACCCCACACTACCTCCCGAGCCTGCGAACCGGTGCCAAGTTCGGCAATCAGTCACTGATTGACGGTGTCCTGGTAGATGGGTTGACCGACGCATACAAGAAAGAGCACATGGGTCTCCAGGGCGAGGAGTGCGCAGACGATCACACATTCAACCGCGAGCAGCAAGACGAGTACGCTATTCGATCCTACAAGAAGGCTCTCGCTGCACAGGAAGCAGGATGGTTCAAGGAGGAGATCGCACCTGTGGAGGTTTCAGGCGGCCGTGGCAAGCCCAACATCACAGTTGACAAGGACGACGAGCCCAAGAACGTACGTAAACTCGTATTTGTTCACTACTCCAGTTGGCGTTACTGACTGGAAACAGTTCAACGAGTCCAAGACAAAGACCCTCCGACCCTCATTCAAGCCCAAAGACGGCACCGTCACCGCCGCGAACGCATCACCTCTCTCCGACGGCGCAGCTGCCCTCGTACTCGTCTCCGAAGCCGCCCTCAAGAAGCACAACCTGAAGCCAATCGCAAAGATCCTCGGTTGGGGAGACGCCGCACACAACCCCTCCAAATTCACCACTGCCCCAGCGCTCGCCATCCCTAAAGCGCTCAAGCACGCGCGCGTCGAGCAGGGCTCCGTCGACGCTTTCGAGATCAACGAGGCGTTCAGCGTGGTCGCTCTGGCCAATATGAAGATCCTCGGTCTGAACGAAGAGAAGGTCAACCTCCACGGAGGCGCCGTTGCGCTTGGCCACCCACTGGGTGCGTCTGGTGCGAGGATAACAACGACGCTTCTTGGCGTGTTGAAGGAAAAGAAGGGCAAGATTGGCGTTGCTGGGATCTGCAATGGTGGTGGTGGTGCTTCGGCGCTTGTCATTGAGTCGTTGCAGTAGTTTTGTGCGTATGTCGCTGCTGGAATGTGAGGTTTCAACAACTGGGATTGGTATTGAGAGAGGGATATGTACGTGTGTCTGTGCTTGATGTGCGCTTTTCGCGCGATAGAAGCTTGATCTAACGTCGAGCTGGAGAATTTGTTTGGCGATGAGATGAGGTGCGTGGGAGGATCAAGGGAGGCTGGATAGATTGTAATCACTTGGAGATGAATGGTACTGCCTAATACTCAAAAGCTCAATATTCTCTCACATCTGCAGTCCATCCACTCTGGTAACCCAAATGATTGATGGGTTGTCCAATTGTTTATTGATACAGAAGTGCAATGTGATATCATTATATTATCTATGCGGTCACGGACCATACAATCATAGCAGAGAGAGTCTTGCATGAAGAGGGTGTTACTGTGGTTTTGATACTTGGTGCTGTCCTGTGCAACGAGAGAGGTATGATGCAGACGCTTCTGCTCAACATGTAACACAGGTGGGCTGTACTTCTCGGTTGTGTACCTGTCAAAGACGGTCTGCTGGTGGTTAGGTTACGTGTGATCTTCGCCGAGCCAGTGGTTGTGAAACAACAACTCAATGGGGTACCGTATGTGTCCATCCGGCGGATTGAGGGGCGTGAACAGTGGTGCATCTGAGGCTGTGTCTCTTTAGATTTGCTCCCTAGAATTTACTTTTGCGAGACAGGGCGCTGAGGTGGTGTGCGCGAAACAGCAAACAGCACCTCAGAGGATCGAACGTTTCTCTACTCTGCAGAATTCTTTCATTTATTAGTAGCGATTAATCTGTATCACAGGTTTGCGTCCGATAGATCGTGCAGCAGTTTGAGATAACTCTCATATGAAGCTTCATCCTTCTCGAGCATTAAGCAACGCGGAAGGAACTGCCGTCTTACAAGAAGATCTTCGGCGGGAGTCTGTTTGATGCGCCGCATTGAAGAGGATCAGATCTGAGGTCGAGCCTTTCACCAGGGCCGAAAAGAGGATTGCCACAAGGGGTCGTGTCTCAGATATGATTCCTCGCGTGACTCTCATTTCGCACCTGCGAGTTCGAGAATAGCAGCCACAGCGGCCTTCTGTGTACGGATGGCGGCACCAAGGCCGCGCAAGCTCGTTGTTTCGAAGGGCTGCTTCACGAGGGAATTTTTTCTTTGTCGAGTGAGTCTTTCAGGCAGCTGGTCCGAAGTGTAGGACGAGTCCGAAGCGTGGCCATGGAGAAACTTGGTTGCGAAACGCTGGCACCGACTGTCTTCGATTGCAGCAAAAGAAGCGTAAGCATAGGTTCCGAAAATTCACTTCTGCTGCAATGGAAGCTGGAGAGGCGTCTTCGATCCTAGTCTTCATGCTTTTACATGCAATCATTCGTGCGCGAGGTTTATCGATAAGCTGGAGATGAGTGGTGGTGGGGAGATTGGATGGGTCGCGCGGATGGTTTCAGGTCGGTGGAAACATTACCCCTGATCGACTTGTCGCCGCAAAATTACGGCTCGGCACCTAAGCGCTGTCGTCTCACTGGGCCGCAAGCTGGATACCTTTCCTGCTTGGGATAGAATACAGTACCACTGCTGCAGCACCGAGCTTTCGCACTTCCATCGCCAAAACAATGTCAGCCAATTAACCTTTGAAACACCATCAACTCTCGCCCCTCTGCGTTTCAATCATGCGGCAACGAACAACGACCAACTCGTTTTCTTTCTTCTGCCCCAGTCCGTCTCCTTTCGCTGTCTGAAAGAAACGCCTGAGGTAGTCAAGGGTACCTGTCCTACCCACGAAGTCCAAGGACAACCAAGTCCCTCCCCGTTTCACGCGCCACCACTCACACCCATTCAGCCAACCTTTACAATGTTTATGAAACGCCCCGACTTCGTGTCCCACAGATCCAGGGACATTTCCCCATTAATATGTGCCTGACTAAGGCCTGACCCGTGCATATCAGTGGCTCATGCGACTCCCCGCCAAAGAGGGCTTGGTGTTCATCTTCGAGCTGCTCCACTGAGAAGTCGCGCCGCTAGGATGTCGTGTGGCTCTCGCGGACCAGAGCCCGGGCATTGAAACAAAGCTTGATTGCACTCGTGTACATCAGCCGCCTGCTAGTTCCAGGCACAGGACCCTTGATGGCGAATCGAAGCCTGGCTCGAAGGGAGCACCGCTACGCGGAAACGCCCACGGACGTCTCCCTCTATTTATGTGACCCAGACCCCGACCATGGTAACCTTCTCACGATCTGCCGATCTTGCATTGCCTTTTTCTCTTCTTTGGAGTTGTGGCTCTTCTTCCCTCTTGAGGGCTTCTCTTCTTCTAAGCGTCTAGTACGCTAAGTCATTCCTTCTTCGATTCTACGTACACCTCCTTCATTCAAGATGTACATTTCGACACTCCTTTCGGCTTCGGCCCTTGTTCACCTCTCCATAGCTGGCTATGCGTTGCAGGATGATTACATGCAGGACTTCTTTGGCAACTTCGACTTCTTCACATCGGCAGATCCTACGAATGGCTTCGTCAAATTTGTCGATCAGTCGACTGCTCAGAGTACAGGACTGATAAACTCGACGGGGAGTGCTGTCACTTGGGGCGTCGACAGCACGAACGAGACGCCAAATGGCAGACCAAGCGTGAGGATCTCGAGCAAGAAGACGTACGACACGGGTTTGGTCATTCTTGACGTGGCTCATATGCCTGTTGGGTGCGGTACCTGGCCCGCGTTCTGGATGGTCGGACCAGAGTGGCCGACCAAGTGAGTCAAGCCTCAGAGTCATAGCGACAGTGACTAACAACATTCAGCGGCGAGATCGACATTCTTGAAGGCGTCAACGAGCAAGAGACTAACTCAATGACCCTCCACACTGGTCCTAACTGCGCCATCTCAACGAACAACGGTATCTTCTCGGGCGAGGTTGCTACGTCAAACTGCGACGTCAACGCTGCAGACCAGAACAAGAATGCCGGGTGCTCGATCGCGAGCAAGGACACACAGAGCTACGGTACTGGATTGAACAGTGGCCAAGGCGGTGTTTATGCTACTCAATGGACGGACCAAGCCATCAGTGTCTACTTCTTCCCTCGAGACTCGATTCCAGACGATGTGACCAGTGGCTCGCCAGATCCAACCGGCTGGGGTACCCCCGATGCCAAGTTCCAGGGTGATTGCGATATCGCGAGTACTTTCAAGCAGCAACAGATCGTCTTCGACACCACGTTCTGCGGCGACTGGGCTGGAGAGGTCTGGTCAAGCGGGTCCTGCGCCTCGAAAGCCGATACTTGCGAGTCTTACGTTCAGAACAACCCTTCGGCCTTTGCCAACGCTTACTGGACCATCAACTCGCTGAAGGTCTACCAGGACGATGGTGATGCAACACCTGCTCCAGGACCCAGCAGCATTGCGTCTGTGTACCCAAGTAGCATTGCTTCGATTATTCCTACATCCGAGATCCCCATCCCATCGCTCACTGTTCCCGTCATCTCGGGTAGCACTCTTGCGCCACCAGCTGTCTTCACATCTGCTTTCTCTACTGTCGCTCCTGTACCGACTGTGCCGGTGTCGACTGGCTTCGGTGGAGGTCGGCATAGCAGGTCTCACCGCTTCAGTCGCTCTCAAGACAACAACGAGCTCGCGCCCACTAGCGCTGCTCCATTCCCCACGGGCAACTCCTCGAGCATTGCATCCGGTCCAAGTGCTCCGGCAGTGACATCAGGAGCTGCTACCAGCAACGCTACTTTGTCTTCTGCAACTACCGCGCCCGTTGCAAGCAACCGGCCTGGCACCAACAACAACTTCCCCAACGGCCCTATGAACGAATTCGATTGGCCACAGGCTGCTGGCAATGGCAACAATGGCGGCGCTGCCTCCTCTGCTGCAGCCTCATCGAAGATCGCATCCTCTGCCGCCGCTTCAAGCGCAACAGTTCCCGCTACAACCCTCGGAACAGCCACGTCCGCGCCCGCTGTCCCAGCAGTCTCCAGCACACAGGTCGCTGCCGCCCCAACAAGCAACGTACCCAACCGCATCGTCCAAACCGTCTACGAAACCCTCTACGTCACCGTTCCAGCCTCTGCTCCCACCCCAGCAGCCAGGAAGGCACGACACGTCCGCCAGCACAGGCGTAGACTCACTCAGCATCATGCTGCTCGCCGCTAGCCGGCGTCAGCTAAGGCGTTTGCATATATCCATGGAGGATAGGATAGGATAGAGATACCCACTTTCTTTGTATATACGTTAACTTCTGTTGTTTTTTTGGTAGGGTTTGGTGGAATTGGAATTGGATTTCTGGAGGTATATATCTTCTAGGTGGACTTTTTGTGGCATATATATATATAAATATGGGAGAGTAGAGATACATGCATTGATCAATCAAAGATGGTCCGTTTGCAACATGTTCGGTAGCTCGAGCGTGGTCGTGTGGCCTGTGCTTGCGCTACTGTACCGGTATATAACACTCTTCGCCCTCGCCTTGAAGCTTTTCTTCTACACTTCACATCTCCCTTGCATTCTTTAAAACTAGTTCGCGGGAATGTGCATGTAAAACTGCGATAAATATAAGACTGGCTATATTATAATGCCTCCTTCGGCACGACCTAGAACTTCCTTCCAAACTCATCTATGAGATCCTGGTTAAAAAGCAGAGGAAACCCGATCAATGACTATTCCAAATCACATAATTGTTATCCGAGAAAGCATATAAACCTCACACGCGTCTCATATGTCTTCTCCACACTCTACAGAACATCTTCAGAAATGTATTGAAATTCAAGATCAAACGGCTGATGCAGCTGAGCGGATACAAAAATCCAGATCCAAACAAGAGAATGTCTACATTAGCACGAGTTAAAGATACTGAAGCGCTTCAGCATGACAATTCCCTTCCAAAAACAACTCTCCCACAGTGTATGTGCTTTCCTTCCTTCAAAACTTTTTCAGTTTATGGTGATGCTATATAAATCACACAGAAGATGTAGGAGTTTCTCTTCCTCACTTTAGAACTCCTCTCAATCTTCTAAAAAGGACAGTTGCACTCAACCATGTAGTTGAGCGAAGACGAAAGAAAGTCAAAAATGGATCAGTTAATGTTCAAATCGGCACCAGTCCAGAATTAGACAGCCGCCGAGCGGATGGAGATATGAAACTAAAAGCTTATCAGAAATGAGAACGTTCTCTTCGCATGTAGTATTTCTACTACCCAGTCAAGGATATATAAACCCCAACGAATACGGTTTGTGATCTTCCTTCCACACCTTACTGTTCTTCTACTCTTCCAAAACTGTGTGCAGTGGGTGACATGCAATTGATTTCGGAAACAAGTAGAGCACAGAGAAATGTGTGTAGCAGTATAATTTTAGAGCGTACGACCACTCAAAGACATGGAGATCCACTGTCGTCTCTATCTTACCTAGTATTCGAAATACATCTTCTACTCGCAACATGTTGGCACGATTAAGACGCCAATAAAAATCGAAATTCTAAAGCCCCATGGTATCATTCCTACACTACATCGCCATTTATACTTTTTTAAGATATCCAACACCAGCGCTCAATGTTCAAGAGACGCCGAATTGGACCAACTATGTGTTTAGTATTGTAATTATTAAAATTGACAAAGTACTTGAACATGTCGCCACAGAAAAGTCTCTTGTTAGAAGCCCTGTTCCGAGCTAATATCATGTTATAAAGCCGAAAGTCTTGGAAACATGATTCTATCTATCTAGTACAGAACTTCCTCACTCTCTGAAACAGGCCAGAAGCCAACGCCATGCAGTACGACTATTGAAATACCTACCAACGCCCTTGTATGTGCGCAGCCGCGCGAACTCTAGAGTTTTCCCGAATATGTCGTTATGGTAATCGACATCTATCTCATCTTCACTCCTTGAATTTTCAGTTGCTTTTATCGATGAGACGAGAAAGTTGATAGAACCATTATCAAGGGTGTCCTGTCACGGACCATGGCTTCCATAGATCTTATCTGAAATTATTTATTACTTTAAAAAAGAAATAGCCGTATTTTAAATGCGATTAGTTATTAGAAGACGACCCATACTAGTGGTATGTCTTAGAGAGAGGCTATAGATATTGAAGCAAAAGACAATACAGGAGTGCTGCAGTCTTCGAATGTGACGTAGATGGGATCTTGTTCGAAAGCTTGCAGCGCTTCAACAGTCTTAACACGAGATCTGTACCCCCAGTCTGGGTGTGCGCATCGACACAGCTTTAGAAAAAAAAGCCTCACCGGACGACACATGTTGCTTCTCTACATACCCAGTCCCATCAACAAACCAGAGCATATTCTGATTATTCTTTTTGCGGCTGTACCGAGTATATAAGATCGGCACCCTGCGCCATGATCTGTCTGGATCACTTTACTAGTATTCTATTGTCTAAAATGACTAGTGCGGTAGATGCATGCAATCTAACAATAAAAAGATACTCATTGGCCATTTCATGTCATGCTGCATCAGTGCGAATTGCCAACTTCGATGCACCGTTATGTATGAAAAGATACTACGATCCACTTTCATTCCTACCTCTCTGAATAGTTGGAAAGCTGTCCTGAAGAGAGCCTATAAGAGACTGCCTGTTCCTAATAAGTAATAGCATCCATTCTATACCTCGGGATACTTCTATACTTTGTAGACCAAGGGCTTTTGAATACATACGGCTGAGTGAATTGAAACTGATGACGAAACACAACATGTCAGTATCAGCGTCGGTCTAGAACAGTTCATCTGCCAGCCAGTTGAAAATAAATACAGGAGTCCTTCACACCACGACTCTCAACTATTCTAGACGTTGATACAAAGGTTGACTCGTGAAAATGCAATGTCTCTGTCACCCATGTTCACCACTTCCCCGAATGTTAGTTTCAAAAAAGTATGTCTCAGGCAATCGATGTCGGGAGTGGCTAAAATAGTGGAGTTAATTCGCTGTGCCTGGCTTATTTACTAGAATCGAAATCTCGAAATAGTATAAGATATGACTTATGAACACTCTCTCTCTGATAGCTTTTAGATTTATAATTGTTAACCATTGACCACATGGTTATAGTAGTAAGAAAGCTTTGCAAGTAAGAATTTGTTATAGCCGATATAAGTGAAAGAACGATGTTGCTGGAACCATGCACAGACTAATCTTGCTACCTAAGTTCTAGAGCTTTCGAAGACAACAACGCACCCACGAATGGGATCATTTTTAAAAGTATAAATGGAATCCTAAGATGTCTGCAGGAGCAAACCCTTGAGTTTATATCAAAATATTCTACAACTTGGATTCATGCATTTGACTAGAGACTCTTCAACTACCCTTCACGCTACTTCTCCGGGTATGGGCTTGAAACCTTCCTACTCCGTCCATATGCGACTGTAGGCTAAGTACAGCAAGGGAATCATACTGCTACTGAATGCGTCTCTTCTCCTCATATGAAACTTGGATATGGAAACATAACTTAGACCGGTCAATGTCGTATTTGAAATCTGGGTGCGTGTATGGCTGATGTGTGTGTTCATATCTTTCTAAAGTAAAGGTTGGTTCGCTTCATGCACTGAGGTGGAACATAAGTTGTGGTATGGAGACAATATTGAAAACAAAGAAGCTGACTTCGACATATTATCTGGTATGGAATTATGTGTATATATCCCCGCTGAGCTCCTCTTTTTGAATTCCGCACCACTCTACAAATGTTACTAGACATATTAAAAGTTGAACTCAACAAGATCATGAGCTGAGCACCAATTTCTACGAAATTAAGTACGGATGTCAACACCAGCCTATCTTCTAAAAAGCATAGGCCGATTGTTGAAAGCAAAGGTGAATGCGGCAATTAATCCAATACTGTTACGAATACGGATGAACATTTGTTGAGAGAACGTAAAAGACAGTGCTGAGAGAAATTATCTTGAAGACTTACGACGAGCACGTTATCTCACTCTGCTTTGACATTTACTTTAAACATCAGGGATGCTGCTACATCTCTACCCGCTCAAACAAAATCAGGTCAAGAGCAAAATCCGGTAAGATTTTCTTGATGCAGTCATCTTGTGCTCCTGTCAGATGTTATCATTACAACTCCGCACTTTGTAGTATGAGCTGTTACTAGAAGGTGGAGCTTTGGCGCAGAATGTGTACAGCTATTAATTTCCAAAATCTTTAATTGGCTAGCCGATATGGAAGTCTTCCCTGAACCAAAACCCATGTCACCCATCGAAGCTCTCCTCTTATATTGTGAGGATAATATGGGTATGGGTTCAGTCTGACACATTGAGAACTGGAACCCAAAATGCTCCCGGATCATGCAATATCTTCCATATTATACAACCCATATGACGACTAATCATATGCAAAGCTTTCTGTCCGTTTATAAACCATAATTATACTAGAAAACAGACACCTAAGCGGCGATGTACTGAAGCAGTATTCAAAGCAAACAATAGCAGCATTCCAGTGCCGTATAAATACCTCTAAGAACCTCTTATGTCTTAAAGTTATGGCTATGCAATAAGTCTAAAATCAAGTCCGAGTGAGAAAATGTTTGCCTCTTGAGCTTTGAGCGCTCCTGGTCCATGCGTCTAGGATAGTCAGATCAAAGCAGACGTATGCGCTCTTTGCCTGTTATCTTAAGAGAATATCTCGATCACTAGAAGATAGATAAACATTGTCGCCATGCTGCAGTCATGTTCCTGGATTCCACCACAAGCGCTTCAGAATATGAGAATAAGTCCAGCTGACGAGACAGGCACTTTCGAAATTGGAGTACCCTCGCCATGTGCGTAATAGAAACCTCAGAATCGTATTCACCGCCGAAATTGTCAAAAGAGCTGCGAACTTGTTGTATGTCTCTGGAAGGCATATATAAACCCTAACATTCCCCCAGATCCTTTTTTCACCACCTTCGTGGCACACTTTGGAAGGAAGCAAGTTCATCAGACATGCTCGAATTTAAGGATTGAGCGCTCCTGGTCCATGTTAACAGGAAGATAAGCCGATTTCTTTGTCCGATTCTTCTTAATCTATACGAACGCTATATGTTCAGCTACATCATAATCTGATCTATTGCCTGCGCATGCGTAGCTGTATTAGAATACACACTCTTTATCTTATATGTAACGATAAGTATATCGCTGCGGACGTGGTCTCTGATAGCAGAAACGTCCTATCAGAACAGGACCAACACTTGTTCATACACCCGAATATTCAGCTTTTGAAACGATGCCGAGTTGAGGCCATGTTCAATTTCGATTCCCGAGCGCTCCTGGTCCATGGGGCAAAACAGCATTCCAACCAAGCGATGCTGTGATCCATGACTACACTATTTAGCTGTAGGAGTAAACCAGTGTATAGTCTCGAAATTGCGCACCAAAGCAATCCATGACACCAACACACTTCTGAAAAGAAGAGATAGAGGCCCACATGGAAAACACACTGATTTACTTATTGAAATCCAGATGCTGTGGCCCGATGGGGAATAGCGAGATTGAAACGGAGTATACAGTCACGACATGCGAAAGAAATGGGAAAAAGACATGTACGACGCTCTGATGGATCCACAAGACCGATTCGCTCCCTTGGTATGACTGCCAATTATTTCGGAACTTCAGAATTGTAGTCTATATGCAGATATCGCGGGTATATAGCTGCGAACGAAGAACGAAGATCAAAAAGATTACCAAGACCGATCGGTGTGCCGTGATAAGGATATGCAGCCAGTTGCGGGGTAACGAGCATGCTATTCGTCCAGATCACGTATAGCGTTACACCAAAGTACAGATACGAGCAACCCCGAGTACTGAAATCAACCATGGAAAGGCTCAAGGGAGATTAGAGAGCGTTTATCGGTGCGGCCCGGGCCTAGTTATAATGATGAGCAGGCACGCTCCAGCTCTACTGCCGACAAGTTCGGGACGCTTGACACCTGTTTTGAAGGCACTGCGCTATAGCTGAGCACACTACATCTTCATGGCGAAAGACGAAGAGCTCAGACCTCAGCCACAGTCGTCTAGCAGCAACATGGATGTAGAAAAGCAAGCCGCGATCCAGCTCTCCGAAACCGCATCTCCAGTACCTACAGCTACATCATCACAGAAACCGACTCGACTGCTCACCCGTCTCCAAGAATGGAACACTCGAATCGAGTCGCTCTCCGGTTTCGAAGCGCGAGGCATCACGCGCGTGCTCCCGGATGAGCGTCAACAGCCTTCTGGTGCTGCATACCTGCAGATGGTGCTCCTCTGGTTCAGCGCAAATATCACTGTTAATAACCTTGTCGTTGGTCTGTACGGACCCTTACTATTCCAACTCGGGTTCCTAGATTCGAGTCTTTGCGCCGTTTTTGGAGTGGCGCTGGGTGCCGCGAGTACGGCGTATATGAGTACTTGGGGTGCTGTTAGTGGATGTCGAACTTTGGTACGTGAGCCTCCAATATGGAAGGTGCTGTGGTTAATGAGCATAGGTTGTTGTGAGATACTTCATGGGGTATTGGCCATCTAAGCTCTGCGTCTTGCTCAACATCGTCCTGATGGAAGGGTACTGCACCATTACGGCAATCATTGGTGGTCAGATTCTCTCGGCTGTAAGCGGTGGAAGTATGACGATTGCTGTAGGGATCGTTTTGGTATCGCTTGTCGTGATGTTCATAGCTGTTGTGGGATTGAAAGTCTTCCATATCTACGAACGGTGAGCTGAATCGGGGCTCTTCACCACAAGCTGAGCTGACATGGGCTTTGCAGATATGCCTGGCTACCACAGCTTCTAGTCTTGTCCGTTCTCATCGGCTCAGCTGGACCTTTCTTCACCACCTCCGTGGCCTCCATTGGAAGCACCTCTCAGATCGCGGCCAATCGACTATCCTGCTTCTCGCTCTGCTTCTACGCGCCGAACTCCTGGGGCGCCTCATCCTCGGATTATTACGTATATTATCCGGAGAAGACATCAAAGTGGAAAGCCTTTGCGTTGACGTGGACAGGCCTCACCATGTCCTTTTGCTTCGTCTATATGCTGGGTATTGGCATCGCTTCGGGCATCGCCACGCGTCCAGTGTGGGAAGAAGCCTATGGCATCTCTATCGGCGCTCTTCTCACTGTGAGCTATGGGCCCGTTGGCCGATTCGGAGACTTCTGCGCAGTAATACTCGCCCTAGGCTTGATTGCGAACAGCGTGCCTGGGACGTACTCGGCAGCGTTGGACTGCCAGATGATGGGTCGATCTTGGAAGATTGTTCCTCGCTGGGTCTGGACCATTGCTCTCGTTATAGTTCAGCTTGTGTGCGCTCTTGCTGGTCGCGACAAAGTCTTCGTAGTCTTTCAGAACTTCTTGGCCTTGATGGGCTATTGGCTGACGATTATGATATGCATCGTTGCGGAGGAACATGTGCTCTTCCAAATGACACGGGGAATTCAACTTGATTGGGTGGCCTGGGAAGAGAAGAGAAAGCTACCTGTAGGTTTGGCAGCGTTTGTGAGCTTCTTGCTTGGGTGGATGGGTGCTATTCTGGGGATGTACCAAGTCTGGTACGTCGGTCCTATCGCGAAGTTGGTAGCTGACATGGGAGCTGATGTTGGGTTGTGGGTCGGTTGCGGGTTTGCATTGGTAGCATTCCCACCTTTACGGTTTCTAGAGCTGAAGGTCATTGGTAGATGATTAGCTTTGCAAACGTATATTTCTGATCTTGAGTAACGGTGGGGATAACACCTGTGATACGTTTGCTGAAATTGCAAACTGGAATCATCGGGATCATAAGACAGACTGCGACGAATGCACCCTCGCAATGTTCCACGATGCCTCCTCGTAATATAATGATTGGCTATCTCCCAGAAATTGAGAAGCTCAGCAATCCATACACAACGGGGCAACTCGAGCTCCCCGGAACCGAGAGAGGTAGCGGGCAGTGCACTGGTAATCGTAATGACGTCCGGTCACGATCGCAGATCCTGTACTTAGGACATGGGTACTTGGGAACATCCTCGACATCTCGTGAATCGATGTAGGAGTCCATAAGAATAGCACAGCTTCAGTCTCTCGACGACGGCGGAGTTGGTTGGTGGGGCAGGTGTTGACCAATGAGAATGTCAGGACCCTTGTCCGGAACTCGGTCCAACTCACCTCTAAACCGGAGACTTCTATCATCTAATCCTCACACACGTCACGTCCCATGCTCAACGATGCTGAATGTCATCTGAGTCAGCTCTCTTCTCTTTGTTCCAATGATCACCTGACATCCTTTCCGCTCTCCAAGCTGTCTGCATCTCCCACGCCACCCCGATTTCGGCCGACGCTGTCATGTACGTGCTGCAGTGATGATATCCTTTGCAACAGCGGGCTCAGTCTCGAAAAGAAAGCAGGCATGCAAGAGCTGCCGACAACGGAAGAAACGATGTGATGTACTGATCCGCCACGTTACCGACAGGTTCTCGAGCTGACATCATCCAGGGAGAGCAGCCCTGCGCGTTGTGCTCTAAATGGGGTATTCAATGTGCCTACGATCTTCCCCATGGCACTCAGGAAGTTGCCTATCCACCATCGTTGCATTTTCCGATGCCTTTAGCACCGCTGGTTCCCGCCAAGCGACCGTTCCTTGAGGAGTCTGAAATAAACTTCGCGCAGGATCTAGTCGTGGCACCATTCCCAGGATGGAATTTCGATTCTCCTGGTGTTGTCAAGGTCAGCGGTAGAAACGAGCCAACTGACCATCTCACGCCTGACTCCGGACTGACACTCCCGAAAGACAACGGAACTAGCTTGGATCCTGACATGGTGCTTCCACCACCACTCCCCTCAGACGATGTATTAACAGAGCTCATCCACTTGTTCCTCACGCACTTCCATCACATACTTCCATGCTTTCACAAAGCTTCGCTGTTACGAGATGTTAGGAATCGCTATCTACAGACTCGAGCGCCACTCGTTCTCTATGCAATCATTTCTCTTGCTGCCCAAATGCATCACGACCCAGCTATCCAGGTGCAGCAAAATGATTGGTACAACCAGGCCAAGTTCCTATATGAGCTGACAACGAGAGAGCCAGATCACGCACTCCGGACACTACAGGCCATCGTATGTCTCCAGCTGCATGGTTGTGCCAAAGGTGACTATAGTGCCATGTGGCTCTCAATCGGGAAGGTTTGGAGACAAGCTTGTGCACTGGGCGCGAATCGCCTGGATTCGGACCATCAACAAATGTTTCAACTTATGCCGGAACCCGCTACAGCCGTCGAAAGAGAAGAGCTCAGACGCACGCTCTGGATCCTCTTTATGCTTGATCGCGAGCTCTCATGGCCCACTGGCTGGCCTCATGCAATCGATGACCGGTACTTCAAGATCAATCTTCCATTGGAGGAAGAAGCATTTCAAGCTATGACTTCTGAGAGCGAGGACCTTTCGAAACACTCTTTGCCCTTCACACGCAATCTCAAGTCTCTGATCGCTTCGATACCATCAACATCCGAGCGACCGAACCTCCTC
The DNA here is from genome assembly GCA_010015825.1 of Lophiotrema nucula. Lineage (NCBI taxonomy): Eukaryota > Fungi > Ascomycota > Dothideomycetes > Pleosporales > Lophiotremataceae > Lophiotrema > Lophiotrema nucula. The sequence goes on along the minus strand of ML977317.1, from coordinate 218,458 downwards.
CACTGCCTCGTAGTCGCCAACGTGCTACTCGGACGCGTAACGGAGCACATACACTCTCTGCACGAAGATCCAAGCGATCCAGAATACGTGGAAGAGTGCCAGAAGTTAGACGATCATATAATCACGCTCCGTCTCAGCCTCCCACGAGCCACTACCTCCATTCTCGATGCCCCGCCCGAATCTCGAAACAATGTCATATGGCTGGTAACTACCCTGAACACTATTGCGATCCTCTTGCACTTTCGCGTCGCCGACATGACCGACCCGGACGAGTCCCGCGAACAGTTCTCGCGCGCTGTCATCGCCGCTAAGAACACTATGAGCGTCGTCAAAGATGCATCGCGCATCTCGACCGATCTTCTGCTCAACAGCCATATCGCGGCTTCTCTGTACATTGCGTCGGCAGTTCTCATCATACAGTGGAAGTTGACGGGAGATCAAAGTTTGAAAGCTGATATCGATCTAGTCGGCTTGATTTTCGACCGCGTCTATGAAGTCTTCACGTTTCCCGGGCTGAAATTCAAGCTGGCTCTACTGCACGACATGGAGAGAAGTGAGGAGAGCATCATCAAGATGCGAGATCGAGGGATGAAAGGTCTGCTCGCAGATTGCTCGAAGTGGAAATTCGTCCAGGACTATGTGACTAAACATGGAATCGTCTTACCACACTTTTTATAAGAGTCCTAACACAAAAAAACCCTCTTCGACTGGATTGAATTGGAATGCGCTCCAGGAACCTATCTACAGCATCCCCCACCCTTTCACTCCCATAACCTCAGTTAAACCCACTATTAGCAAGCAACTGCCCCCCATTCGTCGCCGCAACCGTCCCATTCGCAAACCTATCCCGCATAAACCACGCATACGCTTCCGCGCAATCACTCGGCTCCCCGACCGTCCTCGTCAGCGTCGCCCCCTTAAACTTCTCAATGACCCCCGGATGCGCATCTTCCAGCTTCTGCACCAACTCCGTGTGTATCGCGCCCGGCTCGACGTAATTCACTCTGATGGGCGCCAAATCGACAGCGAGCCCTTTGCTCATGCCGTCTGCGGTGCCGCCGCGCGCTGCCATGAGCGTCCAGCCGGGCATCGGCTTCTTGGTGTTGACGCCGCCAGTGAGGGTCAAGGAGGATGTGGGGGATTGGGGCATGTATTTCCCCGTGCTGAGGAGCTTGGCGACGAGAAGGACGGCGATGTAGCGCACTTCGAACGACACCATTGCGTTCTCGGCCGTGACTTGCGGAACCGTGGGGATATTTCCTATATCTCCCGCCGTGTACGCGACATGGTCGATCTTATCTTTCCCGCCATTCGTGATCTTCTCGAAGAGCTCTGTGAGGCGTGTCTCGATGTTCGCGCTGTCGGCGAGGTCGAGACCGTAGCCGGAGACTTTCTCTTTGGGGATGTTGGGGTAGATGCTGCGGAGCTCAGAGGCTTTTTTGTCGGCTTTGGGCTGGTTGGAGCCGCTGATTATGACGGTGCTTCCTTGTGAGAGGCAGAGGGAGGCGACGGCGAAGCCGATTCCGGAGGTGCCGCCGAAGATGAGGACGCGGGCGTCTTGGAGGCGGTTTGGGTGGGCCATTATTGGTGATTCTGGGTGTAGATTGGGTGTTGATACGAGGTTGTGTTTGGTGAGTGATGAGTTCAAGTCAGGTGTGGTGAAATGGTATAATGGGTTGAGTTGAATTGATTTGAGTTTGACGAGTGAATATGCTTTATACAATACACTTGTTCGCTGAGTTGAAATGTCTTGATATCGACCAAAACCTCGAGGTTCCTCCCTATTTATACATTCATCCAACCCTCCCGATGTCATCTCTGAGGCGTTATCCGTGCTATCGACATCATCCACCTCTTACAAATTCTCCACGGATATATCCGAGCCCACTACCTCCCCGCCTCGTCCCCGCCAGGAACCGCCAATACATCCCATATCATCAGTGCTTACGAAAGGATCGCGTCGGGGAGTTAAGGCGGGATGAGCGGCGGCACTAACGCATGAGCGGGATGGCGGGGCATATGTGCCGGTTGCGCACGAGCTAACTGGTTTCGATATGTTCTTGCGCGCTTATGAGTTGTGCAGCGCCGTGATAAAGACTTCTGGTACTCAATCGTCATACGAGCACCGCGTTATTTCTTTTATTTTTCGTTGATTAGGCTTGATATGGTAGTATCGCGAGGTGCTTCGTGTTCGCTTCTTCCACCAATTGAGATGGCGTTCTAGCAGATCTGGTCGGAAGACTCGGTTGATGAAGTTGTTCAAGTCCGCCTTCTTCTTGATGAGACCCTTCGGGTTCTAGGCTATTCTTAGCCTGAGCCTAGCCTGTACGTTTTGTGTGAATTTATACAGCGAATCTAGGGTCCGCTTGTGTGTATGAGAGTTGTTTGTTCTCTTGGGAGGCTCCAAGTGGAGTCGTAGCACAGCGGTGTCAGATGGATAAAAGTCCGAAGCGCACCGGCAGTTTAGGATACTAATGCTGCAGGCTAGCCGCTCATGGTAGCTTCAGACTGCGTTCCTGGAACCGGTTCGTGCCGTTCGACGTAGTTCATCCTGTCAGCTGAAGGTTTCAGCTTCTCCAAGACTTCAGCAGCGACTGCTACGGCAGCCTCTGGAAGACCTGCTACTCTCGCGACCTTCAGAGCGTGTGACTGCCGGTTGACACCCTTACGTAGCTTGTGGACATAAGAGAATGTGCCGTCATTCTCTTCAGCAACATCGTTGCAGTAACAGCCCAGCTTCTCAAAATCCCTCGTCATATCGGTAAGAGCGTGGAAGTGAGTTGCAAAGAGCGTACGACACTGGTTGACGTGGTAAAGATGGTGTAAGCAGGCGTACCCGACAGCGATGCCATCTTCAGGTGTCGTTCCTCGGCCAACCTCATCCATGATAACGAAAGAGCGAGGTGTAGCTTCCTTCAGAATCTGAGCAGTCTCTAGCATCTCAATCATGAATGTCGACTGATCTTGGTAGAGATTATCCGCTGAGCCCACACGACTGAAGACCTTGTCCACCAGACCAATCTCAACATACTCGGCGGGCACGAAAGAGCCAGTCTGGGCGAGTATGGAGATCAAGGCGTTCTGTCGCAGGTATGTGCTTTTCCCGGCCATGTTTGGACCCGTGATGAGCCAGATTCGCTCTTGGTCTCCAAGTGTACAGTCATTTGGTGCGAACCTGCGGCCTTGTTCACCCAGTCCAGCTTCGACAACAGGATGCCGACCGCCGATGACATTGTGAGAGGTGCTGGCGTTCAGTATAGGTCGGACGAAGCCCTTCTCCATTGCGAGTAGGGCGAAAGCGCAGGCAACGTCGAGTTCATCCAAAACGGCAGCGTTTCGTCGTAGCTTGACCAGATTGTGCACAACAGCTTCACGTAAGTCCCCGAGAACTCTCTGCTCCTCGTTGCGTATGCGGAAGCGCGTCTGATCCATCTGTACGCCTAGTTGAGTCCATTCAGGTACCTGAAATGATCGAGTTGACTTGCTACTGCTGAGGCTCTTAGGGTAATGCTCAGTCACTCGCGAGACATCTTTACCCTTGACGTGACCAATGTGCGCGAGATTTGGTGTCCATTTCAAAGTCAGACTAGATGTGCCCAACTTCTTTCTGAGCTGCGCCTCCATGTCCGACTTCATTTCAGCCATCGAATCTAGCGAGTCGTGAAGGCGCTTTAGGGTCTTGCTTGCATGCCGCTTCATTATCCAAACATCGTCCCTGCCGTCAGTGGCACTCTTGAAGCTTGGAGAGATCATATGCGGTTTGGGTTGGATACGTTTCGGCAGAGGTTTAAGGTCTTCTTCTCCAGCCTCCCTGCCTAAGACGTCTTGACTGAGATCCACCATCTCGGACGCTTCTTCATCCTCGATGCGATGTTGTTCAGATAGGCCTTCCTCGTCGATGGCGTCCAAGATTCGTTCGGCGAGCTCGAGGGGATGCACCAATTCAAAGCGCTTCTGCAAAACCAGTAAGCAGTCACGGCGTCGGTCGTCCGCAGCACCCTTCTCAGGATCCTGAGGTATGGCTTTTCGAGAAGTGCTATGTTCCCGTAGGACACCCACAATCTCCGATGTGGTCAGGATTGTCTTTGAGAGCTCAACCAGATCGTCTGCATCCCCACGGCCGACAGTAAACCTTGTTACCAAGCGCAGAGAGTCGTACGTCTGCCCGAGCAGTGTCATAATATCTTCTCGTAGCTGGGGATACTCGATCATCTCCTCAACGAGATCAAGTCGATCATTGATAGTAGAGAGAGACATAGACGGAGCAGCTACATCTAGATCAGTGGTGTTCAAAGGTCTAGAGATATGATATGTGCTTACACAGTCGTTGAGTAAGCAGGCGTGTACCACTTCTCGTGACAGTCTTCTTTAACGAATGTAGTAAACTCCCCTCAAACGTGGCATCACGTATGGTTGATCTGATCTCCAATGCCCTCAAAGTGTTCTTGTCGATGCTCATGTGGTCTTCGGCTTGGTGCCGCACTGGAGACTGCAGGCGCGTCCTTGAGCCGAGCAACTGATGCTTCACGTAGTACAAGAGCGAGCCACCAGCGGCTACCTCACTGGGCCTGAAGCTCTCTGGGTCGAAGTCATCCACAACGTCCTCCAGCATGGGTACCCAGTCTTTGACTGTCAATGCCTGAGCTGAAGGCTGTTGAAATGTAATGATGTGTCCATCTTCTTCCAAGATAGAGACGATCCGTGAATATTGTGCCTCCTGGAAGATGCTGTCTAATACAATCTCCCGAGGCTTGATGCGCGCTACAGCAGAAGGAAGAGATGCTATATCCGTGCTCTGGGTCAGGAAGTCCCCACTAGAGAGGTCGATCCACGCAAGGCCAACTTCGGTTCGCGGCATGTTGAGAACAGAGGCCACGTTCTTGCTACTCGGGCTCTTCTTCACGGCGTTGTCCTTGCTGATAGCTTCCGGATCAATGTAAATGCTGAGCAGGTAGTTGTTCTGCCACGGATCCATGAAATGCTCGTCGATTAAAGTCCCTGGAGTGACGATTCGCGACACCCTTCGTGTGTAGTCTGGTCCGCCTTTGGCTTTCGTCGGGGCATCGTTGACAAACTCATCACATATAGCGACGTGCTTATTGAGGTCTTGGACCAGAATCTTGAGGTATCGTTCCAATTGATAAGCAGGGAAGCCAGCCTACACAATTAGAGGACGCATGTATGCATCTGAATTTGAGACTTACCATGGAGACAGCCGGTCTCTTGCTACCTTTTGACGTCTTTCGTTTCGACTTCTTCAGGTTCAGGAGTGGCGCAAAATCATCGGCATGGTCGAAATATAACTGCCAGGATCAGAGATGTTCGCTCCTTGATCAATAGACATACCTCGTAGAAGCCACCAACTCGCGTTACCATCACGCAGTGAGGGAACTTGAGCATATTGTTGAGCACTTGCTGAAGCAGCGGAGGGTACTCGGGCTCTTCATCTTGCACAGGCAGTGAGTCAGCGCCAGCATCAATTGCTCCTTGCGGTATATCATCGAGGTCGATCGTTGCCTTCCTTTTTGCACCTCGGACCTGTTCGATGTGATGCCATTTCTGGCGTAGGGGAAGAGACGGACGAGCACGTGAGAGCCCGTTGCGGCGCGTCGCACAGAAAGGAGACGCGAAGCCAAGACTGGAAGCTCGGTACTGTACGCTGAGAGCGCGAACCAAATCAGTTCGTGAGGGTGTGCATATTAGTCTTCGCGCCGCATGCTGTGTAAGCATGGTAAGAACGCAATAAAGGCAATCGCGAGATGGCTTGGGTTTGGCAGTCGCGATGGAGCCTCTGGTGTTGGAGCTCCGCTGCAGGTACCAGAGAGCAAAGGGCTAGCGTGCCTGCGGGGTTAATAGGTTAATAGTCATTCCGAGTCTGCAAACTGATGAAAGCTGTCTACATCACCACTTTTCAGTCTCACAACACGATGCCTGAATTCAAACCCTTGAAGAACGATTTGATTCTGCGGACTGCGAGAGGTAGTCCAATCTCTCTTACCGTATCTCCATCCTTCGCTGATCAATTGCACAGGAGAGAAAGTTGAGCGCCCACCATGTTGGGTAATGCGACAAGGTGAGCTCCGGGCGGCTTTGCTTCTTCCCTCTAGCCACGTAACTCACAATATGTAGCTGGCCGATACCTCCCTGAATACCACGAAGCGAAAGGAAAGCATGACTTCTTCGAATGCTGTCGGTCACCCGAAATTGCCTCGACACTGACGCTCCAACCCATCGAACGCTATGAGGGGCTCATCGATGCCGCCATCATCTTCTCGGACATCCTCGTCATACCACAAGCTATGGGCATGGAGGTCATCATGGTAGACAAGAAGGGTCCGCACTTTCCGGATCCTCTGCAGACGCCGGAGGACCAACAGTACAGGGAAATCATGGCGCGAGACGTTGACGTCAAGGAGTCGCTGGACTATGTATACAAGGCCATAACGCTCACAAGGCAGAAGCTTGCCGGACGAGTACCACTGATCGGCTTCTGCGGTGCACCGTGGACACTGCTGAGTTACATGGTAGAGGGAGGAGGAAGCAAGATGTTCATACAAGCAAAGTCGTGGTTATTCAAATATCCGGAGGAGAGCAAAGCTCTGCTGCAGAAGATCGCGGAGCTCTGCGTAGAATATCTTGCACTGCAGGTGCAGGCTGGCGCACAGGTACTGCTTGTCTCTGATACCACACCCACAATGCTGACCTCCCGCAGATGATACAAGTCTTCGACTCGTGGGCTGGCGAACTGTCACCAGCCTCCTTCAGGTCCATTGCCCTCCCGTACCTGATACACATCGCCGACAACCTACCGCGACGCTTACAAGAGCTTGGCCTCGACCGTGTACCCATGACAGTGTTCGCAAAGGGTGCATGGTACGCTTTGGAGGACCTCTGCGACACGAATTACGACGTTATTGGCCTAGATTGGCTGCATGATCCTGCAGAAGCCTACAAGGTTGCGCGTGCGAAGGGCAAGACTGTCCAGGGCAATGCTGATCCGGGAGTGCTGTACGGCGGGCGAGAAGCCATCACGCAAGTCGTCAAGGAGATGGTTTCTGGGTTTGGTAACGGTAAACAAGGATGGATCGCCAATCTCGGCCACGGTATGTTAGACAAATTGTCATATGTCAACCGTGGTGCTAACTCAGAACAGGTATCACGCCATTCGTGAAGCCTGATGACCTCAAGTTCTACTTCGAAGAGATACATAAGTATTCAACATCATGAGGCGTCGACGAACTAGGATTCCAGTTCAGATCCACACCTAATATATACAATCCCGCGGGCATATGAACGATTTCATTTGTCCTCTTCTCCGATATCCTCGTACCTAATCAAAGTCAATATGTGGACATTAACTGCAACAGTAGGCGAGACTGACCAATCGTCGGGCTTCTCCTTAATGAACTTCTTCATCAATTCCTGACACTTCTCACTTTCCAGCACTTTGACTTCGATACCTTTCTGCTTGAGGTAATCTTCGCCTCCAAAGAAGGTCTTGTTCTCGCCTAAGCACAGAGTCAATTCCTATTGCGATATAGAAATCCGGGCTGCACATACCAATCACAACTCGCTTCACTTTGTACATGACGCACGCCCCAGTGCACATATCACAGGGCGACAGAGTAGTGTACATGGTCGCACCGCGATAGGTTGCAGCCGGCAGGCGCCCGGCATTCTCCAAAGCAGCTATTTCGGCCTAATCACTTCCAATCAACAGATGTTTAGGCAGCACAGAATGATCCGGAAAGATCTCTGCGGTGTTTGCATGCTTATGGAGCAGGCACCGAACTTACGTGCAGCGTGGGACTACTCTTCTGAATACGCATATTGTGGCCTCGCCCAAGGATCTTGCCGTCAGCGGAAACGAGGGCCGCGCCGATGGGCACGCCGCCCTCATGGCTGCCTTTCTGCGCCTCCTCGAGCGCCGCCTTGAAACCAATGTCTGAGGCTGACATATTCAACAATGCTGTTGTCTACAAACTGCAGAGGTCGCCACGCTGCAAAGAATAGAAACTTTCGGCAGGGTCCACAAAGCATCATTCACCTCGCCAATCGCGATAAGAGATCGTCATGCGGCTGCTGATTGGCGGTGCGCTGCAGGCCTAGCGCGGTTCCATGGCCTTTCCCAGCAAATGCACACCATCTCCCGCCGAACCTTTTGTCAATATGCACGCCCCTAGAAGTTTGTAGAAGTGATTTACTTGAAGTGCGTGAAGAATGCCCTTCACTCAGCTAGTGCACGCGTTTGCGCAGTCGCCGTGGGCTGTTTTCGCGCGGCAAGGCTGCAGCTGCCTGTAGAATTCCATAGAATCCAACGGAACTTTCGCTCGGCCGCAGCGCATTTGCAACATCCCGGTACAGCTTTAAAGTCTAGAGCTGCTTCTCGCCTGCAAACCTTACTCCTCCAATAAATAACATTGTGTCGAGTGTTTCTTTGACCTCTCGCGACTCCGCTTTCAACGCTTTCACAGACCGAACAAAGTCGTCCGGTGAACTCTGGTAAGGCCAATGAATTTCTGTCAGCCCGCTGTCGCACCGCCGATAACTTCGCCGCGCCGCAGAGCCTTCTTCACCAAACCTTAAACTCTGCTTTCTCCAATACTGACCCATATAAGAACGATACCTAGCAGTACAGGCGCACTTCCCGAGACACACTTCCGAACCCCACGGATCTCAACCCCTTCCACACCCGCTAGCGAACTCTTTCCCTCTTCGCAAACATGGTTGCGGAAACGAAGCTCTACGACGTCCTCGGGGTGCCTCCGGACTGCACAGAGGCGCAGCTCAAGACAGCGTACAAGAAGGGAGCGCTGAAGCACCATCCAGGTACGCTCTATTACCCATGACTCTTCAAAGGAACATTGAGGCTGACTCTACCCAGACAAGAACGCGCACAACCCAGAAGCAGCCGAAAAGTTCAAAGACCTCTCACATGCCTACGAAGTCCTCTCCGATCCCGAGAAGCGAAGTATATATGACCGGGCAGGTGAGGCTGGCCTCGAGCAGGGCGCCGGCATGGGCGGTGGCATGGCCGCCGAAGATCTGTTTGCGCAGTTCTTTGGCGGCGGCGGAGGCCCATTCGGCGGCATGTTCGGTGGTGGCATGAGGGAGCAGGGACCGAAGAAGGCGCGCACAATCTCCCACGTACACAAGGTGTCCCTCGAGGATATCTACAAGGGCAAGATTTCGAAGCTGGCTCTGCAGAAGTCGGTAATCTGCCCCAAGTGCTCAGGCCGCGGCGGTAAGGAGGGTGCCGTTAAGACCTGCACAGGCTGCGACGGCCGAGGCATGAAGCACATGATGCGCCAGATGGGTCCCATGATCCAGCGATTCCAGACCGTCTGCCCAGACTGCCAGGGTGAGGGAGAGATCATCCGCGACCGCGACCGATGCAAGCAGTGCAACGGCAAGAAGACGATCATCGAGCGAAAGGTCCTTCACGTCCACGTCGACCGGGGTGTCAAGAGCGGCCACAAGGTCGAGTTCCGGGGTGAAGGCGACCAATTACCGGGTGTCGAGCCTGGTGATGTCGTGTTCGAGATCGAGCAGAAGCCTCACCCACGGTTCCAGCGCAAAGACGACGATCTTTTCTACCATGCTGAGATCGATCTCCTGACTGCGCTTGCCGGTGGACAGATTCACATCGAACACCTCGACGAGCGGTGGTTGACTGTCGACATTGTTCCGGGTGAATGCATCAGCCCAGGTAAGTTCAAACCAGCTTCAAGCAATGATAAGAGCCCTGTTAACAAATCGACAGGCGAAGTCAAGGTTATCCGCGGCCAGGGTATGCCCTCGTACCGACACCACGACCACGGCAACCTCTACATCCAATTCGACGTCAAGTTCCCCGAGCACCTCACTGGCCCAGACGAGGGCCCGATGACCCCACAACAGATCAAGGCTCTCGAGAGCGTTCTGCCAAAGCGAGTCGTTCCTGCCTCACTTCCTCCGCCAGACGCAATGACCGAGGACTTTACACTCGACGATGTGGACCCAACAAGAGAACAATCGAGGGCACGCGGCATGGCCATGGATGACGACGACGATGAAATGCATCCAGGAGCTGAGCGCGTCCAGTGCGCATCGCAGTAAACGCATAATGAGGACATGGCTGGACGAGTGACGACACAAGGCATGGCAGCATCAAGACGAACACACGATCAGCACAAGGACCTGCAAGAAACGGTCCAGCTTCGCCCACGGCATCGAAGGAGACTGCATTTGACGGTGTTCGAGAGGCCAGGGGCATGCGGCATCGGAGCACCACTCCTAGCTGCATGAAGTGGTTACAATTGCATTTTCTTTCCCTTTGGTTTTAGTTTTGCGTCTAGACGGCAGATGGGACCTTTTCGGCTCCTCCTTTTCCAGAATTCCTTAGTCTTTCTATTTCAACAGGTCATGGCATACTACTACTACTGCTACTGGTGCTAGTGCTGCTCCTTTTCTGTGTATGTGTCCCTCATGGTTATGAAGGCGTTTCCAGACGGACTGCGCTGGTGGAACACTTCTTCGTGCCTAGGCTAGGTTAGAAAATATCATGGTATTTGATTCACACGCGTGCACTTCCCAAGCTTCCCACTCCTCCATTGAATTTTCGATCTCATGTGGCTTATGTCAGCAAGTGTGGGAGGGAAGTATATAATGTCTCCACAACGACCAATTCTGTTCTGCACACATTGATTGGGAGCTTGATTTGAGTTAAAAGTAGGGAGAGGTGGAGCTCATGCGGTACTGATTAAAAATTTACTGGCTACACGATCATGTGGTCTGGGAGGAGTCTGTCGAGCACTTATAAGTACAGAACTACGCTTTATTCTGGGATTGTTAGAAGTTGAGTATTTATTCTGCACACAAGACTCTAGTTGGGAGCTTGATCTAAGTTTAAAATTTCGCAAAGCCAAGCGCATGTAGTACTGATTGAATATTCGCCAGCAAGCCGTAGATGTTGTGTAGAATAGAGCTTGCGGAGCGCTTGTACGTGCAGAACTGCGACTCATTCAGAGATTATTGGAAATGGAACGTTTGTTCAATATATGAGATTTTGATTGGGAACTTGGTTTACTGATTAAAACGCGAAGAGGAACGCATCCATGCAGTACTGATTCAAAATATACTCGCAAGCTTATGGATGTTCTGCAGAACAGCATCCATCAGATGCTCATGCTCATTAAATAATTACTCCTTTTGGAATTATCAGAGTGGGAACGTGTCAAATCCTATGCTGTTACCCAGCTCCCTTAGTGTCGGCGGGGCGGGTATATAAACCTTCTACTACGACGGTTTCTGTTCTGCACGACAATCCGATTTAGAGCTTCATCTACTTATTAAAAGTTGACAGGATCCAAATGATGTAGTACTGATTAAAAAGAATCTAGTTTGCGGATACGTGGTTCAAAGGAGATCCTACGAGCACCTATGCTTTCTAAACAACTCCTTTTGGAAATATCAAAACGGGAATCTGCAAAATCTCATGTTCCTTTCTTATCCACTGTAGTGTCGGCGGGGCGAAGGGTATATAAACTACTCCCACTCTTCTTACTTACTTCCTTACTTCCTCACTTCTTCGCTACTAATCAAAGTGCGGTCTCTAGACTAAAAATTCGCAAGATCGAGGTCCATGGACATCTCATCAAAATAGTCAGCACAAACGTACCATGTACAACTACTTCTCTAGAATATGATCGGTCGAGCTTTCATGCGCGTAGAACCACGTCTTATTCTAGGGTTATTGAAAGTAGATCTCGCCAGGTCTTATGTTACCTTCTGGCTCGCCGGAATAAAGATCCACCCACTCTTTCCTATATCCTTACACCGACTAAGTGAGCGATTTCGATCAGATATTAAACAATAGGAGGAGGAGGTGCATGGGCTGCTGATCAGAAGGTCAGAAATAAACTTGTCATGTTCTAGCCTGCTACTTTAGAATAACCTCTATAGTAGCGTGCTCAAGCGGTTGGATATAGATTACAAGCCTTTCATGTCGTTCAGGCGAGTTTATTGAAAGGCGCATGCGTAATGTGCCATGCTATCTAACCTGATCATCCTCTTCGGGGTACTGGTTATAGGGGTGGGAGTATAAACCCTCCTATTCTTCTTTTTTACTTCTTCACATACTGATCAAATTACGGCTTCCAGACTAAAAAGCCCCGAGCAGGACTTCCATGAACAACTGATCAGAAATCGGAATCTGAAGAGGTCATGTCCTACGGCTACGTTAGAATGAAATTGTTTGACGCGTATATCATGACATTTCTTAGGGCATCAATAAGAGAGTAGTGATCGAGGAGTGGGAGTATATAAGCCCTTCCGATCTTCGTCTTCTTGCTTCGTCACACACATTAACTGACGCGCCATCCACTATATTTAAAAAGTCTGAGGATGAAGTCGATGGACTGCTGGTCTAAAGACTTGGATCAAGTAGGACATGTCGTACTACTGCGTTGGATCAAAATTGACTGTCACTTGTATTATATTATAATGGCATCTCCTGTGGATCTATGAATCTACCTATTTCTTCTCTTACTTCCTCACTACTCTTCAAATATCGAGTCCCTATGTTAAAGATAGTAGCGCTCTAGGCTGAATGGACTGCTGATCAAAAGTCAGAAGACGAGCCGGCCATATTGTACAGCAGCTTTGGAACAAAGGCGACTATCACGTGTGTGATGCAATCTTTAGAGGCATTAGTTGTGGAAGTATATAAAGTATTCCGGTCCTAAGGTCTCTTACTTCCTTCTACACAACACCGATTAAAGGAGCAGCTCCTCTACTAAACCAATCTAGATCCCGACTATGTAATTTTACAATCAAAAAGCCGAACTCAAGCTAGAGTTATGCCACCTACAGCTCTAGAGAGAAAAAGCAGATTGTCACCAGTATCATGCGATATCTAGCTCTCTCTCAGAGAGTAAGAAGTAGAGGTTATAAAGCCGTCCACTCTTGTCTTCTTTTCCTCACACACTGAAGGATTAGATTCTATATTAAAACAGGAATAGGAGACCTTTTATGCACCGTTGATTGAAAAGACCGTGACAAACCCGACATGTTCTATAGCTGATAGAAGGAATACAGCCTCCGTAATGTTCTACTACCAATTGGAAAAGGACAGCCCTTCCAACAATTTGCTACCGTCGATGAAAGATATCTAGTCCTCCAGGCCATGTGCTACTGCAGACAAAGAGACGCAGCTATCTACATCATGTTCTACTGCAGATGAAAAGAGGACAGGCCACCATACCATGTTATACCATGAATTAAAAATGCACAGTCTCCTATATCATGTTCTATCACAAATTGAAACATTGCAGCTAGCTAGACCAGATTCTACAACCGCCAAAAAGAACGCAAATATCCACAATATGTTCCACTACTACTCCGGAATACTACGGCGGGGATGCGCGCATCCATATTGATATATTTCAAGCTCGTTTACGTAGACTTCCGACTCTAAAACCTCAAATACAGATACGTGATGTATTTTTATGAACCCTCTCAGCTCTCGACTGTCACTTCCCTCTCTACCTCACTACTACACCACAGTGCTAGGTATTACAAAGCGAACCAACCACCCTAAATGCATTATTCATTAAAAGCTTCTACTCTTCTGGCTAATGGTTGTCTGATTAAACTTTGAAGAACCAACCCTCCATGCGAAAGGAGTAATAGGTCAAAGTCTCTCCTTTAAGAATTAATAGCAAAATGTTTCGTCTGCTATGCTACCCTTGGAAGTCTTTAGCTATCACTAAGAGAGTATATAATCGCAGAGACGCGTCTGCTAGAACTTCTCCTTACTTGACCATTACACTTTAGCGCCGTATTAAAACTCCTGTCTATCCCGATACATGTATACTATCATACTAGATTTGGTGCGACTTGCTCGCCATGCGCATTCCGTAGAATTACTAGCTCGTCTCTTCTAAAAGGGACATGGCCGTAAGAGCATGTCCCAAGAGTATCTGTTCAAAGCTAACCGAGCAGGTCGACATGTCGCATACCAGTCTCCTCTAGGAAAGGTCGAGAAATCGCTAAGAGGGTATACAAGCCCGCAGACTTGCGTCTACTAGTCTTCTTCTTTACTTAAGTACCGCTCTTGGGGTGAGTATTGAAAGAAGCGGCAGAGCGCTAATATGCACATCATCATTCTAAAAATCCAGTGAGAACGAGGGAAGTTCATCCTGCGGACATACAAGCTTTCAACATCTAGAAAGAACTTTGCCCACATAAAAATTTCTAAGCCTTCTTCATCTGGTTACCAGTCAAAAGGTGAGCATCCTCAAAACGCTATGCTCACAGGTAGAGTCTTGAGCTTTGCTGCATTAGGTGGGGAATGATAAAAACCTCTAGGCCGCAGCTGCTGGACCTCCTCTCTATTTGAGCACCACACTATCGTGCTGGGTATTAAAAGGACACAGAACAGAGCTGAATGTACACCTTTCTACTAAAACGATACGAAGAGACAATCTATGCTGATTGATCAGACGTATAAGCTTCTGAAGTTCAAAAGAATCCAACCACATCAAAATGCTTAAGAGCTACTCATCTAGATACTTCCCAAGAGTTGGCTTCTACGGGGCGATGATTCTGGGCAGAGTCTCGAGTTGTTACGCTGATTGGAGATGATAAATACTCTCCAGGACGATTATATGAAATCTTTGCACTTTAGTCGTAAGCTAATCTACGGATTAGAACTCCGCTACGAGAACATGCATGTGCTGGTTGATCAAAAGACTTCACGCCTCGAAGGAATGTTCCAATTACTCTGTATTATCTATCAAAATCGACGCTGGAGCATCTTCATGCGGATAGAGTGTACGATCCGTCTATACACATTGCTTCTAAAAGGCGAAGGTCTTCTAATATATGCTCCTTCTCGAGTCGAGCGATCGCTAACAGGCTAGGTATATAAAGCTTCTACCTGCTTCTTTATTCCCACAACTTACTTAAGACTTCAATAAAGGAATCAAAATTGTAGTTGCGTCAGAAACACGTACTGCTGACTGAACTTTCTCCATACTCTGATTTATGACTACCCGTTTTCATTTTCAGAGATCCATCAGCCGCCTTCATGATCAAGCTTAGCCGGCCAGATATCTACCACAGGCATCTCGGGCCAATAAAAGTCATACAAATTTGACGGAAATTTTAGTGACGGGAACACTCTTTGACGACATTCCTGAATTAGGGAAAAAGGTATATCAACCCTCCATTACTGTACCTTGTTCTCTACACTTCACTCAAGAAGCCGATCTGCAGTTTCAAAACGTGACCAGGTCCCCATCATGTACATTTCCATTCTGAAATTTCTTGTAACCCTGGATGATGCCTCAGCTACTCGGTCCCGCTCTCGAGAAGGTCGATTGTGGCCTCTTCATGCGTAAGCTAGATATATAGCTCTGAAGTTGAGGAAATGAGAATCGTTAGAAGATGAAGGCTTCACCTTCTATGCTACTCCATTTTTTCTTGACTATCGCGAACAGGGTACACTTAAAAACCCTCTTGGCCGCTCCTTTCAAGTCTCTACACTTTACTTGGGCGTTCGTGGTATGAACTAAAAAAGGGCGGTCATAGATCATATGCGCTATCTGATCAATGGACTTTACACGCGCTGATAATGTCGTGAATTACTCGTTCCCAATTGTCCGAAACCGTTGCGCGGCGATCCTATGCAATCAGAGCCTCCTGAAAGCCTTGACTACACAACGTATGTTTGCAAACAGGCTTTGTCTGCTGCCAGTTAGAGATACCTGAGAGAGGCTTCAGCAATCGGGATAGGAGATACATATGAACTTCCAGGCCCCGTCTACCAACTCTTATACTTCACTCAAGAGGCTGGCGGAACAAAATCGCGCCGACAAGTATCACATGCGCGGTCGCCGTTCGATCAGAACCCTTCTGCCTCCCCAATCATAGTCTAAAATATCCGCTTTTGTTCTTTCAAAATATACCTACAGTATGAACACGCGTAAGCCAGATAGATATAACGAAGATGTAGCAAAAACATGTTCTAGAAAGCCAGCACTCAATCGTCCATGTGCCGAAAGGGTGTATATAAACACTACCATCTGCGTCTATTACTCTGCCTCTGCACAATTTACTTGAGTATTCGATCTACATATTGAAAGAATACTTGACAAAACATCATGCGCTACTGTCTAAGATCAATCTACCTATTCGAGGCTGAACTTACCTGCTCGGTGATGTTCTTGTCCTTGTAGAATCGCGAGCGCTTCGAGAACATGTAGGTGGTGTATTCGAACTGAAAAGCTTTTTGCGCAATGTATTCCAAAAGCCCAGCACCTAAGGGATCATACTGTCTTCTTGCTCTCTAAGCCGTTGCTGAAGGAGCGCATAAGCCCGCCAGGTCGTATGTCTACTCTCTACACTGTGGTCGAAAGTTATTCTTATCGAACTAAAATGGCCACCACACTGCGGCTATGCGCGACTATCTAAAATCGATCTAGATGCTCGTAAATGCGTTCGCATGCTAGTGGATGACGTTGTAAAAACGCGATTGCCTTGCGAATATGAGGGTACAATTTCGTAATCACGACGTATTCGCGCAAAACCTTCAAATATGCGAAATAGTCCCAAGTCATGCTGCTTCCTGGCTCTGTGAGGTGTCGCTTGCGCCTATGTAAAGCTTCAGGCCATCTCAGAAGACTCCACACTTCATTTGCGCGTTCGATCTGCCATTAAAAGACATTGACGAAATCCTCGTGCGCGACTGTTCAAACTCCGTTCACCTGTTCAAAGATGTTGTCGCCTACTAGCTGATTATCCCTCTCCAAACAATCGCGGCTTGCGGAACATGAGGTGGGACTTCAATATCCAAAGCGATTTCGCGCAAGATCGTTCAAAATGAAATAAGGTTTCACGTAATGCTAGTTCGTAGCTCACCAAGGTGCTACTAAGGGTTATATAAATCCGCCGGATGATCTCTATCTCTTCTCTACACTTCTATTGCGACTTTTTATCCGCACTAAAAAGAATTACCCAACCTCGTCATGCAAAATATAACTTATTAGAGTCTCTGAAAGTCTCGAACGTGCCCTTGGCCCTTGGCCCTTGTCTCCCGTCTCCCGTCTCCTGGCTGATGGTTTGATTCAGAACCACAAGTGCAGTGTTTTATGCGAGTAGGATATTTTTTATATGTAGTTATATCTACCTAGCTAGATTTCAACATGTCTGTGTCTTATACTACTTCATATATCGCCAAGGTGTTAGTCAGGGGATATAAACTCGCTGGATCATCTTCCTCTATTCTCTACACTCTAGGTGAGAGTACATTCTCCGTACCAAAGACGAACGATATCCTCCCTGAGTAAAAGCTATGAGCAGACACTTCCATGTAGTCGCCTACTGTCCGATGTATTCCAAACAAAGCGCATTGCTGGCTTATGTGGCTGTGGTATACTTTACAAGTTCCTCATTTTGGACGTTCAAAGATTGAAAGTGCTCAAGTTTCATGATAAATCCCTGCGAATTTTAAAATATTACTGAGCGTTGAATGGATAGCCCTCGCTCTCTACATCGATGCCTCGTCCCTTATCTCCCAAGCATACCAACGGTAATGTGCGCATTTGGAGCGTAAAGTTGGCGTATATATCAGGCTCTCCAGCTTTCATTCCTATGTTCTACACCACCCGTGAGGCTAACCTCTACAATTAGAATGACGACGTCATTCGTAAATTGTACACTTTCATTCTTAAATTAACGTCAAAGAGTAGGCGATATAGAAGTCCCCAATTACAAAACCGTATTTACTCACCGTGTATGCTTGGGCAAGACGAACTTTGGAAGCTTTCGTTAAGGAGTCTCAAACCTCACAAAAGTCCCAGCGATGAGATTCTGCCAAGCCGCGAGGGATAGGTTAATGGGGGGTATATAGTCTCCCTAACTTCGTCTCTTTAGACTTACACGTCACCAACGAGTATCATATAGAACTTAAGACGATGTCAGGTTGCACACATGTAGTCTTCTCTTAAAGAAGCTACTATACTCCTCAGTTCTATCCATTGGAAACCAGGTCCCCCCAACTCAATGAGAGTATTGTGCCTGAGAGCTTCTTGATAAAGGGGTTTCTGAAAGTTGTGGTCAAGGGTTCTCATACTACTCCCGGGGTCTTGAACTTTCGACGGGCGGGTAAATAAAACACCAATCATTTCCTGATCAAGTACTTATACTCCCTACAGATCTGTATTAGGGATTGAAAAGATGCAAACCTTCGTTTCATGCACAAATCTTGCAAAGCTCGTAGGCTTCCGGAGCATGCGTAGCCGGCCAAATTCAAGCTCCTCTATTCGGAATGCGCGAGCAAGACATAAACACCGAGACTTCTTGATGTCGGTTTCAAGACTATCTTCATCATGCCTCATGCTACTCCCAACGTCACGGCGAAGTGGTGGAAAATTTCTTATTCACACCCCTCTTCGATCTCTACCTTCGATGCTCTTTACTCTCAGATCTCAGGATCGGGAATCGAAAATACTGTTTCCTTAGACATATGTATAGCTCTCGGTTAGAAAACGAAAAGCGCCCTTCCCATGTTCTCTCTTTTAGCTAAAGAGAAGACTTACATGATCTCAAAACCGCCACAAAAATGCACGATGGGGCATCTATTCAGAGTCTTCTCAATATCAACGAATGCCTACGTCGTTCTATTTCTCAGGGCGCGATAGCGGGTATATGAACTCTCTTCTCTATTTCTTATGATCTCTTTACACCTCTTCGGCCTTCACAGTGGTGATTTTGGTGATTCAAAGAGTCCCTGGAGAAAACCTATGCGCAATTCTACTTCTGAAACGCGCCATCTGCCCCAGCCTATGTTTGCTCTGTTAGTACCTATTGAATGTTTACTACCAGCTTTCCAGTGATAAACATGTGTGGCAGGGGGGTATATAAGTTCTCGTCGCTCTTCTAATTCCTTTTTTTACACTCCTTCAGCCTTTCTTTTAAGAATTGAAAGTTCGACAGACCAAGCGACATGGGTTAATTCAATAAGAAGATTTGAGAAGCGCGCCAAATGTGCTGTGTGCTATCTAGGGTATGCAAATACGCTCTACTTTTGCTCCACTATTTCGCGACCTTCGAGCCTTCAAGGTATTATTACAATAGCAATGCAACGTACATTAAGTACACTTAGATGTTTAATCGCTAGATGAAGACGGCACAATGATCCCGATGTTTTATGACTATTGGAACGGACAGCACCAAAAGTATATGTGTGATAATAGTTTGTGATTCGGGTCTCAAAAAGTCTAGATGACCTCTAGATCTGGCGTCAAAGGGGATATCATATAATGTATACGCCCAGAGATGGCGCAGTCATCATCTACTATTGAAATAGGAGATTTTGATAGTGTTTAAATGTGGTGCCGTCATGGTAAATTGCTTAACGAAATACCGCATGCACAATCTCTCTGAAACTTGAAAAGCTTATGGGTTCACACTAAATGTCCAGCGCTAAACCCTTGGAATCTGAATTTGGCCGATTGCGAGAATGTGCGGGATCTATTACGTTACAAACTCTACTCTTCACGTATACATAAACATGATTCAGGCAGTCATTTGAAAAATCGAGATGCTAATTTTCAGAAGGATGATCCCAGCTGTGGATATGCGATAGGATATTCCCCTATTCTAATATAAAGATGGTGATGTTTCGGACTCCTCGAGCCGTTCAGAGATCTCCTCAGCACCGAAGGCATGTGCTTTTTCGAAAGCAATTTAACGCTAAGGCCATGATCTTTATTGCTTGACTCTCAAATTTTGCTTTCCAGAAAGCAAAAGATCGCTCGAGAGAGCGCGAGGACGGGTGTGTCTTAGAAGTGCCATCCTCTCCCAGGTTTGAAGCCTTCATCCGCAGCGCCTATGACACTTTTACCAACTTCTTCAACTAATAATTGTCAAAGCACCCGCTACATGCCAAGACTGTTAGTGAGAAACTACCTAACAGCATATTTCCTTCCTTACAGTCCCCGGGATAGAATTGAGTTCGACATTTCCTCTGCTCGAGCTCCATGCACAGTGGCAATTAAAGGTACTCTAAGCATTTACACCTATAGCACCTTGTACTATCAGGTCTGGCAGGTGTTTTGGATGTGTCTCTACAGAAGTGCCGGCTTTTAGGGTCATTGAACTTATAGACTAACAAGAGTTCGATACCTCCCTTCTCTATGTCATGTTTCTAATCATCTCTCGTTCTTCTTACTCTTTCTCTGCGAAGGTCGAAGTCGGTCCTAAAGTAACAGGGACTTCCCGCCATGTATACCGCGATTAGAGGATACACCTGACAGCTTATATCGAGCAGAGTACCATCATCGTCAAGAAAGAACGATCAATGAAGATATCTGCGTCACCTCCGAAGTACGAGCGCTGACATTACTAAACCCCGCGGTACGAGGAAGTCACCAACATCCAAGATATGTGAAGTCGACGCCAGTATATAAACTCTCAAAAGCTGCTTCTGCTTCTACTTCCTTCTCTACACTCGTGTGGAATACCATTGTACTAAAAAGAGCTTCTACTCACAGCTATGACACATCAAAGATTGATGATATCAATGCGCATGTACAGCGCACATACAGAACACTCAGCTTGATAAAAATACGAGGTTGGAAAATGGCATGCTAGTCCACTGCGTGTTCCATCTTACATATCCGTCACACAGACCGAGATAATGAAGGAGCTAGTGAAGTACTCGTAGCTACCGAAACAGTCTCCGACATAATAGAAACCGTGCTCTGCAACACCGGGAGCCTGCACACATTAATTGTGCGCCCGTCAAGCTTTACACCTAAACACCGCCCGAACCAAAACACACCTCGTCCACCCCACTTTCGGATCTCCAAATCTGCAGTCTTCAATTACCGCACGTTCTTCACTAGTGCCATACATCGTTCCCGAATACTCAAAGTCCATTTTTATACCCTTGTCGATCCTCCGTTGATCAACACTCTCCTTGACCCCTTTGATCGTAGCCACGTGTGGCAATCCTTCCCCGGTGATAGCGTCTCCGACTTTTGGTGACTGCCTTAGACCAATGACACGACAGTTGGAATCGAGGATCTGGAATTGGCAATGCGGGTTGGCAACGGAGGTGCCTTTGGCCGCTTCGCAGATATAGAGCGCGTTGCAGTCGTTGCTATTGAGGCGGGTGGAGTAGCAGTATCCGTCGTGCCAGTTGTGTGGATTTGAGGTGCCGGGCCGAGGAAGTGGGGTGTCCCAGGGAGTTGGGATGGCAGATTCTTGTGCTGTAGTGGCTGGTAGTAGGGCGGTGGTGAGGAGAAAGAGTATGTAGAAGTTCATGTTCAAGACGTTGAGTCGTGAGAAGTGTCACGCTGAGAGGGAAAGGAAAAGGGCGCGGCAGACCACCTAGGAAGAGATGATGGTAAGGGTGCGGCGAGGATTGTCATTCAAAGACCATCTTAAAAACGCTAAATAGCGAAGTCCAGGGAACAATAACAGCTAGCCGTTATCGTCTTGAACCCATTCAGTCTGATTAGAGACTCTATAGGCAAAACTTCAACTGGTGAACGCTGAAGTCAATGATGTTGTTTGCTTCGGGAACAGTCCTATCAACTGCGGCCGGTTATTCGATAGTGTCTCACTGTGCAACTTCTGCAATATTGGTTCGACGACCCGCTTCAATCATCAACAATGAATGACTGTAGCGGATTTGACTTGTCATTAGGTCCTGCAGCGATCTCTGCCTATGGCGTCGATTTGGCATAGGTACCTGGTCTCCAATGTGCCTGTGTAACAGGGCACACATCGTTCACATCTTCCACGCCTGAGCAATAAACTCCTCAACATCCGCCAACAGCACATCAGGTCTCTCCATCGCCACGAAATGACCTCCCGAGTGATGTTCTCTGAACCACACAAGATCTCCCGTCGTCTTTACCCATGCGCGCGGAATAGGTGCCAGCTCCTTAGGAAACCACGAGAAGCCGAGTGGCTTCTTGATGTACCAGTCAGGATTTTCGTGCGCACCGATGACACCTGGGGTAAACAGCTGGAGTATGTAAGTCAGTATGTGAAAGGATGGGAGATGAATGTGACAGACCTGTCGGTACGGATAAATCGAGTGCGGAAAGGTCTCTGTAAGCCAATACAAAGTAACGGATGCGAGGATCTCGTCAAGTGGGGGATCCGTGTCCGTCCATGCGAGGAACTTCTCACCGATCCTAAAGATAAGTTAATAATTGACAATGGGTGGTTGAGAGAACCTGTAGTATACCATGCGAGCAACGAGAGAGGGTTAGCAGCAAGCACCAATCCAATCGTACTAGGTTTCGTCGCATGCTGCAAAGCGTACGAAGAGCCCAATCGCTTGAACTCGTCAGACCTCTCTAACCCTTGCTTCTCAAGTGCCGATATATCCTTATCCTTAACTCCTTCTGGTCGAGGCATGATGCAGAAGTTGATGTGGATAGCCTTGACCTCATCGAACAAAGCAGCCATGACCCTCGAGACTTTACTGCCAATGTCTCCACCTTGAACAACATAGCGGGCTCCAAAGCCAAGCTCGATCATCAGCGAGTTCATGAGGGAAGCAATATCTTGCAACTGGAAGTCTCGCGACAGCGGTGGTGGGGATGAGAAGGCGTAGCCCGGAAGCGATGGTACGATAATGTGATATGGCAACGTCTTTGACGTGTAGCGCTTCGATAGGATCTCCATGATCGGTAAGAACTCCATGAAGTTTCCCGGCCAGCCATGTAGCATAAGAAGTGGAACTGCATCTCTCCTGCGCGAAAACAATGCGACGAAGTGTATATCAAGTGTATCACCCTTATGCAGAATGGGCAGCTTGAAGTTCGGGAAGCTGTTGATTCGGTCCTCGACTTTGCGCCTAGGATTGTCAGACCATACGAGCAAACATCATAGAAGAGAGAAAAAATTCTCACCAGTCGAACTTTTCCCATTCTGCTTTGGAGTTCACGATCCAGTCTCGCGTTATGCCAAACCTTCGATCCGATTGCTCATTTTCGTACGTCTTCGGCCCAATTTTCGACAGGCGAAGGAGCTGGTGGAACTCATCGAGTTGTTCTTGTGGAATCGATAGATGGAAAGGAGAAGGCTGTGTCCGCGTAGATGTGGGTAAAGAAGCAAATGGCGAAGACATCTTGACTTGCCGCAAAGCCAAAGCCACGAGTTGTAAGTTCTATTGAACGACACCTTCTCCACTTTATATCAGTTGAAGCTGCCGAAGCTATTTAACTCAGTGATGTCACGAGTAATAGACTTACACATGCAAGCTGCTTATTCTCATAGACGTGACAAGGCGAGGCTTGTATTCCGCACAAATGCGGTTGGTGACCTTACCGAATCGGGAAATATGGTATTGCCGGATGAGGTAGACCATTGACATCGTTGATCATCTCCTATCATTGTACGCCTATTTGGTAACCAGAAGCCAAAGTGGCATCATTTGGCCTCCAGCGCAGAATGTCGGCAGCCGATGTCGCATGGCTTACCTATGACTTGACTGTATCTTGGAGGTACAGAGCTCGCAGATGAACAGATCCTATCCCACCTCCGAAACGGAGCTCCAGCGATCATGTGGTTTAAGAATGCCTGAGTGGCATGAGAACAGGGCCAGGTCCTTGTCTTGCAAGCTTACGTTCCGCAGTCGTCGAAGTCCTCCACCTAATCTCGCCACTCTCTAAACTGCAAAATCGGCCCTTCCGTCAATGTAACATACGCATCCTTCACAACGTGCTGTCTCCTATCCATCTGGCCCCACCCCAACTCTTCCCTCCCCTCACCCATCGTAGTCCCCGGCGCAATCCTAAAATCCATGCGCCACAACGTCCTCGCAATAATCATTTGCATCTTCAGAATCGCAGTGTTCTGCCCGGGACACGATCCAGGGCCTTTCAGGAACCATGGACCAGCTTCTTGATGCGCGCGACCTCTTCAGGAGGATTGAAAGTGTCCGGGCCGGAGTACGGAATCCAGTGCTCTGGGCGGAAAGTCGTTGCGTCGCCGAAGGTGGCTTCTTTGCTGTTCAAGGACCATGATGGACAGCCGACTTCGACGCCTTCGGGGTAAATGTCGTCCAGAAGTTCCTGTCCACTCTTCTGAATTACGCGAGGGAGCTCGCTTGGTCCGCCGGTGGTGAAGCGCATTGCCTCGTCGATGCAGGCTCGTAGGTAGGTACAGCCAGTGAGCTTTGGACCTTGAGCAATTTCATCAGGTTTGGTGAATGTTGAGCGGATTTCTTGCACTAGCTTCCGGTATACACGAGGATTGTGTCCAAAGTAAAAGAAGAAGCTAGAGATCGTGGCATTAGTCGTGTGTGAAGCAGCGATGATCAAGAGATTAGCTTCGGGCATCAAGTCTGCTGCTGTTTTGTATGCGAGCTCTCCAGTGTCTGGATCTTTTGCGGTGCAGAGGAAGTAAAATTGTCCTCTCTATCGACAGCTGCACCCGTGTTCTCGCGTTGTCGCTCAGCGTTGAAGCGCTTGGTGACTGTTTCCTCCACGAAGGCTTCGTAGTCCTTGATGTTTTTTTTTTGGCGTACCGGCGTCGATGAGGCCTAGCAACGGTGACTTTGCGATCTAGCCCATCTACAATATCTCAAATGGGGCTTATAGAGGGCTTACAGGATTCGCAAACGCCATATACTCCTTTATCACATGCGGGACCGCTTTCAACTTACTATCCCCAGGCTCCTTCGTCCTAAAATCAGCCCCAAAAGCCAAATCCCCCATATTATCAAACATCAGAAACTCTGTCTTCTTCGAGATATCCACCGGCGACCTCCAGCCCTCTTCATCCCGTTCTTCAACCTTAGCAAGAAACAACTCGTTCCAACGATCAACATGTCTCTCCATAAACAACCCACTAGCCTTCAAACTCCGCTCCGTGAACGCCAAATTCAGTAACCTTCTCCTCTTCGCATGTTCCTGCACATCCACACAGTTAAGCGTCTAAACATCCCTCACATTGCGTTGCCAGGCAGCATAAAAATTGGACTTCCTGACATTCGCTTTCCAGGAAAAGATTGTGTTGTAAGCGTCCGGGTCGCGGAAGAGGACGACGTTGGGCGCAGTGCGGATCTTGTCACCGTGAAGTTGAAAGAGTTGCCATGTCCAGATGTGGCGGTCGCCGCGAATGGCGTGGTAGAAGAATGGGACGGAGGAGAGCTTGGACCAGAATGGGCCGGGAACTTTTGAGAGGGAGTGGAAGAGGGTGTTGTATATGAGGTCTATGACTACCTGCAGGGACTTGTAAGGAGATGCAAAGTATAGTTAGTGCAAGGGATGACTCACGTAGCATATAGTATTGCAGCCTGTGAAAAGGATTAGTAAACCCATAGTGGATTTTCACACAAGGTTTAGGAGATGAGCCGATTCCCAATTGGTTCAGCTGTAAACCAGAGCTTCGTGTTGCCAGTATAATTGCCGCTAACAGTGTCGAAATGCAATTAAGTATCGCCGCCTAGAAACCTTAGGGAGGATTCGTTAAAGAAAATTAGAGCGATGGGAGGGTATATGTACGTACAAGCAACAAAAGCGGCACGTCGTCCAATAAGTTGCAGCGTAGCTTCCATCTAACAGCTGCACAAAGAGGTCCTTAAGATTTTAGTATCATTCGTAAGACCAACTAGGGATTCTTTTAAGAAAGGTTGTTAGGCCGGATCTCAGACTTAAAACAAATTATGTCAGATAAAAGTGCCACCCTAGTGTCGAGAGTGGGATCAACAGTAAGCGGCATGTGAGCATGTCATAGAGACAGCGTGACTCATTTGTCATCGTCCATCGCTCATTGCTCAACGCAACAAAGTTAGGCACAAGGGTCAAAGTCGGAGGTGTCGATCAGTAAAGCCATGTTAGGATACTAATTGTAAGGACTGCACGCTATGCGGATAAGGGACGATTGAAGGTACTGTCTGTGAAGTCCAAAAGCTTCCGCATATGCTTGTTGCATCTGGAATCTCCATTCCTATTTGGCTGGTTTAACAATGCCGATGTATCTTATACGTCGCGGACGGTCTCCTCCTTAGGTTTCCCAGATACCCCTTTTGCCTTCAAACCTCTTTCTTTCCTGAGCTTCTCCAATGCCTCTTCAGTCAGACCTTGTCTAAACATCTGCTCAACTATCAACTTCTTCCTACTCCTTCGATCGCCAACACTTATCACCATACCCGCTGATATGTTGCAGCTAATACTGCAGCTCAGTATAACCGCTGTCAAAGCCTTCGGGCGATGTTTGTAGTAGATACCCCACGTCGTTCCACCCAGGGCCATCTGGAACAATGAATGGCAGTCAAGCAGGACAACGATAGTGATGAGCAGGCGGACGGAAAATGCCTGATGCGTGGTCGTTTCGTGGGGCTTGTAAAATGTATGTGATTTCGATAGCTTCGCTTGGTGGTGTTCGAGTTTGCTCTGCTCCGAAGGACTGAGGACGAAATCGTCCGACTGCTTCTCAACCTCGTCGCCAGTCTCCCACGCATGCGCTAGTGGCCGCGCAGGCAGCTCGTTCCGATCCTTCAGTGGAGGCAACCCTTGTTCTTTCCTCAACCGCCAGGTCTTATGCGCGTATTTCGCAACATAGATCATATGATAGGTGTCAACCGCCCGCCATGGTGCAAACCCAATTCCAACGACGCAAAAGAGAGCCGTCAATATCTGGTCGCAGATTTCGATGAAGTAGTGTTGACGGCCTTGCACGCTGATCCAGCCGATTAGGAACAGTACCCATGCAGCACCCCAAAACGTCAGGAGAAATGCATAGAGGAACACTAGGAACCCAACAGGCTTGCTGATGTAACGCCAAAACCCCTTCATGCGTCTCTTGAACTTCGCGCGCCTTGAGTGTAGTAGATGTCGAACGTGATCGTTCAATGCGGCCTTCTCCTCGTCTGTCCAACCGGGCAGTGACGCGCCGTGCGGCAGTACAGCGTAATTGTGTCCTTCAGATATGCCAGTGAGCACAGAAGCGATTGACTGGCTTGTCGCCTGCCGGCTCAAGTCAGTTGGGCGCTCGGTGTCTCGGCCCTCTTCATTCGCCTCTTTCTCTGCATCTACCTGCGCGCCATGTTGTATGTCTATTTTTTCTTCATAAGGAGTATCCGGCGACGAATGGGACAGGTCATAGGTCGGCTGGCGTCGGTAGAAGCTGCCAAGATTGGGGATGAAGAGGGAGTTTTGTATGTTGTTTAGGGTGGTGAGGGCACCGACTTCTGGGTCTGAAGTACAATATGAGCTATCGATTCCAGGTACAACAACTCTCCGCGGTGAGCAAGCTTACCAATGACATCGAGCATGTCGACGAGGTCGGGATCGTATTCTTGTACATCGCGGATCCTGGAGCGAATGCTGATGCCCGACGACTGCCTTCCCAATCCGGGCCTCCTAAGCCTTTGCGGTGGGTGCGCTGCCGGAACTGACAGGAACTGAGGAGCCTGGCTTCTTGGTCCTTCTTCATGCAACGTTTGTAAAGGCGTAGCCGTCGTTGTAACCTGTCTCCTTATCTCTAGCTCATCGTCTGTGGGAGGAACCAGGCGGGGCCGCTGGGGCTCTGAGCTGCTTCTTCGCCGGTTTGACGGTGTTGAGGCCGGCTGGGAGTCTGTCGTCTCTGTTTGTGTACTGTTTTCAGCCCTCTGCCGCCGTATTCGAACAGAAGGCTGGCGCTCGGTCTGTGTGGAGCTGGAGGATGTCTGCGTGCGGTGCAGAGGGAGCTCATGTCTGGTGGCAGTGGTTACGGTGGGATGTACAATTGTTTGGTTCTGCGGGCCACTCGTCGTGACTGTCGTGTGAGGGCTGCCTGTAGTGTAGCTCGTGGTCGTGATGCGTGGGCCCTGTGTAGTTGTCGTAGTCGTGGTCGTGGAGTACCTCGACGGCTCCGCCCGCGTCTGGTTGTTTCGATTAGCCATCAGGCCCTGAAACAAGAGTTCGTGTCCTCTAGAACCTCCAATCGACGCTGGAAGTGCGAGGACCCCTCCCTCATGTTTTCTCCTGCCATCGACCCTGTTTTCGCTAGCTTGCTGTGAGATCAGCAGGATCAGCAGGTGCAGAGAACCCCAACCGAGCGTCCAATTAGAAGAAGCAGTTACTGCGCCGCCGATCGAGCCAGAAGGGGTGGTGCCGAAGTCCGGAAAGTTATGCGCGACGTCACCCAATTTGGGGGTTGTGTTCTTGAATAATATTGGAAATGACGTAGGAGGAGGTGAAACGTTCGCGAGGCTGGCGGCCTAGACTCATTGGCTATCGGCCCGACTTCCCTATCTTAGTCGCAACCGCCATTCAACACGCCGCGACTTCCACAAGTCTCGTTACAATTCTCAACTATACACCCTCTCCGTCTATTAACTATATTACAGCTATCTACCCAAGTTTCTCTATCTACTTTCTCATATTGCTCCTATCATATAATAATCACGTTTCCCAATGTCATAGACCTGGAAATCCAGTGCTCAATCATTTTTACTTGGAAATACTTAATGCTTGCATCAGGTCGTCCCTTTTCGCATGGCGGCCCTTCCCTGAATTGCATTTCATGAGAACATACATATCAAATGCGACCGCGAATCGACAGTCTGACTTCCATGTACCGGTGCATAGTTGCTTATATGAGCAGATTGACCACCAAAATGGCTCGTACGATATGTTCCCCAAGCTGGCCTCTCTTTGATTACTCGAAATGCAGTGCCATGACATGATTCGTTCCTCATCCCGCGATTGAGTGTACGTGATCAAAGATCACTACAAAAAGTGAGATGGCCGATAGATCCCCTATCCGTTATAGCGAAAGCCTCCGCTGCCGATGGCAGATATCTTATATCAATTGGAAGTTACGAGGGGGCACATTACTTCTACGTGGCGGCGAAGGAATGACTTGATCGATTACAGAATTGTTCGGTCGCTGCCATTGTGCGATGCCTGAGCGTGTATAGTAGTAGAGGCTTCCAGCTTCGACGCTTAAACGGAGCGAAGGATCTATCACCTGGCCCTATACAATTTCCAGTTAAGATTACGATGGTTATCGATACGGAGATCCTGTAGAAACATCTACCGTATCGTCGTTGATGCCTAGGTGGAGGCGGGAAAGTTGAGGGGCGCATGCTCGTGGCGCAGCCCCCTCCACAGCCGCATCTTCCCCTCGAAAATACCTGAGGCCACAACGCCCCCAACAGCCTCGTGTATGCCTCGATAGGTACCCACATCATATAATGACCAAGTAGTGCGCCATTGAATTGTAACACTCAAGCCGTCTTCCCAGTCATCATGTCTCCCAAGTTCTTTTCGCAAAGTTCACTGCTCTCAGGCGTCCGTGATGGCTTCAATAACCAGCCAAAGCAAGCCCATACCGTGTCTCCAGTTGCCCTGCCTCAAACGGTACAGACGAAGGCCCCTTCAATCGATATCGTCAAGCTTGGAGATGACTTGCATCATCTCATCTTGACGGAACTCCTCGAATCTTGTCCTTCCAGTCTGCTCGCGCTTGCGCTCGTAAGCAGGGCCCTGAACGCTATCACAACTCCATATATCTACCGAACGGTCACTTTGAAGCGACACAATCCATTTGATCGTAAGTCACGAGCACGACTAGGCTCAATCAACCTCCTGGAGCGCCTGAAGAGTGAAAATGAGAACGGAGTTGCGAAACACGTTCGGCATTTGCGTGTCGAGGAATTCTCATCCGCTGATGACTTGGAGAAAATCTTGGGTAACATTGAGAACTTAAGGACCCTGGAGTAAGTAAGGCCGCTTCACGAAACCTTGCTGTAAGTTGACGATCGGTAGGTGGAACACCAGCACCACGGTTCCCCCAGATGTTCTTTCAATGCTGGAGACTAAGTGGCCAGACGCGAAGCTTGTCGTCCGTGACCATCTACGGCACAACGAAAAGGGTCAGACCTGGGACCTCGACGAGAACCTCTTGCGCTCACCGCAGCTGGACATTCTGGATATTGATATCTTGACCGAAGGATACGGATATGGTGATAAACCTTGCTTGTCAGAGTGGCCACAACTATCTTCCTTGCTGAGGACGGGATGCCGACCGAGAACTCTGCGCATTAAGATCCGCGCAGGATATCCCGTGAAAATATGGCGACCACGCCGCCGTGGCCCTGCACTATACAGAGATCAAGACTTGCCACGATTGTCGCTAGATCAAGACACAACTTTACCGCCACTGAAGGAGCTCAGCATTATCAAGGTCAGTGGTGCCGGGTACTACTTCGATCCTGCACATTCTGCAATGTTAGCACAATCCATGGACTGGTCGAATTTGAAGAAATTGGACTTCGGCCGAGATTGTCCGGTGTCTCTGTTTACTCAACTAATAGGGAGACTTCCAAATCTCATATCCCTTCGATTCGGCTTCCCAAACACCGAGATCAATTGCGATGCTGTGTATCGCTTCATTGACGCCCTGAACAGTCTCGAAAAACTCGAGATCTACAACGTCGCAGTCCAGAGTACAGATATATGGACCGCTATCAAAAAGCATAGGGATACACTGAAGACTCTCATCTTGCACCCAAGTCGCTTAGCTTATCAGCAAACAAAGTATGTTGAGCTAGCAAGGCTAAAGGACGTCGTGAAGTACTTCAAAAGCTTGGAGCATCTCGGGATCGAAGTGCCATTTGAAGCCCAGGAATTGAGTGGTGACTCGAAGGAGATGGTGAGCCCACTACAGCCTTATTCCCCTTGACTGATGTATGCTAACGACATATCACAGTTCCAGAACTCCTACATGCAACAGCTCCTCAAGCTTAACCTTCGCACGCTAGATTTATACATCCACCTTCCAAGTGCTGCTACTACATTTTCTGCTGATTACCAGCCGGACGTGTATGGTCGGGTACAAGTGCCAAGCCTAGAGGCTGACAGCGTCGTGACGCAATTAATCGCGATCGCGGACGCTATCTCACAAGCTCAACAAGAAAATAAAAACAAGCAGAAGACATTACGAAAGAAAGGCGGGAGGCCATTGGAGAGGTTAAACGTGCATTTCGCGCGGACGGGCTACTCAGACAGATACCAGCCGTATCGTGTAGAGGCAGAACTGCAACTGGTTAGAAGTGTACGAGACGATGCAGAGTCGTTAGGGGATAAGAAATGGAACGTGGATGGTAAGTTGGCATGGTCAAATCCACATTGGTGAAGCCGTTGCACGAGGTTGGGGCTTTTCTTTTTCCTTTCTTTCCCAGGCAAACTAGCTTGTGTCTGCAGAGTTTGCTTCTATTTTCGGTGCTGCAATGTCTGCTCCTTTTAGTTTCATGCCGGTGTAATAGATGAGTGGGTGGACTAAGAATACGAGTTTAGATCCTGACAATTTAAATACCGTAGCCGGCGCCGCCTGGCTTGTCTAACTACATCTCAAACATTTTCTAGAATTCAGAAACTCCTTAGAGTCCGATTGACGTATAGTACAACCTCTTTCCGCTCTCATAATAGCCACTGACGGCGTGATTCGGCAATCAAGTACTAACAGCGGCTGTGTGCTACTCTATTATCCAGCAAGGACCACAGTCGTTGTGAAGCTCCTCGTGCTCTCCGCTATACTCAGATCTTCGGTCGCCAATCTCGCTACACTAGTACCGGTTGCTGGCGAAATTGGCGACCCACTTCCATTCGCGCCTAGACTAGTAGAGCCTCGTCCCATCGCCATACGCTCTCTCAACTCCCGCTAACTCGAACCTCGCCTTCTAATGTTATTGCAAGTGAAGATGGCGTGAGTGCGTGTTTATGGTATTTTGGATAGGGTGTCGATAAGGAAATCAAAACCGATTTAGTATCTCGTCGAGTCTAATCATACAAGCGCTGCAGGCGCAACAACCTTGTCTAGTAACATCGAAAGTTGCCAGTTTTCACCTGCTTCCCGAAGAACGCGACCCACTCAAGTCTGGACTTGACAACCGAGCCCGGTACCAGTATTCTGAGGGTTCCATCGCCGAAGAAGGCAACCTTAACGATCCAGTTTAGCTCCTTATCCGAGTGGCAATCAATCACCGCATGATTCCTGGCCTTCCAAAAAGCCGTCTTCGGTTGTTTGAGACCGAACACCCAACCATCAACAGCATCCCCCTAATTCTGACCTGTTAGGAAAAGCTTTGCAACAACATCATAATCCCAAATCAAGTCTTGCATTGTTAACCCTTCAATATGAAGAGTACCTGTGTTCCACAATCTGCTGTCCGAAGTCGTTGCTGCAAATTTGCCGCTCTTCGCAAGAATGTCACAGTACTCAGTTGAGTGCAAGTGCCAATGGCCCCGAATGTCTCCAACGCTAACCTCCTGTTTCCACTTCACATGATTCCGGTACCAGTGCTCAGCTTGTCGCATCTCACCACTGATGAGTGCCAACTCCCTCTTGATGACCGCTTCATAGCTGTTGTCAAACTTCAATTCTTCCGTCGCAGGAGCAGCCATCGCAGGGAATGCGTAATGTACTGATTCACTGTGTGGGGTCTCATCTTCGATCCTCGGGAATAGAGCTTCTCGGACTTCTCTGCCCTCTACGCGATTTGAGTGGCCCTCAGGTACGACAGGCGGCCCAAGTTTTGAGGCCGCAGAAGACGAGCTCTGCGCCATTCTCGATATCAGGGTCTCTCTTAGGGTCAAACCAAAAGTTAGCGGGCGTTGGCTTGGATCTGGGCTAGAGCCAGAGAATGCATTTGTCGGGATGGCCAAGGTGAGGTGGCATTGATCTAACATCCTGATTGCCGCTTGACATTCCCGAGGCTGGGATCGTGTACCATAAGTTAGGCACACCACTGTTGCTGCCGTGGACGTGATATATGCAGGTTGGAATTCGAACACATGGGAGCACTGCCACGGATCGCCACTTCGACTTGAATTGTGAGCACAGCGCCATCCATCGTCTTCCCAACTGGCTTGAACCGGAACGTCCCAGCGCTCCAATTTACGAACGGTGAAACGGTGAACCTGGACTCATCGATTGGATTGTGTGCAAAAAAATCGAGATAGCTTGCGGAATGTGCGATCCAAACGGTCTCTGTGTCGGTAGGTTCAAAGCGCAGCTTCTTGGCAGTGCTTTGCGCAATATTCTTAAAGGCCTCGATGTTTGCGAGTTCTCCCTCTAGAGCCTCCCAGTAACCCCTGAACAACTTCTTCCTCGCGTCAATGCAGATACATCTTTCCTTCGATCCAACACTTCTTGGCATGCATTTGCGGATCTCCATGGTCGCTTTGCCTTGGCCAAGTGAAGGGCCCGAAGAGGCGTTATTTTGATCCAGTTCAGCCAGAGGCTTGCGGACTTCTTTCGACACCATTAGGCCCCAGTGCTGCCAGATGTTGTTTGTTTCGGTGGCAACGTCCATGGCTGTTTTGGCTTTCTTCCGCGAGTCTGTTGGGTCGTGTGGGTTCTCGACAGGGAGAGGTCGTTTCGCTGTCTCTAGGCTTGTGCCTTCCCCTCTCACAAGTTTCTAATCACGTTAAGGTTTCGGCTCTTCCGGAATTATGACCTCTTGCGTAACGCGATCTACCGGTTTGACGGCTTCCACCAATGACTCCTGGATTGTAGCTGACTGCAGGGCGTCTTCCTCGTTGAATTCTTGTTTGATCCTACTACCTAATTATCAGAAGACATTTTGCCACGAATGAATGAGTAAAACGCCTCGTCTGTATTAGATGTAAGTTGGTGACTTCATGTTGGATTAAAAAACAGGATAGTAGGAGGGGCATGTCTTGGGATTGTCATCAGAAGGATAGATCCTCACTGACAAGGAGCAAAGAAGCACAGAGCAAAACATATATGCCATTCTAAGGGGATAAGAAGCTCCAGGCTGGAAAAAACATGAACTTCTGATAACCTATTAGCTCTAAAATGTGACGCTGTTCGTCGATATTATATACAATCCAAAAGATTCCGGGCATAGCTGTCATGGAACCCTCGCAACCAATTGAAAGTGGGCACCACGAAAAGTCATGAGTAAAAAAGCTAGATAGAGCAAGCATGCTCTGTCCAAGAGAGATCAGAAGCACTAAGCCTGTTTCGACATGAACGTCTGCTAACCCGGCCGAATCACAAAATCCTGCTGTCCCTTAGCATGATACATAAACCTTGCACTGGAGAAAAGTGAGCCTCGGACGGGGTGATGCGAACCCAGCATTATCTACCAAAAAGAAAGTAGCAAGATAAACCATAAGCAGAAAAGTTTAATCTTCAGTATACGCGGCTAAGATCAGAAGTCATCAAATCTTTATACGCAGGAAGGCATGAGACTCGATTGAAAGTACAAGATCACAACGTCGCATGAAGAGAGAGCATGCTTTAAACTTCGTGTTCAACCTGGACACTTTTGATACCAAACGATCATCCCGACTATAGTCTATCTGAAAGACCTCGATGTGGAGCAGAATGAGTGACTTTTAAACTTAAGTATATACCATTAAGCTGAAAGTCTTTGGAAACGACATTAATGACGAGACATACGTCTTTATATAAGATACGACTGTTAAGAGAGACCTACTAGAAACAACATATTAACTCACACTCTATATCAGCTACAGAGTCTTCCGATATCTGGGTACCAGACCAACATCTAAAAGCATTCATCAAAAAGCGTAAACTGATCCAATCATGAACAAAATTCTTAGAGTCCGAGCCCCATGCCGTTACCCTTAACGAACATCTTGCCAGAGGTGTTAGGCAATCTTACAAAGGACAACCATTTCAAAAAGCTCTATCAAGTAATACGATGCTAACCCATACTCTATATCAGTCCCAAAAGTCTCTAGTACTTAGATCTACTGCGACAACAGCCCAGCACTATAGATTAAAAGCAACACGGACAAGTCCTACATGTAAGATCCCAAAAGCAGAGTCCTATGTCGTAGCACTTGAGAAACTTGAACCTTAATACGACATGTAATCTTAGAAAATATAATCATATCAGAAAGCAATGTCCCAAGTCGCCATGATTCACACTCTATATCAAATCTAAGATCCTCTAATATATGGGTCTCACAGCGACACCTCAGTCCCTTCTACATCTCAAAACCTGAGTCGTATGGCGTGGCACTTAAGAAACTTCAATTTCGACGCGATATGCAGTTTTACAAAGGATACCTCTATCAGAAAGTCCTACCAAAGTTCCATATTGGCCTAGACCGGTTATAAACCCCATATTCTCTGTTGCGTCGATACCTCAACAACCAGTCCCAACTCCATCCACTGAAAAGACCATGGCAAACCTACCATGAATAAAATCCTAGAAGCTCTGACCCATGCCGTGGCGCTTCAGAAGCATAAACTTGTCCTCCGCACGTACCTTTATTTAAACTACAAACTCGAACTCTCCGCATAAATGGCGCGTACCTAGGGTCGAGAACAAAAGAACAGCATAACTGAGCTCAGAGCCCAATTTCCTCCTCTAAAAGCGAAATGCATAGCCTCCCATGGGCAAAAAGCTGGGAGTCTAAAGGGAATGTTGCTTGGTTCTCAAACGCGTCAAAAACATAACAGGTGAGCGATCAATGATAGTTCGAAGGGAATAGTGTGAAAAGACGTCGTCGAAGCGAGCATGTTCCACA
This sequence comes from Lophiotrema nucula, assembly GCA_010015825.1. NCBI lineage: Eukaryota > Fungi > Ascomycota > Dothideomycetes > Pleosporales > Lophiotremataceae > Lophiotrema > Lophiotrema nucula. Next base: position 182,930 of record ML977317.1, on the reverse strand, counting down.
CAGTGCGTCCAAAGCCATTGTCCCCAGCTTCGATGTTTTGAAAGTTCGGAAATTTCTACCGAAACATGCTCCACACAGTGCGTCAAAAGGACCATCTGCCAGGTATCCATGCCGCGCACAAGTACTGTCGACTGGAAAGTCAGCAGCACCTCTGTCATGAGCGAGCATATAAGAAGAATATTGATGATTCTCGCCTAAAAGATGCTCGCCAGCTTCCACACCTATCTCGAACTTTTATCATTCTTGACTAAAAAGTCACCAAGTATACCTGTCATGAGCATCTACATAAACTCTAGATAAACAACTACACATCCACACATCTACAATCTGGTAATACTAAAAGGACTACCAGAAAGCAGTAATGAAACCTACACATCCTCTATTGTAATCAAAAAGTTCACGCTAAAGTAAACATGAGTCCGGCGTCGTTCACGAAAAGATGTCATCTAAGCTTTCATGACCGTGGTGCTGGGTTGGAGGGGATATGAGAACTTGGAGGTAGATGCTGGCATGCGGCGCGTCACAACTGTAGTTGCAATCTCAGCAGAAGGATACAAAGTCTGATATATCTTGAGAATTAACGGTGGCCATGCATGATGTCGTGGACGTTCCACATCGTATATTAGAAAACTACGAGCTAGTATCCTATGAACATTTGTCTGCATCTCAAAAACAACGACTGCGGCTACTCATGTCAAGCAATCCAAAAAAAGCCACACAAAGCATCCATACATTGCAGCCTTACAGCCCGACAACACCCAGCCAACCCAGGCCCCCCTTTCTCCTGATGCCACCAAGCCTGTCAGTTCCGCATCTGACATCCATCATCCCAGTCCCAGAAGGCCGCCACCCTTGCCAAGTATATTCTTCCTGGAGCTCAACTCGATGCTGTGTATAGTATTCCCAATCTTCGCTTTGACAGCTTCGAAAGGGGTCTGCGGTTGCTGGATGTAATCGCCCACGTCGAAGGTGCGAACAAGGTCGACCCATTCCGGCGCAGGCTCGATCAGGTTCCATGCGATGCTGATGTGGAAGTTCTCGCTGCGATCGATAGGACTTGTCGCGAGTGTCGCCGAAATGTGTTCGCCCTCTGCGCTGCTCTTTGGTCGCTTCTTCAATGGCTTGTTGGCTGTGTTAGCCTCCATCGGGCCGTCGCCTTGACCACCGGTGTATAAGCCTGGATGTCCGCATTTCTCAGCTGCATCGTTGCAAGCCTCGAGGATTCTGTTCAATTCGTCGTCCGGCGGCTTCACGATGCCGAGGACGAGAAACCAGCGATTGCGCTGGAAGTTTGGCACCCACTTGAGGCCTCTAAACCAAATTGGGAACGGCTTGACAGCGCTCTTCTTCAACTCTGATCTCAAAGTGTCTAGAAAGCGTTCTCTGTCCTCGGTCCGTATCTGCAGCGTTCGCGACAAGGAGATGTGGAGAGGAAGCGGCGTCTCGAGCGGCGACAGGAGGGAGGGCGTGATGTCTGGGACGGGCAACTGCTTGGATCGCTTCTTGCTCGCGCTTACTATCGATGTCTGAATAGCTGCGATAAGCTTATGAAGGGCTTCGGCTTCGGTCTGCGAAGGAATCCCTCCACTACGTTAGCCAATTGCTCCTCAATTGAAGCTTTCCAACAAAAGGGAGCTTACACTCTAGGTAGACGTGACTGGGCCAATTACCCTCCACATGCGGTACAGCGCGCTTGCGACCCCCATGGAGGCTTGGGTCGTCGCTCGTACTCGAACGCGCGTTCGTAGAGTATAGGTCTAGAAAGGCGGAAGGGAGCGGCGGGAGCTCTACATCGTTGCGTTTGCGTTTGCGCTTCAGCGAAGCACTCGGCTCTCCTCCAGACCGTCTTGGGGAGGCCTGGGCGTCGAATTGAGCGCCCTCATCGTCGCTATCGGATCCGGAGTCGGGGTAGGCGACCAGGGACATGGCCAGCTTGGTGTCGGCTGCCATGCGCTCAGACGTGCCTGTAGATCCGAGAGCTTGGCCCGATAGCTTCGTCACTGCGCTAGGGTCCCCACTCTCTTACTACATCCGGCGCCGTTGGATATGACATCACAAGGGGATTCTGGCTGATTGCGCTGCTATCCATTCGATGCAGGGAAAAAGACAGGAACGGCCGGATGACATGTTGCGCGTCGTTCCTGCCAAGGTAATTAGCATGAGCCCGACTGCCTTTTAGCTGCCGTCGCGCCTGCTTTCGTTTCTCCCTCTTCACAACACCTGACACCGCCTGTATTGTCTTAGATTGCCCTCTCGTCTGCTATACTACTCCGCTACCGCGTTCCTGCGTTACTATCCTGAGAAGCATTTGTTGAGATCGCCTGTCGCACGAGCACCATGGACAGGGTAAGCTTCCTCCCTTGCTGCACTCTGGAGGCACAGAAGCTTATCGATCCCAGGCACACCACGCCCTTATCGATCCTCTCGTCGAGTCGACTCCCGCCGAGGAGACGGGTTTGAACTCTCACTTCCGGTCTACTTTCGCTCCGCGACAAAAGCAGAACCTTCCCTCTCCGCCAGCATCCGCTGGTCTGAAGGAGAGCCCATCCGTCAGCATCCGACACCACCACACTGGCAGCAGCTCTGGGACGAACCCCTTCCGTGCTCAGCATACGGGCAGCTCTGTCGAAACCAATCCGTACAGGCGCTCGCGGGGCTCTTCAGTGAGCAAGGCGAATACCCTCGTTGACCACGGCGCGATCACTCCTCGATCTCCCAGACGACATGAGTATCCGTCGCCTCCCAACTCTGCCTCGCCCCGCCGTGAGAACTTTCACAGCTACCGCAATGACGCCTTCGGTTCCTTGAACGAAGGCCGTCCGCGCCGCTCGTCCAACCCCCCAGCGTCCAATCTGTCATCTAAGAGAGATGGAGGACTGCAACGTGGCGGGTCACTGCGCGAGCGCTACCCCGGAGATATGTCTCACAGGCCATTGGATGCGATCAAGAAGGATACGAAGACAGCGCACCGTGCACACCATCTCAGAAAGAAGAACTTCACCGGCGCAGACACCATTGACCGCCTCGACCTATCCATGGGGGTTAGCTACCACCATGAAGGACCGTACGATGCGGCCAATCTGAGCAGGAACCTAGACTACAAACATAGTCCTGTCGCTGCTGTCCGCAGGTCCAACCAGGAAGCTCTGCGCGCTACTCCGAAGGAGAACATTGTTGATGCTTTGAGCAAGCATCGTCCGCTTGAGGGCGTTGCCGATTTGCCCCCTGGCATGGCGGATCGATTTGGAAGAATCCTTACTTATGAAGAGGGAGCTGATCTGATGCGAGAGCCGGGTGGCGATTATCGCCGATGGCCCGGTGTAGTAAGTTCCTCTGCTCGACCTCCAAATTAAGTTAATTTGACTGACATGGCTCAGGACTACCTGCCGGGTGACTTGAAAGGCAAGGGCGAGCCCTCGTACTCCATCGAGAAAGCTCTCAAGGACCACAAGTCCTACGGCGAGGACGGTATCGAGCTTCAGCCCCGCCGCCGCAACCAGAGTCTCAGTGCTGCCGATGCTCCTGAGTCCGTTCCCCTAGCTAGTGGCTCTGGGCTCGGACGAAGCAACACCACCGGCAAAAATGTTGGCAATAGCTTGAAGAAGCGATTTGGCAGCATGCGCCGCAGGAAGGACAGGACGTCTGAGACTGTTGAGGCTTAATCTGTCGCAATTGAAAGGAGCAACCGCACACACGCACCGTACACACGCAACGCACACATGACTGCACATCGTTTCGCCATGGCGCAATCCAGCTGTCTGGCATGACAGCTTTCAACAAAGGAGCTCTAATGTAAGAGTATACTCGGGGCAAGTTGACGAACGCCTATCTTTCCTTTGTTGTACCCTCTACAGACACATACTCGAAGCGCAATGCGTATGGGTATAGATTGGAACTACTGGACGCGTGTATATTGATCGGCTCAAATGGCCTATATAGTCGTAGTTTCTGAATCTTAACGTGAACATGACATCTAAACTACCTCTGCTACCAATCTCTCCCCTCTTGCTCCCACAAACCATGTTGAGGTCCGGGTCCCGTCGGGAGTTGAGTGACCACAATCTACCACCCAACGCAGCGAACACTCGAGGACTCCTGAGCAATGCTCCCAAGTTCCAGTCTGCACTGCTCGGCATACCTAGGTAACGATGATGGTGTTCTCTGTGCGACTACGTGTTTCAGGAACAGGTTTTCCTTACCTTCCCATCTCGTCGTGTTGCAAGCGCAGCGCCTTCGTCATGATCGACATCGATGGCACCGCATCCCGGCTCGCGACAACCCATGCGATGATAACAGCCGTCTCGTCATGTCTCGTCGCCAATCCTCTTGTCTCGGTTTTCGTAACCGAGCTTTCATCCATCCATCCATCCATCCATCCATCGCGTGCAAAGCGACCATGTCAAGTCCATTAGCCTTCGGTGATGACACGTCTTGCAGCGACGAAAGAGATGGAGATAGGGAGGGGGAGTTTGAAGGGCTTGTAAGGTTGCCGGCGCCGTATACACACAAGCTTTGGACGAAAGTCTGTGGGAAGAGAAAGAGTAGGAAGGAGCCGGTGATAGTCCTGGTTACGGGCGGAGCGGCGCCGTGTGCGTTGTATGTACGGTTGATTGAGATGCTGGGCAGGAGGTGGAGGGTGGTGGCGTGGGATCGCGCGGGGTATGATAGATCGGAGGTGCCTTGGGTTGGGGAGGGGGATGGTGATGGTGATGAGAACGGTGCGGAGGAGGGAGTTGGTAAGGAGGACGGTGATGGTGATGGTGTTAGTGTTGGTGATAGGGGTGTAGGGAAGGTGATGTTGGGGTGGGAGATGGGAAGAGGTGATGATCATGGAGTGGATGGGCTGCGAAGGGCAAAGGGAAAGGGAAAGAGGGAGAGGAAGCTCATGGCACGAGATTCTGCAGAAGAGTTCAAAGCTCTGTTGAACGTGATTGGGGTGAAAGGACCATACGTCCTTCTCGCATACTCATACGGCGGCATCGTAGCAAGAGCAATCATCGACCTGTTCAACGGTCCGGACTTCGATACTTCATCGCTCCAAGACCTCTCCCTCCAAGACCTTGCTCTCGAAGAGAGATGGGACGACTGCGACACGCCTCTCCCCAACATCCCTCCCCAATCATCAAATAAAGTCGTCGGCCTCAGCATGATCGAGCCCGCAACCGAACTCCTCTACCACACCTTCCAGCCCTCGATCCCACCCCCAGCCTTCTCCGCCATGCTCGCCGGCATCGACGAAGAAGCCATCCTGCACCTCCGCCGCGACTCCAAACTCACGGACCCTGAATGGGACGCCCTCGTCGAAGCAGTGGAGCGCACGATTCCGAACGCGAAGTATGAGGATCCGCGGGCGTCTGCGAGAGTTTTAGTGGAGCAACACCAATTTACGAGACATGTATTGGATCCGTGGCCGGTGGCGGTGCTGCGGTGCGATTTTCGGTGGACTTGGGAGAAGTTGTTCGATGCGGGGGTGAAGAGGGGGAACGGGTCGGAGGAGGAGAGGAGGGTGTGTAGGGAGTTTTTGTGGGGGATGGGGGTTTGGCTGGATGAGATTTGGGCGGGGGTTGTGAGGCTGACGGGGGAGGATGGAGATATGGAGTACGGCGAAGGGGAGAGAGAGCAAGAGAAGCGCGGTGTAGATAGAAAGTTTACCGGTCAGAAGAGAAGGTATAGGTATTTTGGGGAATGTGGGCACGAGGTGCCGATCGTCAGACCGGAGGAAGTGGTTAAGGAGGTGGAGTGGGTGATGGAGAGGCTGAGGGAGAGAGGACTTGGGTGAGTGAGACTGAGAGAGTAATACAGGCTGAAGGTGATGAGGCAGAGAGGGACGGCCGGGCGTGGGAGTCCGAGGACCCCTGAGAATGTGCGGCTCAATGACTTTGGGGCTGTATGGCCTCAAGCGCAAAGAAGCCTTACATATATCTTTGCTTGACCATATTCCACATTCGGCATCAGAAATTGTGATGGTGGTGTGGGGAACCTTGCTTGAGATGTAGGCAACTTCGAGGCAATGATGAGACCGTTTCCATTCATGCATACCTGCAGACAATTGCAACCATCAATTGAGGTAGTAGACCACACGTTGGCCGGTGACGCCCAAGAGCGGGCTTTCGCATCGATGGTCATTTTCAAGAGCTGCAACTGGTCTGCTACATCGCCACTCCCTCGAGGAGAAGCTAATAGTCTGCAGATAGGATCCTTGCCTACCGGAGTTCGATGCACTTAGATCTTGCATGCATCTGCAAAGGAGGTCGACTTGCTCGCTAAACGCAAGTCCCCAATGTGCCATGTTGCGAACCGGTCACTCATAAAGAGAGCCACGATGCATGGCGGCCTTATAGTGCCGTTCGTGCCGTGAGTATGTGACACAGATAGATACAACAAGGCTGCCTTGGGTGTAAAGCGGTGTGCAGAATGAGCTGGCACTGGATTGCACGAACTGCACGAATGGAATGCAATGTTTGATATCTTGCTTCGAGAATAGAAGCGTTGGTGGAGTATGGATAAGGCAACAGTGCTGGACGGAAGCGATCTAGGTGGTTGCGTGCGACGGTTCAGTCGATTAGACTCCGAGAAAGACCCTGGGCTGAAAGCCACTCCTTGAACATAGAGAGCTTGAAAAGAGGTCCGAATTCTGCCTGTGGGCGAAGTGTAAGTTCATCACATGGCCAATTTGCTACTCGAGAGATTGACAAGACTATCATGAATGTATCTTAGCACTAGAGGTCGTCGTCATTCTCCATCAACCCGTCACAGGCCTCGTAGCCGCCAAAGTGGCATCATGGTAGCACAGGAGGGGATCCAGAGCGTCATCTAACAACGCGACGCGCAGAGCAAAACCGGAGGCGATACCGAAGACGTGGCACACAGCCTTTTCAAGAACATGGGACTAAATCCTCGACAAAATAAAGTGAATGTGGATGTTGCCTAACTGCATGAACATGGTTTCGTCTTAACAACGAGCTTGGCTTCGTGCGGTGATCCCTCGTTACCATGATGACCTCGGGGCGGCAACGTGGGCGAATGGAAGTGAACGACGATTTGACATGCGTTGAGCGTGAAACCAGCCTCTCCAGCGTGTCTCCCTAAGTGTCGCTCCTATGGCTGTAAGGTGCAGCGCTGGACAAGTTTCTACAGTCAATGCACATGGTATAGTGACAGACTGATAATCTCATGAGACGTAACGTCTTGCGGTTCTCCCAACTCTGAACTGTAGTTTCCTTGTGCTGTCTATCGAGCACCTCAGAGAACTTAATGAGGCTCTGCTGCGGGTCAGAACCAAAAGGGATGACCAATAGTGAGGCTTTTCACTCGCACAGTAGTGCAGCCCTACACCGCCGTGGCGCGCTCAAGTTTCTCTCTGCAAAGGTGGGTGGTGATACGCGGTTAGCCGTTGAAAGTGAAGAGTGGAACTTGCGTCGCCTAATCGACAACGCAACCATCACTGCAGAAGGCGCCACCGGTGAGCATGGCTCTTCGGATCTCAGATATGGTATTGCACATAAGGGAGGGTGGCCAGAGATTCGGTCACTTGCGGTGAAGTGTTGCAGACGAATGGTGAACATCGAATGGACGATCTGTTCGAGATATGAGCTGTTGGGTCTCCAGATTTTTTCTTGCCGTGCCATCCCGTAGAGGCGTCGTATTCTTGAGGTGTTCTCGATGGAACAAAACAGTCACCTCTGAGAGCGATCATCGTACCGTATATGCATCCTGAAGACAGCTACAGGACTATGATGTCAAATTATAGCTGGGAAAGGGTTGCAGCCTCATTTGAGTAGCCTGGCAAGGCGTACAGTGAAGAATAGGGAGCGTGAACCAAGGCATACACCTCTATATGAAGACAGATCTTGTCAACAGGAATACGTTGATAAACAGTGTCGATACCTAGTCGGTGTTACACTGTTGCGAATCTCGTAGTTAGAGTCTCGTCCAAATCGAAGGAGGCTGACACCCCTTAACCTCCAGCCTTGCGACCGCACGCTCGCTGAAAATTCCAGCGGCTAGGGGGAAGCTCAGCCTAATCATCTCAGAGCCCTGAAAATATTGGCTCTTGAGTGTGCCACAGCATATGCTCCCCGTGCAGTAGCCTTCCTCATAAACGTCACCTGGCTCGGTCAGTGCGACGATGGAATCCAAAGAGGCGAGAAACGCCGCAAGCGTTGCTGGTGCTGCGCATCCAACTGGCCAAGATGTACTGATAACCGCCCAGTCATAAAGACTGTACAGGCATTGGCATCCAGTAGTGCTTCTGCCTTTTCTCCATTTCAGTCAGTCTTATGGCGGGAACGAAGAAGGACCTCGGGTTGACAGGGATTATGTGAGTAAATGCAAGACACGGTGTTGTGCTTTTCGTCGTTGTTTCTTGGGCAGTGCGGTTCCCTCGTAGGTGAGGGCTAAGCCTGTCATCGCCATTGCCCCAGTCATCTTGCATTCGCTTCTTGGATGCAGCCAACGCTCCTTCACCAACTCTTGACTAGTCGACAACCCCAGCGGCCGGATAGACAGTTCTCTCTAGGAGAACTGTTCGACGATGCCACCATCGGTATTCGCGCGTACCGAGCCGAATCCTCCAGCGGACGCCTCCGCGCCTCCTGTCCTCGTAGCTCGTCGTACCGCGAAGCTCCTCGCATTTGAGCGAAAGGCCGTTGTCGTTGCATATGCAGGCCATAAATCAGCCTGGCTGTAGGGCTAGACTGTGGATGAAAGGTCATACACTGAGGGCAGCTCGGAGAGGCCGTGGGCGCAAGCAGGTGCAGCTGGTGGACTTGGTCTTTCATGTCCTCGTCCTCCTTCTGCACATACAATGCCATCCACGATCCCGATGATCTGGAATCTCTGATGGTGCTGCCTGCCATGGCCCAATACGAACTTGGTTATGACGAGTATCGATGCGGTTCGCAGTGCTTGTTGCAGGGGACGAAGACCTACACCGGTTCTATGCTCCACTCCCTAGAGCGTCGCAATCCCGCCCTACAGTATTTGGCCATTGGTGAGGCAAATGCACTAACCTGGAGATTTCAGATAGCCTCTGATCTGCTCTAGAAAGGCAGTAAGTTGGTGTTCAGCCTCTGATCGCAATGCGCAGGCCTGCGCTGGTCTCGAAAGGGGCCATGGACTGGATATAAAGCTTCTTTTAGCCACGATGGTCGACATACCAGGCTACAAGAACTGTTCTGCACGTTGTTGTTACGTCTTCTGCGTTGCAAAGGCTCTCGCAGTTTTGGTTGCAATGTCGACACCGCCCCACGAAGAATGCGAGCCTGTACCCAACCAACAGGAGTCCAGCCGTCAGCCCCGCTCTACTGCTTTCATCCACGCCATCTTCAGTAAACATCCTCTTCTCGAGAGCATTGCTCAACACCCCGAAGCTGCTTGCAGGCAAACATGCATGCTATTAAGAGCGATCAGGTATCATTACTTTGAATTCAAAGCTGGAGGGCTGAAATGTCGCTGGGCAGAGCTGCAACAGAAACACAGGACATGCGAGGGAGACGTTCAAGCCCAAAGCTTGTTCGATGAATTCGAGACTTTCGTCCTTGAAACAGATGAGGTATTGACTTCACTTAGTAAGTCCTGTTTCTGTTTAACAATGGTTTCGTTCTATCTTCCTGTCTGACAGCTGCAGGTCGAATCTTCAGAGAGGATAGTGAAATGGCCCATGCGCCAACGGTGCCTCGCGATGCCATGGATACCAGATATCGCAGAAAGCTTCATGATCCCCACACAGGGAACCTAGCCCCAAATGGTCGACCAGCCTCTGATTATGGAGTGGTAGGAGAATCGGTGTCACCCGAATTCGCCACCATTTGGGATGTGCCAGAGAGTCCTTTGCGTGGATTCATACTCAGGCGCATCATCGAGCCTATTTATGATCATGTATTCGTTCGCCTCTGCGATGCTTATAGTTCTTATCGAGGACGACCATCCGGCAACCACGAGAAAGAGATATATGAAGGGCCGCTGGACCTCTTCGTTAGCGCAGTCGAGTGCCTCGTAGCTGCTGTTTCTTTGGCGGTTCCTGTTATCGTTATATTGAATTTGAATACCCAGAAGCAGCGCTTGGTCGCTGCGACGTGTTTAACTCTGGTCTTTCCTTTTGTTGCGCTGCTTCTCAGCAAGCAAGCGCAACCAATCTTTCAATTGACTGCTGGGTAAGCCTGCAAAAACTCTTCGAGATCAGATTGCTAACTCTTCAGTAGGTTCTGGGCTGTAGTTGTCGTCTTCCTTTCGACTGCAAATTGTAACACTTGCCCCGTTTGATTGTATAATGGCAATTTTGCGTTGTTGGAATAAGGTTTAGTCGAACTTTCGTCCTCCAAATGCGAGTCATTCGCTTTTTGCGGCTCCAAATTTTTGCTTCATCCGAGTCACGTGGCCCGACCTCATCCTAGCTCTTGGCTAACCCGAGAATAGTACGTCGATAACATACTTAGTCCTGTCTCCCGCATCGATGATCTCTGCTTCCCGCGCATGCCGGACTCCAATCTTCTCGAGGCGATATCTTCAGCCACCCTGCGCAGGCATCTCGTCGATGTTTGACCGCTCAAGGATACGCACTCCCTGCAGAACATGGCAGCGCCAGGAGCTATCGCGTCCAGCGGATGTCTAAGTACCGTGAGGCTGTTGACAGAGAAAGATAACGGCTAGCTGTTACAAAAGGCGAAACATGATTGGCGTCGTCGTGCTTGGTCAACGAGTCAAGTACAGTTAGGTACCCTGTTCTGCATATCTTTCGAACCGTGGAGAATTTCCGCCGGGGAAGACGCCTATTTGCTCGACGCGCCAGCCCCTCTACCAGGACACTCGCTCACCGGCTGCTTTCTCGACCTTTCCACCTCCCGAAGTCACCCCCAGATTCGCAGTCGCCTCCTGCAAAGCTATCTTCATTTTCCCTCGATCCGACGGTCTTCTGCACGCTGGTCCTGGACATCTACTGTGTCAAGCTTGTTCTGCAGCACACAGGTGTCGCCGACATGCCCCCAAGACAACATTCGTTCTTAATCGGGACCAGCTCCGGTACCAATCCATGCCCTATTCCTACATACTGAGGGCTATGGGTGCGCTAATGGAACACAGATGGAAATAGCGGAGACGCGCAAGGCGGCACCCAGACCGCCAACACAAACAGCGCCTCGCCTCCATCAACCCCTACTCGCCCTAAGCACAAGCCAAGGCCCAAGCCAGCGCGAGGAGTGAACAAAGGAACTTTCGATAGGCAATCTCTCGCTCTCGGGGGATCTCATGGTGGTTTGGGTGGTGCAAGGAGCCCTGGGCTGCCCAAATAAACCTTCGGCTGCCGCTTGACACCGTTTTTCTGCTGATCGACTTGGATTTCACCTCTAAGGCGAGCAACAACAACTCCACCATCATCGGGTGACCCACTTACTATTAATCTTGATATTATTTCGGACCTGTTTGCACGGCTCAGTAAAATCTAGGATTCGTACGACCGCTCTACACCAAAGCTGGAAGAAACGATTTCGAACGAATCTCCTCGCCCGCAGCGCGACGGCCTCTCTTACATAACCCGAATACCTTTCGCGATTTGGCGTTCAAAAGTCAATCTGTATGAACGGCAGAAGGCTGCGCATAGCGGCGGTGTGGACACAGACTGGCTGAGGTGGTTTATAGCAGGGCTGTGGTGCATGATGCGTTTTCACACGGTGGTCGGACTCTGGCTACACACTCCTTTAGCATGGGCAATACATATATCAAAACACATTCAGACAAGTTTCTCCGATTTCTTTTCTCGGCTTTCTTAAGCTTAGCAGTCGTGACAGCAGAGTATACTTCCTAATAATCTGGACTAACGATCACATAGGATACCTATGCCCTCCAAGTCTGAGCAAATCTGAAACTGCGATGTGTACCCTGATTATATACTACCAATATTAGAGTGCACGACAGGATGCCGAGCCCCTATGTTCCTATGGCCATTCCTTGCAGATACTTCATGGAAGGAAGCAGGGCTAGAGTATGCTTACATGCGACGCGTCTTCTTGAAGAGTCGCCCGAGCAGCCTCGAAGTGTACACCGAGTCAGGCCCGTTGATCCATTGAACAATCTTGTCAAGAATGACCCAGCGCGGGATATTCCCCATTCATCCGCCTGGGCAAGTGTTTTCGACAAAGATTCAGAAAGCCAAAGATTCCGACGACGTCTGGTAAACTCTTCTAAAGCTTGGAATGCGGCGATCATCATCATGCCACGGGAAATTTCCTTTCATTGTGGCACATTTTGTTTCATCACGAACGAAGTGCGAGCTTCAAGGCTCAGGCCAAGCAATCATATGATGTTTCTCCATTGTAGGCGCTCAATCGTTGCTCATTGCAAAGAGTTGCTACTACGGCTACTATACTACCTCTACTCGTTCCTTGCGTCCATTTCTGCTCAGCAGCTATAGCTTCAACTTTCAACTATCTCGACATTCCATTCGCATCATCTCTAGCATGAGGAGGAGGGTCTCATAGCCGCCTTTTCTCATTTTCGTCCAGTATGCGTGAAACCCTCCCGCGCTTCGGCCATCTTCTCGCCGCGTTGTCTACCGCAAGGCGTCTGAAGGCACATGCCAGTGGTATTCTACAAGGCTCCGACACCATTCTGATCCTGCAGGTCGTAGCCACCTGCCCTTCGTAGGCACCACGTCCGTAAGGTGGTCAGATTAAGCTTATATTGTATAGGGCTCCCAAGCCATTCGGAGGCTTTCCACTGCGTCTAACGAACGATCGGTCGGGTCGCCGGCACCATTTCGCCATTGCCCAGTTCCGATGGAGCTGGGTATGTCCCGAATCTTGGATGCGCATTCGAGCGAGCGGTATGCGCGGTGGAGGGGTTGGAGGATTGTTCATTGGGCGATCGGAGGTGCTTTGGCTGAATCACGGTTGCCGGCGCGTATAGGCTGCGAGTCGGGTGGTGGCTCGGTAAGTCGACGCATCGTTTCGCTGCTGATAGTACCGGGTCCTGATATGATTTCGAGGTCAGCGCGGTGGCTACGTTCCTTGGTTCCCTCCTTGCTTGCTCATCGGGTACGACTGCTCGTCGAATATCTCACCAATCTGCCATGAGAGCGCTTCTTGTCGCGCGCACGTCATCCACTGGAGTAGGGTAGCTCTCCACCACTCCGCCTCATCAATCTTTCCTGGTCTCTCCAGGGCGAGATGCCGTTGAAAACGCGACGGACACAATCAAGAAGCTGTGTTGGCACGTACAGCATGGATAAAGAGTTTACCTTCATCGTTTCAAAAGAGAGGACACACCGCCCTGGCTTCAGTCCAGTCTAGCTTTAGCGCCCTCAGCCTTGAGAGAAAGCAGCCTGCGACCAAGAGGGGGCGGCCGCCCACGCCAAGGTCAGGGGAGCCATTGGCCGTCTGGCAAACTTCAAGTTTAGCACCTCCGACAACTGAACAAGCGATAGGCTGGCATGCAACACCTTTGGATAGAGATCTTAACAAGTTTCGTAACGCAGCCTAGGCGAGGAATAAGCAGCGTCGACAGGCGATACAGCTGGCACAAACTCTCCAGTGGTGCAGGCGCTGGCGACGCTCAAAATGCCTATGTCCTCCCGCCGACAGTGCAGACACAATGCTTGAACTTACTCACCGGGATGCAGCGACCTGTGTGGGGCTTCACATATACCTAATGGCCAAAAGATCTCGGGTGTTCATGTTCTTCTTCGATCCCGTAGTCGTAGCTGACGTAGCAGAGAACACTGGGTGCAACACCATCCGTCACGTCAAACCTGCAAGACAAAGGTGAACAGAAGCGTTCAATTGCTGCGTGCCTACACTCTGCGAATCCCGTGTGTTGCTTGTCGCACTCACAAACCAGTCCAGTCATGTAAACACACGCTTAATCCAAACCTCCAACCCTACCTCGAAAGTCCGGACAGGGAGCTGGTGAAGCACAGCCTGAAATTCAGCGAAACAGATTGAAATCGGGAGAATTTGAGCGGATCTTTTCAGCAGTTGCTGAGAAGCATCATGCGCTAGGCCTCGTTTGGATTGTGGATTTTGAAGGACCTTGGTCACGGACCAATCTCTCTCCCAACAGGCTGGAAACACGGCCTGTAGCGGCAAGATTTGCTCATGAGAGCCCCACAAGGATTCTGGTAGCGGTTACAACAAGCGAACAGAAACTTCTGCGTCAGCATCGCAGCACTATGGACTCCCAGTCTCCACCACCCTTCGCGCAACTGAGGAGCCCTAACAAGGACCGAGGATCTGAAAACATCAACAATGAATTTCAGTCCAAGATGACCATGAGCTCCTTGGCTTTTCAGCGGGATCGGGGTGATCGGGGTGATGTCCGGTTCGAGGATTCGACCGCTTGATGCACATTGAGCGGTGTTTTATTGACAGAGCCAAGCTTTCAGCCATCATAAATTCAATTGACATGTGACGTTCGCCTCACTAATTCAACCAATCAAACAGACTTCAGATTCGAGAAGAAGGTTCGCGCCGTGGCTATGGCTGTTGAAACAAGATTGATAGGCTAGTAGTGACCGGTTGTTGATCTGCCACACGTGCATAACTCAGTCTGCCAACCTTGCTTCTCAACGACTCCATTTCTTCTCCAATGACTCATTTTATCCTCCCTTCTCATGAGAATTTTCGGGTGTGGTTACGGCGCGTAGCTGCGCAAGTACGCTGGATCATTGTTTCCTGCTCAGTCCGATAGCACACTCCGAGGCCACGCAATCTTTTTATGGAGACTAATGCATGACCGCATAGCTCGAGCACTAGTAAAGGCAGGAATTATAGTACTTTTGGGGCTGCGTTTGGTGTAGTGGTTTCGCTAGCAAGGTTCGCTCACCGATCTGAAAATTGAGGTGGTTGGGCAGGCAAACCGGACTTGCCTTGTGGTTCGCAATTAGCAAACCCACTTTGTCCGGAGTCACCACCCATTTGCAGAACAACGGTCGCTCATGGGCGGAAGAAAAGAATTGTGGAACGTGATATTGCTGTAATCACCTGTCCGGTGTGCCAACAGAGAAAATTTTGAACAAAGGGCATTGCTAAGACAGGGTCTAACCCGCTACATCACGATATATTCTTGATCAGTGTTGATATGAAGGCACGTATAGTGTACGAATTTCGCAAGGAAATCCGAGACGGAATCCTTGCCGAGCTGATTCAGCACCAAAAACGGTATTTTATAAGGTGAGAGACGAGGCTACCTCTGCGCCACTCATTATCGCACCAGCCTGGCCCATCATGACAGGTTAGTGCAAGTATAAAACGAGTGTCTGGTATCTGGATTTGACAGGGTGCGAGAAACAGATTCATTGGCCGATCTGAGACTGTGTCGAAGGGCCGGTCAACAGATTGGGCAAGGTCCAAACTTCACAGTAGCTATTCGACTGGAGGCTGTCCCCCGTGGTAGATCTTCCTAGCGCGTGCTTATATCAACGTCTGCCCAAGTCTTATATTAGTAATCAATAAGGGGTAACGAGTTTGCTGCAATGCGAGAGCAATGCTTATAACATCGCCTTCCATGCATCAAATATCGATCTATCGTGGCATCCGTCATATTGAGTCACGGCATTTCTTTGGTTCCTTGCATGTATTTCTCAGCGCCGCCTGCGGCTTCCTGCTCATTTCTTTTCTGTTTGCATCTGTCGAGACCTTTAGCCAACCGTTCCGACCACCGCTTGAAATACCGGGGCTCCAATGTTCGCTAGTTTGTAGCTGGGTCGGTGTGATTGCGGCTCTTTAAGGAAGACTGAAAGTAAACATGACTAATGCAGTAGGCTTATTGGTTTCTGTAGTCTGTTGTGCTTGATTTGTTGTTGGTGGTAACTTTCGATCGTGGCGGTCCAAACTCGTCTTGGGGCAACGATCAAACGTCTAGTTTATATTTCTTGTATGACTTATGTTTGCTGGTCTCAAATATTTTGTGAATAGTGGACCGTGATCAGTTAAAGGAATTGCCCTCCAATGCTCGCTTTGGACGGTCACACGGTCGCACACGTGAAACACAATATCTTAACTAGTGAAAAGAGTTGCACTTTTGAGTAGTATAACTTTGTTAAGCTGTTTTCTCCTTACAACAGTCTTTAATAGACTATCTAAAATTTATGAATCGTGCATCCATGCTTGTCTAGTCTAGTGTTCTAATTCGCACGCTTGTGAAGGTAGTCAACATGCCTCGACGAGTGAAAGGCTAGACAAGATTTGACGACCAGCAGTGCATGGTAGATATACACTTCAGCACTCGGAACTTGCGCTTCCGCTATCGCAAAAGTGTATAGCACAGTTCGAATCCTTGGCATCTATCACGTTATCGCTCGAGCAATGTCGGAAGCGGAGCAAACTTACCCGTCAACTATGGCATCACACAAATTACCTTGCTGGGTAAGTTAGGTAAGGCTGCTGATTTGAGACTCAGTAGACAAAAGGTGATACAAGTCAGTCACAATCTATGAACGGCAACCAAGTTTGCCGAAGAATCAATGGAGCAAGCGTGGCTACGAATCAGTCCTGTATGAAATGTAGCGCCCGATACATACGGGGCAGTCCTCCTCTAGAAAGCAATTGTCGTGCATGAGTCGACGTAGTGTAGAATACTAAGGAGGGTGTGGGCTACTCGCTTCGTATTTCATAGGTACCTTAAAACTTACTAGGTAACTACTAAGTTATTAAAATTCTATCGAAGAACGTAGACAGAAATCTGCGCGAGACCCCTTCGACCCCGGCTAAGACGGGTATAGTCATCGAACTACACCACAGCAGTAGCGCGTCGGGGTCGAGGTATGCCTTGGGATCATTTCTTTGACCATTGTACAAATGCGGGCATGTACTGGCTGTGCAGCGCAAGGCGAGTAGGGCTCACGACACTGTTCGTGGACCATTTCTCTCACAATTCCAAATCAAGCCACCTCCATTAGCAGATTCTGAACATGCCTTGCTATTGCGCCTACTAGTATTTCACGATACCTGGGGTTGACCGGTAAAACCGCAAGTACGGGATTTAGATGCGCTAGTACGGCAATCCTGGCTCAAGACGATGGATCCTCGAGTCGCCGGATCGTTTTGAGTCCAGTGTCGTCTCCTGAAGGTCCTTCGCACCGGTGGGTCCATGTCTGAGATTGTAGCGCATCGTGGATATGCCATGCTGCACTTGATCTGCACGTCTTGATGCATCGAGTGCAGCCGGTGAAGACAGTGGCGACGCAACGCTTGCTGTTCAAACCCCGCAAATAGATCAGACGAGGCTCCTGTCTGAATGTAGCGGTGTGGAGCGTGAGTTGGCAGTCTATGTTGATACCCTTACGCACCTTGACTTCCTTCAGACACCAAATTCGCTTGCCTTCGTTTGCTAGTAACCCAGCAACGATTGTACATAATAGAAGAGACCAGTTGGCTACTCTGTGAGAAGAGCAAGATTGCAAAATGATGACTTCACACACGGTTGGCCTTGCTCCTGAGGTGGGTCCGAAAACCCCATCAAAGCTCCCCATGGAGAGATGTGAACTAGCGCCCTGTTCAAACTCCCCAGGAGGTAGAAAGAAGCCTGCCTACGCACAGACAATCAGTTGCCTTTTTCTATGGCGGAAGGCATGTGCTGTGGAACAGCATGCAAGTCGAATGCACGCTGTCATCTGATGACGCGACAGCCGAATGAGAGCATGCAGCAACGCACAGGGGCCGTTCTCCGGAGTCTTCTGGCAAGGGACTCATACCTTCCTTCTCCTGGTCATCTGGCGCTGGCTTACCTCGTAGTATCGATGGCCCCCTCGAGCTTCGAGTGCCTACACTGACTGCCCGGCAGACGATTGTGGGATCTGAAACCGAAGCGAAAGAGTGAGATAAAGTTCGTAAACGAGGCTTTCGCTTCTGGGTTGGGGTTGCTATGTCATCATGGTCCTCTGGTGGTTCAAAACTGCACCCTTGCCTCTTCAACATGTACTATGACGCTTCATATCAGCAAGAGCCTTTCCACACAAGTGAGCAGACTTCTGTCCCAGGATCCCAGACTGTCTCGTTCTTGGAGCCTGGCGATCGTAGCTTGTGAGTGGAATCCTTCGAATAGGGACCGCGGAGCGACACGACATCATCCAAATTCTCCACTCGCGTGCGTACGACAACGCAGCCCTGTGAAGCCACATCGCATTTGCAGCTCTGCATGTACAGCATCTGGTAGGGCGACGATACGCAACGAGCATCCATGAGCGACTTATGCACACCCTCCAAGATGCAGCTATCGTGACGAGCCGCGCGACCGGTGAGTCAAGCGCTGCATCCCAGGGCGTGCTACTCTATGAGCTCTGCTCGGTCGAATAAACGGCCACAGGCGGTGTAGTAATGAAGCAACTTTCGAGTCCGATCATTGGGTCTTCGTTTTAGCTACCACACCTCAGAGACGCTGCCAGGCCAGGGTCGCTTGGCATGGCGACTGCCAGATGAGCCTGAGGCTCTGCGAACGATTTGGAGAACCAGAATGGCGATAAAAGATTGTCGCCGGGTGCCAATGGAGATGTTGAAGCCGCCATACACCCAACCCATGTCAGGTGAAGACTATCGCCGAGCGTTTCTTAGACAGCGCGTTGCTAGGCCTAGAAAAAGGCTTGAAATCATCGTTTCTTTTCTTCTGGGGGAAGGCTTTTGCTTGCTCTTTGCGTCCTGGAATGTCTTTGGTGCTCGGCAATGTCGGCACACCAGCCACTCAGTTGCCGGAGCATAAGCTGCGTGGCACGGCAAGGGGACTGATAGCCCGACTTCGGGTCCGCGAACCTCAGTTCGCAGCTATCGCGATCCATCCCCAGGCCGGTATTTACAGGAGATTCGGAAAGTGCAGAGCTCAGCTTTTGGACTACCTGGAAGATGAAGTGGAAAGACAGGAGCATGAGCTGGAAACCTACATGCGCGATGTCGATGAGGGCTTGGTCCCAGAGGCGGGAAGGAGCGACGCGGAGATACGGTCCACGCTCAATAAAAGAATGATGAGCCTGGCAGATGTCGTCCAGCGACATGGTTCGTAAAGATCGCTGCTCAGTTACGCTCGAGATGTAGAGCTAACAGTTTCGCAGGCGACCTGTTCGAGCAGTCCAGCAGAATTTCCAGATCGACAATACCAGCGAAGTTCTTCATGAGGTTCCGCCGAGCATATTCGCCTCTTTGGGACGAAGAGAGCCAATTGGTCCAGGATGAAGAGCTTTCATGCTCCGGAGGACTTGACGGTACTCTTCAGTCTGATTTGACGGCCCTCCAGGATGATGGACTTAATCCGCTCGCCAGGTTTATGGCGTATCGACTGGCCGAGCCATTCATGGACTATCTCTGGGAGCCGTTAGCAAAGCTCTGGTATGGTATCAGGGCAGGCAGGAGGACAACCTATCATATCAGCCTTGCTGCCAATATTGACTGCCAGAAGATCGTCATGCTGGCCAAACTATTTGCGGGCCTGATTGCGACAGCTTGTCTCGCTGCGACCATTGGCGTCCTGTACACAGTCAAAGACACTAAAACCCAGATCGTTGTCATGACTCTGTTTGGCTTTGCGTTCTGCCTTGCTCCTCATCTGGTTGGGCCAAAATCGATGCCAACCTTTGCCCTTGCTACCGCGTGAGTATGTCCATGTAGGAATTCGATAGTAAATACTGATTCGCATCAGGTACTTTTCCGCCATGGTGTTCTTCTTGAGTATGAATAACCAAAACACGTCCTCGTGATGGTGGAGAGAAAGTTCCGAGCAGAAAATGTTGAGCGGGTCTCTATTGATTACGTCAACCAATGAGCGGTGAAGCCTGTCACGCGGGACTATCTTCAGACACTTCTAGCTAGGCTGGGCTACGTTGAACGAGACTGGGAACGTCGAGAAGATGTATAACTTGTGCAGATTGTAAAAGTCAGTGGATGAGTCGCCCTCGGAATCTTTCTCGACCTGGCGGAGTCGCGGCTGTGACCTAGCAGCGAAGCGCAGTTCTACTATACTGACGCGTCAACGACGACTGAAATATCAACATCCTGAGCGTTGCTCATACCAGGACCATCTGACTATCGGCGGAAATGATGCTAGTAGTCGCCTTACTCGATGGGATGAAGTTCCGGGGTTGCGCTCTTAAGAGTCGTTCGGTTCGCGTCTCAAGTCGCCTGTGCCTTCGCCATTGCACCGCAATTGACTAGCCCGTCTCAGATACACGTGATGGTCAAAACAGCCATGGCTCCTGAGCACATCTCGTCTGCAAAAACGCGACGACCAGACCGACGAACCTGTCGACGGACCCCGAGCGAATTGCAACGCTTAAAGCAGCCGCCAAACGCGTCTTCATCGACTGTCCCTCAAGCGACTGCCTCGATCATTGCTCACATCAGACTTCCCACGCCGCGATGACAAAACCTCCTGTTCTGTTACCCAAGACGCGCAACTGGCCGAACAACGCAGGTACGGAGAGATCGTGCGCAGGAAGACAGCGCGAGAGAGACCTAGCTAATCATTCATGTTCGCAGGGTCTCGTCAGAGCCAAACATCCAACGAGGAGACCGCAACGACGGACGGCCAAACGTCCCCGTCCGGGGCGTCATCGATTGGTGCACACCCAGCACCGAAACTCACGCTCAAGGAGGTCTGGCGGAAAGTGATGAGGAAGAAAGGCTGAGCGAGGAGCGTCGTGGTAGCTGGTTATTCCTTACGAAGTATCTTGGTAGCCATCGCTGCGTGTTGTCTGTCTCTCGGGCTTGTGCCGTGGGAGACCCACCGGCACCTCCAGCCCTCGCGCGCTCCCCGGTTCCTTCTCGTCGCGTAAATTCATTATACCACTTTACTACCACTTATTCTTCTTTGCATGGCGTAACCTTACAGGTGTATCTAAAGATTCATTCACGTCTAAAATGTGGTTAAGCGCGTGAGACTCGTGAGAGGAATCGATATATTATCACTTTATTACACAATTCCGGGGCCAATGACCGTTGACGTCCAGAAAAGGCAACAGCTTTATGCCATGGGCGATTTACAAGCGTTGTGGAGGGAGGAGGGGCTGACACAGCTTCCAACTTGCCATTGCCATAAATTGCACCTCCATGCTATGCATATATTCGCTTGGCAAGGGCTCTTCTTACCACCGAGACTTTTCATTTTGGTCCCGTAGATGACAATTCGCCGACAGCTTCTTTGCCACCCGCATTGCGTTGTGCGGTCTTGCATCACAGGGGGGCCAATACTCAGATACCCCTCAATGATCCGCCACCTATCCGTACGCTATAACCCTCGTAAATTGTATTCTACCCTTTGCTGGCTTGAGGAGTAGCTGAGACACCTCAAGGGGATAGCCATCAAGACACTGCAGACGCAGAACCCGAAGACGTCGACTGTGATGAAGGCAATATCGGCATGGGAGAAGGTGTTGAGCTCGAAGATTTGACGCCCGGTACTTAGCCCCACGTACGCTAAGGTACGCTTCCTCAATGCGCAATTCCACAGTCCCACCGGCTGTTCATTCTCTGTTCTCGTTTCTTGCCTATCTTATTCGATGTATATCCCGCTGTGCAATACGCCTCGCTGAACGGATCAAGTCCTAGCCCAGCAGCAACAACCACGGCACAAAGCGTCTTAGCATCCTCAGCAGCACAATACACTTCTAGAAGAATCAGGCGCATCCTCACCTCTGTAAAGGTCACTACCCACGGACATCCCAGCCTCTGAATTTGCGCGTTGACATCTAAGCGCTTTATACCTGACAAGCTACTTGTGTAAAGCGAAGAGACTTTGAACTTCTTCCAAAGGGATCCCGGACGAGATTCTCTTCTTTGCAAGTAGCGCTCATCAACGATATTGGATGGCAGGGCGAGTTCAACACCACCGCGTCGACTGGCAAAGCGCTCCTTCCATATCACTCATGTTCTGGTATTCGTAATCGTCAAAAGTCCTGAAGTTTCATGTCTCGCCGTGAAAATAGCATTACAAAAGAAAAACATAATAGTTTGAGCGCTAAGATACGTCCATTCCAGCGCTATCCAGTTGGTACGAAGCAATATACAGGATCCATTATCATCTTCAAGATCTCTCGAAGGCTCATCACAGCCTTGCATAAAGCTGCCCAGCAGCGAATACAATGAGAGGCATGAGATATGCTACGACGATGTATCCATTCCTATGACTTTCTCCATCGTCAATTGGTACGCTGGGCGATCTATTATCCTATGAGGTGAACCTTGCAACCTTCGCCAGCAGTAACCAAGTATACCCGAGTACCTTCGCTTGCTCAACACTCGAGCTGTAACAACAGTCACTACTTCGCTATGGCGTGAATCTCCATAGATGCTGCGCTTGTCCGAGTATTCCTTCCCATGTCGTGCGATTAAAGCGCCCGTGAATCGCGCTTAGAACGATCCGCTCAGCTGTCTTGTCGCTCCACCACGGAGGTCCAGCGATGTAGGGAAGGTGTGTGTACGAGTGCAGGGTAGTTGGGTGGGATTGAGCGACGTAAGGTAGGTGGTTTCGATTCGTCAAAGGTTCGCGTTGTGACGTGCTAGGTCCCGGAGCGAAACCGCCCGAACGAAAACGCTGGCGGCTGCTCTAGCGGACGATGCGTACGGCGAGAGACTCGAATGGAGCAAGGAAGCGATGTTTGGAATGTTGCGCTCGCTAAAAAGTCAGCAGGTTCTTAATAGCTTTGTAAAGTCGGGCCTAGTGCCGTGCATACCTGTCTTCATACTCGTCGGCGCCCTTCACAAGACCACGGAAAACCGCCCTACTCTTGATGAGCATTCGGGACTGAGTCGCTCGCGAGGGCATGCAGATTTGCGCACACGCTCTGTCGCTGTTGAATCTCATAGGTATTGTTTGGCACAGCTTCATGACAAAGTGACCGTCTCTTCGAAGAGCCCACGACGCGTTCGATGGTCTCTCGTCACATGGAAGCCAACGTGCAATTCGAAACACAAAGACGATAAAAAGAACAAAGGGAAGCCTGGTTGACCCAGGGACGGTAGGCCACCGCCGGAGAGGACCGTGCCCCTGAAACGACCGGTACTGGAGCGCAAGTCGGCCCCATAACCTACTTATCAATATCTCATCGTGACAGTAAATCCCCTTCTTGACAACCATTCTTGCCATATTTAGTTGTCGTAGCTCAATGTTGTGCTCGTTTGGCACTAACTGTGGGTAGAAAATCTGCATAGACCCATTTGGAAATGCAATTGATACGTGAACAGGAATCAAAATATGAATGAACAGCTTCTCTCATGTTCTCCAATGCTGAGTCTTTGTGTACACACCACTGGATAGCGGTTGCAGACTGCTACATGACCCGCGGCTAGGCTGCGCGCCACGAAGAGCAATGACTGATGAAGGCGTGAGATCCTGCTTATAACTTCCCGACAACTCTACTTTGTAGGGAACGCGAGGTATATGGATCATTCAGTGAGTGGGAATTTTGGAAAAACAACTGCACTTTTCTACCGGCTGTCACTCTTCCATATATTTGGGACATAGTGGATTAAGGACTACTCATCGTGTCTACTCTGATATAGATCTACCTGCTCGTTGGTGACCCATGCAACCGCTATATAAGATGATTGACGAGAGGTTTATGATTGCGCGGTCCTTAGCCCTGACAAAGAGCCCGTAGCGTCAACAATCGCCACGCTGTGACCATAACAGAAGATCTTGCTCCGTCCTGACTTCCTATAGCCACGACGTCCGGCTGGACTCCAATGCGGCTACCGGTTCTTTAAGCAGTGATTTACCCTCCATGTCGAAGGTGTAGAAGCTGGTTTGGATCGCCACTTCGATGTGCTGTACGCTTGAACGAGCTCTTACTAGGACAAATTGCTCCTACGAGACAACCTTGACTACGTTAAGGGTACCCGTACTCCATCTTCGTCTGCGACGTCAACACATAATTGCAACATGACTCGCAGCCTGCAGCGATCACGCAGCTTCCCCTTTCTTTGGAATGTCCTTGTTGGGTCTATGGCGAATCTATCCTGGGATCGGTAACCAGAAAACTGGCGATTTGCTAGATGACCACGAACAGGCCATCAATCTTGGGGTGACCAAGAGGAAGGATCGGTTTGGACTGCGAAGACAAGCTGTAACGTACGAGAGGTAGCTAGAGACTTGAGGCCGATCGAAAGAGCATACTTGGGCGAGAATCAGTGCGCTTGCTGCTATGCTGGGACTCGTGAGAGGTGGGCTTCTGGTGCTTTCGATGACTTCAAGGGCCGTGACGAGGTACCTGGTTAGACTCTTGCTAGAGGTATCAGTGTGCGAATACAGCAGGCGCGAGAGCGCGTTCAGCATGATGGAGAGTGCAACTCAGCTCACAAGATGCTTTCGCCAGAGCGGCGCCAGTGATGACGAGGCCTAGTAGATACACGGTAGCAGGATGCAGTAATGATTCAAAACAAAGAAGTCGCCCGTGAGTACGAGATCAGCCAGGAGAATGCAAGTCACCGCATCCAGGTGCAGCGGAAGCGGGAGCAAATGTCCCCGCTGACCAAGCCTCGCTGAGAATGGAGCCTTGTGCCGACTTCTCGTTGCGATGACACTGAGATGTTGGGGTGGCGCAACCTTAGTTTATTGAAGGACGAACACTGGGCACCAGCTTGCCCATGCCCAGTACCGACACAACGTGAGGCATGACGCTAATTCAGATGGTTTCGTATCTTCATTTCCGAACCATGTGGAAAAGTAAAGCGCAAATTTATCGCAGGAAACATGACGTCGGGACTGCAAGCGGGCGCGCGCTGGGTGGGTTGGTTAGTCTGTATGTATGTATGGGGAACTCGTATGGATATCGCGGGAAAGCTCTGACTGAGCGACAATGAAGCCTCCGACCGATGCGACGTTGAGTGAAGGCCTCTATGGTTTGAGGCTGTTGGGGGCGCTGCGGAAGGTTTCCCCCGCTGCATGGCTGCACCTACATCACCTACCGTGCCACTGCCCAAACCGTTGGTAAACATCCCCCGTTAACATCTAAGGCGGCTCAGTCAGTGCATCGATGGCTAGTATTACCATGCATAAATTCCATGTGTCGTCCTTGCAACGAGATGTAGTGTAATTTGGGACCTGTGAGCAGTATATCCAGGGGTCCAGTATCAGTACCCCCTCAGGCTGTGGAAAGCCAGTATGGCGTTCGACATCAGGCGCCATGAGATGCCTTCCGCAACCGCTGGGAGCGACACATCTTCACTGATCCTGTGAGCGAGTGAGAAGTGGTTTCAGCCTTAGGCATCTACCCGCAAAAAAGCCATGTAAGCACATATCCATTCGTTATCGGCGTCTCTGAGGGCATCTGCACTGCCTGATCGGCACTTGCCCGTTGGTCCACTCCAGGGTTGGCTTGCGCCTCAGATGACCAGGAAAGAGGCGCAAATGATAGGTTTGGAATTGCGATGACTCGAGAATCTTGCGCATTCTGACTTCACCGACCGGATAATTGAAGCGGGACAGAGTAGCGCGACCAGAAGCGTGCTGGAGCGGCTATCCGAAAAATAGGTTTACAGCCTGCCAGCGGCCCCTCGAGCCCATGGAAGGATGAACCAGCGTCGAATTTGGCGTACTGCAGGAAAGAATAACGCTGCGACCCCGGAGCCTTTACCATACGCTGCATGGCAACTTGGTGTCACCCTCAACAGTTTTTGGCCCCGACCTTACTGCAGGGCTTGACGAAATGAGCAGAGTCAGTTGTCCATTCGTAATCCTTGTTGCAGGCTCATCGGTCAGGATCTGTGGGTCTATCGCTGCTCGCATGGGTCATCATTGCCTGGCGGATTTGGCAATATCCGTCTTCCTTGGTAGCACAGATCCCGTTGACACCGGCTCGATAGGTCAATAAACCTTCCGTGACTATCCCTCCTGTTGCAGAAACCTAAAATGAAGAGGGGTATGGTGGTCTGCAGCATTCGTCTGCAATTTCGAGTCGAAATGGCTTGTCGTCCTAGAATGCGGTGTGTTTGGAGCCGAAGTCCGCTCTGGGGTGGCATCAAAGTATTCTACGATCGTTGACCAAGACTTAGGATTAGTCTGACCCTAGCCCTCTTGAAGCGAGGTGTGTTTGGAAGATCGACAAAAGCCTGTGCGTCGGCGGCGGGAGGCTCAAGTGGAATTGTGCAATTGCATAACGGACATCATTTTAGTGCAGGGTATGTGCAGCCGGTACCGGCGTCTTCCAGAAGTCTCTTCCACGCCTGAATTGACGCAGCCTTGCCGGAGTGGATTAAATCCATCCCGATCAACGACGTCCTGCTATCTGAAATCTGCATTAGCACATTGTGTGACTGATAAAAACGAATTTTGACATCGTTCTCCATCTTCACCGACAGCCTGCTCCGCACTGGGGGCTAAGAGATCATCAACGTCAACATTCTCAGTTGGGGTGCATTGGCACATCGTCCTGAAGTGAAACAGTTCCGTACAACAAGCTTGTGAAATTAGGAAGAACAGAAGTCGGCAAACTGATAGCTTGCGATGAGCAAGTGAGAAAAGAGAGGTGAAACGTATCTCACGGTGGCGCGGTCATGGCTTCCTTAAGTATGCTCTCTTCATGACTCGGTTCTTGGTCCGAATATCGCGCTATTTGCATCAAATGACTCTGTATACCTATCGCACGCATGCAGCCGTATGCTGTAATGATAAATATGAGACTTTTACGGCCGATCTAGGAAGGCGTACGTTCATGCATGCTTATGACTTACAACAATCTTCGTACTATGAACTGGGGTGAGAATGACCATAACATGTGAGCAATTTGTTGCGATTGAACTTATTACTAAACGCAGCATGGCTTCCACGACCGCAAAAATGCGAGAAGAGCTGGTATCGTCATAATTAGATCCACTGTGGATGGATTTCAATGGCAAGAATTCCGCCTGAGCAAAACAGCAAAGTGTAGATATCGATGCAAGACGTCAAGTTAAAGTTTGTGATCGAGGCACGCTGTGGCCAGATTTGTGTGACTACGATCGCGCTGATACTAAGGTTGATTGGCTACTCACTAGCAGCTCGACGCCTCTCATTGCGGCCTGAGCGTGAAGTCCTGAACTCGGATCGTCAACAATTACTCTGACCACGCCATGTTAGGATTGCTAAACCAAGGATCGGAAGAAACATCCTAGAAACTGTCCTTTCAAGTTGAAGGTCCTTTGTTACCAGTGTTGAGACATAAGACCAACCCCACGGGCAATAATTGCCTACGCTTACGTGGACCACGTGATAAGCCCCTTCTAAGTCATCTGTACCCTCTGTAAAAGCAAAATATACCTCTTTGGTCTTTGCGATAATTTTAAATCTTGAAGCTTTCTCTGGACAATCGTGCATGCTGCGACGAGGTATTGATTGTAGGTTCCAGTCGCGGAAAAAACACAATCCTTCCCTAGGCCGAAGAGCTTGTAAGATGGATTGGGTCGTCTTACTGCTGAGGCTGAATCAGTGATTTGTCTACGATGCAGAGCCATGAGCTTGATAGCATCTGCCTGGAGCATTGTGCGACCGGCATGACAAGGTCGACAAAAGGTAAGGCAATGCTGGCCCAGGCTTTGCGATCCTTGATAGTTGCAATGATGTACTCAACTTCCGAGGTAACCTATCAACTCCTTCGATTCTCCCACGCTGCTTACTAGGTAGAAAATGCGAACCGGTGACCCATCTCTACCAAGGCGAAGACTCAAAAATAGCTTCGAGATCCGACTTGAGCATTGTCTGATCTACTCTGACTATTCTTTCCTCCTCGAAGTCATATGGAAGTAAGCGTACCATAACGTGGACGACAGTGCTTGGTTGATGTTCGCTCGGCTGCGGATCAGCTGGGCGCACCGAAGGATCGATGACGCCGCTAAGATGTAGCAACCCCATGGGCCGGTGCCATCTCATGCACTTCGCCAACACCGAACTGAGCATGCAGCGTAGCCTCGGCATACCGGTATGTTGTCCGTAGCAGACCGTAACGCATCGAACGAGCATAGAACAGGTGTTCTCGACTGAGGTGGGTTGCGACTGGGTGAGGATGGCCAAATTCCTATGCAGACCCTCCTAGCCATACGCGCGCCGTAAGCGACAAGGCGTCTCTTGACGAGCTGCAGAATGACCCACGAGCCCTGGTAGGTAAGAGTCATTGTTTCCTTACTCGCGACTGGACACATAATCCAAAATTTCGTCCCTCAAAGTACAACAGCAGTGCTGACCCATGGACCGGTGAGGGACAAGGCTTTTCCCCATCACCTGCTATGCGAAGAAGCGCGGCCTTCGTGCAGGGCACAAGAAGAGTTGCAGACCTGGCCGAGTCGGTTTTGCTTGGAGACCAGTAGATGTGCGACACGGACTAGGCAATCGCACCACCATCTCAATAAGAGAAAGAGGCAACCCCAAGACCATGACTGTGATCTATGGGCACACCTAGGTAGATCCTGGCGCGGAGCATACGTTCGCGTACAAGTATAAGGTCCTCGCACGGCGTGTTTCACATCCACTGAAATTCGACAATAAGCCCTTGGGACTGTGCGCAAAGCGATTCCTTGATACATTGTTGCTGCTTGACGCGACATCGTATTGGTCCCTTAGCGAATCGAACGGATCGGTATCTACGTCGACATCATGACGGCACCCAGTCGCCGCATCTCGGGGTTCTCCGCCTTCTATGATGATATCGCATTGTATGCAGAGACTGGAAGATTTCGGCGCTTTGTAGGTGAGATGGCAAAGAAGCTCCACGATGACACAGAGGAGGTGCTACAGCGGAAGGGGAAGGTAAACGAGGCGTTGGAGAAGGTTCGAAGCTCCGATAGCGGGGTGCCTACATCGGTTCTGGATTGTCCTCGGAGCATCATTAGAGAAGAGCACCCAACAATATACAAAGACTGGATAGAGTATGAGGAGAGCTTACTGGCATACGGTGTGTATAGTCCGATAAATTGAGCGATGTCCTTTAGGCTGTGATCGCGCCGTTCGCATCTGTCCAAAACTGACAACGTTATGTGTAGGGCAGACGTTGCGCCTGACGGCAAAGATCCTTCAGTTGCCAGACCAGGCAGCACATGGAATGAAACGTCTGAAAGGTTTTCAGATCTTCCAAGGTCAGGTATTTGGCCCCACAGGAGAGAACGAATCGACCTACCAGCTACCATCAGAGCGGACCGACACATGCTCGTTGAGAGCCCTCGAGCATAGTGACTTCCTCACAAGTCACGTATCTTGTCATGGTGACTGGCTTGAAAAACATATCTTTCGTCGTGCGCGTAATATTTTTCGACTCGGAAAGCGCCCTCAGCAGGCTGTGCAGACCGATCTCCAGCTCTCTAGGATCGTTAACTTCATTGACATCTTCGCTTGCGTTGTTGCTACGCTAATCTTGACGGGAGCGATGTTTGCTCTCGTCTCGATCAGGTCCTTGAACATTCGAATCGCTGTCGTTGGCGTCTTCGGCCTGGCATTTATACTCTCGCTAAAAGCGGTGGCCGGGACAGGCCACATTTCTCGCAGCGAGGTATATTCAGCAACAGCTGGGTTCTTCGCCGTGGCAGCGGTGTTTGTCGGTGGAATCAGTAGTAGCGTTCCAGGCGCGTGTCGTTGACGCGTTGAGTGCGTGAGCGCGGATGGTGGAGAAGGAAAGAAAGTCGGTGAGTGGTGCTTAACCGCAGACCGCCCTTGCGTCTGAGCCTTACCGTTTTAGTGTCCACGCCCACTGCCTGAGGCACCGATATAGGAGCTGTTGTCAATGTATCTTATAACGAGATACCTATAAGTCCAGAGCTTGGATGTTCAGAGTTCGAAAACATAAAGCGCTTAACGAAACGAAGATTTTCCACTTTTCAGTCACTGGGTTTGTGCAGCTAACCATGACACAGAGCACAATGAAGAAGGTAAATCTCTTCTAATTAAACACCCTGGGCCACACTATACCTGGTGGCTTTCGACAAACAAAGTGCATCTTGCATATCAAGTCTCGTTGACTTGTAGTTTTCCTCTGCCAGCACCCATTCCTCTCACAAGCGTAAGCTTCTCTCGGCACTTGCAAGGTCAAGAACTGTTGACTCCAGAAGTATTCCCTCGACACGACAACATCTCATCATCCTCACCCCGGTTGTCTCAGATACCGCAAGGTCACTTGTATGCCGTTGCATATACCAGCTGAAACACAGCTCTTGGGTCCCGGAAGTGACAGAGCTTGCCCGGCGTACATGTGCTACTCAGGTATAGCGCGTGGACCCACTTGCAAGGATCCCAATGGCCGTCCAAGCCGCAACGCCATTGTATCACGTTTCGTCGAAGTCGATCACTCAATGGTGATTACCAGCGCTGTAAGGACTTTCAACAGGGATCGTACCGAAGCTAGGCCCGCCACGAACTTGATCGCAGGGTGCGCAAATCTTCGAGTGCTCTCAGAGAACAGCAAAGATGCGAGAGCTCCCAGCATGTTCAGGGGCAAGGCTGAAGCAGACACCTCTTGAGTGAGTGCTCAGAGGAGGGAAACATAGGGACGCTAACACTTGCGCCTCCACCATCCGAATCACTGAATTAAAACCTGCTCGGGCCAGGTCATTATGAGCTTTGTTGGTAGGCTCCAGGCTGATCGTTCGACAAGCATACGCTGGAGCAGAGCCTCCTCTTAAGTGACCGGAACTGCCCATTGTCACTGCCCCCCGCTTCCAGTGTATTCGAAAACTCCAGCCTCGTACTTGCAACCGCGCCTCATCAGAAATTTGCTGTCCATAACTGATAGACCGTGTTTAACACATCGATCAGTGACTTGGAACATCGCCCTTGCTCGTTCACCGCGTTTGGAGATGGGTGGAGTCAAGATCTTGATTCCCACTTCTGCTCCCCCACCTCTTCGTACGCCGCTTGGACCCGATTGAATCCGCTGCTAACAATATGCAGCGCCTTGCTGAGACGGCGACATGGCGGACGGTGATGAGAAGAAGGAACAGCTTGAGCGCATGGCGGTTCAAGGCAGTGGGTCTCCCCAAGCATGGTCAACAAGACAACATTGGAAACTTACAGGCGCCTAGAGGAGGGATGAGCACGCCCAGCAGACAGAGCTCGGTATCGCTCAAGTCTGCAGACGGCCAAAATAGCAGGTGCGTTCATTATCCTTCAAGATGGCGCAGTTTCTGATTTTCTTTCCCCAGCAGCCGACGACCACTGCCAACAACTGAGTCATGGTCTGTTTACGACTGACGGACACGACTACGATCCCGACACGGAGCCCATCCCCCATACCTCTCGAGCAACTGCTCTTGACTTACACTCCTCGATGATCTCAATTCCTCCCGTTCTTCGATTCGGAACTATATCTTCATACAAGTCACAGCTCAACCAGTCTCCTTCATCATCGCTTTCGAAGTCAAACCAAGATCGGCATGGAGCACTGGTTAACCAGCGTCAAGAAAGCGTTCGTGGTTCCAACTTCTAATCTGTCTCTCCGATGCTATATGGTACGCATGTTTCTTGGACGATAGCTTTACATGGATAGATATATGACAAATTTACGTACTTCGACCAAGCACATACCTACTCTCTACCTGCCACCTGCTTCCTCGTCTGATCTCAGCTGCCAAAAACACAACGCAAAGTGCGAACAAATTCCTCGTATAACTTATTACCTGGCTATCATGCTGGGTCTGGTAGGCAATCTTCGCTTTCATGGCCTGAGTATCGTAATTCGTCGCAAAGGGCACGATTTTTCTCCACTGGTGCGAAGGCACTCAGCCCTAGGTAGTCCAGCGGTTTCTACCACCGACGGAGCCATCCAGTCATCCACCCATCATGCACACCTCCTCTGATTACGAAAATCTTCTGGTAGAAGATCGCATTGTGGCATCCAATACCGGACCTGCCACCGGACTCCTCTGGTGCCATTGGAGCAGACCCTTTGAACTCCGTTTCTGTGACCTCCAAATTCGGCCCCTAAACGGTGCATTGTTGACCAGGTACATGCAGGAAACATCCAGCAAGCGCCAACTCGCTCGGCACGCTCAAGATCCTCGCCCGACGTACACGTAATCTCATCTTCAGGGATGTGAAACTGGCAGTGTTTGCATCGGGTGTAATTTGAACACGGTCTTCTCTGGCGAGGGCGGCCCTGCTGCTCTGGTAGCTCGAGTGATGAGGTGCTGCAGATGCAACTCGATTGGCGGGCATCTATGTCCACGTCGGACATAAGCCAGGCGAGAAGATGCATGTCTACACCGTCCCCACTCAGCAGGCGAGTATCCATCATTTCCAGAGAATAATGCTTCTAAGCTCTGCAGACTGTGTAGGCGACTCGTATCCCAGCATATGAGAGGGAATGTCGCAACAGATGTCTCCGTTGGCAAACGGTGCTCCCGCCTCATTGACGCCGCCATTGTCGTCCAACTAAGCTTTTGTTCCTTGCATCCAACGCGCTTGCGAATTACATTCATTCATGCCTGCTTATCCCTTGTATGGCTAGAGCCCGCGAATGGGGAGCGCGGATGCATATCGATCTATCGAGTATAACGGCGGTCGCGTGGTTCGGATCGTGGGGTGGTATCGAAGCGTGTCATTTCTGTTGGTCAAGGTACGAGAACGTGATTTGGCGCGAGAGCGCTGAAGGCGGAGGTGCTTCTTCGGGATTAAGATCTGGGTTACGCGCAGGGAACATCCGCGGCAGGTCGCTGCGAAGGATGAGTAGACTCTCGACCTCGTTGTCTACATTGCTAAGCAACTTCTGTCAGCCGTCAGCGAACCTCAGATCATCAGTGTTGCGCGGCCTTTGTTGCTCTTACAACTTCTTAGACTTACCTCTGTTGACTTTCGTTCGCGCTGGATCGTAGTTTGGTAGACTGGTGCAGAAGGTTCAGAACAGGGACCTCGACGTACTTGATGTGAACCAAGAGGTGATCAAGTAGATGCACTAAAGATTCATGAGGCGACTTCGCATGGGCGCGACCTTGGAGTGCGAAAATGGGTGGGAGCTTTGGGTGGAGCGTGCCAGTGGCCCCAACGCCGAAGGATCGAAGCGAGAGAAGGAGGCTGGCACGGCTGGGGTTGGGCCGCGCTTTCAGCCCCGGCTTGCTCATGTCAACAAGGACGCAGATTTATTGTACACAAAATTAAAGGCTTCATAGTTGTTCATTGAAACCCGCGATTAGCCATCTCCAATACTCTCACCGAAAGAGACAAGACTCTGCAGCGAAACTTCAGCAGGTTGACTACGGCCAACATGGACACCTACAGCGCGTCTTGCTCTCCTCATCTCCAGAGCCTCCAGTGCTTTCGCTCATAGGCCTTCGGTTCCAACCTCGCTTTCTCATCCTTCGTATCTTCTACCCCAAGAATCTCGAACGGTCTCCTCAGAACGCCCTTCTCGACTCCCCATCTTCGACCATCTCTGTACTTGTGCCGTATGCTCTTACACGGTTCGAATGATCGTGGCTCAGCTCAACGATCGCTCCCATTGCGCCAGCAAACGCACGGCACCCAGTTCTGGGCGGAAGCACAGCACCTGGTGGCAAGATCACGATATGTTCTATTGTCTTCCAGTCGTACGTTGGAGTGGAATAGCGCCAGGTAGAGGAAGAGCTCGATGAGAGACCGCCAGAAGAGCGCTTAAAGGTGGGCCCTTCGCTTTTTATTCTTTGGCTTGTCAAACTCTGCAAGCCCACGCTACGCAGGATCAGATGCACAACACTGATTTGCGACGACGGGCAGGCACAATCATACGCGGAAACAATCGTCGCGAAGTAAGCGCTTGCATTTACCTCCCGTCAAGCCTCACGGCCAGGAAGCAATCGACCAAGCGATCGAGCACATCTCGTGAAGTGTCACACAAATCGAAGCGTACGTTGGTGCCTGCCATCCACGAAAGCACTTACAGTGTACTGCAGAATTCTTATGTCTCAGCATTCGCCTGTTGCACTACCGCTTTCGCAGACCGGTCCCGTACAATTCCATCCTTTCGCATCCACCACATTCCCACATAGGTAGCTCGTCGACTCCGTCCCGTTCGCGAATACCAAATCGACATTTTCCAACTCGATATCCGTACATGGTGCGACGGCACTGCACTGCAAGCTCGCCACCCTATCGGTCTTGGTCGTTCCCTTCAGACCATCGATACTGATGTCCCTCAGCTGGAACTGCGAGTTGGTGCAGTTGCCTTGTCCAGGTGCGCCGCTGAACCTCGTGCATTGGCTGATCGAAAATGCTGCTCCTCTCAACCCACTCGTCGTCAGGTTCTTCAAATTCATGTTCTCCGCGTAGCCTAGTCCTCCTCCACCGCCGTTAGGCGGGTAGCCATTTTGGTCATCGGTCCACGTCTTGACGTAGAAGGCGTGTAAGGTGTTCTCGAAGTACACATTCTCGGCGGAGATGTTTTCCACCGTCTCAGTCACATCCTTCAGCTGGCCGATCGAGCCAATAGCGATACCTAAGCCGCCAAAGAACTTCGAGTCTGTAAGACGGATATTGGTCGAGTTGGCTTTGAACGATATGCTATCGTCCCCGTTGTAGACAGTCCAATTGTGGAAGCGGATGTTGTCGCAGTAGATTGTGTCGGCGCCGTCCGTATTCGCTGAAGTATTCATTAGCGGCGTGTTGAGAAGAAGTTGGGAATTGGAGCTTACAGCTCGAAACGACATTTCCAGTGTTGTTGATAAAGATATCTTCGAACGTGTTGTCTGCTGAATGTATGATGGACATGGTCCACATCTGACTCCTGAGGAAATTGACACCTGTAACGACAGAGTTCTTGAGACCGTTGAACGTGATCTGATGTGGTCGACCAGGATAGTTCGATGTGTTCGGTTGCTTCTTGATCCATTGATACCAATAGTCGCCATTGCCGTCAAGGGTGCCAACGCCATGGCCGTTTAGTCGGACATTGTTGCCGCCTAGAACAAAAGCTGTAGACTGATTTTGATAACCAACGGGCAGGGAATGATTAAGCCAATAGGAGATGTCAGTGCTCCACTACAAAATACTATTAGCGAATCCTGCAGTAAGGGTCTAATACTCATGTGGCATACCAGAAGTTTGCCTTGCACGTCAATGTCGACGTCTTCAAGATCGGTAATGTTCAAGATGGAGTTGACATAGTATGTCGTAGGCTTGAACACCACTTTGCCATGCCTTCCGCACTCTTTGAAGGCTGATTTTATTGCAGGAGCATCGTCAGTCTGATTCGTGCCACTTGCCTTTACCGTACATGTCTTTCGTCCCTTTGCAGGACTTGTGGCCACACACGCTACCAGTGATGCTGATATGAAAGCGAGGATGCACTTCATAATGATTTGATAAGATGCGCCTCCCAGGAAGAGCAACGAACGTGAGGTTACGAAGAAAACTTGATATAAGAAGTCATCTGAAGCCTGTCCGATCGGCAAACGGAACAGCTTATCCCACTATCTCTAATAGTAAAGTCTAACGCTTTGACAAATTATCGGTTATGAACAAGAAGCTCTTAGCATGTCAATAAAACGAGGAACTAGGTTGCGGGGAAGGTTCTGCCCCAGGTTACGCTAAGATTTCGCACCAATCAGGCAATTATTTGTAAGGTAGCGTCAGGAACGATCTTGTAGATCATCCACCATTGCTCGGTGGACTTTACACCGAAGTACTGGACTTAACTTTAGTTGCAAACTGGGGCGAACGTGAATTTTGGCGAACAGGCTCGACGTGCGGATGGCTCTCCAGAGTCGGGCGTAGTGAAGCATTGGCGGCTATCATGCTCCTTCTAGAATATACCAATGCTCAACCTACTCAGCATCACCGCACCTAGTCTGAAAACATCGTCTGGAAGACACTCAGTCTGCTGACGTTATAGTCCTTTTACTTGGCAAGTCTGTGCTAGAAGTGGGTCCAGGGAACGAGTGCTTTTGGCCGTCTTCGCGAGCGCTCTCGCCTACCAACCTCAAGTCAGGTAAGATCACGCTTAATAACCTACAATGGCTCTCTGAGACTAGTAACGAACACTATATTTAGACCTGTCTCGATACGCTATACGCTAGTGCAGCATCGAGCCAATTGCAAATTAGACCGACTACATATTCAGTTCCATAAGTTGAGCCTAATCTAATGTCGAAGGCATACAAAAACGCAACATCTTGAAGTTTATTGATCATGTCAAGCCGACTTGTAAGACTCTCGTCGCAGAGGAAGATAGGCGCCAGGTCTCTGGCGGGCATCTCTTAGCAAATGTCAAAAGGCAGTGGAGTGTAGGACGTACTAAATGGCCCAGATCCTGAACGTATTCTGAAGCAATCGGCTGATCCTTCACTGCATGCTTACTTCTGAGTAACAACAAAGGGGCCATTTGAGCACAGTGAGACTCTGTCAGAGCTCAACTTCTTCTATCCCGAGAATTGTATGAAGTTCGCGATATCATGGACTTATCCAGTGTTCATCCGCCTAAGGTGTTTGAAGGCTCTAATGAGAACGTCCATATAGTGGTTGCAAAAACATATGCGATTGGTCTCATGCCTAGACCTAGCTTTCGTCATCACGAATGTCAAGGACTATGATCTATATTTACTCATAAAACAAGTAAATTGGCCTGATTCCAATACGTAGATTCGCGTCTCAACGACATACAGCAACCTTAGGATGTCTGTGAAACTTAGTATGGCCATTTCGGATGTTCTCACTTCGCATAGACTGCCCAGGTTCTTGTAGAGTTATTGCTTTATCGAGTCTGGTGGAAGAGCTGCGTAGTACAGAGGAGAGAAAAGGGGTTGGTCTTCGTTAAATCGTTACATCTTATACCAAATTACAACTTAGTAGTGCCCACACTGCTGTCCAGATGAAGAACCTAAGCGGAAGGATTCAATGAGAAAGACCCCATGATGCTCTAAGTAGTACCTAAGCTTCCCACACATGCTCCTGTCAAATCGTCGAAAGGAACGCGCGGAAGGCTCCTGTCGAATCTCGTAAGAGGTTGTGCGAACCGAGCAATCAGGTTGTCGCGCGAGATGTTGGTCGCATAAGCGCTAAGCCTCGTTCATCTTAGCCCAGGAGGCTGGTGAAGTGAACGCCTTACGCCAGAACACCTACATCTATCGCGACGCTGCAGGTCCGTTGGACGTAAATACATATATGCGATGCACTGCGAGTAGTTGATCGAGGGCCTTACATATCATCATTTCTCTGCGCATCACGATAGATCTGCATGCTACGCACTGCAGCATTGCGCAACGCCTTGAAGATGGGT
Source organism: Lophiotrema nucula (assembly GCA_010015825.1). NCBI lineage: Eukaryota > Fungi > Ascomycota > Dothideomycetes > Pleosporales > Lophiotremataceae > Lophiotrema > Lophiotrema nucula. Next base: position 145,822 of record ML977317.1, on the reverse strand, counting down.
ACCGACCAACAGACCGCCGCAGTCATCGGCGCAGGTGAGTGTTCGAGGGGCTGCTCCATTCCTTCCTTCTTCCATGAGATAATCGACTCGTCTTCTTCCTGTGCTGATATTGTTGGCAGGTGCTTGCGGACTGTCAATGCTGAAGACTCTTCGTGAGGATGGCTTCAAGGTCACGTGCTACGAGCGTCGCACCCAAGTCGGCGGACTATGGGCATACACACCGGACAAAACTATGACTACTGCGCTACCATCTACCCGTGCGCTTATCTCAAAATACACCTGTGGCATGTCTGACTATCCTATGCCGGATCATTATCCTTCGCATTTGTCTCAGCCACAATTCCAAGAGTACATGGAGGGCTATGCCAAGCACTTCGATCTCTTGAAGGACGTTGTCTTTGGAGCTTCAGTTGAGGATGCGAGGCGAAATGAGAGCGACACTAAGTGGCGGCTTGCAATGACTGTGAACGGAGAAGAAAGGGTGGAAGAGTTCGATAAAGTAGCCTTCTGTCACGGATACCAAACGAAAGCTAAGATGCCGAAACTCGAGGGAAGTAACATCTTCGAAGGTGTGGTCATGCACGCTCAACAGTTCAGATCGTAAGTTGCAACCTAATACTTGCCAATGGGAATACGTACTTATTCTACAGTGCGGACGAATTTGAAGGAAAGAATGTCATTGTTCTAGGCATGTCTTCCACGGTCTCTGATATTATCAACAATCTCTTGCCCGTTGCATCGAATGTCTACATGTCACATCGCCGAGGTGGGTATATAATCAGCACTTGGCGAAAGGGTACGCCGGGGGACCTCCTCGTCACCTGGCGGAGGCGGCAGATTGGCGCCTTCATTCAACAACATCTACCTCGGCTTCAAAGATGGAGCGCGGATGCTGGCTTGAATTATCTCATGCGCGAAAGTTGGGGAAAGCTGGATCCTGAGTGGCGGATCATGCCGGCTCCGTCAATCACGCTTTCGTTACCAGGGGCTTCCAATTCCCTAGTTCCGTTGCTCAAGGAGGGCAAGATTACTTCTGTTCACGGGATCAAGCGCTTCATTGGCGCTAAATCCGTTGAGCTCAATGACGGCACAGTTTTAGCCGACATCGACGCCGTGATATGTGGAACAGGCTACTCTGCAGAGCTCTCCATCTTCGACTCTTTCTTGGAGCGCAGCAAACCCAAAGAGCAGGCATATGACGGTCCAGACCTCGTGAGATTATGGATGAACATCTTTCCGCCCAAGCACGCGGATTCTATGGCGTTGTTATGCTATTCAGCGTACGGGAAGAACAATGGCTTCTCATTTAACGACGTTCAAGCCATGGCCATTAGCAACATCTTCCGCGGCGTGCATTCGTTACCGGAGAGGAAAGAGATGGAAAGACAAATCGATGCGCATCACGCATGGCTGGCATCGCGCTGGCAGCTCGAACCCCTAGGCTTCAATGCTTCCGCAGTTCGCACATGGCAGTTCCAGTCTTTTCTACACGAAGCAGCAGGAACGGGTATGGAGAACCTTGGATGGGGTTGGAAAGGATGGAAATTCTTCTTTCAAGACCCAAAGATGTCCTGGCTTATGAACAATGGGGTGGAGACCGCGCATGCCTTCAGGTACTTTGAGACGGGAAGGAGGCGAACTTGGGCGGGGGCTAGAGAAGCGATCATCAAGGCGAACGAGGCGGTGAAGGTGTACCCGCTCGCCGATAAGAACTCGCTGTTGTATGAAGATAAGAAAGCTGCGTAATTTACTACATCCTTGGTTCTAGTTTCTTCTTGTACTGCTTATTACGTTTCCTTCACAGCTAGGATCTTGACAATTAGATTGGCGTGCAACATCGTCTTCATATAGCTCTCGCTCTGTACGTATGGCCGCGGCACAATGACAGCATCTCGAATGTTCAACTTTAATGGAGGTACTAATATGTGTGTTTCCAACGCCGGATAACCAGGGTTGACTTTCAAAGGCTGTGCTGACTTCAATTCAAATTTCAGTCACTTTCCACCGCCGCATATTCTTTTCGACCCCCAAATTCAGCAGAATCAACACTACCGCAATGGCACTCTGTGTACGTGTTCCACTAGCTCACGTACCACTGGCCTTCTTCAAATGCCTGCCCGTCACGTATTCGTGGACATCATGGGATGGAGAACATGGTAGCATTGCCCGCCTCTAAAGCCTTCTTGCAGTGAGCCGCATGGATAACATAACTCGTAAGCGTGTTCGCGAGTCAAACCCAAATGCTCATCAGAGTAGTATAATACCTGCAGATGACTACGTTCCGTCCATATATTGGTCCATAATCGAATCCAGTGTCGGCATTATTTGCGCATGCCTACCTGGCGTCCGCCAATTCATCTCTCGCTTCTTTCTGCGCTCCTCTGGGAGCACATTCGAGCAAAGCTAGACCTACGATGTCAACGTAATGGTGACCAAGCCTAAACCCATGGTAGGGTTGGTGACATCGTCGACATCTTGGATTCCCGGGCTGGGAGACACTGCATTAGAATTGGAAGAGATTGGAATCGGGTCAATCGAGTGCAGGGAAGAAGCGTTGGACGATTCAGATGCGAGATCGTGACCCTCGAGGCGGGAGAGGTAGACTTTTGAATCACACAGCCCGTAGAATGAGAGTAGCGTGACTACGTCGTACAAGTATAGCTGACATGTCTTCTCCTACCCTGCAATAGAGCTGAATTGTCGCGACCTATACAAAACTTTTGAAGAAGGTAAAGGTTCGTCAGTCAGATAGGAGGTAACCGAAAGCTAGGACCCTGGACACTTTGGAAGCGCTAATTAGACAAGTTGCATGTCGACTGCGTGATCCCGAAACTTGCCAGTATCGATTCTCGATCCGTCAAGGCACAATTTGAGGAGAAGGATGGGTAGGGGATTAAGAACGCATCTCTGCGCAAGTGGTCCAATCAGATCAAAATGAAAGTTCTGAGGCCGGACTTGCTCAAGTTTGAGATTGACGCTGCCGATCTCGGAGGGGATGGTGGGAGCATCGTCAAGCTGTACATTAGAACTTGCTAAGATAGAGAGCTACCTCGTAGGGTCTACATGTATATTATGTATTTGATGTCGAAGGACGATGCACAAGGGCAGGCTTGAAGGGTCTAAATTGTTTCTGGCATCGGGCGTCGTGCTTGATCTAGAGTCACCCTCACGGAGACGCAGTGCTATTGACATATCGTATGCAAATATGTGCTTCCGCAATAACTCTCACATTTGTCTTTCCTGTCATTCCATAGACGCTTCTCTTCATTCAGACGACAATCGGCGGTCCCGTGCACGCTATGTGTGCTTCTGTCATATCGCCATGAGCCACGTACGGCCTTGGCTTCTACACGCTCTTTCTCTGCAGTTCAAATTCCGGTATCTAGTGGGCTCTTGCTCTGTCGCGATCCCCCATCGCTAGTATCGCATACTCTTGAAAGCGATGCCGTCACCGAACAACCTTTGGGTGACGGAGGCCGGACGCAGTACACAAACCAGAAATGATTACAGATCGCAATTAGATAAGGGCGAGAACGAGGAAGAATGGGAACACTATGATAGCGACATCGCGGACGATAATTTCGACCTATACGATACACTTTTTCGCGAACAGCAACAAAAAGAGCAAGAAGTGCAATGGGGCGAGACAAGACTGGCACAAGATCTTCAGCAGAGCAAGCGCATCACTATCCGCGAAATCGGCGGTGAAAATGGGACGTTTATTCCATTAAGCTAATTGGGATACTTAAGAGAAAAGCAGAACTACCGGACCCGGATCTTCTGTTGGGACGAATCCCCGGGGTGACTGGTTTGGCCCGACATTGAGTTCCAACATAAATCAACAAAGGCTCACACCTCGCCGTGGTTCGATGCGTTGGTGTTTGTCTGCGAACGACCAAAGCTCGCTTCTTCGAAGTTCAAAGACGTACGGCTGTCGAGAGATGGATATGGAAACTTGGAGGAGCCAGCAGGGGAATGAGACGCCCAAATCGCATTCTTGGATAACTGCTACCTCAAGTTGGTCATGCCTGCGGTTGCAGTGAAAGCAGGAGAGCCAGGAACTGTCACGCTATTCGGCGTCTACAAATACAAGTCGGAAGTTGACGAAGAATTTTCAGGGGAAGAGACCCGGCTCGATGAGGATGCAGCGCTCCCGATCGCTGGAAGCTCAAATCTTGGAAGATCCGCAAGCGCTTTATCACCATGAAGTCGCAGCTATCAAACGGAAGTTACTCTACGGGAACGGTGTTGTTCTTGTCGCCCAAACCGGGAAATGGAAACTCTTTTTCAAAGTGTACAAGCTCGCAAGCAGAGACCTAGAAATCCGCAGTAGATGGTGGCACATGGAAGTTATATGGCATACACGAAGGACGTGAGGAATATCGGTAGCATGGATATTATTCACGTCGAGATGCCAAGAATAATTGCGACGACACAGCACCACATGTCCCTCCTAGAAGAAGTTAGAAATCTATAGAAACCCCCTTAAAACGCCTTGCATGCCTGAAAACAATGATGACGAAGTAGTTGAAACCGCGACGCTTCGCACTAAGACCGATTCGCCTGCGCGTCAGCTTTTTGCAGCACTTATAAACACTACTACGCCCTCACGCCCTCCGCGACTCCTCCCATCATTCCTATTATCACTCTCTCTATTCATGTCTCTACTCACAATACATCAGCGTCTTAATTGCAGTCCTCGTTATCACCATCACGTCCCATTGATTGCCCCTATCTCTTAGATATTTACGCAGAAATTTCTCGCGCCGCTGTAATCGAGAAATGCCGGGCTTCGCTCAGCGCATGATATTGAAGATGGGCTATGTTCCTAGGACTGGCCTTGGTAAGTACCCACCAGCCTGTTCTGCCAAGAATATGAAGTAATTATCATTCCAATATGTCCATGTACGATGCAAGGCTGCTAACGCTCTACAGACTGATTTCTCGTCTCTGCTTAAAGGCAAGAATGGCACGGGTATCCTTGACCCAATCCAAGCGTCTAAACAACGCAGAAGACAAGGACTCGGTTTCGGAAGAAACCAATGTAATGGCTACAAATCTATTGAATACCAAACTTCTGTGTCTTGTACACATTTTTCTACACGTAATGATTCTCTCGAACCTGACGAAGTTTTTCTTCCTATCGCTGCTATGGACAACAAGTATGCTCTTGTCTCATCTCCAGCTCCCAGAGCGATCAATATTAACTTGAGGTGAGTGCAAACCTACTGCCGATTACGCGGATAACTAATGAGGCTTTGAATTTAGATCTAGGACACACGGACCAAACGCATGCTCCAATACGCAACCCGAATCTCAACCCAGCCAACGACCGCTTGCCGACACCACTCGAGATGACCCTCGCCATGTCCACGTGGAACCATCGTACGAGACACTCGAGCTCAAGATCGAAAGGCTGGAGGAGGCTGTCCGTGCAACCCAGAAATCAGATGGCGTGGAAGAAGACTTTGATAGAGCGATGCTCAATGTGCCGGAGAAGGATATCCGCATGTTGAAGCAGAGGCTCGCAGACATAAAGCAGAAGAGGAGCTCGCAATGAGGAAGGTTGTGAGGAACTTGATGAAAGCCAAAGATGCAGTGGCACAGATGAAAGAGTTGGAGTATACAATGGCAACAGTAATAGCGACAGAGGAAGTGACGCCTGTCGCCGATGTCCCGACTACGAACAACGCTCTCAAACGGAAGGGCACGGACGAGGACGACGTCGATTGTCTTTCTTCAAGAAAGGTAATCAAGATCGACCCTACCGAACCTACTTCGTATCGCAATTGTCGAGGCATGGTGGACAACTGCGCACACGCCACCTCGAACGACCGAACATCCACTCCCTACCGACGTGCGTATATTGAAGCAAGTAAAAGGGTTGGCAACTACGCCATTCAAGAGACGCGAACAAAATGCGGACGTCCCATCGAATTCAGCAATAATACGACTCTCTGGGAGGGCTACTCCATCGACTACCTCGACTTGCTTGCACACAAGTTGGTCGAGCGCGCACATTCAGGACATGACCTAACATCATCTCAAGCTGTCATGATTGAGATCTAGCCACACAAGCTCGACCCCAATGGAGCAACAACTGGGCTCGATATGGTGGTACACTTCTATGGTGGCTTTACATCGGAGTTCATTGTTGAGACTCAACAGTTCGCATCTCGGGAACCAGTCAAGGTAGACCTCGATATCTGTCCCGAATTGTTCACTCGAGACAAGTCCGCTCAGCTCAAGGTCACGCCCATCAGTGAACGTTTGATGAGACTTGATGTTCCAATGAACATCTTTGGCGAAGACGCGAATACATTCCTGACATTCTGGTTGGGTCCGATCAAAGTCAAAGAGCGCTCTGAGGTTGTTCAACGACTTTGGACTGTCGATGCAGGTGCCTACATATGGTAGGGAAGGCATAAAGGGCATGGATGTGTGAAGACGGAATGCACTGCAGCGATCAAATGCGAGCAAAAGGGAGACACTGCCATGCGTTGGATTGGGAAGGCCATGCGTGGGGTCGAAGAGGGATTTCTTATCGACTTTATGGGTGTTTGATTAGGAAATGGCGTCCGAGTACTTGTGCTTTTAGGAAGGTTTTTCGTGCGACAGAATTGGATCAGTCAAGCTTTGCATTCACTCTATCAATCCTTCAGACAAAAACGATACGCTAACCTGTTCGCAACAATTTCATCTGCATTCATGATGGTCAAGTGATGCAAACTGATGAGTGCCCCGAATGACACTATTTGAGACTTCCCATGACTACTGAGTATCGGATGTCGAAATCGCCATCCTTGACCTTGGCTGCCGTTAGAGTGAAATTCAAGACACGATGACATTGACTTGCGCATGCGCGCCACACGATGTCGGACCTCTCTGCACTTCGCCGACTTCCCATACACAATGTGCACCTTCCATATTAGCGAACTCAACAAGATTGTGCCTTAGCGTCAGACCTACTATCTGGCCTCTGTAAGTCTTTTCATCTTATTGTTATCACAAGTAGTAGTATTCTGTACATGACTGTAGTGTGAGTACTGTGCCCATCGTAGACATAAATGCATCAAAGGTGGACAATGTTCTGTTCGCCAACGTGAAAGGCCGGTTGACTTGCTATAGTCACTGCACAATTAGCCTGCTACCAAGACAGCTAACTATAAAATCGCCATAAAGCCGCGGCCTTCTCGTGACATCAACCCCACGCCTTTCCTTCATTCTACCTTGCTCTTAGCATGGCACCGTCAAAAGCAAGCAGCAAGACTAATGCTAGAGCAGCAGCGCACGGCAACGCGGCGTCAGGTGCCATTGGTGCCACCTCCCGAGTCACCAAGCCGAGAGCAAGCAAGGCAGCGCAGACTCAGTCTCTAGTTGAATCGCCGGTCAAGAAACACAGGGACGGGTTTCTCAACTTGAATCTGCCAGCGAAATCTCCCCGTGCCGCGATCGCGAAGAGCAATGCTACACAGTCGCCGCTACTACGTTTGCCGGCTGAGATTCGCCATTTGATCTGGAGCTTCGCAATTGGTGGTAATTATATCGTCATTACGAGGCGTATAGGCACCTATGTGGGGTTGAAGCATGAGTCAAAACCTATGGGCCACTCGCTTCACGGTCAACCTGCTACACCATCGAACTACCGCCCGCCAGCTTTGCATCTTCCCCGCGTGTGCCGGCAGATCTACCTTGAGACTGCTCTTCTCATCTACAAACTCAATAAGTTTGTCTTCCCACGTTCGTGGCATTACGTGTGGGAGGCGATGGATGTGTGGATCAAGAACCGCATACTGGCGCACAAGAACGCCGTCACTATGATCGAGCCGTCCAACATGTTTTGGCAATCATACAAGATGGGATTTCGGCAACCACTGACCAAAAAATTCCCCAACCTGGATCATATCGATATTTCCAGTTGCCCGTCCTGGACTAAGCGACGCATACCACCTGGGGAAATGGAGGCGATCAAAAGCATCGTCCGTAATCGCGAAGGCCCCGACGTGGAGATTGGGTGGATTCCCTAGTGTGGAAGCAGCCCTCCCTTGGTAGTGGGCCAATCTTCCAGCGTCATTTGGGGTATATAGTGACTCTGGATCAGCGATTGATGCAGGTGCAGGTGATCTTGACTTTACTTCCAAATTTCTCCGCTATCTATATCCCGAGCCGGGACCATGATGCGATAGGAAGCTATCTAGATTTTCAATCATTCTGACCAGCCTTTCAGTAGTCCTGTGACGTAGCAGGTGTTGAGGGCAGGCTACCATCGTATAGTAGGTTTCTAGCATACAGCGGCTAATTTTGAAATATTTTCTCAGTATCGAAAATCAGAACAGACAATATTTTCTCAGTGTTCTAGATGAAATTATCTGTAGTTAGAATATCGTTGCTATGACTTCTATATAATCTTAATAATGTCCTTTTATATGCTCAGATATAACGAGGACGATGTAAAAGCTGATCCTCCTCTCTCTTCACTATATACATGCACCTTTCCCACTCTTCATCCGCTATAATACACGCCCTAATGTTGCTTATAATTATTTATATTACAGTATATCTAGCCAGATAAGGAAGTTTAGTACGGCTAGGCGGTAAGGTACGCTATAGAAGGCCCCGAACTAACCCCGCGATGGCGTTTGCTTCTAAGCTCTAGATATATTCCGACATACAAGAATGGCCCTTCCACTGTACAAGTATCAGCCTCTCGATTCTGGACATATACGCGTGCTTACACTTACTTCTGGTTCCAACACCCATGATTGTACGGGCAGCATCCAGCATATCAGCCTTAAATCGCGCTCCTCGTTGCCTGCCAGATTCACAGCACTATCCTACACGTGGGGTGACCAGACAGAAACCTTCCCATTCAACTGCGATGGCCAGGATTTGCCGGTGCGAGAGAATCTGAAGGATGCGCTCCGACGACTAAGCCGCCTCGAGCTCGTAACAACCCCACTATGGATTGATGCTATGTGTATCAATCAGCAAGATGAAGAAGAGAAGCTGGTTCAGATTCAACTTATGACGAAAATATACAGGAAGGCTGAAAAGGTTCTGGTATGTCACTATCGGCTGCGGAGCGCCGCTGAACAATTCCTCAGGACAAGATCCGTATTCCTAACCGAGATGTGGACTGATCCCATGGGTTAGATCTGGCTGGGCGATCTACTGCCGCAGACCATCTCAATCATGAAGCAAATCCCCTTAATGGTTTCTACATTGAAGAGCTGCAAACGAACCGAGGAGGCTCTGTCCATACTCTCTCCAGAGTTCATCAGCGGGACTCGCCAGATCCTGACCTGTTCATGGTGGCCGCGCCTCTGGGTTCTGCAAGAAGCGACGTTAGCCCGCGAAGCAATCTTTGTCTGCGGCCCCCAAACGATTTCCTGGGAGACCCTCTCCGCTCTTGCCAAAGAAATCTCAAGATTGAATCTCATTTCAACGTTTCGAGGTCACGATCGTCGCCAGGTGTTCTGTGACGGGTTCAACGAATTGATGAACATCGAATCGGTTCGCCACACTCACTCCATAGCGCTCTTTCCCAACCTCCTTCGCATCAACCGTCAACGCATCTGCTGGGATGCGCGGGATCGCGTGTACGCAATCATGGGTCTTATGCCATCTTACGTACGCGAGACGTTTACATGGGAGCCGGGGGAGAGCGTTGAGGAGCTATACCCTCCTTTTGCAGCTCTCATGCTTCAATCCGATGCTTTCGGTATCGTAATCAGCTTGAATGAGACAAGTCAGCGTAATTCACGGCTTCCAAGCTGGTGTCCTGATCTCCACCAAAGGGCCTTGAGTGACATATTGGCAGATCATGAGGGATATCATGCTGGGTACAATGTTCATAGCACTTCTGAGTTTGAGTATGATCATAAATACCCTCGGACCCTCATTACCAAAGCTTTTATGGTTGACACAGTTCAAAAAGTTGTTGACGGAGGCTTTGTTGAAGTTCGAAGTGCTCAAGCGAAGGGGTCCGAGGCTACTAATGCTGATATTCAGCCTACACTAGAATGGCTGCAGGCGTGTATCATGGCTGTACCATTCACGAATATCAGGGACCAGCTGTGGCAAGTCTTCATAGGCGAAATGGTTGGCAATGAGAAGAGCAAGCTCCATTGGCTTGCTGGTTTTGGCTCCATCCACGACCGGTTGACCAAGCGACGCTGGAAAAGTGAAGCTTCTGAGCTCAAATCATCGTTTGACGAGCTTGTAAAATTACTCCCACAGGCCGAGACTTCGAATGTAACAAGAGTGCCGTCGACTGGGACCATGAAACTATCTGTATCGACACTTTTGTACCTGGAAAAGATGCGCAGGGTTAGCCTCGGGCGTAAATTCTTCATCACGCAGAAAGGGCGAGTCGGACTTGGGCCACTTTTAGTAGAGCCAGGGCAAGCCGTCTATATTTTGAAAGGCGTGAAAGTGCCGTTCATCTTTGGGCAGGTAGAAGGCCAACAAAATACGGTGTCTCTAAAGGGAGAGGCATATGTCCACGGGCTGATGTGCGGAGAAGGACTAACGAAAGGTAGAAAATTTGACCTGGTATCAATTGTATAGACTCATAATGGCAGGCTTTAGTATGGCTTTTCTTGTATATCTCACAGATAGATCCCCAAAGATATCGAAAGAAAGAGAAACAGTAAATGAGCCAGTAGCGCTGCTTTAGATGTGGTATAGACGATGGAATACTGCACTTATCCATCGTCTTGCAACCTCCTCAAAATGCGCAAGTATGCTCTAGTTGAGTCGCAGTGATTTTGGTCATATCATCTGATCTCGAACTCCCAGTAAAATCACCCAGAGCACGTTCTGAAGCCTCATTGTATACTAACAGTGCGACGGATGCTTTCTTCCACTGGACTAGCGCTGGATTTAGAAGTCTGGAAACTCGATTGACCAATCCGTCCCAGATCGGATACTCTTTACTCTATTTCCACGCCTTGTTCCCATCGTAGTCCATCGCTGATCCATATTTTCCACACCTAACAGCCGATGAGCAGGTCTCTTATCCATGTCTCGTTTTCCCTAAATGCATCCTTGTTGATCACAAGCTCCATGCCCTTGTCCTTCGCGATCTCTTTACCTTCGCTGTCTTCCCAAACGCCCCTTTTCGGAACCAGTAACAGCTTCTGGTCCCACTCACTATCTGGCTGATATTCATACTTCTGCAAACGCTTTTCATTCTCCGGCCTCAGACTATCATGTTGTCGATTGCGTGTAAGGTGCCAAAACTTCGTGAACTTGACACCCAGCAAAGTCTTACCCGTCTCAAGGCCGATGAAACCCAAAGTCGAAGCCTGATGGCCTCTCATTTCGCGTCCGCCAAATTTGACCAGTTCCCCGAACATCTGAATGGCTTGGTTTGAGTACATCATCGCTTACTGATCAGAGCTCATCAACGTTAGCAGACCCATTGATGTTGGCGAGCCCGTCGACGTCGGTCTAAGCGTACGAAAAGCATGAAACCTCTTATCCCACAAGCCATAAAGCTTTACCATAGTCTAAGCGATCTCGATAGACTGAGTCACATGATCCGAGATGTCAGTAGTGTAGGTGGCCTGGCCGAAGAAGTCACAGGGACCAGGAAGAGCAAAAGCTTCTCGGACTCGAGCACTTCGATAAGTCCGGAACATGGAACAATGTAAGTCCTTTAGCAAACTTGATTGTGTCTGTCTAACAACTCTTGTAGATCGAAGACCAACTCGAAACAGCCTCTACTACTACGGTTACCAGGCGAGGTATGTATCCTACGGTCAATTGATGGTATCATTAACGCGTCTCGTCGCTAACTTGATCAATCCTACAGATACGCAACATGATCTGGGAACACGCACTCGGCGGTCGGAATCGTCACCATTCGATCCTCGAACACATCGCAAGTCTTCGGATGCCATTCAATCTCTCGCTACCGGGTACTTGATTTTACTTTCTCAGACCCCAAGTATTCGGTCGCTCTCCTACACACGTGCAAGCATATCTACGCAGACACGGCGCTCTTGCCCTATAGACTCAACTATTTCAGCTTCGCGGATACCGATACAATGAACAGATGGCAACATGCCCGATCCAAAGCGCAAAGGAATGCAGTGACCTCGCTGGCAATTGGTCGCGATCAGCAGATCGTGGATCGCAGTGTGTCTGGGGAAACGCTACGTCAACTCTTTCCAAACTTGCGCATCCTCGACATGACCGCGTACATGCGAATATACCAGACATATGGAGTGCCGCCGGACGTACAAGAAGCTGCGCGTCGGGACATTGGGATAGCGTTCCGCCACGGCAGTGAGGAGGATCTTGAAATCGTATTTGACGATGAGGAGACAGACGGTGGACTTGAGATGGTATGAATCTTCGAAGAGGTATTGGGTAGTCTTGAATTTGGAAATAGGTAGTCTCTTGTCCATGTTCCGAGAACGAGGAACTAAGTCGACCTAGCTCCAAACTTGACGTCACCGTTTCTCTCCACTACGATTGACACTACTGATCCTACACCACTACACTTCACTATCATCCTTGACCGCCAAGTATACCCAGACCTAGTCTCAATCCCACCCAACGTCTACATTCTCTATCCCCAACACGATGCCAGACCAAGCAGGCATAACTCGTTCCTTAAACGCAATCCACAATGAACTGGAATACCTCGCGTCATCCGGCGCCTTATCTCCACCGCAGTTGCAGTCTATACAAGCACAACTCCCTGTACGCCTCCCTAGCCCCTTCCTAAAATCCCCTCGTGCTAATTAGATGTATTCAGCAACCAAACGGAAACGGCCAACCCTCCCCCTACGTCGACGCAAAATACGTCTCGGGAGGAAACCAATTCAACCCGGCCTGGGTCGCGCAGCAAGCGCAGGATCCGAGTAATCCCGCGCATCCGCAGCATCCTAAGGTACGTCAATTCGAATCCCCAAATCGCTCCCCAGAGGAAAGTGGCATTGTACGGATTGTTGGATTGGGTTAAAAATGGATTGGATTGGGTATGGGCTTACGAACGTTTAGCATCACGAGTGGGCCAAAGGCCTAGCGCAGAAATTCGGCAATGCGGCTGTCTACGGTGCTGGGGCGACGTTTGGGGCGGATGTTGTGAATGATGTTATGCGGAAGTTTTGAGTGAGGGGGAAGACGAATTCGTGGATCTGGCAGATCACAAAGGTTGGAAACGGCTCGAGGTGAATCATAGCTTAAACAAATGATTCATCTACCATTTCTACTCTGATACTATTTCCCCAACATTTCTCCTCGTCCACTGGGTCCTCTTTGAAGTTTCCTGTACGCTTTTGTTCGGATCTTTCACGCACCCTGGACCCAGTTCCTCCTCAGCGTCCTCGTATTTCAAGTCCAACTTCGTCCCTCCTGCTGCGTTCTTCCATAATATGGACTAGGATAGGAATCTCACTACTCGAGTAATTCAACATACTGAGAACAGTCTTCGGGTAGAAATCTACGAGGCTTCTGCTGGTGTTGAGTGCAGACATACTCGGAGAGAGCTTGACCTGGCCAGAAAGCGCGATCACTCGATACTCTGCTATTGATCAGGTCATTGAGCAGTACAGATTTCTGGTGCCTTTCGAAGCGGCGGGTGCAGTCGTACATATGGCTTGGACTGCACGATCCGCGATGAGCGAAACAATCCGACGTGCGCGTCGCGTAGACCGAGGAGACCGCGCTCGTCTTACGTCTGACCGAGTCTCCGAGGCCATGTAAACAAGACTGGAAAGATTGGCGTGACCACGCTCTGGCTAGTACTTGCTGCTCTGTCAAGTACTTGGTCCAAAGGTACAACCCTCGCGTCTTCTGCGGACTATTTCTCTCAAGACTCCAATCGCAGCCATTTGCAAGTTCGGGCGACACTCATGAACTGTTCATCTCCATCTTTTCAAGAAGGCCTCCACTGCTGTTGCTGTCCATACCCCTGGTTCTGCCCTGCTTGCGCGTGCGGCATCGTCCCTTGGTACCCAGTCCCATAAATCTCATGCGCATTAGCATTCGTCGCCATCTCCGGATACTGCTGATACTGCTGATATTGCTGAGGCTGACCATAAGGCTGCTGATACTGCTGTGCCGGCCACGTCTGCGTGCCTTGCACCTCAGGCATATTAGGACCCGTATACACAGCGCCAGGCTTCTGCTCGTTGGCTCCCACGGCTGGAATCGGCGCACTCGCATTTTTACGCGCCTTGCGCTTCCCGAGGAGGAAGAAGCCGACGCTGGCAGCAGCTATTAGAACGACTGCTGGCACACCGACGCCGATACCGACTTTGGCTCCAGTCGAAAGTCCTTGGTCTGGTCCTGGACTCGCACTCGCACTCGCACTCGCAAATGAGCTTGCACGGCCAGTGGAAGGGACAGCCGTTGCAGCGCTTGCGACCGATCGCGCACTACTAATAAGACTACTAAGATCTGTAGGTACAGAGGTCGGTCCCGTGGTAATACCAGCACGCGACGAAGCCGCCGCACTCGTTGTAGTCACAGCTCCTCCCGCAGCTGTGAACAAGTACACTTTGACATCCGATGGGAGCGCGAGGTACCACGATGGCGTCTGTCCATTCAGCAGTTCGGAAGCCAGGTCTGATGAGAAGCCGTCTGGATTTGTGAGAGCCTGGCTGATAGAATCAGGTGGAATCGCGGTCGCAAGTACTGAGAGGACGCTGGTGTATTGTGGATCGTTGGGGTCCTGGCGTTTGTACAGGTACTCGACAAGGTCTTTGGCCATTGCAACGGTCGCGAGCAGCGAGAAAGTCAAGAGGCGCTTCATACTGGAAGCTTGGAGGTTGCTGAACCTGAGGTAGAGGATGTAAAAAGAGATTTAAGGGAAGACGCAAGGCTGAGAGCGGGGAGACATCTTCCTTCCTTCCCATCATTCGAGCTGCCCATCGTGAAGTAGCGGCTGGGCTAATTGGGATCGTGTCTGTCGATTGAGCCTGGCTCCTCAATGTAGCATTGCTATAGGCGGATGCTTGTGTGTGGCGTCCTGGGCGGCTTCAGGAATACGAACGCGACACGGGATCTCGTGGATCCCGAGGCTTAGACTTCTTCTGGTCTGATGCTGCGCTGCGCAAACACATCTTCAGCTTGCTATGACGTCTTGAATAGTTGTGAGGTGTAGAGGACTGTCAACGCCTAGAGTTTTGTACATTGGATGAAGGTCGGCTTGCCAGAGGAAATTTGTATGGGGAGTGGCTAGCGTCCATTTATCTTGATTGGTCAATTGCATCCTCGATACCTCCACACAGCTTTGGTGAAGACGGCAGATTTTAAGTTACAATACGCTAGAAAACTGTTGCTCATATTGGTATCATCTATCGCACGCTCCACGCCAGGCTCCCTTGGACCCATATCCAACGCTCTCATACTCCTCGCTCTACCTTACCACCTTACCCTCAAAAACATTCCTACTCCACCACACCAGATATCTAAGAATCATGCGGCCCAGCCCACTCATACACCAACCTCACCCTAACAACCTCCTTCCCCTTCCTAATCGCAAACCTCCTCACAAGCCACCTCTCCCCCTTCACATCCCCAAACCCCCAAATCTGCCACCCCGTCCATCCCTTCCCCTCATTCTCCACATAACTCTCCACAACCTCACCCTCTTTCGTCTCCTCAAGCCACGTCCCCTCTTCTCCAACAAGGAACTTCGCATCCTCGTCCAGCGCCGCTTTATCTTCATAGCTACCCTGCGGATCGGTAAGGATGGCGGAGAGCGTCGTGTAGCGCGAGCGCCCGCGCAGGTCGCCGAAGAGGTGGTCCGAGTGCGCACGCCATTGCCAGTCGAGCGTGCGCTTTTCGGTCGTGCCTTTGAGGCCGCCGGTGACGGTTTGCTCGATGACGATGGTGGTTGCTGGCGGGTCGGTGGCCTCGGTGGTGGTGCGCAGGTGCTGGGTTACGGTTGCGAGACCGATGGCTTTGCGGGTTAGCCAGCCGATGCCTTGGAGAGCGAGGACGGGTTCGACGGAGTCGGATATGGATTTGTTCTGGGGTGGTGTTAGATAGCGGTGCTTTTGGTTGGGGGAGTTAACTTGGGGGGAGGTAGTGTAGGGAGGACGTACGAGGATCCATTTGCCATCGAGCTCTTTGATGGTTCTGTCTGCTGGAGCTGCCATAGTTTGTTCTTGTTTCTCTTGGGGCGATATATGGAGATGGATCTTAAAGTTTGAGGTGTAATTGAAGCTTCGAGGTAAGACAATGCAAAGCTATGGTGGGGTAGCTGTGAGCTTCGTGCAGGACGGAGCACACAGTGAACTTATACCTTCGCTAAGGGCAAGGGTCTAGAGATGGTGCGTGCATGCAATCACGGAGCCTAATGCACTGGCACTCCTTCCCATGGATAGTTCACATGTAGACTTTGGTTCCTGGCAGCTGTCAGACCGCGGTACTTCCGAATGAGGTAGCTCTCTGACGGTGAACCGCGGGGTACCCCTGTATTGAATAGCTAGTTCCCACACGCGGGCCTTTCAGCTAGGCCATCGAATGGGACGATCGGTTGAACACTTGAGACCGAGGGATGATCTAGTTGATAATGTGAACGTGAATTGTGGCATTGCAATCTTCGGAGAGCTTCTGTTTGGGGAAGCAGGTGCGACCCTCTACTCGAACCTTGGCTCAACCTTAAAAGTGAGACGGAAATTGAGCATGTTGAGCAGTTCAACCATAGTCAAGATGGAATCGTGAGATTGCTATTACGCTCGGAAAGTGCAGAGGAGGAACTCTTCGCGAGTTCCAACACGCGACCCTCGGGCAGGGTTGCTATGTTCTAGCTAGAACCAGCACACAAATGTCTTGGCGTGAAATATCGACAACTCGGTGGCTTCAACTCTTCCATGATCGGGAGTATTCCCTATGTTTCTTTCGCTGAAGAGTCCAAGAGGATTACTGTCGAGTGAGGTAGGACCGATGATGTCCTAATATGTTCAACCTTGCACCAACACCCCCGAGATCTTCAACCCCAGATCCAGTACTGCTAGATGCTCATCGCCGCCATCCACAAGCCTCTTGTCCGTCTCACTGAACATGCTTGTAATCCTGACCTTCTGCATGTCTCCAATTCGCTCGTCAAACATCACTCTCTCGTATAGCTGATTGACCGTCTGTGCCGCGCTCCAGCCCTCAGCAATCATATCTTCCACAACCTTCGCTAGCTTCTCATACTTGATGGACTTGGAATTCTGGGGGAAGATGGCGCCGCCTAGGTTGTCCATGGTCCGGTCTGGGATGACACCAGCAATCTCTTGTATGCTCTGGACAGATATGGTGGTAGGGTCTGAAGCTGGAGCCTCATCGATATCCTCCATGTCATCGTCCTCGTCATCATCGTCTTCGACAACCCTGCGTTTCCTGCCGCCTGTGTCCTTGCTCATGGAGCCTACCAGCCTTGCTGCTGATTGCAGAAAAGTAATGGCTTTCCGCAGGTCCCCATCCGAGACGTCGACAAGTGCTTGGCTTACTCCAGGAGCCATCTTGACCTTCTCTAACCGCGCAATATCCTCTATCCTCTTAATCGCATTGCCTTGATCCAAGCTCTTGAATCTGAACTTTGAGCATCGACTTGCAAGCGGATCAATGATCCTCGTGACGTAGTTGCACACTAGGCAAAACCTCGTTACTTTGCTGTACGTCTCCATCGTTCTCCTCAGAGCAGACTGCGCGTCCTGTGTCATCGAATCCGCCTCATCGAGTATGATGATCTTGAATGGCGGACACGGGTACTTGTCCCTGTATCTGACTTGCTTCACGCCACCTTCTGCCTCCTTGTCCTCCACCATGACGTTGTAGTTGGGCGCCGAGCTGAGCTGTTGGCGCGCGAAGTCTTTCACTTTGGCTCGGACGATCGTGATGCCTCGTTCGTCGGAAGCGTTGAGTTCGAGAACGCGCGACTTGATCAGCTCGGGCCCGTATAGCTGTTTCGCGAGCGCGAGGATCGTGGAGGTCTTTCCTGTACCGGGCGGGCCGTAGAAAAGCATGTGCGGAAGATTGGAGGACTGTAAGGTGCGGGAGAGGATCTGAATTGTGTTGTCTTGTGCTGCAACTTCGGAAAGATTCTTGGGACGACTGCATATCTTTTTAACACCATAACGTTGATCGCAGAGCCAACGAATGGCATAGTAGGCAGGTTGACTTACTACTTCTCCACCCATGGCTGCATTCGATTGGATTCTTGCTTCGTCGTCGAGGGTTTGGATGAGCTTGCTGCGGCAGCAGCAGCTTGCCGTGCTTTGAGATCAAAGAAGTTCGCCATGTCGTTGCGAGTGTGTTGATTGCGGTGAGATGTTGCGGGTTGCGAAAGTTAAAGTGGAACGCGGTACGCGACCCTGAACTGACGCGCTTTCACGTTCTGCAGCACCCTGATGGCGTCTAGGGGGGTTTCGTATCGTCTGTAATCAATCAACCCGCACACAATCAACCATCTAATTCCGTTCACATCAGCAGAGAGATGTAAATAGTAAAGTTATAGTAGATGTCTTCACAAAAAGCTGCTAGAGCTTCGAGTTTATCAGAAATCGACATCTACCAGCGTAGAGAACTATTAGTAGGAAACCCCCCAAGCCGAGGAAGGAGCACTAGGTGCACCTACGACAAGCAAAGGGCCTAACGGACAAGGCCTACTTAAGTACAACCCTCCGCCTCACACACTCACAGCTTCTCTGTAACGTAGCGCGAGCCTTTAGAGGTCAATTGAGCCTGAATAACGATTATCTAGCACCACATCATCGTCAGCGATTAATAACAGAGGCGTAAGACGGCTAGCGAGTACTACCAAGTCTATCATTACAACAGCATACAACAGCAGGCGATCAATATACAGCAGATCGTCTAGCTCGAATAGATCTCAAGTGCAGCAGCCTTGGAGGTTAACGAGGATCAGCAGTAACTAGAACAAGGGATCAATCGAGCTCTTAATAGCTATTCAGATCAACAAGCTGTCGATAGATTACTGTAGGAGCGCCTCAAGAGAACAATAGGCTAATCAACTGTATCGTCTTGAAATTCTGCCTACAAAGTATCAACAGGGCATCCCTCCGCCGTAAGGACGGACTACTCTGGCTTTCACCATGCACGACATATGACATTAGTAGTAAGAACGACTTCAATGAATTGTATTCATGCAGTCTCTCGAAAATCGCTCGAAGGATTCTAGCTTGGTATCGTGCTCCTCATAGACCGCAAGAACGCCCACACCAACGCTGGAAGAGTACCCAGGTGTGAACCTGTTCCGTATATCATGCATACTGCCAAACACCAAAGCATCCCAAGTAACCCAGGACTGAAAGAAACGTGAATACCATATACCGAATGTCGCCTTCCATGCCATGCCATGCTATGCTCAATGTGATACTGAAAGAGTCGGAGAAGCGTGAAAATGGTGCTAAGCCACGACCAGAAATAATTTACTGAATGTCTTCGATAGGGTCATCATGGGCCGCCTTTCGGTTTCTGCTTATAGTCTAAAATGCTCCTCAATCTGACGCGTAATGCCACATATTGCCCTATTCTAGGGTCGTATGCACCTGCTACATCTAGAGTCATCTTGCCTCTAGATCCGATGATCTCGATCAGGCCATGCACGAGAAACGACCCACGTGGAGGTTCTTCCCATGTTGGCGGTTTGTACTGCTTGCGAAAAGCCATTCTAAAGGTCGTCATGTCGAGCTTGACAGCCTGGGGATCGGGAAGCACAATACCGAAACGCTCGTACGCTGGATTGCCGAGTGGAGAGTTCGGATCTTTTTGTGCGCCTGGTGAAGGGCTTCCAGATTCGGGATGCTGATGAGTTTCGCTCGTGGCGGAGGGTGTTGCTACTGATGGAGTGGTGGCTGAAGCGTTCTGCTTCGTTGATGGGGCTCCGGTCGGAGGAAATGGAAGACCTGGGATTTGAGGCGATGACTTTGCCTTGGAACCTTTAGTCTCCTCCCACCCGACAAACTGTTTGAAGTCGTACCATTGCTTCCAGACTTTGGTCTTCGTATCCAGATACAATGAGTGCGCAGCTGTTGTGGGCATGAGTAGTTTCCCTATGCGTTTGTGGTGCACCTCATGAACAGGGCGCGTCGACCAGCGAAAGTCTAGGTCCTCGGTGATCTCGATTCCTGGTCGCTCGAACTCTATGGGCGGGCCATCGGGGAACTTTACTTCAACCCAGATAGCACCTTTCTCCGGATCAATCTTGCCAATCCTCATCATATAGTGTGGGTTGCGCGCCGCAAGATCGCGAACGAGAGAAATGAGCTCGCCTCTAACTTGATCGATTCGTTTGCGATCTGGTGCGATTCGAACGAACTCCTGCCACTCGGGATCCGTACCTTTGTAGAACGACCGCGGCTTTGCGCGTGAGAAGCCCGTGGGTAGAAAGACCAGAGCATCGTCTTCATCCTCTTCTTCATCGTCCTCATCCTCTTCCTCTTCCTCATCGTCCTCTACCTCCACTCCCTCTTCCTGATCATCTTCTGCCTGCTCCTTGATGCTATTCCAGAACTGTCCAGCTTCCTTTGCGGGCTTTATCCGTCTTTTCTTGCTCTTAGCATCTTCCTCATCGTCATCGTCGTCGTCGTCGTCAAGCCATTCCCAGAGACCCCAGGTGATACCGATCGTGAGCGCGAGACCCACCTGGCGCGACCTGCTGAACAAAGGCTGTCTGAAGCGAACACGCTGTATCTGAATCGTGTCGTGGCCATCGCGAGTAGCAGAGCGAATGAGTTGTCTCTTTGGAACGCGGTTGAAGAGTGAGAAGCTCCTCCGCAGCACCTGTGCTTTCAACATCTGAGGTTGCCACGGCGCGGAACGAGAGACTTTCGGCTAGGGAAGTTGTAGATGGGTTGGAGACGACATGAAGTCGTTGGTAGAATAATGCAGCCTTTGACAGGCGTGTCCAAACAATATCGGCGTTTGCGTGGTGAAAGCCGTTGTACCTTGTGAGGCTGTCGATCCCGTTCAGATGTCGGAGGAGCGGCAATTTCCGCCGCAGCTCGCCTGCCTCGCCTTCCGCATCACTGACGTTCGTTATCTCGACTACAGCTCCAGCACCCCATCAACCATCCCCGACCGCCAATATGAAGCTGTCCTGGGGCGTCCTACTCTCGTCGCTATATGCCTCGGCATCGGCAGCATCACAATCCGGGCATGTGCTCATGCACGACCTGTGGCAGGGCCAAATCCGAACGGGAGCTCCTGCGCTGAGCCCAGAAACGGCTCGATTGGTTTTCGCACAACGACTGGGCGTATCAAGATACCACTCGATCAAGCACGTAGACGAGGAGACTGTTCAGCACATCAATAAATATGGAGGACCGCAGCAGAAGCTATTTAGAGAGAAGCACGAGAATCCTGCGAGAGTGCTGATATGGATCGACGACGTGGAGGGTGACTGTGAGCTGGTATAGCACATGCTTGCATTACATACCGCTAATATATGGATCTAGCTCTCCGGGACGACATTACCAAGTCCACCGTTACGCACCTCCCCGAGTTCAAGATCTCGAACCCACCTGCATCCTCTGACAGCGAGCGCCTGATTCAGGATTTCATATTGCAAGCCCAATCGCTACCAATGAAGGCAGACCCACAGAACTGGGCACATACCACAGGTGTCGAAGTCGAAGCAGAGCTCATGAAGCTCAAGCAGACTGATTCCTACAACCTAAACGGCTACCTGAACGTCTTCCACGCAGACAAGAACGACAAGATCCCCCAAGCAGACCTTGCAAAGAGCATCGCGAATGTACTAAACGGCATCGTAACCTGGGGCAATTCTCGCGATTACTGCGTAACAGTCGTCCTCATGCCCCCATCCCCCGCGCACAGCAAGCGCGCCGCTCAGCCATACGGCACCTACGACCTCCCCTCCACCCTCGAAGCGCGCCGCGACAAGACCGAGATGCTCCTCTCCCCAGCCGCATCAGAGCCCTCGGCCGAACCCCAGAACCCGAACGTCTCGAACCTCGAAGACATGCCCACCATCCAGATCAGCCAGGCCAACAACTCTTCCCCTGTCCTCGGCATACTCCCTTCCTGCTTCAATTCCCAGGGAATCTGCGAGAAGAAAACGCATTTCTGCTCCGGCCACGGGTCTTGCGGCGTGCTTCACAATGGGACGGGCAAGGGCAAGGATACTCGGACTAGAGACTGCTATGCCTGCTTCTGCAAAGCCGATGTTGTACAGGTTAGCAAAAGCAGCAACAAGACCACAGTTTGGGGTGGCCCGGCGTGCCAGAAGAAAGATGTCAGTGTACCGTTCTGGCTGTTTGCGGGTACTGGTATACTCCTCGCTTTCTTGATCAGCTCGGGTATCGGACTGCTTTATTCGATGGGTAGCGAAGAGCTCCCAAGCGTTATTGGTGCTGGTGTTAGTGGGCCGACGAGGAAGTAAGGCTGCCAGCCAAAAGCGTAGAGATTGAAAGATGATACGGACTGGACTGGACTGGTTGGTTATATATATCTGGTGTATGAAGTCATTTCCTTATCAGAACCGCGCATGGAAGCGAAGCTAGCGCGAGATCCATCTATGTACGATCAGATTATCTATCTTTGGGGTCATGGATACTGTTATACAAGGCGTAGGTAGCATCGGCAATACTATCGTATGAATTCAAAGAAGTAAGACTTGAGATATGGGAATCAGGTGTGGAGTGAACAGCGTAAGAATTCAAAGCAGCGGTATCATCCTATGAAACGTGTTTGTACAAAGCTCCGAAAACCGCTCAAGCCGATGAAAAGGACACAACCTTGGTCAGTCCCATCTGACACCTCGGAACGCCGGCAATGCAAATGATTTTCAAGCGGCGTCTATCCCTTCCTGTGCTCTTCCCGTCTCGTTTCCCCAGGATATGCTTCAAGTTCGCCTGTTTTGTTGATAGGCGTTCTCGTCATGTATCTGGATAAGCTGCTCGTAGTAGAAGCTGTGTTCCTAAATTCTTCAATGCTTCCCCTTCTTCTTCTTTCCCTTGCCTGCCTTGTCCGCAGGGCCGCCAGCCTCGACTATTACTGCGTCGTCATCGCTGCCCTTAGCAACATGACCTTCGCGCCTCGGACTCTTCTCGTCGTCGAGCTCTTTCATGAAGTCCGACTGAATGGTCGCTTTGCGCTTCTCCCACCACTCCTTCTCTGACGGCGCGGTTGCGAGGATCTCGGTGAGGCGGTCGCGGATGTGTGTGTTCTGGGCCATTTCGGAGGCGGACTGGAAGATTGTTTGGCCCCAGTTTGGTGCGAATGCGTTGGCCTACACGTTGCTGTTAGGAGCTGTATGACAATTATTGTGTTTCTGTGCGCATACCTCTGTGACAACGTCTCTCAGCTCTTCCTCGATCTCTTTCTCTGCGCGCTGGAACCGCTGCCACAGATCATCCCCAACACTGCCCCGCTGTAGCAACACCTGTAGCGCCTGCTTCGCATTCCTGATCTGCACTATCCGGTGTATGTCCTCGGTTGCCCGTCGCAGTAACGCTGCCTTCAAGATACTGTCCGGTACCTTGGGGTTCTCCATGTGCAGTAGCGAAAGGTACACATTCCGTTGGAGATGCGGCGGGAACCAGGGCTCCAGCGATGCTGCTTTCACGGCCTTTCGTCTCCGGTAGATGCCCAAGAATACGAATAGGGAGCCGACGAGGACAGTGATGTATGCGAAGGGGACGAGGAGCATAACCCAGTCGATAGCATCGAAGGGCCACATCTTGGAGCGTTGCGACTACCCGTCGGCGGGAATGGACTTGGGAATTTGAGGCGTCGATAATTTTCCTTCTCTTCCAGAATGGATGTGGGTATTAATGAGCGGCAGCACAATAGGCAACTCGCAGGAAGAAAAGTGAGACAGGCGAAAGGTGAAGGGAGGATCAAAGTCCAGCCAGTCAATCACCTTTGTCGTGAGGACAGATAATCTGGCAGGGCAGGCGCGTCGGGCATACAATTCACCGAGAGCGGTCGCGCTTTCTACCCCAGCAGCGCCGGAGCTTAGCTTAGCGTGTCCCGCGTCGTCATTCGTCTACCGCCTTCCACGCCCGTCCAAAGCACAGTGAAGCTGCGCGTGCGGAGCTGCCTGTCACCCTCACTTCACCTGTTTGCCGCTTTCTGGAGATACGAATAAAACACTAACGCCGATTCTGATTCTACCTCTTCATCCCCTTCGTACCTTCCTTCGGTACATTGCATCTCCCACTGAAGAACTCCCGCGTCGTATACAGACGGCAACCCTAGCGAATCAGCCACCATTACAAGACTTTCAAAGCTCCTAAACTCATTTACTCCGTGCATCGACGATGATTCTTCGATTCAAGAGCAGGGAAGGCCAGTTTCGGCTGGATGTCGAGCCCACAACCACCTTCCCAGACATCATACCACAGGTCGCTGAGAAGCTGCCGCAGAACGTTGATATATCGACCATTACCGTCAGCAACAAGCCACAAGGAGGAGATTCGAGGAACTTGAGTCTGCTAAAAGGCGTGACCTTTGATCAGGTTGGCCTCACACATGGCGCGCAGCTATTCCTTGACTTCAAGGAACAATCGACGGTGTCCAATGGACACGCCACAGCATCTACCGGTGCTGTGCGGTTGAACGGCCGACCCGTCTCGCCCTCGAACACGCCCTCTGTCCCACTCGGCTCGCCGACGCAGCTCATCAAGAACCCGTGGGAGGTTGTTAAGCAGTCTCCACTCGACGATCGGTTGGACAAGCTTGATGGCAAGATACCGCGGAAGCTGGACCAGAAGATGTGCAGGCACGGAGCGAAAGGCATGTGCGACTACTGCATGCCTCTCGAGCCGTACTCCCAAGAGTATCTGTTAGACAAGAAGATCAAACATCTGTCGTTCCACTCATACCTTAGAAAGATCAACTCAAGCAAGAACAAGCCAGAGAGCGGCACGTCATACATGCCACCCTTGAGCGAACCGTACTTCCGCGTGCGACCAGACTGCCCCTCGGGTCACAAGCCCTTTCCAGAGGGCATCTGCACAAAATGCCAGCCGAGTGCCATCTCACTGCAGCCCCAAGAATACCGTATGGTAGACCACGTCGAGTTCGCATCTTTCCCTATCGTAGACGAGTTCATAAACTTCTGGCGAAACACAGGTTATCAGAGGTTAGGATTCCTCTACGGGCGTTACGAGGAGTACGGGGAGGTGCCGTTAGGGACAAAAGCAGTTGTCGAAGCTATATACGAGCCACCACAAGTCGGCGAACTCGATGGCATATCGCTAGGAGATTGGGATAACGAGGCTGAGATCGACGAGCTCGCTCGGCAGTGCGGCTTGCAGAGGGTCGGTGTCATCTTCACTGACCTACTTGATGCAGGAGCAGGAGATGGGTCCGTCATCTGCAAGCGTCATATCGACTCGTATTTCCTGTCTTCACTCGAGATCATGTTCGCCGCGAGATATCAAGCGAAATATCCACGACCGTCGAAATGGAGTGAGACCGGCAGGTTTGGCTCAAATTTTGTCACCTGTGTGATCAGTGGCGACGTTGACGGCGGTATTGGAATTTCGTCGTACCAGGCTTCAAACACAGCTGTCGAAATGGTGCGAGCCGACATCATCGAGCCATCGGCCGAACCCTCGGTCATGCTTGTCCAATCTGAGGACGACAACGACATCTTGAACCGCGCCCGATACATCCCAGAGGTCTTCTATAGACGAAAGAATGAGTACGGTGCGAATGTGCAGGAGAATGCCAAGCCTGCCTTCCCCGTCGACTATCTTCTGGTCACCTTGACACACGGTTTCCCTAATCAACCCAATCCAATGTTCACAGGACCCAAGTTCCCGATCGAGAATCGCGAGGTTATGGGCGAAGCCCCGGAGTACTCCACGCTTGCTAAAGCGCTCAATGCTAGGGCGAATGGTCTGGCACTCAATACGACAAGCGGCCTGACAGCAGTATCGAACTATCATCTCCTCGCCTTCATTCACGGCCTTGGCGTGCTGTCAAAGGTATGTCACCCCATCATTTCCAGTCCGCAACTTTTGCATACTGACGAGTCCCTCCTCTAGGACGAAGAAGCGATTCTTTGCAAAGTCGCCGCAGACCACGATCTATCAGAAGGCTACCAGCTGCAACAAACAGGCGGATGGGCAACATTGTTGACAATTCTCAGAGAATCTGGTGAGCGACCCCCCAAGCGTTCCTACACCCCTTCTCAATCGTCGATTTTCGGACCGGGCGGGGGGTCCGCTCGCCGCGTGCCCCAGCCCGCCGACGACACTGATTCTGGTACTGAACAGCTGGCTAAGAGGGTCAAGGGGGTTAGCTTAAAAGCCAAGTGAGCCTACAATCTCGCTCGAGCTTCCGTGAACCTACCCCTGTCTTTAGATCGATAACGAACGCTGCCCAAACGACGCATGTCTATAGAGAAAATCTCACTGGTGTGGTGCACGACACTTGATGGAGATTACATGTAGCGGACCTGGGAACCGTCCGCTTTGGTGTTCGGGGATGTAGCCTTAGGCGTAAGGATCGTGGAAGATCCGTGGAACTGCATGGTGGTCATAGCATAGCGGAATACAAGAATAATATCCATGTATAGATTTCAAAATCCTAAGCAGTTTCCCTCCCACTCGTCTCGCTCGGTGATAGTCGTTTGTTGTTCGGCTCTTGCAGGGGTCTAATCTAGCGTCCCGGAATATCGCGGCCTCCGCGTCTGCGCGCTAGCGCTTGGCGTCGTTCGACCAATGGCGCCACGCTTGCCCGCCTGCCTGCCCGCATAAACACGACATTGTTTTCGTTTTCTATCCACGCGAGCTCTGGCCTAAATCTTGCCTTCACGACGCCTTGCTTAACTTAGACGCATCCTACGTCCTCGAACGCGTCGGAATACACAAGACGAAGAAGTTTCTGTCGTGGGTTTCTGCTGCCTGAAGGGCGTCTGTGCCTGCCCCGCCCCGCCATTGAGACGCGATACCGATACCGATCACACGAGCGAACGAGCGAAGGTTGTGGAGTGTAGAGGTGCACCGATTTCTGCAGTTGAACTGGACTGGACTGGACTGGGCGTCAGATGTCTATCGCCAATATGGATATCGACGTTACACGACGCAACAAGCGGGCGCGTCCGCTGTCGGAGAGCGAGAAAGAGAAGTTGGATGAGTATGTGGATGCGATACACTACTCTGCGAGGTGAGTCCCTGGTTCCCTTCTGGGCTAAGTTAGGGGGGAGGGACTGAGGTGTTGCGCTGTTGAGGTGTTGATCTGGGTGTTGGTGTGTTAGTGTGTATCTGCTGACTGTTGTGGATGTATACAGGTATTCGGATTCGGAGTTTGAGTACCGACATGTGCAGCTGCCGAAGCAGATGTTGAAGGCGATACCCAAGGAGTACTTTGATGGGTCGAGGGGGACGCTGAAGTTGCTGTGGGAGGAGGAGTGGAGGGCGTTGGGGATCACGCAGGTATGGTAACCGACTTGAGGCCTCCTCATCACAGGAGGGGCCAGTTTCTCGCTGCTGGACTCGCATGATCTGGTAGTCCGCCTGGTACGATAGGATCGCTGACCAACGCGCAGAGTCTGGGCTGGGAACATTACGAGGTGCACGAACCAGAGCCGCATATCCTACTCTTCAAGTACGTTCAGGCTCCATCTTCGTTTCCTACAGCAACTGACCATGATCAGGCGACCGATAAACTACCAGCCACCGGTGCATTGATATGCCTCTCCACTTCTTCCTATATATGCTGCGACCTCCGCCTACCACGACATCCCGAGTGTGTTTATGAGGATTGGGTATGCTGAAGGCACTCTTGCCCCAGAGCAGGAGTTAGGGCGGCCATTCTTCCGGCCTTCGTGTCTATTTTGAGCGAATCAGTCCAGATTCTTGTTACGGCATCATGATAACGGCGGAACGATTGAATGTCGGGATATCAACATGAGCGGAACAAGCGAATATACAGCATGAATTGACACTCAACTATCTCTCATATTTCACAGATGCATTCGTGCCGGACCCAGTGCGACGACTCTCAACCCAAAGTCGATTTGGAATAAGAACCCCAGCGCAATCGGAACATTCTTCGGTAACAAGCGATTTCCGCTGCCGCTGCCGCACTCCGGGGCATAAGCGCACGCTTCCCTCCGCTTAAAGCCTGTTTTTATCAGTGATTGCAGTCTTCTAGAAGCTCGTGTCTATGCTTTGTCTTATCAGTAACTTGAGACTTGGCAGACGATGCAAACTATGCATGAACGCAGTGCTGGAAGAAGTGAAATTGATGCAAGGTAGCGCCAGGACATCGTCCGCGTGAAGTTGCTCTTCAACACAGCTCTTGCAGGAAGTGAACCAGTTCTTCAATTGCCTATCAGTGTGCTCTTTACCAGGTTGTCTAATCGAAAACAGCTGTAGCAACACTTGTATATACCGGAGATAGATTAATTCTGTTGAACTTGAACCCTGTCTTTAATCTTCATGCAAGGTACAGCGCTCGATGAAGCTAGCGCTTTCCCCGCAACTTCGGATCGCCTGCAGGAGCCCTTCATCTCGACCGCATCAACTCACTATCAACCTCTGGATAAATTACTCTACCACACTTTGAACGTTTCGACCTCTACCACTCATGGACGTTGGCGCAATCGAGCTACTGATGTCGCACATCTTCGCTCGTCGACCCTGGGCTTCTGGAAGTTATTGAAACACTACCCTGTGCTCAGCTCGAACGATCGACGCTTTTCCGCTCCGGTCTCGATTGGGGGCTACATTTGCTTCTCTTCAGGACTGAATTACTCAACAGCTTGCTGGGTACATGATGATGGCTTCGGTCTTCTTTCGCGATAGCTCGGCTGAGCGGAAACCGTTGGAGTGGTTGCTCGCATCGAGCGTGAATAGAATGCGCTCGCTTCGACAGCTCGCCTTCAGGTTTAGAGACCACATGGCAACATAGCGGATCGCCGTTTCTGCTTACTGTTACTCAAAACGTCATCCTTTCAGAAGTCTCGAGTCGAGAGGTTTTGTTCGCCAGTCGCATTGACAGTTTCAGCAATCTCTCGCCAGGATACCGTGTTCGGCTCATGACGATGGCATCATCGCTTGACAGTAACGGCATTGCTATGGACGTGCTCCCCCACAAGACATAGTCCTTTGATGCCCATGCTTTCCGGCTGAACCCTTCCGGCCGCTCGAAGGTCTCGGCAAAAACTACTCTTGCGAGTCTGAGGAAAGCAGACCTCCAGCCAGGCATGAGACGTTTCAGCCCACCTTCGATCTGTGCACATCATCTCACCGATATTCACTACTTCCCTTTCCGGCCATTGGATAGTTAGCGGGAACGATGCTTTTCGGTACCAGAAAGAAGACACTTTGCCGCAGCAGGCTAAATCTGTCTCACCAGCTTCCGTTGAGCATGCGAAGTGCAGAGCAAGATGTAAATACGAGAAGGAATCCGTCGAGTTGGAAGCAATCTTGGAAAGTTGAATTGATTTCGACTTGCCATCTACCTCAGACCTACCCATCTCTATCCTAGAGGTTTCGGGCGGAAGCAGACATGAAGACCTGGTTCCATAATCACCGTCTGCGAAAACAGCGTTCAGGTATGTGATCGGCGCTCTAACAGGGTACCGCTGCTCATAGCTCCCTAGAAGGTCAGATGTCGCCAATGGAGAGATACAGCTCGGCGGATGTTGATGAGATTTTACCAGCGAATGCAAAGCCCAATGCACCCAATCGAGTCGATAGCGCCGCTCGAATAGCAGCATCCAAGTCTTCGAGCAGGATGTCAATTGAACGGTACCTTAGCGCGCCATTGGAGGACGAGCCGGCCTCCGTTCCTGCTATCAGTGCAGCACTGCGACGGCAGACCTCGCACAGATCACTCCGCCACACCCGTGGCCATTCACGAGAAAGCTCTCTTGATGCAAACTCAGATGGACGACGAACGTTCTACACGTCTGGCAGTGCACCAGAGTCGACTGGCACATCATATAGTGCAGTGTCGAAGGTGCATCGTCGACAACCAAGCAACCATCTTCCAGAGCTACCTGAACTTCCTAGACATCAGCCAAGGGAGAAATCACCTGAACGTCCCACCACCAGCGGTACCATGGTTGATATGGAAAAGACGTGGGCTGAGCAAATCGCAAAGTTTATGCCTGGGTATCAAGAACAGCAACCTGTGGACTACCATACTCGAGCACAGGCAGAGATTGCCCGAATCCAAGAGAAAGCTCGACAATTGCAACAAGATATGGAACAATACCGGACAGAAAGAGAGAACAGCGAGCTGTTGGTTCCAAGGGTGACTGATGAACAGGCTTATGCTCAAATGGCTGCTCGACCTAAGCTTGCGTGGATCTTGGGCGGCGACATGTCTGATGCCAAAAGCATCGAGAGGCCGAAATCAAGTGGTAGTGCCATCATCAGCCCGTCCGATACCATACCAGAACGGCCAAGTTCGAGTAGCACCATGAGGGAGCCATTACCATCTCGAATTCCCAGGCGAAGTAAGTCGAATGGTGCGCTTGATGAGAATGCTCGGCAATCTCTGGCTTCGAAAGCGTCAGGGCCATCGCTTGACCGCAAACCCAGCAGGCGTGCAAGATTCTTCTGCACCTTCTGCCAGAAGAGGTTCCATAGCAGAGTGGAATGGATGAGACACGAACAGACCATCCACATGCCTGAGGAACTCTGGATATGCTGTCCAAGAACGGGCGAGTTCCCGGAGCGATGTCCGTTTTGCGCCAAAGGAAATCCTAGCCCTTCACACTTAGCTGACCACAATTATCTTTCCTGTCAGGAGAAGCCATTATCGGAGCGAACCTTTAGCCGGAAAGACTACTTTTTACAGCACCTTTCTCAAGTGCATAAGATCAGTCCGGGTCAGAAACCGCAACGCCTGGCTGAACTGGTCGAAGCATGGCGGCATCCACTACCGCTAAAGACTGGGCATCAAGCACTGCACTGTGGATTCTGCGGTCAGACTTTCAGTACCTACGCTGAACGGACTCACCATGTTGGTAATCATTTCATGGAGGGTCTGGACATGATGTCGTGGTGGAACGCGCGAGCCAGCCACACTATCGCTCAGCCTGAGACGAAAGAGGCTATTAACACGAATCCGTAAGTGACCTTGATAATGGAGTACAGGCAATTCTAACACCCGAATCAGAGATCTCCCATACCAGTGCTCGTATTGCGAGCGCACATACGTCAACTTGGGAGTGGCTAAAAAGCTACACCCAGTCTGCACAATGTGGTCCTGCAGCTTCTTGCCGGGCATGCAGTACACAATATATCCTGCCGGCACCAGATCGAATCTCGAAGCTGTTTGTTGTTACTGCAACGAGACCCTTGTCAAGGGTGCAGGTAAAGTGAAGGGGTCTGTCCTCCGAGAGCACATCAACCAACACAACTTCCGGAGTTGCAACCAAAGATTGTACTTCTCCGGTCAGCGATTCCGTCAACATCTGCAGGACAGTCACAAGTCGAACTTCGACGGCACTCTCTTCGCTGGCTGGACCCTGCTCCTCAAGTCGAGCAAGAAGCAGAAGCCTTCCGTATTCGAGCAAGTCAATGTCTCTGCAGCAATGAGGCGTGCATACACCGATCCGGACGCGAAGCCTATCGGCGCTCGCAAAGACAAAGACCTTCTGCAGACTCCCAAGATGAACTTCATGGATCTTTCCGAGACGCCTCGCTCGTCCATGGTTCCGAAGAAGAAGCTGAAGCGCAAAGCATCGATGCCGGTCTTGCCAGACAAAACAACTCGCGAGACTAGAGACTCGACGCAGATCTTCACTCGCGCAAACACAATCGATCTCGTCTACGGCACGACTGCTTCCCCTTCACCGCGTCTCCTTGACGGCTTACTTTCTCCCCACAGCAAGCCACCACATCAACACAAACCTAGCTTTCCTGTCTCGTCGCTGCCGAGCGATGCAGTCAACAGCTGTCCTAAGTTCTATCGGAGACGCCTCGATGCGTCGACGCGGAACAGACTGTATATCCGCGAGCAGGAAGAAGCGCTGTCGAAGAATTCGCAGAGGCTGTTTAGGAAGGTGCCTGCGAGTATGTTTGGCGGGTTGGTGTTGCATAGTTCGTTGGTTGGGGCGATGCCGGCGAGGATGACGAATTCGGTAGATATTTACTCCTTGCACTGAGGCTTGCCAGGAGTAATGTAATGTTTATTGTTCAACATCTCTCTGCAAGCTGTCATAGTCTCAAAATTGAAAGTATCTACTTGATACCTACGCAAGCCACCCACGTGACCTTTCAACGGCGGCCAACCGGTCCAACTTCCGTCCCGTCTCTCGGCCCGATACCAGATCTGCACGCTGCCCATCACGCTGATCTCTTCGTGTCGTAGCCTACCGTACTTTCTGTCAACCTGCGACGCAAAATTTCTACCGTTTATATCGCGCATGGGTCGTCCACTCACAGCGGTCGAAGCAGTGCAGCGTCGTGCATGCACGCCTTCGAGGGGGTTTCTGTTACACATCCCGCGCGCTGTGGTACGTCAGAACTCAGGGCTGAGGTGGTACGAGGAGTAAAGTTTGCTTCCGTCACGAGGGTGATGGGAAGGTCTCGCGCACAGAGTCGAGAGTCAAGACCTCTAAGACTGAGAATGCGGCTGTAAATAAGGTAGGTTTACAGGTATGACATAACAGAGATACAGAGGAGATGTGATTGGCACGCTAATCGAGCGTTGGCACGATGAATCTAGGTTCCGGTCTTCGGAGGGCCAGGGCGGTGAGGGCGGAGCGGAGCTGCACTGGACTGGGTGGATCAGATTGAGATCTGGAGATAGTGCTCGTGGAGACTGTGGACACGTTGATGTGGGTCGATGGGGACTGTGTACTCAAGCTTGAGGCTGGCTCCAGGGGCCTGTCATCGTGTTCCGTGGACATATTCCCCTATTTCATCAACGTTAGCATACACTGAGAAGTGACTGATATCAGCGTTGGGGTGTTGAGGATGGACCTGCTCTCTCTGGTGACGTGCATGACGGCAACGTATGGCATCTCCCACGAACTGCTCTAGGCATTCAATGTACCGGTGAATCCCGTAGACCATCAGCAACTACATTTGTGCAAGTCATGCTACGCAACACCCTGGCGATCGCTACACGCTTCCCTGCGCGCCAATACCGAGTACCTAACAGCAATTCACTGCTTGGCTGGGAACGTTGAGCCTAGATAGCGGAGGGCGCTGGCGATCTGCTCAGTTATCTCTGGCAGCGACGGATTGAACAATCGTTTTACCCTTCCAAAACGCTAGTGGGGGCCTCGCGGCGTCCCATTGGCAGCACACCGTCCTTATCGCACGTGCCCCGGGAGCCAGCTGCCCTCGAAATGGGTTCGGGTGTTGCGTGCAGGGCGCCTTCCCGCTTCGAGCCTTACAGTTCTTTCCATCACGTAACCCTAATCCAACCCAAGCCACCAGGCACATGTTCCGCAGCGCGACCGAGCGCAACCCTCAAAAGTCTCCCGCAGCGCTCACATCTCGAGTCCGTACTCCCAGCACGCTTCCACTCTCCCACTCCACGTTATGCAGTTGCGCTCTGCACGCACCGGGTCGTAGCTCTCCAGGTCGCTCCTTCCTGACCGCAATTCCCTGCTGCCGCGCCTTCCTGCTCGACGCCCGCGACCTTCAATGACGGCGCGTACGATCCACCACCTCATCCTCCTCGCGGCCATAGCTGGCAATCTGGGCCCTTGATACTGGGCATCTCCGCCAAACCCGCCTCGGACTGCCCCCATTCCCTCATCTGCTTTTGTTTTTGCAGCTTGCACTCTATATCCTGTGGGCCATATACGCATCTCCCACGCGATAAGCCCGGTCGATATCCCGATCTGGAGCTTCACCTACAGGTGTGTCGTGTGACTGGCTGCCCTCTGCGTATGTCTGCCCTACTTGCCTCCGGAGCCACCTACCGCAGACTAGCAACGGCTTACCCGCAGTATCGCAGCAGGATAGCCTGGTCGACTGGTGACCTAATCCTCCGACAAGCCTCTTAGGCTCCGAGTCCTTATCTCAACCGGACCACAGAGCCAGAGATAGTCAATATGACGACCGCCGTGGCTATACAGCCTGCTATGCCACGTCCGGCTCCTGTGCCCATCGCTGCCGCCCGCCCTCGCAAACCGCAGCGGCCCTCCCCGGGCAAAGAGAACTTGGTCACCGTCAACAAGCCGACATCAGCGAGCGTGGGCCCCGTAGCCAACATACGGACGAGACGAGAGAGGCCCTGCGACGCCTGCAGGAGACGGAAGAGCCGCTGCGTTATCCACGAGGGCGCCGTGCTGTGTGTGCTGTGCGAGTTCCACAAGCAGGAGTGCACCTTCGTGCAGAGTCCGCTACCGAGGAAGAGGAAGGTTGTTGACGGCGACAAGAAAGACTCACCCAACAATCAAAAGAAGAGGTACGTTTAAGCTATCTCCATATACGTCATGCTTCACTATATGTCCCATGCGCTTGGATAAGATGTCGTCCCTCGTCTCGCTATGCCACTTCTGTCGTTCCTGTCATGTGCAAGTACCGTTTGGGCTTGACGTCTCGCTGCCTCTTACTCTTTTCGATCATCCGACCGTCTACTTCCTGTTAGCTGCGCTCTGTGAGGTGCCGTTACGTACCATGTCGTTATCGCGTGTCGTATCGTGCTGCTGGGTCCGCAATGGCTGATCCGTGCTAGCAGATCCGTCGACGCAGAGCCGCCTCCACTAGCGTTGCCGACGCCCACGATAACTGCCACTGCGCCAAGTCCGCCTCCGGCCCAACCCTTATTGGCCAATACTTATATTCCCCATCTAGGAGAAACCTTGGGCCTGCAGAGACGCCAGCATAGCCGCTATATCGGGCTCAGCTCGCCATTCGACTCGGTACTTATTGGTCTTTCGCACTTTGACACTCGGAACGAGTCCACCTTCGACCTTGGTACCCTTCGCCGAGTGAATGATCAAGAATGTTTCATCATGCTACCTGATGAGAACACCCAAGACTATGCTGATGAGGTTGAGACTCTGAATTACGTGGAGTCTATCGTCCATCCTCATGGTCCTGCTCTGCTTGACCTGTATTTCCGCACTGTCCATCCCAACTTCCCTATCATCCAGAAACACCTCTTCGTCGAACGGTATCGGAATGGCGACCGTTCATTCTCTCCGCCACTCATTGCTGGCATGTACATATTAGCACTCAACTGGTGGTCATATGACCTCAAGCTCAGCGGCTACCCCAAACCAGATGCAGCCCGATTGGAAGCAATTGCTACGAAGTCGCTAGCGCTGGCTATGGAGAGACCCAAGCTGTCAACAGTCCAAGCAGGATTATTGTTGTTGCAGAGACCGGAAGCTGATTCATGGAGTCTGACAACGCAGCTTGTAGCCATCGGCCAAGAGCTAGGTCTACACCTCGATTGTTCTGGGTGGTCGATCCCTTTGTGGGAGCGTGGACTGAGGAAGCGCATCGCCTGGGCGCTGTACATGCAAGACAAGTGGAGCTCGCTCATCCACGGTCGACCTTCGCACATCTTCGCGGCCAACTGGGCGGTGCAGCCCATCAATGACGATGACTTTAAAGAAGAGGGCGACGGATACGATACGAGGTTGGAAGAGACCGAGGACGAGAACGAGGAGAATATGCGGGGTCAGGTTCTGTTCGCGCAGATGATCGCGTTGACGCAGATCATGGGTGAAGTCATGGACACGTTCTACACCCAGGTAGCGATCCAAGACTTCTCCAATGCTGGCACGAAGTCGACAAATCTCATCTTGGATCGTGCGAAGCCGGTGCAGCTGAAGCTAAAGTCGTGGCATGATCGGTTGCCGAAGGACATTCGCATGCAAGCGCAGACCAACAGCAAGCTCCTTTCAACTGGTACGTCGGCAGCTTTCAGAAATAAGGATTATACTTACAACCTTGCAGGATACTTGCACCTTGCATACTTCGCAACCGAGATCACTCTCCACCGTCGCATCGTGCAGTCCCTTGACCCGCAGACAACCGACCCGTATCTTCTCTTCGTCTGCCGAAATGCAGCCAAGACACGTCTCATCTCAGCCATGGACTTCGTCAATCGCTTGAAGCCAGAGCATCTCCAGTCTTTCTGGTATTTTGCTTCCAAGATCAACTTTACGTTGATTGGCACCTTTGGCTCGCTCCTGTGGGCAACCGCTCCTGCGCAAGAAGAGGCTGAGTTCTACAAGACTCGTTTGAGAGAGTACAGGTGGACGCTCAGCGTATCGGCCAAGCGCGCAGAGTTCCTGGAATACGCGGTCCAGATGCTAGACGCCTCCCGCGCGATGCTGAACAACCTCGCCGAGAAGCCCTCACTCGCGCAGCAGATCAGCAGCGCAGGCGTCCCTCCAGCAGCTCCTCGGTCGAACATGGGTCCACCGAGACCGCAGATGCAGCGCACGGCATCGCAAGAGGATATCGAGATGTACGATGGTGGCGAGCTGAGGCGGTATCCGTCTTCGAGTAGTTTTCATGGCTTCGGCCAGGAGAATCTAGAGCAGTTTGGCAGCGTGAGCGCGAGCGCGAGTGGGCACGCGACGGCGGAGGGAAGCGTGGTTGGTGATACCCCTAGATCGCAGTAAGACACTTTTTGCGTAGACGTTTCGTTTTTGCGAAGATTTTGGTTGGATTTGAGGTCTGTGTGTGGATACTGGTTTTGAGATATAACGACGACAGATGTGGATGTAGATGAAGATGGGAAAGGTGGGTGGTGCGCTGGGTAGGCATTGATTATATTATGATGGGTTAGCGAGCATGCATCAATCAATCAACATTGAATAGGCGGCGCATGGCGCAAAGCGCAGCTGCAACGAATGTTTATATGTCTCTGTCCCTCTCTCCCCGGAAACATAATATGATGTGATGCTTAGACTTGCGTCTTTGTGGTTAAATAAGACGTGAGAGCTCGTCAGTCAGGAGCTGATGCCGCGGCTTGATGGGGCTGGATGCGGGTTAGGCGATGGTGTAATGGAGAGGTGGGATGGTGTCACGACATAGATCGGGAGGCGAGTTTTCTCCGCGGATCTGACGCTCTTTGCGATGAGCTTTTCTGCGATGGGATGAAGTTCTGGATGCTTTTGAGAGGGGAGGGGAGGGGTGGAATGGTTTGATTAAGGGGAATTTTTTTTGGTAGAAGTTGGTGGGAGTTGATGTAGAGAGGTAAGAGGTAGAGAGGGGTGTAGGGAACGGGTGCGGGGGAAGTTACCCAGCAACCAGCAACTCCAACCACGACCACGACCTTTGATGAAGGATGTTGACGGAAATGGGGGGAAGCGCGAACGCATGCGCGAGCAGGCAGGGAAGGTGCTTAGTAATTTGTGGGTGGGTGGGGATATAAACCCGTCTGTCTTCTGCAAGGTAGGCTTTGCTTTCTCTTCTTCTTTACACGCGGTGCTTCTTGGTATTAAAATCATAGGAAGAAGGATCTTATGCTTGGGCGGGTGTCTAGGGATTAAAGCTAATAGGTACGCTCACATGCTCTGTGGACCTATAATATTTAAATCCTTAAAAATCGTGAAGTATGCTTTTGAAAAGACAATCGAGTGTTCCACATAAGTTATGTGAAAATTTTGAATTGTAAGGGAGATGTATTCCTTTATATGCCTGGGATTAGAAAAACGTAAGGTACAGGATTATAGCGTATATGAGCCCGTTCTGTCTTTCTCAATAGAAATCTCAAAGTAGTCGCTATATGTTACTAAAACTATATTACCTTTACGATAAAAAAGAAAGCGATCTCGGCTAGTGTTAGAAAAGTACACGCACTATGCTTTGATCGTGTTTATAATCATGCTTGTATAACAAGGAGGAAGCTCTTTCTCTACAAATTACTGCTCTAGTTATCAAAACTTGATGAGCTGCGTGTCTTGATCTATCAGAATCTAAACTTTAAAAAAAAGGCTTGCCGAGGACACCTGCTGTTGAATCCAAAGTAGATATCCTGTATGGATAGAAATAGATATACTGTATCAAAGAGGACGCTTAAGATAGACTCATGCCTGGCGTTCAAAATTGAGCCCTGATGGAGTATACAAACCCCTCGGGTAATCTTTTTGTCTCCTCGCACACTTTCGCATTCTAGATTTCAAAAACTGGATGATGGTCGAAATATGCTCTGTTAGAATCTGACTAGTAACACAAACCCAACCCAGAATCTATGCTGGTCAAACTGCATCAGCTATTTTGTATGCTGGAATCATAAGCTCAGTGTCAAGAGAGGGGTACCTGAATTGAACATGCCCAGTATCTGGCGCAAAACCCACAAGTCGTAGTCTTATGTGGGTATATAACTTTCATACATCCGCTCTGTAATTTCTTTCTTCATCACTTTGAAGAGGTTTTGTTAAAATATCTCTCAATCAAAGACGATGCTTCGTCTGCACACAATCATCGGAAATGCAAGTTCATGGGAGTCATAGGAGACATGCTGTAGAGATTAAAAATCGTTGTCATTTGCAGAAACATTCAGCCGTCAGCTTTGAAACGGGTACCGGAACCCAGACATGCCTAGAGGAGACTATCCAGGAAGGATTGGGTGTATAACCCTTTACCTTGTATAGTAGAGCCTCTTCCTCATTATTCATACATCGCACGATCGGAGCTCCA
Organism: Lophiotrema nucula; assembly: GCA_010015825.1. Classification (NCBI taxonomy): domain Eukaryota; kingdom Fungi; phylum Ascomycota; class Dothideomycetes; order Pleosporales; family Lophiotremataceae; genus Lophiotrema; species Lophiotrema nucula. Next base: position 107,285 of record ML977317.1, on the reverse strand, counting down.
GAAAGACGCATTGGGCCAGCTCATGCTTTCTACTTCTAAAAGGAAATGGGTTTTCAAGGCGCGTGATTGAAACCGGACGTACAAGTTGCACAGGGGTGAAATCAAGAAGAGCCTCCAGAACAGTGCAGTGGACCAATGTATATCTAGTGTGATCAAGGCTGCAAATGCGCCATGAATGGATATAGGGACTAGTCCACCTAACGAGGTCTCCCGAATGACTCTTCTTCTTTACACACAACTTGGCTTCAATTGTTGAAAATATACGCAGTAAAAAATCATGCTGCGTTATGATCATCCCATCGGAAAACAGAGAGAGCTCAAAGTATGGTATTAAAATCTCAATTTGAAATGGCGCATGGACGAAACTAAAACATGGCTTTTAGAAGCACATGTGGCTAGAACGCGTCTATTGCTGGGGAGCTCCCCGGTAGATCAGTCTATATAAAACCACTGCCGCCTAGTTAGAATGAAGGGTCTCTTTCTTCACACACGAGTTACCTATTATTGAAAAAGGTCCACCAGGAAATCTATGCTTGGTTTAGATCCTACCCTTAGAAAGCAAGACTTTCTTCGCGCATGACGTTAAAAGCCGATTTCCAGAAACGATAAAGGTGGAAGTAAATACAGCATCCATAAGGGTACATGCGACTAGAACGTGTCTGGTGTGGGAAAGCCGTGCAGCAACTTGGGGTATATAATGCCTTCGATTCCTCGTTAGCAATGTTGCCCTTCACACACGACGCTGCCATTCAACGTAATCAAGACTGGATTGAGAAACACGCCGTCAAAAGCACCATGCTTGCGTCTACGAGTACTTTAAAGTTAGAATGTTCTGGAATGATTTCCCAAAGACGATATATGGTGTGTCAGAAGAGTAGAGTTGCGATAGTAGAACTTGCATCATGAAGTTGGTGTGAGCGTGCGATAACAAAGGAAAGAATCACCTCGCAACATGTTGGCTCATCTTTTTGACAGCTATTCAGAGACTGGCAGCATGTTTGGAAGAATGATCAGTGGGGCTCTGGGTATTCTGACCGTAAGCTGCCGGCTGCAGTCTTGTACTCATGACATCCTACATACATAAGACACGCTACTTTGTGTCCCAGACTCTACCGTTTCCTCACCGTACTCGTGAAGAGCCATGTGACATGCCCTCAACACTTCTCAAACCTTATACTGCTCTGGCTTCAGAAGACTCTTGCGAGTTACATAAGACTCCCCGAAGATTCGAGCCCTTATATCCGGATCTGCTTCCGCCCTATCAATCTTATCGATCAGTGGTGTGAAATCCGAATCTTCTACGAACTTGCGAGCAGTGGCTTCGACAAGCTCCAAGATCTCCTTCTGCCTACCAGCAAAGTCGACATCCGACGTGGACTTCTACAAGTCGAACATGGTCTCCCCCGAAGCCTCTGACCAAGCCCTAATTGCCTCCATCACCTTCTCTGCTCCAGCCAATCCAATGCCCAAGCTGACCGTGGCGTTACTTCCCTCAATACCGGCCATGCCACTCATGTAGATCTGCATCTGACCGAAGGGCATGATGTACAGGATTCGAGCCACATGCTTGCTCTCAAAGTCGTTCCAGAGCCTGCATGGATTCATCATGCCAAACTCGGACTCGTGAGGTCGATGCACCATGTTTGCCATGTCGTCGTAGAAGTCACACGGAGAACAGTATGGAACATGCCGAGGTCGTTGTCTTGGGAGTACTCGTTGACATATTTGATCTTCATAATGAATGGCTTGTTCTTTAAGATGACGTGGAGCTCTTCGATTAGAAGCTCTCGTCTAAATCAGATGTCAGCGATTAAAAGCGATACGAATGGAGGATAGAGATTACTCTGAGGCAGCATCTGGAGAATGAGAGCATGGAACAGTCCGACGGCCTCCATGCAAGACATGCAGCTGAGAACAGCCTTGTACTCCTCCTCACTCTTGACAAATTCTGTGGGAAACTTGCCAAACACGCGGCCTTTGAGCTTCTCACGATCGCGATCTTCTTCTAGCTTGATGTCGGATCCTTCGCGCTCCAATTTGAGAACATTGCGCTGGAATGCCTGTTCGCGAAAGGCGAAATAGACTTTTTGCAACGTGTCTGCGGCATCTTGATGATCTTGTCGCTCTGGTAGTCGCGACAAGGGCTCTTGTGGAGTGACCAGTGTTGGATCTGGCATTCCTTGCTGCAGTAGATCTCGATCTTGCAGCCAGTGCATACTTTGTTGCGGGCGAGTTGCAATGAGAGTAGAGTCGTGCACTTCCTTGCTCCATGTTGACGAAGATGGCGGGAAAGTGTAGTGAACAAGTAGAGGGCGAGGTAAGGGTAAAAGTTGTTAGGGGCGTGCTTTTATTTGTTGGACATAGATTGCTGGCGGTCTGCAGGTAGCCTTGACTTACTACTTTATCGTAGCGTATGCGACCAAGCCACGGGATACGGCAGCCACTATTAGAGCCCAAGAGTGAAAAGCCTTTCATTCTTGCAACAAAGTCTGGATAGAAGCTCTACTGATTGAAGCCGAAACTACCAAGCTCACGCGATAACCCGAGTAAGCAATCCTCGAACACACTCCAATTACCCCGGACGATTACTAAATTTAATTTCTATATAATAGAGAACCTACTATAGTAGAAAGCTAGTAGTACTTTCTATTATAATAGTATTAATAAGAGGTGGCTATTAGTACCTTCTATAGGTTTAATAGAAAACTTACTTATAATTTTAGAATATCTAATCAAAACTGTATAGTCTTACTATAAGCAAAGTAATATAACACGTCTAGAATTACTATACTAAGAAATATAAATAGTTATTAATAGAACTAAAGACATAGAGTTTTGAAAACCTCCGCCTAAGTCGAGGTTATTACAAGCCGTAGAGCTCTACAAATCTACCCTTTAGCTGTCCGCCTACAAAGATATCTGCCGCCGTATCCATATCTTCAACAGTGAGATCTGGCTTTGCTGCTAGTATAATGTTTACTCTTCGCAATAACAGCTCAGACAAAGGACCTGTCCCTTCTCCGTCCAGAGTATGGCTGAGGGCCACCGGCACGTCCATCGTTACACCCCACACGACCACCATCGCGTGAGCAAACAGACGGTCGTGCTTGCGAAGTGGTACCGTTGCGGCATATTCTGCACACATCAGAATGTTCTTCACAAGTCGGAACATCTCATTGGCCCTCGGCCCAAAACTTGGCCGGAAGGAAACTCCTGGCTCATCTATATTGTCGGCTTGTACGTCACTTGACACGGACAAGTCATGGAGGCGCTGTTCCAGTCTGAGCAAAGACAGGCGGTTTTGCCAGTAATATGCAAGTGCTTCGAAATCATCGACAGAAGCAAAATGCAGCCTCTGACGGAGAAGCGAGATAGCATCGGGATCACTTGAAGGGTGAACTTCGATGTTCCGCAATAGTCGCCCTTCAGCTTGAGAATCCTGTAGCCTGAGAAGTGACTTCGAAAGCCTAAGCGCATCTAACAGCAGCTGATTCTGCGGAGACGGTTGGAGTCGCAAAGAGCGAACGAGCCCCACGAGCCGCGGAATGCGAATGAAGAGCTCGCTGCCAAGAGCCTTGAGCTGGGCCCGATCGCTGTCGCTGTATCCTATCCTATTGTTGGCAAAGTATGCCCGAGCAACACTCTCGAAGGGCGAGGGGATACCCTGGATACACGCCAAGATGGCAGAATCGCAAGCGTGGAAATCAAAAATCTCTCTCGCAAGCTGCGTGACTGGATATGTTGCAGGTCGTGCTGCTAAGATTGCAGCCAACCCTTCAACATGTAGACGCGTTGGAATGCCATGCTTCTTTATAACGCCCTCAAAAGGAGCCAGCAGCGCCGTCGACGCAAGTATGTCATCGTTTAGCTCTCCATGTGACTGCTTGATGTTTGCTTGTACAGCATTGAGGGCGAGCGCCAGGGCTTGGTAGCAGTCGCCAGAAGTAAGTTTCGGTACACCTCGGGCGTAGGCGCAAGCTGCGACAAGGGCTTTAATAGACAGATCCAGGGCCTGCGTGTGCCCGACGTGGGCTGGCAGATGTCGGAACCATTCCTCTTCTACCTTCTCGCGTCGAAGCGTATCGATCGCACGGATGATGATGACTGTCTCAGTCGACTGGGGTGTGTGAATCAGCAGTGCATCCCCATTCCAGCGCGCGGGATCTCCCTGGCTCGGCGGCAGATCGTTTGAAGAGCGCAACCTGGTCCGCGGAATGACAGAGCTGTTGACTAGTTGTGCCCCGTCCTGTACAGTAGTTGGCTGAGTGCGTGCCACCGTCCGTGAAGGAAGCTCAATGATGATGCGCGAAATGATGTCGCCGGTCCTTACGGGCCGAAAACCTGCTGCAGTAGTCGAACTACTTTCAGGGCCTGGTCGACCTAAGATAGTCTGCCGGACTATACATGGAACCCCCAATCTCTTGCATCGGTAGCAAGGCGTCTGAACCGTCCGGAGCTCTCCTGGTTCTGGGATCTCAACTTCGCTTGGTAACTCGCACCGAATGCGCCTCTCACGACAACCAAGGCAAATCAAGCGGGAATATGTGCCTCTTGGTCGCTTAGAACCCCCTGGTCTTGGCTCTGACATTGTAGTTAACAAGTTTTGCAGCTTATTTACAGATCAAGAAGAGAGGCGGAAACTATATCAAAGAAGAATCGCTGTAGGGTTCTGTAGCAGAGAGGTAGATATGTTGTCTACATTACCTGCTGCTGTCTAGTTGAGCTATGTGGCTGTGGTTTGGTATGAGCCTGGCGCGTTTGCGACGCGCTCACTGACCGTAGATTGTCCACAGTGCAGTATTGCGACGTCAGAGAGGCTGAGCCGCACGAAAACCCTAAATTGCTAGTTCTGCGTGCACAGACGGCGCTAGCGATCATATGCAGTCATGCCCTGTACGTACCCGGGACGAGACGCCGTTTACAAGGGTAGCGCGGAACTACGAATCGCGCTGAGGCTCAGCCTCACTCAACCACCTGTGGTCTCTTGCGTGCATGTATAGGCGGACATGACATAGTGACGGTAACACAGTATATAGCCGCTGACTGCCACCTGATGGCGACCTTACTCCCCAGTGAATATTCTACTAGTACGATGCCAGTCGGACTGATCCTGCTCATCGCCCAACCGTACATTGAGTCGCCTTCCTTGTTCCGAACCTCGTGTCATCACATTGAGGACTTTCCTTCTGCGTGAACACGAAATAAAGCTCGTCAGTTGTTTGGCTCCTCTTCTCCAGTCATCTCATGCCTCTCCCCGGGTCTCCACGACACCGCAGTTGCGGCACAACGACACTCGCAGATATGCAGTCTATGCTTTCGATTCTTCTCGTCTTGCTCGCCAACACGACTGCAGGGTACCTGGTTCCAAACCCGCCTGGTAAATACAATGTCACATTGACAACTGGCCCGCTCATCGACTACACCCGCAATGATCCTTTGGCCGCAACGCCAACGCCACGGGCATTGATGCTGTCGGTCTTTCAACCTGCGACTTGCGCGTCCACTGTGTCCGTCTCCTACATGCCCAACAAAACCGCCGAATACCAGGGGCCATTTCTCCAAAAGCAATTCAACATCTCCGCCAACCTCACACCACTCTTCCTGGAGGCTCGCCTACCAGTGTGTCTGGACGATCCCAGCGGCTGCTCACCCGTAGATGACAGCCCTATCCTGCTCTTCTCCCCGGGCTACGGCATCCCTCGCCTCTATTATAGTGTCCTCGCCTCCGCCATCGCCAGTGAGGGCTTCATAGTCATTACCATCGACCACCCCAAAGACGCCAACATCATTACCTATCCTGATGGCCACGCAGTCTACAACAACGGCCCGAGTAGCCCTACTTCGGACGAGTTCACCCGGTACGTGTACCCTCGCGCCGCCGACGCATCATTTATCATTGACCAGCTGAGCAACGCGAGCGCCATAGCTGAGCTGCTTCCCCAACGCGGGCCCCGACAGTTCCCGACCGATCGCGTTGCCATGCTGGGACACTCTCTGGGCGGCTCCGCCGCTGTCATCGCCGCCGGCCAGGACCCCCGCCTTCGCGGCGCCATCGATTGGGACGGCACCCTCTTCGGCTCGCTGCCCCCATCGGGCCTGTCCCAGCCAGTGCTATACATGTCCGAGGCAAACGCTACCGACCCCAGCTGGCTGGCGGCGTGGCCGCAGCTGAAAGGTCCGAAGCTGTGGGTTACCGTGGCGAACACGACGCATGAGAGCTTCACGGATGCGCTCACGCTGTTGCAGGCTGCTGGGCAGAACACGGCGGCTCTCGCTGGTCTGCTAGGCACGATTGCGCCGGCCGAGATGGTGCGGATCCTGGCGGCGTATACGACCGCGTGGATGAATGGGGCGTTCACAGGCAAGGTAGTAGGGCCGTTGCTGCAAGGGCAGGAGCCGGGCAGGTTTCCAGAGGTCTCGACCGTGATGAAAAGCAACTTTTAAAATAATGCGAGACAGCTCGCGAGATAGGCACCACTCGCTATCTTCAATGGCCCGTGGGCGAGTTTGTTCAGGAGCTCTCAGCATCTGAGAAAGTATATGTACACTTTAGATATTCAGAGAAATGTTAGCATGTACAGAACCACTCTTGGCCCAAATCACGTTACTCATTTTACATAATAGATCTATGTCCAAGTTCGGCAGTGACCAATTTTGCGGTGCTTTATATCGTAAGAGATCTTGTTAATATAGCAGGTGTCTACCTGGAAGTAATGGCAGCCATCTTGCTTGGTAAGAATCACACAAAAGCTGGTTATTGCTGAACTTTTATCTTGTTCGGCACACCAGTCCTCTTGTCTCTCCTCGAGAATGCCTAGGGAGTAATACTATAGAGTTTTTACTACTTAATATTATTTATAGTTATTCTCTTCTAGGCTATAAAGTCTAGGTATATAGCTAGAAAGTTACTACTAGCTTTATCTAGATATAGTATATAAATTCCTCCTAGATTACTATCTCTATTAGTACTTTAGATTAAAGTAGTTTCTATTTATAGTAAGTATAAAGGCTCAATAAGCTGTATATAATTATAGAGGACGTACGTGATATACTAATCCTACCGATATCGCTCTACTGTTACCAATATTACAAACAAGACAAACAGCCCAAGCTGTAAAGAAGATGCCAACGCAAATAGCCTAACTTATGTGCTATGTAATGTTATAATACCTGATAATATTATACAAGCTCGGTTTGAGCTGTTTATTTTAGCGTAGTAATGAGCGCCTCGTGACTTCGGCTTGTAGAGGCTCTTTAGACGATTAGTCTCAGTCAGCTCATTTGTCAGCGACCGGTTTCAACGGGCTTCCGCGGAGGCTCCAGTAACCCCTGCAATCCGAAGCCAGCCGTGCAGTAAATACTACCTATTGTTCAGCAAGACCGTAATACTTCTCTTCCAGCTTAGTCAATATTCTTGGAGTCATGATGGGTGGTTCAAAGACCCCCAGAAAGGTATGGGTGCTGCTTATTCTACGTGGTCACCAACTGCTTGCGGTCCATCGGCTAAGACTCTAGAAATGCGAAGTCCTGTGATCTCTGTTATCAGCGAAAAATCAAATGCGACAGAGCGAAACCTCGTTGCTCACACTGCATCACGTATGTGACGGATTGCACCTATGCGGCACCCAGTCGCAAGTCTAGACCGAAGAAGCGACAGAACTGCGAAGAGACCGATGCTACCACCGGTCATACGCAGGATCGATTGCGGAACCTAGAAGATTTGGTCGAGCAGCTTAGTGAGACTGTAAAAGTCGGTCACCAGCACAACGGGGCTCAGCACCAGACCCAAATGCAGCAGCAAGAAGAGATCCCAATCGATACCGCATCGCAGACACTTTTAGCTTCAAGCGACGGCGGATTTACAGTCAAAAGTCAAAAGCATAATGTGTCGATGGCTCTTCCTCCTCTAGAGCATGTCCTGCCTATCGTCAAGATCTTTCTTAAGAGTTTCAACGCGGCACTACCATTGTTTCATGATGATACTCTTCTCCGTCTGATTCACAACTTTTACAACGTTCCATATCCACGACGCGATCCAGTGGCATGGGCCGCGATCAATATAGTTCTGGCTCTCGCACACCGCAACGATCTGGTGAGCAGTAGCAATACCAACCTCTCGGTCGAGTATCTCAACAAAGCGGAGTCAGTGCTCTCCTCCATCGTGCTGGGAGATACTCAGCTGCTCAACATCCAGGTTCTGGTGGGGATGGTGTTATTACTCCAAGCCTCGCCAGATCTCACCCCTTCACTAATCTTGATTGCTACAACAATGCGTCTCGCCCACAAGATCCGCCTACATGACCGCACCGCCTCAGCACATTTGGACGCTGTCAATGCGAGACAGCGCGCATGCGTCTTCTGGATGGCATATATCCTCGACAAAGACCTAAGCATGCGCTCAAAACAGCCGTCGATCCAGCTTGACGACGACGTCGACCTCGAACTACCTTCGCCTGAGGTCTTTCCATACCAAGTGAACGATGGGTGTATCGATGACACCAGCGTCGGCTCAGGTGTTATCGTCACCGCAGATGGAACCGTGGAGATGAACTACTTCGTGACTCGCATCCAGCTGGCTGTCATTGAAGGCGGCGTGTATGACTATCTGTACTCCACGCGCTCCCAAAAACGCAGCATTGAGGAGCGATCCCATGCGCTGGAGACCATAGCTTGCGCTCTTGAGACGTGGAAAGCATCCATTCCGTTTGAATTCAGTGCCTTCATGGCCCCGTCCACGGTATCTCCCATCGTGCTTCAATTGCTTGCAGTGTTGCATTCTACCAGCCTGGCGTGCACAACTCTCCTGAATCAGGCAAATGCCTGGAATACCTACTGGATGGAAGGTATACGCAAGTACGCGATGGAAGGCATTTTGCCGACACTGCCACCTCAATGGGAAGCAGTGGTGGATGAGGCGCGACAACTAACGGTTTTGCTTGGGGCTTTACCCCATCAGAATCGATGGAACTTCTGGTAAGTATCCGCATTAATATCGCTATGTCATATTAGTATTGTGTGATTCGCTTGTACGATTCATACCGATCTCCGCTCGATGACGCTAATAGCCAGTAATAGGACGACGGGTTGCACTCACATGTCAGCCATGCTGCTGTTGACTTTTAATAGCATGCAAAGACCGCAACACGATCAACTATCCTTAGACAACGAACTGGTGGAAACAGGTTTGCAAATGCTTGATCAAGTCGCGGAGGAGACTCAAAGTGAAATAGTGCGCTCTTTTCGCAAAACCTGCACTGGGCTGCACCGGGACGCTCAGCAGAGGCGCGCTGAAGCCAGCGTGATGGCCAACAGTCTGGATCTGTCTACGTAGATCGTAATCCCCTAATGTATTCTGCGGGAGATGGGGATTGGGAAAGGCTTCAAAGTACGCGCACCACACGCGGATCATGTTGACGTAGAAAGTCGTAGGTTCAAACTATTCAAGGCATTGGGACGAAAATCTTGATTCACTAGTATAAGTCTGATTATTCACTTGAAAACAAGATTTGCAGCAATAGAGCTATACGGAACCTGCAACTGACTAATCGAGGTTCCGCGGAAGGCCTTCGGATATCAATCAACGTGGGTCGACTGATTATTTCTGCGGTCTCTTTGCAGCGGATCGGCAATTCCCATTTGTAAGTATGTCTTCCACGAAGCTAATGTCCCGCTTGAGAGGCTTGAATTTGTTCAAGACGCGTATATAAGTTGCTTACAGCCGTCTTTCAAGGGAAAATCTTGTAATTGATCAAGTTGTACAACGACTCCCAATATACGCCTTGACCAGATTTTTGACAGACTCTGGTGACCACAGACGTTTCCTTTCCAAGGCTCGTAAAGATTGTTCAATTGAAGTCACGAAATGATGGGTAGCAACGCCGAGCTTTATCCAGGAGACAAATACTTCAAATCCTTCACCAAAACATGGCACAACAAGCCATATCCCCAGATCTCGCCCCTCCTCCCAGAGCTGCGAGCCACCGACAGTGTCGTGTTCATCACGGGTGGTGGCACTGGCATCGGTAAAGCCACCGCCATTGCCTTCGCACAGGCCGGTGCGAAAGTTATCGCCATCTTCGGTCGCCGAATCGACAAACTGCAGGCGGCTGCTGAAGAGATCCGCAAGGCAAATCCCAACGGGACAACTACCGTCATTTTCGAGGCCGTCGACCTGAGCCAGGGTACTGCCGTCGATGCTGCCTTCGCGAATGCTATCAAGAAGGCTGGCGAGGCTCAGATTGACATCTTCATACATAACGCTGGCATCCTCCAAACTAACGGGATTGTCGCAGGCTATGATTACGATGAATTCCGGAATGGTCTGGACCTCAATATGGTTGGCGCCTTCAACACCGTCCAGGCGATGCTGCCCTTGCTGGCCCACGAGGCTAAGGTCTTCAACATCTCCTCATCCATTGCACACGTCAGTCTGATGCCTCGTTGCTGGGCCTACGCTGCTAGCAAGGTGGCAAACACCAAGATGTTCGATTATCTCCAGGCCGAAAACCCTAATCTACACGTTGTCAACGTCCATCCCGGTATCGTGAACACCGATATCAATGCCTCCACGGAGCATGAAGGTGTAGGGGTCGATGACAGTAAGTAAATGTCCATTCGTTTCGCTGTTTCGCTTACCTCTATGCTTCTCTAAGCGTTTACTTCAATTGTCTTGTCTTTACCGCATTAGCTAATTGTCATCGATAGTCAACCTCCCCGCTCACTTCCTCGTCTGGCTTACATCCCGGGAAGCGGAATTTCTCAAAGGAAAGTTCGTGTGGGTCAATTGGGATGTAGATGAATTAAAAGACCGTGCCGATGAAATTAAGAGCTCATTAATCCTGACAGTTGGGCTGCACGGCGTTCCGTTGTAGTCTGTAGAAGGATCCTTGATCTACGCAATGATTTCGCTGCACAGCTCGAGCTAGATCATCAAATGATCTGGCCACGTCGGAAAGGGAAGTCAAGAATTATTTCGAACAGTCAATTTCCATAGGAATTTGAGCCACATCGACTTCTGATCTCCCCTTTGTTCACTTGAAGTTCCTTCGATTCAGGATCTTCCTGGCTATTCTCAAGCATGATCGAAAGTGCTTCAATTTCACAAGAATCACGAACCTTTGTCTTTGCCTGCATTCCTTTCATTCGAGACCCGATCGCGCAAAATTGCGCACAACTAGCATAGTCCAAACACCTACGAGTGGATGTATGATGCACTACTACAATTCAAAATGCTTGAGAACAAGGGATAGTTTTTGGCAATATGACTATCGAGCAAACACTGGAGGCACAGTACAACGACATGAGGATTTTTTCTGAAAGTCTTTAGTATTTGAGTACTGTCTTGATTATATACTGAGTGTCTATATACGGAATCAAAGCACTGTCACAAGGATAACATGTTTGGACACTTCCGGTCTACTAAAAGCGCGCGTGCCTCCGCCTTATGAAAATCTACTCTTCACTAAAAATTCTAGCAACCAAATTCGCCAAGTAGACAATCTTCAGACTTCAAAAGTATCATACTATCACCATATGAATATCTACTCAGTATAGGAACTGGATGATTGCTGTTTATCTTAAACCCATACAAGCTCTGTGCGCTGTTTCAGAATCCTGAAGTTGCTACTATTACGACTTTCCAAAAGCTGTACGTGCCACTTGCATGTACCTTTTAGAATCTCATTCAAAGATAGTGTTGCTCGTACTATGCGAGTCAGTTGCTAGTCTTCTTAACCTACATCAAACCGAGTCATTCTTCAAGGTACGATGAAGGGATCTCATGCAAAGATGTCTTCCGCATAGAAAAGGGGAATTTGCAGGTTCATTCGACAACATGGGGCTATTACCATCTCAATCTGATCCTGGGTGTCCTCATGTGGTCGACTGTCGATCTAAAACCCGCAGTGCTGGCAATGTTTATGTCTTCTAGCAGGTATATAAACCGCAGAAGGGACTTCTATCCTAGTTCCACAATTAAAAAGCTGGCTCATTACTTTAAAACACGCCGACTTCTTCTCAATGACCGACTAAAGCTCTGTGCGCACCGGGCGCAGGTATTCTAAGTCTCGATTATAACTCGACCAAGTTCGCGTACATGTCTATTCCTGAACTCAGACAAGTTTACTATTTTTCTTAGAACTCCTAAATGTTAGGCTCGTCAAGAATACAATATCCTGTTGCCATATGTTGATAACAAGACGTTTTGAAGCAATTCGAAAAGATGCACATGAGCAGTCTGAAGTAATTTCATCATACCTCATTCCCTACCATTGAATAAGCATCTTTCTAGAATTCATCTTTAGAAAGCCTCCGAAAAACGTACCATGCCGGATTAAAACTTTGTGCGCGTCCGGGGTATGAAAACTTTAGTATTCATTGAAATCAAACGCAAGGACAAGCCATGCGGAATCTGTGGACTTTTAAGGCTGTACAAGATGGTCGTATGAGAGCACTAAGCAATTTCAAAATACTTCCTTCTTTCGAAATCTTTAGGCAAGTCCTGTGATGAGTGACCGCTCAAAACAAATGAGAACCCCGCGTTATGTGCTAGTTGAAAAGATCTTCGCAGCGTACGCATGCAACAGCCTCTCAAATTTAGACCAAAAACAACAACGCTCCTCTATTATGCTGATCACCGAGCTCGTTATCAGCCCTCCCGCACAGATTTCAGAACTTCGAAGAATGCCGAAATCGATTTCATGTAAAATATCTTGCCTGCACCAAAAAGAGAGTACCGGGGCCCACATGACGTCGCGAACTCCTAAGTTCTATCAAATCTTCCCGACGATTTCTTCATGTCGGCCGTCTTAGAAATTATATAACGGTCAGCAAATGGGTGATCGAGAGTTCTCAGAAGATTGATAGGCTCAAAGTGGATGGATATTGCGCACGCTTACCGCCGGCTATCAGAAACTATTCCCAGAGACTAATATGGGTACCACAACCAAGTTACTATTACAATAAAAGCAAACGGATCGTCTGATAATGTGTCGAACCTACTCTACAACCAACCAATGCGAGAAGGTATAAGGATTTATCTGGAAGCCTCTATCTGAGGAACTATACAATTTCCAATAAATACTGGCTGTTTTAAAAGCGAACTGCGTCTCAATCTATGAATTACACGCTGGTTGCATGTACAAATCTCGAATTTACTATTACTGATCCTATAAGTATAAATTGGACCTTCTGACCTATAATACTCTTTATACAATCTTTTATTATATTGAAAGATGCTACTATACGACATTATGTAAAGTCTTCACCCCATTGATAACGAATCGACGAGAACAAAATGGCATTTGGACTTCTTACCCGTTAACAATTGGGCAACCAAATATCCTATGTTACTGGGCCAGAAAACCAGTTTCAAGAAGACAAATAGTACCATCAGGGTTTTGAGAGAATACAAGGCGCATGGATGATGTATTTTAGTCGCACAGTAGAATACTGTCTTAGACACAAAAATGTGGCTGGTCTATAATTATCAAAACCACCCTTACAACACATTCATGTGCTCCCCTCTCGAGTATTAATCAGAATTTCAAATATCAAACCTCTATGCGGTCAACGATTCAGGCAAATCTCATCCTTCTTTAAAAGAGGTCAGAAGTATGCTATATGTAGTATACCTGCAACTATCAAAAAAAGTCTCGCGAAGACATCATGACGCCTTAAAATTCATCCTGAGGGGAGCCTTAAAATCCATAGGGACATTTACAGATGACATCAAAAATTAGACTGAAAAGACAAGCTGGATTTCCTAACGACTATCTACAAAATCCCCACAAGCATTAGAATAGTATACGTCATGACGTCTTATCTCAAAGTATACCCTTCTCTAAAGGTACGACGAGCTCGTGAATGGACTATCAAAACTACATGTTTAGCATAGTCATGCCCAACTCTCTAAGGTAGTAATTAAAATATCCTTCACTGTCCCACCATATAAACCCCGCCACTCAAACAAAACAATTAGTCGTTTTTCAAAAGCTTCCTAGAGAAGCTGCAATGTAATAGAGTCTTCCAAGAACTAGCAGAAGCTACGCTATGCAATCCAAATCCAACACGGTCCAAGAACCACGCGAGGAGCAGACGCATGTTTCCACAACACAGCTTAGAACAGAGTATAACGACGATCTATGAGTAACTCCAAGCTCTCAAAAACTGATCAATTTAAGGCCTTGTGTAGTTCTATCTCACAATATCAGCTCTTTACAACAATAGCGCAACTCAACGAATGGGTCATCAAAAGCATCACTTTGCAAGTGCCATGTACTCCTTTCCACCTCAATCTCAATTAAAAAGCACAATAAAACCGGATCATGCGTATCCCATAGACTATCTACTAAAATATACTTTTCTACTTTAGAAGATATCTTCACCGCGAGTGTATGCGAAGGCCTAGTCTATCAGAAACTCCAAAACACACCTCTCATGACACTAATCTCTACTTCAGATAAAAAAAAAGGGAAGCCGACGATGATAGTATGTTTGCAGCGCCAGACTGAGAAAGCAAGCAAGTACGCACTCCGCTACATGTATCTCCTAGCTGTCAAGAACATATCAACTTATAGCCTTATAGAGTTCTGTGTGTCCCAGCACCCCCTTCCTTTCAAAGCAAAGAACTACCCAGTTTAAAGAAGATCAAAATGCACTTGTTGCTATCGTACGTCTTCTCCTCTAGTCCAGTCTACTATCCGGTTAAAACTGCTATTAAAGCAGAACATGTATATTCCATGACTTACCCGTCGCTATAAAGCTCGAAGAGACGATAATATGTAGAGATCTATACCTTTATAAGAGTAGAAAATAACACCGACATGACATCAGAACCATCACTACCCTGAAGAACTTCGCGTCCGACGTCATGTCAAAAAGTCATACTAAGAAAGTAACATGTAGTTGGAAAATGAAAAGTACTCAATACTTCAGAAATGAAATGCGAAGAACGAAACATAGATGTCTTCCCACTTCGCGAATAGAATACCTGGCCAGCTATATCGAAATCCAACAGCGTGCTACTGGATGCAACCTCCTCACTCGTCACCCCTATCACAATCTCCATCATCAGCTACTCATGCATACCCTAATGTGCCTGAGTCCACAACAACAAGCCAGCTCGCAGCACAACCCCCATCTAGCCCATCGCCCCGCAAAACACCATCAAAACCCACCTAACCCTTACACTCCACTCCTCAGCCCTCCTCCTCCAACCCCCGATACACCAACCCCTCAACCCCAGCAACCCACTCCACCCACCCCCCATCATTCCACGGGAAATAATTCCCCTCAACAACAACCACAACGCCCCTTTCCCGATCAATCCAAAACTCACTATTCGCAGCGCCGTACCAGTAAACACTTCCCTTCCCCCTCCCTTTTCTCCCACCCCCAAGCACGCTATCACCAAGGCTCCTAACGGACCCTTGCACACCGCACCCCAGCCCGAAGGAGCCGGCAGGATCGAGAGTAGGGGTTGAGAGGTCGATGGGGTGGCACATCGCTGGGACCGCACTGTCTACTACTCTCGTCGCATTCCTGACCTCCTCTGGAAGTTGCGGCGTCGTGATCTGCTTAACCGCTTCGGCGCTCAAGATGCGCGTCCCGGACACGGGGTCCACGCCCGAGTTATCCTCTACTAGAATGGTAAGGAGACGCGCGAGTTCGGACGCTGTGCCGGCGAGCCCTGTGCCGAGCGGGAAGGCGTGGTACGGACCTTCCGGGAACGATTTATTCTTTCGAGAAACGGTGGCGAGGACGGGCGGGTCGATGGGAGTAAAAGTGCCGTCTGGCTGCTTGAAACTTCGTGGCCAGAAATTCCCGGCATTTTCGGGACGGGATGTAACATCCCCGCCATATGTCTCCTCGAACCCTATCGTCTTCAGTCCCAGCGGACCGAAAATATGTTGCTCGAAGTAGGCCGCGAGGTTCTGGCCGGAGAGTCGTTCGATGAGGACGGCGAGCCAGTCAAAGCCTTGGCCGTAATTCGTATGTGTGCCCGGCTGCCACATCAACGGCGCATCCAAGATCGTCTGGTGCGGATCCACGACCTCATTCCTCGTCTCCCAGCCTTCGGCAAGGTATTTGTTCATGAGCGGGTTGAAAAATGTGTGTCCTGTGCCGTTGGTGTGGTTCATCAACATCCTCGGCGTGATATCCGTAGTCCTGTCCACGAGAATGGGTGTCTTTCCATCGCCTTCGAAACCCGTGAGGACCTTCTTAGACCAGAGTTCTAGGAGATGCTTTTCGATGATGGCGGGGTCGTCGAGGGTGGCGAGACCGCGGTCCACGAGCTGCATGAAGGCGATTGTGCCGACGATTTTGGTAATTGAGTGCAGGAGGAAGACAGATTTCTCGGCGGACAGTAGGATTGAACCTCCTGAGGCATGGCTGAAGAGAGTGTTGTTTTTGCCGTCGATGATTTGGACGATGGCGCCTGGGAGTCTGGGGGGTTCGCCGGTGGTGGCATCGTCGATGTAAGTTCGGAGCGCGGCGGCGGCTGAGGGAGATATTGAGGGCGCCATCTTTTCTCGATGGTGACAGGTAGTCGAGCAACATCTTTGTTGCTACGGGCTGAATCGGTTATATAGCAGATTCTGCAGTCAACTTTCCCAGTGCGGCAGGCGATTAGTGAGCAAGGAGTTCCGAGTAGGTAGTCCTTTGGGATTTCGAATCAGCTCTTCGCTAAGAGCAGATAACCTGGAACGAAGCTTACAAGCTACTTGCTGTAAATAGACGCTGTTATAGGCATCTAGTGTGACCCAGACGTTCGGTGAGTAAGCAAATACCTCGAGCGTCGACCGTCAGCCAGAGATGAATTGGAGAAAGAATCGGTACCTCCGATGCAAATTTGAGGGAATTCCAGAACAGCGTGCTACTCTCGTGGTGATACTATGCATTCGAGTATAGTGGATAGAATTACTGCAGAGTACGCTGGTCGGAACCACCCTTGCTAGTGCTGTTGCTGATGCGTTGGGCGTGAGTATGTCAACCTGTCGGTGAGTAAGCCGAGTTGCAAAGTCAGCATATTTATGGACGTCTCTTTTATTGGGTATAAAGAGTCAGCATTCGCGTGAAGCTGCAAGTAGGTCGCTAATGTAGGAAAGATGGTCGGTCTGAAGCGGCATAAATATTAGCCGTTCACGAGATCGTCCACGACAATCCGAGCTTCTTCATCTCGACAGCCAGCTGAAAGATGTAGTCGAGGCTGTGATGGCGTAAGCAGACATCCTTCAATGTGTATGATTGGAGCTCTGAAGTACCTCTCACATTGCGTCTTCGCCTTGTGCACATTGTCACCCCAGACATAGCTGTCGAACCGTCAGCGTCAACTCCAAACCCTGCATCGTGTACTTGACTCACATCCCATGTCTCCTCACCAGCACCGCATACGTATCCGGATACTTCTCAATAGCCGCCTCCAAGCTCGACGTGAGATCCTCCTCATGAGGCGTGTTCTCAATAATCGGTATCCTCAGCCTATCGTGGTATCCCAGATTCCCAACCTTCCCTCGACCCTTGCCTATGCCCTTGATCTGCTCCAGCTCCTCGATCTCAAACAGTGCATTGGGTCCGAAGTTGCGTTCGACGAGGAGCGTGATGAGGACGGCCCATTGCGAGTGTGTGTGTATGCAGCAGCCGGCGCCGCGGTTGAAGGCTGCGAGGAAGAGGGGCGTGCAGGCGGAGGGTTTATGGACCTGAGTCGTTAGCGCAACTTCGCAAGAGGCAGGAACGGTATGTATCAGAAAATGAGATGCGAAATGTGCCTTCCGTACCTTTGGTTTCCTCAGATACTCCTTGCTCTTGAAGTCCATGACGAACATGTCGGTGGGCTTCATGAGCTCCTTCTGCACGCCCGAAGGCGCGATGTAGATGTTTTCACCATGCTTAATGCTGGTTCCGCCGCCTGTTCCTGTGACCTACTCAATTGCTCACTGTTAGCTATCTATCATCTGCTCTCCGTCTCGAAACCTTGTGCAAGCGGTGCAGTACCCAGCCATGATTGTAGAATTTCGCGCACAGCGTGCAGATGAGGTTCGCAGGATGCTCTGGATCCTCAGAGTGAATGAATCGCTCGTCAATGTCATTCAAATTGTTCTCCGACATTTCGATTATTTGGACGCGTTGGTGGACGCGATGAGGGAGAAATCCAGAAGCTAGCAAAAGGCTGGAATGACGCCATTCGCTGCTGCCCATCCCACCAACGCGGGGCAGCTGTCACCCCGCCATGCTGCAAAGGCGCTTTGGGTCTAATTAAGCATCAAGCAAGAGCTTCACAGGCATTGCAGTGAAAGTATCAGTCAAGTTCGACTCTAGACCGTTCCATTCGTTCCGTAATCTATATTAAAACACTCCTGAAAGCAAATGAAGGGCGTCTACCGCCAAAGAGGGGTCTCGACGCAACCTCGTGGTATCACCGAAGACATTACGCCATTCCATCGATGTGTGTCTTCCCCGTGTGTACGTATCGCACTGGGTATCACGTCTACTCGCCATCCTTGGGAGCCTCGTTGTGGAGTGGAGAGGGCTCTGCCGGCTTCTTGTCCTTGTTGAGGTGCAGCGCGCCTTTGATCTTGTCTCCAAGACCCTTCCGCTCTGGGGAGTGGCTGTGGCCGCCATACTTCTCCTTGTGAACGTTGCCTCCGCCGCCGCGCTGTAGTGCTATCAGTCATTGCCCTTGTAAACACTTCGTGGTCAACGTACGCCGGTGTGGAAGTTCTCTTGACCCTCACGGAGGGCGGTCTCGGGGATGTAATCCATAGAACGACGAGGACTGTCTGCAGGTCCTACGCGGGGAGACTTTGCGATGTTGCCAGCGCCGCCGCGCTGATGCACGTTAGAGGAAAGTCTGGTAGAGATGAATGGGGTGGCTAACGCCGGCCGAGTAGTTGCCATCGTCGGACTCGCCTTGGATGCCTTCGCGAATGATGCCGCCATCAGTGTAGACTGTTGTGTCTGGGCCGATGTTGCCTGCGCCTGATGTTCAAATCAGTATCAACCTGGGTCATGGAATCCTGTCGTTTGAACGTACCGCCACGCCCGGTCGAGTGAATTGGTTGGTCAGACATGTTTCGCTGATTTGCTGGATATAGGTTGTGGTGCGTCTGTCAGGAGAAAAAAGCTCTTATCGTGTATTGTCCAGGATATGATGTCAAAGCCAGCGAGGGGCACGGAGGGGTGTCCTTATATTTGCTCTTTCACCTGCGCCCAGAGGTCGCTCAAATGACGCAAGGCCACTGGATCCTGCTTTCATATTGGCTGCGCGGGATGCTCGAATAGTTACGGAGCGTGATTTGGCAACCCAAACCGCCGTTCCAGTTCGCATCTCGTGCTGGTGGGCGCCGAAGTTGAGGTAGCTTCATCTTGGCTATAGCAGCCACAGCACGATATAACCTATCTGTTCCGTCGGTTTCGCTTGACCAAATGCCATGTGCCCGTCATGCCTGCACGTCGCTCGATGTCGCCGGGGGACGGCGCCGGTGGTATGGTAGGCAGCGAGTTACATCAGGTGTGAGGCATGCTTTTTGGCCGAGCGATAAGACCCTGACCGCTGATTTGCGTTGGAGCTCTGACTAAGCAAAGCTGCTGTACTTCCGTCCTGTCAAACAGTGGGAGCACTGCTCGCTTGGCATGACATACGGCAACGGTAGATCGAAGTGGCTCAGTGATCAGAGCTGCAGGCTTAGGCGAGGCACGAGGAAAGTTGGAATTGAGGGCGAGAGCACGTGCAAAACAAGGACAACCTTATGTGTCAGGGACTGAATTCAAGGTGCGGAAAGTCGGGTCAGGTCAGACACTCAAGTCATAAATGTTTGATATGCTACTAAGGAGGGGGATCGAGACCATGGGTAGAATACAAAAGCAAAATAAACAATGATACATCCTTCAGATACGTGATGACTTTCTGAACGCCTGATGTTGTCGCAACATACACCAACAGCGCAAAAGTCTTCAGCCGCCATTTTCATCCGCTCTTTTAGTGGACGGAATCAAGCTGCTACCTTCTTCTCTTCTTTGGGAGTCGAACCTCCGCCGGTGGTCGGGAAACCCATGAAGATCTTGAAGTAATCGTAGATCATCCACTGAAGTCCAGTCAGGGTCCCGATCATAACAATGCGCACTGGGAGTCCGTTCCAGAGGCCTGAGAACCCGATGTCCTTGTAAATGCGACCCATAGCAGCACCGAAGGCTTCACCGGATTGGCGGTTCGCATTGAGCTTCGAGACCATAACGTCCGCAGGATGACTGACAATGGCGCAGAGAATACCGGCAAGATAACCTCCCGTGAAGGAAACACCAGTCTGAGCGCCCCTTCCGTAGTCACTCTTGCTTCCGGGCAGGTAGTCGTAAATCATCTCGACAATTGTTTCGAAAGAGGCAAACTGCGAAACTTCAGTAAAACGAATAGGTGGCTCGTGCCGGGATGACCCACCTTCATCATCGTGTATGGGATCTGGCGACCCCATAGCGGGTACAATCCCTTGTACAGTCTGGAAACATTAGCGCCATACGCAGTCGAGACAAGCTCCGCGAAGCTTTGTACAAGAGTATCAAGACTCACCCGGCAAAGCCTTCTTTTCCAGTAATAGTGTTGATGCCGCCAAATGTGGAAGTCGCGAACGGGGGAATCGTAGTCTGCATTCGAACCTTGACTGCCTCGAATGGGCAGAGGCCAATGTCGGCAATGAACTCGGCAGAAGCAGAAGCCGAGAGATAGACAGCTGTCTTGTACTTGTGGAAGTTCTCCTCACCAACCAGATCGCCGTAGAACTTCTTGAAGAACTCGTAGCCGCCGTACTTGAGACCACCTTGAACGGAGTAACCGAAGAACGTTGGTCCCCAGCCAGTGAAGATGCCGCGAAGACCTTCTGCGCGACCAATCTTTCCCCACGCCTCGAAGTTGCCCTTGTACATCTTCGAGTCTACTTGGCGACGGCACTTCACAAGATCCAGAGGCGTCACGGCAGTATGGGTCAAGCCGCAGGCCATGACACCGCCGAACGTGCATGCCGCATAGTACTTGGGCGAATACAACTCAATGTGTCCAGTCTTTGCCTGTGCCTTGCTACTCGCTTTGTCGAATTCCTGGACAGCAGCCTCGCTCAGCTTATTTGCTTTGTCCTTTGCATCGTCAACGGTGCTCCACGCTGGGTACAATTCATGCCGCGCCGTCCATTTCGAGGGGCGTTTCGATTGCGGTGCATCATTGCGAAGCGGGAGGGGGGAACAGCCACCGAAGGCGTTTCCTAGGGTCTTCTGCGAAGGGAAGAGTGTTTGCATTGCGACTTTGGTCTGCGGCTCCTGTTAGACTCTGTGTCTCGGCGTGTAACGTTTGGAGACCCACCTGCTAGAACTACGATAGAGGATGCAATGTTCCGCGTAATCGCGCCTGAGTATAGCTGTGTGCACTGCACAGCTCTATGGGTCTCTACGACTGGTGGTGAGGAAGAGGTGCTGGAGAGGAGTCGCCGATAGCTCGAGCTGGGGCTGGGAGCTTGGAGCAGCCTTATCGCCGATGCGCCCAACGTCATTGGCGCCTCGGCGTTAAGCCGAACTCCAGCGGCATTTACAGGCTGAGATACTTTAATCAAATCAAAGTCGACATATTCTGATTCTGATCCGTATTATCGCTTGGACCTTCCTTTGACAATGAAGAAGTGCAATGCTACTGTGAGAGAAAGACTTTGACTCCAAGTAGGATTCATATTACACATTAAACGCTCACTATGCACAAAATCTACGATCTCAACCCTTCCTCATCGCTAGGTCGTGTACGTCCCTCCTCTGCCGCATTCGCCTGCACCTTACTCTGGTCGGCATGCTTCGCTGGATCAAAGACGTAAATCGGGAACTCCAAAAAGACGGTCCGCTTCAGGATGACGGGCAACTTCGCGTATAGCTGTGGAGGAAACGGAATGAGTATGCTCGTACGATGTAGGTACCTTTCATACTCTGGCCATTTGATGCCCTTCTCATACCGTTTCTTCGCTCCGGGCCTTTCCTGAAGGGGCAGGCCCGAGAGGAACATCAAGAGGGCTGTCAAGAAGAAGGGCCCTAGAATGGACGCGTACAGCGCAGAATACGCTCCACCGTGGACGTATCCATTTGCTGCTGGTGAAACGGCAATCATGAAGATGGCTAGCACGTCAGCTGATGCACATAAGACAGAGAGTCAAGGGTGCTTACAGAATTGGATGATAATTTCACCAAAGTAGTTGGGATGACGAGTCCACGCGAAGAAGCCAACATCGCACACAGCACCATCACTTCCATGGGCACTTCGGAACCGATACTTCTGAACATCTGACACACTCTCCATGATCAGACCGATGGAGTACAAGATCACTCCTGCGATATCTCGGCCCGTGCCGAAGCTTGGCTGGGGAAATTGAGTGACATTGGGCGAGTTCAAAATCGTTACAGGCAGGGACACCGTCCAGACCCAAAACATCTGGCTACAAACTGTCAGCTAAAATGAAAGGTATGGTGGCTGTCTCGAAGACCTACAAGACCCAGAACCCAAGAAACGACCAGAATTTATCCCTCTTGTCGTCAAAGCGGTCGTCTTTCCCGGTCTTCAATATCCGGAATAACAGGAACCCACTCAGCCGTGCACCCCAGACCATAATGAACACGGAAGCAACGATGTTCCGCGCATCGCCTCTGTTGCCACTTAACGCGAGCGTGAGGATGGCGAGGACGACGAAATTGGTTCCGCCAGCAAAATCGGTCAGTTTGTCGAACTTGAAGGAGAACGCTATTGAAAAGAAGAGCAGCTGGTAGGCGACTGTGATGAGAAAGGTTATGGCGAGATAGTAGTTATCCAAGACGTGGACGGCGCCCATGTTGCCGGTAGTTGTAGAATTAGTTCTATAAATGCGTTTTGGATGTCGAGGAAGCGGCCGTCGTTCTTTATATCAATCTTGTTGACTATATTCGCATTCGCTAGTAACTCAGCCTCGAATGTACATCTTCTGCGTTCGAACTTTTGTCCACGTAATAAGCACTAACGACGAACAACAACTATGATCAAGCAAAGCTCAAGACGTTACGGTCGAAAGACGCACTCGATGACGTGCAGTATTCTGCGATGCCAAGCGATCGGTGTTGGTTGACATTTGGGTCCGCGATCTTCGCTAAACAACAACCTAACGACTTCGCATGTGCAGCCATCTTCGATAACACAAGCAGCTCGTCACGATACCTTCAAATTCGCCGGCAATTGCTACTTTGTAATCCCTCCCATTGAAGAACTTCCGTGCCTCCTTAGGCACCGCGATGCTGTTATGAGAATCTCCGATGTCCCAGTCTTGGTCCGGTCACTTTGAAACGCTCCCCGTGAGAGACCGAACGCCACGAGACTGACCGCGTCTCAAACCCTCTACCCCCAGCGCGTGGCCAGACCACTTTGACACTCCCTCTTCGCCAACTTCTCCATTCGCAGTAACCGTAGACCAGTCTGCCAGCCAAGACCCTGCGGCAGCGCGCGCGGCGCAATGCCATGAAGGGGTTGTCGCAGGCCTGAATCTGCGGATGCCCACGCGGTCGTCTTGTCGCATTGTTCCAAAACACGCAATACTACGGACGTTTAGTATGTAAGAGGCCCGGTGAGCGCCTGAGGAAGCGGATTTGAATGGTTTGGGCATCCTTCAGCGCGGAAGCCGACTCTCTTTCTTTCCGGACGCTCGCTCGCTCACGCTCTTTTCCTCCACGACTCCCCCAAAACGTCTGTTTCGATCCACGACTTGAGGCTGGTTGCTGCTGTGCAGTCCTTGATTGCGTCTGCATGTCTGTGACTTCTTTCGCTCTCTAATCAATCTCCTTTTCTGTTTTCCAGCTGGACTGTTGCATTATCTTACTTAATACTTGAGCGAACGAAGAGACGACCTGTGATTCCCCGACGAACGTCTACCTTGGCGAAAGCCATTCTTTTCCCAATTCACATCAGCCAAGATGAACACAATACGCTGCTCGGCCATTGGGCTCCTCCTGCTCACCTCAGTGCGTGACATCCTCTCCATTCACTGACATCACTCCTCATCCCCTTCGTATACTAACCTACCTCACACAGGCCCTCGCCTCCCCAGGCTTCGACCACAACCTCAACAACATCGGCCCCGGCGTCCAAGGCCGCAAAGCCAATAACCTAAACCTCGATACCCTAAAGGAGAAGGTCAAAGGCATCGACATCCCCGCCGTCGGCGACATAGGCAACATCGGTGCGCAAGATAAACAGGCTCAAGGTGTCGATATCAACGGGCTCCTCAACGGACAGGCGAACCAACCCCAACCACAAGCAGCAGGAGCAGGTCAACCCATCGACATCAACAGCCTCCTAAACGGCGCCGCCTCCCAGTCCAAAAACCAACCATCCCAACCCCAGATCACCCAACCACCCCAAGCAGCAGGCGTCGGCATCCCCAACATCGGCGACCTCGCCTCCCTCCAAAAAGGCCAGCAAGGCGGCTTCGGCGCCGACAACGGTATCGCTGCACTTCTCGGCGGCAACAAAGGTCAAGGAAACGGCGGGAAGGGACAGGGAAATGGTGGGCAAGGAAACGGAGTTGAAATCGTCCAGGTCAAGGAGACGATTATTCTGAACAACGGAGGCGGAGGAGGAGGAGGAGGAGGAGGGGGGAAGAATGTCACGGTCACGCAGGAGGCGCTTGTCAATAACACTGTAAGTCTTTCCATTCCATCTCCTATTCTCGATGAACCATCGCAGGTGGGATTGGATGGAAAGAAGGAATGGATTTTTGGGGATTTGCGGTGGACAGACGGCTAACAAGGAGAACAGGTAACCATGACAATAACCGACAAAGTCACCGAGAAGATCACAGAAACCGTCCAAGCCGCCGCCGTCGCAGCATCGACTGTAACAATCACAGCTGGTGCTCCAGCCGCTGCGGCTGCGGGTCAGACAGTTACTATCACCGAGAGCGTACGTTTCCTACCCCCGTCCCTTTTCTTCTATTCATCTTCTACGCATCTAACCCCCTTATCTTCCCTTCCTCTCGCGGTACGCATCCCATCTCAACTAACACGTGAACTGAATAGGTCTGCACAAACACCGGAGCATCATTCGCCCTGCAAACAAACTCCGCCTCCTCTGCCGCCGCCGCTGCCATAACCATCAGCGCAGGCGGCTCGGGAGCAGCACCTCCACCACCAGCGGCCAGCGCCGCCGCCGCATCCTCAATTAACACGTCCGGCCTCACAGTCGGCGGCATCGCAGCCGCCTCGTCCGCAGCCAGCGCCACAGGAGCCGCCGTCACCGTCCTCGCCGGCAACGCGTCCGCAGGCGCAGTCGCGTCGGGAGCCGCGGCCATGGGCCAGGCGCAAGCGTGTAACTGCGCGTGCGCCTGTCCGGCTGGCATGTTCCCGATGAGCGCGCCCCAGGCCGCGCCGTTCCAGTTGCAGACCGCGAGTATGGCTGGTATGAGTGGCGGGGGTTCGGCATCTACGCTTCAAACGGTCGCGAGCGCGATTACCGTCATCGCGGGAGGATCCGCATCTGGTGCGCCTCAAGCAGCGGCTGCTTCGTCGTCTTCGTCGTCGGGCGCTGCGTCGATCAACACCGCG
Organism: Lophiotrema nucula; assembly: GCA_010015825.1. Lineage (NCBI taxonomy): Eukaryota > Fungi > Ascomycota > Dothideomycetes > Pleosporales > Lophiotremataceae > Lophiotrema > Lophiotrema nucula. The sequence goes on along the minus strand of ML977317.1, from coordinate 81,701 downwards.
TCTCTGACGGCGGGCGGTATTGCTGGTGCGTCCGCACAGGCTGCTACTGGTGCCGCGGTTACGGTCAGCGCAGGCGGGTCTGCCTCCGGCGCGGAAGCAGCCGCTGCTTCTTCGTCGTCTTCGTCGTCAAGCGCTGCTTCGATCAACACCGCGACGCTGACGGCTGGCGGTATCGCTGGCGCGTCCGCAGAAGCGGCAACCGGGAGCGCGGTTACAGTCAGCGCGGAAGGAAGTGCACCGCCAGCTTCGAGCGCAGCGGCAGTCGCGCAGTCCCAAGTCGCGGGTTCTTCGTCCTCCTCTGCATCCTCAGCGACGAACCTGCCCTTCGACATCTCCACGATCGCATTGCAGTCGAAAGTGACGGTCAACTTGGGCAAGCGGTTCCCGCGACCGACGGCTAGAGTGCGGTAAGAGCGGAGATAGATGTCGTTCTTTGCGTTGTGGAAGCGGTTCGTTTTTGGTTAGATTTTGAAACACCTAATACCCGTCTTCTTACCTTTCCTTTCACTTTGTTGATGTTGATGACATGGTTCTGGACCTGTAGGTTAGTGCTGTAGGGATGGGATATGGTGTTGGATACACCGTCCTAGCAATATAAAAAGATTGAAATGACAAGTTTTGAAGAATAAGTGTGGTGTGAAGGTGAAATGATGATATGGATGCTGATATTGGAGCTGAAATGAATGCTGTGTGGGGTATCATGACCTTTTGGACGCCGAGAATGCTCTTACCTGTTCATACATGTGGTGATGATAGCTGTGTGGGGTATCATAACTTTCTTGACGCCGAAAATGCTTTTACCTGTTCAATGCCTGTGGACGTCATCCGCTTTACTCATCCGCCTTCTCCTTCTCAGACTCTTCCTGGGCCTTCTTGTTCCGCTTCTGCTGCCTCTTCGATGCCGGCTTCTCTTGCTCGGACAAGCTCACTGGCGTGCTCTCCATGCTGGCAGCCTTCCTCTTCTGAGCATTGGTTGCCTTCTTGCCAGTCTCTTTCTCCTCCACAGCTTTCTCGCCGCCATAGATAACGTCAACGACACCCTTGAAACTCGTCCGCTTCAGTCGCGCAAACTCTACCACGGCTCGCGGCTCCTTAGTGAGGCCATCCTTCCCTCTCTCGTGGCCGAGCCCCCACACAGAGGCCAGGTTGATGACGTCGCTCGGTGCGCGTATCCCTAGCACGCTCTTCGCCTCGGAACTGAAGACCAGACCTCGCCCTCGCGAAACGCGGATGAGCTGGGTCGCATTGCCAATGAGGTTTCGCTTCGCGTTTGGGTCGCTTGAGAGTAGCGCCTGGCTATAGCAGAGCTCGATTTTCACGCCGCGTGTGATTGCCGCACCGAGCATCGGGAACTTGAAGTGCTTCTCGAATCTCTGGGTGAGGTCGAGCGAGATGAGGTCGACGTCCAGATTGGTGCATGCTTGCGCCAGCGTCTTCTCGTCGGTCGGGCGCGCGGCGACGATGTCGTAGTGCTTCTGCAGCTGGGGGATGCGGTGGTTCGTCGCGGCATCGGTCAGGGAGATGTTGCATCTCCTCAATATTCGCAGCCGACGGGAAGTTGGAAACGGGAGAGGCGACGGGATAGGGGGAGTCTGTGGCGGCCAAATTAGCTACCACCAACGAGTTAGGTCGACTGTGGGCGCAACGTGGAGGGCCTAGCTAGCATCCGCAAGACGAGGCGCGGCCCATGGGATGGAGAAATAAGACCACCATGGGCAGCATCGCGGCTTCCTTACCAGATCTGCAGGCAGTCGCCCGGTGAGCGTATGCGCAAGTGCGACCGTGTCGTATCCTACTGCAACGCGTCAGCTCTTGCTGCTCTCGAGGCCTCCAAGCAAGGGCGAACGGCGTCAGGGCGACTTACACTCGTCCAGGAATGCGATTGTCCGCTGCAACTCCCTGCTGTTGTCAGACCAAGGGACGTTCAGGTCGTAAAACATCTTCGCGATGCATGTGACGGAGGTGAAGAGCTCCAGCGAGTTGCGCGAGCGGCGGCGGAGAGACTGTGAGTACCAAATCCCCGCTCTCGAGTCACCAGTCACCCAAGACTCTTGGAGTTCGCGCTTTGACGCGCGTCACGTGCGACCGGGGGCAGCCAGGCTCACACAAACCAGCGAAACACAGCGAGACGACCCCTCCAACATCACCTACCCCACCACATCCTACCTCCGCCGCAGCTCCCGGCGCCGTTGCGCGCCTCAAGCAGCACAAAGTCTGGATTTCAGCCGCACTCGTCGCCGTCTGCCTGCTGGTTCTGCTTGCTTCCGGCACAGCCCGCTCTGGAGTCCACCAGGCCTCAGTCCCCGCCAACACCGCCAACGCCTCCACCACAGAACCTCTTGCGCAAAGTCCCGCATCCGAGCCAGAGCTCGCGGACATTGACGAGCCGACCATGGCGCTCAACAGCACGGGCAACACGACCAGCGTCGCGCGCGTCTATGCCGATGTCAACGCCAACATGCCCCGCGCGTACTGGGACTACGACAGCGTCAACATCTCCTGGGGCGTGCTGGAGAACTACGAAGTCGTGCGCAAGATTGGGCGCGGCAAATACTCGGAGGTCTTCGAGGGCATCAACGTTGTCAACTACCAGAAGTGTGTGATCAAGGTTCTCAAGCCTGTCAAGAAGAAGAAGATAAAGCGCGAGATCAAGATCCTGCAAAATCTGTCGGGGGGCCCAAACATTGTCGCATTGCTGGATGTGGTACGTGACAACCAGGTCAGTGATTCTGAGTGGAGTGACGACAGCTCGGTAGCTCCCCAATCTGTCTCCCACTGTCTCTATCCTTGCGCATGTGCTGACCTCTGGCCCAGAGCAAAACGCCCTCGTTAATATTCGAGTATGTCAACAACACCGACTTTCGGAGTCTGTACCCCAAGTTCTCCGACTTCGATGTGCGATACTACATATTTGAGCTTCTGAAGGCGCTGGACTACTGCCACAGCAAGGGCATAATGCACAGGGATGTAAAACCACACAACGTTATGATCGACCACGAGAAGAAGAAGGTATGACATTCGATTGGACTAGCATGGACGGGTCTAATCTGTAAGCAGCTGCGACTGATCGACTGGGGCCTCGCCGAGTTCTACCATGCAGGTACCGAATACAACGTCCGCGTTGCGTCTCGATACTTCAAGGGGCCCGAGCTCCTCGTCGATTTCCAGGAATACGACTACTCGCTTGATATGTGGTCCTTGGGCGCCATGTTTGCATCGATGATCTTTAGGAAAGAGCCATTCTTCCATGGAAACAGTAATTCTGACCAGCTTGTAAAGATAGCCAAGGTCCTTGGTACGGAGGAGCTCTTCGACTACCTCGATAAATACGACATCGAGCTGGATGCCCAATATGACGATATATTATCACGGTACCCCAAGAAGCCGTGGCACTCGTTCATAAACGCTGAGAATCAGCGGTTTGTGAGCAACGACGCCATTGACTTCCTTGACAAGCTTCTCCGCTATGATCACCAGGTATGGCCAATCTCCATGTACGCGTGGGTCTGTGCTAATGTCTTTTAGGAGCGACTCACAGCTAAAGAAGCTATGAACCACCCATACTTCCAGCCCGTCCGAACGGCCGCTTTGCAGCAGCAAAACCACAATGCTGCAGCGTCTCATTCATGATCAGCACCCATCTACACAGGCTATCTCTGACATCATTGGCTTCACTCGTGGCGGGGTCGGCGGCCTCCTCCGAGAACTCGACTCCCATCGATCGCCTAGCGAGCACTTGAGCAGAAGCAAGTGCGCAACGATGACCCAGTAATGAGGGATACCACTATCTACCGCTGGCGATCAACAATCTTCATGTGGAAGCACGCGTTCTTGAGATTTGAAGTTTGGAGGCCGGCGAAGTCCGCCTCATTGCTACTGCATTGCTGTTCTTCACGGGAGGCTTCACTGCGCGCGGGAATGCTTCGGTAGGAGCAAAATATGAGCACATTGCATAGTCGAGGCGTTGCTTTTTCTCATTACGTAGAAGATATCCGAATTGACTCAGATCGAATTGACTCATCTGGATTGACTCAGGAGTCTCCCGCTCCAAGGCGCCGTAATCTGGCCGATGCAGCATGGTGTTGAGGGGCAGCCACTAGCGCGACCTGCCCGCCAAGACCGAGAATTGGGTTGCGATTGGAGTCATCACCAGCAGCTCAGAAGCTCCAAAATATATATGCCCCACCACGCGCGTTTGCTGCGCTCCCTTCTTCACACCCAATTGCGTTTTCCGTACCTGTGCCCCGCTCCTAGGCATCTCTTCGCCTACACACCGTTCAAGTCATCGAGGCTTGTGTTCTCCCACCCACCGAGGAGCTCTGCTGGCAGCTTCTCGAGCGCACGCCTGCGACACACTATGGCGCTCAACGCGGCCTCGCACAACACCACCGGCGAGAAGACTGGCCCCATAACAGCACCGCCGCCGGAGCTGGGCGCCGATACGAAGAAAGACATCCTCGCCTCCGCGTCACAAGATGCCACTGGCCAGAGTGCGCCAGGAAAAGACGGCGGGGACAAGGACACAGGGACGAAGGTGAAGAGCGCGAAAGAGCTGGAAAAGGAGCGCAAGAAGGCGGAAAAGGACGCAAAGTTCCAAGCAAAGAAGCTAGCGCAGCAGACACAGGCTCCGGTAGCGAAAGAGAAGAAGGAGAAGGCGAAGAAGAAGGAGGAGGAAGCGCTGCCGGAGTATGTCGAGGAGACGAAGCCGGGAGATAAAAAGATCCTGAAGAGCTTGGATGATGCCTATCACAAGGCGTACATACCAAAGGTCGTCGAGAGCGCCTGGGACGACTGGTGGGAGAAGGAAGGCTTCTTCAAGCCCGAGTTCACATCAGATGGCAAGGTCAAGTCGAAAGGAAGCTTCGTCATCGACATCCCTCCACCAAACGTCACAGGCAAGCTGCACTGCGGACACGCCATCGCGACCTCGCTCCAAGATCTCCTCGTCAGGTGGAAGAGGATGCAGGGCTACACAACACTGTACATCCCAGGGTGCGACCACGCCGGTATCGCAACACAGACTGTCGTCGAGAACCAGCTGTGGCGGCAGGAGCAGAAGACCCGGCACGATCTCGGACGAAAAGCCTTCCTGGAGCGAACCTCGAAGTGGGTTCAAGAGTACAAGGGCAACATCACCACGGTGCTCAAGCGGTTAGGTGGCTCTTTCGACTGGTCTCGAGAAGCCTTCACCATGAGCCCAGAGTTGTCAGCAGCCGTCGAAGAGACCTTCGTTCGCATGCATGAGCAGGGCTTGATCTATCGCAAAAATCGGCTTGTCTCCTGGTGTACGAAGCTCAACACCGCGCTCTCGAATGTCGAGGTTGACAACAAGGAGCTGACTGGCCGAACGCTGCTCGATGTCCCTGGTTATGAGCGAAAAGTCGAGTTTGGTGTCCTGACGCACTTCAAATACCCGATCGATGGCACAGACGATTTCATCGAGGTTGCAACAACACGTCCAGAGACAATGTTGGGCGATTCGGGTATCGCTGTTCACCCTACGGACGCGCGATACAAGCACCTTGTTGGCAAGAGTGCGAAACACCCCTTCGTTGATCGCCTACTGCCCATCGTCGCTGATACCTATGTCGATCCTGAATTCGGAACTGGTGCCGTGAAGCTGACTCCAGCTCATGACCCGAACGATTTCAACCTCGGCGAAAAGCACAATCTAGCGTTCATCAACATCTTGAACGACGACGGTACATTTAACGAGAACACCGGCAAGTTCCAGGGACAAAAGCGCTTCGACGTCCGTTACTCTGTCACCGATGAGCTGACCAAGTTGGGTTTGTTCGTCAAGAAGGAGGAGAACCCGATGAAAGTTCCAATCTGTCAAAGGTCCAAGGATGTTATAGAACCTCTAATGAAACCTCAGTGGTGGATGGCAATGGAGACTCTGGCGTGGCCCGCGATCAAGGCTGTCGAGAATGGCGACATCAAGATTATTCCGGAATCGGCGAAGAAGCGCTACTACGAGTTCATGGGTACAACAAAAGACGGTCTAAAGATACAGGAATGGTGTCTGTCAAGGCAGCTTTGGTTTGGCCACCAGATCCCAGCTTACTTCGTCAAGATCGACGGCGAAGAAGCAGATAAGGCTGATAATGAGAAGTGGGTCACGGGCCGGACGGAAGAGGAGGCGCAGAAGAAGGCCGAGGCCAAGTTCTCCGGAAAGAAGTTCACGCTCGAGCGCGACGAGGACGTTCTGGATACTTGGTTCAGCTCAGGTCTTTGGCCGATGAGTACGCTTGGGTGGCCCAACGACACGCATGACTTCCAGAATCTGTTTCCCACATCCGTGTTAGAGACGGGGTGGGACATTATCTTCTTCTGGTGCGCTCGTATGATCATGTTCAGTCAGCATCTCACCGGGAAAGTTCCGTTCGACGAAATATATTGTCACTCGCTCATTCGCGACTCAGAGGGCCGGAAGATGTCCAAATCTCTTGGAAACGTCATCGACCCGGTTGACATCATGGAGGGCATCTCTCTGCAGGGGTTGAATGAGAAGCTGAGGAGCGGTAATCTCGATCCCAAGGAGCTGAAGACGGCCGAAAAATATCAAAAGACCGCGTTCCCACAGGGCATCCCAGAATGCGGAGCGGATGCGCTGCGTATGGCTCTTATCGGCTATACGACGGGTGGTGGTGATATCAACTTCGACACCTCTGTCATTCACGCCTACCGCCGCTTCTGTAACAAGATGTATCAGGCGACGAAATATGCTCTTGGCAATCTGGGTGATTTCACGCCGCGCTCGACCGTCGCCAAGTCGGGCAATGAGTCCTTGGCTGAGCGATGGATTCTACACAAGCTCAATGCTACCGCCACGCTGGTGCACGAGCGGCTCACTCAGCGTGAGTTCTCCAACTCCACCCAGGTTGTTCACAAGTATTTCCTCGAGAATCTGTGTGACGCGTTCATCGAGAACAGCAAGGCCATCTTCGACGAGGGAACTACAGAAGAGAAAGAGTCGGCCAAGCAGACCTTATACACCGCAATCGAGGGTGGCATCAAGTTGCTCCACCCCTTCATGCCCTTCTTGACTGAAGAGCTATGGCAGCGTCTGCCACGGAGAGAAGGCGACAAGACGCCATCAATAACCGTCGCCTCCTATCCTGAGTATCTGAAAGAATTCGATGACCCAGCCGCTGAAGCAGAGTACGAACTCCTCCTAGACACAACACAGGGCCTGCGCTCCATCGTCGCCGAATACAAGCTAGAAGGCAGCGGCAACGTGTACATCCAAGCCCTCGACGACGCCGCACACGACATCCTCACAGCATCCACCTCCCTCCCGTCCATCCGCCGCCTCGCTATCAAAGCCCTCCGCTCCATATCCGACATCAAGATCCTCGCGCCCGCCGACCCGGCGCCCACGGGCTGCGCTGTCTACACCGTCGGCACGTCCGCGACCGTCTTCCTCGACATCAAAGGCCGCGTTGAGATCGACAAGGAGATCACGAAGGCGATGACGAAGCTGCAGAAGGCGGATGCGGATGTCCAGAATCAGAAGAAGATTATGGGCGTGCCGGATTATCAAGATAAGGTTAGTGATGCGGTGAAAGAAGGGGATCGGGAGAAGTTGCGCGCGGCGGAGATTGAGTGCGGGAATTTGCAGAGGAGTATTGAGCAGTTTGAGAAGTTGAAGTTGGAGGCGTAAGGAGGTTGGTGGGTTGGGGTTTGGTGAACTGAGGGAGGGGGGAAGGGAGGGAGGTGAGGTGAGGATCGATGGAGGAAGCATCAAAAGGAGTCTATGGTATTAGGAGGAACTTAACACGACATCGTGGGTGCCAGTTCTGGAAGACATGTTGGCCGGACCCTCTATCCCCTTTTCTCTTGGCGGTGTTGGTGTTGGTGTGTATGTATAATTACATGAAGACCACGTATTCCACCGTAGATCTCTCCATCCGCATCGCATACCGCCCGTGCGTGATGCCCATCTTCGCTCTTTTCAAAGCTTAGTTTTTCTCTAAGCTTACCTATCCTTGACCTAGCCATCTCATCTCTTCTAGCACATATCAAATCAAATCAAATCAACTCAACTCATATTCTGAGCGATGTACTATTACACTGCCACGAGTCTGGGCTGGGCTAGACTAGACTGGCGGGCAATGGAAATGGAAATGGAAATGGAAATGGAAATGGCCGCGGGCGGCTGATATAAATGGGTGGAGGAACGAGCGCGCGGTAGAGTAGATGATTGTATAACTTGTCGTCTACTTACTTACTTACACTATATTAACTACCCTCTATAAAGTATTCTCTGGGCTTTTGCTAGAGATAGAGATAGAGTTGTAGTTTAACTTAGTTTTTTGCAGCGATCTCGAGGGTTTCATGTTTATCTAGGTAAGCTCTTTAGTTTTAAGCGTCTAATTAGCTTTTAGTAAGATCTTAGCTTATCCTTGATAAGTATATATGGTTTCTGGACTATATATAGTTGTTGGCTGTTCTGTTTGGTACTAGAAGTTGGAGTGTTTAGAGCGCTGGAGAGTATTTGTTGGGATAAAAGACTGTTTGAAAATTGGGGTGGTTATTTACAAATAGACCTTTAAAAAAAGTAGTCTTACTTTAAAGTAGAGGATTAGCTTAATTAGTAGATATAATTAAAAGAGATAATATAGTATAATTCTTCGCCTATAACGACACGTATAGGACATTCGAGAATCTACACACGTATTCGCTCTAATAAAACCTTTAACACCTATCTTCGCGCTTTGACCGCTTATCGCGAGTACCTACCCCCCTAACAAGGCTTATAATTATACTTATTAACCTAGTACTAACTGCCTTTAGGCTAGATCCCCTAAATAGTATCTCCTACCTTAGGCTCTTAGTCTACCTACAGTATCTAATACTAACTAGAGTTAAACACAGAATTAACAGAGTTCGGCACACGTCTTATTGTGCCCTGAGTCCATTACAGAGTCACGGCAACAAGCCAGCTATAAGCTAGCTAGTAGCACCACACAGTACAGTATAGTATAATTCTTATTAGTAACACCTTCTCCCTAGGAGGCTATTTGTTTAGAGAGGGATAGTCTGTACATCTAAGTAGAGCTTCAAATTTTTATTTTTTGGAATACAAATGTGCTGTCTAAGAACATCTCTCTCCCACTCATCCAACCACAAGCGCATTGGGCTGGCGGCGCTTAAGTTTCTTTGCTCTGCTACTGGCACCTAAAGGCGCTATATTGCATGACAGGCGATCACCTATGCGTGAGCATCGGGCTTCGCCTTTGTGCTTCGTCCAATGATCTTCCGCACACCGGAAGAGATAACGAACCGTATACCTCATCACAGCCTGTTGGGTTGCAGCCACATTGCAACCGAATTAATCTTCGATAACGTGTCTCACGTCGTAGTGGAGCCCCCCGGTTGGAATGTAGATCTCGCACTCGTAATCGTTCGAGAGCCCGTCAATATGGTTCTTCCGATGGCATCGAGGTTCATGCTCCTCGAGGCGGTGGAAGAAAGTGAAAACTAACGTCGGGAGGAACTTCTAGTAGATCATAAAGCGGGGTAAAATGTGTTGGCCAACACTCTTGCAGGGCTTATGTTGCGACAGGTGCCGCATCTACTGTGCGACATCGGGTAACCAGATGCATGCTGACGTTGTCGAAGGTATCGTTCACAAAGGAAAGGCAAGCTTAGATCATCTCAGCAATACCCGCGGCCATATCATGTTGCCGCGTCCGGACGTCTTCTCATCATAGTCGTAACTGTCAAGCCGAGGCGAAGTCCATCTAACAGCCAAGAACGGTGCATCATACTGAGGGCTCTGGGCAAATGATCCTGATCCACACCTTTTGCGGCTGCATCTTGGGAAATAATGACGTTTTTAGAGCAGCACGCCTCCTTCCACATCGGAATCATCTGAGAAGTTATCAAAAACTGAACGGGAACGCTGCGATGGTTCCTTTTCCCAACCACCCTCGCTTTCAGAGCCCACTTCATCTGGTCTGAGCGACATTTTTCTTGATGTGGCTGGCGCCGAACTGTCCACGAGTTCAGAAGTTGAGAGAAGAACGTCCCCAGTACCTTCAGACGCCTCCTGCATTACGTTTCCAACCGTGGTCTCCGTGATGCCGGTGAGCGAATCAGGGTGCCAAGATTGTGGTGGGGTCTTCTCATGAATCTGTCGCAAGGCTTCTTTCCGAACTGCTTGAGTCATTACGTTCAGAATGTCTCTTTGGTGGTTCTCTCCAATCGTATCTCCCTGAGGGTTCAGATCGGGGGGTCTCCAGTTCAAATATATCTTGTGATGCGATACCGGCTCCTCAAAATGCCCTGGATGACTTCGGAAGTACAGCAAGCAGCAGAAACAAGCCGGCTTACTGCAGGCTATAAATGGATCGCCGTCTGCAAACTGTAAATTACCGACGAAGAAATGTTCCAGAACTTGGATCTCAGCGTGGACGCGTGGTTTAACGCTGGGCATTCGGTAGTTATCTAAAAAACGATAAGAGAACTGATATTTGGCATCCATTTCCGCGAGTTTTTGTTGGTAGCGGTCAAGGTCGGGAGAGTTGGCTGGCAGCATGCGGACGATAACGCTGTCCAGTCTTGTCTTTCCGTCGGCTGGAGGTATCTCAGATCTTGGTGGGATGGGAATACTGCGCACTTCAAAATTGTGCAGAAGATCAGACAGTCTTGGAGCGCAAGAAAGCAGTGCAGTGGCCGCTCGAAAATGGTGGCCGAGCCGTCCGATATAATGCCTCGCCAACCAAAAGGCGTGATGGATCGCGTCTTTGTTGGTTTTGTAGCTTGGTTCCGTACCCAGCCTTGCGAGAGATCGCATGAAGTCTGATTTCCGTCCTTGGTACGCGAAGCGACAAAGGTCTACAGGACTTCTTTCATCCTCCCAGGCTCGTAACCATTCAGCAAGACCGTACACTGCATCTAGGGTACTTGTCAGCATCCTGGACGATTTGACGGGTGTAAAGTTGTTGATCTGAGCCGGGCTTACCATCCACGTGTTCTGGTTTGGCAAGATGGCTTACACATCTTCGCAATAACGGGCTAAGATGGCTTTTGTATTTCTTGATTCTTGGAGTTGCAAAGTTGATGCACTTTGCAGCCAGTCCTTCAACCTGGTCCGGTACAGATATGTCTGCTGCCGCTGACACCTGTCGCATCCTGATCAATAGAGACTCTAGGAAGGGGACAATCTTGGTCTTCGGGCACTTGTTCGAAGCTACCCAGAAAATATGTCCCTGCGGCGTGGACTCCAGTCCAATGGCGGTAACGGTATCGCCGCCTTTGTCGTAGTCACACATATACGCGAGGTCATTGAGGAACTTCCGTCTCAAATCTTTGTGCGAAAGGCGGGCTGTATCTGCTTCATCGAAAGGGACAGAATGCGTGTGCTCTCCTCTCGTTCTACCCAGTGTGTATAGTAGGACAAGGGGCTCGTAGAATCGACTCAGCTGACGTTCATGCGGGGCAAGGCGGGGCCGATTAGGAGAGCCCAACTTCACGGGTATATTGGAGCCCTGTGCTTTCTTTTGGCGTTTTCTTTGTTTGCTCATGGCGGTAAGCGAAGTACAGCATGTTGTTAACAACAGCCGGACAAGGCATTATCAATGATTCGAAAACAGCGATCACCCATTTGTCTGCACACGCTGACGCAGCAACGCGTCATATTTCTATACGGGAGCGGAGATGACGTGACTTGCGATAGGAACACGTTGTCAAAAGTGGTTGGTCAGCTCGAGGTTAGCATCCAGTCGCGAACCTCCTTACAAAATGCTGCTCATCCAATAGTCGGTACCATGTCAGCAGTCTCCCTTCGTCCCGAATAGCCCAGGTACAACATCGCGCTCCGATAGTACCTGTCCAGACACATCCATAAGCGTCCCACAACATGATGCCGCCGCCATCTGTGTTGCCTTACGGTTTCATAGTGGCATACAACACATCATTTGGTCGTAGCGCTACAGTCTAAGGATGCCACCTATACGCTCTGAAGGCACACACTTTCATCATCTTCGATCCTCATTACGAGCCTGACTTGCAAGTGGACTACGTCGATATACTAGTGGAAGTAGTCCTTCGGGACGCTCACTGGTGATGACGTCAGGCTTGACCTCTGAGATAATAACGTTGGAGGGGAACGCGGAAGTCTTCGGTGGCGCTTTCACGTCGAGGACCGTTTTGACTAGTAGGCTTCTTTTAGGTTTATATTAGTAGGTACTAAGTAGTAGTCGTGTACTTATACTATAGGAATAGGCGATTATAAGGCGTCGCTGGTAGTATAGTAAAGCTGGTCTAGAGAGCTACTTTTATCTACCAGTCCACGGACGTACTCTTTACCTGACGCGCATGAGGACATTGGCCATATACTAGTTCATTAGTTGTACACCGGCGATTACCAAACCCTAGACGACACAAGTACCCCTCTTGCCTCAGCGTTTAGAGAGGCTTTTTAGGCTGGCCTCGCAGCGGAGACTTGCGACGTGACAAGATTACGACAGCTAGCGATGTACAAGATTGAAGCATATAGTACAAAAATGCACATCTTCGAAGTTTTTAACGCCATTAAAGACTTTCTAGGATTTAATAAGAAGAGGAATTAGTTTAATGACTACGTTAAGGGGAAAGTCAAGGCTGCTTTTAAGGAGGATCACACTGTGTTTGCAAAGGACGCGTTCTTAGAAAGGATCAGTTATCCTGATTTGAAGATAATAATAGCAACATGTGTTATGAAACTATACTACGACGAGATTTCATACATGCGCGACATAGACGCGAAATCTAGTGCTATCGCCGAGGCCCCAGTCGAAGAATGCGCCGCCGAACAGCCCGGCACCCTCACAGAGTCGGATCATGAATATGAGTTTCCCGCCTCTGCGATGTGTAACGAAGAGACTGTCCCTGAGGTGTGCCCGGACCGTTTTATAGCAGGTTAGCGCTCAGGTTAGCCGTGAGGATAATGTTGTAGAGGAAAGCAAAAGCTCGCATGTATTTTCTATATTTCGGAAGTAGATATAGAAGTTTACAAGTAAACGTCAAGGAGAGTATCAGCAAGGTAGCAGAGCACGTACATAAAGGATGAGAAGAACTGGATTCTTAAATGAATTAATTACAAGCCGTTCACTATTTGGCTCGTTACCATCGAATTTGCGATTACTACGAAAAGCGTGTATCTGCACATATCGCCACACGAGTGTCCAATCCTACTGTTGATCTCCGGTTTGCTTTTCCACGCCAAACGACATGTACCGAAAGTTGTGTTTGTACTTCCCCTTTATACTAACTGGCTAGCGTGCGCTCGATACAAAATGTCGCACTTCAGTCTCAATCGAGCTTCTCTACGCCCCTTAAGAGCTTCTCTGCGCGCACTAAAAGCTCCTCGTATTCCCTTCCTAGGAAAAGCAAATCTTCCAGCACTGTTGCAGCACTAGAACCTCTCTCCTACAATGTCGGACGGCTCCTTGATGCCTATCCGTTCATTGTCTTCAATGCAAGCGCCACCAGTACTGGTAAGTAATGTACAAGCCATATTTGAAATCGTCATAGCTTACGCATCGACATCGCGCAGCACCTCGAGAGTCTCTACGTATCCGCCGGCATCCCCATGACGCAACGCATCGAGATTATCGCCCAAGATCCCGCATACACGCCGCTCGACGAGACCTTGCTCTCCCAACTTAGCACTACCCATCCTATCACCGTGCTCAACGACCCGGACGCACTGCTCGCGATTAACGACTCCACGCTCGTCATGTCCTGCTATGCGACCTTCCCCATCAAGCAGATCGTCGCGGACCTCGCCGCCGAGTCGCCATCGAGCTGCCCAGCTGGCATCCTGTGGAACATGTTGGTTTTTGGCGAGGACGTGGACAAGTGGTATGGGGTTGACAAGGTGCGGTATCCAGATTCACGGATGGCGCATTGTACCAACTCGAGCTCGCCGCGGACGGTGGAGATGCTGAAGCGGTTCCGGAAGGTGTTTGATGGAACTGTGGATAGCCCGGTTAGTCAGAGTGAGGAAGAGGACAATGCGTATGGATTGGGTGCGTTGGAGGATATGGAGGTTTGGTTGAGGGAGAAATAGGTATGGTGATCCTGTTCTGTTAGAGGGAGTGCAGAGAAAGGCTACGGTTATGGATGCTAAATATCAGCCGAGCCGGAGTGATCGAAGTATTTAGACTTTCCTTACTTCTCGGGAGAGATGGTTGAGGAGCATCAGACATATGTGAGCTCAGATATGGAGCGAGAATGGTTCCAAACAAACCACCAACTCCAGTGTCTATTATCAAGAAACTAACCTGAGCACATCCCCCGTCCCTAATAACTCCCAAACGGCACCCCTCCGATCCCCGACAACCGCCACACTGTTCACACTCCCATCCAGCTGCTCCCACACAAGCTGCGTCCCCGTATACCGCCAAATGCTCCCGTCCCCATGTCTGCTGTACAGATACTTGCCTGCCGCATAGATAGCCGCAGAGCCCGCATTCTCAATAATTCTCCAATACGGCACCGACATATCGAGCCACACGACCGACCCATCAGTCTGCAATTTGTAGAACTCTTCGCCGCCGACGGCGATAGCGGAATTCGCCGCGTTCTGATCAACAATCGTCCAGCCCCCGCCGTACGGCCACTCACTCCTCACCACATCGCCACTACTCAACAAATTCCACAGCGTCTTACTTTCCGTAACAGCAATCTGCTTCGAATTCACAGATGGCTGCTCGATCGTGTTCCATGTGGTGCCGGAGCCCGACCAGCGCGCGATCCAACCGTCCTTGCGCCTTTGGTAGATCTGGTCGGCCGCGGCGACGATGTCGATTGGGTTGTCGGAGGACGGGCCGATGTACTGCCATGTTGATGAGGAGGTGGGGGTGTAACGGTAGATGGAGCCGTCTGTGTGGCGCTGGTAGAGGGCGCCTCCTGCGCCGGCGATTTGGATGGTGTCTTTGTTGTTATCTACGGAAGCCCAAGTCCCGCTTGGAGTGTCGAAGCGTAGGATTTGGCCAGAGGAGCGCATTTGGTAGAGGCCGTCTAGCAGCGCGGGTGTGGTGGAGTTTGAGGAGAGCTGGACGATAGATTTGGTGGTGGAATTGTTGTCGATGCGTTTCCAGCGCGGGTTCTTCCAGCCGTACAGACTGTGGACTGCTGCTTGGTCGTCGGGATGCATGGGGCGGATGTCGGCTTCGTAGTATGGCCACATGACGGCGTCTTCGACTTTGCTGTGGCTCAGGCCAAGCGAGTGCCCTATCTCGTGGGTGGCTGTGAAGTTGAACATTCGGTCGTCGGTCCAGTTCCAGTCGTCATTGAACGTGATGTTGATCAGTCCGGTGGATAGCGAAGTGCCGTCAGCAATTAGGTTCGTGAAGGCATACGCTGTTTCGTTCGGTCCCATTGACATGAAGCGAATGTGGATGTCCGCATGTGGAGCATTAGCAGCGGAAGGCGTGATGGTGATGGGCAAGTACTGAGTCCATTGAGCGAAGGCATAGCTAGATGTTGTCAGAGTGCTACTCGAAAGGATGCAAGGAATAGGTGTAGGTTGAAACATGGGTGATTGCGCGAGCGAGAAAGCGGAGGAGTGCTGAGAAAAGGTTACAACCTGTCACGCACCTGATTATAATCCGTTGTCGATCAGCAGGTAGGTCTGCGGTGTAGTTGATGAATTGATAGGTGATTGTGGTATGATCCCACTTTGGTCCCCAGAGCACATATTTCTTATGCATGGTGCTGTTAGACTTTGCGTCCGTCTCATTGTACGGCTGCAGCGTACCACATCGCGGTTTGCTCATGACAGCATCCATTCGGTCGTCATATTCGCCGGTCTCAGGCTCGTGCAAGATCTTCTGAATCTTTTGTATCGCAGCAGGCATGTCGCTATCCCGGATCGTGTCATTTCGCCGAAGCCAGCCGAAAAGTCGGAAGAACTCGTGGACATGCTGCGACTGCCTCGTTCTATTATGCCGCCAGGGGTGGGAATGAACCAGCGTAGGTGTAGCACTCGGTATGAGCGAAATCGTTCTGATGGGAGCACTGTCGACCGTCGATTGTGAGACACAGCTGGTGACGGCGCTCAGTAGCACAACGAAGGGCAGCTTCATCCTGCCGAAGTGGAGGGAAAGTCCCGGCTCTCTGGTAATGGTTGTCGCGGA
This sequence comes from Lophiotrema nucula, assembly GCA_010015825.1. NCBI lineage: Eukaryota > Fungi > Ascomycota > Dothideomycetes > Pleosporales > Lophiotremataceae > Lophiotrema > Lophiotrema nucula. The sequence goes on along the minus strand of ML977317.1, from coordinate 65,568 downwards.
ACCATTCGGATTCGCAGCTCTGCTGAGAAGCTTCGGTTCTGCAGATCTCTTCGATCGGGTATCGCAGTGATCAGTGTGGTCTATGAGGAAGGCGATGTCAACTTTATATGAAGGTTGTGCGTGCTCTCGCAAAATGCCTCCTACGATAACGCGGAATCATCGGTTCCGTATATGGGCACTGGTACACCTTTCGCTGAGATGCGGCATCGTATGGCGGTGCCAGATGAGACATATAGCACGCGTAGGATCCAACGAGTGGAGATCTGTCGTACTCGGGTTAGTGGTAATTCAGTCGGCTGTTCTTTGGGGTCGATCTGGCTCTAGCTCATTAGTAGTGGTGAGTACAGTGTATCCAAAGATGAAAATACATTAAGTCAAACATACATGGGAGCGTTATTGGCGCCCCGCACTTCAGCCCATGTGACAATCATTGGTGTCGACAAGTACGGTTGACTCAATTTGGAGGCTCTATATGCAGCCGCAGCGATCAGCGGAGGTATATGCAAGATCTGGTTGAAGGAATAAGCGAGCGACAAGGAAGAAATGTGGAGATTGAGCGATGGTTTATATGAAACTTCGGTACAATCGTAAGGATGCCGGGAATGCTGTACGAGTATTGCCGGAAGATATAGCTCAAGAATCTCGAACACAAAAGATCAAAACCCACGAAACTACATCTAAGAGTAGTGGTAGCTTGCAAATCCTCGAGCGTAGAGGTCAAGGGATTTGCATTGCTTGAATAGACATTAGGTTGGTGATAAATGCCGTCCCGACCGTGGCGTGGTTCTGAAAAGAGATAGGGATGGATCTCGACTCTCTGATAAGGACCATATTTGTAAAGCATAGTCGCAGTGTTAGAGTAAGAGCTGCCTAGAGAAGATGCGCAATTGGTGGTAGAAGAAGCGGGCGAAATTCGGACTAGAGGCTGACTTCGGGGCTGACCCAGGTCGCTGAACGACACTCTGGGGTTGGAGCAGTGTTCGGAACCACAAGAAACCGGCAAATGACCTCTAGCGCCGCTGCAGACATGTTTTGAGGATGCGTCGTTGGGTTAGAAGGAAGGAAGTCAACATTTGCGAGTTGGGCAACTTGGACAGAGGGAGCTGACTCAGCCTCGAACCTGGCGGGACTGCTTTTGGTCCGATTAATCATGTCGATCAGGCCCAGAAATGAGTATGTATGTACTTGTGTTTACCTTTCACGGATTTGAATAACTTTCATTATTATTGGAAGAATATCGCAGTTTGGAATCCATTTTCGAACCGAAGCGCCTACTTAAGTCTGAAGTTGCTCACGTGATCGCAGCTTTCGGGTGCCCACGTTCCACAACTTCGCTCCGCATCTAACATACCGACTAGCAAATGGTCTGCTCCAAGATATCAACGCTGCTCAACTTCAAGGCCTCAGTATGTACATCCAACGCCGTGATTGTAACTTCTGGTACCTTCGCCAGAGAACCTACACCGACCACTCATTCGTTCGATTTTTATGTCAAGCTTACGCAAACATGCATGTTCTTAATTATCGTTTGAAATGAGATTTGATATCGAGGTATGTTCAGAAAAGCTTCAAGGACCATAGCGAGCACCACATAGATCTAATATACATGTTACAGGCACTTATATAATTTGAACTTCTATTAGAGCAAAAGTCTGCATTGTCTTTATTATTAGTTCAGAGGTTTTCCTATTATGACCATTTCCAATGTGGACGGCGAGATTTGATGCATTGATGAACATCATTTGGGGAGTCTGGGTCTGTCATGGTTGATACTGACTTGCCAAGTTTGGGTGCATGTCGTCAAGTTTATGTAGGTTCTCAATCGATGAGTGATTCGATCGACCACATCACTCGCTATATTGATGAAATCAACGTCGGCCGTGTAGTAAAAAAACCTACTAGTGCCGGAAAGAGCCGTTTATCTAGTCGCCGTCCTTGTGCTCTCCACTCAGTTGTTGTTCATCTGGTCTGCCTTCCGAAGCTTTAATCAAAATAGCGATTTGTTATGTATTCCTGTTGCTAGATGGCTTTAGACAACTCTCACACCGCGCAGAGAGTTCAAGGCTTTGGTTTCACACAATATCTTAAAAATCTAAAAATCTAAAAATCAATAGGTTGATAGATATGGGCCGGAAGTGTTGGTTCTTCATGTTGGCAATTTACAGTGGCTAGAGATAGCGTCTTTGGCGATATGGACGGTTTTTAAAGCTAACTAACTTCATCGCACGTCGCCACGGAGCTTTTTGAAATCAACACTGCGGCTGTGGTGAACTGTAGAATAATGACTCAAGCAATTCCGCTAGGTTTTATAAAGTACCGGAGCATGCAAGCTAGCCAGTAGACATGCTGAAAGTAGATGAATCTACGACCTCAACCGCATGGCTTGAAGCCATGCGGCATAACATCATGCGGGCGCCATCCGACGATTTTTGAAACAGTTGATAGGTCAAATGAACATCTAAAGCGGCTGCTACAACCTTTCTTTGCTTTATTTCGAAAGTATGGTCGCATATTTCCGTGTAGGTAAGCTTTTGGTAAGATTGTAACTTCCATGTTCCTATAACAGTGGTTGTTTTGGCATTCTATTCTCGGGGAGGTACGAAGTACTCCCTCCAGCTCACTGCATCGCCGTCACCAGTAAGAGGCTTCTTCCCGGGTGAGATTTCAGAGGTTGATGTGTTTCCTGGGCTCCTCTGTTCCTAAAGATATAATGAACTCGGGTTCCTAGTGGCGCAAGATTGCATGTATAGGGGCGCACGCCTTTGTCTCGGTAACCCTGAACTGAGACAAAGGTACAGCGGTATGCTGCCGCGGGAAACAGCATCTTCGGCCTTAGTCTTGACCGTGTAGTCGCCCGACAAACCCTTCTAACCCTCTAGCTAGTAAAGATATTTCTTTCTTATAAAGCTATTAACAGCACCTCTATCCTGCAACTCGACGCTACAGTTTATAAAAGAGTCGGGACTCTATAATCCTCAAACATATCCCCGAACGTATCCTCGAGCATCTCGACGAAGCCAGCTCTTTCAGCGTGATAGATCGGTATATAATGGCGATCGAGGCCAGTATCTACTTGCAGACTTCTTTTTAAGGATTTGACAGACCAAAACCATCTAGAGGAAAGTGTTATTCACTTTTAAGAACTTAACCAGTTCATGATCCCCCTGCGTTGCGGGCGGTGAAATTAATTGGTCGCCCACGGCACGCCAAGGCCTGCACGGCCGCCGCCATATAACCCTCAGCAAGCTCCCCACTTCGCACGCACTCACCTCCCATCCATCCCAACTGCACCATGCGAACCTGCTCTGCTTATGACGATGCACAATCTTTATCCGCGACATCTGAGGTGATCACGACGCCCTCCAGTTTCGTGAACGCGCCTCCCGCATCTAACAAGGAGAAACCCTCCTCTTCCCGCGCCACCTTTCGGCAAGCAAACCGAGTTGTCGCACTCTTCAAAGACATCAAATCCGGGCAATACGAGCTGCAGCCGTGGACAAAGTTCCAGCTTCAGCCCGGCGAGTACGATGAGATAGAGCGTCTGGTCCTCAACGACACAGACACATCACTCTGGGGCTTCATCAACAACAAGATTCGGTACGATTTTGACGGCGACCGAAATCAACTCATTCTTCGAATGCCGACGGCAATACACGAGCGATTTGTGACATTAGTCAAACAGGACATCGATGCCCAGCTTAAGTCACTCGCTACCTCAACCACCTTAGAAGAATCAGTCACACATTTCGCTCAACGCGTGTGTAACTTAGGATCCGCTGATATTAAATTCCCCAATGACACCTCACAAAAGCCGCCGCAAAACTCACCCGATGGCACATACTACTACCGAGACGCAAAATGGCCTGGTGTCATCCTCGAAGTGTCATATTCGGAGAAGCGGAAGGATCTAGAGAAGCTTGCGGATCGATATATTCTGCTCTCAAAAGCGAACGTTCGGGTTGTTGTGGGCTTGGATATTGAGTATCAGCATCCGAAGCAGAAGAAGACAAAGGCGGGCTCAAGGGATGCCGTGCTTTCGGTCTGGCGGCCGGAGATCATACAGAATGAGGGGAAAATGCAGCTTATTGCCGCGCAAAAGATTAAGGATCAGGTAAATATTTTTTGGACAGTAGAGAGAGAAGTCTAACGGATTAACTAGCCCTTCCGCGACGCCCAAGGCGACCCGACCTCCTCCCAAGGCCTCTCGCTTCTCCTCTCCGAATTCGCTCACCCTGAAATCTCGCAAGCCATCACAGACCACGATCAGTCAATAAATATCTCTACTGACAAGCTCTGCGAATACTTGAACGACGCTGAGGAGATGATGCAGAGAGTGCTAGACAATTCGCTGATCGAGATGAATCTGCCGGCTGGAGTGGAGATAAAGTTCAGGGAGAACACGCCTCCTGAAGTGCTAGATGAAGAGGATGAGAGGAAGTTCCGCATGAAAGAAAAGTAGGTAAGACAAAAGAGGGATGACAAGGATCCAGATTGGAAAAAGTAAGGGCACATCGCCTGAAAGTGCGAGCGATTGAGGACCGGTGCTGGAAAGGTTGGAGAGATTGAAGACGGTATGAGCGACTGGAGCCTAGTGTTGGAGAGATTGAAGCACCTGAAGAAAGCGTAAGCACGATTAACGACTAGTATTAGAGAGATTAGATCAATTGAAGACAGTGTGAGCGACTAAAGTCTAGTGTTGGAGAGATCGAATCGATTGAAAAAGGTGTGAGCGGTTCAACAAAGCCTGGTGTTGGAGAGATTAGATTTACGTGATCAACATGGCATTTCAGTTCACTGATCAGCCATTGACTGGAATCTGTGGACTGAGAGGGTATTACGAAAATAAAACAGGTATAAATAAAAGAATTGTATAAATAATATATACTAAATAGATAATAAGAAGGGGGGCAAATGTAGTAAAATATATAGATTATATGGACTATATAGATTATATAAATTATGCGAACCGTATAAACTACGCGAATAGGCGCGTACTGTAGTAACTAATACGAAGCACGCATATACTAAGGAGCCGGACAACTCAATACAAGGGGATTAATTGAACACCCGCCGAATCCAACCTCCTCATATGCCCGCGCATAATTTCCCGAGCATTGTATTCCTTAACATAGTCATCATACAGGGCTCCAGCACCACCGCCACTCTCCAACGCCCCGAGACCCGTGTCTTCTCGGAATCTGCATCTGCTCCATCATCTTCGTCGTCCAACGTCTCCTCGTCGTTGGCGGTTTGCGGTCGGGCATCGACGACACCACCAATGCACTACTCGCCCGCTTTGACGCACGCTTGACACGGCGCTCCAGATCGCACCTTCTCTTCTTCTCCCGACAGCGGTGACACTTCATCCTCTCTTCAGCCGCTTCGGAGTCGGTTCAGCGAGAGCGAGGTCACTAGCGTCACTTGGGGCTCGGCGTCGGCGAACTGTGGTCATGCTAACTGTTATCGCGGCGAGATTGAGATGCTTGTCCTCCGAAGGCTCTAGCTCTTCCCCATGAAGCGATGCGAAGGCTGCGGCAAGGGTCTTAGAGGGAATTAAGCTAGAAGACCCTTAGACTGCGTTATATATACAATAAGTCTAATCGGTAGGTTAGAATTAATACCGTCATACGCTGAAACGGTATCAATTTTCAGAAGGTTCGTATATCCACGACGATCTTGGGTTTTTAGTAGGGATATTCTATTCCTAAAGATTTTTAGACTACGAGCCTCTGGTAGAATGTGAAGAAGTAAATCAATCGACTCTCAGACTGCTTTATATACGTAATAAGTCTAGTCTGTTGGTCCACGATGCTGTCATACTTCAATGCGTAGGATGATTTAAGAAGGCTTACATCTTGACGAAAGAGGTGAGATTTTAGGAAAGAATTCGCATGTCCACAAGTGAATGACGATTTTAGTAGAGGAATTCCATGCATGGTAGAGCTTGCGTGTTTTAGACTGCGAGCTACTGGTGGAGTGTAGAAAATCAAATCAAGGGACTCTTGGATGGGTTTATATGCCCCCCAACCATCTGCCGAAGGGACGCACGCACCTCAATACATGTCCAAATAGGAGACCCCTTTTTGAGAACATCGCGCGGACAACATGCACACACCCTGAAGCGCATTTTGAGCATTCCAACTTAGTCGATTGCACATACATCGGTATCTTCTACCCAAAACGCCATCCCATGCACCCCTCTAACCCTCTAAATGACCACCTCACCGCTTCCCATGCTTCTTCTTCTTCCCTCCACCGCCCACCTTCTCAGCCTCTTTATGCGCTTCCCCCAGCGCATCACCAGCTTTGCGTTTCTTCTCCTTCGCAGACTTAACGGCGATCGTGCCCGTCGTGTTCTTGCCGGCGCGGATCTGGCGTTCGGCGTCTTCCCAGTCGGGGCCGCCGGTTGAGATTTCGTAGCTACCAAAACGTTAGGAATTTGTTCAGGATACGAGGATGAGGATGAGTATGTGGATAAGGTTGGGGTCGTGGTGGTGGGACTTACCGATCAAGAGGAAGTGCGTCGATGAGGGCTCTCGCGCGTTCCTTCTCCGCGGCATCGAATTCATCGCCGCCCTCTTTCAACTCTTCGTCTAGATCCTTCTCTAGGGGTTTGAACTTCCTCGTGTCCTCTTTGTCATTGACACCGTTCTTCTCCACGTCGATGGCTTCGGGCATGGTCTCTTCTACAGCGCCTGCTAGTATGCTCCGGAACGCCGTTGAGACCTTACGAATTACTTTGACGAACATAGCCATCAGTTGCGAAGTGCTCAGGTTGAGTTCCTTCTCGAGATCTGAAAACTCTTTCCGCTGGAGACCGATGGCGAGGAGGAGGGCTGTTTGGACTCCGCTGGTTTTCACTATGCTCTTCAGTCTGCCTGTGAAATGCAGCATTGCTATCGAAGGTAGCAGGTCCAGAATGACGTGGTAGTCGAGCATGTTGTTCGCATACGAGTCGAGACGCTTGAGGTCGAAGGGACTGAAGAGTTCATCTAGCTCTGCCTTTGTGAGTGGTTTCGGTGCGAGGTCGGCGTCTAGTTTTGAACCTGCGGATGCTGACTCGTCGATCGAGAGTGCAGAGATAGAAGGGAATGTGCGGAACTGGTAAGAGAGGAGTGACAAGAACCGTCGCTGGAAGTCTTTCGCAAATGCTGCGACCCAGCTGCCGTCCGACGATGTTGTTTCAAGCGAGCGCAGCATTACACATGTATGCTCACCCGTCAACTCGTTCGCCGTCTGCCGTAGGTACACTGGCACGAAAGATGCGCGTTTCCAAAATTTGTGTAGAGGTGGTGTGAGGCCATACGACACGCCGACGTAGTCGAGCTGTGGTGCCTTGAATTCCGAGAGACGCGCGAAGAGTGGTGGCATGTCTTTTGCTTCTCTGACCTTCACGTCATCCTTGAGTAGGGTTGCATCCTCGAGCTCCTCCTCTGTTACTCTTCTCATGCCTTGCACTTCGTGTGGTTCTGATTCTGAAAGGCTGGCGAGCTTGCCGTCGTAGAAGTCGACCAGTAGCTGCAGTGCTCGCGATCCGTAGCCCATATTGGCGTAGTCAGGGTTGGTGGCTATTCGGACCACCCGTGCGCCCGAGAGTCCAGCAAAGTTCTCGTCTTGGAACTGTTGCGACACGATCCAGGGTATCAAGTCGCCGCCTGCGCGCTGCCCACGACTTAGGCTGCTTAGCACGCTTTCGCGACTAATCTGGCCCTCGAGAGCGACTTGTATTACGCAAAGTGGCTCGGGAAGCTTGTTTTCCTCAGTGACGGGAGGGACGAGTACGAACAACTGGTGAGCAGGCGCATCGGACATGAGCTGGAGATCATTTGGCGAGTTCTTGTAGTGACTGGCCACATATAGCGCCATCATTTTTTGCAAGAACTTTTCTGCTGCCGGGTTGAAAGAAAATAGGGTATCTCGATTAACGTGGAGAAGCTGACATTCTGAAGGGTGCGGCGTTCCTAGCGTGTTGTGTTTCGATCGTGGTAGAGTTGCGTCTAAGCACAACAAGTCGTTCATCCATCGCTCCACAGCGTCGCCTGGCGCGTATCGTATGGGCTCTGAAAGAGTAATCTCGCGTAACGAGCGTCCAGCCATGGACAATTCTATGCCGTCTTTTAATTCTTTGCCTGATGAGCGGTCCACCACCGAGTCGCCGTTCGTGACACGGCCTCTTGACTGTTCTCTTAGCTGTTGTATTAGCTTTAGTGATAATGATCGTCCTGTGCCTTCGTAACCGTTGATTGTTGAAGCCATGAACACGAGGTACGGGCCCATGAGCTTCCTCACAAGTGGTAAGGGTATCGCTGCCGCCTCATCAATAACCAAAAGCTCTGCCTGGCCCAATGTATACGAATCTTGCGGCTGGATGTACTGTATCGTCTGCCGGTGGTTTCGGTGTATGTTCACTCTCACAATCGCCTTGTTGAAATCTGGATTCGTTGACTGCATTATCGTGTAGTCTTGATGGTCCATATAGCCCAAGGCATCAAAGCCCTTGAACACAAATTCAAAGAGCGTCTTCAAGTTCTCCGGGCTTGGCGACGTGATGAAGATGTTGCTGTAGCCATGCGCAACAGCTGCTGCGATAGCAACGCCCAACGCTGCCGACTTTCCTCGTCCACGCGCTGCCGTCAACGTGACTGTGCTTTGCAGTGTCTTCTCTGCAATTGCCTCCACAAATGTGAGCAGCGCCTTGGCTTGATCCACCGTCTTCGCCAGCTTAATCAGGTCCCCAACAGGTGGCGAATCTGCCAGCGACTCCTTGATCTCCCCCAGCTCTTTCGCCTTTGGTGTCTTGCCTGCGAGCTCCGGGTCGGGTGGTGGTAACTGCTTCACATGCTTCCCGCCTGATATAGGTAGCACGTTCAGCTCATCATCCACCACCAGACAGCTCTCGCATTTCCCCAAACTCAGTATGAAGCGCTCGTTGAACCTCGCAACCACATCGCTATGCGCTTCCGTCCGATATCTCGAGTGAATATCCATGCTCAATGTGTAAAGCTGTTTCAAGCTGTTCATGCCCTTCAACAGCAGCAGCACCAGCCCGCCACCTTCGACCGTCTCGATCGTGCGCGCGAGCAGGTTCGGCGTTATCGCTTCGAAGTCTTGGAGGATGCACATGCCGTACGTGTTACCGAGGATCTTCTCCGTCTCCTTGTAGTAGACATAACGAATGTTCTGGGTCGAGACGAAGAGCTCGAAAGGGTCTTCGGTGTCGATGTCGCGGATGCCGCGCTTGATCTCTTTCTTGATCTTCTTTTCGCGCTTTTTGCGGTGACTAGACATGCAAGCATTAGCCCCTATGCATCCTAACATTGCTGTTCTTTGACTGCGGCGCACCTTGTGAAGCCCAGCAGCTTGTTCTTGTAGGCCCATAGCACCGACTTGTTCAGCTTGACATCTACATTGAGCAGTATGTGATACAGGTTCACTATGACGTCTTTTTGTCTGTCACCAACAATCACAAAAAAGCTCCTCTTCTTCTCCTGTGCGCCATTCCGTATCAGGGCCGGTATGCGCGCGTCAATCGCTTTCTTGGGCATCTCGAGAGCTTCCCCGCCTCCGCCCGCTGGTGGTGCTCGTCGATGCTCGGCGAAAGACTTTCGGGGTTACAGCTGGGTCGCGGGGGAGCTACGTAGCTTTTAGAAAGAATAAAAACGTGCAGCTGCCGTGAATCGTTGTGTGGAATCGGACATCCAATTCATCTTGAAGCTCGAAATCTTGGCTTCGAAAATTTAGGTGGAGCGGCAGAATCAAGATGTCGGGCTTGGCGCTCACTTTCGCCGACACCGCCTTCCTTTCGTCTAAACTTGCCCCGCCATGTACACCTTGCTTCACTCACTCAGCTGTGGATAGGAAGACGAAGAGTGCGTCAGTATCGTCTCTATCACCTGAGATTGTTCATTTAATGTTGATCTACACGGCACCACCAACCAATGGGCGTTCTGGCTGAGACGCGAAAACGAGGCAGTCCCTCTAGCATCATCTCAACCCGCTTCCTACGCACTCATACCTACCTCTTCCGCCCCCCTCTGCTTGGGCACAGCTTGCATTGCGACTTTGGAGTGCGTTAGCATACGGTTGAACTTCATAATGGCCTCGCGCTTTGAACGATTGCCGACCGAGCTACGACACAGGATCTATCACGAGCTACTCCTATCGCCGTCTGGAGAAGTAGACCTCACTCTTGCTTCTCGCCAACCGTTTGCGCACCATCCATACCCAACAATGTGGTCATGTATCCACCACAAACTATGCAAAAGCTACAGGCTGCGAAGGATTGTATTGCTTAAGACGCCTGGGCGTATATATGTGCCAGCCTCGCTCGCCGAATAAGGTTTGTCTTTCATGAAATACCTCATATGCTTCTAGAAAGCTTGTATTTCAATGTTTCGTCAAGCCTCCGACATCGCATACGACACCTTTACATTTCGAACTTCTCTCCGGAGCTGAACCATTACGGGCATTCCACCGACATCATATCGAGAATGAACAGTAAAGCCCTAAAGTTCCTGGATACCTGCTTCTCGGCTGTCGAAAGTCTCGACATTGGAATAGACGTACTGGAATTCATTGAACCGTGGTTAACATCGAGAGCTGGTCCTCTCTTGACATCTCAACCTCAATATCAAATGTCCTGGATTGACGCGATCAACCATTCACACACGCGGCCTTTGTTTCATGTCAACATCTGGAACTCTTTGGAGCTGCTGCATCGAATGGAGAGGACGAAGATTAGGATCATCTGGAAGGATTTCATTGCACTATAACGAGGTCTGGAGGGCGAGATTGTGGGTGAAGAAAGGAAGGTGGAATGCAGAGGCATCTTCTAAACCGGATCCAGAATGCGTACCCATCCATAGTAGGAGCTCATCAATCGGATGACTGAGATGCTCTGCTTCTCTTGACCGCATCGCCATCCCTGCGCAGACATCCGTGAACGTTCACATGCTCTTGCATCCTATAAGGGTCCAGGATGGTTTTTGAACACCGAAGATTTCTTTGTATCGGTAACAAGGTTTCTGGTCTCCCACCGTGCCACTGTGCGGCTTTACTTTCTTTGTCTTACATTTCTTTTTGGCCACTTGGCTTCCTAACGCTGCGCAACACACGTTTTCTGCACCCCCGTTCTATACTGATCCTCAAGTTCGAAAACATCATGACACAATCTGTATCCTCATATCCCCGCCTCCCAGCTGTCTACGGACAAGATGCTTCGCAATCCACGTCCCTTACACAGACGTCCGCACTGAAAGCACTCGATGAATACTTCTTCGCACCGATAATCGGGCTTCTCACACATCCTGCGAGGCCGACAGATGTTGATCAACTGGCTTTTCCAATGTTCATCGCTGTTATATTGGTGTTTGTCAATCTGACTGCGCTTGTGCACACGGTTGGGTTTATACTGATTGCGGCTTGGTTGCTGTACACGATGTGGTTGGCGTACAGCGCGACTAAGAAAGTTGTGCTGAGCGGACTCAGGTGGGCAGGCTACCAAGAGCAGGGTGGAAAGAGCAGGTAGCAACCAGTGGGCACGTGCCCTCCCTTGCACCTGCCGTAGGTACCTACCTGCCAAGACATCATTCACGTCAATTTCGCAGGCTCCTTCCGGAACCTCACCACTAAACTACAAAACCTCACCCTCGTATTTTCGACGATGAAGCTCTTTTTCCTTCTCTCTTTCCTCGCCTACGCGACTCTCATCGCTACTGCGATCGCCTTCCCACCACCCCCTCCTAACACCACGCAGCCTGACCCGAGCGTCACCTCCCCAATCTCCCTTGGCCCAAACGGCAACTTCCCTATGTCCGGCCACACCGGTGCAGCGAATTATGCGCACGGCACCTGCCACCTCCACATGGTCATCGACAGCAAATGCTGCCAACAATGGAGCGTCGGCGAGAAGCCCAAACACCACACCTACGCTTGGTTCAGCTACATCCGCGACGCCAACGAAAACAGCATCTCCGAAGTCGACCAGTACATCGGCAAATGGTACATGCAGACCGCGCGCTGCGGCGGCCTCGAGGACGGCGATTTGTGGTACATGGAGGATTTCCCGCTGAGTTATAAGTGGTATGAGTGGCAGGATAAGAGCGATGGGAGCTATCATATGAAGATGACGTTCTCGTTTAATGGGGTTGAGTGGGATGAGGTGAGTGGATTGAATCGTGAGGGTGGTGGGTGGTGAATTTGTGTACTGACGGGTCCTAGGATACGCCGAAGAATGGGGCGCATTGTAATCGTGGGGATTGGACGGCGGGGAATGTGTGTGGGAGGAAGCATCCGTGGGATCGCTACCATGATATGGATTGCTGGTTTCCCTGCTAGCCATGCAGAAACTCGAGCTCTTCTGGGACTTACACTAGTGTAGAAGCCAGTTGGCTGTAGACCTCTCAAAATGTGGAACAAGGTAAGCGACAGAAGTGCAGAATGAAAGTGTACAAGATGGCCATCAAAATCTCATTGAATGAGCTTACCTTTACTTGTAAAGAATCGAATATCTCGAGGAGTTAGAATGTGGAAATTATTACCTTCACCTAGTAATAGCTCTCAAATTTGGGTGTGGTTCGATCTACGTTGGTAGTGGCCGTTCCCCTTTACCTCCATAAGACGTCGACTATATGAACTCCACTTCCTTCTTCTAGCACTCCTGCATCTACAACCCCAAACCAAACCACTATCGACTCTACCGTCAACCAGTGCTTACCGACAACCACCCCACTATGGAGAGCCGCACGGCCACAGTCAAGCTCGATCTCCACAAGCACCCCATCGAGGAGATCCATGAGCTCTTCTACATCATCGGAATCCCCTTCCAACCAGAGCCTGGCGAGACCAATCCGGAGGTAGACCATATCCGCGTCCTCGAGCCAGGTATGTCCCCAGCGACCAAGAGAGGCAGCTTTACTTCTTAGATTACATACCCTCTCTGCAAGGACAATTTAGAATTCCTATTAACGATTTCATAATGACAGGTATAGCCATCGTCCAATTCGACGACAAGCATACCTGCGACTTCTTCGCCACATTCGTCAACCACTTTCCCAACGACCCCGACACCTTCTCCAGGGACCTTGTCCACGGCGTCCCAGACTCCGACATGGACACCATCATTGCATCGGAGTGCCGCAAGCACACCATCAACGACAGCGCAACGGACCTGTGCCGTATCGAATCTATCATGTCCTACGACTACTGGAAGTCGAAGCACGCAGATCTCGACCACGACTCCATCCTCCGCTTCTCCCGCCTCGTCCGCGAAGTCCACGTCAAAGTCACCAAGCTCCCTCCCGCCGCTACAGTGAACGATGTGCGCAAGTTCTTCTCCGCTTTCCGCATTGATGATATTGTGATGGAGAAGCGTGGGGTTGCGCGCGTCATGTTCGCTTCAGAAATCGATGCCGAGAGGGCGGTCAAGCAGTTGAAGGGCGAGAAGCTGTTGAAGAGGGCGGTGAGGGTGCAGAGGTGGGAGCGCTTCGTCGATGTGCATGAGACGGAGGGGCAATCTTGCACTATGAGATGAGAAAATGGAGTAGGTTCGAGGGCGCAAGTCTGGAGGCGAGGGGATTAGTGGGAACTGGCGACATTATTCATTGGGGAAATATATGCGGTAACATCTCAGTTTCCAATGTAGTAGAAAGAGCACGAGTATGGACTCTTATGAATCCTTTCGTAGGGCTCAGATTATCCAGGAACAGTATATCTGCCCATCTTCCTAGGGAACGAAAATCAAGAACTATTCTCCCGCATTGTTGCCAATAGGTCTACGTCCCTACCCGAAACTCATCAGTCACGCTGCCGTCCACTAACAAATCTTATTCTTCTCTAAAAACCCCGCAATCAACTCCGCCACCTCCTCCCCATGCAACTCCAACAAAAAGTGCCCAGCATCCAACAACCTCACCTCCGCATCCGGCAAATCCCGCTTAAACGCCTCCGCGCCCGGCGGAACGAAAATAGGATCATTCTTCCCCCAAACCGCCAGGAGCGGCACCTGCGTCTTACGGAAGTACTCCTGGAACTTAGGGTACAGCGGCAGATTGTTCTGGTAGTCGTAAAACAGATCGAGTTGGATCTCCTTATTCCCGTCCCTCTCCATCAACGACTGATCAAGCCAGTAGCTCTCCGGCGGAATCTCATCGACTTTTGTCGCGTCCTCGCCAGTCGTGTACTGCCCCTTCGTGCCATCAATCGTAAGAAAGGGGCGTAAAGCGTCGCGGTGCTGCGTGCTATTGTCCGCCCAAAGGGCGCGAATCGGATCCCAGAACGCGCCGAGGCCTTCGAGGTACGCATTCCCGTTCTGGCTAACGATCGCTTGGATCTTGTCGGGGTGCTGGAGCGCGAGGCGTAGACCGGTTGGGGCGCCGTAGTCGAAGATGTAGATGCTGTACTTTGAGGGTGGGTGAGGGACGGCGGCGAGGAAGGCGGAGATGGTGTGAGCGATGTTGTCGAAGGTGTATGTGTAGTTGGCGGGTACGGTGGTGAAGCCGAAGCCGGGGAGGTCGGGGGCGATGAGGCGGTACTTGGTGGCTAAAAGGGGGATGAGGTTGCGGAATTGATGGGACGAGGAGGGGAAGCCGTGGAGGAGGAGGATGGTAGGTTTCTCGATGGAGCCAGCTTCCCGCCAGAAGACGTTCTCGCCCGAGGCAAGAGTGAGGTAGCGGGTTATGGTGGTGAGGAAGGTCATGATGGATGATGTTTGTTGATGTCTGAATTCAGGACTTGAGGATGTTGTTGTTCTTGATGTTGTGAGTGAAAATGAGCTGAGCGATACTCCTCTTTGTCGCGACTACTCCTCTCTTTATACATCCACCGCCCCTATTCATCTTACAGCATCCAGGCCACACGGTTATCATGGTCGCGCAACAAATGCAATGTTTTGGAAACAATGTCGCACATCCAAGGGTGAATTATTCATCCTGGCTGACTTAGCTTGGCTGCAATGACGATATCTGCCACCATAACTATCTTCTCCGCGCATCGCAGATAGCCTCGAAGCCGTGTTCATGGTGTTGTGATGACCTAATCCAGGCACCGTGTCCCTATAGGGCTGCGCTAACGCACGCTCACGATTACTGATCCTCTTGCATCATTCGCTGGTCACGGCGGAACACAGCGCGCACCCTCTAAACGGCCTCAGAACTTGCTTCAAATCTAGTGGAATCCGCGGCCGGGGCGCGGATTGGCTCATTTGATTATCACATCTTCTTCCACTGCACCACGGCAGCATGAATCTGGACTCGGCAAGCGATCGGCATCAGCATGCCGATTGGGCAAACGCGATTCTCCGCGGGTCCAAGATCAGAGTCAGCATTTCTTCCAAGCTCTTTCCAAGCCTCTCCGCATATTGTCCCATTTCGGAAAGCCAGAATGACCTTTTGGGTCGAAGATAGTTCTTGCTCGCAGCCTCGTTTGGATCTCGTTACGCTGACCGGCTGGAAAGGCATCGTTTATCGTATTGTGTGCTGCTCATCAATGCGTCGATACCGGTACGACTACTGTCTTGATGTAGAAATTCTTGGTCCTTGACTTTGTTTGCGATAAGATTACTTAAGCTATAGGGGAGTGTTGAGGCATGAGGAAGAGTCCCAGTTGCAGAGCAGGCGTAGTACTGCTAAGCTCTACCGCAATTGAAGGACAGGAACGGAAATTTGGCATACTACTAAGTGTCATGTTAGTCCTAGACAGATGGGATTCGGTTAAGGTCTCATCTGTTAGAAACTAGTAAAGTTATCTATTAAGACTAGATTATAATATAAAAAGAGGCGAAAGCTGTCTAGCTAACTTTGACTAGCCCTTAAAATACCCTCTGCAGCTAAGTTACTACCCGGTTTGTACTTAGCTTATATATCCCGTACGAGTTCTCTTTCATGGAATCTCACAAGATGCTAGGATATACAAGGTCGAATGTAATACGGAAGGACGATGTCTGGGTCCAAGAAGAAATTGCCTGAGAACGGAAGCAACAATTGGCTGGGCTTAGAAAAACGCCGAAACGTATTAAACTAGTTGCCAAAGGAAGAAACACCGTCTACTGTCTGGAGTAGCCGATTAGAGTATGTGAGGGATTCCTCGTTACCAGCAGCTACCTCGTGTCCAGTCGTAAGATATGTATGCTGCCTCGATCTTGCCTATAAGCCAACATGCAACACATTGTGTCTGCGAAGTCTTTGGGGAAGGCCCCTTCTTACGCTATAGCCAACGCTTCGTCGCGCACTCCACTCTCGGCTTTCCCTTCAACTCGCACCCTAGTACCTTAAATGTAAACGCAGTCATTGAACGATAAGCTCCAACAAGCATCTGTACTGACTTATATTGAATCTCTGAAGCCGACATCGCCCGCCATCTCAGTCCCTTTGACGGACTTCGCGTTGAAAATCTGCCTCAACATCTCCAGAAACTTCTCCTTCGCGTCGGACAGATAACCTGTTTCCCTTTCACTAAATATCCCAGGAAAGCCGTATTGGATGGTATTCCGGAAAATTCGATTCCAGTGCAGTGTTAGGCTGATATCGCCGATGCGGGATAGGTTACGTAGACCCCTCAAGCATCCTGCCACAGGTCGACACGAACCTTCAATCACATAGGTCAGTCGGCCAGGGTCTTTGTCAAAAGCTTCTTGCGCGGCCTCGAACTCTAGTGTATAAAAATAAGCAGTGCACTCAGCAACATCGACCCCAAAAGCTAAGTCGATCAAGTTGGGGAAGTACTTGTCGAGTAGCCGCAAACCCCACCAGAGGTTCATCTGCAAGCCAAAATAGGTCGGTTCCCAGAATCTAATACTCAAGTTGGAGATGACTCAAAGATCTATTTTTAGTCTTTCCATGTGTGATGCAAGACTTAACACGATTTTGTCCCACATGCCGTTCATTCCATCGGTCTTTTTTTGGCCGGATACGCTGAACCTCAGCCTGTGCTCGCGGCTGCTTAGCGGCATTAGGAAGGTTCATCGGATTCCTCTGAAGCTTATAGCTTTTATTAATTAATACTAACGGGAAGAGCTTATACCGCTATTACCCGTTAAAGCTAGTATTAACGTCGTTAATATAGATAGTATTTATAATATTTAGATATCTAATAAATTTTAGGATTATAAAATAGATAAGAAAAGGATAGAGAGAGGTAAGTAGGAGATAGATACTTAAGGACTAACTGTGTAAGATAGAAATTTAAGTTAACTTAAAAAATAGACTATTAGATCGTATTATTAAGGTTTACTTAATAGACTATAGTTATAGACAGCTATTAGGCCCCTTACTATTATAGAATACCGTTAATACTATTAAGAGAGACTATAGTTATGCCTTTTCGATTCAGTTCGATAGAGAGACTCCAGTTCAACTAGCTGATCTGACTTTAATATTCTTATTCCTCCATCGGTCTAGAGAAGCTGCTGGTGATACCCTGCTGCGATACTACGAGGCCCCTCTATCTCCTACCTGCAACTAACAAGAATATAAGCCCAAGATGATACGCCAGTTGTAGTGATCGTGCAACTTACCGAAGGGTCCATGACAAGGGCGAGCCGTCGATTCGGGCTTTGTATATACTAGTCCATTTCCCAAGATCGCTTCTGACGTCGTAGAACCAGGCTTTGACGTCGTGCTGGTAGGTGAAGGTTCTTCCGTAGTTGTTGAGAAGGTAGAGGCAGTCGCTGCGAGCTGACCCTTCTCGCTTTTAGTACGTGGGCAGTCTGAGCCCGGAATAGTAGCAGCGGCGCCCAGGGAGAACGTGACTGAACCGACCACAACGTAATCAGAAGGCGCGACGGGGTCAAAGGGCTCCGACAAACAGAACCTTGCTCCACAAGTCAAGAGAATAAGGTTGAAGAGAAGTCTTGTCATTGACCTGACTGTACCTCCAGCAGATATGAGAGGACGAGGAAATGATCGACTTCGGGAAAGAGGAGTTCTAGCAGTATAGTAGTAATATGCGCTTCCATGTACTGCGGAGGAATTGCTCGCCTTATACGTTGATACGCCACGAGAGTTGACGGCGAGGTACGTCGCCAGGTTGGGCAGGTCTGCTGAATCCTACTCCCCGTACTTGTTACGGACCATGATGGTCCTGGTTTAAAGTGGGAATTTACGCCACCTAGAGGTGGGATGTGACGGAAATATGAAACAGGACATGTGATGCTTGTTGCAGTCCGATCATGGATTCTCACTGACTAACGATGCACTACAGTTGCCAGAATATCATGACTCTCAAGTGCCTATTCCTATCATACGTCGGCGGCTTTCAGTTTTTAATCTGCCCTATATCGGTCCCATCTGCCCGGAGCATGAGAGGAGAGAACGTGGTAAGGTCAGCAGGAGAAGAACAAATATGTTTTTTCGAAGATATTCGCAGCTTGTGTACGCATTTGATTAGGTCTGGGTGGCGTGGGGTTTCATGTCGCGCGTGGTTGTGGCGCGGGTGCTGACCCGGCGCTTACTAGTTCAAGCAGCCTCACCGTTCTAGAAATCATACGGGTACAAAGGCAGATGGAACAAAATTTCTCAAACACACCCAGCGACCTCTACGATTTACCACTATGGCGGAAAGGACCTGGGATCCCTGAAACGACACTATAGGCGATCTGCTTTACCCTTCCGTGGTCGTATATTGAGAGCATGGAGGAATAAATGTAACGCAGCGGCCAAAATCAGAAGGGAAATAATACCAAGAAATGTGCTTATCTTTGCACCGATTGGTAGTTCCGACGCAGACAATTTCCATAGCCCTATAGATACGCCAACGCCGACTATACCCCATGCAGCAAGAGGACTTCTCGCATAGTAATATAGGATACGCGCCCATCGAGCTGACAGTGCGCTAATCCTACTAGGCTTCAGGCTCAACAAAAAGCGAGGTATCGTCCGCAAAAGAGATGTAATGTCGCCCCAAAGAAGGAAAACGTAGGATGAAAAGGTGACTCCAACAGAAATGACAGCCCAAAGCCATACTTTGAGCTCATGGTCAAATTCCTGGACAAAGTAAGCTCACTAGATGTGAGAACAGCATGTGGTGACTTACAATGATGTTCATACCAAAGATACTGGCAACAAAGGTGAGAGGTATAAAGAAGAAGGCGAGTTTAGTCAATTTTGATACTGTCTCTGCTTCTTGGATAGCCTTACGACTCTCGACAATGCTCATAGTCGACATGAGATTTTGAAAGGTCGAGTCAACTCTCTTTCGAGCGTCTTGCAAGTCCTCGTAGGACTGCTGTATGGTCGCACGTATCTCCTTTTTTGATTCATCCTCAGGTTTCCCTGTCGTCCCATTCAGAGAATTGTTACTAGAATTGTTCAAAGACAGGCTGAAACGCTGCGCCGAATACTTGAGACACTCGCTCTGTCGAGCTAAAGTTTGTCGCCAGTGACCAAAGCGGACTCTCCACATTTGCAATGATCGATTGAGCTCCTCGTCGTTGGAGAGGGAAAGTTCAATCTCGTCAATAGCGGCGTTTAGATGATACAGCACAATGGCCATACCTTGAAGTATTCTGCTTGTTATTGTGCTTGATATCCGGTCGCCGAAATCGAATTTCGAGGTGGGTTTGGAATGCGCTGCCATCTCGGAGACCAGGAGTTTACTCTCATCTTCAAAATCGAGAAAGGTAGAGTACCGCCCCGATTGGGTCTGGAGCCCTTTACCCCAGAGCTTATAGCGGTACTCCGTGATCTCGAATTCGGGCAGAGGATCGAAAACGATAATACCTGCTTTCCAGTCAGCTTTGTGAGTTGTATTAGGTGAGGGTACTACACCAATGTAGCCTGAATCAACCTGTTTCCAGAAACAAGAGATAGCTCGGGTTGCCATATGAACTAGAACATCTTCCTCTAAATGTCGAATTGGATAGTAGGGTCTACAGTGGGCAGGACAACGATGATAGCGATCATGATCGAGACTGAGGGCTTGAGGATCAGCAACTGCATCGATGCTATACGGTGTACCTTGGGCAATCCTCTGTTCGATGAACCAGTATCCAGTGTGTTGAAGCACTGGTCGAGACCACTTTGCAGAAAAAGTGTTTTCGAGCAGCTCGGAGTGCAGACGACCCGTGGTCTTGTCGAACCTGTGGTATTCGAAGAACGAAGGTGGTACTTTGAGGCGAGACTCGCTGTATATCTTTCTAACTGCATCCGTCGTTCCAGTTGTCAAGAAAAGCCTTACCCGAGTCTTCTCGGGATCCAGTGAACTTTCAAGGGCGGACGCCAGCTGAGCCTTCAACGGTAAGGAAACGGGGTCTCTCCATGTATAGCTACCGCTCGCGTCTTTCGAAAGCTCATATAGTTCGATCTTTGAGGACTCAAGTGGGACCTCTAGAGCTATTTCTTCAACACTCGAGCTAAATTGAAACATGATGATTAGCATAGTCTTGGCTGACGATGAATATTCGCTCACGGTCTTCTACGGCTGAAAAATGACGGCATCTTCTACTTAGGAAGACCCACGGTTTTCAAGTCGACTAGCTTTAATCTAGTAATTAATTCACACAGTGTGGGATGATCCAGAGGCTGACACTAACATACGCATCGTTTTTCAAGGGCTGCTTGACACAGCTTCCACAAGAATTAACTCGCGAGGCTGAAAAACCCGATGAATCTTGGCAGCTGCTTGGAAAAGGACGCAAGATTACACTCTCGGGAATCGACCCCGCAAATATGGCCCCAGGAAATCATATCTAGCAATTACCTTCAGAATTATGTGGAACTTGAAGCATATGCATATTTATCCGAGGTCTATAGATCAAGGTGTCTTCTGATAAAAGGAGGGGATAAGGCCAGTGAGCGTTCTCAGAGTGGTGCTGAAGTGTCTTCATCTAGTGAGCGAAAGGACAGCGGATACCCGGTGCACATGCACGAGAGCGACTTTCTAGACATCATAGCTAGGTCAATGAATAGATCGTGTCATTCCAGTACTCTGCTTGCTATGAAGTTCAAGGGTTGTGGTCAACACCACAATGTGATCGGGAGGGTAGCTCGGACATACGGAGTAAACTAATGATGCTAGGTATTTAGGTACCTTGCATGGATCATCGTTTGCATTTGAGAAAGGTCGCGAAAACTACAGATAAAGGTGCCAGGGTTGGCAACAAGTTGAACTTGATAATGGCTTCAGGGCAAGTGGGTTAGAGGCAAGAAGAGAGCATGAGAGCCGGGATACCGCTTTGGGTTAGCCTACGGCATCCATTTTGGTCTGCTGCGAGCTGCGAAGACTTTTCTCAACAACTCCACTCGATGGTCATCGCGCCCACGCGACGTGGCTTTGAGACTCCACTTCATACCCAACGTTCACCTTCTCATTCGTCAGCATACAAACCCCTTCGCCCAGCGTAATCCGAGCCGTCTACGGCATTTCATCGGCACCGGCAAGAATTTCGGACCGCACAGACACCAACGACATCATCAGCAGGATATCGCGCACGATCATCAGGTATATCGCGATATTTAGCCAAGCATCCTAGAGCCTCATTGCGCTAGAAGACCCGAAGATGCTTGTTCGCAGATAAGGCCCACCAAGCCGACTCGGTCCGATGCTTGATCGATCCACAACACCATGCCTTACACGGAGACGTTGCGGTTGAACTCAGACGACGGTTAAGAGCACGGACAAGAAAGCATGGATTTGAGCGTGATTTTCTTATGGTAATTTTCGCCTCAATTCGTCACGAAGCCTACCATAGGGGCACGGGAATGGGTCGGGGACTCCACATGCCCTGATGATGTGCGGGTCGTAGAAGTCGCGGAGTTTAAAGGCGGAGGCATCTCATCGTGTGCGATGTTGAGATCATCGTTATCCTCGCCTCTTTGATTGACTACACGTCCTGTTGCTTGCTTCTGGCTTCCAAGCGCTTTGCGACTCGCGTTCATTATCCATCATGGCCGAGAAGGACATCACCCAACTGGAGGCAACGTTGCCGTCTTACGTCGAACAAGTTCCTCGCCAACAATCAAAAGCCGAAATTCAGCTCGCCTCTCGCCAAGCTTCCGTAGCGCATTCAACTCAGCCGAAAGCTAAGACTGAGCAGCTCGAAAATGCTGGAGGATGGGAATCTGATAACCTGATCCACGATTTGGAGAAAGAGCTGGAGACCTCTGGCTACAAGAGAGGCATCTTCGACCTGGAGTTCAAAAATCCGAAGCATTTCACCTGGCTGCTAGTTGCGTTCGCCTCTATGGGTGGTCTGCTATCTGGGCTCGATCAGTCGCTCATCTCAGGCGCTAACTTGACGCTTCCCAAGGACCTGGGCTTGACTGCTTCGCAGAATTCGCTTGTCAACTCGGGCATGCCTCTGGGGGGTAAGTCATGTCCACACACCAATTCTATCATGAACTAATCTGGGGGTCTAGCTGTTGCCGGTGCCTTCCTCATCTCGCCCTGCAATGAATATTTTGGACGCCGATGGGCCATCATCATATCCTGCATCCTCTACACCATCGGTGGTGCTCTTGAAGCTGGCTCCATCAATTACGGTATGATAGTTGCTGCTCGCGTGATTCTCGGCGCTGGAGTTGGTCTCGAGGGTGGCACGGTACCCGTCTACGTCGCTGAAACGGTCGAACGTCGGCTAAGAGGAAACATGGTTTCGCTCTACCAGTTCAACATCGCGCTTGGAGAAGTTCTTGGTTATGCCGTTGCTGCGATGTTCATATCTGTGCCTGGCAACTGGCGATACATACTCGGCAGTTCGCTTGTGTTCTCGACGATCATGGGTGTCGGCATCCTCTTCATGCCCGAGAGTCCTAGATTCCTTATGCACAAAGGCAAACCACTAGAAGCGTTCAAAGTCTGGAGGCGTATCCGCGGTGTCGTGACTCACGAAGCGCGCGAAGAGTTCTTTGTGATGAAAGTCAGCACCGAAGAGGAAGAAGCCGAGGTCGCTGCTGGCCGCACGAGCAACTACCCATGGGTGGACTTCATCACCAAGCCTCGTGCTCGTCGCGCCATCATCTACGCCAATATTATGATCTTCCTTGGCCAGTACGTAACCGCCTACTCCTGTAGGACTCTGCTGACTCTATGCCTCCACCTTCAGGTTCACTGGCATTAACGCCATCATGTACTACATGTCCGTTCTCATGTCGCAGGTTGGCTTCAACACATATGACGCAACATACATGTCTCTCGTTGGAGGAGGTTCTCTTCTCATCGGCACTATTCCAGCGATCTTCTTGATGGAGACATGTGGCCGACGATTCTGGGCCATTGCCATGTTGCCCGGGTTCTTCATTGGACTGGTGCTCGTCGGCGTCAGCTACCACATCTCCTCCCTCCAAGGCACATTGGGCGTTTACCTTACGGGCCTGATCATTTATGAGATATTCTTCGGCTCATACGCTTGTCTGACGTGGGTCATTCCATCAGAAGTCTATCCCACATATCTCCGTTCCTACGGCATGACGACATCCTCAGGCTGGCTGTTCCTTTCGTCATTCATCGTCACGTATAACTTCACAGGCATGCAGAACACCTTTACCAAGACTGGCCTTGCGCTAGGGTTTTATGGCGGTATCGCGGTGCTCGGCTGGTTCTACCAGATCTTTTTCATGCCGGAAACGAAGGACAAGACTCTCGAGGAGATCGATCAGCTGTTCCAGATGCCAACGAGTCAGCTTGTCAGGATGAATGCGAAGAGTGCTTGGGAGGTCACCACAGACTTGATGCACCTCCGCTTCCGTAAGGTATTCATTGAGAACAATAGACGTCAAGTGCAACGAGAGGGCGTCGACTATTGAGCAGCTATCCGGAATGTGGAGAAGAATGTTACCCGATACAGAAAAGCCATGATCCCAATCGAGGCGAGTTAGCTTTATTTCGGCTAAGGCCGCGGCCCGAGTGCCCTTGGTGGGAAGCAGTTAGATTGGCGCATTAGCTGAACAAGCGTCATGGCATAAGCCACATTATCCTCCCTACTGACTCCCCAAGTGTTTGCGAATCCGTTTGCAGGACTGTGTACTAACTATAAAATGGATAGAGATGTTGGAATCTTGACGATGCCACGTTTGGTCATTAGGGACATCCCCACCAAGTACCGAACACCCGCTTTCGCTTATGATTTATCCGGCATCTACTGGCACTATAAAGACCCCAGTCTCCTCTTCATCTCCCCACACGACAGGCGGACGAGCAGCACCTCGTCTCATATGATAATCCCCAGAAAGCAAAGTCGGCTTTCTAAGGTTAAATACCGAGGTGACCCCTGAGTTCTGAGCGTCGGGTGGCAAAGTCGGCTTTCACGATGGCCATTGGTGGGCTTCAGACTGAACATGCTCGAAGTATGTATAAAGGTGAAAGCTTTCCCGTATTGACGACGCAGTCATCAAAAGAGGGTACACCTATAATCTGGACTTGCGGTTGACGACCATTTCGACTATACGAGATGAAAACATCCGGCATCTTTGCGAGTTTACTCGCAACAACCACGTCAGTTTCTGCTGCGTCGCTGAAGCAGGTCACGGGCTTTGGCACCAACCCGACGGGTCTACAGATGTATATCTACGTGCCTGACAAACTCGCAGCCTCCCCACCCGTCATTGTCGGGGTATGTTCCATACATCTAGCCTGTTGGACGTTCCTTCAAATACTGATAATCTGTAGCTTCACCCTTGCGGTGGCTCAGCGACGCAGTGGTTCACTGGATCTGGCCTTCAGAAATATGCTGATCAACTCGGTTTCATCGGAATCTTCGCCGGCACAACCAAGTACAGCAACTGCTGGGACGTACAGAACGCCGGCTCGCTCACGCACGGCGGGCAGGGCGACGCACTCGGCATCGTCTCCATGGTGAACTACACATTAGCTCAATACAAGGGTGATGCGGCCAAGGTCTTTGTAACGGGAGGCAGCTCCGGCGCGATGATGACAAACGTCATGGCAGGTTCATATCCCGATATCTTCGCAGGCGCCACCGCGTACTCAGGGACCCCATTCGCGTGCTTTGCGGGCAGCAAGGGCGATCCTACGCCCATGGGCGCCAACCAGACCTGTGCTCAAGGGCAGATCAAGCGCACAGCTGAGGAATGGGGCTCGCTCGTCAAGAACGCCTATCCCGGCTACACCGGCAAGCGACCGAAAATCCAGATTGTTCACGGTCTTGCCGACACTTTGGTCAGGCCTGCGACGGCGTACCAGGCATTGGAGCAATGGGGTAATGTGTTAGGACTCACCAACACCAAGAACAACACCGGTGCTAGTGTGCCCGAGGGTAGCGCCTACACCGAGGTTGTGTACGGGGATGGTACGCAGGTTATTGGGTACTTGGGACAGGGTGTTGGGCACATTGCACCGCCGAATCCGCCGGTCATGCTAAAGTTCTTTGGCTTGATGTAAACTCTTTATGTAACCACCTTGCGTGATCTCACAGTCTGACACTATATTTCGTTTCATCATATCTGTATTAATGATACAATGAAGTCCTCGTCTGGATGTTATCTGCTAATTATAAGTTTTATTTATTTATCTATGAATGCATCTAGATCTTCGGCTTAGCTTGAAGCTGAAGCGATGCTGTTCGACTGAATATCCCTTGGAAATGAGCGCGGCCACCTTGATCAGTCTTCAACAGAGCTGCTTCTGTTCCGTTGAACGAGACCTTGCGCTTGTCACCAGCAGGGAGTATTATGATTGGTTCAGTCCAAAGGGACGAGAACCCTGGTTGCAATTCTTCTGTAAACGATACCAAGACGTGCTCCTCGTCGCATTTATACTCCAATGTAAATGTCGATATTTTGGCAGGAGGCGGCGAGATTCCATCGTCCTCATACCATGTAGCGGAATATGTCTTGCCTCGAGAAGAACCTGCAGGCGGGAAGATTTCGACACCTCTGTAATCATCCAGAGGAAGGTTCGCAGGATTCGAAGTTTCGCCAACGGACAGCGTCTGGACTGAGCGTCCAACGGGAATAACTCCGCCGACTTTGGCAAGGACTGGAATGCTTTCGTCCCAATTCGATTCGATCTCGACCCATTGTCCCGCGGAGTAGTATGTTTGAGGATGGTTCACGTCAAGATATTGCAGCTCTAGGTTGCTGTCATCCCTTGGAAGATATACCTTCGCCGATGAGACCCCAGGTTCGTAGACGCCTCCGATGAGAAGCGAGTCTCCAAGCCAGTACTGTGTCTCGCTCTCGGTCAGAATACGATTGTTCCACACCTCGGCATCGGACTCGTATCCCCAGCCTGTCCAACGCTGTGGTGGTATGGCACTCATGTGGCTTTCTAGGGCAAGAGAGTACAAGTATGGAAGCATCTCGTATCGTCGCTTGATGATGTCACGGACCTTTTTTGTAGTCTCGGGATACATCCAGGGCTCGATCACGTCACCGACGCTATTGTTCTCTGGGGATGTCTTAAAGCAGTTGATCGCAAAGCGCGATGAGTAGATTCCGATCTGACACCAACGGACAAGCAGTTCAGGTGACGGCTGGGGCCCTTCAAAACCACCAATATCATGACCGTAGCACTAGCGAAGTCAAATTAGCGTGGCAGATGAAGATGGACGGTCACGGTCTTACCTGCATCATGCACATGCCAGCAGTGAGCGACAGGGCATTTGCGCCTTTCATGCCTTCCCAGCTCGTCACATTGTCCCCGCTCCACGCGCTCGCGCAGTATCGCATGGTACCAGCTGTCGCGCTCCGAGTCAAGATGAAAGGTCTTTCATTTGGTACAACATCAAGTGCAGCATCATGCGAGGACTTGCCCATCAGCTCAGTATGCAAAGCCCTTCCCCAGAATCCGACATTCTTGCTGAACGGCTCCCCGTCTTGCGTAACGGAACTTTCGCTCAAGGCACAACTCCATTGGTCGTTCGGTAGAGTATACTCGTTGTTGTCGTTCCAGATGCAATCGATGCCAGTTCGCTTCAGTTCTCGTACGCCTTCGTACCACCATCGATATCCAGCTTCAGATGTGAAATCGATATGTCCACCAATGCCGCTCTCGCCACCTCCCGCACTCCAGAGCCTAGCTTCTGCGCTCTCGCCAGTGACAGGGTCTGTAAAGAGTGCACCAGCTTTTCGAAGTTTCTCGTACTCTGGGTGGCTTCCAAGAACGTATGGCTTCACATTCGCAATGAGCCGTATGCCCTCCTTGTGATAAGCATCAATGAAGCCTTTGGGATCAGGAAACCTGTGACGATTCCAAGTGAAGACGTTTCTGGTCTTTGGTTCTGTTTCAGCAACAGTGTACCCAGAGGACATCTGGAACCCAGAGCATGGAATGTCGTGCTCCTTGAGCTTCTTCGCAAACCCGATGAGCGCGTCGCAAGCTCTTGGTTCATCTAGCATCGAGTACTTCATGCCGCCAGCCAGATAGCCAAATGCCCATCGTGGAACGAGCATGGGGTAGCCCACCAGACCAGCATATATTTGGACAACGTCCTGGAGTGTTCGACCCATGATGAGGTACTCCTCAAGTCCTCCATACTCTTGCCGGTAGACCTTGAACTTGCCCCACATACCATCCATCTCTGACCCAACGGAGTAAAATCCACGAGCATGGGACGTAGAGAAGATGCCGACGCAGCCATCTGATGTTGCATTGATAAGCAATGGTATATGCTTGTACAGTGGATCCGTGCGATAAACGTCGTATCCGAACGAATCGGTGGCCGAGAGGACGAAGTGTCGGTTCGAGAGGTCCATAGGCGCTGCTTTTTCTCCAAGACCCACATGCAGCGTTCCTTTGTTGTACCGTGTGTAGTGAGCAATCCCCGAGCCATCCGCGACATACGAGCGATTTGGTAGGTCGTAGTGTATAGGAGCAGAGTGGCCGGCAAAGGTCAGCGCGACCTCAGGGAGGCCATTGCGCCAATCAACTGAGGCTTGCACATTACCAACGGACAAAGCCTGGGAAGTCGAAGTCGAAGAAGAGGACCAGTTCACACCATTCAGACTTCTCTCGGGTACTGGGGTACTACGATGAGGAGGAAGAGGATGTTTTTCTGACGTAAAGGTCGTCCTGAAAAGTCCGGGCCTGAGCGCCTCGAAAGTGAAATTGAATATATGTCCATTCTCAGTCGATTGAAGATTGACTTTTGGTTGTGGACCTCGCGATGATTCTCCACTCGTTGGACGCTGGAATTGAGAGGGAACGTATTCCAGTTGAGGCATCGTGACAACACAGGCAGCCAATTGCGTTAAATCTAAAAGAATCGCACGAACAAAGGACCTCTGACGAACACATCCAATTGTCGAGTCCGGAAAAGGCAAAAGGAGCGTTTTTGTAGAGGGCAGCATCGGGCGATGGGCGACCCTAGTTCCCTGTTGGAGATCGGTAACTTCGGCCGATGCTAATCCGCGTTGAGTAGAGTCTTGACCTGGGGCCCCATGGGGATCGGATATATCTTGCCCAGCAGTTTCCAACATGGAAACCGCATGTTTCGTAAATCTAGCTCGTCCTCTGTTCCCCAAATGGCAGATCAAAAGCCGCAACCTGTCGACCCCGACATCAGCAAGAATGAAGCCGAGGCCATTGAGACGGTCGAGAAGCCTGGACCGGGCACGGGCACGAAACGCGTCGACAAGGCTGCCGAATTCTTGAACCAGAACGAGCGCGTTGTCGTTTCCCATGAGGACAATAAGCGCGTTCTTCGCAAGATAGATCTTGTCATCCTTCCAATTCTACTCTCGGTTTATTGCCTCCAGAGCTTAGACAAGACGACTTTGTCTTATGCTTCTGTTTTTGGGATCATCGAAGATGCCAACCTTAACCCCAACAGCGACGAGTACTCCTGGCTTGGCTCTATCGTTTACGTCGCGCAACTTGTCATGCAGCCACTCGTCGCTGTGCTGCTAGTCAAGCTCCCCATCGGCAAATTCTGTGGTATCATGGTCCTTAGCTGGGGTATTATACTCTGTGGCATGGCTGGGGCGAAGAACTTCGGAGGTCTTATGGCAACGAGATTCCTTTTGGGAACTTTCGAAGCTGCTGTGGGTAAGTTGAATGCTTTCAGCGACTCTTGTTGATGCTAAACTTTAGTAGCACCATGCTTCATCGCCGTCGTCCAGATGTGGTACAAGCGAGCCGAGCAGACCAACCGCAATGCCGCTTGGTATGCCATGCTGGGTGTTGTCAACATTCTCGGCTCCCTCTTGACGTACGGGCTGGGTCACATCGTGTCTGATAAGCTCCATTCGTACCAAATTATCTTTCTGTTCTGCGGTCTGCTCACGGTCATCGTATCCATCTTCGTCCTCATCTTCATGCCCGATTCGCCGATGGAAGCCAAGTTTCTCACGCATGACGAGAAGCTTATTGCCGTTGAGAGGCTTCGAATGAATCAGATGGGGGTGTCTTCACGGGTTTGGAAGTGGGACCATGTGCTAGAAGCCTTTTTGGACATCAAGACTTGGTTGTGGTTCTCTATGCTTACTGCAGTATCGTAAGTTCGCGCTCCTGCGCGAAAAGCCAAAGCTAAACCGTATCAGCATACCTAGTGGTGGAATCTCGACCTTCGGACCTCTCATTATTCAAGCTTTCGGGTTCGGCAAGTTTGCTACGATACTGTTCAACATGCCATTCGGCCTTGTACAGATGATCGCAACACTGGGTGGTGCGTGGCTTGCTACGAAGTACAAGAAGAAGTCGCCAATCCTCATTCTTCTTTGCATTCCGCCCATCATTGGCATTATCATAATGATGGCGGTGGGACGGAAGAAGGGGGACAGGGCAGTTCTCTTGGTCGGATACTATCTGACCTCATTCTACCCTGGAATCTCTCCCTTGATCTACTCATGGTCCGGGCAGAATACTGGCGGAGATACCAAGCGTAAGGTCACCACCAGCATTCTCTTCGTCGGCGCAAGTGCAGGTAACATCATCGGGCCGCATCTCTTCAAGCCAGCCGAAAAGCCACGGTATTCGAGGGGATTGCGTTCCAATCTTGCGCTCTTTTGCACCATCGTGGTGCTCGTGCTTTTAGCGATATCCTACATTAAAATCCTGAACCGGAAACATGCTGCGAAGCGCGTGCAGATGGGCAAGTCTGCTGTCGTGGTGGATTTTAGCATGGAGAAGACGGCAGAAAGCGAGGAAGTTGGTGAGATGAATG
Organism: Lophiotrema nucula; assembly: GCA_010015825.1. NCBI lineage: Eukaryota > Fungi > Ascomycota > Dothideomycetes > Pleosporales > Lophiotremataceae > Lophiotrema > Lophiotrema nucula. Next base: position 35,516 of record ML977317.1, on the reverse strand, counting down.
CCAGGGTGGGCGACAAGGCTTTCGATGACATCACGGACCTGAAGAACGAAGATTTCATTTACTTGTATTGAAGCCGGCGTTCCCGTACCTCAGATAGTTCTTGCACCCTTGGATTTGATACGAATATTGACCTAGGTATTGCTTTGTATTCCAATCGAGGATGTTCCATGAGTGCAAGTTACTGAGATCACGACGCGCAAGCAATTGTGACCTGAGATGCCCACATGACTCAGGCAGACTTTGCAACCATCGGCTCATGACATCTCCAACATCGGCTTCCCCGCACACGGCGTTCCATCGGTCTCTCAAATCGGCCCACCTCCACACCGCTAAATGTACCCTCTCGTTCCCCAGGTTTGTCTTTCGTACGAACTTTCCGATCGATGGATGTCGAATTCTCACCACCGCAACCAGCAGAGCGCGCTCGGAAACGAAGAGCCATCAACGCCTGCACCAATTGCCGAACGTCCAAGGTGAAGTGCGATGGCGTTCGGCCGTCATGTCAAAGGTGTCTGCGCAACGACGTCCAATGCGAATATTACGAAGGGGTCAAAGACCCAATCGTGTTGCGGATCGAAGGTCTGGAAGCGGAAGTCCATGCAATCAGCTCAGAGATGGATGACATACGGACGCACGTCTCCAACCTTGAAGTTGATAGATCAGATTCATCTGCCACCGGGCTTACGACATCGAGAGCATTGACGTTACTCGATCCATTGCCTCCGATCACAGCCCCTGCAACGGCTGCATTTGAAGCATCATCATCGCACTCTTTACATATACTGCGCGACCAAATGCTTGTGGGTGATCACGCAGTCGGAAAAGGGCTGATTACATGGGACCAGGCCGCATTGTGGTTTCAGAGGCATGCTGTCCCACGGAACAGGCGATCTTTTGCTAATCGCATGATAGTTTCTTTTCTGGAAGCGTGTGTAAAGAGTCCTTCGTGATAATGCTTGTCATCGGCTGATAAGACTAGCATAACTTTGTCCCCATCTTCTGTTCGAGAACCGACACTATGGAATCCGTCTCTACGCGTAGTGCCTTCCTGTTCGACGCCATAGTCGGCATCGGCTGTCGTGCCGAAGAAGGGTTCAACTCGCCCATCTTTCGTCGTTTGCAGATGCGACTGAGAGAGCACTTGTCGCATGCGCTTATTTACTCCCCGAGTACTCCTTCGTTAGAAGACATACAGGCGATAACCATAATGGCGAGCTACTCTGAAAATGGATTCATCCTCCTTGCTATCGCTTTGAGATTCGCCATGAATCTAGGCTTATCTAATGCGGTGGAGGAGCTGCTGAGCAGGATGTCGCGTCGCTCAAGTGATACTGACGCGAATGAGCGCGAGCTGTACCGTATCGCTAGAGTTTGGTATGGTATTTGCAATCTCGAACTCTTGTAAGTAGCTTCAATGCAACGCCACTCTTAGTGATCACTTATACTGATGTCTCACTTTAGCTTTTCTCTCGACGGTGGCAAAGTCCCCAGTATCACGCTTCGAGCGTCTTCCCGCCGCATTCGTGCTCTCGTCAAACACCCAGAGAGCACTGCGGCCGATGTTCGATTGCTATCTCAGATCGAGCTGAACATCATTCGATCCAATGCATACAATGCGATCATCAATCACAACGGCGCCGATGCTCTGGAGCGAGAGACAATTCTTCGAGGGACTGTAAATGAGACTACTGTTGAGTTGTCACTGTGGGTTGAAGAGTGGGCAGCGATTGTATCAGCCGAGTCGACTTCTCGAACAAGCCCGCTTGCGCTCTTGAATTTACAAATTCAATACGAGTGGGCTGTGATTACACTTCATTTGAAAGCATTATCAGACTCCGGCATTGAAAACATTGCCCTTATGGATGAATTTCAGCAGGACATGGTTCGCACAGCCAAGGATGCAGCAGCACGGCATCTTCACCACTTACTACAGGCGTCTGCTCCACCTTCACCTAATGTCAGTCAGCCAGAACGACTCCAAAGATCTCGACCCACCTATCTGACTACCTTCAAATGGGCGATGGATTATGTTTGGGCAAAGTGTGCGTTCTCCGTTCTCCTCGTCCTCAAGCTCGCACTCCTCCTTCGCGACCCACCAGCCGTCCTCATGTCCCTGTTTCGAGATGCGCATCAAGTGCTCGAGGAGCTTAAGAACATCACCGTGGGCCGCATTTCGTATTTCCAAATCTTGCAAGTCAGCATCGAAAAGTGCGAGGGCGCACTTAACGATCACATAGCACAGCGCAATGGTTCTAACAACGGCGGAAGCATTGGCTTGAACGACGAGATGGGAGGTGGAGAGGAGACTCAGGCTGAGAAGGACTTCGAAGGCTATGTTCCCAGCGAGTTCGTGTTTGAGTGGGATTTTCCAGGTCTAAATCTGAGGCATATACCGCTCGGATGGCAAGATCTTTTCACTGATCTCGACAACGTGTTGTGATCGATGGAAACTGCTGTCGCGACTTGCCTCATTGACCAAGAGCCAGATCCTTGGTGTAATAAGAATAGTTCAGCGCTGCTCCTGTCTTGAAAAGACAACTTCTAAGGCCCATTTACTAGCTCGTCTTGCGTATATACAAGGTGAATTGCTATTAGCCTTTTCTTCCTACGTTTCGAGATACTTTCAATTACGATGATTCCCATTCTAAGCACATGCCGCCAAAATTTTGTCTGCCTAACATGGATGTTACCTGCGTTATGTACAAGATCTAATAGCGGTGTTTGATCAGGACCATTAATAGGCATACGCGCGACAAGTGCACCTGCAGCGAAACCATCTTCTTGGAATCCATATCGCTAAAGCGAAAAGATATGCTCCATGCTGCTTGTTGCCTATGGTCTACTTCTTAGAGAAGCTTAAACCCGAGGTATGTGCAGGAAGAACCAGATACCCTTAAATCTTAGAAGTCGGCACTGCTTTGCCGCCTTTGGGATGTTCACTGTCCCACTTGTCCTTAAGAATCCTGGCATGCTCCGCCTTCTTAGTAAAGCCGTCGAATAACTTAGGCCAGCCGCCTCCAAGTGAACGAATATCAACCGGTCTGCCAATCGTCACATCCATGTATGTAACTGAGCCTTTCACTTCAGCGACAATGGCCTGTTGCTGCAAGGAGAAGAGTGAAGTAGTTCCACTGTTCCTGGTAGGCTCGATACAATCCTCGCGATAGGTGGCAATGAGCTGAATCAATATAAGCTACGTCGTGTAGACAATGTCTCTTAACGGGAGGGGACGTACTGAATCAGGATACTTGACCTGCCTCCGGATATCAAGCTCATACTTCCTGACAACGGGAACTACTGTCTTGGCGAGGATCATGTTGTTGTATTCTTCCTCGCTTAAGAACTCGTCGTAGCTTTCCATGATCCTATGGAAGCAAGTGCCAAGGAAAGTCATGTACTGTGAGTGCATGACGTGACCGAAGGGGTCCTGATCCTCCGCCCATACCACGCCGCGCTCGACCATTGTTTGAGGATCATAGCCCATACTCTCAAGAGTTGCGAGCGCTTTAGCTCTAAGAGCGGCGTATGGATCGGAATTGGGGTGTGGGGTTGGAGCACCCGCCCCGTCGTAGGGAGAATTGTACGCCGACTCGGCCAGACGTGATTTGCGAGGGGAATTATTGCTGTCCGTCATATTGAGTGGGTAAGAGACTGCAAGGTGTGGTATGTCTCTTCTGGATCTGTAAAGGTGAGATGCTGTGCCGCACCGCTTATCAAGCAGCTAACGCCGGAGACTTTGTCTTACCCTGGACTATCAACCCGGAAAGGTCCGGTAAGGCAGAATCCCCGCCTTGAGCCCCAGAACAATTTACTTTTGTAGGTGGAGTGACTACCAGCTCTTGAAATACTTATAATAAGTCTGCTGTCTCCAGCGCAAAGCGTTCAAATACAACTAAGTTTAGCGACTTTGTAGCGTCTGGAAAGCAGTTGGCAGTTCACTGGGTTTCAGGATAGTTTAGAGGATAGAATACCCGTGGCAGACGCGGCCGGTGGCTCGTAGACCTCGAAGTTGCTGAACGGCAGGGCTATCACCGTGCAAGTCAGAGGAAGGCACAAATGCTGGGTCGATCTGGTAAAGCCGGTCACTTAACTCAGGTGGTGGCAGGAGGGTTTAGTCGTTAGACGTGGAATTGAGTTCCAAATAACGAGAGCGTTTTCAACATCAGACTAGTTTGGGCTAGATAGTAGTGGTGCATGTACATCATCATCTAGCCAAGTAGAAGCAATAGATCAGAGGCCACTCATAGATCATCATCTTGTTCTACGTGAGTTCCTGGATAACCACTATAGGCTCTCTACCTTTCCTTTACCTACCACCATTACCATTCTTGTATGACATCATCTTCTTCACCTCCCATTCCCAAGCCGTCAAGTTAATATTTTCGCCATCTTCACCCTCGCCTATCATTCGCCTCATGCTCGCGTCTCTTTCAGATCTCACCAAGATCGCTAGGCTGTATCGATCCACAAAACGCTGTTGACCGGGTGCAAAGTTGATTCGATGCACGTTACTTCGCAGTAGACCGCCGGTCCATTGTACCATAGCATCCCCTAGATTCACGATCAGGCAGCCTGGTTGTGGCCGCACCCACATCCAAGCGTCATTGTCTGTCGCTGTCTTGCCCGGCGTAAGGATTAGCAGACCGCCCAGTACGTTCGAGAGAAGTGTAAATGGTGCCAAAGTCCGTATGATGATGCATACTTGTGCGGAGGTCTTCCTTTTCTGGGCTTGCATAGGCTTGATGAGGCAGACGACTGTGCCGGAGAGTTTGGTCGGTATCTGTAGGGAAGTGAAGGCATGTGGCAGCATACCTAGCTGGGTCGCAAGGGTAGTATTGATGATAGAAACGATACTCTGACCATGCTGGAGGAAGGACCTAAAGAGGGGAAGGTGGGTGTGTACTAGCTCCGGGAGCGGTTGTAGAGGTACATTTCTAAGCAGACCATCCTGGCTAACATTGAACCATTCGAAACGATCGGGATTGTTGGTTTCGGTTCTAGCACTGCCTCGGGGCTTGAAACTGTTGTTCATTAGGCGGAACACATAGGTGGGCTGAAGTAGTGTGAGACTTAGCCAAGGAAGCTCTTTGGAAGATCACTCTGGTAATTGGCCTTGGCTTCGTCAGGTAAACTCATGATATCTTTGCCAACCCCAAATAGGGCATCAATCTCCGCGATGACGTTCTCGCGAAATGGGTCCCCGCGCAGTTGCAGTAGGAAGAAACCCAGCTGCTGCATGCGGCGAGGACAGTCTTCGCAGCTGAAGCATCCCCAGAGTTCAGGTCAGCCAGCGAGTTCTGATCCTAGACGAAACCAGCTCCGATATATCGTGGATTTCGACGACTTGTGCTTCATCGTCCTCTCTGCTGGAGTTGTCACAGGCCCACTCTTCGATCATGGATACTATCGAGCGCTGGTTGTATCTAGTACCCTCATACAGGTCTTTGGGCTTATGATGCGGAGTCTTGCAAAAGAGCACTATTAGCTCTTTCTGAGTCAGTCGATTTGCGTGGGTCTTGGAGCTGGAATCATCTTCACTCCCAGCGTCGCGGCCGCTTCAATCTATCTTACCGACCGTGCCGCTCGGGCAAAGGCGATGGGCCTAGTGACATATGGAAGTAGCATTGGTACGTATGCAATATTTGTGTTTTCCTGCATCCCTAACTCCATGTAGGTGGCATCATCTATCCCCTTATGTTCCGCAGTCTAATACGCTCAACGGGATTTCCATGGGCAGTCTGTAGTATCGCGTTTGTGGTTCTGGGATTATGTCTTATATCCTATCTCAACGGGGAATTCTCAATAGGAATTCTCGAGCTATCATAATGGTAGTAGATATAACTATACAAGTTTGACGTCCCGGATCTCAAGCATAACCGGAGCCAGTACCTTCTTGGCATATGTGGTATAGTATTCGAAGGATTCTCCTGCTGTGGTATATCTTGGAGACAGAGCGAAGCACGATCCTAACCGGCAGGGGTATTTGAGGAGCGACAGTCTCGCGACCTCGGTGAGGATTCGACCTCCCTTATATCATGACGCCTACAGACTTATCAGGACTGCTTCCCCAGCCGTAACCGAAACCTTGTCCTCCAACACTCCCTCTGTCTTCTCTGTACCAACGATACGGCCACTTGCATCAACATGTTGACCAGCAAACGTGATGTTCTCCTTCGTATCCACGCCCGGAGCTGTAAGACGTCGGACAGTCGCCTTCGACCAATCGCCAGCAGATGAAGGCAGTCTAAACACGGTTCTATTGCGCCTAGAAACCGACATGGTCGCATTGAACTCTTCCAAATTGACAACGGCGACAGACTCCAACTTCGATGTACTGTAGATGCCGTACGCTGTAAGCGAAGTGGTATTAACCAGGCCGACAACCTGCTTGTTACCACCCGCCAACGCCTTTGCCGTGAAAAGATTTCCATAATAAAGTGGCTTCGCAAAAGGTGCCGTGCCATTGATGATGATGGGCTGCCACGCGCTGTAACGGTAAGGCGTTCCCATGTGGAAGTACATCCTGGAGACGTTGGTTCCGGCGCTGTAGAGGACGTAGTCGATGCCCCACAGTGCTGCGCCGAAGACGTCGGAGACGTTCGCTGTACCTTGCTTGGAGATGGAGTTTGTCTCGCCAATGACATAGTCGATACCTAGCGCCTTGGTTTGGTTACCTAAAGCTTCGTGGTACCGGAAAAGCGACGTCATGTGGAAGTGATCTAGTAGGTTCTTGGCGAGGGTTGGAAGCGGTGCTTGATTCGCGCCCATGTACTGAATCGCACTGTCAGCAAGGCGGTTCCGTCGTTGGTGAAGTATTACTAACATCATGGTCAGCAACAGTGGCCAAATAACCTCCCTCTGCTAGACCATCTTGTAGAACGTTCGCTACATTCCAGACGACTGGCGATCTGCTCAGGTTTCTCGGCGCTGTAAAGGCGCAACCTTGGAAACGTGGCTCTGGAAGACTCGTGTTGGCTGCGATCGCTTTCGCAAACTGCTTCCATTGAGCAACGTAGTCCTGTCGAGTCCAATTGGCCGGTCGCCGGCTGGTACCTGCCCACCCTGCGCAAGTCAATACAGGCTCTTGACCTCAAAAAGCACCACGTACCGTTTGGTTCATTGCCGATTTCAAAAGCGTATATACTCTCGCCGAGCGCGTCCCATGCGGCAGAAGCCTCAAGCACAGTCTGTTTAAGCCCAGCCTGGCCATCGTAGAAATTAAGGTTGTAGATGTACTTGGTACCTTTCGGAAACTGGCGGAAGCTCTGATGCCAGTTTGGTCCAATGGACATCGCATCCGGTTGATCTTCCCACGTGCCATGATTGTAGATCAAGATCACGCCATCAGTTTGGTTGGGATAGTAGGTGGCCCTGTTCGAAGTTGTGCCGCCAGCGCGGATGATTGGAAGAGCTCCAGAGATGTCTTCAAGATTCTGAAGAAGCTCATGAGAAAATTTGTTGGGGTGGCTACATGGATGTTAGTCTTCGAGCTCTTGCGGACTACCCAACATCTGTCGCACGTATTGTTACCAGCATAATCGTTCATGTAGCTGAACTCAATCGAGTACGATTGATAGTTGGCATCGACAGTCAAATGCCCAGCTGGTGGCTTAGGGGGAATACTGAGTTCCACCGTAGCTGTGGGAACTGCATCAGAAAACCCCGTTATGAGCGCAAATGTGGTTATTGCGATACGTGAGCCCTTCATGATGATGAGTGTAACATAGAATGGAGTGGTACTCAGACGTAGATGTCGCGTTGAACTGCGCACTCGAATTGCATGTTTTCTTCTCAAATTGTTCTTCCGTCCGGCTTACTTTCTAAGAAATTGACGATGGACCATGTGCGTCACGGCTTCGGCACAATCGTGCGCGACTCTATTTCAGCCTAATACGTCTTAACCTGTTGTGCACACGCTCCGAGGCTGATCATCGGCGCTGAATAGGCGGGAAAACTGTGTCTCTGTGAATCGGCACGGGCGGAAACTAGACTTCTGGGTCAGCCTTTGAAGTGATGATAATATTGTCTTGAGCGGTCGTTCTAGCTGTATGTTGACAATTCTCACGTCTCTCTTCGTGCCTGACGATCTTCGTTCCCCCGCAATGTCTCGGTCTATCTCATCCCGCCACATCTTTGACGACCTCATTTTTCGTGTATACCCCGGAAACCATTGATGTAAATTACCTTTGAGTGTGAAGCCTCGCGCGCTCGAGTCTACGTCGTGAAATCCACTTTCAGAGAACTACGGCGACGCAACAGCACACGATGCGGTTGAATATCGTCCACCCACCTAGAATCGCGTCGTATGCTTCTCACGGTGATATCAACGTGCGATGTGTTCCACTCACCCCGGCTGTGAGTCTACTTTATTGTCCGCAACCCAAATGAACTTTTGGTTAACAGGCGACTCCGGGCGATCCAGGGCGAAAGCTTAATCCTACAACAATGGTCGAAGTTGAACCGAACTCCCAAGGAAAAGACCCGGGCAAGAGAAGCCCATCAACCTGAAACGCTGGTTGCAAACGTCGAGGCTTTCCTTCGACGGTGTTATTCCGTCAATGTATGCAGCCTCATCCTTCCAATTCGTCGCGTACTTGGTGGGCAGCTTACAGGGCGATCCATCCACGTGCTTGACACTCGACGCAGATCTAAGCCTGGAGCATGACCGCGAAGAATCGGATTGCGCGCAGGACGCGACTTTTTACGAGCCCGTAGGTTGGTTATGGACCGGCTTCCATGAGATGCACTGAGACAACAGCATCCAGTCCCACGAGCGACTCCGTTCATTAAGAAAGCCTAACGGTTTGGTATATGAGGTAACGACTTCTTAGGGCGTCATGGTATGGCCAAGATTCTGTGAGCATTATCTGAAAGAGGAAATAACAATGCTGGGTTATTATATGAGCAGCTTTCTATATTGTTCCCATCGAAAGTAATCTCGGCCGAGCTGACAAACGCGAACGTATTCAGTACACTGCTCCTCAGCCTGTGAGAACGTTGTAAGCATACAGCGGAGCCATCATTCCAAATATCTCGTGGCGGTGTCGTTACCTTGCTCCAAGCAAGTCCTGCAACATCGAAGGGTACCACAATCGTACATGTCTCAGCTCTTGGCTTTCATTCAGCTGTCGCGACGTCCGCGAGCACAATACTCTAGCGGTGAAGCTTGAATAGCATTGCTAAGGAATGACCAAAATCGTGGCCTCCATTGATTCCCAGATGAGTGGCATCTATAGCCGCATAGTTAGCAATGCATGCTCAAGGAGGTCCGCACCAGGACGTAGCGTAGGTATATAGATCCTCAAACAATTCGCTTCCACGACCACAATCATCATCGAATTCCAACTCATTCATCAACACTCCCAACGCTTCGACACCCACATTTCTTAACCATTTCGCGTTCAGCTTCTTCGAGCGTTCATTCATCCAGTCCAAAATCTTCGCACAATGCGCTTCTCATCCATTTCAGCCATGACCTCCGCTTCTCCCTCACCTCCGCCCTCCCCAGCAAGTGAGACGACCCGAACAACCGCATATTCGCAGCACGCATATCGAGATACTCCGACCGTGGCTGTCAAAACTTAATCCAGAGTATCATCTACACGCAACTCGCAACCATTCCTACATGGACAACAATCACAGAGGACATTCGCAACGAACAGTTCGCAGGTTCTGTCATTCTGGAAGCGATCACTCCAAGGTGCATCGTCATCGAAAGCGCTGCAGGATTTCCGGCCAGAGCGTTCAGCGACTTACAGCCGGAGGTACCGGAGAATGGGGTTAGGAAGTGCATGAGCTTTACGGAAGAGCTCAATAATGGACAGACGCATGATCTGAATCTGGACAAGACGAGTGTTCTCTGTACTGGGCAGTGAGTGCAAGCGAACGGAAGCGAAAGAATATGGAAGCCAGACGAGCGTAAAGGGTAGGGAGCAGATCAAGTATTGTGAGAGAAGAACGCAACGGTGCATATATAGTCAATGAACAAATAGAAATAGACTTTGCTTCGCATCTCCTCGTGTTCTGCAGTAGAAAGACTGACTGTAGGTGGAGGGCATTTCGTCGTCCAACAACGTCGCAAAGTGTCCGTGACGTCAAGACATGTAGGAACACGATACGGACCCCTCATGTGGCGCATTTTGTACACTCGGAGCCCGACGGATACGGCAGGAGTCTTAAGTCTTAAGTTGGAAAGCTTATCGAAATTAAGTCGCCTGGGCGAAGTAGGGCAGGTTGATGAGCGCGACCCTGACGCTTGCACTAAACAGGCAGGCGGCCACCGGATCATCGCAGGAACGAACGAAGGAAGTCGAGGGATTCCAGGATTGAGGGCGAATGCATATAATAAGGTGCGGCTCCTCGATTGAACCCTCTTGTTCTTTGCTCGCAGCGACTTCGTTCCTATCAATTTGTCCCTTACGATGCGGTCCACGGCTCTTTTCGTTGCGGCTCTTTCGGCGGGACTGTGCGTCGCGAAACCCTTCCAGAATCGCGCGTACGCGGTCAAGGAAACGCATCTGCTCCCGCACGACTTCAAGCGCGAAAGCGATGCACCGTCAAACCATCTCATTCGTCTTTCAGTCGGCCTCAGGCAGGGCAGATTCGATGAGCTCGAGAAGCATCTTTACGAAAGTGAGTTCCACATTAAACGCTGGCGCTAACCCCGCCATCCGGGATACGAGCGCCACTTATACTAAGGTACTTCCATACTAACGAGGACTAGCATCTGACCCCGATCACCCGCGTTATGGACAGCATCTTAGCGCAGAAGAAGTCAACGAGCTCGTGAAGCCAGGCAATGAGACGCTGGACTTGGTGCGCGAGTGGCTGCACGAGCATGTCGAGCCCCAGCATATCGAGTGCAGCCCGGCCGAAGACTTCATGTCAATCACGCTACCCGTTGCCAAAGTCGAGAAGCTATTAGACACCAAGTATGCCGTTTATCGCCATGTCGATGGATCCAAGTTGATCAGGACTCTGGAGTGGAAGCTACCACTGCATTTGCACGAGCACATCGACGCCATTCAGCCCACGACATCATTCTTTCGCACCGTCCCTCAGGCCCGAACCCTTGTAGAAGTTCCAGATCAATCGAGTGAATCGGTCAACTCACTGTCCTACAAGCACGTCAAGAACCCAACGGTCGCCAAGGTCTGCGATACTGGTGGCGTCACGCCGCTGTGCTTACGCACTTTGTACGAGACGGTCAATTACGTGCCTAAAGTCCCCGGCAAAAATCAAGTCGGCCTCGCCAACTACCTTGGCGAAGTCAACAACAGGTCTGATGCGCGAATCTATCTCGAAAAGTACCGTCCTGAAGCCGTCAAAGGTGCTGATCAATTCAAAGAGATTTCCATCGCAGGTGGCACGCTCTCGCAGTTTCCCGCCACGCCAGGCACAGGAGTCGAGGGAGCACTCGACGTTGAGACGATCCTTGGGATTTCATGGCCAACGCCGTTGCTCGGCTGGTCGACTGCAGGGGACCCGCCATTCGTGCCAGATGCAGACAACCCAGAGGTCGACAACGAGCCGTATCTAACATGGGTTAACTACGTGCTCAAGCAGAAATTCATTCCGCAGGTGATCTCCAACTCGTACGAAGACAACGAGCAAACAGTCCCGATCTCTTATGCGAAGACTGTTTGTTCACAGTTCGCGCAGCTTAGTGCTCGGGGCGTCTCTGTCATCTTTGGCAGCGGTGACGGTGGTGTTGGCGGTGTGCAACCTGGAGGCTCTTGTCTCTCGAACGTCAACAATCAGACCAGCTTCATTCCCCTGTTTCCCTCCAGCTGTCCGTATGTCACATCCGTTGGTGGTACGGTCGGCTTCACGCCTGAAGTCGTAGCCTACGACCCGCGAAACAAGTACTCTTCTGGAGGCGGCTTCAGTAATCATTTTGCGCGCCCCTCGTACCAAGACGCTGCTGTCAAGTCTTACCTAGCCACCATCGGGGATGAATTTGCAGGCTTGTACAACTCATCCGGTCGTGCCTACCCCGACATCGCGGCCTACAGTGTCAATTACACGATCATCTGGAATGGCACTCTCAGACACGTTGATGGGACAAGCGCAGCCACTCCGACGATAGCTGCTATCTTCTCACTCCTAAATGACGCGCTGATTGCGGCTGGGAAGCCAACACTAGGGTTTTTGAACCCTTGGCTTTACAAGAAGGGCTACAAGGCGTTCATAGATGTGACTGAGGGCTCGACTTTGGGATGCAACACAACGGGCTTCCAAGCCACCAAGGGATGGGATGCAGCTTCTGGTTTCGGCACCCCGCGGTTCTCCAAGCTCTTGAAGGCTGTCGGGTTGGATGATGGGTATGGTCACTATTAGGTAGTCGCCTCATCTCACCGAACGTGGACTGCGAGTAATCACAATCACTCAAAATTTTTAGAACAGCGAGTTTGACCCATGACACGTTCCATTCTCTTCCCTGACCAGTCGCATATGTTGACTCTCCCATATTCTGCTTCTAGCCCTAGCTTAATAGCGGTATCTTCGATCTCCCTATCTACCTGCTCTTGCTTAAGTTCAAGTTGTCGCCCATAGTCTCGGTATATCTCCACGTCTGAGTCGCTCTTAAGACAATCATTTGCCATTCCGTTTTCCCACACTCTCGCCACCTCTTCCTTCATTCCCGAAGCTAACGCACAATGTTCCTTATACGCATCTACAAAATCAGAGTCTGCGAGTCACCAATCGAACAGCGCCGTATCAATGTCGTCTTCAATGTTACGGATATAGCTGAAATCGACACAGTTGCTAAAACCTGGATAAGAAATCCGCATGATCTGAGCGTTTCCATCCAAGGTTCGAACGCGCAAGTAATCTTGAAGTAGCTGATGTGCGATTTGATATGCAGGCGCACGTGCTCCGAAGCAACGAGCCCAAAGCCCTATGCCTAAGCCAACCACATATCCGCAGTCAGATGAGCCAAGGATTCCTATCGCCTTTTCTCTTCGAAGGTCCAATGTGGTCGGCAGTTCGGCGCTCAATCGATAGCCTTCCATGTTCAGTCCACGATCCATCAGAGTTTGGACGGAAACCATGTGCAGGAGGTATTTTCGTGGAATCTTCCACGTGAAGTCATACTCGTATCGGAGATGTCTACATTTTTCGTGCCCATATTGCTCGGCCAGTTTTTCTGCATGATGGTATGCATAGTTCTCTGTGTTGGGGACATGAACAAAAGCGATCCATATCGTGTTCGGGGCTTCTTCGTTCTCGTACACTTTGTTGGCCGCTCGTCGAAGAGTATCGATGACCCGGCTGCTCACGGAAACTAGAGCTGTTCGGACATGCGCATCAAGTAGCAGGTGGTTGCTGAATTCCAGAAAGAGCTCTTGCTCTGATAGCTGCCTAGTGCTGCATCCTTGCCGGAGACAAGGCCACCAGCGCTACTCTCTAAAAAACACCGATAGAAGTAACGTCTCGGCTCGACCATGACTTTGGAGTTCTACTCTTTTTGTGTATTTCACATCGAACTAGCTAAACTCTCTCTGCTTATTGAAAGATTTTTGTGTGTTGGGAACAGTGTCGATACGAACAGGAGATTAAGGCTGACCCAGCAGATGAAGCCAAGCGCGGCGAAGATTCGAAGGTACTAAAGGATGACAGAGACCTTACAGAAGAATGTCGCGGGGCCGTGCATGATGCCGGCATAGGCATTGAACTGAGCTAGGTGATCAGCTTCTCTGTGAACCGAGAACTGGACTTGAACGGCGTACTCGTAGCTGTTGTAGCCACTCCCGCCAGAGAACCTGCCAGGAATGCAAACCAAGCCCATGATCAACTTCAATACGTCCGAGAACGATTCCTGCTAGGAGTAAAGTCTGTTAATTTTCAGCGGCATGTTACTATATTAGCGAAACGTCAATGCGTAGATACGTACAAAGCCAATCAGAATAGCGCCTGTGACCATTATCAGAGGATCTACCTAACATTATCGGAGGTACAACTCTTACAGTCGGCAACATCAGACTTTCGAATGATTGCAATCTTTGTGTAACCCCGCAAAGCAATGAGTGTACCTGGAATCACCGTACACAACGTCACCATGGCGTAGAAACATAATTGCTTGGATGAAGGAGTATTCGAGGTTGCATCTGCGCCGGGCGGAGGGTGAAGAACAAGAATCGCAGCGTCGCAGCCTTTTGCTGTGGTGAGAGCTCAGACAGATCCGACATGCTTGCTGAGAACAGACGCTGTCAAATTCGAAGTGCTGGAAGTGGGCATAGCAACATTTATACGATACAACGCACATCGAGTAAGATGTACTCAAGAGCAATCAATCAAACTAAAGGATGAAATTATGGGAGCCCAAACGTCTTACATTGCCCCATGGGGAAACCACGACCGGGCTGAGGCACATTACACAGAACAGCCACCACGCAAGAAGAGGCGCAGTCTTGGAAACCTTGCATAACATTCACATCGCTTCCTAAAGCAATGCTTTTTCTGCCACCGTGGCCCCGTAAAAACATCTAGCCAAGTTTCATCTCAGCAGGCACAGGGAGCACTTTTCTTATCCGTAAGTCGCCGATGAAGACATCGTTTCCAATTTTACAGCCCCAACCACCGGAAATAAATATCAAAGAGTGTAAGGCGATGGAGCTTTTCGGTGTGCTCGATTCCCGGGACGGTAGCGCCATTCCTTGTAGAACTGCTTGAATCCCTCTCGAGACGCTCTGCTCAGCATGTATTTTGCTTTCGCCTTGAGTGCGTTGTCAGTATGTGTTTGCCAGTCGTCCGATTCATCCGTTGGCTGCCGCTCCAAGATCTCTCGCGGAACGATTTGATCGAGTCCTTGCCAGAAGGCGGGCTCTTTGCCAAGCTGATCGCAATAAGCGTGAAGGGCTTCCACATGCGCGACATGTAGCGGCTTATCGTCTCGGCGGCTGATAAAGAGAGTGCCAGGAAGAGCAGTCCATTGCTCCGGGTTCATCGTTGTGAAATACTGGTTTTCCCCGCCTGGATCACCGTTGAAATGTCGGCCTCGCCATGAGAAGCCCTGCGCACAATGTCGCAAGAGCAATGAAATGCCAATAGCTTCGCCGATTGGGAGCGCTAGAGACGTACACGGAACAGAGTCTCCTGTCAGTTTCGTTGCTTCCA
This sequence comes from Lophiotrema nucula, assembly GCA_010015825.1. NCBI lineage: Eukaryota > Fungi > Ascomycota > Dothideomycetes > Pleosporales > Lophiotremataceae > Lophiotrema > Lophiotrema nucula. The sequence continues at coordinate 20,396 of ML977317.1, read as the reverse complement.
GTTGCTTTCGCCCAAAAAGAGCTTGCTCGCCAACGCAGGTCATGCTGACTCCAGGCATAGGACCCGTTGCCTGAGTCTGCATCCTGATCACGAATTCGTCGCGAGCCCACCGTAAGTGGTCCACAATGTCCCGGAAGTCCTTAGTGTTTATATCTTCCTCCTGGGCAAAGATGAGCAGCGGTCCTCCATAGAAGTCATTGTCTGCATCGATGTTCTTGAACGCCCCCGTGGCAACACTGGCCTCGTATTTGTCCCTGCGGCGCACCATCATGAACATGGTCTTTTGGAGGTCCCTGTGAAGAATCTTGTTCGTCCTGAAGATAAGGAGACACTGCAGCACCTGCTCCTTACTCAGTTCCTGTATGTCACCGATATCGGCAACGATATGTCCGTTGTTAGGTATATCGCGTAATTCGATGACCGCATCTGTATCTGCGAACATGTCCCGGGTTGCGATGCCAATCCAAGTGAATCGGGGAGTATCCTCGTGTTCGCCGAAGTAGAGCGCTCGACGATGTACCGTTGAGGGGCGATCGTCGTCCGAAAATTTGAGGAACGGTTTGCAGACCAGCTTGTGAACGGGCCAGTCTTGTTCTTGGCAGCTCTGAGAGCAGTAGCGAATGCAGTCGCATCGTGAGCAACAGTTGGATCCGGGCTTATTGCAAAGCGCGCAGAGCTGCGCTGCAGCTACACGAGGGGAATCCATGCTGCGCGAGTGGTTCGGTTTGACGAGAGTGCGATGGTCGTGTGTGCGGGCAGGGTGTGGCAGACTTCCAAACGCACGTGCTTTCACCGTTTAGTGAGGTGAATACCGGGGTAGTGCCGTTTGCCTCGTAACCTCTCACGTGCCCCCGCGGCGAGAAGAAAGGACAGAACCTTGACTCAATGATTATGAAACGCTTTCTGTATTCTAGGTATGACTAGATGTTAGAACCTGGTATCATAGCTTTACATTCAAAGTCCCACCCAACTTACATCTTACCACTTCATAGACCTCGATATTCGGTTTGCACGATTGAGAACTACCCATCCCGACCGTTGCATACTTCTTACAGACTCTTACGACATGTCTCAAGACCCTCGAAATGGGTGGTCCACAATCCAATCTACATGCAATAGATCGATACCCGATTCACGAAGCTGTGATGTTGTCATTCCAACGCTCTTGGCGAAAAACCGGCGCCGTGCAGCGAGTGCAAAAGGCTCCACATGACTCTTCGTATGGATCCTGATCGCTAGCCGTGGTTCAGCCGCTGAAGGTTCGACGGTAAACCGTCCAAGAGATTGCCTGCGGCTTCTTGGTCCGTGACACGTTGACCGAATAGGAAGAAGAGCAATGTTTGGCTTTGAGCCCGGCAACGCTAGTAAAGGGGCCTTCGCCACTTGAGCCATGACCTTCATGTTGTCCAAATGATACATGTCTTCGACTATGTTGCCCTAATATCCCTGCTCTTGTCCAGACAGCCCTCGCGCAGTATAGCTCCGCGACTGGAGGCGATACTCTTGCTGTATTCCCCACTGATAGCTTCGCGATCGGATGCATACGTGTCGTTCGTCCTACCAACCGGGCTGAGCGGGTGATCCTCCAATGCCTCGAACGTCCCGTTCCTCTGCGGTGTCGCATTTTTGTCACTTCGCCCTGAGCCCGATATACTGCTGAAGAGTCTGGGAACCAAGTTTTTAAGGACAGGTACGCAAGCGAGGATGATGCCAATCGATGGCTCGAGCATGGACCAGACAAGCGCGCTGGTGACCGAATGGGTTGCGTCGCTGTAGTCAACGGTAAGGAGTGCATGGAGGCGAACGATGCTGACAACGCATACGCTAAGAAGATCGCAAGTTAGAAATGTCTCGCGTCCTACAAAAGTTGCCAACTCACAAGAAGCCGGTCGCAAAAACGGCGATCAAGCCGATCTTGCTCGCCATCCGCATCTGCAGGCCCCAGATGACTGGCATGGGTAGACAAAGGACAGCCAAGTCAGTGATGATGTTTAGAACCCCAGTCAGAATATAGGACAGAACTCGATTGCCGCAGTGGCCGTTGGGGATCGTGGGGTCCCAGTTGTAGGCAAAAGGCCGGCAGAGGAGGAAGGCGCTCAGAATGACTGTGGAACACCATAAAAAGATGATCACGACCAGGATTTTGGCGGCGAGCTGCAATGAGGGTACGGAAAAGACGCGGCAGTAGAAGAGCAAGATCGAGAGCTTCGTGGCTGTGAGGGCGGTCGCCCAAAGAATTTGGACTGGGATGAGGACCTGCGAAACGGTAAATATAGGTGCATAAGAGTCGCACGATTTTATCTAAACGCGCTTACTTTAAGAAAGATAGTCAATCGATCCGGTCCATAAGTACTGACAACGTCAACGGCATGTAGGCCAACGCCGCAGTACAATGTGCCAATCATATCGCATGCGATTAACCCATTGCACAGAACCTACGAAGATATTAGTCCAAGCGCTGCAGGGAAGAATCATATACATACGAGCGCAACGACAATGAGGTAATCATCCCATTGGAACTGCACGTCCTTCAACTTCCGTGCAAGGAGACGACAGCTGACGGCTGTGGTGGTCAATATGGCGAACGTGATTTGGACGCCAAATGCAAGCCGTTGCGGCTCTTCCACTATGGAAACAAGTCGGCCTATCATATTTCTGCCAGCAGAATATCGGTCCGACGACTACAGAACGAGCAGTGAACTCATAGGTAAGGTTCAGGCTAGATAAGACGGCGCACCGCCTCTCTTAAGAGAAATGAGCCGCAAGGATACCGTCCCTCTCGCGCGGTCAACGGAGCGAAAGGAATATAAGGTTAGCACGAACGGGGACTCTCCTGTATGCGACCAGTGTCAAAACGGTGCGGTGCGGCGCATTGTGGGGACAGCACGGACAGTACTGCATCCATTGGCGACTGGACTCTCGCCCTGTGCAAATATTGAAGCAGTTCGTGGACAGAAAGAGCAGAACACGACTCGCGAATGCGCAATGTTTCTCTCACTCAGCTTAGATGGTCCGAATGAGATTCAGGTGGGGAAAGAAATCGTCGGGACTTCAATCATAATCATCGAGATCCTGGCGTTTGAAGTTGCTGGTGGCTTGCCGGCAAAGATCCAAGCGGCTGATGAACCCTGCGAGGAGTCCACGTTATTTGCTAGGATATCGATAAAGGGCGACCTCGCTTGCCAGGCTCGGGAGGTCTAGACGCAAGGAAGCGGGACGCTCGCTATCCACAGGTCGCACGGGGAAGAAAGTCGCTCTCCACGTAGCCTCCCCAATTCCCGCTGCGCAACCTCAGTGTTTCGTACCCCGCCCACTATTTTCGTCTTACAACATGCTGTACTTCCTGCCGCTCGTGGGAGCTGCTGTGGTTCTTGGAATCGTCATTCGGCGACGTTACTTGTCCAGCATTTCCGACCTGCCGGGTCCGTTTCTCGCTTCCTTCTCCGTCGCGTGGCAACTTTGGAGGATTGTGAAGGGTGACATTGACCGGCAATGCAGCAAGCTGCACGAGAAATATGGCGAGTGCAATACCTGTAGACGCATGGGACTGTGCTGAAATGAGCAGGGCCGTTTGTTCGCATCAGCCACGAAGAGGTCAGCCTCTGCCACCCTGACGCGATTCGACAAATCTTACTCAACCCGCTGCACAAAGTACGTCTGGTTACGAACCACATATATGAGAATGTTGAATTATCTAAGGAATGATGCATGCTCACCCCGAAACAGTCGGACTGGTACAGCGTTGTTGCCTTACCAGATCAACGCTTTCAAACACCCATGTCTACACTTGACCCAAGAACGCACGCTCAGAGGTCGAAGAATCTTGCGGCAGGCTTCGCCATGTCCCACGTAATAAAGTCGGAGCCTTATGTTGACGATGCCATCCGGCTTCTGAAGAAGCGCTTGGTGGAATTCTCGATTAGCAAGTCAGAGATACACCTGGACCACTGGTTCAACTACCTAGCATTTGACATTCTTGGCGAGATCGTTTTCTCTCGGGCCTTTGGATTTCTTGAAGCTGGAAAAGACCTTGGTGGGTCAATCGCCAACTCGAAGGTTCTATCGCTATATGTTACATTGGCTGGATTTTTCCAGGGCATCCATCGACTGACACTTGGCAATCCCATTATCAGTGACCGGAAACTCATGCCGAGCCAACACATATTTGATACTACGTTGCGTGCTATTGATAGTAGGCAGAAGAATCCCCAAGTGCGGAAGGACATCTTATCCTTATGGATGAAACAACGAGCAGAGAATCCGGACAAATTCTCCGAGAAGGAGCTTTATGGCTGTGTTAATATGACAGTAGGCGCCGGGGCGGATACCGTCAGCGCATCGTTCCAATCATTCTTCTATCATCTCATCCGAAGCCCGCATCATCTTGCGAGGGTAAGGAAAGAGATCGCCGACGCAAATCTGATAGACGAGGTCATCTCCTACGCCGACGCCACTAATCTTCCATTTCTACAGGCTTGCGTATGACAAGACGTATCCTAACTGTAAAGATCCATTGACTTACATGTTTCCAGATCAAGGAAGCGTGGCGCATGTTTCCTCCTGTGCCCTTCGCACTTGCGCGTGTCGTTCCAGCGAGCGGTCTAACAATTGGAGGTCGCTACTTCGCACCTGGGGTATGCGGCTTCACTCATGTTAAGATTTCAGAGGATGAAGCTGACAGCATAACCAGACCAAACTTAGCGTCAACCCGCACGTCATCCATTACAGTCGCGAGCTCTTCGGCGAGGACGCTGCTGTGTACAATCCAGAGCGCTGGCTTGCTCCGAATGTGAAAGAAATCGACAGGCAATTTGTCGCTGTAAGTCACTCGTTGTAGAATGCGTTCGTACACGTTGACATGTCTTAGTTCGGCGCGGGCTTCAATTCCTGCCAGGGTCGCAATATTGCGCAGCTTGAGATATATAAGGCGACTGCGACAATCGTGCGCGACTTCGACTTCAAGCAGGTTGACCCAAAGCAGGACTGGAAGTACGACGCGTACTTCACTGCAACACCGTACGGTTGGCCATGTACTGTAGAGAGCTTGAAGAGATAGCTACTGTGGTAGTCACTAAGTCACTGAGCATGACGTTGGTATTCCCTCACTGCACCGATAGACATCAATCCACTTTCTAATCGCAATATTAATACCAACCTTATTTGTTATTAATAATAATACTGAGCTACTCTCGCTACATTATGTATTAGCTTTCTTAAAAGAATTCTAGTCATATATATCTATCTAGCCAACTAAGTTTCTTAAAAAATAAAGGTATAGTAACAAGTATAGTAACAAGTATAGTAAGCTTTATCTATATAATAAAAATAGTAAGTTTTATCTTACTACTCTAAATGTTTTGGCCTTAGTATACTAGTTTATCCTCCCCAGTCTTAGTATGCTCTATTAGTTGTAGTAACCTCTACCTTTGTATTAGAAAATGGGGAATGCTGCAGTAACCTTATAGTGTCCTTGAGGCTCTCTGCCGTAAGCGTGTGAGACTCAGTCGTTGTCGCGATCTTGACAGCGATGCTGACTGTATTCTTGATCTACGCGAGTGGTCAACACAACAGTGCTTGAGCTCAGACACTTCATTTGACACATACCTGTCGTCCATTCAGCGGTATATCCGCTAACTCCTCCAAAACCCCCTCGTCGACATCCACATTAATTCCTTTCGACCCCCTCGCAATCTCCATGAAATTCCTCCAAATCTTCAGTCGCGCGGGCGCATCCAAACTCGGATATCTCAGCGATAAATGAATCCGACCTATTTTCCCCTCGTTAGCCCGCACCATCCCAATCCTAACCCCAACCCTCTGCTTACTCTGAAACGCCTCATCAATAACCTCCACCTGATTTGTCGTCAGGAGCAAAATGCCCCCATAATACTCGAGCTCCCTCAAAAAGATACTAACAATAGCATTCCTCTCGATATCCTCGACTCTTCTTTGCGCGAGAAAAACATCCGCCTCGTCCAGCAGCAGCACGGCTTTCCAGTGCCCGGCGAGCTTGAGGATCACGGACAGCCGTTCGTGGATCTGCGTGGCTTCGTGGCCGAGCGCGCCGCTGGATACGGCGTACAGGGGCATCTTGGCGGTCTCGGCGATGGCTTCGGCTGTGAATGAAGTCAGTGGTTTGTTGAATTGTTGGATGGAGAGTAAGCGGAGATTCTTGCCTGTGAGAGTTTTTCCGGCGCCGGGGGGACCGAAGAACAGGCCGATGAGGCCACGGCCTTTACCCGTGACGAAGTCGTCGAAGGAGGTGGTGTTGAGGGTGTGTGCGGTGACCAGGCGGTAGATTGTATCTTTGAGGGAGGGGGTGAGGACGAGGGAGGTGAAGATTGTGCTGGGTGGGGAGGTTGTTAGCATTTTGCGGTAGGGCATGAAATGGATGCGGGGATTTCGAACCTGTTCCATACGATGGGCGCGACGCGATCGATGGCGAAGGCACCTACATGTCGTTAGCGAGGTTGGCACCACAGTAGGGGACTGGGAAGACGCACCCCATTTGCCTTCTCTAAGACTGTAGCCGTATAAAAGACCAGACACGAGGAGCATCTGCACCTCCGAGAGTTCTGGGATCTTCGGGGGCGCATTCTTATCCTTGTGGACCAGCGCCGAGGCATCATCATCAGAGTGTCCATCATCGAAGTGGTACGTAGTGAATCCTCTAGATCTCCTCATTCGAGGAATTCGTGGCGGTGGCTCGTTGATTCCCGCTGTCGTAGTTTTACCGACTTCGGTGAGTAGAGTGGTCAGGATTTCAGGTTTCTAATGTGATGTTAACGTGATTTTGGTAGAGGACCTAGTCGAGCAATGTTACCTGTTCGTCTGTCGTCAGATCTGCGATACATGTCCTTGAGATTGTCCGGGGTTCGCCGATGTTTCGTGCTCGCGGCATGACTTTATTGGCAGGCTGCATTTGTTGCATCATCTTTGGGTCGATGATTACTCTTCCGCTGAACTGCGCTTTGTGTCAGCCTAACGCCCACATCATTGACAACCACAGAACTCTCCTCTCACCGGATAAGGCTCCACTTTGTCATACACCTCAGCAATGCCCGTCCCATGATGTTCCAAGTGCCTGAACTCAGGTGTCCAGAACTCTAACGCACTACTACTCCGCTCTCGTACACTCTTGATGATCTCCCCGCGCCTCTGGTGGTACTTCAGCGGTATATACGACAAATCGCTGATCAACTTGACGCCGGCAAATAAAGGTATTCGCAGTGCCGTCTCCACTTTCCCGACTTTGCTACCATCCCACATGAGGTACTCGGCATTCATAGTTAGGAATACCCCATCCTGCGTCTGCTCGATCGAATGGTTACGGACACACCAAATGCAGTGGAAATTCAGGTAGTCTTTGCCAACGACGAGGCAATCTGGCGGCAAGATAGCCCAGAGATACTCAAACGTGATGGAATGAGGTAGAAGCGTGGGAATCACGGATAGCAGCTCCTCAAACTCGCTGGCGATGAACTTCAGGGCTGCATCTATCTCGAATGCTGATTGTCTGTCTTGGACACTTCGGTAGTGCTCAACAAGCAGTTCTAATTCGGGACGAGCCCAGAACATGAAACCGGGCGTAAGCTGTGAAAGGATGTTGTCAGTATTGGCTCGTCTCCTTCTCATAAGGTCTTCCAGGGAATTTACCTCAGTCGAGTCGCTCTCGGTCAAGGTGAAGCCTGCTGCTCCTCTGAAAATATGTCTCAAAGCATTGCGAAGCACAGCGCCTGATATCACCAATGCTGTTGTGAAATCGATCATATTCTCTTGGTAATCGCGTCGAACAAGAATGATGGGTTTCTTGTGCTTTTTCGACTCGGCACGTGGTTTAGCTGGCTTCTGAATGACATGTTGCCGTTTGACTCTGGAATCAATTAGCTCTGAATATCCTCGGGGCTTTTGCAGTTTCCCGGAGTGCAGCTCGGCAGAAGCTGAGATCAGAAAATTGGTCGAATTAGCCAAACATACTTGTCCCAGCTGAGATATGTTAGCGATCATTCACGCTGTAGAGGTTATCGTGCGTACAATCGATCTCTAACAACGAATGCTTTACGACCAAAAGGGTCAGCATTCGGGTCGATATCTTGAGCTTTGGTTGTCGCTTCGTTCTTGTCTACATTTTCGGAATGCTTCGACGTCTTCTGCTCTACATCGAGGAACTTGTCAATGGCTGTAGGAGGCGGTTAGCGCAATTCACACAACTAGAGTCCTTTCCAGAGGTTGCGCCACGCGTGTTGCTTACCACCGGCCATATCGTCACCAAACTCTTTCTGCAATTTCTCGATTACGTTTGCCGACACATCCTGGTCGACTGCGAGTTTAAATTGCGACGCGTCGAACACATGCTGAGGAGCGTTAGTCGTCCTCTGCTGCGAGAGCAGAGCTAATTTAGCTGGGTTTTCGATGCCCTGCAAGCTGGCCATTTTCAGCGGGATCGCAAATGGTAGAACGGTGTTTATGGTTTATAGAGCGCTGGTCGTGACGGTATGGACTGAGCCTAAGAACCTAGCACAAACCGGTAGCGGTTAGATATCCTTTAATGGGTTGCGACCGAAGGAGAGACTGATGAACTCGAATGTTTGCACATATATTGACGTTAGTAAGCTCACTGCTGCTGCCTAGATGAACAATTATCATTATTGGTGAGATCGTAGCGCTTCGTGTCTGACCGCTTCTTTAGCCCCCACCTTCCTACTTAGATTACCCCCGCGCTCGGCAGCCACTACTGGACCGGCCGATACGCAGGATGACTTTCGTCTACGACGCTCCTCATCGGAACTATATGCAATGTGTCTTGTTCAACTTTGTGTCTCCCTCAGCTTCACAGCTTGAAATGCGCAGGGTCAGCTAGCTCAACATGTCCAGCGATTTCGTTGGTCTCCGAGTGATTTGGCCCCCAGATGGAACACCGCCGCCGAAGCATGACCACGAGTAGGTTACTGTGACAGGAGATTGAAGTCCTGAAAAGTCTCGAGACTAATTTGTTTAATTAGTATCATATTCGTTCATGGTCTTCACAGCGGCTCGATATCTGACTGGCGGGACGAGGACGGAGTATGCTGGCCAGCAGAACACCTATCATTGGACCTCGGAAATGCACGAATACTCGCCTTTGGGTATGATCCCACAAAGCCGAATGTGAGGTCGGACGGTTTCTATGAAGGTGGTCTTCTCTTCAAGCAAGGCGAAGACCTGTGGACGCATTTGAAGACAAGGAGAAAGCCTGAGAAGGTGAGTGGAATGACCTCACGAAGCCATCTTAGAAGCTGAACAAATATGTTTGTCTAGATCCAAGTTCCTATCACTTTCGTAGGACACGGTACAGGAGCTATAATCATCAAAAGTGTAAGTCCCATATCGAACGAGCAATGTGCTACACCTCACGTTCGGAAAGTAACACAATTCAAGGCGCTTTGCATTTCCCATTTGAAGCAAGAGCAACTCGATCCTCTTTTGCGCAAAACAAAGCACATCTTCCTCCTGAATGCCCCGCCAACGGATCTGACTTGGGAGGCTTGGAAACAGATCTCAGAAGGGGCACCTGGTGCGAATAGCAAAGGCCAATGGAAAGTCTGGTCAGCTGCGCATATGAGCTCGACAAAGGCGTTCAAGGAGATTGCACACTACTTCAATGTCACATCTCTTACTACAAAGGCCAACGAATTCGCTAGGATACCCGATTATAAGTCGATAGTAAGGACCATTCGAGATAACAGATCGCGTGTTATCAGCGATTTAGATGAGATAGAGCGCATTCGGTCATGGCTCGAACGACGGCAAGACGAAATTAATGTCGATAGTCAGCAGAGAAACCTCGCTAAGCATCTGCCAGGCACTGGAGAATGGCTGTTCCAGGAGACAAAGTTCCGGAACTGGGCCTCTTTGGACAAATCTTTTCCCATCATTTGGTTCGTGGGTCCCGAAGGTTGCGGCAAATCACTTCTTTGCTCCCTCGCTGTTGAACGAATGCGACAGAATACTCAACAACAAGCAGTCATTTATCTCATGTTAGCATTCGACAAACCTCGTTCTGAATACCATCTCGTCACACAAATTGCACTACAGCTTCTGGAATACGTTGTTGAGCACCGAGGAGGCGTCGACGCAGAAGCATTGTTGATGCTCCCGAGAGAGCAGATGAAGGACAAGAAGACCTTTCAAGTCCGCGAGCTCATCCAGGTACTGATTTCGCAGTGTCCGGTTGTTTTCATTTTCGTTGATGGTCTCGACGAAGTTGGTTCGGCTGAGGAGCCTGAGGAGCAGCTGCACATAAAAACCAAGCTCGAGAGGACCAAGCGGCAGCTGCATTCCGTCCTGTCTTTCATAGCCGGTTTGACTAAAGATGAGGCAGGGACTCCTGTGCGTTTGTGGTGCAGTTCCAAACAGACGGTAACAATCGACAACTGGATGCGAGAATGGGAAGCACTTGAGCTTCCCGTGAACAAGCATGCTGTTGCAGCCGATAGTACTCAGTACATTCAGCATCGCTTCAAAGACGGGCTTGGCGGCTCGTTCTCTGCGTTGCCCAGCACTTCACTCATTGCGCAGCTAAGCAAGGCTGCCAAAAACAACTTTCTCTTTGCTTCCATGATGGCAGATAGGCTAAGACAGTCCAGTCTTCGTGCAGATAGCTCGACTAAAGTTGCCGTACTGGATTCTTTAAAGAGTGTTGGCGAGCTATATCAGGAGCAGTTAGACCGACTGTTGCACCTCAGCAGCCCTCTTGAGCATCATATGCAGCAAAAGTCATCGGTCATATTGTAAGCCTACAATTATCTAGGACCTAGCCAAAACAACATTCTGAAGAGGCTGACGACTTTGTGGTAGGCAAATTATCTCCCTCGTAGCTTATGCGAAGCGACCACTCAAGCTGGTGGAGTTGCAAGAAGCCCTAGCAATCTCTCGAAAGTCCTTCCAAGAAGGGTACATTCTTGACCTCACCATTGAAGGCATCGAGCAGTTGGATGGCCATGAAGTTCAGCATGACTGCGCGCCGTTCATTGACTTCCATCCGACAAGTAAAGAGAGCAAAGGTGGCTACGTGAGGCTAGCACACGCTTCAGCCTTTGTGTTTCTGCGGGAACTTGCCCAAAGGACTGTGACCGCAGCAGAAGGAATGCACATCAGCTCCAATCTGATTGCAGAGATCTGTCTGAAATATCTGTCGCAGATACGGTATCGCGATACGAGCCTAAGTTCCGTGCGAACGCATTACTTCTACACGTATGCAGCCAAGTACTGGCATAGGCACATCGAAGAGGCAGACCCAGATCCTCGTCTGCTTCAAGCCGCGAGCGAATTCATCAAGTCCACCCAGTTCCTGATAATGACTCGATTTCAGAGCTTTTTCCTCAATCGCCAATTCAGCCATCGCCTCGTGAGCAGCCCTAAAAAGGCACAAGAGGAAGAGTCTCTGTCCGCGTCGACAAGCATTGCACAACATCTCGCGGCAAAAGTAGGCATGCAACATCTAGTCGATGACTATAAGCATTTCATCAGCGAATGGAGCGACTTTCTTCAGCTTGGAACTACTTGTTCTGGACCGGATGATCTTATCGAAAACTGTTTCTGGGGTGCATTGGGCAAGCAAAACGCTCTGCGGATGCCGGGCTCAGTGATCGAGAAAAATCAGAGCTTCCTGTTGGAAATGGATACCGTGGACAAAGATGTACAACAGGATAGGGATATACTATCTAAAGTCGACTTTTATGAGACAATCAGCGACGATGGCAGCCGTGTTGCAGTATGGCAAATGCCTGCTCAGAGGTACGACTGAAGCTTTCTTCGTTCTTCCGAGTCCTCTTGACGTCACGCTGACAATATGGCGACAGTAACGGCGAGACTGAAGTAGCCATGGAAGACCGATCTGCGATCCTCCGAGACTCATGGTACATCGACGGTGATAGACCGCCATTTCGATACGGTACCCAGGAAGTGCTCAGCGTCGACACAGAGAGGTGTCGGTTGGAAACATCCCGTTATCATTTTGCTCGCGAGGTTCCGCTTATCACAAACTTTGACACAATCGCACAGGTGCCGGTAATTGACGAGTATAGCTACGGTGTTGTGGTTCGCATTGGAAGCCGTTCATTCCATCGAAAACAAGGGCGCACTTGGACTGCAGATCGTCCTGGCGATAGGAAAGATGTAACATACTGGGACTCGGTTGCTTTCCGTGAACCCTGGACCATTTATTCGCATCGAAAGCAGGTTCGAGTAAACGAAGAGAAGAATGATCTAGGTCAACCATCCAAAAGTGGTAGGGAGCAAGACATTTCTTTGCCGAAAGTGGAGGAGCGGATGCACAATCCGGAAGAAGATACCAATTCTAAAGTCGAGTCGATCGGCGACGACGAAGGAAACTCCGTGGGCCCTGAGCTTGAGCCATCCAGCGACGACGATGGTGATTCCATGAGCCAGCCATCTCAACCAGCTGGCACTGCCTCCGAAGCTCGATCAGAGAGCGAGTCCGAAGGCTCGAAGACGGATGCTTCTGCTGCTCTATGGGACTGTTTGTCGTCTGCAGAAGACTTCTGTGTTGATTCTCCCTCAGATTACGACCCTGATGGCGTACGCTCAACTAACAATTCATGGTCGTCGTCAGAAGATGACTCAATTTTCGAGGACGATGAGGTCGGCATAGAAAAGGACGAAGAAACCACGGTTTACGACAGCGACACGACAAGCCGTACGTCCGAGTCGTCCACCAAGCATGCAAAACCACGCTATAGACTTTCCAACAAAGAAAGTCACAATATGTCCGCCGAAGCATCGGATGCTGATGACGAGGGGTCCGTGTCTGGAAGTGAGGTGAAGCCTAGCCGCCAGAGAGATGGACGCCCTAAGCATATATTCTCCCTGGGTCTCTACTGCGACCTCTGTAGCGCGACTATCGTCCCTTATGATTACAGGTCGGCGGACATGAAGGAAGACAGATACTACCAGTGCATCTTGTGCGCCAGCGCCAACTGCTTCGACGTTTGCTCCACATGCTTTGGAAAAGGAGCTTGGTGTAAAGACCCCAACCATCTGCTCTCAGAATGCCTTCTTGTCTTTCCCCAAAGACGATACTACTGGAGGGATGGAATTTCTCGTGATACAGCAACTCCGCTCATCAAGATTGTTGCCGGTTACGAGGAATCGGAAAATGTTGATCGCCATTCACTTGTGCCTTCATTTCGATATAATCGTCGCCATGCTACCATGTTGCACGTTTCTCAGCCTATTACACATCCGAACCTTCCGCTGCTCGTATACCCCCTCGAGGGGCGCAAACTGTTGTTTGGAAATCTAGAAATGAACACCTACTTCACCTACGACATCCCTTTCGAAGCATCCGAGACGGCGGAGACAGGTCTTAGCACATGCATCCCGATCAGCGTTAACCTCCGATTCTCGCCATGTGGGACGTTTTTCTACATGTTGCGCTTCACCGCACGGAACGACTCATTGCTTGGACCAATCAATCTTCGTGTCGTAATGTTCAAGGTTGCGTTGTCACTGAAAAACCCTTGCTCCGGAATACCCAGGACACTGCCTTTTCGTCAAAGCATCAACCTCGGATCGTGGCAGAGAACTGTCCCGCGATTACCCTACACTATCACTTGGACGGAGTCACATGTCTATGTTTCGATGAGCGACGTCTTCCTGAATGTTCTTCGCTTTCCGCTCCATGTCGACGAGCTTACAACAGCCGAGAGCGAAGATATGGCCCGCAGAGTTTGTGCTTTCTCCCGAAAGATCGCATTGCCCCGGTCCGCTCGATCGAGGTCTGTCAACTTCTTTCCATCCAAGGGCAATGCATCGGCTAAGATCATTCTGGGGTCATTACACAGTGATGAGCCTCGGCCTCCAATTGTCGTGTATCTGAAGGCCGACCAATTAGGCGAGTGGATCCCAGCAGATCAGCAAGCGAGACGACCTCTGAGATTAAATCGAATCCGCGAGGACGCGTTAATCGAGGAGCCTTTCTGGGATGAGGATGCAGACCTCGTGGCAAAGGCTACCAAAGGTAAAGGGGCGCCTATACTTGAACCAATTATGCCGATTCGAGAGCAGTTGCTGCGCGGATTTCAGACACACGGCATCTACTGCCCTTCGTGTTTCGAGCTTGGTATCAGGTTGGGCTTCTTTCGTCCTCACCCAAAGATTCAGTTCCATCACTTAGGTTACGTTCCAACAGCAGACACTAAGATCAAGCTCGAATGGAGAGTTAGCGCCCCAGCACTCCTGGAAGCTTTAAAGGCGGGCTGTCAATTTTGCTGCTACGTTGCAGTTCGGACGCTCAGCTTTAGCCACATTCGACAGACTAGTCAGTCCGTGGGCCGCGGCGGCGTACGATGCTGTGCTAAAGGATCCGTCACCGAGGAGCCCAAAGATATACAGAAAGTCATCGACAACATCAACAAGATTGATTGGAAGGTTCCGCGCGATGAACAGGTGCTTGTGTTTCTATGCGAGCCACAGCATTGGAACATCGAGAATCGATCATTCGACAAATTGCTCATAACTTTACCCAGCGTTCAGGTTGGCGGTAAATTCGGTGAGCAAAAGTTTGCTCCAACCATGGTAATGATCAGAGGGAATAATGAGCTTGGAGAGACCTCAACGATCACCTCTTTCTTTCATACACCAGGATTATCTCACCCGGGAACTCCGGAGTGTGTATTGGAGCTACACGCACCTCCCAGTAAGTCCACCCATGGTGCTCGCTCTATCATAGCGTCCATGCTGCTTACTTACAACATGTGACAGACGATGCAGCGCATCATTTGATTGACACCCAACCTCTAACTACAACTCGCGGAGAGGGTGACAATCTTGAAGTCATCAAGACTTGGCTGCACACTTGTCAATCGGGCCACGCCTTTTGCCAACAGCGAGACAAGACGAACACGGAACTGCCTACCAGGCTCGTCAAAATCGTCGACGGCCAAACCATTAAGTTGGTCGAGACCGCCGGACAGGTTGGTCAGTATGTCGCATTGAGTTACTGTTGGGGACATAAGCCAACAGAGAATTCCATGACGAAAGTAGCCAACTTCAGGGCTAGGCTGAGTCCAAATGGTTTATTACGGGACGATCTACCAGCAGCCATCAGAGACGCTGTCACTGTCACCGAACGCCTAGGGATCAAGTACATCTGGATTGACACTCTATGCATGATACAGGATGATAGGGAAGACAAGCATGCAGAGCTTGGAAAGATGAGTCAGTACTACCGAAACTCGTTCTTGACCATTGCAGCTAGCACCCCGGGTGCCACTACAGGCTTTATAGGGAAGTTGGGTCGTTGTGAGAAGCATCCCGACTGGCCCATTCCACGCGATCTTGTACCACTGGACGTTGTCGCCCATCTGCACGACTCCAAGGATTCAGGCCGCGCAGGAAAGATCTATGTGAGGGAGGAAAACCCATACCAGCTCCATGAAGAGCCAATAAACAAACGAGCCTGGACGCTTCAAGAATGCATTCTAGCCCCACGAGTGCTGCTTTTCGGGAGTCGTGTGATCTGGTTTTGTCAGCACATGACGCACAGCGACGGAGGCGTCGAGGACTGGTCGTTTGATCAGAATGACCTGGAACGGACTCGGCGCGAATTTCAAGTGGAGCTTCGCAAGCTTGAGAGAGCTGGCCTGGATAGCGAGATAGTGTCTGGGAGGACAACGCGTAAGAATGAGACCCGAGACATCTACGACCTATGGCATCGGCTTGTCGGGACATACTCGCGGAGAGCTCTCACGTACCCGGCCGACAAGCTTCCAGCGATATCAGCAGTCGCCGCCGAATTTTCGAAACTCACCAAGGACGAGTATCTCGCTGGGTTATGGCGCTCGAACTTACCGCGAGACCTCTTGTGGACAACGCCGGAAGCCGCTTCCCACCGCCCTAAGACATGGCGAGCCCCTACTTGGTCTTGGGCGTCTGTCGATGATGCCATTCTCTACAATCAGCCGCCTCCAGAAAGCGCCACTCTATTAGCAGAAGTGCTGGAAGTGGAAGCTGTACCTTTGACGACCATGGCCCCGTTCGGAGAAGTTGAGCGAGGCAGCCTCATAATCACCGCGCCGAGCTTCCCCATGATATTCAAGGACGAAGAAGGCCGCAGGAAGTTCTCCGAACCATGGCTCAAGGACTTCCAGTTCAAGCCGGGCAGATCAGAAAGAGAGATGCTGCTTGAGTCGCTCAAGCGTTTTGTCCAGTCTACTGAGAAGGATGCAGACGGCGGGGAGAAGAAGGAATTTCAACTTCCTGATGAGTTCTTTGTCGTGTGCATCTACGGCAAACGTGATGAGTTGTTCCGGTCGAATGATACGGGAATGGATCTCGACGATACGGCACAGCAATGGTCGATGTGGGGATTGATATTGAAAAAGGTTGTAGATGGAACTGAACAGCAGTCCTTTGAGCGAGTACTGTCGTTTTCAGAGATCCTAGTAGCTTCCGACAATTTTTGGTTTTCTCGCCTAGAAAGATTCCGGATCATCTAGGCCTTAGATAGCTTAATAATAAGTAGTTTATTAACTCTAAATTCCTTCTACTCTATATATCTATCGAAGCTAGTTAATAGATAAACTTAATCTTTTATTATTATAGCTACTAATCTCTATTTTATAAGAAACCCTATAGGTTTAGAAAGTATATATATATATTTTACTTAGATTTCTATTAAACTTTAAGCTATCTCTAGTAATAGTTATTTAATAAGAGATAAATAAAAAGTAAATTAAGTAAAAAATAAAAGAGTAAAAAATAAAAGAGTAAAAAATAAAAGAGTAAAAAATAAAAGAGTAAAAAATAAAAGAGTAAAAAATAAAAGAGTAAAAAATAAAAGAGTAAAAAATAAAAGAGTAAAAAATAATAAAAGTATACTTAAATAAATAAAAATATTATATATATAAGATAAATAGAGTATATTTTATCTTTATATATCTACTACTATTCTAAGAGAAGATCTTTAGAGTATCTATAAAAGCTAATAATAAGTATTTAACTAGTAGATTTAAAGCTCTTAATAATAATATTATACTTCTATTCTACTAGCCTTATTAATTCCTACTTAATTTTAGCCGCGATTTATAGCTATACTTAATTAGGCTAATATAGTAGATAGCTAATATAGTTTAGACTTAAGTATTCTATTCTACTCTACTTTATCTTATAAAAACAAGACTAGTTGTCTCTAAAGGTCTACTACTTCTTCTTTAACTATTATCTATCTTAGCCTCTAAGCTTATCTAGATAATAGTTTATATACTAATATATACTTTATTTCTAGACTTCTAGAGGCGTCCGCCTTATATATTATATCTATAATACCTATAGTCTCTCTCTAGTACTTAGCTTTATCTATTTATCTTAGATCTCTCTTTACCTAAAGGTCTTTACTTACTCTATATATATACTTAGAGTCTATTATACCTAGTACTCTTTATTAGTAGAGAAAGTCTCTTAGTCTAATTTTCTCTATTTAGAGCTATACTAGTAGTATACTCTACTATTTACTAAGGCTCTAGTAGAGCTAGAGTATCCTATTTATAGGCTTTAGTATATATCTATAGTACACTCTACCTTTTATATCTACTTATTATCTTATCTTCTATTCTTTTTCTACCTTAGTATTATATTATATCTTTAGTATTATCTTAAGTAGGTATAGCTAGAATAGTTTTAGTACTATTTCTCCTTCTAATCTATTATCTCTCTATTCTATAGCCTCCTTAGCAGCTCTATTAACTACCTTATTCTCTAGTACTTCTTTATATACTAGTATCTATTAGATTTTTACTAGCTATCTCTTATCTTAAAGGTCCTAGATTTATAGTACTATCTCTTTAAAAATATAGGTTTCTAATTAGGCCTTAAGTTTAGCTATTAATCTAATAGCTATCTAGTTATCTATATAGATAGCTACTATTTAGTAGCTTCTATTCTAGTCTATATACTCTCTTACTATCTATAGTACTAGACTAATTCTACCTATAATAACTAAATAGATTAAGGCTTAATCTATTTAAAAATAGCCTAAGCGTTATAAAGTATAAAGGCTTAATCTATTTAGAAACTTTAGTTAAATAAATTAAGTTTATAATAAGCTTAAATTTTAATATAATTTATATATATTATATAATTAGCTATTACGTATCTTTTACTTTAGTTAGATTAAAAAAATTTAATAATTTTATAAAAATATATAATAGTATATATTAAAGTTAAAGTTAATATAAAATTTACTACTAAGTAGTAAATAAAACTAATATAGCTAATTATAAACTAAAGTATAATAAAAAAGCTACTAAGTATACTAAAACCTCTAACTAAAAGTAACTTAAAACTTAAAATTTATAAATTTATAAATACCTACTTATAGTAGGTATATAGAGTAATTAAAGTAAAAAAAGTAAAAAAAATTAAAGTAGTAAAAGCTAAATTTAAATCCTTTACTTATAAAGTAAAAAAGATTAAAATAGCTTTATATATAGTTAGAAAATCTAAAATTATATAAATAAAAATAACTACTTAACTAAAGATTAAGTTTTAGTAAATATATTAATATTTATTTACTTAAAATAACTTTTTTTTTAATAAATTTATAATAGCTACTTAGCTTTTATTATTACTATTACTTAA